>CP139505.1:379988057-382418613 GCA_021014915.2 Artemisia tridentata subsp. tridentata
AAAGAAGGACAAATGTATGTATACAAGTCAGATACAAGAGAACCCCGATGGCACAATATGAGGATGATATCAGTCGAGTTACATAAGTCCCATGAATAATGAAAGCACTATGGTAGGAACACAAGCAACTCACAGATAGCACATATTGGACTTAAACACTAACCAGATGCACAGTTAATCGCTAGCATATATATAAACGCTGAACCGAGTTAAACGCTGAACCGAGTTAAACGCTAACCAAGTTAATCGCTAACCAAGTTAATCGCTAACCGAGTTAATCGCTAACCGAGTTAAACGCTTAACAGAGTTAATCACTTAACAGAGTTAATCGCTTAATAGAGTTAATCGCTTAACCGAGTTAATCGCTGTCAGAGTTAATCGCTAGCAAGAAGACCTGAACTAAACGCTATCAAGAAACCTTAATTAATCGCTATCAAGAAACCAGACTTAATCGCTATCAAGAACATTGACTAATCCAACAACTATTCCACAAATACGCATAACCCCAAACATAATACCTACTTAATCGCTATCAAGATTAACATGAACACATTCAAAACCATCCCATTACACGCAAACGAGAGCATATAAAACACCATCCATTTAATCGCTATCGAGACCACACAAGACAAAAACAACACGACATACGACATACTCTCATGAGATTAAAATCACATTCAAAGCAGGTATCAATGAACTAACCTATTTTGCAGCAGATTCGAAGATAATCGACACCTATACCAAATCCATTTCAAATGATTTAGTTAATACGCAAGACAAGGTTATGAGACATTAGTCATGATAAGTGAAATCAAACAAACCTAGTGATCTTATTAACTGAAACGATTCGGAGTGAAGATGGCAGCAACGATTAGTTCGAGAGAGAATAAGTGTGTGTGTGAAAAGATAATCAGATGAAGTGGTGACCCAAGTGAGTTAATCGCTTACTATGTGAACTTAACTATTGCAAAATGGCAAAAACTGGTCGTTGAACTTAATAATCACCAAGCAATCTTACACAAAAAGTCAAAAACACCCCTTGCACTTAATAGAATACAGGTAAAACACGAGGCATACTCATAAGGGCTATCAATGGGGCAACACAAGGAACACACAAATTCGAGCAGACAACAACAAATAAACAAAATTTTCATGCATCAATAATCAATAACTATCACTCCCCCTCAAGCAATGACCTGATTGAGAATCAGAGTACATTGATTGACATATGAAGGGTGAAAGATGCAAGAATTCATAGAATGACAGATAGGCCAGGATATAAAGTAATCCTTGAAAAATAATGAATCGTGAAGCACAGGTTACCATATGAAGTAATGGTAAAACAAAAAACATGTTTTGTAATTCTGTTCGAACTTCATTTAAAGAACCATGTCATTATTTAATGACATTTCTAGTACCGTAAATGTTATCGATGCCAAAAAAAACATGCCTATAGCAGAACATAAATGTACTACCTTATTCTATATAAAGAAAAAATTATTTATTCTGTATTGTATGATATATGTACAAGGATGCGGGAAGAATAAACACCGGCGTTCATTCTAACAGTGACAGTAGAAGTCTGAGTCCTGAGATGAGATAAACAGGAGTCCTGGATAGATCACCTCAAGGATGAGGGATCTGATCTCCCACATTAGGAGATTTCAGCACCTTCCGTCGCCATACTTGGATTCTCATAGTGACATGGCCAGATGGTGAATTACATGGGCTCATGAGACCCGCATTAACTTCACAGGGAAGTTTCTTGTCATTCATGTTTTTAGATATGGGTTTGCAAACATATGACCATTTGAGATCATCCATCATGATTCTCCCCGTTGGTACCCACTTAAGAGAGGATCTAGACCTGTAGAGTTTCTCATGTGTTGTGACATACTTATGGTGAGTGGTTCTGTTACTTACTCTCCTTTGACTATGTCTATAAGGCAATACAGGTTTGTAAACATTTCTAACCTTAGTGGATTGGGGATTACTAACATGAGTAATGACAGCTTTACCCTTTGGCTTGTGAGTATGAGGTTCAAAGTGAGTTTTGGCAAACTGGTCATCAGATTTGAATTGTGAAGAGACTGGTTTAAGTTTAACTTGTTTCACATCAACTTGGGAGGCAAACCGAGTTTTTGATGATTTAGATCGTTCAGACTTAAATGCAGTCAATTGTCTCACAACTGATTGGTTTCTGTTAGCATGTGACACTGGTTTCCCCAAGATTGATGGTTTTGCAAACTTAGAATTTTCACTATTCCCTGTACCCTTTCTTAGCTCGTTCTTTAATGCTGTGATTGTGAAACCCTTTTCCTGAATAAGTTCTTTCAAGTGCTCGTTTTCCTTATGTAAATCAGTCACCTTACGTTCCAGTTCAGTGTTTCTGATAGTGGTGACCTTACTTATATGATTAGCATTAACTTCATCACACATATTACTCATCTCAGAAATACGCCTTTTCAGGTTGTTGATTGTCAAGTTCTTTGCTTCTAGCTGAGTTTTCAGGTCATTAATCATAAAGTATTCACAAACTTCGGGAAGTTCCTGATTTTTGCAGGATTGATTAATCTGAAAGCTTTCATCCTTCTGTTTCATTGCAATTTCAAGAGAAATACAATGTTTTTCCAGAAGTAAAAATCTGTTTGATAGTTCATTATAAACTTCTTTATCAATCATATCGTTTGATTTAAGAAACTCAGCTTTTAACGAGGAACTTGACTTATCATCACATTCAGCATTAGCACCCTGATCACTTTCTCCCCATTTATGATTCACATTTGTTGAATTAGAAGTGGTATTGCTATCAGTCTTTTCCAACAAATTTGATTCATAAGTGAGGTTAGTTTGATCAGCATGCTGTTGTTCATTAACGAGCACATTATGTTTAACATTTAGTGGTACCTCAGAACCTGACACCTGTTTGTTTACTGGTCTGAAGTCTGCATTCATGTTATCATGAGTCACTGAATAGCTGGTCGAGTCAATCTTATCAGTTGTTGATCCATTGCACATCATGACGTCTGACCCAACATCCAATGCATTAACTGAATCTCCAATATCATCACATGATTGCACCATGCAGGCTTTAGCCTCGTCACCATTCTTACTTATGTGGTGTGCTTTTTCATCAATGAAGTTCTTCACATTGTTCAAGAGTTGGATGAGAGTATCTCTGAAAGTGTCTACTTCAATTCCTGTGTGATCAGCAAAGCACTTCATTGTCATCTGACTGTCATGATCATATTCCAAGGTGAATTTCGAGTCGATGAACACTTGGAGATGTTTGTTGATGACACAAAGGGCTGTCATGGAACCAATATTGGGTGATTCTCCTTGGCCAAGTTGTTGACGTAATTGATCTAAGTAGAGGATCATTGTGTCTGTGAAGGTTTGAACTCCTTGATCGAAGAGAGTTGCAAATGCATGTTCAAAACCCATTTTGAATCTAGTTCCTTTCAACAGTGCCGAGAGGTGTGAATGAAGTTGTCGGAAGCATTCGATACTGCTCACATTTGCGTTGTGTAGCTCTTGTAACTCTTGTTGTGGTTGTTGAAGGTTTAACTCTAGTACATTCGAGCATGATGATTCCATTCTTGAAGTATCAGATACAAATACGTGCAATTGCAGTCCGGGATTGTAAATCTCATGTTTATCGATCATGTCGTACAATTTCAGTATCTCAGTATGACATGACTTGAAGACTTTGACATGAGTCGGGTATCGGGCCCAGCAGCTTGAATGTCATCAGTTGATGCCGTAGTAGTCATGATGAAGTCTTAAACAGGATTTTACAATTCTTGTGACTTAAACCGAGAAATCGATTCTTTCGCGGGATTTTACTAAAGTCAACAGAAGAAAACCGAAAGACTTAATCAACAAGATTCTGGAGTTAATCGCTGAAACTAGAAGTAATCGCTGAAACTGGAAGTAATCGCTGGTGAGAGTTAATCGCTGAACTGAGGTAATCGATGGACAAAAGATAAACGCTGCAGAGAATTAATCGCGAAAGCCAATTAATCGCTAAAACCAGTTAATCGCTAAAAAGCTAGTCGCTGGAATTAGATAATCGCTGCTGAGAGTTAATCGTTGTTGAAAGTTAAACGCTGAAATTGTTAATCGCTAAAACCAGTTAATCGCTTAAAAAGCTAATCGCTGATTTTAGTTAATCGCTAACCACTACAGGACACGTCAACTTAATCGCTACCACTAGATTCCAAACCAGTCGCTATCCAGCGATTTTTTCCGGATGTCCCAAAATAGCAAACAACCACTTAAACGCTGACTTCCACGAACTAATCGCTGCCAAGAAATAACAAACAGTTGACTTAATCGCTGCCAAGAAAAACTTCCAAAAATCTTCAAATCTTCAAACCAACGAAATCTAAAGCCTATCCAACTGAAGAACTAAGTAACTATAACACCACTAATCATGAAAGTACACCCAAAACACATCAAATAACACAAACAAGACCAAACCAAGATGTTTTCCTAGTAAACTATACTAACTAACTAAAAACCACAAAACCACACCAAATCCAAGAGAACCAAGTCCTAAGATGAAACCATGGCTCTTGATACCAATTGTAAGATACTAATAATCAAGCCTACATGGTTTTGTGGTTAGATTGATTCAAGAATAAAGAAGAAGAAGAATAGTTTAGAGAGAGAAAGAAGATGGGAAACTTTCTAGAGAGAGAAAGAGAGAAAACTAGTGATATTAGATTAATGAAGTGAAAGTTCCAACCCTTCCCACACTTGGGAAGGGGTATTTATACTACAAATATCTAAACACCTCTACTAGGCTGTGGTTCGGGCTGACAGTGGGTAAAGACCCGACCCGACACCACAAATACTAACTAATACTAAACTACATATTAACTAAATAAGATAAATACTACGAGCTACACAGTGCTAAACAATACTCGGGGTGACCGAGTCTTCTCTAGGAAAAACGTATTCCTAACAATATATCATTAAATGACATATCAATATACATATATATAGGAGTCCCGTATAATAAAAGGCTAGTTTACGTGTGCTAAAAGTATGTATTTTTTAGCCATATCATTCATTATTTTTGTTTACATACAAGGACGGACCAAGTATTTTTAAGAGGGTGTTGCACAAAAGAAATGTTGGGATAACTAAAGTTAAATCGTAAGAAACTAAAGTAGCAAAAAAAATTGGGGAATGCACATACAACAAAAACGGCATTATTGAAATCTTTTTGCACTACGTGACCAAAAATCAGCTGTAGACCATGCCACACCCGGCATACATGTGGGTCCGTCCATGTTTACATGCTAAAACTATGCATATTTTACTAATTACCTCATAAAATATTATTAATGATATTATTGGAATTAAGATTTTAACATATTTCCTAAACAAATTATAAGTGATAATTATTTAAAAAAAAAAAAAAGAAAAACGATTAACCAAGTACATTAAAAGATCATATATATTATATTTAAAAAAAATGTAGGGGTCAAGTAGGGATATAACAGGCAGCGTACACACTTCCCATGAACATCACATCCATATTCCTGAAACACAATTAAACCATAAAATCCTTCTTAGATCTTCTAAAAAAAATACTTTATATGCTGAATCAAACTTAACAAATCTCTCTCTGCTGAAAGAATATAAGGACTAAATAAACTTCAGAAAATCTCTCTCTGCTCAATCAGGTAATATTACCCAATCTCAAATAATGAATGTGTATATATTATAGTTTCTGGGCATCATTAGGATCTTAATATTTATTATCAATCAGCTTTTAAACAGTTGCGTGTGAGACTAATGACCTTGGAATGGTGTACAATTGATTTCATGTTTAATTTCTTTAGTTATAAAATATATCTGGTGATATATTTAATTTCTTATAGATAAAGATAGTTGTTCAAGCAGATTATAACTTAGTTTAATTTCCCTATAGTATAAGATTGTTGCGAATAATAGTTTATATGATGTTGAATAAGGAATTTAATCAGGTTTTGAGCTTAAAAAATACATGTAATAATTTACATTGCAAATGTTCATTAGATCCACAAATATGCATAAGTAAATGTGTATTATTTTGTGTTATTTTTTTATTGAAAATAGAACATGTTGTTTATATAAAAACTGTTTGTTAGTTCATTTTTAAGATGATCATTGATGAATTTACTATATAGCGCACTCATTTGCATAGATTACATTTAAAAAAATAAAAAAATCAAACTGCCTTTCAGATTGCTTGGTAACTCCTTACTTGATAACAACACTGTTGGGATAATGTTTTTGGTGGTAGTTAGAGCATAATAACTTGGTATCACTCAAGTTATAACTTGGTATAACTCACTTTTAAAAAAAATAACGCAAACCATAATAACTTGGTATAACTCAAGTTATAATTTGGCAAAGGGAGTCATAACTTGACATAACTCAAGTTATAACTTGAGTTGCTATACCAACTTGAGTTGTAACATGGGAGTAACGTGAGAACTCAGGAAATGGTCATAACTTGCATTACCAAGTTAAAAACGTGCCACATAGGAATAACGCCGGAATCGTGTTATTACTCCTCATGCTCTTAGATAGACATTCTGAAGTATTTGGAAAGTTGTAATACTATACATTTATTCAATTTGAGTTAAAACATGTTAAACCTAAAATGTTTTATATGTTAAGAAAGATGGATGTTTAAACATAAACTAATATAAAATCAATGTGTGTAAACTTTCAGCAACTATGACTACACAATTCATAATGGAATTGATTCCAAACAAAGACATTCAAGCTTTGGAAAGTTGTATTGAATTAATAATGAAAGAGTAATGTTTCTGAGTGTACTTTTTTACTAAATTTATATTGAATTATGCTTGCATTTTTCCATAGAATCTACCGGATTATTTCCATATGACGTACTACAACAATAAGAACCATCTATACCTAGTTAATAACATGAGGCTTAAAAGAAAGGTCTACATAAGCTACCGAGCAGAGACACATGAATGGGAGTTGTCTGGTTTAGGATGGAGAAGTTTTATAGATGAAAGCGGATACGTGAATATTAGAACTCTGCATTTCATAAAAGAAGCAGCTGATACGTTTTTATTGGGTTAATCACAATCTTTACCCATTTAAAGGGTCAAACCCGAAGTCAAAGTCAACCATACTACAAAAGTCAACTCTCAGGAAAATAACTGTCAAATGACAGTTACCCATGAAGTGACACATCTGTTGGGTCGAACCCATTCAAGACCGAACCAACACAATGCTTCAACACGCATCTTTTCATTTCTTATAAATAGTCTAGATTATGTAAATTAGAAACATGATGATGACAGATTAAATTTCATATTATATAAAATTTACTTCTTGATTATTTCGTGTACTTTGGTATATTGTGATTTGTTGTTAGACCATAGATCCGGAGAAAAGGCCAACAATTGGTATCTGAGCCAGGTTTGGAATCACTAACCGAATCATCATATACCAAGGGTTCTATTTTGCCCTGAATCGAAGAAAGAAAATTTCCCAGGAACTCGGTAACATTTTTTTTTCACTACAAATTAATCATTCGGACCACAAAGTAAATCAAAACTATCATCCTTTGTGATTCAGAAGATACTCTTTAAATTCTAGTCGCCTCATAATATAATTACCGGCATCTAGAAAAGGTATCCTCAAATTTTTTGCAAAAAAACCGAATCATATTTTTTACCGAGAACACAAGAAAACAGGGAACAAGGTTTTTTTTTGTTTTGTTTACTTTCAAACAAAACTCCAATCGATTCAGAACTAAGAACCATACCAACACGAGGGTCATCAAAGAAAGGGAAATAATCAATTGATTCATAAAAGGAACAAACACACCTGTTGTATCCAGAATCAAAAACACCCTTTTTTATTTTTTTGAATCATCATCGTGATTCAATTTTATACACGGAGGAACTAATCCAACAAGGATCAACCGGCGTTCGAATAAACGAGAACACCACCCATCCGTGAAGAGAAGGTTAACCAAAGCCAAGGGATACTCGGCGGTCAACCATCAAGAAGACCCAGGAAGCAGAACTCCAAGTCTCGACCAAAAAAAGGGGACCGGAGACAATTTTATCTCTCAAAGAGATACAAAAAAAAAAAAGAGAGGCGCATAAAAGGCCTAGGGCACACCGAGAACCAAAAATAAGGGAACCGGGTATTACTTAACCCCCCCAGGTTCTATTATTTCAAATCCACCCTTCATTTATACTTATACTTAATATTAGTATAGGTTGTTTTTTTTGATAAGTTACTACATAATACCATTAAGTATCTTATCATTTTATCTTTATAATAACCTAGTGATTTTTACACTGCTTATTATATCTAGGAATAACTTTTAAGGAGTAATTAACCTTAGGTTTATTTCACTATTTTTTGAATTTACAATCTCCGAGGATAGTTTTTTACTATTCCTATAGGTTTTGATTGTCACTTTAGACACAAAACATTAGTAGCGCGCAAAATATATTTTAGCACATCCCGTGTTAGAATTTTAGGAGATTACCTCGTCATTAATCATTTAAAATGACAAAAGACGGTGGAGATAATGGAAAGAAGGAGATTAGTACACCTAATACTATCCCTCAATTCCAATGCCCGATTTTGAAACCCGCGAATTACTCACTATGGGCAATTCGAATGCAAATTATTTTAGAAGCAAATGGGTTATGGGAAAAAATTGAGCCAACTGAAACGACTCAATCCGATAAGAAAAAGGAGAAAACTGCTATTGCATACCTTTACCAATCCTTACCCGAAGATCAATTACTTCAAATTACAAAGCACAAAACCCCGAAAGCAATATGGGATGCTTTGAAAACTAGGCACTTAGGCGAAGAGAGAGTACAACAAGCCAGACTTCAAACACTCAGATCTGAACTAGAGTTGTTACATATGAAGGAAGATGAAACCATCGATACCTTTACAGGAAAACTCACAGCTCTTGTAAACAAAGCCGCCAGTCTAGGACACACAATAAAGGATCAGAACTTAGTTAGGAAATTACTAAATGCTGTACCTGATAGGTATCTGCAAATAGTTGCATCTATAGAACAATATTCCGATCTAAACACTATGACACTTGAAGAAGCAATTGGAAGACTTAAGACCTATGAAGAAAGGATTAAGTTTAAGAAGGATAAACAAGTGAACAACCAAGAGAGTTTGATGTTCACACGATATGAAGGACAAGGAAAACCTTTTAGAGAATATGGTCAGGGAAGATCTAACCAGTCTCGAGGCCGAGAACAAGACAAGAACAATTATCAATCTAAAAGGGAAGAACGAGCGTCTTTTGAAGAAGATACAAGAGACAAATCTCAAGTCACATGCTACCGATGTCACAAACTTGGACATTATGCATATGAATGTCAAAACAAACGCAAGAATCAAGTCAGAGAACAATCCAATTTTATTGAAGAAGACTTAGAGCCAACATTGCTTATGGCGACTATAACTGAAGAGAAATGATACAATGAGCAAACCGCAGAGAGTGCAGAAACAGCAGAGATTGCAGAAACAGCAGAGATTGCAGAAACCGCAGAGAGTGCAGAAATCGCAGAGAGTCAGACACCGCAGAGAATGCAGAAATCGCAGAGAGTACAGATAACTCAAAAGACAGCAGGGAGTGCAGAAGATTCCAAAATTCGATCAATGTTGCAGCGAATATTAAAGGAAGCAAAATGGAGACGACTACAAAAGACTTAAAGATCTACGTCGCAGCGATTGTGATTAAGGGGGAGAATATTGGGTTAATCACAATCTTTACCCATTTGAAGGGTCAAACCCGAAGTCAAAGTCAACCATACTACAAAAGTCAACTCTCAGGAAAATAACTGTCAAATGACAGTTACCCATGAAGCGACACATCTGTTGGGTCGAACCCATTCAAGACCGAACCTGTTAGTTTTTGTGTATAAATATTAATATACGTTTGTCCGGTTTCGAACCCGAGGCTCGGGATTGCACACAATAACGTGAGAGTTTCAATGATGAATAATTAAATATATTTCATTATATTTATTTATTCATTTCACCAATAAAACACTTAACGATGGTTAGTACTTAACGGGGTTTTAACTAACGACCGTTAAAGGACTAAACGTGAAAATAGGAAAGAAAATACTAGAATCCTTGTGGGACTCTAAGGTCGGCTGAACCCTCCCCTTTAGGGTTTAGGGTCGATCAGTTTGGAGTGGGCAACAAGCAAAGGAAAAACTATAAATACCATTCATTGTGTTTTAGTTTTCTTTAGTCTTGAATCCCTAACTTAACCTAACTTCTCTTCTCCTCTTTCTCCCTAGCTAGAACCGATCGACTCTTTCTATTCCCACTAGGGAATTCGATCTTAGTAAGGCTAGTCAAGTGTTTGGTTATTGGTGATCAAGAACCTAGCTTTTCTCATTGAAACGCTATCATTACATGTGTACAGGAACGAGTGACAAGCTTCCTTTAGCTTGTGATCTTGGTTTGATCGATCCACACATAAATCCTATTAGGGTTTATAACTTGTTCTTGTTCAAGAGATTCCTTGTTCTTGCTAGGAATCATTAAGGTACGTGTCTTATTTAATTTAATTAATTACATGTTCTTGTAGATCTATTCCGCTGCGTGCTTTTGGTGTTATTATGTGTTTATGATTTATTTATAGTTCACATATTCCAACAGTGGCATCATGAGCCTCGTTTAAGAACTTGTAATTAATTACTTAAACCTAAAAATTGGATCTTGTAGAGATTACATGCAATATTAATTTTAGGGTTTGTTTATTTTTTTTTGAAACCCTAATATGGTTCGATCCATATTAATTAAAAAAAATTAGGGTTTTAGTTTTTTTTAATTAAAACTTGAGAAACCCTAGGATTGCATGAAAATTTTTTTTAGGGGTTAATTAGTGAGTACCGTATGTGATGTTACTAATTAATTAGATACGTACATGAGATATTGACATGATAATATGGAATGCATGATTATGTGATCAATATGGTATCCTTGATAAACCTTGCATATTTGTCATGGTTTGATTTGAATGATTTTGTATTGAATTATATGCTACATGATTTAAATAAATCTTAAATTGGGTAAGACTTCAATATATATTAATTAAAAAGTTATGTGCAATGTGGTATCTAACTAACCAAAACTTACGCGGCCAAGTTATTTGGTGTCTATGGACCATTGGGTACAATGAGCTCGAAAACCAATGGGAGTTTTGTTAGTTACATACATTTAAAATTTCACATAGAATTAATATTAGGATTTATTGAAAAAGGTTTGCATGTGGCTATATGATATCGTGGATGATCATATATTTGTTATTATGTGTTTATTTATTTTTGTAATTACTTGATCTTTTGTGTTTAATATTATGATGGATTGTAAACTACAAAAGAGGGTAATTTTTCAGAATAAAAATAAATAAGACTAATAACTATGAAACCTTTGTAGTAATTTTATTTATTGCCAGGTCTTATGTGCCGACAGTGGTTCGCTTCGCACGGTAATTTGCTCCCAGGCGAGACTAGCAATAATAAATTTACTACATTAATTGCTTTAGCAAGAAAATCATATTTTTTTTAGTTGATTGATTGCAACTGTACAAATGTGGTCGAAGCGGCGGACCTATTATTGACAAACTATAAAGTGGGTTTAAGGTTGGCTCACATTAAATTGTGACCTTAAAGGGGCACGGTTTTAACCAGCTTCGGCGGCTGTCGTCCCTCCGCTCGCCTGTGCGTCAATAATAGACTTACCAAGTACACCATGAAAAAGTACGAAGCATCTTAAGGCAATGTTGTAATTTGCTCAACGCCTTAATTAAAAATTTTGATGATTTTAGCTACGAATAAGTAAACGATTTTGTTTTTGAAAACATATATGATACAAAGATGAATGCATGACATCTTTGTACATATTTTTTGATTTAACACATCAAAATTTTATTACCCTTATAAATTTAAGTTAAATGCCACCCAACTACAAAAAGGAACACCTAAGGTTTCATCCTACATCACTAGCAGCCAAAGCTGAATGTTGATGTTCAAAGGGTGGTCATCTAAAGGTAAATTGAGTACTTTATTGCTAGCAGCCAAAGCTGAATGCAATAAACTGACGTCAATTTACAGTTTCTTGAGTTGGTTAACTTAATTGGGCACTTTCATTACTAGCAGCCAAAGCTGATGTAATGGAACGGCGCCAAGGCATAAAGAATTGGGGATGAAACATGCTTACATTTTGCAACTGATGTTGGCAATATAATGTAAGTCCCAAGATTTCTAGGAATTGCAATTTGATATTGGCAATTGGGTGATCCCGTACCTTATTGAGCACTTTCATTGCTAGCAGCCAAAGCTGATGTAATGAAACGGCGTCAATTAGGATCCTAGTTTTTAGTGAAAATTAAATGGTTTTTAACCAATGGGTGTTTAATTTTCTTGAAATGTTTATTATCGAAAGTACTAACTTTTGAACTTTTTCTGTAGAAATGGCCCAACCCGGAAACTCGTCAAACCTAACCTCCTGTTTCAAGATGATGCTTGAAAAGGAAAAATTGACTGGGACTAAGAATTTTAACAATTGGTATCGAAATCTAAGGCTTGTTCTTAGAATTGCCAAACGTTCTGAATGTCTTACTGAGGACCTTCCAGAAGCTCCTCCTGCAAACTCGCCTAATGAAATACTTAGGGAGTACAATGAAGCCTATGACAAGCACAATGATGCGGCTTGTCTCATGCTATCGGGGATGGATGATCAACTGGTAAAACAGTTTGAGAAATATGGCCCGAAAAACATGATTGATGAACTGACACGAATGTTTCAGAAATCTCCTATGGCTGAATTGTATGATGTACTTGACAACTTGGGCAAGTGCAAGCAGGACGCAACAACACCCGTAAGTGATCATGTGCTTAAAATGAAAGGTTATCTTGACCAACTAGATGCACTTAATTGCGGGTATGTGGAAGACGTTAAAGTTGGCCTCATCAACAAATCCCTCAATGAGGAATTATATGGTGACTTTGTGCGCAACTTTAACATGCATTGCAAGGGGAAGACTTTTTCTGAATTGCATGCAATGCTTATTGAGCATGAGAAGGCACTCACTAAGAAAGCTCCTACACCTGCTGTTATGACAATAAGAGGTGGTAGAGTAGCTAAGCCCGGTAAACCGAAACAAGTGAACAAGAAAGGAAAGGGCAAAGCTGACAAGGGCAAGCAGATTGTGACCTATCAGCAAAAGCCAAAGAAGCAGAATCCTCCTCCCAAGAAGGATCATCCTAAAAAGGATACGGCTGCTTGTCACCACTGCAATACTCCTGGACATTGGAAGAGGGACTGTCCATTGCTACTTGAGGAGTGTCTCAAGAATAAGAATGCCAAAGCTGGGCAGGGCGCCAGCACTTCAGGTATTTTTATGGTTGAATTGTTTTCTTTTCCTCGTAAGCAAAATGCCTGGATATATGATACAGGATGTGGTACTCACATTTGTAATACATCGCAGGGGCTTAGAGGAGCGAAGAAGCTGAACTATGGGGAATGCTACTTGTACGTGGGAAATGGAATACGTGCAGCAGTAGAAGCCATAGGGACTTTTGAGCTAGTTTTACCTTCTGGTTAAATATTAGTTTTGAACAATTGTCATTACGCACCTTCTATTGTTAGAGGTGTCGTTTCAGTTTCTTTGTTATTGGATTTGGGTTTTAAGCATACTTTTAATGATAATGGAATTTCTGTTTCTTTAAATTCTGTTTTTTACTTTAATGCTATTCCATTAAATGGTGTGTTTGAAATTGACATGGAAAACCATGTATCCAATAAAAATAAAAATAATTTAATGTATAGCATCGGAAATAAGAGAGTCAAGTCTAACTTGGACTCGTCTTATTTATGGCACTGCCGTCTTGCTCACATAGGCAAGAATCGCATGGAAAAGCTGCAACACGATGGGCTTTTGAAAAATATCAATGATGATTCAGTTGATAAATGCGAGTCTTGCATATCTGGGAAGATGACAAAGAAACCTTTCCATAGCAATATGGAGAAGGCTTCAGATCTACTTGGATTGATACACACGGACGTGTGTGGTCCACTTAGACATGTGTCTAAACGTGGTGCTGTCTACTTCTTGACCTTCACGGATGACTATAGTCGTTATGGTTATGTTTATTTACTTAAACATAAACATGAAGTCTTTGAGACATTCAAGGTCTTTAAAAATGAAGTAGAATTACAACTCGGAAAGAAGATTAAGGCACTTCGATCCGATCGTGGTGGTGAGTACTTAAGCCAAGAGTTTAAGGATTATTTGGGTGAGTGTGGCATTGTGCAACAACTCACTTCTCCTTATACGCCACAGCAAAATGGTGTATCTGAAAGGAGAAATCGTACCTTGTTAGATATGGTGCGATCCATGTTTAATCTTACAACTCTTCCCTTATCCTTTTGGGATTATGCTCTTGAAACTGCTGTTCACGTGTTGAATAGGATTCCAACTAAGAAGGTTGATAAGACTCCATATGAAGTATGCACTGGAAAAGCTCCCAACTTTTCTTACTTAAAGGTCTGGGGTTGTGAGGCGTTTGTCAAACGTGACTCACTTGATAAACTCCAACAAAGATCTGTTAAGTGTATCTTCGTAGGATACCCTAAGGAAACAAAGGGTTACTACTTTTACTTCCCACCTGAGAATAAGGTCATCGTAGCTAGGTACGGTGAATTTCTTGAGGATAATCTAATATCTCAAGAGTTTAGTGGGAGAGTGTATGATCTTGAAAATGATCATGAAGATACGTCACCTTTTGAAAGCACTAACACACTTCCTGTGGAACCTGAAAGTTTAGGTCCTCCACCTGAAGTAGAAGTGGTACCCATCCGTAGATCTTCAAGATCTATAAAAGCTCCTGAACGCCTATGTTTAAGCATAGACGATGAGGAAACTTTTCTATTGGATCACATTGATGAGCCAACTAGTTATAAGGCTGCCATTAATAGTCCTGAAAAGGAAAAATGGCAAGTAGCCATGGATGGGGAAATGCAATCCATGAAAGACAACAAAGTCTGGATTGAAGTAGACCTTCCACCCAATGCTAAGGTAGTTGGGTGTAAGTGGCTCTTCAAGAAAAAGACTGACATGGATGGCAACGTACACACCTACAAAGCTCGTTTGGTGGCCAAGGGCTTTACCCAAACATATGGTGTTGACTATGAGGAGACTTTTTCTCCTGTAGCCGACATTAGAGCTATTAGGATTCTTATAGCCATAGCTGCCTACTATGACTATGAGATTTGGCAAATGGATGTCAAAACCGCGTTTCTGAATGGTCGCCTAGATGAAGACATCTATATGGCGCAACCTGAAGGTTTTGTAAATCCATAATTTCCTGAGCGTGTATGCAAACTTCAAAGATCCATTTATGGATTGAAGCAAGCATCCAGGCAATGGAATAAGAAATTTGATGAGGAAATCAAGAAGTTTGGATTTACTCAAAATTTCAATGAGCCATGTGTATACCACAAAGTTAGTGGGAGTAACACTACTTTTCTTGTCCTATATGTCGATGACATATTAATCATGGGAAATCACATACCAAGCCTTAATGAAGTTAAGGAATATCTTGGTAATTGCTTTGCCATGAAGGATTTAGGAGAAGCAGCGTATATCCTTGGAATCAAGATCTATCGAGACAGATCTAAACGGTTAATCGGATTAAGCCAAAGTGCTTACATGGATAAAATATTGAAGAGATTCAATATGCAAAATTCCAAGAAGGGATATTTGCCCATGCAAGTAGATCATGGCTTAAGTAGCGAAATGTGTGCTTCTACACCTGAAGAGGTGGCATACATGCAGAAAGTTCCATATGCTTCGGCAGTAGGATCTATCATGTATGCTGTTAGATGCACAAGGCCAGATGTGGCATTCGCTCAAAATTTGACCAGTCGATATCAGCAAAATCCAGGAAAAGGTCACTGGCATGCTGTTAAAAACATTCTTAAGTATTTGAGGAATACTAAAGATATGTTTCTAGTTTTCGGGGGAAATCCAGACGCAGAACTGAATGTTACAGGTTTCTGCGATGCGTCCTGGCAAACTGATAAAGATGATACGAAGTCACAAACGGGTTATGTCTTTGTCATAAATGGAGGAGCAGTAGACTGGAAGAGTAAAAAGCAGAGTACAACGGCCATGTCTGCTACAGAAGCTGAGTACAATGCTGCATCGGATGCTGCACAAGAAGCTGTTTGGACAAGGAATTTCATTACCGATCTTGGAGTGATGCCGTCTATTGAATTACCTATAAATGTGTATTGCGACAACTCTGCTGCAATCACATTCGCCAATGAACATGGAATTATGAAAGGCGCCAGACACTTTAAAAGAAAGATGCACTATGTTCGAGAACAGGTCGAACTAGGTGAAATCAAGGTACTCAAAGTTCACACAGATGACAATCTGGCTGATCCTTTCACGAAGGCATTACCTAAAGATACGTTTACTCGACATGCTCAGGGTATTGGTCTTCGTTTAGCAGATAGTTTCATGTAAATCTGTTGGATTAGTGTTTCGATAGGGACGTGTAAACAATTATTATTTTTATGAAATAAAGTGCGGATAACGTTTATTCTCATTATTAATATTTGTGTCTTATATTTGCATGTTTAAATCCGTGAATAATTTATTTGTTCTAAATAGTCCGTTGTCAATTAATAATATGGGAATATTATTAAACTAAGACAAATGTGAGGATTGGTAGAATGAACTGTAAGGTTGAGACACCAATGTCACATGATATTCAATATTGGATAAAATTGAATATAGGACTTATCCCAAATACATGATTATACTTTATGGATCATAGTCATTAAGTATATCATGAATATTTATCCTCAGACTTGAGATGACTGATAATTGCCGAGGATGTAGCTTATTTTCTGTAAGATAGTCTAACGCTAACCGTAAAAGGTAGTTATAAGGGCTATTTTCAGAAATGATGCGAAATTCAAGGGTTATGCTCGCAGTCAATAAGGGATTTGTTCCTTCAACTTTGTGTTGAAGTTTAATACTGCTTGGCCACTCGTAGGATTGACAAGATGTTTGCGTGCGCACGCCCAAAGTCTATCTGGAAGACGTTCAGATGTTTTGGTAATCTTGTTCAATTATGTATAAACGAGAAACTAAGTTAATTATGGAATGACAAAGATCCATATCCAAAATTAACGCGGTATTAGTAACAAAAGGATAAGTATGGTGATTAATTTCATCACACGTGGTTTTTTCCAGGAGAACCACAACTCGGATCGAGCTGGGGACATTGGGAAGGTAAAGCTAGGCTGACCCATGTCATTACTATATTAATGTTTATCCAAGTGGGAGCTGTTAGTTTTTGTGTATAAATATTAATATACGTTTGTCCGGTTTCGAACCCGAGGCTCGGGATTGCACACAATAACGTGAGAGTTTCAATGATGAATAATTAAATATATTTCATTATATTTATTTATTCATTTCACCAATAAAACACTTAACGACGGTTAGTACTTAACGGGGTTTTAACTAACGACCGTTAAAGGACTAAATGTGAAAATAGGAAAGAAGATACTAGAATCCTTGTGGGACTCTAAGGTCGGCCGAACCCTCCCCTTTAGGGTTTAGGGTCGATCGGTTTGGAGTGGGCAACAAGCAAAGGAAAAACTATAAATACCATTCATTGTGTTTTAGTTTTCTCTAGTCTTGAATCCCTAACTTAACCTAACTTCTCTTCTCCTCTTTCTCCCTAGCTAGAACCGATCGACTCTTTCTATTCCCACTAGGGAATTCGATCTTAGTAAGGCTAGTCAAGTGTTTGGTTATTGGTGATCAAGAACCTAGCTTTTCTCATTGAAACGCTATCATTACGTGTGTACAGGAACGAGTGACAAGCTTCCTTTAGCTTGTGATCTTGGTTTGATCGATCCACACATAAATCCTATTAGGGTTTATAACTTGTTCTTGTTCAAGAGATTCCTTGTTCTTGCTAGGAATCATTAAGGTACGTGTCTTATTTAATTTAATTAATTACATGTTCTTGTAGATCTATTCCGCTGCGTGCTTTTGGTGTTATTATGTGTTTTTGATTTATTTATAGTTCACATATTCCAACAGAACCAACACAATGCTTCAACATGCATCTTTTCACTTCTTATAAATAGTCTAGATTATGTAAATTAGAAACATGATGATGACAGATTAAATTTCATATTATATAAAATTTACTTCTTGATTATTTCGTGTACTTTGGTATATTGTGATTTGTTGTTAGACCATAGATCCGGAGAAAAGGCCAACAGTTTTATGTGACTGCATATGAAGAGGACGGAGGGGAGAGTGGGGGGTATGCAGCTGTACATACAAGGCATCGGATGGTTAGATGCACAGGTCTAGTTGGAGAAGATGAGAACGTTTCTCCGGTAATAATTTTTAATATTTAACAAACACTATTGTTCATTCAAGCAACTTTCAGATAATAACTTAGCTTAAATTATTTAACAGTGGTTTCACGGAGATTTCATTCAGGGGAATCTACCCAATGAGTTCTTTTTGGAATATGCTGCCTTTGAAATTCGTGTAAGGATGGACGGGAAATCATACCTGGGACTCATAATACTTATGGTTATCAGATTTACCGTCATTGGGATGATATGGTGGCGGTGGCAGGGTTACTTGTTGGCGAGCGTGTAGTCTTGACAAACAGGGGTGGGAATAGGTTAAGATTGATGAGGTTTGGACATAATGGATTTCAAGTAAACCATGAGAACCATTTTCCAACACGCCTAAGAATTCTTCAAGGACATGCGGAAGGTGAAACCGGTGAGTATTTGTTTTGATTTTATTCGTTTTAAAAAAGTTAAATGTATATTATAAAAAATGTCAGCATAGATAAGGAATCAAATATTTCTTTTGGTGTTTGGGAAATTACAGATGAGAGGCTTCTCCATAGTTGCAGCTGGGAAAATCATGAAGCTCACATGGACGAAGATACTACTTTCTACACAAAATTGTTTCCTTACGTTGTTGACAATGGGAAACTGGTAAGAATATTGACATCTATTTACTAAATACAAATATAAACTTGATAGAATAAAATTTATATGAGGAGATGTTTATTAGTAACAAAGTTAAGTGATCTGTTATCTTTGTTGCAGACAATACCTCATCAGTTTGTTACTGATAACGAACTATTCACATATGATCATGCAATCCTAAGGAGAATGGGAGAAGAGAGGCGTGTTGTCATGAAGCTGGAAATTCACAAAGAGAATCCCTCAAGGATAAACCACGTGAACCTGCGAACCAACTGGAGGATACTGGCAGAAGATTGGCAGTTCAAGTTATACAAAATGATTCGATTCAAACTGCTTGGAACTACCATAGATCCTTTGGCCGAAGTGGAGCATGACAACGACGATATCCCTAGCTTGGTTCCTATTTTCGATGTTTGTTAACAGTAAGTGGTGTGATGGTTTCATAACATGGTACTTTTCAGCATTAGACACTTTAAATTTCAACTTTTGGTAACTGCCTTTGGGATCATGTGTATCAGCATGATACAAACTTATTGTAATTAGGCATGATATGGTATGCCATGGAACTTATGTGAACGTTTAGATGAAGTATTTTACGTAGGAAATTCTGATAATAACAAATAGGATGATGTGCTATGTATTTATCTAATGTAAATCCACAATGTTATTAGGAAATTGGATGAATAACAAACCAAATAAAATAGAAAAGGAAATATTAATTGAACCAAAACTGACATTAACAAACATAATACCACCAATGATAACAAACTGATGTATGAATAATGATCGATCTAAAAATAAATTTGATCAAACACAAATATAAAAATACATGATTGATATAAAAACACATGCAGAATATAACAATTACGGGATCATATGTGAGTCATAATTCAACAACACCTATCAACTTCTATTATGCAACTCAAAATAAATTTAATCATAAACGCTTAAGAATCTCTTCAAATGCAGAGGTTCTTTTCAAATTACGATTAACATCTTGCAACAATCTCGATATACTGCGATATGTGCTCAAGTCTTGATCACGAATTAGCGTTAGGTATATTATACCCTTATCACAAACATTAGAATATGGATACTTACGTAATTCATTAATCAGACTTTCCCTAGACTGAATTTTAGCATTGATTTGGCCCATAAATTTGGAAAGACATACCGAAATATGGGTCAAATTGTCAACTTCACTATGAATTGAATTCAAAATTTGATCTTTCAAATCGGGAATAGTTGAGCCGACCGATTCTTCCTTCATATTTTCCACGTTCAAAATTAGAGTGTGTGATACTTTTATTTTTTTTAAATTAACTGCAAAGGATAATACATGAACTACTTAAAAGAAAGAAACATACATAATCGTAACTGCCACACAGTTAATGTCATTTTTTATAATAGCAAAAATAAAAAATAGTCTGTGTATACTAACTACATAATACAAATTGAAGGACAATAAAATACTTCTAATTAAAATATATTAATTATGACTATACATATTAAAGTATATCTTATATACATTAAAGTAAATTCAATTACCTCATTTTGACTAACATGTGTGTTCCGCACGACATAAATGTGGTTGATCAGGCAAAAAAAACTTTGTTATTAAATCACCGCGGGTTGGTTCAACGTGGATTTGGTCCACCGTAATTTTGGTTCAGCGTGACTTTCTTCAGCGGGTTGGTTCAATGTGGTTTTGGTTCAGCGTGAGTTTTGTTCAGCGCGAGTTTTTCTATTAAAGCTATAGAGTTAACACTTTCAGTTTAATGCACTATCGAATATAACATAGCTAGGACATCATATGTTATAACTTAATTAATACCAAAATACATTTAAAATTACATATAAAAATACATTAACGACATATTAAAATATAGAAAAACATCAAAAAAAAGTTATGAAGAAAAATTACAAAATAAACTACTAAACTTATAAATACATAATGCATAAAAGCTTTTATTAGTCTTCAACACAACTCGCGTCATCATCTCCATTTGCTACACCCACTACATGAATCTTGCTTCCAATGTTGCTCCTAATAAATATTATAGGAGGACCTGACATATATTTATGAAAAACAAAAGAAAATTAATAATCATTAATAAAAAACAATTGACAAATAAAATAAAAAAATAATAGTTTATTATTATTATTAGGTTTTTAATTTTCTTTTTAAAAATAAATAACTTGTTTCACTACCTTCACCGTCATCATAAACTCTAGCGTTCTCAATGTTGACATAAAAAGATTCCTTAACTTCCATTGACGTAATGAACTCATGCAACTTTTCGGCCATGTAAGAAGTTACCATACACGCAACAATCCCTCTGAAAATAAAAACATTAAAACGATACTATTCATTTATACAACGCATTATAAACTACTAAAATTACAAAGACATAATTATTTATACAACACAAATAAATACAGTTGAAAAACATACGTTTGATCCTTGAGTAAGATACCAATTGATTTCAGTTTGATTCCATTGGAAGTTACATCTTCATATATTTCATCCTCCCAGTTAATAACTGCCACCTTCATATCTTAAACACATATCAAACGTCAATTATTTTAGTACGGTACTTATTGAATAAGGATGTACACAAATAAAATGTTGTTAATGGTATAAAACTAACCAACAGGCAAATCTCTATCCAACCTCATGCCTAGAATATCAGAAATCTTGGTCAATTCAAAACTGGTACTATTACTTTCTAGCTTAAATCTTTTTGAACGACGTGCCTTTGTTTCTCCATGAAACTTGATGATGTATGCATGATTGGTGAATTTCAGATGATGGTCATTTGGAACAACATTGAAATCACTAATAACAACAATCATTCCTGTTTGGAAATACTTGTTAATTGATTTTAAGCGACCATTGCTTATAATCACATGAATCTTGTCGCCCTGTTAAATAACAAATTTGTCACAATTAACTAATTTCAAAAACATTAAAATATTATGACTACAAAAAAGTTTATAATGTAAAAAGAAATATATTACGAAAAACAAATACACAACATATACCTTCTCATCTTGGACGATCATTTGGAAATGTCTGTTACTATGGGATATATCTGGCTTCTTACAATACCACCTCCTTAGTATTTTGATCTTCAAACTAAATGACATTTTTTCAGGTGTTAATTCATTTAAAAAGGTTTTCATTGCTTTTATTTGAGATTGGAGGTGATCTATGTGATATGTGCTCTTCTAATTTATGAATCTCTGTTTGCAAAGTATATAAAGACAAAAAGAGTAAGAAAGGCAGTTAAAAAAAACGTGTATATTCCTAAAAAAATAGCAAAAAACCGTTTCTACACATAATGGTATTTTAAATTAGACCAAAAAAAGATATATAAGTATAACACAGCCCAATAGTAAAATATAATACAATAATGATAAATAATTGATACGAACATGCAACAATTCTTATTGGTCGACGCATAAACAAATAATTAAAATTAATTGATACGAATTTTTTACTTTGTTAATGATTTCATATGCAGTTAAATATGATGATGTACATATTTATAAATGTAGGTTCTCATATCTTTTGGACAACAAACGTCTTGATTGTAAAACATCTATTTAAATGATTTCAAATTTTATATCAACAACATAAAGTATTGTGAGATTCTAAAATACTAATCTGACAGCATAGAACAATAAACTTACTAATCTGAAATTAATAAACAAAACAAATACATCATTAAAAAGACAAATACATTGAACAATAACATACTACTTTAATGTCCAAAACTATAACCATGCTGACGGCATATCATCAATATGGATTACATTTAGGACGTTTATTCATTGATGGGTAGACATCATAAGCATCACTGGCTTCTTCAGATCCAACTTCACTCGTATAACTTGAAATTCCATATGAATCAACAGCACCTGTTGGATCGATGTACTCTGATCAAACTACTTTGTAGCTTGTTTAAGGTTTAACAATCTTGAGTCGAACTAAAGATAATTAATAGTGAGACACTGATATACTTTATCAAGTATGCGGAATCTACTATAATAAAGCTAAGAAGATTTAACAAAACTTTGATTATATTAATAACCTTGAATCTGCTTTAACTTACACAGATTCACTAAACAACTCTAAAACACTAATATCTCTAATGAATCGTACTTAACTTGTTTTCTAACTCGTATACTTTTCTCTAAATTCTTCGTATGTCTAATACCAACCTAGGGGTCCTTTTATAGGCATAAGGAAAACCCTAGTCGGTTTACAATTACTTGAACGACAAGTATACTAACTCTAATCTAATAAGAATATTCTAGAATAATACAATATTCCTTAAACTCTAATATTGCACGACAGTCCTTTATCTTGATAGCAGTACTTTGACTTTTAAACAATGAGCAACAGTACTTTGACTTGTATTCATCCAGCAGTACTTTGACTTCAGACAGTATCTTGATTTTATAGCCCAACAATCCTCCCCTAACTTGAATTCCACATGCTTGATTTCAAGTTCCTTTGTGATTTTTAAACTTTATTATCTTTATCTTCAAGGGAAAGTTGTATCTTTGAAGTCTGTCTCTTTGTTGTTTTATCATCATCAAGTATTTAGTATCTGCAATCTTTATCAGCAACAATTTCTTTTTCAACAACTTCTTTTCAGCAACTCAGCATCACATTGACAAAGTGTACATCAATTTCTTAAAGTTTCATACTATTCTCATCACTTCCAGGTGTGTAAACTCCTGTGAGAGGTGAATCATTGAAAACTTAATGGATTTTGATGTCTCTTTACCAAAGCCATTAACTCTGGAGTAGCCAATGTTTAGGTTTTAGAAACCATGGTACATTGATAACCATATGATTTTTAGCAAATCATCAGCTATCAACGGATTTGATTAGTCTTTACCAATAGCCGTTTGCTTTTGGACTAGCTAGTTATTATAGTATTATCATTACCATGGTGAACTAATTACCATATACAATGGTTTTCCACAGCCTTTACCACAAGCCATTTTCTTGTGGGCTAGCCAACTCTTCACTATAACAGATATGGTGAGTTGAAAACCATACAATTTTTAGTAAATTGTCAACTAAAAATGGATTTGATTATCACATCAGAGCCGTACCCTCATGATGAGTCAAACTCTTTCTTGTTTATCCAAACATGGTGAGTTGATTACCATTGTTGTTGTCTTAAACTTTTTACTTCAAAAACATTTTTGCACTAAAAAATTACTTATTTTAAAGGACTTTACTGGTTTTATGCTGCAAGCAGTACTTTGGTAAAGTACTATTTGTCTAGCAGTACTTTAAGAAAAGTACTTATATTTCAAAAGATATATATTATAAATACCATACCAATAATTATGTATCAATCTTCAGCTAACATTGTCCATTTGATGAACAATCCAATCACCATCAGTGCAGTTTCACTTTCTTCTTCCACTTCCATGCCATGATCTAGCATTCTGATCATTAGATCCCTTGTAAGTGGATATCTTTCTTCTGCTAACATGTAGATCATAGTACCATCTTCTAACTCCAAAACATGTAATCCCACTGATTCAAAGAATCTCCATCTGTTGATCTCCCAATTTTCTTAATTCTCCCATAAAGTACTATCCTTTGTTTCTTCTGTCTCAAAGATAGTTGTGAGATCTCCAAGTATTATCAATCCTATTCCAGATGGTGGAACATGCTCATAATAAGTTTGTACTTGTAGATATAGTTGGAGTAGATCGTCTCTGTCAATCAAGTGCAGAATATCCCAAAGTAGATTGAAAACTCTAAAGCTTCCATCTTGTCTGTGAAAAATCATGTAGTCCCCTTCTGATGATTCTACAACCGAGAAAGTAGATATCTTGGACTTCTTATCAGCATTTTCTTTTGACTTAGGATTCTCAAAGTCAACAACTCTAAAGTAATTCCTTAGCTCATCAACTGTGTCTACTCTTAATTCAATAGTATCCTTGAGCTTCTTTGATGGCTGTTCATTAGTTGTTGTACTCTTTCTCTTTGAACTCCTTGTTTCAGCTTTTTCCTTACTAACATCTTCAAGCTTATTATCTTTGAATGAATCAAAAGAAATAATCCTTGCAAGATCTTTTTCTACAGCTTCTCTAACGCTATCATAGAGATCTTTCATCTCTGAATAAGTCAACTTCACTAAACCTTTGTATCCTCTTCCTTTCAGATAAGCCATCATATCATTCCTTGCTCTAGCTTTACTGATTGGCCTTTTTGGTTTAATAACAATCTTCCTTGACTCTTCAGCATCTAATTCAGCTTGTAGTTTTCTTGCAGCTTCCTCATTTTTGGCAACTTCAATAGCTCTTAAATCTTTCAGAGTGAGTTTCTTCTTCTTCTTAGGCTCTACCATGATCCCTTTACCTTTGTCTTTTGGATCCAGCTCTTGGGTATGTTGAGAAGCAGCTTGAGTTTGTTGTTCAACTCCAGGAATGCTAATGCCTCTTGGTCTAGAAAGATTGAGTATAATCTCAGCAATAGTTTCTCCATCACTAGCAGTAGGTTCTCTGACCTCTTCTTCTTGAACTGGACAGGAAGGACCAATATCTTCTTGAATTGGATTTGAGGGACCAACATCTTCCTCAAAGTCCAATGTTCTTGGTGTAATCATGAATTGTCTCATAGTACCTTGAAGAGCAGTTCGTTGAGCAACAGTATGTTCAGCATCAGTACCTTCCAAGTCAATTTCCTCTGTATCACCACTCTTTATTTCAACAGCAGCATCTTCAATATTTACTTGCTCTGTTTCATCACTCTTTCTTTCAACAGTGTGTTGATGAGATATAATCTCCTTAAGTGGTGGTGTAACATCAATTTGCATCATCTGAGCTTGTTCTTCAAAATCATCATTATGCCCAGTATCTTTATTTAGATCAGCATCTTGATTAACATCTTCATTCAGATTCTCTAAATTCCTCCCCAATGTGAATGAAGACTGCCTCGTTGGCTTCTTCTTTTTGGATTTGGACTTCTTCTTTGGCAGTCGACCACTCTTCTTTTGTGACTTCACCCATAACCTGTGATGTGTAACAAGTGGCCAAACAAACTTCTTTAACCTCCGAAATTTCTTTGTCAAATCCCTAATCTGAGCAGCTTGAACTTCATTCTCCTTCTTTAGCCTCCTTAACTCTCTTGCAAGCTCATAGTTTGTCAGAACTCCCTCAACCTCTCCCTCATCTCCTCCAGATGGTTGAGAACCATCTGTGGAAGTATAATCATTGGGAGGGTGTTGTTGAGACACATCCTGTTGTGAAACTTCCGGAGCAGTACTTTGTTGAGAGATAGTAAGTTCCTTTGAGGCAGCATGTTGTGAAGATTCTTGAATTGGAGAAGCAGTAGGTTGAGCAGCACTTTGAGAAGCAGTATGTTGAGAAACACTGACTTCTCTTGAAACTTGAGGTTCATTGCTTGCTGAAGCAGAAGATTCTTCTTGTTCCTGCTCTTGTTCAGCATCCCTCACAGCTTGTGCAACCTCCAATATTGAGCTGTCAGTGGTGTATTCCTCCCAGAGAATTTTATACCCTTCTTTTCAATGAAAGTGAACACCTTTGCTGGTTGTGTAACTGAGGGTAGAAAACTTTGAGGTTTAGAAATACCCTCAAGTTGCTTGTTTAAGAACACCTGTATGAACCTTGGATACATCAAAAATGGTGAACCATTAAAGATGTGTGAGAGCATTCCATCAAATATCATCCTGGAGAAATTGAACGGACGATCTGTAGCTAATCCCATCAATGCAGAAGCAATATTCTGGCCAAATTGCTCTCATGAAGTACTCTTAGGACTTAAGCAATGTAGTAGAACATGTATGAGATACTTCCAGTGAGGACTAAACAATGGCTTCTGAAAAGTAAGTTTGGTGAGATCACCTTCATACCCAATATCCCTGAGTGTATCCCAAATCTCGTGTTTTTCAAAACGAATAGCACCCTCTGCATCATTAAATTGCAAATCTTCCCTAATTGAAGCTTCTGTAACCTGAATCGCTCGCCCAGCAACCTTAGCACGAATGAAAGAAACACCATCTTGTACATCCGTCTTAGCAGTAGACCAAAATTGTTGAATCCATGGTCCTATTACATCAGGGTTAACTAGAATTGCATAATTGATTGATGACCCAGTCAAAAAATCAATTATCATATGAAAATCAACATTCTTTGACGTTTTATCCAAATTTGCGACCACGTTATGCTTAGAACAAAAATCACGAGCAGCCATTGATTGCGAGTTGTAAACGAATGTGATAAATGCCGTGGTATTTGGGAGAAAGATTGGTGTGGAAGATTGTATGAGTGGATAGGGATTAAGTGGAGAGTAAAAGTCGGTGAAAAGGTTAGAGTATTTTTGGATAGGATTTTATTAAATCAAAGCCAAAATAACAAAATTACCGTTGTTGGTGACTCTTATTCCGCCGTAATGAATTAATTAACTGTAACCCCACATTTTTGACCGTTGGAGCAGTACTTCCACATAAGCAGTACTCTTCAAGCAGTATGTTGAAACACCAGTACTTTGTAGAACAAATCAGTACTTTTCCATCTTCATATCCATGAACCAAACTTCAAACACATCCAAAAACTTATAAGGGCATAAGTTCAAACGAATAACTATGTTGCCTCCCCTCAAATTCAACATAAATACTAAATAGCAACTAATGCTAAAACACTAGTACTTTCTAAAAGACTTAAAAGAAAGCACAGTAAACTAATACTAAAAATACTAATACCTCCCCTCAAATGTAGCCTAAAGGTTAATCATCCCAATACTTACAACTAAATGGTTGAATCTTGAAACATCAAAGCCCTTTGTAAGTAGATCTGCTACATTATCATCTGTGTGAACCTTGACCACATTAATGAGCTTGTGCTCATAACAATCTCGAATGAAGTGATGCTTAATCTGAATATGCTTGGTCTTGGAATGGTAAACTGGATTCTTCACAATACAAATGGTACTCTCATTATCAATATTGATAGGAGTATTCTTGAAGTTGTATCCATAATCCAAGAGTTGATTCTGCATCCACAGGACT
Source organism: Artemisia tridentata subsp. tridentata (assembly GCA_021014915.2). Lineage (NCBI taxonomy): Eukaryota > Viridiplantae > Streptophyta > Magnoliopsida > Asterales > Asteraceae > Artemisia > Artemisia tridentata. Next base: position 380,016,221 of record CP139505.1, read on the forward strand.
TGGCCACAACAACTTGCAGCTGCAACATATTCTGCTTCAGTTGATGATGTTGCTGCAATTGTTTGCTTCTTACACTGCCATGAAACTAATCTCCTTCCAAGATATTGACATCCTCCAGTGGTAGATCTTCTATCATAGTTATCTCCTGCATAGTCACTGTCTGAAAAGGCTTCTAGGTGAAAGGGTGACTCTTTAGGATACCATAATCCTAATTTTGGTTGATGCTTGAGATATCTGAAAATCCTTTTAACTGCATTCATGTGAGAAACTTTGGGTGTAACCTGATATCTTTCACACAAACATACTGCACAACACTGGCGGAGCCATGTATAGCCGAGGGGTAGCGGTCGCTACCCCTGAACTTTTACCCAGTAGTGGAATTTTTTTCATTTTTTTACATTTTTCGTACTATCTTTCGTATTTCGCTACCCCTAAAATAAATTTTCGCTACCCCTAAACAAATTTTCAAAGGCTCATATCATTCTTTAAGAAAAACTCGAAGACCCAAACCCACTAAATATTTAAAAAAATAATAATAAATAAATAAATAAACATAAAAACACTTAAATTATTTAATGCATTTAGCAGTTGGCCCTACCTGCTTTAGTGCTTTTAGATTTTTTTTTTGAAACGCAGTGCTTTTAGATAAAGGGAGAAAAAATAGAACATAAAGAAGAAGAGAAAAGAAAAAGAAAAGAAAGAGAATTTAGCACTTGCACCTGCCTGCTTTTAGATACAAGCGGGAAAAAAATTAGAACATAAATAAAAGATAGAGAAAGGAAGACATAAAGCAAAGAAAGAGAAAAGAACACGAACAAAAACAAAGAAAGAAAAGAAGCCTTCTTCTCCGTACCAGTATACCACCACCACCAGTCCATGACCGCTTTCAGTCTTCCACACCAGTCCATCACGACCAGTCACTGATTCACCACTCACCAGGTTTGTATAATTTTGTTTTTTCCCTAATTTAATTTATTGCTAATTTAATTGTGTTTTGCCCTAATTTAGATTATTGCTAAGTTAATTATTTTTGCCCTAATTTAGTTTATTCCTTTTTTTTTTTTTTTTTTTTTCTGTTTTTTTTACAATCTGCAAAATGACTTTTTTTCTGCCTAAGGAATAAGAAAACTAAATTGGGTATCCTTTTTAGTATGAGTGAACGAAACAAATATAAAAATACTTAGTAACATTTTTAGAGCTGAAAGTCAAAAGCATCCATTCGAATTTGAACTTGAAATGTTGCAGGTTTGAATGTTTTAAAGTCAACAAGATTGAGTATTTAGTACCTGAGCATATGTGATAACATAGGTGTAATGACTTTGTAAAATAGTCATGCTGTATTGCTGTTTTCTTTTGGGAACAAAAGGTGTGTGGCTGCTTATGCGGAAACTATTTACTTTTTATGTGTAAGAAGGATAATTTAAATGATCGAACAAAATTTAGATTTTTAGCGTTATTTTTGTTTGACCCGACCCGAATTAGATGACCCTAATATACTAACCGAAGGACAAAAAAATTTCCGACCCCCCCTATAATTTCCTTCAAGATCTGCCACTGCTTGTGTCATATATCGACTTACTATAGGGGTGGTTCCTGGCATTGGTTTCTTTTAAAAAAAATATTAAGGTTAACTTTTTTTTTCCGCTACCCCTGAACATTAGTCCTGGCTCCGCCCCTGACTGCAAACATGATGTTAGGTCTTGAGGCAGTTAAATACATAAGACATCCTATCATTGATCTGTAAAGCTTGACATCCACAGCTTGTCCATCTTCATCCTTGCCTAATGGTTTGTTGTTGTCAATAGGTGTAGTGGCAGGTCTTAGAGAGGGAAAGTCAAACCTCTTAAGTATGTCTGCAACATGCTTATCTTGATTAATGAAGATACCATATTTTGACTGTTTAACTTGAAGCCCCAAAAAGAAAGTAAGTTCTCCCATGGAACTCATTTGAAACTCCCGCTGCATAAGTACTTCAAATTCTTTCACCATAGATTGCTTTGTGGCTCCAAAGATGATATCATCCACATACACTTGGACTAACATGATATCCTTCTTGTCTCTCTTGATAAACAAAGTTTTGTCAATTGCACCTCTCCTATAACCATGTTGCAATAGAAAGTTGGAGAGTCTTTCATACCAGGCTCTAGGAGCTTGATGTAGGCCATACAATGCCTTAACTACCTTGTAGACTTTGTTTGGATGTGCAGGATCTTCAAAGACAGGAGGTTGTTTAACATAAACTTCCTCATTGATTGTGCCATAAAGAAAGGCACTTTTCACATCCATCTGATAAACAGGAAAGCCCATGTATGAGGCAAAAGCAAGAAACAACCTAATTGCTTCTAATCTTGCTACAGGAGCAAATACTTCATCGTAATCCACTCTTTCTTCTTGGCGATATCCTTGAGCAACTAGTCTTGCTTTATTCTAGATAACATTACCTCTTTCATCTCGTTTGATTCTGAAAACCCATCTTGTACCAATAACTCTCTTGCCATCTGGTAAATCACACAGTACCCAGACATCTTGAAGCTTGAACTGTAAGAGCTCCTCTTGCATTGCTTCAAGCCAGCTCTCATCTGTCAATGCTTGAGCTACTTTCTTGGGTTCAACTTGAGATAGAAAGCAGGCAAACAGGCATGATTGTTGATCCTTGTGATTCAGCCTGTTTTGCTTATACACAAAGCTAAGTAAAGCAGTATGTTGCTGTGAAAGACCCTTAGCTTTGTTCCTTGTAACTACTCCTGAAGTAGTTGGTCCAATGATATTACTTTGAGGATGAGCTTTATGAATTCTTAAAGTTGGAGTTGATGGAACTTCAAGATTAGGATCCAAATTTGTAAAGTTAGGACCTTCATTGGAACTTGAGAAAATACCTTCAGGATTGTGCTCTTCCTGAATGTCTTCTAAACCAGGTATGTTGGCATTATCCAACTCATTATCATCATCATCATTGGGAGCATCAACATTGGTCCAATGTGATGGTTCTAAAACACTAGAGGTACTGTCAAAGAGGTCAGCAGTACTTTGATCAAAAGTACTGTTATCAGTATCTGTGAACTTTCCCTTTTTCTTTGCAGCTTCATAAGCCCTTCTTTGATCATCTTCATATGACTTTGCCAAGGATTCTTGAAAAAGCATCCTATTGAGTTCATCTTGAATGGCTTGATCTTCATCAGATACTATGTCATTAGGTTGGACAGTACTTTGCTCCTTTTCTGTAACAGTTGGTTCTTTATCAGGAACATCTTCTGGTCTAATATTGACTTCATGAACAATGTATTGAGAATCTTCCTGAACATCTTCATTGTGGACAGCTTTGTTCTCTTCTCTAACAGGTTCATAATTCATTGAAGGAGTCAATTTGAGATCAAGATCATAAATCCAATCAGGACCTTTACCTTTCTTGTTTTCTTTATCTTCCATAAACTCAACATGAAGACATTCTTGTACTCTTTTGGTGACCTATTGTACACTCTAAATCCTTTGCTGGTGGTACAATAGCCAGTAAGTATCCTTCATCTGACTTACCATCAAATTTTCCCAGTGAATCAATGGTATTCGTATGGTCAGAGGACATCCAAAATGTTTCATAAATCGAACATTAGGCTTCTTTCCATAAGCAACTCATAAGGTGTCTTCATCTGAGGTTTAGTAACAGACACTCTATTCAAAACATAGCAAGCAGCACTTACAGCTTCAGCCCAAAAGTGAATAGGTAATAAAGAGTCTGCAATCATTGTTCTTACTGCTTCTATCAAGGTTCTGTTCTTTCTTTCTACAACTCCATTTGCTGAGGAGTTCTAGCAATGCTAACTCCTCTTGATCCCTTTCTTTGCACAAAATTCATCCATATACTGATTCTTGAATTCTGTACCATTATCACATCTAATACTTCTAACCTTGAGTCTTAACTGATTCTCAAGTGCTATTATAAGATCATGAATAGCATCAAAAGTTTCATCCTTGAATCCTAAGAAAAAGACCCAGCTAAATCTGCTACAATCATCAGTTATTACCAAGCAGTACTTTTTCTTGTTTAGACTTGCAACAGAAACAGGTCCAAACAAATCTATGTGTAGCAGCTCCAAAGGCTCTCTAATTGTTCTCTCCTCAAGCTTCTTACATGAAGCTTTATGTTGTTTACCCTTCTTACACGCCAAACATGAGTGATCAGTCTTGAATGTTTTGAAGGTAAACCTCTAACCAAATTGCCTTTGACTAAGTTGTTGATGTTCTTGAAATTCACATGACCTAATCTTCTGTGCCATAGATGTGCTTCCTCCAATGATGCCTTTGCCACTAAACATGTTGCTTTTCCAGCAGAATTGAGACTCTTCAAGTCTAAACTGTACACATCATTGGTTCTTGGTACCTTCAGAGTTACCAAGTGATCATCAACAAACTTGAATTCAGGAGAAAGAATGAGACATTCTGTTTCAGTGAACAGAACTAGATACTTCTTGTCACAAATCTGAGAAACTGACAAAAGGTTGAACTTTAGCTCCTTGACATATCTGACATTTTCAAAGTTAATGCTTCCTGCTTTAATAGTTCCTTTGCCAGTGATTCTTCCTCCATCAGGATCATTTCCAAATGCAACTTTTCCTCCATAGTATGCCTTAAAATCTGACAGGATCTCCTTATCCCCTGTCATGCTGCAGAGCAACCACTATCAACAATAATATGATCTTTAAGCTCCTTCTCTGGGTTGCCCTGCACAGTAAAAGAAAACAGTTAGTTTCTTTTAGGAACCCAAGCCATTATTGACTTGTGTTCCCTTGTGGAGTGACATACTTGAATTCCTTCAGTATGTAATCTCCACTGATTTTAAAGCATGGTCAATGATTTTTTGCTTTGGTTCCATGACCTGTGTTGTGTTTTCAACAACACTCCCTGTTTCACCCTTATTTGATGAAAGTACTGGTTGTCCCCCAGTAGTACTTTCTTTCTTAACCCAAGTACGTTTAACTTTCTGTTTAGGTTCCTCAGATTTAGGTACTCTTTTTGAGGTGTAAGACTGTTTAGATTTATATGAATTAAACTTCCTAGGTCTTACATGTGAAAAAGTATTAGCAGTACCATGATTGGGTGAAAACTTAGCAGACCTTTGAGAAGATACTGTTTGAGACTTACCAGTATTTGAAGGTACTGGTGGTTTGGAAAGGTTTTTCTGGTGAGGGTACCTATAGTCTTTAGAGAAATTACTATGGTTCACCCTATTTAAGTAGTTCCAAACTGGTTTAGTCTCCTTAGGTTTATGGTTGGAAGGTCTGTTCTTTGGGAACTGGCTTAAGTATTCTGAGTGAAAATCACAGTGTTTAATTAAATGGTAAGGACTAAAACACACATGACACAATTTTTGTCCCATATTCCCAAAACTTCTTCTTTGATGAAAAGGTTTCCTATAGTAAGCAGTATTTTGAAAAGTTTCTCTTGAAGGTACTGCTGAGTGTCTAGCAGTATTTTGAAAAGAGTTTTGATGTACTGCTTGTCTTTGAAAAGCTGTAGGAAACTTGACACCATTATCAACATAACTGAACTCATATGATTAGAATCCTTAGGTTTTTGAAAACTAGATTGACCAGTAAGCTTCTTCCTAAACTCTAAGTTGTCTACACCATAGCAAGACACATCTGTTCTAGGTGGTTGAAACTGACCAGTAGGTGGAGGAACTGAGTTATACCCATTATCTTTCTTATACTCAGGAGGTGATTCACTAATGGATTCCTTATTCCTAGGTGTGCTTTCCTCTGAGCTTGTGAGCTCATCATCACTAGTTGGGTTCTCCTCTGAACTAACAGGTTCCTTACCACTAGGTGAAACCTCATCTGAACTACTATCCTCAACACCATAACCTAATCCAGTTTTACAGGTTACTCTTCTCTGTTTTTCAACAAATTCAACATGTGACAGACCAGCCCTTTTAATACTATCAAGTTTTTCTAACCACTTATCTCTTTCACTAGTCATCTTTTCTAGTTCAGACACTTTACAACCTAACTTCCATTCACTTAATTTTAACTGGTAGTCTTGTTGTTCATATTTTTCAGCCCAAGCTACTTCATTATTTTCATGTGTTAATATTTTAGCTTCCAATGACTCTAGAGTGATTTGATATCCTGCTATCTCAAACCTAGCAGTCCTAAAATTATCCTTTTTCAGTCACATAATCAGTAAGCAACTTTTGGTACATTACATTGCACTTAGAGCATACCTCAGATTCTGTGAATGAACTTGATGAAGCAGCCATCATAGCAATCTGAACTGGTTCGTCTTCACACTCCATGCTCCAATCAAAGCCTCCAAGATCATCTCTTGATTCCAAAGCAGCATATCCTGGTTCTTCATCAAAAGCTGTGCTCCAATCAAAATCTTCCATTGCAACCATAGAGTAGGTTACTGGTTCATCATCAAATTCAGTACTCCAGTCAACCTCTGCTAGATTCTCTTGAGCTACCAAAGCCTTTGGCTTTGTATCAGTAATTGGAACCTCCTTCCTTTCAGCCTTTGGTTGTTCAAGCATTCTGTTTGCTTGATACTTTGCAAAATTGCACTCCCTTGCAAAGTGTCCAGGCTTTAGACAATTAAAGCACTCAATCTTGGATTTGTCAAAAGCTATAGCCTGTTTAGCTCTGAATTCAATACCCCTGCCTGTTTTGTTCACAAACTTCCTGATCCTAGCAGTGATCATGGCAACTTGCCATCTTATATCAATCTCCTCTAAAGCATCTTCTTCAATCTGCAATAGATCTTCTTGATAAGTAACAGGTAAGGTGGCTTGTTGAGCAAAGAAAGAGCATACAACATCATCAGAATTGGTGTTGTTTGTTTGTGGTGGGGTGTTGGTAGTCACAGTAGTGTAAACATGTTGGTATCATCGACAGAACTTTGAGCAGGATAAGCAGTACTTTTAGATGAAGTACTGCTTCTGCTTTCAGAAGACACAAAAGCAATGTTTTTATGAGAACCTGAATTCGTGTGACCATTCATCTCTTGCTCATACACCTTCAGATTATTGTAGAGATCATCAAAGTCCATGGAATCTAAACCAGGTTGTCCCCTGATCATAGTAGCAACCACATGCCATGAGGATGGTAAACTCCTTAAGAACTTCAAGTTAGCATCTTCAATAGATGCCTCTGCTCCATGCAACTCCAGTAAATTGAGTAAGTTCTGGAATCTGTCATAAGCAGCATCAAGACTTTCTCTTTCACCAACAGTAAAGGTTTGAAACTGCTGCTTCAATAAGTTCCTCTGCATCTTCTTGGAAGCTTCATTACCTCCAAATCTTGTCTTAATTGCAGCCCATAGTTGTTTTGCATCCTGAGCATGATGAAACTTGAGTAGATGACCATCAGGAATTGCAGACAACAGTATGTTGAGAGCCTTGTCTTGGATTCTCTTTGTTGCTGCTGGCAAGGCTGCTTGAGGTGGTTTAGGTTGTCCTGGAACTTCTACATGTTCTTCAAGAACAACATTCCCATTAACAATTACATCCCATAAAGCATTGTCTGTAATGGCAAGGTACTGCCTCATCTTCATGCTCCATGGTCATATTCTCCCTTCTTTACGATTGGAATTCTGAGTGAGGTGATGGAAGAGATTGGTGCAGCTTCAGTCGACATGGTTTAGGGTTTAGAGAAATCGGTTTGTAAGGGTTTCTTCTTAATCAGAGTCTCCACACAAGCTCTGATACCACTTGTTGGATCGATGTACTCTGATCAAACTACTTTGTAGCTTGTTTAAGGTTTAACAATCTTGAGTCGAACTAAAGATAATTAATAGTGAGACACTGATATACTTTATCAAGTATGCGGAATCTACTATAATAAAGCTAAGAAGATTTAACAAAACTTTGATTATATTAATAACCTTGAATCTGCTTTAACTTACACAGATTCACTAAACAACTCTAAAACACTAATATCTCTAATGAATCGTACTTAACTTGTTTTCTAACTCGTATACTTTTCTCTAAATTCTTCGTATGTCTAATACCAACCTAGGGGTCCTTTTATAGGCATAAGGAAAACCCTAGTCGGTTTACAATTACTTGAACGACAAGTATACTAACTCTAATCTAATAAGAATATTCTAGAATAATACAATATTCCTTAAACTATAATATTGCACGACAGTCCTTTATCTTGATAGCAGTACTTTGACTTTTAAACAATGAGCAACAGTACTTTGACTTGTATTCATCCAGCAGTACTTTGACTTCAGACAGTATCTTGATTTTATAGCCCAACAGCACCTCTTTTATTGAATGTTTTAATGTTTTGAATTTCATATACTTGAAAAGCATCATTAACATTAGGCTCATCCTGTGAATTTAGATCTTCAACTACATTCATGCAGTTCACATCAACAAAAACTGGTGCTATATCAGCTTTCATAACCTGAGCAGATTTGGCTTCATAACCAAATAACTAATCATCCTCATTCCATTTAAAGTTCATAAGCTTTCGTTTCTCATTTTTGATAAATATATCAACCTGTATTAAGTGGCATAATATATTTTAGATTCGAATGCTTTACGTTAAAAAAACAATCTATTGAGATAGCTATTTGTATAAATATACCTCCTTATCAAAAGTATCCATATCCATACATCCCCTAGGGATCAGCAGATACAGGAATCAAAAGATAATCAGGAATGGTTATCCAGGTAGCTTCATCTTCACCATCAAGTGCAATAGCAGGAAGCCTACCATCACCCATAGCCAACAACCAATTAGTAAACAGCCTCAACTGCTCAACATCTGCATCAGCAAGCGTTGGATCACGCAACCGCATGTTAATGGATAACACATACACCGTACAATGTCTCCATATACAATCTAATTTGTTAACAGCTGCAGTTACAACATCACTTCTACTCCTATTAGTAATAACAGGGAGAATCTGCCTAAAATCACCACCTAGAACCACAACCTTGCCACCAAATACTCTCTTATCAGCACCCGGAACATGGTCTTTGCAAATGTCCCGAAATGTTCGATCAACAGCTTCAAAAGCATGTCGATGTTGTAAAGGTGCTTCATCCCAAATGATTAGTTCAGCTACCCTTATTAATTCAGCAAGATCAGATGTTACATCAATTGCACAACATGAATCCTTGTCAAGATGAAGCGGAATACGAAACCTGGAATTGGAAGTACGGCCACCAGGCAATAGCAATGAAGCTATTCCAGACGAAGCAACTGACAATACAACCTTTCCAGCAGAACGAATCTTGGCTATAATTGCCCTCCACAAAAATGTTTTACCAGTACCACCACATCCATAAACAAAAAATACACCACAATTCCGTGCAGATACAAATTGCATGATACTATCGTAAACATACTTTTGTTGATGATTCAATCCAGAATAGAACTGTTTAGATAGATTAATTTCCTCATAAATGTTATACATTCTCTCATCTGCAATCAATCTATTACCAGCTGTAAAGTCCCATTTAAGCCCATCTAGGATATGTAACAATGATTTGCACAGCGGAATAATAACAATAAGAATCAAAGTTACTAACAAGGTTTTTCTTTATTTATTAACGTGGTGATCAAACACGTTTCTATTAGACTCTCATTGGAGAGTTCTACATTTCTAGATACTAAAAACTAATGCCCCTATCCTTTTTATATACTAGAGGATTAGGGTTTACATGACTTCCCTAGGAAGCTAACTAAGAAGATAATATCAAATCTTTTTAAACAATAAACATTATCTTCTAAATATTCTATTTTCATAAGAAGATCTTCCAGCTTTTATTTCTTCCACATGTCAAATACCAAAGCTGTCAAATTAGGTCCTTGTAGTTTTGTAATCATCAAATTATAATTCCCATAAATCTTCCCCTATTTGATATTACAAAACTATCTTCAATGCTTCCCCTTGAACTAAGATCTTCTTGAACATGCCACCACCTATAATCCTATCTTCCCCTTTTTGTAATCACATCAAATAGGGGTCTTCAGTAGATAAGCAACTTCCCCTTAAGTGGTGCATATAGATGGTTAAACATTTAAACAATAAGCTTCCCTTGAAACCAATATGTTTACCATCTCTTGAATCTCGAACTCGTTAGGCCATATGTAGTGATTACTGATGAAGAAAACTGAGTATAACCAATTTGATGAAGAAGTTGAATTGTCCAAACTTGCGTCTTATATCTTGTACTATCCACGTGACTCCAAACTCATACCAAAGCATAGAAAAATATTATACTATAACCTCTTGATAAATCCTCAATTAAATGAGACACTGAGCACTACAACGTAACTCCTTTAAGTGATAGCAAATGTGAGCATTAAGCACCTTCAGTTTGTAGATCACACACCATGCTAGATTCATCAAGTCTTTGTCACATCTTTAACGTACGAACAAGTTACCTCCTGCTACAAAGGTACGATAAGAACACGCACCTGTGAAATTCAACTACAACATCAAATAAGTAATATTCAATCGTCTTCGTAATCACTTATTGAAATAATCCCCATAACGATCTTTAATTGGCTTCAAATATCATTCTTTGATTTAGTGCGAACAAGCATATTTATTACACCTCAGGTATTCGTGTGGTCCCAGCCATCGCACGACATACCTGCCCAACAGTTATTCGTGTGGTCCCAGCCATCGCACGACATAACTGTCTTAGACCAAGTCAGAACATAATAATGTGTGTGGTCCCGGCCATCGTACCCATCATTATGTGATGTTCTAAACAACCTGTAAACACCAAACCAAATGAATGAAAGTAACCAAGCCATAAGCATCAAATATCTCCATTTCAATTCAACCGAGATCCAAAACCATGTATTGTCCGATATCGAATAGAACAACCAGTATTAAAAACTTCCTCGGATATCGCTACCAGAATTAACACAAAACCGAGCAGAATTAACTCTATCAGCAGAATTAATCTTGAGATCGAGCAGTATTAACTTCCAGAACTGGCAGACTTAACATCAATAGCAGCAAAATTAACGACCAGACTTAATAGCGTGGCAGACTTAATATTCGACAACCAGTACTAACATCCGCGTACCAGTATTAACCAAATGAACAAGCAGCAGCAACAAATAAGCGTGTGTAGCAGTAGATATAACCATGAGCAACAGAATTAAAAATGAATAATCACCAGTACAAACTGATAAAAGCAGCACTTTACCGAACACCAAACGTATCAGATTATAAAAAAATAATAAGCCTGCTCCACGCATCTTCCAAACCAATCAATAGCAGTACAAAAGATAGACAATTGTACTAACCATGAACCAACTGCTCACCCTTTACCCATAAAACAATCAGTATTTAATTCACACTCTCGTACAACCATTAAACACATGCACTAGGCGACAAGGATAATCAACCTTCTTCGAACAACATTAATTGTACGAGGTAAAATAAATGAATCACCCAATCATGCGTTAACCTCAAAACACCACAATCAATTCGTATAAGTTTTATCGATTGTCCACTGTCCCACACAATTAATCTCGACCAATGGAGGAATACCTATTGCTGACCCACGATCAAACAATAACCTTGACAAAAGAAATAGCACCGACCCATGATCTCATATTTGTCAATAATAATGGTACGAGACTCAATAGGCCCAAACAAATTAGCACCAGTTATGTCGCCACATCACATCACGACAAATCAATTTGCAAAACCCTTCCAATCGTAAAACCAGTGGACCAACTTATTAAATTTAGTACGAGAATAAATAATTCACCTTATTACTTGTGTAGAATGATGACAAAAGTGACCTCAATCCAGTAATACAATTAGACGCAGCAACATTAACGTCCAATAGTATCCAAAACATATCCGATCTGCATCATCTTCAAGAACTGCTCCAACGATAATAAAACCTTGTTATCCCAGATATCAAGAGTGTAACACCCCCATTTCTGGATTACGCAGCGGAATATAAGCTTGGGGTGCTACTTCATGGTTCACAGTCATGGAAATAGAAAACGACTCGAAAAGAGACGTTTTTAAATAAAAATTGTTATCATTCATTTATTTAATATCAGAGTACATAATATAGGTCCCAGAGGGAGGTTCAGAAATACATAATAAAAGTTACATTATTTATTGAATGATAACAAAGTGGACACTCTTTTTATTTTAAGAAGAAAGTCCACCGCCGCTCCGTGCCATTACCATACTTCTAGATACCTGAGATAAACATGCTTAAAAAGTCAACACAAAGGTTGAGTGAATCTATAGTGTTTAAAATTATAATCAGTTTGAACACAAGCCAAAATATGAGAAATCAGTTATTTCGTAATTCAACCATATTGCACTAAACCTCATGACACGCAATGCGTTAACAGTTTCCAGGTTCCACAAACATGATTGAAATGAGAGTGGTCTCGCCCCCGAGTTAAAGATATCAAATATAATGCATCTGCCTAACCGGCTACCACGAAGATATCCATCCGGTTAGAACAAATGGGTCGTCAGGCCAATAGATCTATTCACATATTCGCGCTCACCCAGCAGGTGACTAATGGTGCATGATATGAGGGTCTTTTAAATAAATAATTCAATCTCAATAATAACGAACAGTTAGCCTAGTGCAATAACAATCAGGAAAATACTTGTGTTCGATTTAATAGCATGTATCTCCCCACATATTTGGAAAACACGTAAGTAAAAAGTGGGACTATAAACTCACCTGAACAATCTGGATGGAAAACAAATGAAATACAGTTGATAAACGTCTCCGGCTTGCAACCTGAATTGGTTATATCAAGTTTCTCAGTAATTGTTTTATAAGTTTTATTATTCGTTTCGTTATTTGGTTTGTTGATTAAATATTTAAGTGAGCCAATATGTAGTTTCAAAAGTAATATTTTATTATATTTTCTTATTTGTAAGATTTGGTTTCGTCCGTTCGTTAAAAGGACACTTCGTTAATTAGTTACGATTTAAAACGTATATTAAGTTTAATTAAAACTTAATAATAATAATAATAGTATTAATAAATATTATAATAATAGAAATTATAATAATATTAAATAAGAATTAGGGTTTTATAATAGTTTTTATTTTAAACCTTCGAGTTCTAAAGTTTGGCAATATTTACCCCTAGTCTTTGTGGAAATGACAACTTTTACCCTCGGACTTTAGTTAATTAACACTTTATATCCTAAATTTTTTTCAAAATCGACACTTTTACCCCCTAAGAGATTTCCCGATCACAAACTAGGTCCAAAACAGAAAATTTATGGAGTTTTGGCAAAAACAGTCCCTATGTCTCTAAATCTTTCCACTCGACATCCCATATCTCAAAAACAATTTATTTTTAGTGATTCAAGCCGAGACCTTTTGCTAAACCTTTTCTAAAATATTTATAATTGTTCTAAAAGTATTTTTGTAAAGTCTCGGGGTCAGAATCGAACCCACGAATCAGTAAATCAAAACAGAAACTCGTTATCTAGTTTACTCGACACAGATTTTTATCTCAACTTCAAACGCTTCATTCTCCTTCGTTTCTCAACGAAAAACCTTGATTCTTTTTCCTATGTGTAGCTCTTTTAATTTACTTTAACCATGTCGAAGGCCATAATTTTTAGTGATCATTTGATAAGGTAAAACGAGCACCAAAGCAGCAGACCTGCTGTTGGTCTCGACTGTTTGAAAAAGAAAAAGAAAACTTGCGTTTCTCTAAATCCGATTTTTAGGCACTATGTTTTTATATTATAGTACATTATTATAACATGTTTAAAGTATTTCTAAACTACTTTTAACATCCTAGATTCATTGATTCATTATTTCAAATTTTATGTATATATGTTACTCGATAGAAACTAAATTTAAACAAATTGTGTTTTGGTTAATTCTGGGCCATGACACTTATTAAGACCTATAATATACTTCATTTAGATATAAAATAACTATAAGGAATCAAAGAGAAGGAACTAGAACTCACTTTGCTCAGATTGGTCGACTAGGGTTTGATTTTGGGGTTAGGGTTCGAACTAGCTCTCCTACTGATCCTAGCTTCTTCCTACTGACTTCTTTAGGCTATTTTAAGTATTTAAGGGACTAATGGATCATTGGTGTGAAGGGCTATGGCTGTTTATGGTGGTTCGAATGGTTTATGGCTATTTAGGGTTTCATGGAGCTTTCTATTTATAGAGGAGGGTTAGCTAGGGTTGGATGTGTTATTGGCTGTTACTATGAGTACAGAAGGTGATGTGTATGGTTGTTGGGGCGCCACAAGGTAAGGGGAGGGTTTTGGTGATGTGTATGTTTAATATTCATACACCTATTTGGTTTTCTAGAAGAAGGCTATGTGTCTTCCTCATGGTTCACTCAATTGGCTGTCTTAAGGAGTAAGAATGCTAAATACTAGTTAGATTAGGGTTAGGATTGAACTAGGTGATGTAATTGGCTAGTTATGGATCGAATTGTGCTATGGGTTGTTGTACCTAGGGCTTTGTTGACTTGTAAACTAAGGTTTAGGGTAGACTTAAGGTTCCTAGGTTTAAGGTGTAATTAGAAATGATTTTTATATCTATATGACATAATTTAATCCTAATCGAATTATATATAAATTGAGAAAAATAGTTTTTTGTGCTTTAGGTAATTGTACTCTAGGCTAGGAAGGCTTGTACTTATGTAAGAAAAATAAGAAAAAATATATTTTAATTATTTCTTAGTTTCCTATAATTTTTATGTAATTTTTATTATACTTTAAATGCAAATAAATGAGTTTTTATGTTTTTGTGCATTAGAGGGTTGTACATTTAGTTTAAGAATTTGTACACCTATTTTATAAATAAATAAACTCATTTCAATAATTAGTATGTAAAATTATTACATATTATATCTTTATTAAGGTTTAAATATATATTATTGTGTTTTTATGATTTTATGCATTAGGGAGTTGTACCTTAAGTTTATGGAGTTGTACATATATTAAATAAGTAAATAAATTATTTTTATAATTTATGATGTGAAAATGTTACATGAAATGTCATTTAAATAAGTATTTCTAAATGTTTATAAGATTTTTATTACTATTTATATATCATGCTTAAAGAACTTGTACCTTGACTTAAATTTAGTTGTACAATAATTTAGGAAGTGTGAAAAATATAATTTTAATAGTTTGGTATTTTATAAAATTTATTTGTAAAGTTTTAGTAAGTTAAAAGGTAATTAAATGGAATTTATAGTTTATATGCATTAGGTACTTGTACTTTAGGTTTAAAGACTTGTAAAAATATTTAGTGAGTTTAGAAAATATTATTTGTAAAAGTTATGCATGGAGGGTTTGCACTTTATGTTTGAAAAATAAATATAAAAGGGATTTTCATAAAGATTTTATAAATAAATGAAATTATGCATTAATGACTTGTACACTAGCTTAAGTAATTTGTAAAAATATTGTATAAATAATTAGGGTTTGTAAAATATATATATAATTTCATAGTTATGTGAAATTAGGGTTTTACCGGGAGTTAAAGTAGAATTAAGGTTTTTATGCTTTAGGAACTTGTACATTAATCATATAATTTGTACTTTAGTATTTCTAGGGTTTTATTATTCATAAATGTTGTTATGGTAGTTTAGGGTTTTATAAAATTATTATAAATTAAGGAATGTTTAATTTTAAATGTACATTAGTGAAATAACGTAAAGTGATATGTGGAATCTCATAACATTTTAGATTAAAGATGTTTACTTACTTGAATACGAAATCAGTTGCAAGCACGGTTATTCGAGATGTGATCTCCGTCACATAAGATAATAGTCACAATTAAAATAAATAAAAAAAATTTACACGTAGAAAAGGATAAATATTCCGAGAGATAGTTTATTTAAATAAGGGATTTTTCACAGTGGTTACAGTCACCCACCGTTAAGGGAATCTCGTCCCGAGATTCAGTTTACGTTGGTTGAAGAAATTGTGAAAAGGAAATGTAGGAATAGTCAGGCCTAGATTTCTAATCTAGATAAGGAATATGAGAATAGAGTGCGATAGGAGTTTGATATGCTTAAAATGCCTCAAGTTAAAAAAATAAAATAAAATAATATAATATTATTTTATTCTTATGTCCTATGTCTCCAAAAATATTATTTCACTGCTAATTCCTCAATTATAGTTTTGGCCTAATAGAGTTGTCTAGGAATTTCCATTTGGTACCTAAGGGAACGTAGTTTGGTCAGTCTTTTTCCTACTGGATAAATTAAATTTGAATGTTTTGCCACCTAATTAACCACTATGCAACGGTCAGATTCGAATAGTGACTCCAACGTTCCAAAATTAACGGTCACATCTACCCTATAAATACCTCATTTCTAACTATCAAATTTCTTTCCTAAAAAACCTCGAAATGCCGCACCTCGTTACATTCCTAGCAATTGTCTACGTGGTCCTTGCGATTTCCTATTTGGCTTATGTACCGAATGAAGATCATACGTTCCTAGTTTATGTCTTAGCGGTCCTTATGCCTATTGTGGTCTTTGCTATAGGGGTAGACAAGATATGGGGGTAAGGGTTGTTTTTCTATGTAATCCTCAAATAAAGCTTATTTATTTTTATGCCTAATATTTAGTCTCGTGGTATTTACTATGCAGGATAGTCAAGATTCTTCATCCTGTTGTGGCTCTAGCTATTGTGATGTTGGTGGCGATCCTCGTTTTTATGATGGGTCAACCTATTAGTGAATCTATTCCCTATCTTGTAATCATTGTAACCTTAGTACTTCCGATGTTAGTGATTTCGCTTTGTATGAATTTTCATGATTCCTAGTTTAAATTGTAATATCTAGGTATTCTATAAGGTCTTTGTATGTTTCCTAGGTAATCTTAAATGAAATTATGTAGTCCTTGTAATTTTTAACACTTCCGTTGCTTAATTATGTACTATCTTTCAAGATTCCTAATGAAACTTGTATCATAATTCCTAAGGTTTTTCTATCCTCAATTCTTGTTAATTCCCTTTCCTAGTGGTAATGAGTAGTAGTGGTAGGCTTTTATTGTATCAAATCAAAAGTGATATGTTATGAAAGATTTTTCAATATTTTGCTTTGGAATGAAAATTGTTATTAGAAAATTGTAAAAGATAACTGTGCCAATTATGACATGATTCTTCCTAGTTTAGACATAGTTGGCCAGGCTATGCATAACCGAGGACTGAATGATGTGATACTTGATCCAGTTGTTGTGGTAATTTATATTTTTCAAATTGTTTTAGATGGTGTTCAACGTTTTGTTTTTATAAAATGACTTCATAAATATTTTTCAAAAGATTAAGAAGATTTTTATTTATACTATGGTGGTAGGTCAAGAATTTCTATGGTGATACTAAGGTAATCCTCGAAATAAATCTTAAAGTTTGTCTAAGGATCCTATAGGGTAGATTCGTCTATTGTTTGGTCAGGAGTATTCCTAATGGTATAATAGTGGATGGCTATGAAATACCTATGGGCAGAATAAATGAAATAGAAGCTGATTTTATTACAAAATGGGGGTTTATATAGCAGGAAAGTAGTTGTTTTACTTATGTCACATCCATCGTAACCCAAGTAAGATTTGAAAGGGATTACAACCTAGAGTGTTTCTAAACCTCGATTTATTTATCTCTTACAGGGATTTATCTTCTGTTTAAATACTAAAGTCATCCTAGGATATGGTGAGGATTCCTTTCTAGTTTTCTTTTTCACCAGCCTCGGTTTTTCTATTGGTATTAGGGTTTTTCTATCATCAAGTTTTCTCTTAAAGTCCTTTCTCTTAGACATAGCACCTTGTTTAATTTCTAGGTCGGGAATCCTTAGATTAAGATGATGGTTTTTCTATCATTGAGTTTTCGCTTTTGGTTATCCTAGAGTACGGGTAATGGTAGGTTTGGTTATTCTTCATAGGTTTTTGTTACAAAACACACGTTTATGTTTTGTCTATGTTGGATTATCAAAGTAAAACTCATGACAATCCTAAGGTCACAACATGTCCAAATATCATATGCGTAAGTGAGATGATCATCACTGGTCCATGTCAACCGATACCATATACAGCAATATACAACAAAATCAAGACCATATTTAGTCATAAATAACTTGTTAAGTTGTTACGTATAACAAAATTACAAGCGTCATATTTATACTATATATCTCGTGGCCAAGATATTGTACAGAAGCTGGTAGATATAAATCTGATTTAGTGGGTACCAGAAACTCTTCTGAGTTAACTTTTCAGTTTGATGATCAGGCTGATAGGGATGTATATTTACTCTTGGTAAAGGACAAACTAATAAAAGCTAAGGTTCAGCGACTTTCTCTTCATTCATCAAGTTCTCTTCCGAAATTTATCCTAGAGGGAATTTCTATTGGTTATAGTCTAGTCTAGGTGGGTCTTGGTATGTTGGTTTATAGCATGATATTAATAACTTGATTAATTGCTTTACCAAAACAATTAATGCAACGTCTCTTTATTAACACAGCACGTGGTAGGTTAAGAATTTTTGTGTCTCTAATATGGATACTTGGGTTTCTTGTTTTCGATAGTGGTCCTAGTTTCCGTCACTTACTATGTTACCAGTTGGGTGGTTGTCTATGTTTGAAGTTTGTAAGAAGGAACTGTTATCTAGAGTGAGGTTTGGGGTGGTTTGGTTAACTTTAGGGGTTTCGGGAGACATGGTACTGTAATAATTTACAATTAATAATTTATAAGAAATTATTACTAATAACATTTGGGAAGGAAACTAAAGGTGAAATGTAGAAATATCAAGAGTACGAAGTTTAGTATAAAGGATCCTAAATGGATAAGGCTCTAAGTAGGGTTTCATCTTGATGTCCTAGTCTAGACATGAGTAGGATAAATTGGATAGGGGAATCAGGATTCTGTAACCACTTTATAGTTATAATTATTCCATTTATTTTGTTTAAACGATTACAGTAACTTACATACAAATAATATCTCAGTAACGGCGTGGCACGGAGGACTCTGGTTAAGTTTTTGTGAAAACCGGTTATAGTCCAATGTTTGAAAACATTTGGTTCTCTATAACCACAAGCTCTGATACCACTCTGTAACACCCCCATTTCTGGATTACGCAGCGGAATATAAGCTTGGGGTGCTACTTCATGGTTCACAGTCATGGAAATAGAAAACGACTCGAAAAGAGACGTTTTTAAATAAAAATTGTTATCATTCATTTATTTAATATCAGAGTACATAATATAGGTCCCAGAGGGAGGTTCAGAAATACATAATAAAAGTTACATTATTTATTGAATGATAACAAAGTGGACACTCTTTTTATTTTAAGAAGAAAGTCCACCGCCGCTCCGTGCCATTACCATACTTCTAGATACCTGAGATAAACATGCTTAAAAAGTCAACACAAAGGTTGAGTGAATCTATAGTGTTTAAAATTATAATCAGTTTGAACACAAGCCAAAATATGAGAAATCAGTTATTTCGTAATTCAACCATATTGCACTAAACCTCATGACACGCAATGCGTTAACAGTTTCCAGGTTCCACAAACATGATTGAAATGAGAGTGGTCTCGCCCCCGAGTTAAAGATATCAAATATAATGCATCTGCCTAACCGGCTACCACGAAGATATCCATCCGGTTAGAACAAATGGGTCGTCAGGCCAATAGATCTATTCACATATTCGCGCTCACCCAGCAGGTGACTAATGGTGCATGATATGAGGGTCTTTTAAATAAATAATTCAATCTCAATAATAACGAACAGTTAGCCTAGTGCAATAACAATCAGGAAAATACTTGTGTTCGATTTAATAGCATGTATCTCCCCACATATTTGGAAAACACGTAAGTAAAAAGTGGGACTATAAACTCACCTGAACAATCTGGATGGAAAACAAATGAAATACAGTTGATAAACGTCTCCGGCTTGCAACCTGAATTGGTTATATCAAGTTTCTCAGTAATTGTTTTATAAGTTTTATTATTCGTTTCGTTATTTGGTTTGTTGATTAAATATTTAAGTGAGCCAATATGTAGTTTCAAAAGTAATATTTTATTATATTTTCTTATTTGTAAGATTTGGTTTCGTCCGTTCGTTAAAAGGACACTTCGTTAATTAGTTACGATTTAAAACGTATATTAAGTTTAATTAAAACTTAATAATAATAATAATAGTATTAATAAATATTATAATAATAGAAATTATAATAATATTAAATAAGAATTAGGGTTTTATAATAGTTTTTATTTTAAACCTTCGAGTTCTAAAGTTTGGCAATATTTACCCCTAGTCTTTGTGGAAATGACAACTTTTACCCTCGGACTTTAGTTAATTAACACTTTATATCCTAAATTTTTTTCAAAATCGACACTTTTACCCCCTAAGAGATTTCCCGATCACAAACTAGGTCCAAAACAGAAAATTTATGGAGTTTTGGCAAAAACAGTCCCTATGTCTCTAAATCTTTCCACTCGACATCCCATATCTCAAAAACAATTTATTTTTAGTGATTCAAGCCGAGACCTTTTGCTAAACCTTTTCTAAAATATTTATAATTGTTCTAAAAGTATTTTTGTAAAGTCTCGGGGTCAGAATCGAACCCACGAATCAGTAAATCAAAACAGAAACTCGTTATCTAGTTTACTCGACACAGATTTTTATCTCAACTTCAAACGCTTCATTCTCCTTCGTTTCTCAACGAAAAACCTTGATTCTTTTTCCTATGTGTAGCTCTTTTAATTTACTTTAACCATGTCGAAGGCCATAATTTTTAGTGATCATTTGATAAGGTAAAACGAGCACCAAAGCAGCAGACCTGCTGTTGGTCTCGACTGTTTGAAAAAGAAAAAGAAAACTTGCGTTTCTCTAAATCCGATTTTTAGGCACTATGTTTTTATATTATAGTACATTATTATAACATGTTTAAAGTATTTCTAAACTACTTTTAACATCCTAGATTCATTGATTCATTATTTCAAATTTTATGTATATATGTTACTCGATAGAAACTAAATTTAAACAAATTGTGTTTTGGTTAATTCTGGGCCATGACACTTATTAAGACCTATAATATACTTCATTTAGATATAAAATAACTATAAGGAATCAAAGAGAAGGAACTAGAACTCACTTTGCTCAGATTGGTCGACTAGGGTTTGATTTTGGGGTTAGGGTTCGAACTAGCTCTCCTACTGATCCTAGCTTCTTCCTACTGACTTCTTTAGGCTATTTTAAGTATTTAAGGGACTAATGGATCATTGGTGTGAAGGGCTATGGCTGTTTATGGTGGTTCGAATGGTTTATGGCTATTTAGGGTTTCATGGAGCTTTCTATTTATAGAGGAGGGTTAGCTAGGGTTTGATGTGTTCTTGGCTGTTACTATGAGTACAGAAGGTGATGTGTATGGTTGTTGGGGCGCCACAAGGTAAGGGGAGGGTTTTGGTGATGTGTATGTTTAATATTCATACACCTATTTGGTTTTCTAGAAGAAGGCTATGTGTCTTCCTCATGGTTCACTCAATTGGCTGTCTTAAGGAGTAAGAATGCTAAATACTAGTTAGATTAGGGTTAGGATTGAACTAGGTGATGTAATTGGCTAGTTATGGACCGAATTGTGCTATGGGTTGTTGTACCTAGGGCTTTGTTGACTTGTAAACTAAGGTTTAGGGTAGACTTAAGGTTCCTAGGTTTAAGGTGTAATTAGAAATGATTTTTATATCTATATGACATAATTTAATCCTAATCGAATTATATATAAATTGAGAAAAATAGTTTTTTGTGCTTTAGGTAATTGTACTCTAGGCTAGGAAGGCTTGTACTTATGTAAGAAAAATAAGAAAAATATATTTTTAATTATTTCTTAGTTTCCTATAATTTTTATGTAATTTTTATTATACTTTAAATGCAAATAAATGAGTTTTTATGTTTTTGTGCATTAGAGGGTTGTACATTTAGTTTAAGAATTTGTACACCTATTTTATAAATAAATAAACTCATTTCAATAATTAGTATGTAAAATTATTACATATTATATCTTTATTAAGGTTTAAATATATATTATTGTGTTTTTATGATTTTATGCATTAGGGAGTTGTACCTTAAGTTTATGGAGTTGTACATATATTAAATAAGTAAATAAATTATTTTTATAATTTATGATGTGAAAATGTTACATGAAATGTCATTTAAATAAGTATTTCTAAATGTTTATAAGATTTTTATTACTATTTATATATCATGCTTAAAGAACTTGTACCTTGACTTAAATTTAGTTGTACAATAATTTAGGAAGTGTGAAAAATATAATTTTAATAGTTTGGTATTTTATAAAATTTATTTGTAAAGTTTTAGTAAGTTAAAAGGTAATTAAATGGAATTTATAGTTTATATGCATTAGGTACTTGTACTTTAGGTTTAAAGACTTGTAAAAATATTTAGTGAGTTTAGAAAATATTATTTGTAAAAGTTATGCATGGAGGGTTTGCACTTTATGTTTGAAAAATAAATATAAAAGGGATTTTCATAAAGATTTTATAAATAAATGAAATTATGCATTAATGACTTGTACACTAGCTTAAGTAATTTGTAAAAATATTGTATAAATAATTAGGGTTTGTAAAATATATATATAATTTCATAGTTATGTGAAATTAGGGTTTTACCGGGAGTTAAAGTAGAATTAAGGTTTTTATGCTTTAGGAACTTGTACATTAATCATATAATTTGTACTTTAGTATTTCTAGGGTTTTATTATTCATAAATGTTGTTATGGTAGTTTAGGGTTTTATAAAATTATTATAAATTAAGGAATGTTTAATTTTAAATGTACATTAGTGAAATAACGTAAAGTGATATGTGGAATCTCATAACATTTTAGATTAAAGATGTTTACTTACTTGAATACGAAATCAGTTGCAAGCACGGTTATTCGAGATGTGATCTCCGTCACATAAGATAATAGTCACAATTAAAATAAATAAAAAAAATTTACACGTAGAAAAGGATAAATATTCCGAGAGATAGTTTATTTAAATAAGGGATTTTTCACAGTGGTTACAAAGAGCCACCCGCTCTGATACCAATTGTAAAGTCCCATTTAAGCCCATCTAGGATATGTAACAATGATTTGCACAGCGGAATAATAACAATAAGAATCAAAGTTACTAACAAGATTTTTCTTTATTTATTAACGTGGTGATCAAACACGTTTCTATTAGACTCTCATTGGAGAGTTCTACATTTCTAGATACTAAAAACTAATGCCCCTATCCTCTTTATATACTAGAGGATTAGGGTTTACATGACTTCCCTAGGAAGCTAACTAAGAAGATAATATCAAATCTTTGTAAACAATAAACATTATCTTCTAAATATTCTATTTTCATAAGAAGATCGTCCAGCTTTTATTTCTTCCACATGTCAAATACCAAAGCTGTCAAATTAGGTCCTTGTAGTTTTGTAATCATCAAATTATAATTCCCAACACTAGCTATATTAAGAATTAAAGGATCTATCTGGGGAAGTTCAGTAAAGTCAGATAAAGATTTATTGTTGGAATTCAACACTTCATCAATTTTAAGCAGGGTGTAGTTTAGAATTTCCTCATCAGTGAAAGAAATATTCTGGTTTTGAAGCCGACAACGTTCACTGTGCACAACATCAGGAGCTAAATATGGCAACGAAGATCTTAAAAACTAACTAACATCAGAAACATCGCAGAAAAGCAATATAGACACAAACAAATCAATCAACTGACGGCCTCGCTGCCATTGAGATCCACCACATATAGTATAAACCCATTCAGTATCATCACCTAGCAAATGATACGCATTACATGCAGCCATATAATTTGGATATAATACATCATCAACAGTACGAATTTCTTTAAACTCTTGCACACCACGCACAATATTTAGCAACATGCGTAAGTAAAACTTTTCACCCATAGTCGGACTTACATAGTAAATGCGACCTATACATTTACCATTCTTCCGCGGCTTCCATGCTTTTATATCATCGTGCCATGTAAATATGCTAGGGTACTCAACATACGTAAGACAACGACCTTCAGGATATACCTGATTAGCAACCATCCATTCGGTGAACTTTGTCTTAGACGACCTTTCTGCAACAACTTCAGCATCATCATCATCTTTAAAGTAAACTCTATTACAATCTTCCTCATGAAAAGGAAGCCTCTCAACCGCAACAGACCGATAATGCAAGTCAAAATTAAAAATTTTGTAGCATGCTTTACAAGCAGAAATATAACGGCAATTGAGATATTCCTCATTCTCATTATCATTGTTTAATAAGGACTGGTAACTTGTTCGACGACTACCGCTATCGGATTCTATAGCAACTGTTGACCGGTCCGAACCCTTGGTTATATAACTAAAAAGATACTTCACAAGTGATCCTTGATTACACCATTCAACATTAATGTGACAGTCATATTTAACCAAAAGATTCCTGTTATGTGGAACAACATAACGATTATCAAGCATTATATTTCGACTGCCTACATTAGCTTCCCTTCCATTATTTGGCCGAGCATAATGAGGCCAACCCTGAGGCGAAATAAACGTTGACTCACAATAACTTCTAGGAAATCCATTGGTACATACACCTTTGTCCATACATGAACTATCACTTGCGTATGCTCAACAAGGCCCATGCATCATGTGAGAACGTACAACTTCATACCCAATAGGATCATCATCCTTTGGAGGAAGACCAGCAGATATAAATTTATCAATTTTATCAGGAGACGATAACTTATCTTCATCATGCAAAAAGATGATGATATGACAATGAGGCAAGCCACGTTTTTGGAATTCAACCGTATAAATTACTGAAAAAAGCAAACAGAAAATAAAAAGACGTATAAGCAAAAAACGATAAAACATAAACGGTTACATAAAGTCATAAAGAAACCGATACATAGATAAACGCTTGAAATAATAAATATTACAATAAAATAAAAAACATTTTTACTCATCTTCCTCTTCAACAGCTTCATCCAAAACAAATCGAAGTGCTATGGGACTGATTGGCTGCTTTTTTGGACGCTTAAAGAAGGGGATGTCAGCAGAAAATCGTTCATCATGAAAAACTTTTTCATTAGAGTTTTTAACACAAATAATCTGAAGATCATCATTGTCACTCATACTGGCGTCATCAATTAGCAATTTCTCAACAGATGAAAGGCCTTTCTTAACAGCATCAGAATCATTACTAATAGTAGATTCTTTAACAAAACTACATCAACCATTTCTTCATCTAAAACATTCACCTTCTTAAAAGAACACGCTACATCAGCGTCAGCATCATCATTCAAACGAACCAAAAAAAAATTAAATAAACCAAAAATATTTAAGATAAACAAATGTATACATCAATTAGTAATTAAAAATAAAAAATGGTTACATTTTTAGGAGCAAATTCGACATCCTCATCACAAAAGAACTGACTACGTTCAATCATTTCATCATCTGAAACGGGCCCCTTCTTAGAAGCACACTGAACATCAACAATCGAAACGCTCATGTTATGAATACCTTCAGCATCAACATTCAAATGAACCTAAAAAAGACAAAAATAATTAAACATTGTATATTTGTACATTACTTAGAAAATTAGCATTAAAAAATTATATAAAATAGAAAAGAAAAAAAAAATCACATTTTAGGAGCAACCACATCCTCATCACAAAAGAACTGACTACGATCAGCACCAACTACGTTAACCATTTTATATTCAGAACAATCAGCATCCAACGTTTCAACCTACAATTAAACACAAAAATTAAATCCAATTACTTATTTTATTATGACAATCTTATACATCAGTTAACAAAATATCTCTTATTTAAAAAAATAACAAAATAAAGATTGTCATAGTATTAACCTTATCAGCATCAATATGTTGATGTTCAGCATCAACAACAACAACTGATTTAACTGCGTTTTCATCAGCACCATTCAAATCCTACCTACAAATACATGCAATATTAAATATTAAATACACAATAACAACAAAATTACCCATCATTCAAAAGGATATCAACATTATGAACGTTTACCTTATTGGAAACTAACTGAACTTCAGCATCCAACGTTTCAACCTACAATTAAACACAAAAATTAAATCCAATTACTTATTTTACTACGACAATCTTATACATATGTTAACAAAAATATATCTTATTTAAAAAAATAAGATTGTCATTGTATTAACCTTATCAGCATCAATATGTTGATGTTCAGCATCAACAACAACAAATGATTTAACTCCGTTTCCATCAGCACCATTCAATCCTACCTACAAATACATACAATATTAAATATTAAATATACAATAACAACAAAATTACCCATCATTCAAAAGGATATCAACATTATGAACGTTTACCTTATCGGAAACAAACTGAACTTCATCATCATCATTAACCTCAGGTTTGGCAACATTGGCATCACTCAATACGAATCCTGAAAAGAAACAAAATACATCATTAAAACAATATAAACAATTAAAGATGGAATAAAAACAAATTAAATAAATAGCATTGATCAAACAGACGTACACAATCAACCACAATGTATGCCGAACCAAAAGAGTTGTTGCTTGCCATTGGATAAAGAGAAACTTAGATCTGGGAAATCTAAATGTTTTAGGAATGAGTATTTGGATTGATGATTAAGGGGGTATTTATAACAAAGAAACAAACCGTCAATCATAAATTTGAAAAATAACTACACCCGCTCTAATTTGAACAAAAGTTGCAGTTATTAACCTTTTACATGGGCGCCAAGTTTAAACATACTTCTCTGCATGGAACAGTTTTTTTCATCCAACTATTCATATTTCATGAGATTACATCAGCGGTTAACATTCAAAGTTGAATTAAAGCGGTCAGGATTAAAAGTTGGGAGATCGAACGGCTTAGAAGGCTGCCAAGTGTCCCCTTAAAAGTAGGACTCACCGGCAACAACAGTAAGGTTAATTTCAAATTGTTTAACTATCAGTACTATATATTGGTTATTTATGAATTTTCTGATAAAACATACATTTATCGGGTCAGGTGAACCTATACAATCTTTATGATCCATCACCCATTTAACAACCATTTAACCCCCTTTATAACTCTCCTTTTTTACCCAAACATGGCTTGATCCCTTGCCATCCACCCATTTCGCTGCCATTAATATATGTATAGTATGCGTACTATTGTAGATTGAAGATGAAAGAGTAAATGAATATGAAGTTTGGCAAGGTCTAGCGAATTTATACTCCAGGCTGGCACGTTGGAAGGATGCAGAGATATGCCTTGGGAAAGCTAGAGAAATCGTAGAATGCTCGTAAGAGACACTCCATACTGAGGGTAAGTTCTAATGCTCTATATGTTTTTTCTACTTAAATTTCTACACCAAGAGGACGCTAATGATTTATTAAGCCAAAATTAAACTGTCACATCATTGTAAATTTGTCCTATTCAGATGGTTTCTAAAACCGATTTGCGTTGCACACATATGGATTAAATAACGGTTTCTAAATTATCAATGCAATTCTAACGGTACCCAAAAGTTTAATGGTGCTTATAACTATACTTGAAGTCTATCGACCAAATTAGGGGTGAACTCAAAGTGTGTTGCCAGTTGTTTCATTTTCCTTATGCTTCAAATGTTAGGGGCTAGAAAGTAAAGGAACACAGGATTTAGGAAAGCCTGCATTACTGAGGACTTTACACTTAATATACACCCTAACCTAAGTGAGAAGATGTTTATTTAACTCTATTGTGTCTCTATTCTTTTGGTCACTCGTTGATTCCATATGGGAGAAGATGTTGCTGTCAACGGTTGGCAGTTTCCCTGCACTCACTATACTATTTTATTTGGTGCACCTCACTATTGTGTTACAAACTCTCAAACTGAAAATTCACACGATACATGATAACTTAAAGTAAAATCTTCATATACAAATGAAAAATAGTCATTTTTCACAGTTAGGATAAAATTGACCTCATGTTGGGTGTAGGCATGACCAAAGAGTGATGAACATATGCGTCATTCCATTTATATATTCGGTACTTTCAAACAACTTAGACTAATACTTTCCATTCCACACTCTGTTAGTTCCATTTATAAGGAAGACTCAAAAATAAAGCAATTTCCACGTCAATGCTTAGTTTGACGTTTACTTGTTGACTTTCGGATGCCAAAGTTGATGTTATGGTGAAGTATACCAACTTTGGGTCTCAAAATGATATTGTGTGACAGAGGAAAATTCAAATGCATACCCTTTTTTTGATGCATACCAAGGGACAAATCCTCACCCTCCATCCTTTTTGATCTAATGGCCTAGATTAATCTAAGATTTAATCACTTAAACCTAATTTTACCCCACCTATATAAAGTTTTATTTTATTTATTTTTTTCCCATTCGCTTTTTTTTTCACACACACTTTGTGTGTGTTTTCTCTCAACCGACTTCTCTCCATAATCTGTTACCTTTTCCCTCCATAATCAGTTACCACCGCAACACCACCGCTACACCATCGTTCCGATCATCATCACCATCACCATTCCAGTCACCATTCCGATCATCATCTCATAATCACCTCCCGATCATTATCATCCTTTTTTATGTCTTCTTTTGATTTGAATGAACCGTTTGTTTTCAGAAGCTGATTTGATGGATATTGTTGTTGTTGATAGTGTTTTTGAATCGTTTGTTAATTATGTGGATCAAGTTGTTTAACATTCCTTGGGATCAAGTTGCACACCAAGTGTTTGATGAAATGTATGAGTGAAAAATATTTGATAATTTTGTTATCTGCTCTTGTAATTTTGCTTATTAATTAAGTTGTTAGTTGAATTTATGTTTTTAACTGTATTTGAATGTTGTTTTTGTGTCTAATTGTGGTTTTGAATCTGCTCTGTAGCATACGTTTAGTATCACTAGTGATATTTGAAGTTGATGATTATAAGCTGGTTTAGTATCACCAGTGATATACGTTTAGTATCACCAGTGATAATTGTTACTCTGTTTATTTATAAGTTGTTTATGTTAAGATGCTTAATTTGCTTATATAATATTTTTGACATTTTGTTGAGGATGAAAATATAAGTTTGTGGGGATAAGCTGTGTGTATAAGTTACTGATAAGTTGTTAATTATAGTGTAATATTGCTTATTATTTATAAGACATAATTCGTATTTAAGGCGAGCCCAAAATGAAGCTTTTGTAGAAGTAGTGGCTGCTGCTCTGCATATTTAATTTAGAAGTGTATCTTTTATTCTCAAGTTTCTTAGTGCACCTAATGAAATCTGCTAATTTGTTGTCTTGAATCAAAATCCGTCGTTGGTAAGCGGAAGAGATTCGACTTTTTTGCAGGTAAGTTTATTGCACCTGAGTTAGGTGGAATTCCTATCTTTTTTTACCCCTGAACTTGTATTAAAGCTACTATTGTTGTGAAAAATATTCAGATTTTATTCCTGAGAAAGTGAAAGCGGAGGATGCGTGAAAGAATACCGACTTATCAATAGATGATTAGATATCAACCGAGTAGCGCCTTTTATTGTTTCATAGGTGTCAACTGAGTAGCCTTTTTT
The DNA here is from genome assembly GCA_021014915.2 of Artemisia tridentata subsp. tridentata. NCBI lineage: Eukaryota > Viridiplantae > Streptophyta > Magnoliopsida > Asterales > Asteraceae > Artemisia > Artemisia tridentata. Next base: position 380,045,808 of record CP139505.1, read on the forward strand.
GTAATGTTTGGTAAGAGGATGCTAATATTTATTTTGTAAAACTGATGTGTATCTTGGTGTTAGCTAAGATTTGACGATATGATCAATGATGGCGTTTTGTACTAAATTAACCATTTCAATATATCTACCATATATTTTTTTATCACTTAACATATCTGCAATCAATTTGGAAAAAAAAAAGAAAAAGAAAAGAAAAGAAAAAAAAACTGACTACACTAGTACAATATGTGTAGTATCACTTGTGATATTATGTTTCATATGTATAGTATCACTTGTGATATTTAAGTTTTTTCTAAATCTGTTATGCATCATATGTGTAGTATCACTTGTGGTATTCTGTTTCATATGTATAGTATCACTTGTGGTATTCTGTTTCATATGTATAGTATCACTTGTGATATTAATTTTTTTTTTTAAATCTGTTCTGCATCATATGTGTAGTATCACTTGTGATATTCTATTTCATATCTTTTTTTATGTGTTTTGTTTTTTTTTTATGAAGGTGTTGCATAACAAACAAGATAGTTTAGTAGCTTGTTTGTCAGCTTTGTGTTCGTTGTGGGATTCTATGTCGACACATATTTTTTGTGTGCTCAAGAATTGTAATGTCATACGTATCCCAAAACAATTATATATATTGAGGCATTGGAAAATGGACTTAATTCCACCTGAGTTGAGGAAGAAAATAAATCATTATTTGTGAGAAGAATGAAATTAGCGAGAGGCATGCAAATGAGGCATCTACTTTAGCGGACGTGTGTGTACATATATTCAACAATAATTTTCTATGTTTGATGATTTTGAACTAGTGTTTGAGGATTTCTTTTGATAAGTGTTTGAGGAATTTGCGTTCTGTTTTGTTTTTTCAAATATTTAAATGGATGTTAAATTACTTTCAGTTTTACATGAGCTTCACTTTTATGTATCACTTGTGATACTACACTGTAAAGGTAAAGAAAAGTGTTTAAGTTTTAGGCAATTTGAAAGCCGGAGGCTGAGCTGGCGATAAAATATGACAATTGATGTTTATTATTCTTTCATATACACTTGGTAAAATACAAAATTCATTATCACATGTGATAAGAATGTGATATTTCACATTCTTAGTTGAGTATCACAATTGATAACACATATATGTAGAGAACAAAAATTAAAATCATAACATTTTATATGAAGTTGATTATCTCTTGTGATAATTCACATTCTTAGTTGGGTATCTCAGTTAATAACACATTTTTATATAGAGAACATAAATTGTTATCATTAGCATTGTATATTACTAACCAAAAGATTTTAGCACTAGTTGTTAAAACATAACAATGCAAATGTTTTCATCAACTTATTTTATTTACTTTTGTTCTTCAACAATCGTCCTCTTCATTGGTTCATCAACCAGCACCTTCATTTTATTCCCAGGTGCTTTCGGGGGAACCTTTGATATCACATGTGATCACATATCACATGTGATATCACAGGTGATACCACCTGTGATATCACAGGTGATATCAAGTGATATCACAGGTGATATCACTGGTGATATCACATGTGTGTCAGCTTTCTTCTATTTGTTGAATCAATTGTGGTGATGGAGGAACTTGTGATATCATAGGTGTTTGAGATTCTTCAATTTGTTTGTGGAGATGTTGTGCTTTCTTCAACGACAATTGCACTTGTTGTTGATTCTTTCGTTTGATGAGGCTGTTTTTTGCACAGGACTCATTCAAATCTGCATCAAAATATTTTCATAATTTTTGTTAGTGTATGAATAGTTCATTTGTTTTCAATATCATATGCCAAACAAATAACTATTTGTTATCACAATAGATATATTACCAATCAACAATAATTTAACTGTTATATCATAGGTGATACACTACCAGTCAATATTATTTTCAAATACCGCGGTAAAACCTTTTGAAACATGCACAATCTATCCATTAAACATACAAATCCACCACAAATCAAACAGAAGCATCACAACATATCTTTTGTTCTGTTAAACCTAACTTTCAATCTCTCATATTATCACATAAATCATCACAACATCACAAATTATCAAAAATTAACTAGTAAAACACACTAATAATGATTCTATAACAGTAAAAAACTAAAGTATTCGTTGTTTTAGATGTCAATTGTTTCATTTTATGTGTGCTTTATGTGATTTGCACGGTTAAGTCAAATACAAATATCACTAGTGATAATACACATATACAGTTCAACTTCAAATATCACTGGTGATACACACGTATGATACTTTTCACTCACACATTTCATCAAACACTTGGTATGCATCCATGTATACAAAGCTTTTTACTCAGAAACTCAACCAAATGTAAACACAAAAAAATACAACCAATAAAACAACTAAATAATTAGTCGGAAGCATCATACCTTCATCCCGAGATTCAGTAGCTTCATTTTGAACCGGTTTTTTTCATGGATCTGCTTGTGCACTCGATGATTCTTCCATTTTTGTGTTTTATTGATGATTTTAACGGTTAAAAAGCGGTTATTTTTGATTTGTTATGGTAGTTTTTTATGATTGTTAGAGAGAGAAAGTGGGTTTTTTTTTTGTGATATCGAATGTGTGGAAAGTGAGAGGTAGGGGGTGGGGTTGGTGGGGTAAGTTTGGTGAGTTGGCAATTTTGGTCCCTCCGTGTTTTTTATTATTAAAAATTGTTGTTTTGATCCAACGGCATTGATTGGTCCGTTGGTATGTGGCAGTTTTTTGGTATGCAAAATAAAACGCCTCTTGTGTGACATCCTTCGGAACTTCTGAACTATATTAAAACAGAGTTGAGATCCATGTAGACCCATAATTGACCATAGAACCATTGAACACATCCCAACCATCCAATCCAATTTGATCCAAAGGCTGCGATCAAATCATCTATCTACACTTGAAGGGCAAATGCCAAAGATTGTGTGTTTTTGTGTTTGTGATTGTGCAGGAACGGATATGTTAAAAACGGACTCAAAATGACAAAAACGAGCACGAGACTTGAAAAGTGTCAAAAGCCGGAACCGGGAAGTCAAAAAGTCAAAGATTGATCCTAGAAGTCCTCAAAGTTTGAAGAATTTGCATGATTGATCCTTGTTGTGAAGTTTGAAGAAAGTGTAAGAATGGCCCCTCAAGTTTCAAAGTTGGCAAGTTTGGTCCCTAAAGATATATACTTTAAAGAAAGTCAACTAGAACCCTTCATCTTTCAAGATTGGCAATAATGGCACTTGAATTCTACTTATGAAGATTGGCAGAAACAACCCTTGTATTTTCAGGATTTTACACATATGGTCCTTGTGAATTTACTTAACCAAACCCAATCCAAGTCCATTTATCCTTAAGCTGCTAGTCCATTATATAACTCAATCCAAATCCAAATTCACAACCGAAGCCCAAAACCCTATAAAGCCCACTAAACCCTCACACTTAACTAAACCCAGCTCCAACCCGTCTACCCCTTTTTAACTATTTTACCCGAGTCAACTTAGATCCGATCCGGTCAACTAAATTTGAAATATATTATTAAATTCCTAAAAACCCACCCCGTACCTTCTTCCCCAGCTTAGTTCCCACCAAAAATACCCATACTACCCTTCCAATCTGCATAGTACTAAGCATATTTCGACGTGGCAGCTTGTACGCACCTCAGGATTGCCAAGGTATACCCAATCAAGGGCTCAGATCAATTCTAACACATCATCAATCATGATCGAGGGCTGAGGATGGATTGAACTAACACAAATTGGGATAAGAGTGGATCAGAAATGGATATTCGATTGTGGATGCTCTTTTAGACCTTTCCAAGATGGTATCCAAGGCTTCCCAAGCTCCTACTCATTCGGCTATAAATAGGGCACTAGGGTTCATGTTTAGAGTAGTAGTTGTAGAGGAAAAGAAATGCTGTTAGTTTTTATTCAGAATTTAAAGTAATTTGTAATCGTTTTTAATTAATAAAGTTTAGTTTAAATAGTTTTAATATTTGCTCAATTTCTAAATTCTGTTTCTCTTAATAGTTTTTCTAATATAGTTTAATCTATATTGTTGTTCTTATAAGCTTCACTGAAGCTCTTTTAAGCTTTCTAAACATTTAAAGTCTTCTTATGGTTCATCTTTTATAAAAACATTAAAAAAATATTAAAAAACATATAAAAATACAAAAATATTGTAAAAATGTTTCAAAAAGCTTGCAACCAAGCTTTAATAGTTAGTTTACAGCTCATTTCATCTTTTTAGCTTTAGTGAGTTTGTTTAAATTTCATTTCGAATCAATTCTTCAATTGCTCTGTCGCGGTCAACTCTGGTCAAATGGTGTGGTAATGATGATTATGGGGTGAATTTGGTATGCTAATCAGAGTTATATGAAAAACACCCATTAATAAATACCACTCAAGTTGGAAACTAAAGGACATATGCTAAAATTACCATTACTATCAGCAACTGGTGAAGAGTCATTAGTACTTAATGGCCCAATACTTTGTTGCCATAAAATGGTCCCACTCAACACATCAAGAGCAAGAATAAAGGCTTTAGCTGGCACGGTAACATACAGGTGACCGTTGTTTCCAGCAGTAATAGTGAAGCTCTTTCCCAATGAGCTAAAAACCTGAATCCACTTAAACTGAGGACTACGAATCGACATTGAATACAATTCTCCATGATTATTTGAAATCTATGTAAAAAACCATCACATTGATCAATTACTTATATGCAGATACTTAGAAAATAGAAAAGTTGGAAAGAGATCAGCTTACATATAAATTAGATTCGCAATAATCAATAACGGGGACTGAAACGAAATAGCAGTTTGTGACATTTTTGCTACAACCATAAAGGTATCCCATTCGATTAACTACAAGCTCAATACTCCATTTCAGTTTCCCCTCAAACGTGAAAGCAAATAGTCCAAGTCTATTAAAGTTGATGAGAATAGAAGAACTCGATATACTAATTGCCAGCCCAATAATCTCATTCAACCCTTTTAAACCAGTTTCTGGACCCATCAACACCTTACCAGCGGCTTCAGGAGGTCTAATGTTCCTAGTATCTATTTTTAGTAATCGGTTCTCAGCAACCAAATATACCTACCAACAAATACATTTCATTCATCAATACTAACAAAAGCAAACAATATTACTACTTTTGAAATTTTAGCGTTAGACTAATACTACCATTCTTGCAGCTCCAAAAACCGGGCTTATACCGGCATTGCATGTGTAGTTGAGAGGAATTCTTTTCAAAATTGAGTCGTTGCTTTGGAAAACCAATAAGTCCTTTTCTAGGCATATATAAACATTCCCATCCTCGCCCATCAGGATTTGACAGCCTTATGTTGGCGTGACGTGACTTTCTTTCTACATACAACAATAAAATTGGTAAAATCTAAAGAATAATTAAGGCTTTTTTTCCATATAATTTCAACTATCTTTTACTTCTCTGTCCTTTTAGCCATTGTACTTTTTTTGCACATAGCCGATTTCACATTTTCTTGATTTTTGGTATGTATCAATAATGCTCACAAAAGTTAAATGTACTTTCACTTTTAATGGCATAATTCCTTTCATCAATTAAATTTTCTAATCATCCTAACCTATATGATTGAATGTATTGAAAATGCGACATGAAATGTGTAAGAATTTTAATACCATGACCATCATATATTATTACTAATATCAAGTAGCACATGTGCGGAAGCTAAGGATCTAGTATAACACATAATTAGTTAACTAAAACATAAAGAGAACGTACCTTTTTGCTTCTTTAAATAACCTTGAATTTAATCAACTTAGATCAATGATAAACCCCTTACCATTTTGTTTATCGATCTCTTGATAACAACTATAGTGAGTTGTTACCTCGTTCTTGTACACACAAACTACTAACGAATTAAAGATTATGTAAGTAATTAAAACACAAGATTTTTTCTTGCTGAAAAAATTGATCCAACCCTTTGAGGGATTAGGGTCGATCGTTTGGAGTAAAAGAGAAAGGAAAAGAAAACCAAGTTAGGGTTATGTGTGCAAGAGTGAAAAACAAAGACCCTTGGTTTTGTATATATACTAGTAGAATCTTGGAGGACAAGTTTGAGTGGGATTGGGATACCCATCCCCCTTGTCGACCGGTTATGGTTCCAAGAAGGGTCTTCCGGATCCTTCTTGGCATCTAATTACATACTAGTCCTTCTCGTTTACATTTAACGATAGTTAGTCCATACGGTTAAGTACTAATGACCGTTAAGTCCTTCTAGTGTTTAAATAATTATTTATATACATAACATTTAATATATAATAATTATTATACTTTAATTCTTGTTTGTAATGTGTGCAATCCCGAGGTCTCGGGTTCGATACTAGACATTTACGTATTAATATTTAACCATATTTTAACAGCTCCCACTTGGTTACCTATTAATAGTAAAATGACATTGGTAAGCATCTTGCAACACGCCAATGCCCCTAGTATGACTCGAGCTAGGTTTTCTGGAAAAACCTTTAATGATTCATCATTATTATTATTCTTTTGTTACTAATACTACATTTAATAAATACATGGGTCTAAGTCATTCTTTATTAATATTTCTGTTTCTCGTTGTTAATGATTGAACAAAATTACCAAAACATCTGAACGTATTCCAGATAGACTTTGGGCGTGGCCAAGCAAACATTTTGTTAACCCTACGAGGGGCCCAGCAGTATTAAACTCCAAAACAAATTTGGAGGAACAAATTCTCTCTTGACTACAAGAATAACCCATAGACTTTGCAACACTTCTGAAAACAACCCTTATAACTTCCAGTTACGGTAAGCGGTAGATTGCTTCACAAAAATGCACTACATCCATGACTCTTATCTGGTATCTCAAGTCTGAGGATAACTATTTCATGATTTACTTAATGACAAGATCCATAAGTAATATCATGTAGTTGGGATAAGTCCTATATTCAATTCATTGAATATCATGTGATATTGGTATGACTACGCATCAATATACTTTCAAGTATATTCTAACCAATACTCAGATTTGTCTTAACTCAATGATATTCCCATATCATTAACTGACAATGGACATATTTAGAATAATAAAATTATTCAAGGATATAAACATGCAAAAATAGGATATATTATTAAGACAATAGAAATAAACATAAAACAATACTTTATTTCATTAAAATTAATAATTGTACATTACATCCTTTATCCAAATACTAATCACAAATGGGCATGAAACTTTCAGCTCTACGAAGACCTATTCCTTCATCTAGCTTATAAAGCTTAGTTCCAGGTAAAGCTTTCGTCAATTGATCGGCCAAGTTATCATCTGTGTGAACTTTGAGTAACTCGATTTCTCCAATATTCACTTGCTCACGCACGTAGTGATATTTAATCGGAAATTTCTGGTGCCCTTCATGATTCCAGGTTCATTGGCAAATGTAATTGCAGCTGAGTTGTCGCAATACATTTTTATAGGTTGTTGAATCGATGGCATAACTTCAAGCGCCGAAACAAACTTCCTAATCCAGACGACTTCCATTGCAGCTTCTGAAGCACCTATGTACTCACTTTCTGTTGCAGACATCGATAATGTATTTTGCTTTCTGCTCCTCTAATCCACAACTCCTCCATTGATGATAAATACATATCCAGTCTGAGACTGTATATCATCCTTATCACTCTTCCAGGAAGCATCGCAGTAACCTGTAACATCAAGTTCTGCATTTGGATTTCCCCCATAAACTAAGAACATATCTTTAGTAGCCCTAAGGTACTTAAGAATATTCTTAACAGCAGTCCAGTGAGCTTCACCTGGATTCTGCTGATATCGACTGGTTAAGTTCTGAGCAAACGCCACATCTGGCCTTGTGCTTTTCACCGCATACATAATAGATCCCACTGCCGAAGCATAAGGGACTCTCTTCATGCCTTCCACCTCTGCAGGTGTTGAAGCACAAACTTTGCTACTCAAGCCATGTTGTTCTTGCATTGGCAAATATCCCTTCTTGGAATTTTGCATATTGAATCTCTTCAATATTTTATCAATGTAAGCACTCTGGCTTAATCCAATTAATCGTTGAGATCTATCTCTATAGTTTTTGATTCCCAGAATGAATGCAGCTTCCCCTAAATCTTTCATCGAAAAACACTTTCCAAGATATGCCTTGACTTCATGCAAACTTGGAATGTCTTTTTCCATGATCAATATGTCATCGACATATAATATAAGGAAAATTACATCACTCCCACTAGCTTTGTGGTATACACATGGCTCATCAAGATTCTGAGTAAAACCAAACTTTTTGATTTCTCCATCAAATCTTTTATTCCATTGTCGTGATGCTTGCTTCAATCCATAAATGGACCTTTGAAGTTTACATACACGTTTTGGAAAATATGGATTCACAAACCCCTCAGGCTGCGGCATATACATGTCCTCATCTAGGCGACCATTTAAGAAGGCGTTTTTGACATCCATTTGCCAAATCTCATAGTCATAGTATGCAACTATAGCTATGAGAATCCTTATTGCCCTAATGTCAGCTACAGGAGAAAAGGTCTCCTTGCAGTCAACACCATACGTTTGAGTAAAGCCTTTAGCTACCAAACGGGCTTTCCAGGTGTGTACATTGCCATCCATTTCAGTTTTCTTCTTGAAGAGCCACTTACTCCCAAGTCCCAACTACCTTGGCATTAGGAGGAAGGTCTACTTCAATCCAGACTTCATTATCTCTCATGGATTGCATTTCCCCATTCATAACAACTCGCCATTTTTCCTTTTCAGGACTATTCATGGCAGCACTATAACTAGACGGTTCATCAAGATCCCCTAGTACAGTCTCCTCACACTCCATGTTTAGACATAGGCGTTCGGGTGCTTTCACAGTCCTTACGGATCTGCGAATGGGAACCACTTCAACTTCCGGTGGAGGACCCAGACTTTCTGGTTCTTCAGGAAGTTGGCTAGTGTTTTCAGAAGGTAATGCATCAACTTGATCATCTTCCAGATCATATACCCTCCCACTGAATTCTTGAGATATGAGTTCCTTCTCTAAGAAGTCTCCATACCTTGCAACAAATACTTTGTTTTCAGGAGGGCAATAAAAGTAGTAACCCATTGTTTCCTTTGGGTATCCTACGAAGATGCACTTCACAGATCTTTTTTGGAGTTTATCTGCTGAGTCACATCTAACATACGCCTCGCAACCCCAGACCTTTAGATAAGACAAGTTAGGAGCTTTTCCAGTCCATAACTCATATGGTGTCTTATCCACCTTCTTTGTGGGAACCATATTAAGAATGCGAACAGCAGACTCTAAGGCATAATCCCAGAATGAGAAGGGAAGAGTTGTTAGATTAAACATAGATCGTATCATATCTTGCAATGTACGATTTCTTCTCTCAGATACACCATTTTGTTGTGGAGTATATGGAGAAGTAAGGTGCTGGACAATTCCTTCCTTAGCTAAATAATCTATAAACTCTTGACTCAGGTATTCACCACCTCTATCGGATCGAAGAGCTTTAATCTTCTTTCCAAGTTGCAACTCTACTTCTACTTTAAACACTTTGAATGTTTCAAATACCTCATGTTTATGTTTAAGTAAATAAACATAACTATAACGGCTGAAATCATCCGTAAATGTTAAGAAGTAGCTAGCACCTCTCCTTGACACATGTCTAAGTGGTCCACACACATCTGTGTGAATTAGACCAAGTAGATCAGAAGCCCTTTCAATACGATTCTTAAAAGGTTTCTTTGTCATCTTCCCAGCAATACAAGATTCACATTTATCAAATGATTCATCATTGATCTTTTCTAAAAGCCCATCATGTTGCAGCTTTTCCATGCGAGTCTTGCCAATGTGGGCAAGTCGACAATGCCAAAGATAAGACGAATCCAGACCACTCTTGATTCTCTTATGATTGATGCTATACATTGAATTATTTTTAACACAAGCATTATCATTATCATTCATGTCAATCTCAAAAATACCATTCACAGCAATAACATTAAAATAAAATACACCATTTAAAGAAACTGAAATTCCATTGCTATTAATAGTATGATGAAAACCATGATCCAACAAACAAGAAAAGGAAACTACACCCCTAACAATTGAAGGTGCATAATGACAATTATTCAAAGACAGTACTAAGCCCGAAGGCAAAACTAAATTAAATACGCCTATAGCTTCAACTTCTGCATGTGCTCCATTACCTACGTGCAAGAATTGTTCTCCATACGCCAACTTTCTCTCAACTCTAAACCCCTACATAGTATTGCAAATATGAATACCACATCCCGTATCATATACCCAGGAATTTAACTTATGGGTTATAGTAAATAATTCAATCATAAAGAACGCACCTGAAGAGCTGGGGTTACCAGCCTCATTCTTCTGCTTCTTTTGTCGCAAGTCATGAATGTAGATTGGACAGTTCCTCTTCCAGTGTCCTACTTCATGGCAATGGTGACAAGCCTGATCCTTCTTTCCTAGAGGACTCACCTTGATCTTCTTGGGCTGGTGTTGATGCACCTTAGGATTTGGTTGATAGGCCATGACCTGCTTGCCTTTATCACCTTTTCCCTTACCCTTGTTCACATGCGATTTTTTCTGGATCCTACCTCCTTGAATTGCCAACACTTGAGGAGTAGGTACCTTGCCCTTGGATGGTAAGTTTTTCTCATAGTCAACAAGCAATGTGAGTAACTCTGATACTGTCTTCCCCGAGCAATGCATGTTGAAGTTTTGAACAAAACCACTAAAGTCCTTGTTAAGGGACCTATTAATTAGGTTCACTTACACATTCTCGGGGTAACCAAAGTTGACTCTGTGGAGTTGATCAATGTGATCGATCATCTCATTCACATAGTCTTCAACTGGTTTACCATCACCATGTTTGCAGCTGTGTAGTTTGTCAAGTGACTCATACAATTCAACCGCAGGAGTCTTTTCATAAGACTTTGTGAGCTCTTGGAGCATGTTGTATGGAAAGTGATGCTCAAACTTCTTTTTCAATTTCACATCCATACTTTGGAGCATAAGGCACGCAACTTCATTGTACGTTTTATACTCAGCTCTCCATGCTACTTTATCCGCTTCAGAAGCTGTAGCAGCAGGCTCTTCTGGGCAAGGAGTAGTCAAATAATTGAGCTTATCAGCCGCTCTCAGAACAATTCTGAGCGATCTGTGCCAATCATTGAAGTTCTTTCCAGTAAACTTTTCCCTTTCAAGATGGTTCTGTAGGATAACCTTTAAGATCAAAACATGAAACACACGTGATTATGGTGGCGTTAGTTAGAGAGAGGAAGAAAGAAAGTGGGAGCCTTTTCTAGTGAGAGAAACACAAGAGATATTAGATTAGTGAATGAGAAGGTCCAACCCTCTCCACATGTGGAGATGGGTATTTATAGTTACATGTAGATATATGCCTCCACTTAGGCTGAGGTTCGGGCTGACAGTACTGTCCTCGGGTAAGACCCGACCCGAAACCACACATACTAACTAAATACTAATCTACTAACTAACTAACTACCATAAACACTACGAGCTACATAGTGCTAAACAATACAAGGGGTGACCGAATCTTCTATAGGAAAAACGTATTCCTAACAATCTCCCCCTAAGGGAGGTTACCCCGAAAAATAAGCTTTGACTTCTAGCACCTAAATCTTTGTAGATAACTTTGTAGCTCGTAGACATTGATTCTTCATAGGAGATGAACTTTGTGCTTTCAGCAGTGGACTCTAGATGACTTGGTAAATGTGTAGGATGATCTTTGGCATAACTTCGTGTTTATCATCCAAGTGAGTATCTTCAAGCCATCTTTGAGTAGAAACGTCTCCTTGTGATTTGAGCTCCTTTGTGTTGGCATGCTCACACTTTTCTGGATCATGGTCTTCTGCATCAGAGTTGTGGAAGCACGGTTGAAGCCCATTAAATGATCATGAATTCTTTGAATTATGAAGTTGAGGTGTGAGCATGAGGTGATGGATCGGCATCTTTTCTGTCATCAGCAACAATCATTGTCTCCTGTGGGTGAACGCCTTTCCAACATGCTCATACATCTTTGTTGAGTGAATCTCCATGGTTGTATAGATCTGAATACTCCTTTTAGATGTTTGTATGAGCATGTGGAACTAGAGTGATGGTGGTGAAAGTGATAAGGTTGGTATGGTATGCTGCATGAAAATTTGTTAGTAATAAACATACCAGCACTTACAGGTTTAGACTTCGAGATCGTCAACAGCATAGTGTGAAGACTTTCTCTAATCCTTGCCAAGGCCGTTCCTAATCGAAAACCCCCGAAAGAGCTTTTACTGACATACCTAGGTACATCATCGATTAGGTGAGTCGCTGGAGATCACCCCACGACTGTAGACCATATACGAACACCACCACAAACACTAAGCGTAATCCACAAGAGATTACCGAAGTGACCTGCTGTCAGGGCTGTTTGATGTAGACCCTGGCAGGAGTTTCCACTCAATCATTGGGAAATACATAAGTATATTCCCTCATAAGCGTTCTCGGCAGATTGCTAAGATCTGCGAAGGACTCAAAAGATTACATCTGGTGTCCTTAATGTTGAACAACCAGTGTAGAAAGATTTAAGTGTTCCTAAGAGATCTTTTGATGAATCTCGTGGCTCTAGACTCAATAGTGCATTTTGGTTATCTTATGCGGAGACTAGGGAGGGGTCTCCTGTTTCAATATCGATCATCTCTAAGAGATAGTCGATAGATTACACCGGTTCCCCGTGAGAATGAAACAAGTTCTTTTAAGAGAACTTGAGTGGTTGGAAGGTTTAGTGCAGTGCGTCACTGGGTCCATGACGTCTTGTCTTCAATACCGGTGTTACCTTAGTAACCACCAGTAGCATATGAATTGAACCCGGTTTCTGCCCTAAGGTTGAATAAATGGAGGGCTATTTCTTTTCACCCTTTCTCATTTCATTTCTTTCTAATCCTTCAACCCCTTCAGTGCTTACCGAGACTTCATCACTAGAACTTTGTTGGGTTTGTTCCAGTCCTAGCTCTATCTCAGTCGGCACCTTTCCCTTTCTCACTTTTCTCCTTTTTTCAATCATTCCTAAGGACTTCTACTCTATCTAGTGGATTGTCCCAGGGAAGATCCCTTCGGTTGTGGTGGATCATGGGAACGAATACCTAACCTTACCATCCTTATAACTTCAATAAAGTAACTGCAATGTCGGTCTTTGAAATACTTCCACGATCGCCATGTAACCAAATCATTGAAAATTCTCTCAAAGTGCTTATGATTAATAAACTCAATTTTCTAACACTTTGAGAGTTTTTTACATTTTCAAATGCTCCCCCTTAACATGTGCTCATAGGTTTTAGATGGAAATTTGCACATGTCGGGGTGAGTTGCACTTTTGAATTGATCCACCTCCAGTGAACATGAACAGGCATTCGAGACACGCTTACATCACTAGTTAGACTAGCTTGAAGTTATTACCCGACCTGATCACATCCACAGAAGGTTTCTCGAAACGGTACATTCTAATCAGACTAGTCCTCTTCGAGACACGCTTACATCACTGGTTAGACCAGCTTGAAATTATTACCCGGCCAAGACTAGTCCTTTCGATTCATAATAGCTTTGTTTCGTCAATTCATTGAGTCAGATCTGAGTCACAATCTCATGAGATGCCAATTCTTTTAATCACCACTAGCCACTTGCTCCCCCTCAATATGTGCCTCAATATTTCAAAGGATTTTAGCACATACGGGAGAGCATACATTAAGGTTCAAAAACATCACATTTTAATCAGATTTCATATTTAAATCACATTCTCTCCCCCGATCAAAAAATTTCAAATCATTTGAGATTTTGTGATCCCAATTGATTTAAATTAGTTTAGGAACATGGGAGAAAATGTGGTCAGATTTTAACATGTGCTGATTCTGAGACGAACTTTTCACTGCTGCTGGTGCACAAAGTTTTGAAAGGTGCTGAAATTTTGAGCTAATACGCTCCCCCTCAATTAATGACCCGTTTTCTATTTAAAGAGCTGTAGTCATTACATTGAGGGTTAAGTATTAGTGAAAATTTAAGTCCAATTGCCACCTTGTAAACCACAAAATCTCTCTTGAAGAATCATAGATGAGAGAGATTTTGGGATGAAAGAAGCCTTCGCTTCTTATGCCAGAAATGATGCACTGAAGCGTACATCAGATCGGAAAGGCAAGGATATTAAGTAATCCATGCCTTTGAGAGGAACAACCGTCTTTATGGCGACGTGTTTTCCCCATTTTGAAGACCGGGTTGCTATCTGAAGTAATAGCAAGCCATCATGACATGTTTTATTTATTCAATTTTAACTTCTGCTCGAGCTTCATTTAAGGATCCGTGCCATTATTGAATGACATTTCTAGATCTTTAAATGTTATCGATAAACAGAAGACATGCCTAGAGAAACTATTTTTTATTTTTTTTTTTGGTTTTTTTTTCTGATTTTTATATTTTTGTATTTTTCTTATTGGTTTTATAAAATATATACAAGGATATGTGAAGTAACCCATCACTCCTCAGCTTCTTCCTGAAGGCACTTAAGTGACTCTGGAGTAAGGCTTTTCATTCCAAGACGCGGGAGAATGAATTGAAATCGCTCTCTTGGAAGTGCCTTAGTGAAGATATCGGCCAATTGAAACTCGGTTCTCATAAAGTAGAGTTCCACAATCCCTTGTTCCACTTGTTCCCTGATGAAGTGATGTCGGATATCAATATGCTTCGATCTGGAGTGCTGAACGTTGTTGCAGCAAAGAGCAATAGCACTTTTATTGTCACAGTACATAGGAACATTGTTGTAAACAAAGCCATAGTCAGACAGTTGTGATTTCATCCATAGGATTTGAGCACAACAAGATGACATAGCAATGTATTCAGCCTCTATGGAGGAGATCGATGTACTCATTTGCCTCTTTGATGACCAGCTTACAAGCTTATCTCCCAGAAATTGAGCACCACCTGAAGTACTTCGACGAGTATCTTGACATCCCGCATAGTCAGCGTCAGAATACGCAGTGAGGTCCATAGCAGTGTCTTTAGGGTACCAGAGACCCATGTGGATAGTCCCTTGAAGATACCTGAAGACCCTCTTGACAGCTTCCAAGTGCTTTTTGGTAGGCTTGGATTGATATCGTGCACACATGCATACAGCAAATAGAAGATCTGGCCGACTTGCGGTAAGGTACATTAGGGATCCAATCATGCTGCGGTACTTGGTTTGGTCGACTGGAATTCCTACAGTATCCTCATCTAATTTAGTTCTTTCAACCATTGGAGTGTCAACTGAGTCACATGATTCAAACCCAAATTTCTTTAAGACTTCAGTAGCATATTTGGATTGATTGATGAAAATGCCATTGGGATTTTGAGAGATTTGTAATCCTAAGAAGAATGACATTTGTCCCATCATTGACATCTGGAACTCGGAGCTCATCTCTTGTGAAAAGCGATCACATTCCATAGGATCAGACGAAGCGAAGATAATATCATCTACATAGATTTGAACGTGGAGTAGATGATTGCCTGATCTTCTGGTAAAGAGCGTAGGATCAACAACACCTTTGGTAAACTTGTTAGCAAGGAGGAACTTGGACAATGTGTCATACCAAGCTCTAGGAGCCTGCTTCAATCCATAGAGAGCCTTCTTCAGGCGATAGACATGATTAGGACGTTCAGGGTCCACGAATCCTTCAGGTTGAGTAACATATACCACCTCTTTCAGTCTGCCATTTAGAAAAGCTGTCTTCACATCCATCTGATATACAACCATATTTTTGCTGGCAGCATTAGCAAGGAAAATTCGAATGGATTCGATTCTGGCAACTGGTGCGAAGGATTCTTCAAAGTCTATGCCTTCCTCTTGTCGGTATCCTTTGGCAACAAGACGTGCCTTGTTTTTCAGAACATCACCATGCTCATCAAGTTTCACTTTAAAGATCCACTTAAGAGCAATGATCATAGCACATTCTGGAGGAGGTACTAATTCCCATACTTCAAGATGATCAAATTCGTGTATTTCTTCTTGCATTGCAGTGAACCAAGATTCTTTCGTCAAAGCTTCCTTGAAGTCCTTGGGTTCGGCCTTTGAAAGTACGGAGTTGAAAAAGTACCACAGGGCATCGGTGGCAAGTTGTTTACGAGTGGATATTGGACGAGAAGGGTTTCCAATGATGTTGTGAATTGGGTGATCATTAGTCCACTTTCTGAGATGTTCATGGTGTTGAGGATTGAGCACCGAAATGGCTGTGTGATGCGTGGTTTTACGACCTTACAACAGGTTTTACCTCTCGAGGGATCTCAAGAGGCTTGCAATCCCCACCAGGCAGTGTACCTGACCGATGTAGTATAGTGTAGTGGCAAGTACTGGAGGATTGATCATTTTCTAGGGGAATAGTGTCGTTAGGATTGAAAAACTACTCTAATAGGTCTAAGGGTGAGGGAAGATTCTTTTTGTATTTTTATATTTTTATGAAAGCAAGTAAAATCTCGGGTTTGAAGGAGTGGGCGGAATTAGTTGCTAGTCAACTAACCCAAATGACTACAAATGCAAATAAAATAAAATAACTGAAAATGAAAAGGTCGTGAAACTTATATGAAGAGAAATGTGTTTACTTAGATTTCCTTACTCCCTAACTATCTTTTACCGGTTGATTAGTGTGTATTAATTGCGTGGATGACGGGTGTATTCCTTAATACCAATCGTGGGGTGGCGTACTTACTTCCCCAACTCTACAAGCTCCTACTTCACTCCTATGTCGAGCCGGCTAAGAAGCTCCTAACATGGGATCATTAGAATTCGCTCATGCATTAAATACAACCATAATAACCTTAGTACGCATTGGTTCATGTTTCTTAAGACGTTCAAGCAAGTTACCGAATAGGAGGTTAGCCAGTTTTCTTAAGCCTAACATCGATAAACAATCATCCAATACAATTAATAACACACTAACATCCAATAATCAATAGTTAGGTTTCATTAGATCTAAGCAAACACAAGATAAATCTAGCCTAGCATGTTAATTAAGAGACAAGAACAAGATATAATCAAACAACACATAGACATATTGATTGATTAAGTGATTACTTATCTTCAATTAAACATGGGAGATCCAAGGGTATGAAAACCCTTAAAAATGGAAGAAATTCGTCTTAGGGTTTCTCCTCACAAAGTTGCACACTAATGACAAAAAATTGCAAAACTATATATAGAACTTAGTGGCTGACGGCGTCACGTTATAGATCTTGACGCCGTCATCTCGCCGTGGCTAGGGTTCCCGGATGGTCTTCCTGACGCCGTCCCTCTTTAAGCCTCCAAAATCCTCCCTGGCTTATCAAGGCTTGACGCCATCAGAAATGGGCTTGACGCCGTCTCGCTTTAATTTAAAACCGTGATGGCCTTGATCACCTTAAAGGGTGACGCCGTCAGACTTTCCATTGTAAAACTCCCTGGCTTATCATGTGTAATTTTCATATCCACCTCTTTTGCCAAGCCATGACGCCGTCAGGAGCAATTTTTGACGCCGTCACATGTACTTTTCCAGCAGCTTTGGAGACTTTGTCGTTTTCTTCACTTTTATGCTCCAAAAACGTCCAAAATGCTTCCTTTTCCAGATTTCTTCTCCAAAGTACCTAAAATGACAAAAGGAACGATTTAGGGCAATATTTGATCAAATAAATATGATTTAGGGCTTAAATGACCCCCTAAAAGCGGTACACTTTTCGCTTCATCACTGTGCTTGAGTCTTCAGAAGAAGTGGCCTCATTGGAAGGTTCAGGAGCAAATACGTTGACGAATGGTTCATCAACTGGTTTTGTAACTGGATTAACTTCAAAGGAATTATCAAAGGCAGTTCCTTGATGTTCTGAAGAGGGTATATTGTTTGATGCGGGTTGAGTATAACTTGAAGATGGAGCATCTTGACCAATGGTAATGGAAACAGATGGACCATTCGTATCCTGAGGGGCATTTACAGCCTCACCATTTGGGACAATGACTTGTGGTGAAGGCTGGGTAGTCTGCTGAGCCTCAAAATATTCATCAAACATAGGATCAAATAACTTCTTCAAATCCTCACCGGTGGAGGGAACATAAGGAGCTGCATACGTGGAAGACTGTACAAGTCCTGAACTAATTGGTACAGGTGACAAAAGATTAGGCGCGGGTCCAGAACTGGAATGTTCTGGAGCCGTATGCTCAGTCAGCTCATCAAACGTGACATGGATGGTTTCCATGATTTGTCGGGTTCTTTTGTTGTAGATTCGGTAACCCTTCTTATCAGATGCATAGCCAACAAAGATCACAATGTCAGCTTTAGCTTTCAGCTTCCCCAAGTCTTCACTATCGTTTGTTGGGTAACATAATGCACCAAACACTCGTAAGAATGAGAGATCAGGTTTTCTGTCATGCACTAGCTCATAGGGGGTTTTGTTGTGAAGAGAATGAATTAGTGATCGGTTTTGGGTATAACAAGCAGTTGCAATAGCCTCTCCCCAGAGGAACATAGGAGACTTTGAGAAGATTAGCATGGTTCGAGCAGCCTCTACAAGGGTACGGTTTCGTCTTTCAACAACTCCATTCTGCTGAGGTGTGCGTGGTATACTCTTTTGATGAGTAATGCCAAGGTTTTCATAGAATTGTGTAAGTTGCTTGTTGACAAACTCAGTTCCATTGTCTGTACGAATGATTCTAACGGTTTTATTGAGTCTAACTTGCAGCTGCTTGATAAGTTTGATGATGATTTCGGGTGTTTCATCCTTGGATCTCAAAAACTTTACCCATGTAAACCGAGAGAAGTCGTCAACTATCACCAAAACATATCTCTTTCCAAAGATGTTTTGTACTCTCATTGGACCACACAGATCCATGTGAAGGGTGTGAAGAACTTCCATTATGGTGTTTATTCATTTGGGTTTGTGAGTGTGTTTCTTGCTTTTCCCCAACTGACATGCGGAACAAAGATGATCTTTTTCATACTTTAGCCGGGGCATGCCTCGAACAAGATCCTTACGAGTAAGTTCATTAATGGTACCGAAGTTCAAATGATTCATACAACGATGCCACAACCACGATTTGTTCTTCGAGGCCATTGATAACAAGCAAATAGGTGATGACCGCATCATGTCTTCGATAGATATGGTGTAGAGGTTTGAGCCACGGCTGCCCTTCAGAAGATCCACACCATCAAGTTCTCTAACAAAACATGTGTGTTTTCTGAAGGCGACTTCAAGATCGGAGTCACAAAATTGACCAACAGAAAATAGATTGTGCCCAAGCCCTTCTACATAATAAACTCTCGAAATCACACTGTCACCAAACACATAATCTCCATAACCCATTATAGCACCAAAATGATCATTCCCAAATCTAACTGTCCCGATAAACTTTTTCACGAAATTTCTGAGCCGTGAGCGATCCCCAGTCATATGTTTTGAGCAGCCTGAGTCCAAATACCAAAGGACGATTTGTACGACGTGCATTTGAAAACAGACGAAGCAAGAGAATTTGGAGTGCCGGATCCCCAGTTTGAGTTGGGTTCCAGTTGGTTAGTGCAAACAAATTCTGGAACAACAGTGGCCTTAGGTGCATTTGTTTCAATGGAGGAAATTTCACTAGTAGATGCAACGGGCCTAGTTAGAGGACATTGGGCCTCTAAAGGGAAAGTTCTACCAGTTGGCTTCCATTCCTTAATAGGCACTACTTTAGAGTTAGTTATCCTAGTTAAAGGGCACTGTTCTCCTAAAGTGAATTTCCTTCCAGTGGGCTTCCAGTGATAACCAACATTGGCAAACAGATTTCCTGTTGCTTTCCAAATTTGCTTGACTGGGGGTTTGTTGGATGACCTCAAAAATTTCTCAACACATTTATCATGATTACCCGAAATTATACATTCATTACATGTTTTGCAAAGTGAATTAGGATTTGAATTATGATACTTTTTGCTCAAATCAGACTTATTGTTCCTCATGTGGTCTTCTACTTTCATTTTAGGAACACTTTTAGCTTGTGAAGTCTTATCATTCTTTAAGATACTCTTAGGTTTTGACTTTCTAGCACTAGTGTCACTATTAACTCTTGTAGGAGGACTGATGGGAATCTTAGCCTTTTTCACTTCTAGTTGCTGAACATGTTTTGATGTGTTGGGATCTGAAGTTTCCAAGGGAACCTTAAAGGTTACATGCTTGTTCTTAGTCATTGAGGATGATGCAATAAACCTATCTTGCTTATTGTCAATCTTAGGACATGTGCCAATGGCGTATTCTATGAGTTCCTGAGATCGTTTAGTGAGGAAGCAGGCACCTAGAATAGCACTATCATGTGGCTTCACTATCCTATCCTCTTCTACGGTCTCGCGAAGCATGTCAAGACTATCCTTAAGATACGAAAGGTAAACATTGTGAGCAGACCTATTGTTCCTAAGAGGAAGCGGGATATTCACAGCATCAACATCATATTTCTTACAAGCAAAAACCTTTGGAACAACATAATCACTAGTGATGATTGGCATTTTCCCTTTCACCTGAGTCTTTAGATTCTCAATCTCTTTAAGCAAAGAAGTTATCTTTTCATTGGTTTTATCACGCGTGATCTTAATTGAATCATATAACTCTTTGTAATGTTGTTTGACTTTTGAATTTTCAGCTCGAAAACAATCATTTTCTTGTCTGAGATGATCAATGATGTTTTCCATTTTAAAAATTTGAGAATCTATTGACGGAGGTTTCTGGGTTTCAATCACATCACTCTTATATGCATCATTCTTCAATCGGGCAATGATGTTCTTCATGTTTCGAATTGTGTTAGTGTGAGCTTGAATTTTTTCATCCCGTTTGGCTAATTCAAAATATACATCAAATTCAGGAGCATTAGAGGAAATCTTGGAATTTGCATTCTTAAACCTTTCTTCTAACTGTTGATATTTTATTTGCAAATTAAGATTCTCAACTTCCAGTTTCGAAAAATCCCTGATCATGTTATCATGATCATTGTTTTGAATTTTTTCATGCAATTTCAAATTCTCCCCCTCAAGCTCAACCACACGATTCTGGGAAACATTTAGTGCAGCAGACATTTCATGAAATTGACAGGCAGTTAATGACGAATTAGTAGCCGTATAAAATACATCCTGAGCAACACATTGGGCAATTAAATTGTCATTCATGATAAGAACATTTTTTCTCGCAATTTCACTATACTGAAGATCAACAGAAAGTTGTTTTCCCTCATTTTCCACAATTTTAAAAACTTGTTGCATTTCCGTTATTTCTGTTTCAAGGGATTTTTGCATGCCCTCAAAGTGTTCTTTAACAAGTTTAAAAAATGGGATAACTTCAGATAAGTAACACCTTTTTGTTTGTTCAAAACCCCTTTCACCCTCAGTGATTCCCGTTGGAGTAATTCTCTTTTTACATTGTTTTGTCAAAATCCGCAAACATTTGATATAGAACGTAAATGCTAATAAGAGTTTTACATTGTGTGGGAAGTGCTAACTGAACTAAGTGCATCGGTGTATTGAGAGGGTACACCGTTGGGGTAGCAAACTTAAGTGGGGTTTTGGCCTTAAGTTCTTCAGCTTTCATTTTTTCAATGTCTAAAGGCCAATATATTTGCTCAGGTGTTAGCGTAGTTTGGGGTGCAAAAACAGTTAACATGTTCTCCTTATCGTAATCATGGGGTTTGATAATGACATGATTAGCTATACATTTGGGATCCTTCATTTTTTCAACTAATTTCTCTCTATTCACTGATTCTATCTCATTAGTCTCCTCAGATGATGGTACGTCAGGGGGGGCATGATCAGGTGTAAGCATCACATTAGCATCATATAAGGCAGGTTGAGCGGCACTAATTTTCTTAAGAAAGTCCTTTTTAGGCACTCCTAAATCCTTATCGCTATGCTTATCTTTCAACTTAATGTGCTTTTGCATCATTTGAACAGTTTGAATGGTTTGGCCCTGTGTGTACAATTTATTCTCAAGTTTTTTCTTTAAGGCCTTAAGATTAGAGAAATCATTTAAGAATTTAGTCTTTTCTTCCTGAAAATCAAGTTTTAGTGTAGTTACACTTTCCTGAATCTCCTGTTTTTGTTTAACAGTTTGATCAATTTGATTTTGTAAAGATTTGATTTCCATTCTTAGCGCTTCTTCCTTTTTGTTTGTTTCAGTTATGTACGCACACATTTGCCAATCCATTTTCTGTTCACGTTCGGTTAGCTCAAATTTTGCACGTTGACGATAAATATTCACCTGATCTTCAAGTGTCTTAATTCTAGTGATTAACGTATCATTAGGCACATAAGCAGAATATTCATCAAATACACAATCATTAACAACAACAGAAGATGCACTACTAGGTACAACAAACACTTCGGTGTGTTTCAAATTTTGTTCATATGGGGTAACATTGCTATTTCCCATATTAACAGTATCTGACTCAACAGCGTTTGTTTGTTGTACTTCATTAGGAATCTTTTGTTCATGCAACACATTATCATCACATATACCGGAAGATTTTCTACTAGATACATCAGATTCTTTGTTGTGCTTCATATGTTGTTCTATTGGACTAACAACATAGTTTTCCAATTCAACATCATTTGACTCAACAACATTAGTTTGATGTAATTTGTTGAGAATCTTCGGTTCATCAATCCTTTTATACAGTTTGAGTACCTCAGCATGTGACACATGTTCTTTTACTGGTCTGATATCAGCATCTCTGAGATGTCCACCAAGATACATTGATCTGTTGGTAGTGCGAAGCTTATTAGTCTCTGATCTTCTGCCTTCAGGAACAGCTAACCCAACATCCGATGCTTTACCCGAATCCACAACGTCATCACTGGATTGCACCCGACATTCCTTCACCTTGTCTTCATTCTTAAGATTGTGTTGTGCCCTTTCCTCAATGTACTCCTTAACACTACCCATGTGTTGGAGTAGTGTGACTCTGAACACGTCAACTTCGATTCCCGTATAAGTGGCAAAGCACTTTTTCGTCATTTGTCTCTCATGATCATACTCCTCGGTGAATCGCGAATTAAAGAACGCTTGGAGTTGGTTATTGATCACACAAAATGCAGCCATAGATCTACCTTCAGAAAATTCACCTTCTTCAAGTTGTTGTTGAAGTTGATCTAAGTATAGAGTCATTTTGACTGTGAAGGTCTCAACGCTTTCACAGAAAAGTGTTGTAAATGCACGATTGTATCCTCCCAAGTATCCAGGTTGTGCAAAGAGAACCTTGAGATGTGAGTAAAGTAATCGAAAGCATTCAATGCAACAATCCTTTGCATTATCGGGCAATTTAGTTGGCTGATGAAGCTCATTTGCTTGAGAATTCGAGCACGTAGATTCCATTGCAGCATTATCAGAATCAGGCACGTTGATTTGTTATGAAGGGTTGGAAATCTTATGATGCTCGATCATGTCGTATAATTTGAGTATTTCAGGTATGATCGAATCTGTAGGGTTTGACATTTTTATGATTAACACCGATGTGGACGTGCACAGGATTTTACACTTCTATGATTAAAACCGAGAAATAGATTCTTTCGCGGGATTTTTCAAAATCAAGAAGAAACCGTGAAACACTGAAGACCTGAGTTGTACTTGATGGTCAGTTGATGGAGTAGGTTATATGTTGTATAGATGCAAGTTGTTACGATGAAATTATGGTCTGAAAACTTCAAAGCTCAATAACTTCACTCCGGAGGTGATTTAGATGCAACGTGTCATTCTCCTCGGTCTCACGGTCGTTTTGACAGGTATTTCGCTGAAAACGGAGTTACGGTTCAAAAGTTATACCCGTTTGAAGTTTTGAAGCAAAGAGTCAACTTTGGTCAAATCACTGGAGTTAATCGCTGACTGGACTTAATCGCTGAATTGAGGTAATCGCTGGACAAAAGTTAAACGCTGCAGGGACTTAATCGCTGAAACCAATTAATCGCTAAAGCCAGTTAATCGCTAAAAAGCTAATCGCTGGAATTAGATAATCTCTTCAGGAAGTTAATCGCCGAAACCAATTAATCGATGAAACCAATTAATCGCTGAAAAACTAATCGCTGGGATTAGTTAAACGCTTCTGAGAATTAATCGCCTTCGAGAGTTAATCGCTGAAATAGTTAAACGCTGAATCCAGTTAATCGCTTAAAAAAGCTAATCGCTGGAAGTCGTTAATCGCGGACCACTACGGGACAAAGAGAGTTAATCGCTGCCACTAGAATCCAAACTAGTCGCTTTCCAGCGATTTTGTCCGGATGTACCAAAATAGCAAAACGACACTTAATCGCTGCTTTTCACGAAGTAATCGCTGCCAAGAAACCCAAACAGATGACTTAATCGCTGCCAAGAAAACTACCAAAAATACTTCAAATCTTCACTCCAATGAAATCTAAAGCCTATCCAACTGAAAAACTAAGTAACAATAACACCACTAATCATGAAAGTACAACCAAAACACATCAAATAACACTAACAAGATCAAACCAAGATGTTTTCCTAGTAAACTAAACTAACTAACCAAAAAACCACAAAACCACACCAAATCCAAGATAACCAAGTCCTAAGATGAAACCATGGCTCTTGATACCAAATGTAGGATAACCTTTAAGATCAAAACATGAAACACACGTGATTATGGTGGCGTTAGTTAGAGAGAGGAAGAAAGAAAGTGGGAGCCTTTTCTAGTGAGAGAAACACAAGAGATATTAGATTAGTGAATGAGAAGGTCCAACCCTCTCCACATGTGGAGAGGGGTATTTATAGTTACATGTAGATATATGCCTCCACTTAGGCTGAGGTTCGGGCTGACAGTACTGTCCTCGGGTAAGACCCGACCCGAAACCACACATACTAACTAAATACTAATCTACTAACTAACTAACTACGATAAACACTACGAGCTACATAGTGCTAAACAATACAAGGGGTGACCGAATCTTCTATAGGAAAAACGTATTCCTAACAGGTTCTTGAAAGCAGAAAACACGGAGTTATCGGGTTGAGCCATTTTCTACAGAAAAAGTTCAAACATTAGTATTTTCGATAATACATATTTTCAAGAAAACACAATACCCAAGGATATATTCATATAACCATGTATGTATCTTGAAAACCTAGGATCCAACTTTTTTCATAATTTCATTACATTAGTTGATCTGCTAGTAATGAAAGTATAAAAGATGGTAATCTGTCGAACAATAATTGGCAAACAATTTTCCAATTCCTAGATAATTATGGGATTTACATCAAATTGATTCATCAAGTTGTCATGTAAGCATGTTTCATCCCATCTCATGCCTTAAGTTCTAGGTCTCATGCATCAACTTAATTAAGTCGTCTAACTTAGAAACTGTAAATTCTCCATGTGTGGTCTCACGCACACTTGGAAATTTACCTTGTCATTAATTTTGGTCCAGGTCTCACACATGCCCAAAATTAACTCCAAGTGTTCCTTATAGTTAGATGGCATGTAACTTAAATTTTTAGGGTATTAAGTTTTCGATGTGACAAAAACATGTACAAAGATGCATGCACTCATCTTTGTATCATAAGTTTTCAAAACAAATTTTATATCCAATTTTAAGAGCAAGATAAAGTCAAGAGCTTTCTATAGAGGTATTGGGTTCACCAATTAAAGAAGTACCTTCAATTATCATCCATCAAAGTGGAATTGAGGTAAATCACCCTTAAGATGATATTGTACATAGAATAGTTATATAGGTAAGTTTTCTTAAACATTCCCATAGGCGTGGAAACCAAGGTAGACTCTAGGCTCTTTCAAAACCTTTTTTCCACTATAATGAGTTTTTCTAAAAAAAACCTTACTTTTACCACAATTCTTGTACAAAAACATCAATCTATAAAAAAGTTTGCAACTTTAGTCTTAAAATTATGTAATAAAGTTTAGATCTTGCTAATCTCGCCTGGGAGCTGATTACCGTGCGAATCGGACCACTATCGGCACATAAGACTCCGCAAGATCCTTACTTTATTGCATTAGGTTTCACCATTATTAGTCCAATTAATTTTTCTTTTATAAAAAATTACCCTTTATTGCTTACAACTTGTCACACATAACAATAAACAAGTAATAATAAAAGAAAAACAATTAATCAACTAATAAACATAACAATTATATAAGTGAAATACATAGCCACATGCATACTTTTTAACAATCCTATAAAATCAATATCTAGATGTCATTAATTGCATATATTTAACTAAGACTTTCACTTCGCACAAGAAAGTGAGCCACATACATTGACAACGTCAATTGCGTAAGTCATAGCAAATATATACCAAGTTGCACATAATTGATTTTAATATATTAATTGGAGTCTTCCCCAATTTTAAAATTATTAAAACATGTGGAAAAACAAGATCTAACAATTAAACAAACAATAATCTATGACTAACATGCATGTTTTGTCACGGATTCATGCATAACAATTAACACATAGGTCACATAATCATGTACAAACCTAGGGTTACTAATCAAATTAATTAAAAAATAAAACCACAAACCCTAATTAAGGTTTAATGGAAATCGTACCCCCCCCCCAATTTAGGGTTAGGGTTTCGAAATTTTTTACAAACCCTAGATCCAAATTACTAACATATATATCTAAAACAATTAAAGATACATTTTTTATTGGTTTTAGTAATTAATTACATGTTATACATGGCTCGTGATGCCACTGTAAGAATTTTAATACCATGACCATCATATATTATTACTAATATCAAGTAGCACATATGCGGAAGCTAAGGATCTAGTATAACACATAATTAGTTAACTAAAACATAAAGAGAACGTAACTTTTTGCTTCTTCAAATAACCTTGAATTTAATCAACTTAGATCAATGATAAACCCCTTACCGTTTTGTTTATCGATCTCTTGATAACAACTATAGTTAGTTGTTACCTCGTTGTTGTACACACAAACTACTAACGAATTAAATATTATGCAAGTAATTAAAACACAAGATTTTTTCTTGATGAAAAAATCGATCCAACCCTTTGAGGGATTAGGGTCGATCGTTTGGAGTAAAAGAGAAGGGAAAAGAAAACCAAGTTAGGATTATGTGTGCAAGAGTGAAAAACAAAGACCCTTGGTTTTGTATATATACTAGTAGAATCTTGGAGGACAAGTTTGAGGGGGATTGGGATACCCATCCCCCTTGTCGACCGGATATGGATCCAAGAAGGGTCTTCCGGATCCTTCTTTGCATCTAATTACATACTAGTCCTTCTCGTTTACATTTAACGATAGTTAGTCCATACGGTTAAGTACTAACGACCGTTAAGTCCTTCTAGTGTTTAAATAATTATTTATATACATAACATTTAATATATAATAATTATTATACTTTAATTCTCGTTTGTAATGTGTGCAATCCCGAGGTCCCGGGTTCGATACTAGACATTTACGTATTAATATTTAACCATATTTTAACAAAATGATGGCATGGCCTTTAAAATTTCTGTTAACAACTTCGACAAGAATTTTACATTTTGATCATGACCAGAGTTTATTCACAAAAAGATTTTCGAGATGACATCTTATGATATAAAAATGTACGAACTGTCATTTTTCGAGATGACAACTTAGATAAGTTTTCGTAGTGTAATGTTTGGTGGATAATAGTCAGTTAAGGTTTTCATACCTCTAATATGCCATTGATAGAGATCATCATGAGTCCATCTGGAAGGTCTTTTTAATGGATTAATGAACTACTTTTTGTTATAAACATAGATTAGGCATTAGAGATTCTAACAAAAGTTGTTGTTTCTGGAATAATAAATTACAAGTCTTCCATATATAATGTACTTGCTCTTTTCTTTTTGAATACTATAAACTAAAAACAACTTATTTGACATGAACCTTTTTCATGAAAACTTATTAACTGAATCTCACTAATGTAATAATATTCATGTCCTTTAGCATTATGTTGCTTAGTTTTTGGTTGCGAGTCCTTGTGATATAAGATTGTATTCACAAGCTATCTTTTAATAATGGTTCATGACATATGTTGCAGGAACATGAGATCATCAATGACTTACAGGATTATTTTAATACGTTTCATGAAACAATACGATGGAGATCATCAGTGGCTTACAGGGTTATTTGATTAGTGTAAGTGGCCGGACAAAATATATTTTACCTTCTGTTCTTATGGTAAGGTTTATGAGAAATTACTTTTTGAAGTGCATTAATGATTAGAATTCTTTGACAATTCATATAAGCACAAATAAAAGTACAAAAGCATTGATTTCATTCTTGGAAGGGGCATTAGATGCAATATATCAATTGAACGTGTAGAATTGAGATAGGTTTTAGAGTATTTCTTTCTTGATCGATGGGTTGTTTTCTAATGAAGAGTGAAATGCTAATATTTGTTTTCTAATAATATATACCAAGGCTGCATTTGATAGCACAACAGAAAGGCCAAAAATCTTTTCTAACCATTGTATATCTGTCAAATGTTCTTTATTGGGAGGAGATCACTACTATATCATCAGTGTTCATATCTTCTATTGAAACTCAAGCGTATATTAATGCGATCAGAATATAATGTTAAACCATGATGTTGTAGGTTGAAAAATGGAAGATATCTTATTCACACGAGTTCAGCTCACATCTGGTGAAATCGACGATTGCTGACATGGTTAGTGGTAAGTGAAAAGGTTACGGTTTTATATTGTTTTAACATAGGAGTGGGTCATAAAATGCGTTGAATGAACTGTAGAAGAAGATTGGGAATATGGTGACCAATTTCTAATGCAGGTATGGCCATATCGCGTATAATAATTTTTTGATATAGGTAAGGCAACAGGTTACAGTTTTTAAATCAGCAGATAATGCACATGTTTTTGAAAAAGGCAAGTCAGATATAGGTAAGTCAAAAGGTTATGCTTTTAAAAGTTAAAGATAACAAGCTTGATATTTTTGTTAATCTTTTTTACTGAATTGGCTCTAACTCAATAGTAAGGGATGATTATATTATGATAGATCATGTGTCTATAAGCGATGGTGGAGACTAAGATCGAGAAGATAAAGTCTGCCTTAAAGGTAGCATTTGGTAGTTCTAATCGAATAATGGCTATAAATGCAATAAAAATTTCAATCTAACAAGGTTATGGGTGGTGATGATTTGATTAGCATATGACTATTGACTTCACATTCTTAGGCCGGAACAAATCTAGTGCTTTTGATGTTATTTTTTTTTCCTGTTGCTACTTGCCGCTGTGAACTTGTGAAGTGTTAAGTTCCAAGGCATTCATGTGAAGCTATAAACACAAGCTTGCTACATGCTAGTATGCTATTGTGATAGTGTGACGTGAAGCTCTAAACACCAACTTTAAAGTGAACGAATATACTTGCTGGCGTCATTTTTTTTTTCTTGCTGTCATTTTATGATTGTTGTCAATTGTCATGTTGAATAACTAATAGAGTGGGATACAAAAGTGTATTACTTAGCTATGTAGAAATGTTTTATTTAGTTGTAGGGTTATTGAATGAAATGTATGAAAGTCATATATAAGAGGCTTAACTGGGAACGAAAGAACTCATTTGATGATTAAATTGAAGGGATAATTGCATGCTCGGTCCACCATGTCCAAACCCGAGGACCGAACCTGGTGACCCAAGGAAAGACTGACCCGACCTGGCAGGCCATCGGTCCTAATTTTGCTCAGACCTACTAAAATATATGGTTATATATTGTTTGAATTTCATGGAACTACTGTAAACTAGTTAATGCTTTGTAATGTTATTAGACAATTTACTGTTATGTATTTTAATTAAGTATGGGTTGTATGGGTCAAAAAGGCATCTGTAATGTTTGGGTCAAACCATTAAACCAAACAGCCTTTTAGATAGTTAGTTATTAGTTTGGCAGTTATTTATGGTTGACAGTTATCTTTGAATCGACACAATGGTTGACTTGATAAGTCATGTCGATTCAATAAGTATATATAGGATTAGATCGAGTCTATGTAAACATATCCCTTTATTTACTCAATATCAATATCAGTGTTTATATATTTTGTTTCTACAAAACTCAGTCTCACACATATACAAACTATGGTGAATTACAAACGTGTTATGGAGAGCACTTGGCTTCAATTAAAACCTGTGAACCGATACCAACAGTGGTATCAGAGCTTATGCTCTGATCCCTGGGCGAAGCAATTGCAAAGGCACGCTAAAGTTACTCTCAACAAAAAACACTTGCAAAAGGAAATTCCCCCCAATACCCCACGATGGGCCAAACAGAAAAAATACTTATCCCCTGAAGGAAAACAGTTACTAAGGAAGAAGGTTGAGGAAGTTGTGTCCTACAATTCCTCAAAATCACAACCGACTTGCAAACAAACAGGAGAAAGCAGTGGGCTATCCAAAAAAGATAAACGTGCGCGTTGCTATATATGTAAGAAACGAGGGCACGTTTATTGGAAGTGTACGAACAAGGAGAGTAACACCAAGAATCAGGAACCAAGCATGGAAAATCCAACGACACCAAAAGTCCAGGAAAGTCTCAAATATGGACCGGAGAGTGTGCATGTAAGATGTAACCACCGATTACATGGTGGAGAGTTCGGATCAAGGAAACTGGAATGATATTTGGTTCGTTAGTAGCGCTTACAAAAGGCATATGAGTCCCACAAGGACTTTATTCAAAAGGATGATAGAAAGATTCAAGATGGAAAGGACCGAAGAACGAGAAAAGAAATTTATCTTTTCTTATGGGATTGGTGAGGCGACTGTGGAAACGAAGGAGGGTAGTTTGGTGATACCCAATGTGCTCTATACACCGGAGATCACATTAAACGTATTGAGTATTGATCAGTTAGAAGAACAAGGTTTTATTGTGACGTATGGAAACCACACATGCAGTTTAAAATACATGTTTGATAATGGAAAGAGGCCATTGGAAGTGCAAGATAAAGGCACGATGGCAAAGGATGAGGGAAGCATGATCATAAGTCACAACAGGTTTTTAGATGAATACTTTCAGTCGATTGATCCAAAAGATGAGTGTTTATTGATCAAAGGAATGGAAGATCTCAAGATGGACAAAGATGATGTTCAAGATTATATTGATAATGAGTATTTGAGTTTAAATGGGACGTTAAACGCCATGAAGGTAAACACTTTCCCTAGGTTTTTATCTTTCTTAGATTTAATTAAGATAGATAAATTGGTGTATGGAAATTGGGAAGTGTTAAGAGGGAAATTCATGGAGTTGCTAGAATGGTTCTATATAGGTTATTTGAAACAGGATGTGGTAGGAAGTTTTCCACCAGTAATAGGGGTGACAAAAGTGGATTTGTTGGGGGTTATATAAGTTTGTAGATAGTTTGGGTGGATATATGGACATTACACTCAACAAAAAATGGAACAAGGTTGCACATTTATTAGTATTGACACAAGAGGATCAAGAGGCAGTCAAGGAATGCTACAAGGAGTACATAGGGATGGTGAAGATATACTATGAGGAAGCACAAAGATCAAAGCAGGGAAGGCCAGGAGAAGATGTGGTCGGGAATAGCAGTGGGACTGCTTGGATAAAGGAACCACATGTTTTTGCAAAGATGAGTGTTGAAATAGAGGATACACTAGATGGAACTCCAAGGAAGAAAAGCAGGATTGCAAGAGAAGATGTCAAAGATAAAAGCAACAAGGAAGCAACAAATGAAGATAAAGAAGCAAGCACATCGAGCAGTGATGATTTCATCATCATCACTTGAAGAAAGAAACCTAGAAGCATTGGAAGCATAACATTCAAGCATTAGGAGGGAGATGTAAACTAGTTAATGCTTTGTAATGTTATTAGACAATTTAATGTTATTTATTTTAATTAAGTATGGGTCGTATGGGTCAAAAAGGCATCTGTAATGTTTGGGTCGAACCATAAAACCAAACAGCCTTTTAGATAGTTAGTTATTAGTTTGGCAGTTATTTATGGTTGACAGTTATCTTTAAATCGACACAATGGTTGACTTGATAAGTCATGTCGATTCAATAAGTATATATACGATTAGATCGAGTCTATGTAAACATATCCCTTTATTTACTCAATATCAATATCAGTGTTTATATATTTTGTTTCTACAAAACTCAGTCTCACACATATACAAACTATGGTGAATTACAAGCGTGTTATGGAGAGCAATTGGCTTCAATTAAAACCTGTGAACCGATACCAACTGTGGTATCAGAGCTTATTTTCTGATCCCTGGGCGAAGCAATTGCAAAGGCACACTAAAGTTACTCTCAACAAAAAACACTTGCAAAAGGAAACTCCCCCCAATACCCCACGATGGGCCAAGCAGAAAAATTACTTATCCCCTGAAGGAAAACAGTTACTAAGGCAGAAGGTTGAGGAAGTTGTGTCCTACAATTCCTCAAAATCACAACCGACTTGCAAACAAACAGGAGAAAGCAGTGGGCTATCCAAAAAAGATAAACGTGCGCGTTGCTATATATGTAAGAAACGAGGGCACGTTTATTAGAAGTGTATAAACAAGGAGAGTAACACCAAGAATCAGGAACCAAGCATGGAAATTCCAATGACACCAAAAGTCCAGGAAAGTCTCAAATATGGACCAGAGAGTGTGCATGTAACCACCGATTACATGGTGGAGGGTTCGGATCAAGGAAATTGGAATGATATTTGGTTCGTTAGTAGCGCTTACAAAAGGGATATGAGTCCCACAAGGACTTTATTCGAAAGGATGATAGAAAGATTCAAGATGGAAAGGACCGAAGAACGAGAAAAGAAATTTATCTTTTCTTATGGGATTAGTGAGGCGACTGTGGAAACGAAGGAGGGTAGTTTGGTGATACCCAATGTGCTCTATACACCGGAGATCACATTAAACGTATTGAGCATCGATCAGTTAGAAGAACAGGGTTTTATTGTGACGTATGGAAACCACACATGCAGTTTAAAATACATGTTTGATAATGAAAAGAGGCCATTGGAAGTGCAAGATAAAGGTACGATGGCAAAGGCTGAAGGAAGCATGATCGAAAGTCACAACAGGTTTTTAGATGAATACTTTCAGTCGATTGATCCAAAAGATGAGTGTTTATTGATCAAAGGAATGGAAGATCTCAAGATGGACAAAGGTGATGTTCAAGATTATATTGATAATGAGTATTTGAGTTTAAATGGGACGTTATACGTCATGAATGTAAACACTTTCCCTAGGTTTTTATCTTTCTTAGATTTAATTATGATAGATAAATTGGTGTATGGAAATTGGGAAGTGTTAAGAGGTAAATTCATGGAGTTGCTAGAATGGTTCTATATAGGTTATTTGAAACAGGATGTGTTAGGAAGTTTGCCACCAATTATAGGGGTGACAAAAGTGGATTTGATGGGGGTTATATAAGTTTGTAGATAGTTTGGGTGGATATATGGACATTACACTCAACAACAAATGGAACAAGGTTGCACATTTATTAGGATTGACACAAGAGGATCAAGAGGTAGTCAAGGAATGCTACAAGGAGTACATAGGGATGGTGAAGATATACTATGAGGAAGCACAAAGATCAAAGCAGGGAAGGCCAGGAGAAGATGTGGTCGGGAATAGCAGTGGGACTGCTTGGATAAAGGAACCACAGGTTTTTGCAAAGATGAGTGTTGAAATAGAGGATACACTAGATGAAACTCCAAGGAAGAAAAGCAGGATTGCAAGAGAAGATGTCAAAGATAAAAGCAACAAGGAAGCAACAAATGAAGATAAAGAAGCAAGCACATCGAGCATTGATGATTTCATCATCATCACTTGAAGAAAGAAACCTAGAAGCATTGGAAGCATATCATTCAAGCATTAGGAGGGAGATGTAAACTAGTTAATGCTTTGTAATGTTATTAGACAATTTACTGTTATGTATTTTAATTAAGTATGGGTCGTATGGGTCAAAAAGGCATCTGTAATGTTTGGGTCGAACCATTAAACCAAACAGCCTTTTAGATAGTTAGTTATTAGTTTGGCAGTTATTTATGGTTGACAGTTATCTTTGAATCGACACAATGGTTGACTTGATAAGTCATGTCGATTCAATAAGTATATATAGGATTAGATCGAGTCTATGTAAACATATCCCTTTATTTACTCAATATCAATACAAGTGTTTATATATTTTGTTTCTACAAAACTCAGTCTCACACATATACAATTACAAACTATGGTGAATTACAAACGTGTTATGGAGAGCAATTGGCTTCAATTAAAACCTGTTAACCGATACCAACAACTACTAACTAGCCCGTCCATTAGACGAGAAATCTAGTTTGTTAATATGGTCCTCTTGGATATATAAAGAAACTCGCCACATATAAGAACAACACTAATCATCAACTTAAAACACGCCCGGCCAATTCTAAAATAAAATGTACATCTAATAACAAATTAATACAGCAAATCAAGTATTAGGCTAGTAATAACTGAACTCAACTAGTTAGATATGTAAATAAACAAACCTGATATGGAGTGTTGATGCGAAAAACCAGGGTCTGAAGCAGCCGAAATAAGTGTTAGAATGCAACTCAACATTCTAAGAATCTGGGACGACATCTTTGCGTAAAAACCAAAAGTTTCCTAAGATTAAATGATATCAAGATACTTCATGTGTTTGAGAAGCTGTTATTTAACCGCCACATCCATTGTTACATTTTTATAGATAGTTCGTTTTGTAGACATAAAGCTATTGTATAAATCAATTAAACACACATCTAAAAAATTTAAAATTAGAAATACAACATTAAACACATTAATTACTGTTATTTTTAAAACACCCCTATAATGAAAAGTACATCTTATTATACTCATTGTACAAACAAATAAAACACATAACGTTTTATACAATTTATATGCTAACAAGTTGATAGTACATGTGATTTTGAAAACCGGACCGGACCAACGGGTTCAACCGGAATCCGGAGTCGTCATCGGTTCGGCTAGCCAATAAAAGCCGGTCAAAAATGAAACGGATAGGACCAGTCGAAACCGGTAAAAACGGGTGAACTGCGTCAGATCATTTTAATCGGTTCGTCATTGTTATTTTGTTGGCGCTTGAATTTTAATCACAAGGTACCAACTGTTGCAACACGCGGGTACCCTGCTATTAAAGATAATTCATTGTTGTCGCGTTTTTTTTTGGATACCCGGAGTCGACGCAGATGAAATTCCGTGGCCACAAAGGGATTATTTTTCTCCACTTTAGAATACTGGTATGGTATTCTTACCGCTGGATCACCAATTGTCGTTATATTTATTATTCGTTTTGTTAAAGTACTTTGGCATACTAACATACTATGAAAATCTACATATAGAACAATAACATTGTGTTTGGTGTGATTCTAACATAAGAAATGCAAGGTACTATAAATTATAATCGTAAAATATAAAGAGTCAAGTTGACATTGAAGAGTTGAAATGAATATAAAACCAATTTTTGTCGGATCTACTGACTCGAACGTTGACTTGATTTTTAATACAATTGCCTTGTTTGTTTTGATGTTAAAAAGAAAAAGAAAATAAAAAACATTCCTTGTTTGTTTTATTTTTTAATGAGATTTGTGTAGTTACGACTTACGAGTAGAAGTGCACAAATTAACCAGTTGTTGAATCGAACCGGGGGAAAAAACCGAAACCGGTTTTTCCAAAAAACGGTTTTGGGAAAACTGCGGATTACGGTTTTAGATCCTCGGGAAATCCCTTTTCTTAACACTCTTATTCCCCTTTCATCTGGTTTTAGTATTATCGAACCTGCGGTTTGAAAATCGGTTTGCAGGTTTAGATTTCAACCTGCTTGAGAACCAGTTTAAACCGAAGCGGTTCAGGGTCATGGAACCGCTTTTTCATGTCCAAAACTGGTTTGAGTCAAAACCGGTTTTTGACCGTTTGTGCACCTCTAGTTACGAGTAACATGACGTCTCTTTAGATATACTCTCTTCGTCCCAAATTATAAGGTCCATTTTCAATTTGCACAGAGTTTAATAAAATCTCACTCACTAATCTATTCATCAATCAAATATATTCTCTATCTAATAAAGTGTCATTTGATTAGTTGAAATAAGAAAACGGACCAGTTCAACGGACTTAATAAACTACTAACGGGTCCTTAAATGAGCCCATTTATTATATATAACATTTACCAGGAATCGTTAAAGCCCAACAAATCCCGTTAAGTCACTGTAGCGCTACAGTGCGCCACACCCAAACAGTGAAATCTACAGTAACTAACGGTTGTTAAGTACTTAACGGCCGTTAAGTAGTAACGACCGTTAACTTTAATTTTTTTTAAATTCCGCCTGCAATTGGTCCTTCGTCTTAGAGGTTTGTTGCAAATTTAGTCCTTATAACTAACGGTCGTTAAGTGCACTAACTACTTCTTTGGCAAAACATCCCGCGGCAACGCGCGAGTGATCCACCTCGTATAAAAACAAACAACTGGACCCTATATAAAACACCACCTGCTAACAACAAACTTCACCACTCAGCTAACACAAAATGACCAAGACGGACAAAAAACCTTCAAAACCAAAACCTAACGGAAAACCCAAACTCACCAAAACCTATCACTATGAATGGTCAAGTTACATAGCTTTGACTTTTTTTTTTTTTTTTTTTTTTCATTTAGTAAGAATTTTTCACGTAAAAATGTAATTTTTTTCTAGAACGTTTACCTCCTAAAATTTGAAAAGTTAATCCAACAATTATTTATAAGGTAGCTAGTCTGAACTACCCAGGGGCGGAGGGAGGGTGGCTAGCGGGTGCTAGGCCCCCTCCAATAAGCCATTGTATTAAGATACCCATAATTTAATGTTTATAAATATACAACGAGCCTCCTCTCTTGTGCATTAACTTTTGTATATATTTTGTTCATGTTTCTTAGTTTGGTTTTGTGTTCAATTACTAAAACTATATGAGACTAAAAAGTTCAATTAATGGGCCGGTTTGAGGCGGTTTTTGGCTAAAACCAAACCCCGAACTAAAAGTTCGGTTTTAAGTTTTTTTAAAACCAAACCCCGCACCAAAAATTCGGTTTGGTTTTTTTCGGTTTTTGGAGTTTAATATTACTTTCGCAAACACTTAGCACATGAATTTAGACTACGTTATCTAAAAGATAAAGATTTGTCAATCAGGTAAATATGATTATGAATCGTCTCATAGTTATTTGAGGCCTAAAGCGAAAATATGAAATGAGACATTTTGACAATATTTTTTTGTTAATTTAAAAATTGAAGGGACTTGTCAATAACTAGTTATATCACAAATTTGGATATTCGAAATTTGCGATGATGGTTTTATGTTAGACACAAAATTTTATCTAAGTGTTTTTTTTTTTTTTTTTTTTTTTTTTTTTTTTTTTAATTCGGATATCCGAAATTTTAGATAACAGTTTTATATATCAGTATATCCAAATCTCTATAATTTTTGGAAATTTTTTATATGAGTTCCAAAACTGTCCTTTCATAAAACCCAAACTTTTTTAGTAAATTATGATCAAGTTTTCGGATATCCGAATACGGATATTTTTTGAACACTCACAACCTAATCAAGAAATCCTAGAAAGTTTCGGCTTTGTTGCTCTCCACTAGTTATGTATACTCGGAAAAATCAAAATAGATAAAGAACTGACTTTATTTTCACTTTACTAAAATTTTTATGCACTAAATATGTTAGAAAAATTAGGTTTAGTAATGCATTCGTAAGTTTTTGTGATGGTTTATTTTTAAAAACTAAAGTTGAAAACAATTCTATTTACACTTTTATTTTTCGGGTTATATAATAAACTTCGGCTCCACTTAAATATAAATCCTGGCTCCGCCCCTTGAACTACCGCATCAAAACATATCTTGTATCGATGTGGTAGCTCAATATATAATATGATAACGTCTCACTTTGTCTAATAGAGACTTGAATAAAATTTCATTGATGCTTTCAAAAATAAAGTTTTACTTTAAGAATTGTAGAAAAAAAATTTGTAACGCATTCGAATGATACTGTAGTATATTTGTCAAGAAATCGATGCACTTACGGAATTTATTGGTGGTATTAATGACACATTAATTTGCTCTTTACAAAATTAAGCCACATACTTGTTGTATATAAAGTACTAGCTTAAAGACCCGTTGACACCGGGTAATGTTTTAAAGAAAGGGTAAACGCCATAAAATAACAACTTACTTTCTCTAATTTTCCGAGTTGAAACACATACTTTTTTTATTACCTTACTTACCAACGTACTTTCAAATTTTGTTCCGATTTCACCAATATAACCATTTTATATTAAAGTAATCACTGAAATGACTATAATACCCCTGTCTTCTTCATTATGCATAATGGTGAAGTCGGAACAAAATTTGAAAGTACGTTGGTAAGTAAGGTAATAAAAAAAGTATGTGGGTGAAGTCGGAACAAAATTTGAAAGTACGTTGGTAAGTAAAGTAATAAAAAAAGTATGTGTTTCAACTCGGAAAATTAGAGAAAGTAAGTTGTTATTTTATGGCGTTTACCCTTAAAGAAATAGATAAATGAGATGATAATAAAAGTAATAACGTAAATTTGTTAAATTTAAAATATGTGTGAGTCACAATCGATTTACAACCATAGCGTTGCCAATGTAAAATAGATTGACTCGAACATATAATGATGTGTGATTTTAATGATGAATTGAGTTGCTAACTGTTGGTACAAATCTTTGGCACACTCCCAGACCTAGGTTAGATTAGTTCTTGGAGGGTAGATCTTGCACCAATTGCTTCTTGTTAACTGCTAAGATAAAAGTAGCACCGTTAGTCTTACCGCGGAAGGGGGGTTCCGCGGTTGGCCTCCGGTGTGAGAGTAAGTATATTTATCAAGAGAGATAGTTTATATGCGGATTAGGTGCAGTAAATGCAGTTAGGTGTGGTAATAAATGAGATGGGAGTATTTATACTACCCGTATACTTACTGTAGCTACCTCGAAACTCTGCGCATTAATTACTGAGTAGGTAATTGTCAGAGCAGCGCATGGCTGCGTCATACCATAGTAGGTAAGTGTCAGATCAAGTGGAAGACACAATCCCACAGGATCTGGCTTTAGGTAGTCGCGGCAGGATAGCTGTCGACATCGGATCAGATCCCCGGACATAAGAGACCGGGGATGCTCTTGTCCGGATTGCGGAGTTGGGTTCTGCCGTGGTTTGGGATGTTAGTCATGTCCGGCCCCATATGCTAGGGTCCGGGGATACTATACACGATCAAGTCCCCCCAGTCTAGTATACTTGTTTAATTTGAAGAGCAAGTATTCTAGACTTTATATTTCTTTTCCGCGGCCGTTGTAGAATCCGCGGTTGGTTTAGGGTGTGTCCGATATTGCTGACTGGACATTCCACTTTCCATGTGGTTGGTGGTGACAGGCTGTCATGGGGAATAGCGAAACGTTTTCACCCACGCAATTACTGACTGATGTGACGTTTCTGCGGCTATCATCTTAGTAGTCCATCTGTCATGATCTGTGACCGTCCAATAAACGTCCGGGGACGTGGCCATTTTGTGGCCTTTCGATTGGATCTGATAACACGTGCGTGTGTAGCTATAAATACTAAGATTTACACTAATTTTAAACTTTTTACACACAGTTAAAACTTTTCCTCTCTCCTAGAAACAAGAATTCCTTCCGCCTTTGTTTCGCTTGCCCATTTATTTCCGGACTTTAGTATCTTCAGGTTAGATTTCTGTTACATTTGTCCTTCATTTACCATTTAGAATGGCTCATATAAGTACGTTCACCTCCAAACTTAGTCAGGAAGATGTAAACACCTTTTGTGATAAGTATAAAATTCCAGGGTATCTTTTACCAACAGCGCCCGGACCTAGGGAAACTATTAGAGATGCTCCGGACGGTATGATAGGTGTATACACTAGGTTTTTTGAGTTTGGTAACTTTAGGATTCCCCTTTCATTA
The DNA here is from genome assembly GCA_021014915.2 of Artemisia tridentata subsp. tridentata. Lineage (NCBI taxonomy): Eukaryota > Viridiplantae > Streptophyta > Magnoliopsida > Asterales > Asteraceae > Artemisia > Artemisia tridentata. The sequence goes on from CP139505.1 coordinate 380,085,814, forward strand.
TTTTTGCTCCGCGTATTGGAGTATTTCCAGATTCACTTGTCACAGCTGTCTGTGTTAGCGGCTTGTAGGGTTAGCCACTTTGAGATACTTTGCCGCGTCCATGGTGGTGTACCGACTATAGATTTGTTTAGGCATTTCTATTATGCGGGTGTTAATAATGGTTGGATGTCATTGGAGAAGAGAAAAGGCCCAAAATCTTTGGTTGTCCCCGTCTGTTATACTAGTGCCTTAGATTCGGTTAAGAACTGGAAGGACCATTTCTTTTTCATTAAAAAGACCATCTTTCCTCTGGATATTCCATGGTTTGAGGGAACTTCTGTGGACCGCGACCCTCCGCCTTCCGATGTGGGTGTGGATCTAGAGTTGTTGCGGCGCCTGGATGCTAATAGGGCTCCATTTAAGAAATATCCGGAGGAGTTTCTGAACGTTATAGGTTTGAGCCAAACTTGGGATGATGATAGTGCCCGTCCCACGTTTCTACGGCCGGATGAAACGGGTGGGTTGAATGGATTTGCATGTATTTTGTTTTCTATTTGTGTGCTTCCGCGTCTAATTTTATTTGCTTTGCTTTGCAGAGATGGACTTGTTTTCGTATATCAACCAACCGGACGTATTCAAGGTAAAGGTTAGGGAGCGCACTTTGGATAAGGACAAGAAGTCCTTGCGGGCTGAGACCGCTACACGTGTTCTTCAACCGCAGGAGGGTATAGTGAAGCTGGTACAACATACGGTCATTGATGAGATTGTTGCGTCTAAGGAGGGCAAGAAAGGAGGCAAGAAGAGGGTGGTTATTTCTGTGCCGGAGCCGCCCAAGAAGAAGAAGAAACTGGCCCGCAAGGATGCTGTGGCCGGATCTGGTAATAGTTTTTTATGTTACCCTTGTTGTGGGTTTCTTCTCTTGCTGTTTTGTATCCGTACTTACACGTTTGCGTTTTTCAGCCGATGCTTCTGCGGAAGGTCATATTGTTGTTGATCTTGAAGATGAGTCGGGGTCAGGCTTGAACCGCTCCGGTCCTCAGACGGACGAGGGAATTACGAGGAATACCACTGTCTTTACTTCTTCGTCCCACACACCTACTCAAGAGCGGTCAGAGGGGAATTCTGAGACTCCTCATGCGGATGTTAACGAGTCTGAGAATGTGGAGTCCAAAATGCCAAATCTTGAGGTATCTGAGCAGGACAAAACTTCCGGGCATGCTGAGGGTACAATTGCTTCATCTAGTCATGCGGTCGATGAAGAAGAGGATGAGGGTGGGTCTGATGATCTTGAGAAGTCTGTATCTGTGGAGACCGCGGACACGGCTTCTACTTATGTCCCCAAATGGTTGTCTACTAATGGTTTCAAGATGGACGATCCCTGGGTCTGCCGCAGTATTGTTGACAATGTTGCAACTCCGGTGTTTGCGTCTGCTATGAGGGATATGTCTAATGAAGATTTGATGAATGACTTCAATAAGTTATCTGCTCACCAGATTTGTGTTAATTCTGAGGTGCGACTGAGGTTGGAAAACACCTTGTACCAAAATGGCAGGTTGAGGAAGAATCTGGAAGGGAAGAAGAAGATGGTCGTTGAGTTGAAAGCTAAGTTGTCCGAGCTGGAGGGTGAGAATGCCGGGGTTATGGCTATCCGCGACCAAGTGTCTTCTTTGCAATCAGTGGTGGATGATAAGGATAAGGAGCTGGAAGAGCTCCGGGCTGAGGTTAAAAGGTTATCGCCGGAGGTTGAAACCTTGATTGGGAAGAATGCGGGGCTAGCTGCGGAAGTTGTAGAGCTTCGCGGTGATAAGGAGGTGTTGGCGGAAAAAGTGTCCGGCCTAGAAGTTCTTTGTGACACGCTCCAGCAGCAGTTTAAAACCGAGACGGAGAAAATTGTCGAGGATAGTATGAGGGCGGCCCATGCCACTTTTGAGAATCATCTTGCGGAGATGGATAAAAGGCTGGTCGCGATCAACGAAGAGTTTGACACCGAACTCTTTCCCCAGACCTTGAGAGCTGTTGAGGGCCGCCGGTGGGTTATCGGCCACGGATTCAGATATGCTATTGAAAAATTTAAAGAATCCGAGGATCTGAAGCTGAGGCTTGGTGGCTGTATTTCCGCGGCCATTAAGGACGGGGTACGTCAAGGGTTGGAGGCCGGGGTTGTGCATGGGTCGCAGGGCATAAAGCTTGATCAGATAGAGGCCTACGACCCGGAAGCCAAGCAGCGTTATGAGGAGTCCGTGGTCAGGTTGTCTAAAGTTCCCTTCCCTTTGTTGAATTCTTTGGAAGAGTGTCGGGATGCACCGCTTGAGTACTTGATGGCGAAATTGGTTTTAGAGGAGCATCGTCACCCTGGGTCGGGGGAGCTTACCTTTAAACCCCCGGTTGCGGAGGAGACAGTTCTGCCGGAGTCCGTGCTTCGGTTTGTTACACGTCGTCCGCGGGCTATTGCAGCCTACAAGGAGTTCAAGAACAAGAAGTATGGGGTAGAGTTTGATTACACCGACAAGGGTCTTGCTATTGTGCTTCCTACCCCCGTTTCTTCTCAGCCTTCCTCCGTTGCTGGGCCAGTTGGGCCTTCAACTATTGATGCGTCTTCCGGACCGGAGACTACCTTGCCCAAGGATGGTGATGCTAAACATGATGACATGTTTGATTCTTCCATTCTTGACTCTCAGAATCCTGAGAATTTGTTTTCTGCGGCTGCTTTTTAGGGGATATTTTGACTATATCCGCCTTGCCGCAATCTTGTGAAGCTTTTAAACATCAGTTTTTTGGGAAATGTACTCCGGATGAATGCATCCGTGTATTTTTGTAGTAGTACTGTCTTCCGGATGAATGTATCCGCGTATCTTGTAATCGTTGGTGAATATAACTTAAACCTTTTGGATGTGTAATAACACTTTGGTTTTTTTTTTTGTTACATAATGCTTTTTGGTGCCGGAACTTGTATGGCCGGACTTTATTCTTCCATCTTTGCGTGCCCGTACTTAGGATTTCCGGAGATGGGTTTACTTGGTCAATGGGTTTGCAATACCACTTATATGCCTTTAGTAATTTGAGGTGCAATGTCCTCATGCCGGGCTTGTGAGGCCACTTACGCTTCCGGGTTTGAGGTCCGGGTTAATGCATGCATGCTATAGAAGTAATGTGAAAAATGACACGTAAATTTTAGAAAGTGTTGCGGAGTTGATCAGACCCCGCATATTATTTAAAGATGGAATGAACTCCTTCGGCCAGACTGAACCATGGCCGGATACAAAAGTTACAAAAGTTAGGAGTACTTACAAAGGATAGAGAACTTGGTTATGAACTCCCGCGGCCGGACTGAGCCGTGACCGGATACAAAAGATAGGAGTATTTAAACTTAATTACAAGTAGCATTTCTTAAGGTGCTGGATGTTCCAAGTCCGCGGTATGTCCCTACCATCTTGACTTCTGAGCGTATAAGCTCCTTTCCCCAAGGCTTCCACGACTTCATATGGGCCTTCCCATTTGGGGCCCAGCTTGCCGGTGTTTTCCACAAGGCTTGCGTCATTGCTGCGGTAGACAAAATCTCCTGGCTTAAAGCTTGTGCCGCGGACTTTAGCATTGTAATACTTCTCCATTTGGGTTTTACTTTTTGCTTCCTGGATTGCCGCGACCTCTCTTCTTTCTTCAACTAAATCTAGATTTAGCTGTAGGTCTTCATCATTTGTGATTGGGTCAAACAAGGCGCATCTCAAAGATGGCATTCCGATCTCGACTGGGATGACAGCCTCCGTCCCATAGGTCAGAGAGAACGGGGTGTCCCCATTGCTTGATTTGATCATAGTTCTATGCGCCCATAGCACATGCGGAACTTCTTCCAGCCAGTCCCGGCTTCCTTGATCAATCCGTGCTTTGATGCCTTCGCCTAAGCTCCGATTTGCTCTTTCTACAAGTCCATTTGCCTGGGGGTGCTTGACCGATGCAAATCGTTGTCTGATGTTGAGCTTGTCACACCAATCCTTGAAGGGGTTGTCCCGGAATTGCTTTGCGTTGTCCGCGACTATTTCTCCCGGAAGTCCGAACCTGCATACAATGTTATCCCACACAAACTTCTTAACCTGATTGCCGGTGATTGTGGCGAGGGCTTTGGCTTCTATCCATTTGGTAAAGTAATCTATTGCCACTATCAGGTATTTGATCCTTCCTGGGGCTTCTGGGAATGGGCCGCAGATGTCTATTCCCCATTTGTAGAATGGCCAGGGGGAGGTGATGGGATTTAACTTTTGTTGAGGGTTCCTGGGAACCGGTCGGTGTACCTGGCAGTCCTGACATTTATCTATGATTTCCCTTGCGTCCTTGTGCATTGTAGGCCAGTAGTAGCCGGATCTGATTGCCTTGGCTACAATAGACCGCGGTCCAGAGTGCATGCTGCACGAGCCCTCATGGATTTCTCTGATTACGTAGTTCGCCTGTGCCGGACCTACGCATCGTAACCACGGTTCTAGAAAAGACTTGCGGAATAATACCCCATTGATAACAGAGTATTGTCGTGCCTTGATTTTCAATTTCCTGGCCTCTTTTTGATTTGCCGGGAGTACTTCATCCGTTATGTAGGCTATGAGGGGGGTCATCCAAGTCTCCTCTTCTTCTTCTACTACGGCCATTATTTCCTTTTCTTCTATTGATTTGGCCTTCAATGTTTCGACAAGAACTTGTTTTGACAAATGGGCGAAACTGGTGGAGGCTATTTTGCTTAGGGCATCTGCTTGTTTGTTCTGGCTGCGCGGCACCTGTCTGATGGAGAACGTGCGGAAGTTTTGTATCAAGGCTTTAGCTTTTGCTAGATACGAGGCCATACTCTTCTCCTTGGCTTCGTAAGCCCCATTAATCTGGTTTGCGACCAGCCGGGAATCGACATTCGCGGATAAGTGTTGGACTCCCATTTGCTTAGCTATCCTTAGACCTGCTATTAGTGCTTCATACTCCGCTTCATTGTTAGAGGTATCAAACTCAAATCGTAATGCGTAAGTAAATTCCACACCTTCAGGGTTTGTGAGGATCAGGCCTGCGCCGGACCCTTCTTGGCAAGATGATCCGTCAGTGTATAAACTCCAAGGCTCGACATATGGATGTTCTTCCGCAGCTTCAACGTTTGCCGGAGTTTTTTCTTCTGGGATTTCCGCAATGAAGTCAGCTAGCACCTGTCCCCTTATTGACTTCCGCGGCCTGTAGTTTATGTCATGTTCTCCCAGTTCTATAGCCCACTTAGCCAATCTCCCGGTTTTTTCTGTTTTTGCGAGCATTTGTTTGATGGGCTGGTCCGTGATGACAACTATTGGATGCGCCTGGAAGTATCTCTTCAATCTTCTGGCTGCATGAATTAGCGCCAGAACCAATTTTTCCATTGGGTCGTAATTTACTTCCGGGGGTTGCAATGTGCGGCTGATGAAGTAGATGGGTTGCTGGACCGGCCCTCTTTCCACCAGCAGGACTGCACTAATGGCTTCCTGTGCCGCGGATAAATACATAAGTAGTTCTTCCCGCGGTTGCGGAGCCGCCAGAGTGGGAAGGTTAGCTATGTGGTTCTTCATTTCCTTGAATGCTTGCTCCGCTTCTGGTGTCCAATGAAAGTCACTCTTCTTGATGCATTTCTTTAATGTCTTGAAGAACGGCAGGGATTTTTCTGCTGACTTTGATAGGAAACGGTTGAGACTTGCCAACTTACCATTGAGGCTCTGCACTTCTTTGAGTGTGCGGGGAGAGGGCAACTGGGCGACCACCGCGGATTTATCCGGGCATGCCCCAATCCCGTTTTTGTTGATCAAATGTCCCAAAAACATTCCTTCTTCTGCTCCAAAGGTGCACTTCTTTGGGTTTAGCTTCATGTTGATTTTCCTCAATGTTTTGAAGGTTTCTTCTATATCTCTTAACATCTCCGTCTCCGAATGGCTTTTAATTACCAAATCGTCTACATATACTTCTAGATTTCTTCCAATCTGCTTCTTGAAAGCCTTATCCACCAATCGTTGATAGGTAGCTCCTGCATTCTTTAATCCGAAAGGCATTTTTTTATAACAAAATATACCTTGGTTTGTGTGAAAGGCAGTTTTTTCCTCGTCTTCCGTGGCCATTTGAATTTGGTGATACCCTTTGTATGCGTCTAGGAAGCATTTGAAGGTGTAGCCGCAGAGGGATTCAACTTTGTGGTCGATCTCCGGTAGGGGGTAGCAGTCTTTTGGGCATGCCTTGTTCAAGTCTTTGAAATCCACACACATTCTCCAAGTTCCATCACTTTTTTTGACCAAGACCGGATTTGACACCCAGTCGTGATAGTGGACCTCTCGCATTATGTCCGCCTCTACCAACTTTGCCACATCTTCATTGATGGCCTTGTTTCTTTCGGGAGCTTGTCCGCGCTTCTTTTGTCGTATTGGCGCGTACCCCTCCCTAATATTGAGCCTATGCTCCGCTGCGTTCCGCGGCACGCCCGTCATATCCGACGGTTGCCAAGCGAAAATATCCAGGTTATTCCTCAGCAAATCACATAGGTCTTTCTTCCCTTGATTTGTCAAACTTCCCCCTAGCGTGACTGTTTGGTCCGCAAACTCGGGATGTATAGCAACTTTTATGCCGTCCTTGACTGGAACTTCTTCAAAATTCTGCTGCGATGACGATTCTGCTATCGTCCGGCATTCTATGGGCGCTATTTTGTCACTATGTATGGTGACCACTCCTCCTCTCGTGGGGAATTTAATCATACCGTGGGCCGTGGAGGGAATGAGCTTGAGCTGTCTTATCCCCGGTCGGCCTATTATGCCGTTGTATTGGGAGGGCGATCTGACAACCATGAAGTTCATCCAAGCACTTGAGGAGTTCTCTTCATCTGCCAAGGTTACTTCCAGTAAAATTTGCCCTAAAGGCCACGACAACTCTCCACTGAATCCAAGCAGGGGGGTCGCGGCAGGGATCATTCTTTTCTTGACTTCTGGACTCAAACGATTGAAACAATGTTCATACAAGACCTCTGAGGCGCTTCCATTATCCACATACATTCGGTGTACATGATGTCCGCCTACTTCTGCCTTTATCACCAGCGGATGATCGTCCCAATCATCCTCCTGTATAGGAGGGAAAGATATTTCCATATTGGGGTAGGCGTTAGAGGTTGTTTTCTGCTTCACATTCCGCGGCCAGGCTTGTATCATGAATATGGCTGGAGCTTTATCTTTAGCCGCGGTTTCCTTCTTTCCTCCCTTGGAGGTTCCGCCTTTTTGGGCCCCGTTCTTGATCTCTTTTACCAGATGCGCCAACTGTCCTGATCTCACTGCTTCCTCAATTTGTCTCTTCAATTGAAAACATTCGTCAGTGTGGTGGCCTTTTTCTCTGTGAAAATCACAGTATTTATCTTTGTTTCTAAACTCGGCCGGACTTGACATTGGCGGTGGGGCCGTGAACTTGACTGAATCCATTGCCAGAATTTCTTTAGGTGTCTTTGTGAGGGGCGTGAATCTATCACTCCGCCTTCGATCTGCCCTAGAGCGTTGTTTGAATTCTGTCTTTCTGTCAAAAGGCTGAGTATTGGTTGTCCGGGATCCTCCTTCGCCGGACTTCCATATGGAACGGTCATGTTTTTTCTTAGATACGTTTGCCGCGGCAGTTTCTCCTCGGACGAAGGCAGTGGTGATCTTCCACATCTCGTCCATGGTCTTTGGAATTCTGTCATTAAGCCTCTTGATCAACTCCGGGTTGTTAATACCGTGCATGAACCCTGAGACTCTCATGCATTCCGGGGCACCCTTCACTTGCATGCTTTCTGCCTTGAAACGATCAACGAATGCCGTGGTTGTTTCCCCTTCTCTTTGTTTGATATGATGGAGCTCCACCGGGTCCTTGGTATACTTCTTTTGTTGGAGAAAATAAGACAGGAAGTACTTCTTGAGGTCCTCAAAGTTATCAATGCTTTCCGCCGGCAAGTCGTCAAACCACATTCGAGCGTGACCCATGAGAGTGGAGTTAAACATATGACACCATGTGGGCATGGCCCATCTCTCTACCTTTGCCGCGGTGCAGAAGCTTTTCATGTGGTCCTCTGGATCTCCGGTCCCATCATAAGTCTTGACATTATTAGGCATCCTGGTTCTTTTTGGGAATTTGAAACCCCGAATCCTTAATGTGAACGGGTTAGCGTCTTCAACGTCGTAGGGATGATAAAGATCATCCTCTTCCCTTTTGCTCTTTCCAGACCTTGCCCCCCAGTATTCTCCTGCACTGTCCTCGCTTTCTACAGGTGTTTGCTTCCGAGGTCGTTCGTGACTTGAGTATGCGGACCTGCTTCTGGTTCTATGTTCCCTAGAACGAGGGACACGGCTAAGGGTGGGGCTGGGTGACCTTCTCCTGCTGCTTTCTGGGTATCTTTCCTCATGAGGACGCCTCTCTTGTCTGTAACGCTCTGCTTCAGTCCTGCGCTCTCTTCTGGCACGGCTTTTTGTTTTAAGCCTAGAGAACACGTCCGCCTTCTTTTCTCCTAGGCGTGACTTAACATCCCCCCTCCTTTCTCCCACGCGGGTGAAAACAGTGGATCGAGGATACTCCATTTCTTGGTTACCGCCCCTAGGTTCCTTGCTGAGCCTAGAGAAAACGCTTCTGGAGTAAGAGCTTTCAGAGGGCCCTGACCTGTAACTAGGGCTGGATTTGCGCCTCTTTTCACTCTTTCGTTCCCATAGGGACCTCGACTGGGAGTTTCTGGATAGTCCTTGCGGGGAAGGGTCTTCCCGCGACTCATCCTCGAACTCAAGGCGGGTCCTTACTTGATTTAGCTTTTCCGCGTGGACCTTTTCGGACATTAGTGGTAGCAATCGGTCGTAGTGCTGATCGCAAAACTTCCTGATTGCTTCATCCGGAAGGGATTCCGCATGGAGTTCCTTCTCCTTGTTTTTTCCCGTATCACGAGTGTTACGCACGGTGGAAGGTTCCTGGGAAGGAGAAGGATTGTTTCCTTGATTGCTCATGGTAGATTTTTTCTTCCTTTTGAAACGCAGTTTGTGTAACTGGTCCCACGGATGGCGCCAAATGTTGGTACAAATCTTTGGCACACTCCCAGACCTAGGTTAGACTAGTTCTTGGAGGGTAGATCTTGCACCAATTGCTTCTTGTTAACTGCTAAGATAAAAGTAGCACCGTTAGTCTTACCGCGGAAGGGGGGTTCCGCGGTTGGCCTCCGGTGTGAGAGTAAGTATATTTATCAAGAGAGATAGTTTATATGCGGATTAGGTGCAGTAAATGCAGTTAGGTGTGGTAATAAATGAGATGGGAGTATTTATACTACCCGTATACTTACTGTAGCTACCTCGAAACTCTGCGCATTAATTACTGAGTAGGTAATTGTCAGAGCAGCGCATGGCTGCGTCATACCATAGTAGGTAAGTGTCAGATCAAGTGGAAGACACAATCCCACAGGATCTGGCTTTAGGTAGTCGCGGCAGGATAGCTGTCGACATCGGATCAGATCCCCGGACATAAGAGACCGGGGATGCTCTTGTCCGGATTGCGGAGTTGGGTTCTGCCGTGGTTTGGGATGTTAGTCATGTCCGGCCCCATATGCTAGGGTCCGGGGATACTATACACGATCACTAACAAACCTTGTAAAATTAAAAATAATGAACCATTGTATAATATAACGTGAGAACATCAATGATACATACATGATACAACATGAACCATGCTTAAAGACCTTCAAGTACTTCTTTATACACGACATTGGTTGTGGTTTTGGAGAGATTATCATCCTGATCACAAACGACAACCTTCAAACCTCGCTTGCTTTTTACTCTTGATACGGCAACGTATAGTTGTCCTCGTGTGAACACAGGACAGGGCAAGTACAAACCAACTTTAGAGAGCGATTGCCCTTGGCTTTTGTTGGTTGTCATGGCAAAAGATACTGATATCGGATATTGTTTCCTTACAATCTTAAGAGGCAACCGCTTATCTGACGGAGTAATCCTCAACCTTGGAATAATCACCTTTTTCCCGAAGTTGGTTCCGTTAATGATCTGCACCTGAATAGAGGTTCTTGTTAATTTAAGTACTTGAAGTCTTGTACCGTTAATGATATGCGCCTGAATAGCTTAGAAGACCCGTTGACACCGGGTACTTTTTTAAAGAAATAGAGAAATGAGATGATAAGAAAAGTAATAACATAAATTTGTTCTATTTAAAATATGAAACAAAGAATGAGACAATGCGTCCATTATAAGATAAGAAATTGCTTATGTTACAATTACACTAACAAACGTCCAAGCTTGAGGTCTCCAAAATTTATAGACCCGTGGATTCACGGGGGTTGTAAAGAAATTATTCATTAAGAAGTTGAGTTGGTGGATAAAGTAATAGACAACAACGAACATAAACATGTTCCATTATTTTTCTAAAGAAATAATAAGTAATAAGTCAATGATCCTATAAACAATTGTGTCTGTAACTATTAATATAATAAACGTTCATGCATCGTCGTCTCTAAATTTGATGATCTTCACAAGAAATTGTATTTAGTGAGCTCTAATTAAGTGATAAGCCAATATCCATTTCGTAAGCACCTAATAAGTTTGAAAAAAACTATTAAAATTGTAAATAAAAGGAGTTTGTGATTTATAATGCATGTAAATCTAAAAATTGGCATAAATGATGTAATATTTATATTGTAGATACCTCTTGAATCTTGATCAAAGACCTTGAAGCATGTAGTGGTGTTTGATAGATTACCATCCGCATCACAAACGACAACCTTCAAACTTTTTTTTTTACCCGTGAAACAGGATGTGGCAGGTACAAACTAACTTTTGAAAGTGATTGACCTTGGCTCTTGTTTATTGTCATAGCAAATGACATTGACAAAGGATATTGTTTCCTCATGATTTTTAGCGGTAGACTTCTACCACTGCATTAGTATCCAGATCGAGCCACTCCCAAGCTTGATTTGAGAATGACATGAAAGAAGAGGAGCAATTCAAGGATTAGATTCACTTGTGAAGTATTAGAGTATTTGTTTTGGCACCAAATATCTTAAAGAAACTTGTGCAGGTATATGTTTCTTTCACTACCAAAGGTAAAAATAAGGAAACAAATATATAAAACATAAAACTTTGAGGACCCAATTATTTTAATAAACAGGCACATGTAATGCAATTTCCATAAATTGTTTATAGCAAATTGTGTTAGTATATGGCTCAGAACTGAATCATATCAACAAAAACCAACGTCAAATATGTTGTAAGATATTAAATTAACAAACAACGTGTGTGAATAAATTAGCAAACATAGGTTCTACTATTTTGCTTTGATTATCGAAAAGATCCGTGTCTATAGCCCTCTTTAGCCTTCTTCTTTGCCATCAGTGTTTAGCCATCTTTTGTGGTGTCATAAAACTTTACGCATGTTCAAGCATAGAATATGTTCACCCTGCAAAATATAGTGTCTTAAGCACAAGGATACACTAATGCCATGATTCTCTAGTAACCTTTATGATATACTACAACTATTGCAATGTATTTAGTCATGCATCTTAAATATAAATCTCTAACCGCATAGTTTGAAATGTCTTGTTTTTTTAAATAAACTTTAATTAATTAACGATATGTTCGGTACATTTTGGCTCGTTGACCAACTTCTGCAAAACCATATTTTTTCTGTTGAATCGGAAAAATATGACAAAAGAAACCATGCAAAACCATAATGAACCAATGAAGAAATTTTAATTAAGCTTCAAACCCAATGTCCGAAACCAAGATCAAAGATGCGTAAAAATTCACGTAATCTCTTACTGTTACACCTCCTTGTTTATATCTCAACAATGTTGCCCTTCAAACTCACATTTTTGTAAAAATGTTTTATTAAATCCACTCATAACTTTTGACTGCACATCTTGAATTAACTTCTCACCAGTCTCAAATTTACTTTTAAAAATTTGATTGTTTCTGTTCTTCCACACTAAATATTGTGCAATCCAAACGATAGATCATAAACTGCAAATATGTACTATATTTTAATGGAATTATTTACCTACAAACTCATTGAGCATCTTCAAATGAATAATCGTACTCGCTTCTTGATTTTTCAAGGTATGGTTCGTTCTTGCTATGTAATTCTCTGCAACTTACATGGAAAATAATGAGTTCTGGAAAATCTAACTAATGGTTAGAGATACCTGATTTGTATTTAGACCTAATTACATGATTCACTTATTGCATGCAGTGTTTTCTCAAGATATGGCATTCATGGCGTTCCCTCCATTTTGTTAGTTAACAAGACAACTAGAATGCGACACCATGGTCCAAAAGAGATGCAATCACTTGTCGACTTTTATCAAAGAGCTACAGGTACTAAATATGGATATGTACTATTATATATGGTGGCAAGATGGGCGGGTTGGCTATGTTGGGTAATGGATTGAAATGGGTCATTTTGAGTACACGCTGAAATCAATTGGGTTAGGTTTGGAGGTTGATAAGTCGCTATTATTACAACAATCTAAATTCGTGAAGAAAATGGTTTCGGAGGTTGTGATGTTTCATGCATTAAAAATAGACTTCAAGATGCGACTTTCAACCCGTTCCACCCATTTGACATGTTCTTTTTTTGTGATTTGATCTGTTAGGATAGTAACACAACCAATATCGGCCCATGCATTTATTAGACTTAAAAGAGTAAAAAATACCGACAGTTATATCTTGTGATTGCGAAATTCTTCTAGGGTTACATAATCACATTCGTATAAAGTAGTTACTAGTTTCCTCTCATTGATTTTCTAATGTTTTCCCAGGACTTGAGCCAACGATGTATTTAACCGAAGATCAAATCATCTTTTCAGAAAACAAATCCGATGTTCTCGAATCACTCAACAAAACCCAAATAAAGGACATAATCTCAAGAGAGCTCTATCTCACCTTTTCCCTGTTCTTCCTCTTTATAAAGGCACTCGTATACTTCTATCCAAACATGATATCTAACCTTATCGACCTCTGGCTTGCATACATCCCTCATCCAAACCTTGCAATCTTTGAAGAATCGAAGCAACTTTTGGCTCGTGTTCTTCATCTAGTCGATGTCAATAGGGCGTTTAATAAGCTAAAGCTAATAAAAAGCAGACCCTTCCACAACGGGGCTAGAAGTGCTCGTGCATGGACTTCTTCCTTGGCATCGTTCTCGTTGAGCAAAGCATCTTCATCTCGAGCATCACAGGGAGTAAAGCTGTAGACTATTAACACAAAAAACGTTTGTAACATGCGTATCGATCTTTGTTTTGTTTATGGTGTTGTTGAGCAATGTTGTGCTTTTTTGCAATTGTTGTTTAGGAAAGGTAGGCGTGTTTGTATATTTTTTGAACCAGATTTGATCAGTTTTCTGTATATTATGTATCATTAAGTAGCAACGTACCCGATTAGGTTTTGGTGTATCCATTAACTCATTTTGGTCTTCATTATGTACCAATAAAAATGAATACCAAGTGCTTTCGACTTTTTCGTATATTCTACATATGGTAACAGTTCAGGAAAGGTTTTGCTGATGATCAAATGTTGGGAATTTGGTTGAATAAATGTTGGGAATTTACGTTATAGATTACTTAGCTGCATTCTCGAGTTTTATACGTGGGATAGAAATGATGGTAAAAGAGAAGATAAAAGGAAAGAAAGTTGTTTTTTTATTTCACATTCTCGAGTTGAAATCAAATAAAAGAAAGAATGTTGTATTCTTGAGTTGAGAAGAAAAGAAATGATAAAATAAATAATTACATTATTTCTTTTTTAAAATGTTCATTCTATCACAAAAGTCGAATATGAATAAACACCGATGGTTATATTTGTCATTATATACTCAATAGTTTGTATGTAGTTTTGTTTCCGTCTAAATCCGGTCATATTTGGGCGGGAAAATTTTTGAAGAAAAATGTTAAGATTTTTTTTTGTCATTTTCTTTCTATTTCCTCCTTGCTATTCAACAAAAACTAAAAAACACAATAAATTTTCAGTTTTCGATCACTTTATTTCCTTTTCTTCTTAAAAAGAACTCGAGGGACATAACTTAGAGACAAAGCTCTAACCAACCATATATTTTCCTTACCTTTGATCATTCATTATTGAGGTACCACCTAATTAACCACATATTAAAAGGAGATTATCTAACACATTATAGAGTTAACTGATAATGTACTCCAAAGTGGAAGGAGAATAAAACAACTTACATATAAACAACAACAATCAAAAGTTATCAGAAATGTCAAAGGTTCGAATCCAACGGGGATAAAATTAATCCCTTTGTTGCCTCGGAGGTTCACCTGCGCCAACTCCGGGTATCCAAAATGGTAGTCTCTCTGGGATTAGTCGGCTCGCAATGTCAAGTCATAACTCAGGTGGAAAAAAAAAAGTTATCAGAAATGGAATTCATATATTTACAAAATAAAAGTTGTAATTGACTTTATAAATAAATACTTTTTGTCGAAAAAATAGAGTTTAATTTATGCTTGTTGGCTTGCTAAAAAAAATAATAATAATAAAAAGAAATAAATAAAAAATTATGCTTGTTGGCTTTAATAATAAAAAGTATCAATTAACAGGTTTGAGCTCATCATCATATATACTTAACTGGATAAAGTCTTATTTTTTGACCATTTTAAATTTGTTTGTGCCAATCAAACTGAGACTTCTCACAGATAATCACAAAATTTTACCATTAAATCACTAATCACCTTTGAATTATTTAACAATAGTGTAAACCCCATTTGCTAAAAACCTTTTTACCCAATAAAAAATTGTACTTTTTTTTTACTCGTTGGAAAACCACTTTTATACTAGAAAAAATAAATCACATCAACTTGAACCTTGAAGAATGTCTTAACCTTCTAGACTTGTTAGTTAGATAAAGCCGGGTGTAATAGTCCTTGTAAGACGCGTTCTTGGCCAAGAATGATGCGCGCTTCTTAAAAGACTTCCACCCCATGATGTGTCTTGAACGGGTTTCGAGCATAAATGGGTTGTTTTAATGACCATTTTTTTCTATGTGTGTGAGTGTATTGTGAGGTATAGATGTTATGTATCTTATTACACTATGTTGATGGTGTTAAAAAGACGATGTGACACTAATTTAACGGTGATGATCACGGTCACGATTACACCGAGTCTAAAGTTTGAAAATGAAACCTTCTAGAATTACATTATGTGAACAAGCGTTAATCAAAGTTCTTTAACTTATTAGCGATCGATTATTAAAGTCAATGCCATGAATTTTCTTCTCTTTATTTGAAAAGTTAGTGTAATAGTTCTAATCATGGGCGGAGTGTTGGCGTATGTGTCCGGACTGCCTATCTTGTCCGGACGTCCGAACGACATGGCGCCATTCGGAAGAAAGATCGGCGATCACCTAACTCGCCCGGCCAGTGTAACCTTAAGCAACAGGACATGTGGCGTTATCCTTTGGACAGATGGCAACAGCAGCCCTACCGCCGCCATCCCATGATTTACAGGATTATGTCTGCGACATGTTTCCGGGAAATCCGTCGCCGCCGTTTCAGGTACTAAGGCTGGTTAGTATAAATACCCAGCTCATTTACTACTCTCAACCAACTTTTACCTTTCACATTTACTCCTAATCGTTACTTAAACCTTTCGGATTATCCATACTTACTCTCACGCCGGAGCTTGGTCCTGGGATAACACCCGGGGCGAGCCTAACGTGAGCATTTCTTGTGTGTAGGTGCTTCGAAACGTAAACAAGATCTGGGCCGGAAGATCTGACTCCAGCTCCAAAGGAGTCGCGGGTTATTACATCAACACGGAGGGACCGGAAGGGTCTCGCCCCCCCCCCCCCCCCCCCCCCCCCCCAGGCCCTAAGTCCGTTAGTGTATTTATTTGCGATTTTATGTGTTAAAAAAAGATTTTTTTCATCTCGACCCTCTCATCTAATATTTTTTTGGGAAAAATTTTGTTTCGGCCTCCCACAAAAAATTTTCTAGCACCGCCATTGGTTCTAATCGAAGTATCTATAATCTATCAGTCTCTACTCAAACACACATTATTAAAAAAAACATTTCAACTGTCATTCACATATGTGACCTTATACTTAACGAATCAAATATCTTTGGTAGCCAGCGTTTATTAGTGTTTTAAAGCAACTATCAACTAGCTAGTGGTTAGTGTTTTGCACAAAATGCTTGTTTGGAAACAAGCAACTAGCGTTCGTACTTTTTCAAAACGCTACAAATCAAAACACTACTAGAGAGTTTACGAGCAACTAGTGTTTCCACTTACTAATTATGACTATATATATGTTACCAATCTCTTTATTAAAACAAATAGCCAATGCTTCATGTTACTACTTACTTTTACGGCTACTTCTTCTTGCTAAAGCTCCCTTCGTCAAACATACAATAAATGTGACATAAAACATTCCCTCCTTTAAATTCACTGCCTACAAAACTACTTCAACATTATTTCTTTTAAAAGGCAAACGAATCGAATACACGTATCCATTTTTTTGAAGATAACTAAATTCACAATGTAATATCTACAAATACAATGATTGTGTGAGTGGTATTAGCATTTTACTTTACAAACGATTTTTAAATATGGGATATTGATGTTTGTTGATGGTAGAAACTAGAAAAAAGAAATATATTGCTTACAAAATAAAAAAACCTTGAACACGAAAAATAACACAAAGGCTCATATACATGACAAAATTTTTTATTACCACAATAATGTACAAAATCCTCATTACACAGGAATCACGAGTATTTACAACACTATAACCATAAATACATATCACACTAATGATTATTGTGAATAATCTATAAAAGTCTCATCACAATCTTAACCCCATTAATAATAACACCATTAACACCAAACCCAAATCGAAAAAAACCAAAAACAAAACAAAACAAAATAATTCTAGTACTAACAACACTCACAACTCACAAGCTAACACATTGTGATCATAATTCATAAATTAGAAGAATATATCCAAAACGAATGCTGACATAGATGCAACCATAATAGGTACGAAGACACTGGTTGCATCTGACGTTGGAGCCGGGGCAGGAGGATCTGCTGCGGCTACAGTGGACACGACCACTGTCATGATAATCATGACCGCGATAATCTTCATCATCTGCATTTGCATTGTTGCCAAGATAAATGAGTGTTGTATGATTTTGTTAATTAAGTTAGATGGGAAGTATGGTTTTGTTTACGTAAAAACAATTGGAATTTATAGACGAGAATATATGTGTCTTTGTTTATGTTGGGCAGCTGACCGTTGCCCGTATTCTGGAAAGTAGTTTAACATGAATACATGATGCGTGTCGATGTTACTCAGCTGTGTGTGTTTGTTTTGTCAAAGGTAATCTAAAGGTGGTCGGGTGACAGTGTTGATGAGTTTGGGTTTAAACGAGTTCGGATTTAGATGAGTTTTTATAAATATGGGTCTAAATGGGTTCGGTTTTAGATGAATTTTGATCGGATCGACAAAAAAATATATATATTTTTTTTTAGTAAAAGATGGAAAGTGAAAAACAAATTTGGACTCGCTAGACCCGCCTAAACCAATTAACTCATCTAGAGTATATTATTTTGAGAGACCCAACTAGACCCATCTTCTAATATATATTTACTAGGGGTGGCAATCGAGTCGTGTTCGTGTTTACCTATTCGGGTTCACGTGTTGGCGGGTTAGTATAACCTCTACCCAAACACGACCCATTTATCAATCGTGTCAAGAAACTCAACCCTAACCGACACCTGCATAACACGTGTAACCCATTTTTGACCCGTTTAACCTGTTTAAATAAATAGGTCAAGTAGTGAATAAGGTTGGTGGTATATTGATTTAACTAGTTTAAATGCAAAAATGATATAAGGATTTAAAATATGATAAAAATAATAGACAAATAACTATACGACAATTTTCTCAGTTATAAGCGTCAATTTCTATGATATATGAGGTATAATTCGTAATTCAATCGTATTAATTACATAACACAATACATTTAATCCACGTCCAGCATAAAAAGACATGTTATATATTTTATTTTTAGAGTCTTATATACTTAAACGGGTTCACGGGTTGACCTGTTTAATATTTACTCAACCCAAACACGACCCATTTATTAAACGGGTTAGACGGGTTGACCCGTTTTTTACCCAAACCTGTTTAACTTCATGTCGGGTTCATGTCATTTATCGTGTCGTGTTAAGAATTGTCACCCCTAATATTTACCCACCTAAACATGTGTTTAATCAATCGGTCTTAAATTGACACATCTAGATAATACAATACTTTATGTTTTATTTTAACAAATATATAAAATTTTAGGTGTCGTTTAGTTGTAGAATTTTTTTCCTCTTTTTCTATTTCTAAATTCCTTGAGAAATGAATGATTTTTCTTCTCTAGAGAAGAGTTGAGAATTTTGAAAACCCGTTTAGTTGTAGTTGTATTTTCCTTTTTTAAAAATGATAATAATATTACCTCAAATTGCGACAGTGGCGGCAACGGCGGGCGGTGGGCGGTGGAGGATGACACGAGAGATTAGGGGTAGAATGGTGTGTGTGTTTTTGGAGTTGATAAAAAAAATGAAAAAGTGAATGTTAGAACGAGTTTTTCAATTTCTTAGTTAAAATTTAGAAAATGAGAATTTCATTGTTTTTGAAAATTGTTGGAAAAGAATGTGACTAAACGGATTTTCAATTTCTTCATTTTCACATGAAAAATTTCGTAGAAAAATGAGATATTTTTCGCCAGCTAAACGCACCCATAAGTTTTTGGTAGTCGTAACAAAACTCTGATAGTGTTCATCTTTCAATAACGTTAGCATAAAACTGTACGTTTGATGATATTTGTTTTGCACAAGTAGGTTTCGACATTAAAACACAAACGAAAAGCTTCAACCTCGTCCTCGTTCATCTTCGATCAGCTCATGCGTTATTCGACATTTCAACACGAGATACTCGCCTTAAACATAGTTATCACTTTCAAACATTTCATCGTCAACAATATTATCTCCAACTTATAACGATATATAATTTACATGACAATCTTTTTTCTTTTTTCTTTTTTAAGTTTGGTCCTAAAGAATTCAAATTTCGAATCATAACCGATATTAATTATGAATTTTTTTTCGAATCATAGCTAATGACCGTTGAGAAAGATGATTTATTTTGAATTTTGAAGCATGTTTTGGCTGTTTTCGCGACTTTATTAGTTCACCCACTTACTTATATCTCATATATAATCCTTTCTTATATTCTTAACAAAAATTTAATGATTAGATTATCGCTAGTTTACAAACTTTTACCTTCCAATTTATTACGACTTTCAATCATAACATCACACACCTTTTGGTTAATTGGGCCTACGAAAAGTAGTTGGTTTGCTTTGACATTAGCCTAATAATTTGTAAGGAAAACTTTGTCAAAAAGATGCTACCAAATATGAATAGAAACAATATCAAAAAGATGCTACCTAATCGGTCCCTCTTCAATCTTCATGCTCAGTTAGGGGCGTTTGGTTCGCAATATGTTTGAAGAAATTGTAATTTGAATGTATATCCAAAATATGGCATTGCCCTCTCTGGTACCACTCATTCACCGCAAATGTCCAGTTGGCCAGTGAAGAAAATCTTTGAGAAAATAAGTCATATCTTCAATCCCAACTTCAGACTAAATGTCATTTGAGCAGTTGCTCATTGCCTGCAACAAAGTATTTGAAAAACATCTGTCGACGTCCCAAAAAGGTGCACAAAATCAGAGTTTTATCACCCTTCTAAAACTCTTCTTTGAAAAGATTGAACAACGAAACAGAAATATAATAAGTTTAAAATCAAACATAGGGGTGTTCATCGGTTCGGTTATTGGGTTATTAGGTTTATTCGGTTCGGTTAGTTCGGTTAAAAAAAATTTCTGGGTCAAACCGAAAATCGAACTGAACCGAATAACCGAACCCCTATAACTGAAAACCGAACCGAATAACCCGAATTACATAATTCTAATTATTTTTTCATTTAATTATATATATTTTTAGCATAAATTTTTTTTTTCAAGCTTAAATAATGATATTTTACCTCAAAAGACTTTATTAAATTTTTTTTCATATAAATACATAGAAAAATGTTATATTTATACTAAAAAAGAGTATTAGTAATTTTTTTTCATATAAATGCGTAGAAAAAATATATATTTATAAGAATTCGGTTTTCGGTTTTCATTGCCAAAACCATATCCAAAACGATAACCGAATATTTAGTTCAGTTCGGTTCGGTTATGACCAATTCGGTTCGGTTACGAATTCGGTTCAGTTTTTTCGGTTCGGTTCGATTTCGGTTTTCGGTTACTGTGGATATTATCCGATCCGTGAACACCCCTAATCAAACATCTAGTTCATGGGCCTTGCACATTGCATATTTCTCTACTATGGCCCATTAAGCTATAAATTTGTTAATGGATCAATCACAACTTCTAACTAAAGGTCACTGAAATATGTGCTTATTGACCTATAGTAGATTCTTGAAGAAATTTGAGTCGACACCCACAAATACCGCACGGGACAAGGAATTCTCCAATCATCTAAACCTTAGACTGTGTAATAAAGGAACCCTAAGACCGCATTCACCACCATCACCTCACCTTTCTCTCTCTACAAATATACAAACAACTACACCACCAAAACATACCCTACTTAAATACAAATATACCCTAGTAGATAAGACAAAAAGGGGAAGAAGATTTAGTTAAAGGCTGCAACTTGAAGATCCTTGGTGATATTGCATGATTGCAACTTGAAGATCCTTGGTGATATCTTTCATATATTTTAGCTTCAGGGGAAGTTCGTGATTATGTGGTTTTGTCATTATCAACTAGGGGAAGATTGTCGGGAATTATATTTGAGTTGATAAGACAAAACATATGAAAGATGAAGGACTTAAGAAGACAAACGAAGAATTCTTCAAAAGATGAAGAATGATACACAAGGGACTTGCTTGGTAAAGAAGTTTTTATTTATTAGTCCTTCGTTGTCTTTTGTAAACCTAATTCTCTATTATATAAAGAGAATTCAGGTCTTAGGTTTAAACGTGTGTGTGTGTGTCAAAGATGTAAACACCAAAGGGGTGTGTGTGTGGGAACCTAGGCGTAGGGATTGGAAAAACGCCTAGGGTTTAGTTAGTTAGTCTCAAGATCAATTTATTGATTCTTGTTTTAGTTTAGATAAAATGTTCTACTTGATCAAGGTAGAATGTGTTAATTAGTGTGTAATCATTAGAGAAGATAATGACAAGGAAAACCTTTTGTGTGTGTGTAATTGGAGTTAAAGCAGATCAGTATCGGTATTTTATTTGTGCTTTGGATTTATACTGCTACAACGTACTGCTCAATCTATGTTCAACGTACTGCTGCTCCAAGGTACTGTTAGTTTAAAGTACCGCTGTTCGTTCAAAGTACTGCTAGCTTTTTGAAAGTACTGCTAGTTTTATGAAAGTACTGCCGTTGAATTTTGACTCTGCTGTTACGAGTATGTTTAACCTACTGCTGCGTTTAGATGACTTGTATACATATGCATGATTTACAAGCAGTGAGGGGAAGCCGAGATGGGTTTTTATGAGATTGGTTCTACTTTGGCTCTCGGTTAATTATGAGTAGTTTGTTAGATTACACACACAGGTTATTAGCTTCACACACACAAGATGGTTAGTTGGTTTATATTCTTAAAGGTTTTAAACGGCTCGTATTTAGTTTATTGGATTATTTGAAGAAGAAGAGTGAATATGATTTATTTGATGTTGTAGTTGAGTTTCACAGGTGCACGTTTTTTATGTTTGTGTGTTATTGCGATGACAAAGACTTGATGAATCTAGCAAGGATGTGTGATCTATAAACTTAAGGTGCTGAATACACACATTTGCTATCACTTAAAGGAGTTACGTTGTAGTGCTCAGTGTCTCAGATAGTTGAGGATTTATCAAGAGGTCCTGGTAGCCTACTTCTAGTGGTATAAGTTTGGAGTCACGTGGATAGTACAAGACATAAGACGCAAGTTTGGGTTATTCTACTTCTTCATCAAGTTTGTTATATTTGGTTTTCTTTATCAGTAATCATTACAAGGAGCTTACAGAATTGAAGATTTGAGAGATGGTAAACATATTAGTTTCAGGGGAAGCTTATTGTTTAATTGTTTAACCATCTACATGCACCACTCAAGGGGAAGTTTCTATTGCTTATATTCCCTATTTGTTGATAACAAAAAGGGGAAGAGATGTTGGAAGAGATGTTAGAAGAGATTTGGAGTGGCATGGCATAGCTTAAGGGGAAGACAAGATTGTTTCATTCATGGTAAGAAGTTCGTACGATATTAGTGTTTAGAGTTTGTTAGTGAATCTGTGTAAAGCAAGCAGGTTCAAGGTTTAATATAATCAAAGTTTTGTGTTAATTCTTCTTAGCTTTGTTGAAGGAGTCTCATGGCAATGTAAGAAACTAATCTTCTGTGCAGAAGCAAGACTCTTGTAATTCACATCTAGGGTTAGAGTTGGACTGGTCAATAAGTTTGACCAAACTAACTTGTAGCTTGTCGCTATGATCATTTTTGAAGCTAAATAACCGACTAGGGTTTTCCTTGTGCCTATAAAAGGACCCCTAGGTTGGCATTAGATATACGAGTAATTTAGAGAATTAGAGAAGTTCGTACGATATTAGTGTTTAGAGTTTGTTAGTGAATCTGTGTAAAGCAAGCAGGTTCAAGGTTTAATATAATCAAAGTTTTGTGTTAATTCTTCTTAGCTTTGTTGAAGTAGATTCCGCATACTTAACAAAGTATATCAGTGTTTCACCATTAACAGTTTTGGATTTATCCAAGGTTGTTAAACCCCTAAACAAGCTACAAGTTAGTTTGGTCAGAGTATATCGATCCAACAAGTGGTATCAGAGCTTGTGTGGAGACTCTGATTAAAAAGAAACCCTTAAAACCAATTTCACATCAAACCCTAAACGATGTCGACTGATGTTGCACCAATGCCATCCATCACCTCACTCAGAATTCCTATCATCAAGAAGGGAGAATATGATCTCTGGAGCATGAAGATGAGGCAGTACCTTGCTATTACAGACCATGCTCTATGGGATGTAATTGTCAATGGTAATGTTGTTCTTGACGAACCTATAGAAGTTGAAGGACAACCTAAACCACCTAAACCAATCTTGCCAGCAGCTACAAAGAGAAATCAAGATAAGGCTCTCAACATACTGCTGTCTGCTATTCCTGATGGTCACCTACTAAAGTTCCATGATGCTCAGGATGCAAAGCAATTGTGGGCTGCAATCAAGACAAGATTTGGAGGTAATGATGCTTCCAAGAAGATGCATAGAAACTTATTGAAGCAGCAGTTTGAAACTTTCACTGTTGGTGAAAGAGAAGGTCTTGATGCTGCTTATGACAGATTCCAAAATCTACTTAGTATGCTCGAACTGTATGGAGCAGAGGTATCTATTGAAGATGCAAACTTAAAGTTCTTAAGGAGTTTGCCATCTGTCTGGCATGTGGTTGCTACTATGATTAGAGGACAACCTGGATTGGATTCTATGGACTTTGATGATCTCTACAACAATATGAAGGTGTATGAGCAAGAGATGAATGGTCACAGTTCTCAGAAATCTCACAACATTGCTTTTGTGTCTTCTGAAAACAAAAGCAGCACTTCTACTAAAAGTACTGCTCATCCTTCTCAAAGTGCTGTTGGTGATACACAGCACGTTTGCACAACCAATACCACCACCACCCCATCACCAACTAACAACACCAACTCTGATGATGTTGTATGTTCCTTCTTTGCTCAACAAGCCACTCTACCTATCACCTATCAAGAAGACTTGTTGCAGATTGAAGAAGATGCTTTAGAGGAGATTGACATAAGATGGCAAGTTGCCATGATCACTGCAAGGATCAAGAAGTTCATGAACAAGACAGGAAGGGGAATTGATTTCAAAGCCAAACAGGGTATAACTTTTGACAAATCCAAGATTGAATGCTTCAATTGTCAAAAGCTTGGACACTTTGCAAGGGAATGCAAGTTTGCAAAATATCAAGCAAACAGAATGATTGAACAACCCAAGGTTGAAAGAAAGGAGGTTCCCATTACTGAAACAAAACCAAAAGCTTTGGTGGCTCAAGAAAATCTAGCAGAGATTGACTGGAGTACTGAATTTGATGATGAACCTGTAACCTATTCTATGGTTGCAATGGAAGAATTTGATTTGGAGCACAGCTTTTGATGAGGAACCAGGATTTGCTGCTTTGGAATCAAGAGATGGTCTTGGACGCTTTGATTGGAGCATGGAGAGTGCAGATGAACCTGTTCAGATTGCTATGGTAGCCGCTTCACCAAGTTCACCCACTGTCTCTGAGGTATGCTATAAGTGCAATAGTATGTATCAAAAGTTGCTTACTGATTATGTGACTGAAAGAGATAATTGTAGAACAGCTAGGTCTGAGGTAGCTGGTTATCAATTAACTTTAGAGTCAATGGAAGCCAAAATATTAACACATGAAAATAATGAACTGGCTTGGGTAGAAAAATATGAGCAACAAGACTATCAATTAAAATTAAGTAATGGAAGTTAGGATGTAAGGTGTCTGAATTAGAAAAAATAACTAAAGAAAGAGATGATTTGTTAGAAAAACTTGCTAATATAAAAAGGTCTGGTCTGTCACATGTTCAATTTGTTGAAAAACAAAGAAGAGTACACATTAAAACTGGACTAGGTTATGGTGTTGAGGATAGTAGTTCAGATAAGATTCCACCTAGTGATAAGGAACCAGTTTGTTCTGAGGAAATCTCAACTATTGAGGATGACCTTACTAGCTCAGAAGAAAACACATCTAGGAATGAGGAACCAATTAGTGAATCACCTCCTGAGTTTAAGAAAGATAAGGAGTATCACGCAGTTCCTGCACCCACTGGCATCCTTCAACCACCTAGGAAAGATGTTTCTTGCTATGGTGTAGACAACCTAGAGTTTAGGAAGAAGCTTACTGGTCAATCTAGTTTTGAGAAACCTAAGGATGATAACAAGGGTTCAGGGTGTGTTGATCATGTTGAAAAGAAACCTAAAGCAGTACTTCAAAAATCTTTTCAAAGTACTGCTAGACATTCAGCAGTACCTCCAAAAGAGACTTTTCAAAATACTGCTAACTTTAGGAAACCTTTTAATCATAGAAGAGGATTTAGGAATATGGGTCGAAAATTGTGTTTTGTGTGTTATAGTCCTGATCATCTTATTAGGCACTGTGAGTTTCACTCAGAATACTTAAGTCAGTTCCCAAAGAATAAATCAGACAACCATCAGCCTAAGGAGAACAGACCTGCCAACCATAAGCCAAGGGAGACTAGACCAGTTTGGAATCACTCAAATAGGGTTAACCATAGTAATTTCTCTAAAGACTATAGGTACCCTCACCAAAAAAGACCTTTTTCCAAACCACCAGTACATTCAAATACTGATAAGTCTCAAGCAGTACCTTCTCAAAGGACTGATAAGTTTTCACCCAATCATGGTACTGCTAACACTATTAGATCTAAGAGATTCTAGATCATATAAATCTGAAGTCAAACATACTTGGGTTAATAAAGAAAGTACTGATGGGGAACAAGCAGTACTTTCATCAAATAAGGGTGAAACAGGGAGTGTTGTTGATAATACAACACAGGACATGGGACCAAAGCAAATAATCATTGACCATGCCTTTAAAACCAGTGGAGATTACATACTGAAGGAATTCAAGTATGTCACTCCACAAGGGGAACACAAGTCAGTAATGGCTTGGGTTCCTAAAAGAAACTAACCCTTTTCTTTTACTGTGCAGGGCAACCCAGAAGAGGAGCTTAAAGATCATATTATTGTTGATAGTGGTTGCTCTGGCAGCATGACAGGGGACAAGGAGATCCTGTCAGATTTTAAGGCATACTATGGAGGAAGAGTTGCATTTGGGAATGATCCTGATGGAGGGAGAATTACTGGCAAAGGAACCATCAAGGCAGGGTGTATTGATTTTGAGAATGTTAGATATGTGAAGGAACTCAAGTTCAACCTATTGTCAGTATCTCAGATCTGTGATAAGAAGTACCCTATTCTATTCACAGACACAGAATGTCTTATCCTCTCTCCTGAGTTTAAGTTTGTTGATGATCACTTGGTAACACTAAAAATTCCAAGAACCAATGATGTGTACAGTTTAGATTTGAAGAGTATCAACACTGCTGGAAGAGCAACATGTTTAGTAGCAAAGGCATCATTGGAAGAAGCACATCTATGGCACAGAAGATTAGGTCATGTGAATTACAAGAACATCAACAAGTTAGTCAAAGGCAATTTAGTTAGAGGTTTACCTTCCAAAACATTTAAGACTGATCATTCATGTTTGGCTAGCAAGAAGGGTAAACAACATAAAGCTTCATGCAAAAAGCTTGAGGAAAGAGATATTAGAGAGCCTTTGGAGTTGCTGCACATGGATTTGTTTGGGCCTGTCTCTGTTGAAAGCCTAAACAAGAAGAAGTATTGCTTAGTCATAACTGATGATTGCAGCAGATTTAGTTGGGTCTTTTTCTTGGGATTCAAAGATGAAACCTTTGATGCTATTCATGACCTGATAGTAGCCCTTGAAAATCAATTGAGACTCAAAGTAAGAGGTATTAGATGTGATAATGGAACAGAATTCAAGAACAAACTTATGGATGAGTTTTGTGCCAAGAAAGGAATAAAGAGGGAGTTTAGCATTGCTAGAACTCCGCAGCAGAATGTTGTTGCAGAAAGGAAGAACAGGACATTGATAGAAGCAGCTAGAACAATGCTTGCAGATTCCCAATTACCTATTCTCTTTTGGGCTGAAGCTGTAAGTACTGCTTGCTATGTGTTAAATAGAGTGTCAGTGACTAAACCTCAGATGAAGACACCATATGAGTTGCTCATGGGAAGGAAACCAGACATTCGTTTTCTAAAACCTTTTGTCTGCCCTCTGACCATTCTTAATACCATTGATTCTCTGGGAAAATTTGATGAAAAGTCTGATGAAGGATATCTATTGGGTTACTGTACCAATAGCAAAGGATTCAGGGTATACAATAGGGCCACCAAAAGAGTTCAAGATGGGTTTTCAGAATTAAAAGAGATGAAAGAGGGAATGTTATCAAGAATAAAGCTAGATTGGTTGCACAGGGATATCGCCAAGAAGAAGGAGTGGACTATGATGAAGTGTTTGCTCCTGTTGCAAGAATAGAGGCAATAAGGTTATTTCTTGCCTTTGCATCACATATGGGATTTCCTGCCTACCAAATGGATGTGAAGAGTGCCTTTCTTTATGGCACAATCACTGAGGAAGTTTATGTTAAACAACCTCCTGGTTTTGAAGATCCTGCACATCCAAACAAAGTCTACAAGGTTATCAAGGCATTGTATGGCCTTCATCAAGCCCCTAGAGCTTGGTATGCAAGACTCTCCAATTTTCTGTTACAACATTGTTATAGGAGAGGTGCCATAGATAAGACTTTGTTTATTAAGAGAGACAAGAAGGATATTATGTTCAGTGGCGGAGCCAGGACTAAAGTTCAGGGGTAGCGGAAAAAAAAAAAGTTAACCATAATTTTTTTTAAAAGAAACCAATGCCAGGAACCACCCCTATAGTAAGTCGATATGTGACACAAGCCCTACGTACAATATTTTCCTCGCAAAAGTTTCGTTGCTGGTTTTGCAGCCATACCTGTAATCACCAGGAAGTATAGGAATAACTTTTCGGACAGGCCATGTGATTGAATCCTCAACAGCATCATGTATGGTACTCTGCATAAACATGTCACATCTTAAAAATATTATCAAAACATTTTTGTCTCACAGATATTCAATCAGTGATAAACATCCCGAAAGAGATCATTAATACAAATAAAAAAGTCACACCTCAAGAGCATCAGCAACACCGGGAATAGCTTATATGTCACCACCAACTACTTTCAGAGTAAAATCCATCTTTTTCTGCAAAAAAACAAACAAAACACCCTTAGCAAACTGTATCACCAATAAAAACAACAACATAGCACCTTAAACTAAATCGATTTGCAATTTGTAATTTGTAATGTAATGTAAAACATCCTATGATATCCTAACAAACATAATCGATTTGCAATTTGTAATGTAAAAAGAAAAAAGGAAAAAAATAACAGGGAATAAACTAAATTAGGGCAAAAATAAATTGGGGCAAAAACAATTAAATTAGCAATAGACTAAATTAGGGCAAAAATAATTAACTTAGCAATAATCTAAATTAGGAAAAACACAATTAACTTAACAATTAACATATCAATAAATTAGATTAGGACAAAAACAAAATTAATTGCAAAAACAAAATTAAACAAACCTGATGGATAGTGGTGGCGGAAGCCGGTCGGCGGTCATGACTGGTGGTGGGAGCGGTTGTGACTGGTCTTCGTGGAGTGGTGTCTTCTTTTGATTATTTCTTTCTTTCTTTCGGTAATATAACTACTTCCATCCTTATCAAAGTAAGAAAAAGCTGCAAATAGATGATTTTCTTTCTCAATTTTATTCATATGCAATGTTGCAGCAACAAATTCTTCATAATCAATCGTTCCACTGTTATCAACATCTGCCTGAGTTTATTCAATATATTAACACCCAAAAGTAATGATAATTAATGAAAGGAATGAAAATGAATAATCTTTTCTTACTGCTTGCATTGGGTCAGGGGTAAGTGGGAAACATGCTGTCCTCTTTTGGAAACAAAAGGGTGTTGAATTTGTTTAATTTGACTTTTACTATAATTTTATAATAAGCCACTCAGTTTTATTATAAGTTTTTGTATGTTTTTTTGTTTTTATTTTTAAACATTTAGTGGGCGGGCCTTTGGAGTTTTTTTAAAGAATGATTTGGCCTTGATCAATTTATTTAGGGGTAGCGAAAATTTCTTTCAGGGGTAGCGAAATACGAAACATAGTACGAAAAACGTAAAAAAATGCCAAAAATTCCACTACCGGGTAAAAGTTCAGGGTAGCGACCGCTACCCCTGGAGTACACATGGTTCCGTCCCTAATTATGTTAGTACAAGTCTATGTTGATGATATTATCTTTGGAGCCACAAAGCAGTCAATGGTGAAAGAATTTGAAGAGCTCATGCAGAAGGAGTTTCAAATGAGTTCTATGGGAGAACTCACGTTCTTTTTGGGGCTTCAAGTTAGACAAACAAGAGATGGAATCTTCATTAATCAAGAAAAGTATGTTGCAGACATACTTAAGAGATTTGACCTCCCAACTGTCAAGCCTGCCACCACACCCATTGATAACACTAAACCATTAGGCAAAGATGAAGATGGACAAGCTGTGGATGTGAAGCTTTACAGATCAATGATTGGTTGTCTTATGTACTTAACTGCATCAAGACCTGACATCATGTTTGCTGTATGCTTATGTGCAAGATATCAGGTTACACCCAAAGTTTCTCACATGTATGCAGTTAAAAGGATTTTTAGATATCTCAAGCATCAACCAAAGTTAGGATTATGGTATCCTAAGGAGTCACCTTTTCACTTGGAAGCTTTTTCAGATAGTGATTATGCAGGAGATAACTATGATAGAAGATCAACCACTGGAGGATGTCAATATCTTGGAAGAAGATTAGTCTCATGGCAATGTAAGAAACAAACCATTGCAGCAACCTCCTCTACAGAAGCAGAATATGTTGCTGCTGCAAGCTGTTGTGGACAAGTTTTGTGGATGCAGAATCAACTCTTGGATTATGGATACAACTTCAAAAATACTCCCATCAACATTGATAATGAGAGTACCATCTGTATTGTGAAGAATCCAGTTTATCACTCCAAGACCAAGCATATTCAGATTAGGCATCACTTCATTCGAGATTGTTATGAGCACAGACTTATAAATGTGGTCAAGGTTCACACAGATGACAATGTAGCTGATCTACTCACAAAGGGATTTGATGTTTCAAGATTCAACCATTTAGTTGTGAGCATTGGGATGATTAATTACTAGGCTACATTTGAGGGGAGGCTTTAGTATTAGTTTAGAATACTTTCTTACAGTTCTTTTGAAAGTATTGGTGTTTACTATTAGTAGTTTAGTTTAGTACCTATGTTGTATTTGAGGGGAGGCAACATAGTTATTAGTTAGAACTTATGCACCATCATATAAAGTTCTATGATTCGTTTGAAGTATTGATTGTGGATATGAAGATGGAAAGTACTGGTCTTGCAACGTACTGCTTCAACATACTGCTACTCCAATGTACTGCTCCAAAGTACTGTTGTTCGTCCAAAGTACTGCTGCTCCAAGGTATTGTTATATTCAAAGTACTCTGCTGTGTTTAGATGATTTATGGAGACAAGTAAAGAGTTTTATGGTTTCATATATATGCATGATTTACGAGCAGTGAGGGGAAGCCGAGATGGGTTTTTAAAAGATTGGTTCTACTTTGGCTCTCGGTTAATTATGAGCAGTTTATTAGTTTCACACACACAAGATGGTTATTTGTTCTTAACGGTTTTAAAAGGCTCGTATTTGGTTTATTGGATTAATTGATTACGAAGGAGATTGTTTATCACTTATTTGAAGTTGAAGTGGAGTTTCTTGGATACGTGTTCTTATCATATCTCAAAGTGGGTGTTACACTTTGAAGATACCTTGACGAATCTAGCAATGTGTGATTTTTCTTATGATGCTCTATGCATACATTGGTTATCACTTAAAGGAGTTACATTGTAGTGCTCAGTGTCTCATATTAGTTGAGGATTTTGTCAAGAGGTTGCGGTCTACTCATATTTTTGTGGTTGGTATGAGTTTGAAGACGCGTGGTTAGTACATGACGTAAGACACAAGTTTGGGTTGTTCTACTACTTCATCAAGTTTGTTATATTTGATTTTCTTCACATGTAATCATTACAAGGAGCTTACAGAATTGAAGATTCAAGAGATGGTAAGCATATTGGTTTCAGGGGAAGCTTATTGATTAAATGTTTTACCATCTACATGCACCACTCAAGGGGAAGTTTTGTCTACGTTCTCTATTTGTTGATAACAAAAAGGGGAAGAGACCTGTCTACTAAAAAACCCAACAACCATCATCAGCCTAAATCTCAGATGTACTGCTCCAAAGTACTGTTGTTCGTCCAAAGTACTGCTGCTCCAATGTACTGCTCCAAAGTACTGTTGTCCGTCCAAAGTACTGCTGCTCTAAGGTACTGTTATATTCAAAGTACTGCTGTGTTTAGATGATTTATGGAGACAAGTAAAGAGTTTTATGGTTTCATATATATGCATGATTTACGAGCAGTGAGGGGAAGCCGAGATGGGTTTTTATAAGATTGGTTCTACTTTGATTAGAGGACAACCTGGATTGGATTCTATGGACTTTGATGATCTCTACAACAATCTGAAGGTGTATGAGCAAGAGATGAATGGTCACAGTTCTCAGAAATCTCACAACATTGCTTTTGTGTCTTCTGAAAACAAAAGTAGCACTTCTACTAAAATACCATCTACATGCACCCCTCAAGGGGAAGTTTTGTCTACGTTCTCTATTTGTTGATAACAAAAAGGGGAAGAGATGTTAGAAGAGATGTTGGAGTGGTATGGCATGGCTTAAGGGGAAGACAAAGATTGTTTCATTCATGGTGAGATTTCATTATCTCAACTTCTCTACTTCGTCTAGGGAAGTTCGTACAAGAATGTGTATGTTTTGTCATCATCAAATAGGGGAAGATTGTTGGGTTTTATAGATTTGATGAGACAAAACAAGAAGAGTGAAAACAAGAAGGACCTGAAGTGACAAGGAAGAATTCTTCAAATAAAGAAGATTAAAACATGAAGGACTTGCTTGTTAAAGAAGATTTATTATTTAGTCCTTTGTAGTATTTTGTAAACCCTAAATCTCTATTATATAAAGAGATCAAGGGTTAGGGTTTTTATTAGGTCTTCCATAATGTAGACGTCTAAAAGATGTGTGTGTGTAACCTAGACGTAAGTTATAAACGTCTAGGGTTTTAGTTAGTTAGTTAGTTAGTTCAGCCTCAAGGTCGAGTCCTTGATCCCTGTTACAAGGCGTGTAACATGTTCTACCTTGATCAAGTAGAATTGGGGCTGTAGATATTTAGTTAGAGATGGTGACGAAGAACCTTATTGATAATAATAATAATCTTTATGTTATTCCGCTGTGCTTATTATTATTGTGTTTAGTGTTTATCCTAGATCAAGGTCTAAACAACCTGGAGTCCAAAACGGTCCTAGAAACTATTCTTATTATGGCGTTCATAGTTTCTATCAAGTGGTATCAAAGCGGGGGGCTCTCGATCTGGATGTTACAAGGTTTTTGTCGAAGTGAAGCAGTTTTGATGAAGGTACGATATGTGTTTAAAGTTTATGTGGTAATCCTTATTTTAAGGTTTATTATAAAGTGATGTTGCTATATTAATTGGCAACAAAAGAGAATCGAAATCATTGGCTGTGTTGATATCACTTTGTCGTATTCGATCTGCCATGGTAAATTAATTGAAGATTTGTCGCTTACTGAATCTCGTACTGCTTTGTCTATCAATTAATTGGTCGGTGAGTTTCATTAATTCGGTCCGCTGCTTCTTAGT
This sequence comes from Artemisia tridentata subsp. tridentata, assembly GCA_021014915.2. Taxonomy (NCBI): domain Eukaryota; kingdom Viridiplantae; phylum Streptophyta; class Magnoliopsida; order Asterales; family Asteraceae; genus Artemisia; species Artemisia tridentata. The sequence goes on from CP139505.1 coordinate 380,118,447, forward strand.
GATTATTTTCTAATCGAATGTGGGGCTAAATTAAGTGGGATGTTATATAAATTAAATAGGACAGTGGATATCAATTTGGTTTTCTAATTTGATATTGCTCACATGTCGGTGGTCAAAAAGTTGAGCGTAGGTCAGTAGGGTATGTTGAATATTCACAAACAGGGGAAGTAGCTAGAACGTGAATTATTTGATATATTAACTAATGAAGTTGCTGCGTGGGACAAATTGATTGGTTGGATTATTATGAGAATTGTTTTGATTAATTGGTACGAATTGGAGATTTGATCGTGGCTACTGTTCGAAGATTTTTATTCTACTGCTGTCCTTATATAATTCTGCTGCTGTGGATATTTGTCTACTGTTGTACGCCAAGATTTATGCTACTGCTACTCTCAAAGTACTGCTCTCTTCAACGTACTGCTGCAACGTACTGCTCTCGGATTGAAAGTACTGCTGCTTCAACATACTGCTACTCCAATGTACTGCTCCAAAGTACTGTTGTTCGTCCAAAGTACTGCTGCCCCTAGGTACTGTTATATTCAACGTACTGCTGTGTTTGAATGATTTATGGAGACACGTAAAGAGTTTTATGGTTTCATATATATGCATGATTTACGAGCAGTGAGGGGAAGCCGAGATGGGTTTTTATAAGATTGGTTCTACTTTGGCTCTCGGTTAATTATGAGCAGTTTATTAGTTTCACACACACAAGATGGTTATTTGTTCTTAAAGGTTTTAACAGGCTCGTATTTGATTTATTGGATTAATTGATTACGAAAAAGATTGTTTATCACTTATTTGAAGTTGAAGTGGAGTTTCTTGGATACGTGTTCTTATCATATCTCAAAGTGGGTGTTACACTTTGAAGATACCTTGACGAATCTAGCAATGTGTGATTTTTCTTATGATGCTCTATGCATACATTGGTTATCACTTAAAGGAGTTACATTGTAGTGCTCAGTGTCTCATATTAGTTGAGGATTTTGTCAAGAGGTTGCGGTCTACTCATATTTTTGTGGTTGGTATGAGTTTGAAGACGCGTGGTTAGTACATGACGTAAGACACAAGTTTGGGTTGTTCTACTTCTTCATCAAGTTTGTTATATTTGATTTTCTTCACATGTAATCATTACAAGGAGCTTACAGAATTGAAGATTCAAGAGATGGTAAGCATATTGGTTTCAGGGGAAGCTTATTGATTAAATGTTTAACCATTTACATGCACCACTCAAGGGGAAGTTTTGTTTGCGTTCTCTATTTGTTGATAAAAAAAAAAGGGGAAGAGATGTTAGAAGAGATTTGGAGTGGCATGGCATGGTTTAAGGGGAAGACAAGAATGTTTCATTCATGGTGAGATTTAATTATCTCAATTTCTCTACTTCGTCTAGGGAAGTTCGTACAAGAATGTATTTGTTTTGTCATCATCAAATAGGGGAAGATTGTTGGGTTTTGTTGATTTGATGATACAAAACAAGAAGAATGAAACATGAAGGGCTTAATGTGACAAGAAGGGAAACTACAAAAAGATGGAGAATTATGAAGATTCTAGAAGATTTACTTAAAAGATTTAGTTTCCTTATTGTATTATGATTGTCTTTATTGTAAACCCTAATCCCTCTAGTATATAAAGAGGACATGGGTCCTTAGTTTAGACGTGCACAAACTACAAGATGTAGTCGATTAGCAAAGGGGTGTGTGTGTGGGAACCTAGGCGTAGGGATTGGAAAAACGCCTAGGGTTTAGTTAGTTAGTCTCAAAATCAATTTATTGATTCTTGTTTTAATTTAGATAACATGTTCTACTTGATCAAGGTAGAATGTGTTAATTAGTGTGTAATCATTAGAGAAGATAATGACAAGAAAAACCTTATGCAATAACATTGTTCTTATTGTTTAATTCCGCTGCGTATACCTTTGTTATTGTTTAACCCTAGTGCTCTAAATGGTCCAAGGAGTTTTAGAAACTCCACAATTGGTATCAGAGACAGGTTATGGAGTGTCAGTGTCTTCAATTCTGTAAGCTCCTTTTAATGATTACTGATGAAGATGGTTAAACAATTAAACAATAAGCTTCCCCTAAAACTAATATGTTTACCATCTCTCGAATCTTCAATTCTGTAAGCTCCTTGTAATGATTACTGATGAAGAAAACCAAATATAACAAACTTGATGAAGAAGTAGAATAACCCAAACTTGCGTCTTATGTCTTGTACTATCCACGTGACTCCAAACTTATACCACTAGAAGTAGGCTACCAGGACCTCTTGATAAATCCTCAACTATCTGAGACACTGAGCACTACAACGTAACTCCTTTAAGTGATAGCAAATGTGTGTATTCAGCACCTTAAGTTTATAGATCACACATCCTTGCTAGATTCATCAAGTCTTTGTCATCGCAATAACACATAAACATAAAAAACGTGCACCTGTGAAACTCAACTACAACATCAAATAAATCATATTCACTCTTCTTCTTCAAATAATCCAATAAACTAAATACGAGCCTTTTAAAACCTTTAAGAATATAAACCAACTAACCATCTTGTGTGTGTGAAGCTAATAACCTGTGTGTGTAATCTAACAAACTGCTCATAATTAACCGAGAGCCAAAGTAGAACCAATCTCATAAAAACCCATCTCGGCTTCCCCTCACTGTTCGTATATCATGCATAAACTTATAATAACAGTACCCTGTAGCAGTACGCTGCAGCAGTACCTTGAAAGAATACGAGCAGTACTTTGAAATAAAACTACCTTGGAACAGTACGTTGAATGAGCAGTACTTTAAATAACCAATCCATTAAATACCAACAGCAGCATGCGACAAATTACTCCATCAATTCAGAATACAACAATTGATGGTTCATGGTACTTGCGTCCAATCACATTAAATTCACTTTAATCAACAAAATTCTGCTCTCATTAAATTCACTCACATCCAAACTTTGATCCATAAAATATACTTCGTATACTCTTGACCAATAATCATTAAACTGAATAAACTAATCGGTTCACCAATAAGATTGAACCAACCACGCATAATACGCCATCATCATAGCACCGCTTATTAAAACTCGACCAATTATTTAAAAGTTGTACGAAAATAATATCCAATTAATACGACAACTTGCAATAAATGAGTACGAGGTGACTCAATTAATTAACCCAATAAAGTTAATCGATTTATCAGTACAGCAAAACTTTCGATACCCTAAAAAAATAAAATTGATTACCTCAGAAACCATAAAGACCAATCGTTCACACCTTCAAACACGTGCTTTCTTCGACAGTAACAAACCTTGTAATCCCCTAGATCATGAGCTCCTGGCTCTGATACCAATTGTGGAGTTTCTAAAACTCCTTGGACCGTTTAGAGCACTAGGGTTAAACAATAACAAAGGTATACGCAGCGGAATTAAACAATAAGAACAATGTTATTGCAAAAGGTTTTTCTTGTCATTATCTTCTCTAATGATTACACACTAATTAACACATTCTACCTTGATCAAGTAGAACATGTTATCTAAACTAAAACAAGAATCAATAAATTGATCTTGAGACTAACTAACTAAACCCTAGGCGTTTTTCCAATCCCTACGCCTAGGTTCCCACACACACACCCCTTTGGTGTTTACATCTTTGACACACACACACGTTTAAACCAAAGACCTGAATTCTCTTTATATAATAGAGAATTAGGTTTACAAAAGACAACGAAGGACTAATAAATAAAAACTTCTTTACCAAGCAAGTCCCTTGTGTATCATTCTTCATCTTTTGAAGAATTCTTCGTTTGTCTTCTTAAGTCCTTCATCTTTCATATGTTTTGTCTTATCAACTCAAATATAATTCCCAACAATCTTCCCCTAGTTGATAATGACAAAACCACATAATCACGAACTTCCCCTGAAGCTAAAATATATGAAAGATATCACCAAGGATCTTCAAGTTGCAATCATGCAATATCACCAAGGATCTTCAAGTTGCAGCCTTTAACTAAATCTTCTTCCCCTTTTTGTCTTATCTACTAGGGGACGCTAAATAAATGCAACTTTGATCTTTACAACCATAAACCAATATTACACTTCCAATCCAGTCTTTCAAAGTCTTGTATTACCCTCCGTGAAGTACACCAAAATGCTTACTAAAAATGAATCCAAGACAGTAGAAACCTAAACCTTCAGTAGTAATAACGACTCACAGGTGTTAAAATCTTCCCCTCGAATGATGCATGTAGTGACCAAAAGAACTTGTCGAATAACTATCCACCATAGTAACAAGAAGATAAGTTCTTTATCTTGAACATGATTCACAAAAATATTCAAGAATAATAAACATCTGGTCACAATCCAAATTCCAAACGTGTGTATTCTGTCCAACCATCACGATAACCTGTTTTGGACCTTAACCAATAGCTTCAACAAGCAGCACATAAGGATTATTGATAGTAGCTTCCCCTTAAATAAGCAACTCCAATAAATCTCAAACAATCATCTTGTGTGTCTTATTGTGTGTGTCTAACATCTTTCTTCTAACCGAGAACTAAAAATCCTTCAATTCTGTATGTGTGTAGATCCAATAATCATATTAAACCTCTTCTTATGTGTGTCAATCTCATCCAAGTAATCTGCTTATTACATGTACTCGTAAAAACCTGAACAGCCTTGAAAACAATCAGTACTGTCAAAGTATACGAGCAGTACTTTAGTCGAGCAGCAGTACCTTAATTCAATGGAGCAGTACTTTGATATAAGTAACAGTACCTTGCTTTTGTTTAGACATACCCACGTCCAAATCACAAATCAAGCAGCAGCAGGTAATAATCGACAATCATTGCTACGAATGAAAACAATAATCTCAAGCAATCACTAAATATGCTCTGATAAAAACAAATTCCCTTATCTAATATTTAGCAAGTTTTAGCTCCACCGACCCATGTGAGAACCATATCATCCAAGAATTAATAATAGTCACCGTCCCATTATCTAGCACAACCAATAGGAGTAATTACCAATAATCTCATTCGCTCAGTTATTAACATGCAATCTTCAAACCAGCATGTGACCATAAGCATTACAGAATGTTCTCCACCATGCGTTAAATCTCTTACAATGGCAGTATGATGGTACTAAGTTGTGAGGACCACAGCAGTGTGATTATGGAACCAGTAACTTCAGTCCATGCGTGAGTCCAGTAGCCTTAAACGCTCAGTAGTAAAGTTTATTCAAATAAGCAACATTAAAAGCAGTAACCTTACTTTGTCACGCATCATTCTCACAATAACAATCATCACCAGAACTCCTTTAATGTAATTAGGGTTCTAATAACAGCATGCTAAGGGTTTTTAGAATAGTTTACTACTAGGGATCATCCTTGAAATCATATTCAAGTCCCCAACCAGTAGCAAACCATGAAGAACAAACCCTAAATATCTAAGGTTCCAAAAGTACGAAACCCTAATCAACATCAAAGCCCTTCAACCATGAATTATAGGCAGCAAACAACATATATCCAACTTCCATGATGAATCATAATAAGTAAAATACGAATTCATGAAGTTGAATATCAAAGAAATCTTAAAAATTCGACTTACATGAACTTTTTCTACAGCAGACTTTGAGAATATTTATCTTTTTACTGAGAGCTCAGATCGAAGATCCCTCTGGTGGAATTCTTCCTTGATATGTAGAGAAGCTCCAGTAAAATTTTCAGCAAGATCCAACGGTTAACGAAGGAGAAAACGCGTTTGCAAAACAGCTCTGCAGAAAGTTACGAAAATTGAAAACAGCAGCGAATTTTTCTTCCTTCATCGACAAAAACCTTATGAATCCCTAGGTAACGAGCTCCCCTGTCTCTGATACCAATTGTGGAGTTTCTAACACTCCTTGGACCGTTTAGAGCACTAGGGTTAAACAATAACAAAGGTATACGCAACGGAATTAAACAATAAGAACAATGTTATTGCAAAAGGTTTTTCTTGTCATTATCTTCTCTAATGATTACACACTAATTAACACATTCTACCTTGATCAAGTAGAACATGTTATCTAAACTAAAACAAGAATCAATAAATTGATCTTGAGACTAACTAACTAAACCCTAGGCGTTTTTCCAATCCCTACGCCTAGGTTCCCACACACACACCCCTTTGGTGTTTACATCTTTGACACACACACACACACGTTTAAACCTAAGACCTGAATTCTCTTTATATAATAGAGAATTAGGTTTACAAAAGACAACGAAGGACTAATAAATAAAAACTTCTTTACCAAGCAAGTCCCTTGTGTATCATTCTTCATCTTTTGAAGAATTCTTCGTTTGTCTTCTTAAGTCCTTCATCTTTCATATGTTTTGTCTTATCAACTCAAATATAATTCCCAATACGCGTCATTGGTTGTGTTGGCGTATGTGTCCTGACGGACGGCTCGTCCGACCGTCCAGATAATATAAAATCGTCCGGCCAAGACCGGAAGGCACAAAAGTCATCCGGCCAATACGCTGTAAGTAGCAGGACAAGTGGCGTTGCCTTTTGGACAGATGGCAGCAGCAAACATCGCCGCCACCGTCTCGGGATTTACGGGATTATGTCTGCGACATGTTTCCATAAAACCCGGCGCCGCCATTCCAGGTACCAAAGCTGAGTACTATAAATACTCAGCTCATTCACTACTCTCTAATGACTTTTGATATATACATATTTGCTCTATTACTGTTTATAGTCCTTCGGAATATCCGATACTTATTCTCACGCCGGAGGTGGCTCCTGGGATAACACCCGGGGCGAGCCTAACGCGTCTTGTTGTGTGCAGATATACGGAGGACCTCAGAAAGTCGAAGAGAACCACCACCAGCCTTTCGGAGGAACTTTCATCTAGTTCATCCGGAAGGTCTCTTTATTTGTCCGGAGTGATTGCAGAAAATTACTTCAACAAATTGGCGCCATCCGTGGGACTAACTGCTCGATCTACTTAAAGTGCAGAATGGTCGATCCTACATCACAAAAAAGAAAAACGGCAGACATGGATGAGGAGTGGATGAACGCCCCGATTAGTTTCCCACCCATCCTTCCGGGAGACGTGTCGGACGAACCTTTAATAGTCGAAGCTGAGGTGGAAGGCTATACAATCCGAAGGGTCTATGTAGACCAAGGGTCTTCAATAGAAGTGATGTACGAACACTGCTTCGAACACTTATGCACTTCAATCAAAGCCAGGCTGAGAGAAACCAACACCCCGTTAATAGGATTCGCGGGGGAATCCATAAAGCCGTTGGGAAAGATTGAACTGGAAGTCTGTTTTGGGAGCCAAGGTTTGTTTCACAAGACCATGATGAAGTTCGCCGTGGTAAGGTCCCCTTCCCCGTACAACATCATTCTGGGACCCTCAGGTCTGAAAAAGCTGCGAGACATCCCCTCAACTATCCACTCGATGATGAAATTCCCTACTCCAAAGGGCGTAGCAACCTTAATCACTCGGTCGGTAATTGTTTCAGAATGCCGTAAACTAGAGGAGAATCAGATGATAGAGAAAGCAGAAAATGAACCTCGGAGTGCCGGGGTGACGGAGGAATTCACCGGGAAAACGGAAGAAATAATGGTGCATCCGGCTTATCCGGACCAGTTGGTAACCATCGGAGGAAATTTTTCCTCGGAATGCAGGAGGCAGCTGATCTCGCTGCTCGAGAACAATTGGGATGTATTCGCCTGGGAACCGGCGGATATGACAGGAGTACCCCGTTGGATTACCGAACACACGTTGAACGTGAACGTCCAAGACCGTCCGGTAGCACAGAAGAAAAGGACCTATTCGGCTGAAAAGAATCAAGCCATAGCCAAAGAGGTGGAAGAATGGGTAAAGGCCGGAATAGTTCGACCAGTACAGTACCCTACGTGGATTTCAAATCCTGTGTTGGTAAAGAAATCCGACGGTAGCTGGAGAATGTGTATCGATTTTAAGAACCTTAACTCGTCTTGTCGAAAGGATTATTATCCGATACCTGACATTGATTGGAAGATAGAGTCGGTCATGGGATTCCGATACAAATGTTTCTTGGATGCTTATAAAGGATACCATCAAGTGCAAATGGCGAAGGAGGATGAGGAGAAAACAACTTTCTATACCGAAAACGGGACATACTGTTATACCAAAATGCCGTTCGGTTTAAAGAACGCCGGAGCCACATACCAACGTTTAGTGGATTCGGCCTTCCGGACGCAGATAGGGAGAAACCTTGAGGCATATGTGGACGACATGGTCATTAAAAGTAAGACTGAAAAGGAGTTGTTGGCCGATATAGCAGAGACATTCGATAACCTCCGGAGGACCAATATGAAGTTGAACCCGAAGAAATGCTCTTTCGGGTGGAAGAAGGAAAATTTCTGGGATACATGGTAACGTCCGAAGGGATCAGGGCAAATCCGAAGAAAACAAGGGCTATTGTGGACATGCAATCCCCGAAATCGCTCAAAGAGATTCAGAGTTTAAGTGGTAAACTGGCAGCTTTGAACCGTTTCCTATCCAAATCGGCAGAAAGGGCGTTACCGTTCTTTGACACGTTAAAAAATATCACAAAGGAAAATCAGGACGAGTACCGATGGACGGATCAAGCCGAGGCAGCTTTTCAAGAGATGAGAAAGATGGTTCTCGAGCTCCCTTACCTAGCAACTCCAAAGCCGAAAGAAGATCTATACGCATACCTCTCAGCATCAAAGGGGGCGATGAGCGGAGTACTTTTGGTAGAAAGAGAAGGGAGGCAGATCCCGATACATTACGTCAGCCGAACGTTACAAGAGGCCGAGCAGAATTACCCTCTGGTCGAGAAGTTAGCTCTGGCTTTGCTGCACTTGTCCAGAAGACTTCGGAGATATTTTGAGGCCCATCCAATAAAAGTCATCACCGACCAACCCATCAAGCAAATACTGAACAAGGCGGAAGCATCCGGGAGACTGGCCAAGTACATCGTGGAATTAGGAGCTTACAACATCACTTATATCCCCCGGAACGAGGTCAAAGGACAAGTCCTTGCGGACTTTATAACGGAAATACCCGTGGTGACATCCGGTCAAAGCATGAAAGAGGGGGGCAAGGAGGTATGTAACATCTCCAATCAAAAGCAGTGGGTGTTGTATACCGACGGGGCCTCCAGCAAGGCGGCTGCCGGAGCAGGTTTGGTATTGATTGGTCCGGACGAAACGGAATACACCTATGCCATCCGGCTGAACTTCAAGAGCACCAACAACGAAGCGGAATATGAAGCCTTGCGAGCGGGGCTGAGAGTTGCCCGGAAGATGGAAGTTCGGATGTTGGAGGTCCGAGTGGACTCCAATTTAGTAGCAAGCCAGATCAATGGGGAATTCGTGGCATCCAAAGAAAGCATGATAAAATACCTGGCCAAAGCCAGGGAGTATATCGCGTTCTTTGATCAATTTAAAATCCGGAACATCCCAAGAACGCAGAACCAGAAAACCGATATACTCAGTAAATTAGCATCCATGGCTTTCGACCACATGACAAAGGAAACTCTAGTGGAAGTCTTGGAGAGGCCATCGATAGAGGAGGAGGTGATCAATGCCATTGTGGAGGAAGAAGAAGAAAATTGGATGACGCCAATCGTTCGGTGTAAGCAAGAAGGCATTTGGCCGGAAGATCAAAACGAGGCTCGGGCTCTCCGAATGAAAATCAACCAGTATACTATAGTAGATGGCGTGCTTTTCAAAAAGTCTTATTTGGGCCCAATGTTAAGATGTGTCGGACCACTCCAGGCCAATTACATCATCCGGGAAGTGCACGAGGGAGCATGTGGGATGCACTCAGGGCCGCGGTCCGTCGTGGAGAAACTAATGAGACAGGGGTATTACTGGCCGACCATGCACCGGGACGCCAGAGAAGTAATTCAGAAATGTGATTCTTGTCAAATACATGCACCCGTCCAAAGGCTTCCGAAAACGGTGCTGACTTCAATAATGGCCCCATGGCCCTTCTATCAATGGGGCATGGACGTATTGGGCCCTCTGCCGGAAGCTCCGGGGAAAGTTAGGTTCGTAATTGTGGCCATCGATTATTTCACCAAGTGGATGGAGGCTAAGCCGCTGGTCCGCACGACCAGAAAAGAGGTCAAAAAGTTTGTCTGGGATAACATAGTATGCAGGTTCGGATTGCCGAGGATAATCGTCATGGACAACGGGAGCAATTTCATTCACGATCCTTTCAAAAGTTGGTGCGAACGCTTGAACATAACCCAGATAAACACCGCCGTGGCTCATGCTCAAGCCAACGGTTAGTGGAGAGGGCAAACAAAAGCCTGATGAAAGGATTCAAGTCGAGGCTCGGCAGGGAAAGAGCCGGATGGGTAGACGAGTTGCCGAACGTCTTATGGGCACACCGCACATCCTTGAAGACAAGCAACGGAGAAACTCCATTCAGCCTTACGTACGGCAGCGAGGCAGTCATACCGGCAGAAATAGGAATGCCAACCTTTCGAACCATGATGACCAGGGAAAAGGAAAATGACGAGGGGATTTGTTTGAACCTTGACCTCCTACAAGAGCGAAGAGAGATGGCTGTAATCCGAGAGGCAAAATACAAGAGAAAGGTAGAACAGTATTACAACCGAAGGATTCGCCCCGAGTCGTTCAAGGTAAGTTTCACGTAGCTCCCTTAAAATGAAATGTCGTTACAAATACCTAACTATTTCATCCCAATTATGACTTGTCTCCACTTTGACTAACGTAAGAAACATAAAAACCTTCACAACTAAAGGTAGGTGATTTTTTATACCGAAGGAATGAAGCAAGCAGGGTGGAGAATCAGGGGAAGCTAGAACCTAATTGGGAAGGACCCTATCGGGTCGTGGAAGCATATCAAACCGGATCATACAAATTGGAGACAATGGAAGAGAAAGAAGTTCCACGGACTTGACATGCCGTCAACCTTAGAAAGTGTTTTTTGTAAATGTACTAATATATCTAATGTAATATCCGAAAGGAATTGATTGACTTTAAATGACAGATGCAGTTATCCTACAGTTAAAGGGGATTGATTTTCGCTACATACCAGACTCTCGTACCATCTGTTATTCTCTGAACATAAGTAGAAAATGGCCCCTCCGAGAGGTTCACGCCCTCCGAAGATTTTGTGGTCAATGTTCAAAGATGGTTCATACCCAAAAAGGGGTTGCCATGGCAAAAAGGCCTGTCGGCACCCAAAAAGGGGTGGCCCGTAAAATCATTTGTTATTTTCTGAACATAAGTAGAAAATGGCCCCTCCGGGAGGTTCACGCCCTCCAGAGATTTTGTGGTCAATGTTCAAAGATAGTTCATACCCAAAAAGGGGTTGCCATGGCAAAAAGGCCAATCGGCACCTAAAAAGGGGTGGCAGCATAATCATTTATTATCTTCCGAACATAAGTGGAAAGTGATCCCTCCGAGAGGTTCGTGCCCTCCGGAGATTTTGTGGTCAATGTTCAAGTATGACAAAAAGGCCGAACGGCACCCAAAAAGGGTGGCCGCATAATCATTCATTACCTTCCGAACATAAGTGGAAAGTGATCCCTCCGAGAGGTTCGTGCCCTCCGGAGATTTTGTGGTCAATGTTCGGAAAGGAGACGGTCGTGCAACCATGACAAAAGGCAAGTCGTCGAAGAACGCAGGTAACAACACAAATATATATATATATATATATATATATATATATATATATATATATATATATATATATATATATATATATATATATATATATATATAATATATATATATATATATATAAAGGGAAGGCATTTTGTGAATGTCGAAACAAATGGCATCAAATAATTTCCATTTCCAAAAGATGTACAAAAAGCATTCGAGTCATGCAATCTATTAATCATTACATTTGTCCGAACTATATTAACTGTTCGTAAACCTAACCTAACGGCCCAAGGGCCTTACACCAGTAATTGTTAAACACAGGTCAAAAGAGCTTCACGTAACATCCGGAGTGACTTAGATCCGTAGTCAAAACGGAGACACCAGGACATTACCAACGGACAACTTGTTCAAGGGTCTTCGGCCACAGGTTCGTTCGGTGCAGGTCAGGGAATAGGCCCATTATTTCCAAAAGGGGCTTATCCTCGGCGTTGCTCACCTTCTGGACATACGGATATTCCGCAGAGAAAAGCCCCTCGTATAAAGGCGTGAACTTTGCCTCAGCCTCTGTATCCAGGTTATCCACATCGGCCACAATCTTCGCCACATCCTCCGGCTTGCGACCAAAAGACACACCATCTAGAAACCCGGATTGAGAGGACAAGCTGAAAGGAGCAGCCAAATTTTGTTTATACTCATGGCTATTCAGGAGCCGGCGAACCATCTCCGGAATAAAATCCTTGATCAATTTTAATCGCTCGAACGTCCGTCTGACCAAGCTTGACGGCCAGATCCTTCCTCTCTTGATGAAGTTTGGAACTCTCCTTCTCCTCAACACTGAGCTTGTCCTTAACCTTATTCAATTCAGCCTCCAAGGCCTTGACTCGTGCAGCCGAAACCCTCTTTCCTTCCTCCTTCTCCTTCTCCAACCGAGAGAGGCGGCCCATGAGATCCGATTCTTTGACCGTGCAGTTTGTGTGCTCGTCCCTCAATTTCCGGAGCTCCTCGGCCTCTCGGGATGCATCCTCGCATCCCTCATGGGTGCGGTATAACTGCTTATATTCCTCAAGTAGGAACTCATATCGGCCCAAAATATCCGAGTGAGCCGCCGCTCCACGGCCCAATAACGCCCACCCCCTTTGAACGGCCTCCGAATCACCCAAACTTTGAAAATAGAACTCCTCTCGGGGAGTAGGCAGATGTAACATCAAGTCTTTGCAAACCGCCCATTTGTTCAAGCGATCGCCCCGTTCGATGCACCATTCCGGAACAAACACCGCAGCTGGGTCACTGTCAGCCGTGGACTTGGTCTTACCACGACCAGAAGCTGCCACGGAGGAACCCCCTGAAACAAAAAAAACAAAAAAACATCCCATCATGTATATGCAAAGAAAGGGAAATATGCAAGGTAACCAGATCCGAACGGCATACCAACTTCAGCAGTCCCGGTTGCAAAACTCATTCCCTCTTGTTGTCCACCGACAACTGGCAGACGGAACGACCGGATGGGGAAGGGTTCAGAATGACCTCGACATCTAGCGAATCAGACTCTAGATCCACCATGGGAGTATCTGTGAGTTTACTCCTCTTGGCAGGGCGGGCAGCGCCGCTACCCCCCTCGCCGCGCAAGGCACGCGCTCGTGCCTTACTTATTCCTACGCCCTGCTGGGCCTTTAGAGCCTCCCGGGTGGCAGCCTGCTTTTGTTTCCTACGTTTGGCTTCCAGAACCCGGCTGTCGGCTTCCTCGACCCTTTTCTCCTCGGCCGTTTTCTCAGGAATGTCAGCATTTGATGGAGCAGGAGCAGTCACATATAACTCATGGGATTCATCCTCACCATAAGCATCTCCTCCGGCCATAAAGACGCCCTTCCGGACTTGAGGATTGATCAAGTACTCGGACATCGGTACAACTGCGGAGGAAAAACACAACGATTAGGAACAAGCACAAGTTAACAACGGAAGTAGGGATGAGGTTTGCGAAGTTATACCTTTCCCATCGGCATCCTTAAGCACGGCCCGGTGGCCGGGATATCTCCAATTTGAAGCCAACCCCACGGCGTAAAGGAAGCCCGAAGGAATCGGAATGAGATCAGTGACATTTTCGGCCAGCCTCTCGGCATCAGCGAGATTAAATTCACCACTCGAAAACGGATCCGAGATGTCAGAATCATGATGCCTCCAAGGCTTGGAAAAGGGGATCGCCCGTCTGTCTATCAAGAAAAAATTATGTTTCCAACCCTTCAATCTGGTCAAAATCTCCCGGAAGCAAACCCTCTTCTCCCTACCACTTCGTTTTTCAAAGGAGAACCAATGGCCTTGCTTACTCAACTTGTAGAAGGCTCGGAATAGGGAAGTAGTGGGAACAACGTCCAGGCTTCGGCTGTACACCTTGAAAAGGGTGGCACGGTGCAAACCTAGCGGAACCATCTGAGAGATATGTACCTTGTAATATTTGATGATACCTAGCAGAAAAGTCGAGAAGGGCACGCTAAGACCACCCTCGTAAAAATACTCCCGTACAGACCAATGGCGCTGTCCGGCAATTGGTCCATCTTCATATGCGGTGGAGGTAATCTCGGGTGCAGATCCTCCGGTATACCCATGTCCTTCGTCAGTATGTACAGAGCCCCCTCGTCCATCTGGGAGGTGTACTTTTGGATATCGAACTTGGGAACGAATCCTCCAACCTATTGTATATCTTCTTCAGGAATTGAGTTGGGAGAGTTTGACATAGTTAAAAACTGGGGGGAAGTGGTATGTAAAGTTGATAATCTGAAACACGCCTCTTGAACCGAACGACGAAATAAAGTCAACCGGAATAACAGAAAATCACTCGGGATAATTTGTAAAAGCCTTTCGGAAGAAAATGGCGAAAGGTTAGTTAAAGCAGAAAAGTTACAGTGTTAAAAAAGGCGGTAGGAATGACGCTATTTATAGGCAAAAAACAAGAAGGTGAAGCGATGTGCCTCATCAGCTGATGATGTGGCATTTCTTCAGCCATGCGATACGTACAACGGACACGTGTCGACATCTTGGAACCACAGTAAAAATGGCGGCTGTCCTTAAAAGGAGGTAATAATGGTTTTTGGCTGTTTATTCATTGAACCCACTCGTCCAATCCCGAAGGACCTGGGTCCTTCGGAATTGGTAAAAGGGGTACTTCGAAATTTTATAGTATCGCAATATCGGATAAGTCGATACTACGATACTGGGGGGGACATGTTGGCGTATGTGTACGGGCGGACGGCTCGTCCGACCGTCCGGATAATATAAAATCGTCCGGCCAAGACCGGAAGGCACAAAAGTCATCCGGCCAATACGCTGTAAATAGCAGGACAAGTGGCGTTGCCTTTTGGACAGATGGCAGCAGCAGACATCGCCGCCGCCGTCCTGGGATTTACGGGATTATGTCTGCGACATGTTTCCATAAAACCCGGCGCCGCCATTCCAGGTACCAAAGCTGAGTACTATAAATACTCAGCTCATTCACTACTCTCTAATGACTTTTGACATATACATATTTGCTCTATTACTGTTTATAGTCCTTCGAAATATCCGATACTTATTCTCACGCCGGAGGTGGCTCCTGGGATAACACCCGGGGCGAGCCTAACGAGTCTTGTTGTGTGCAGATATACGGAGGACCTCAGAAAGTCGAAGAGAACCACCACCAGCCTTTCGGAGGAACTTTCATCTAGTTCATCCGGAAGGTCTCTTTATTTGTCCGGAGTTATTGCAGAAAATTACTTCAACAGGTTGCAGGACGAAGACTCGTCCGATTTGCATTTATTACGGGTGGTCTTATAAGAAAAGATAACGGAATAAGAGATAGAAGTATAGAACTCATAGAAGTTTAGAAGAAGAAAAACATTTAGTTCCTGGGCCTTGCACATTGCATATCTCCTAATATGGCCCATTCATCTACAGATCTATTAATTGGTAACAAATGGCCTATATAAGCCCAACCCAAAAACAATATCTTGAATTTTGAAATCTGGACAAACACGGTAAGTGGTAACACACCTAATCGAATTAATGAGCAGTTACCATTCCGCATGCATACAATTAATATTGGAATCTTTTAGTATTATTTTCTAAATTAAACTTCTAAAATTAGCTCTACTAATCTCGTTTTGGCTATAATTTTTATGACTAATAGAATCATTCACAAGAAATCTGTATCTTATCAAGACTTCAAAAAACTAGCAATGTAATGCATATGTAGTAGTATGTTCACGTACGATTGTTCACGATAAGTACCAGAGGCGTCTCTGAGGATTTACGTGCCCTATCCGAGCCGTTAAAAAATATGCCCTTTAGACCCCTTAGGCTGTTCTTCCTCTTCAACATCTTCTTCTGCAACGTGTTCGTGCCCTTCCTCATCTTCTAGTTCTACTTCAGCATGTTCTCTCTTCCTCTACAACATCTTCTTGCTCTTTTTAAAAAAATACATATAATATATATATATATATATATATATATATATATATATATATATATATATATATAATATATATATATATATATATATAGGATTTTTTTTTTTTTTTTAAAATGTGCCCTCGCGTAAAACAGACCCTAGCCCGTTGGCCTCCCCGGCCCACCCAAGAGCCGCCCCTGATAAGTACGTGTTTGAAACTCGGAAGGAGAAGATAGTGATGTCAAGAGTAGAAATAATGTACTTCTTTGATCATTCTACTATTGGTAAAAAATTTCCTTTTTGTTACGCTTTATTGATAAGAATGTTGGTGTAAAGGCCATTTATATAACAAAAATAGTTGACACTGTAGCTGAAGATAAAGCTATAGATGAAGTTTTTTTTTTTTTTACTCAAAGTAGCAGTAGATTTTTAACGATTATGATAGATTATATTTTTAAAAGCTTTAATATTATTTGTCAGCCAAACAAATCTAATTTTATAAATAGCTTATTTTTTTAGAAAACCATTTAAATTACTTATAAGCTTGCACGCCGAACATGTCATAAATGTTTGCGGTAAAGAAATAGTGTCCCTTTAGTAAACTACTCCCAACTATTAATAAGTCGCCTTACTAAAAAAGTACTTGGTGAATACTTACTAGTCCGCGGTCTATTATTCCTAGCGCTAAGACTATGTGTAGTGGGGCGCTAAAAGCTCCAACCAAGCCCCAAAAACGTCCCATAGCGCCCCTATGCCCATTACCACTAGGCGTGGTTCAAAAAAAAAAAAATAATTCAAATTTGCATTTGGGCGTTGTATCTTCAGCGCTTGTGCCCCATATCTCACAACCAATCATATTTTTTTTTATTTTTTTTTCTGTTTATTTTACTCCTTTTTTTTTTTTTCCATCCAATCATATATCACAATTGTTTTTTATTTTAATTTCTTTTTTCTTCAAAATATACTAAATGAAATGCCACATGGCGCTCCACGCCCCACCCACCACTACACCACTTTTTCTACCAAGCCCCAACATGGCTCACACTGCCACATGGCGCACAATGCCCCATCCTCTCTTACACACCACTACACATAGTCTAATCCATGGTTCCTTTCGCGGTCTATTGTGTTTAGCCCTAGTACATACCTTCTGGTTACATCTGTTACAAAAGTGAACAAATCAAAATCGTCGGAAATTTACCATTTTAACCTTGTAGAAAGAAGTCCAAAAATGAGGGTAGGGGTGATGCAAGTCACGTGCACTTAAATACTCCGAAGGCTGCTATCCCCAAAGTTTAGTTGGAGCCTTTGACAAACCTACATCCAACCCTCCATTTCACATCCAATGGCCTACATTAATCCCACTAATCTACAATACTATTTAAAAAATGGAGTTAACTGCAAAATTCGTCCCTGTAGTTTGACTAAAGTGCATGTTTTGTCCACATCTTTTCAAATATAGAAGCACCGTCCCCGTTAGAAACTTACGAGTGCACTTTTCGTCTCCGACCAAAGTCAAATGACTATATTACCTTTGTATTCTTTGGTCAAATGACTATATTACCTTTGTATTCTTTCTATTTAATAAAATTGAGATGATGGAGATTTTAGTTATTTTGTTTAGGCTAGAGACGAAAATTGCACTCGTAAGTTTTTTGACATGGACGGTGCATTTCAAAAAGGTAAGGACAAAACATGAAATTTGACCAAACCAAAAGGATGACTTTTGTAATTTACTCTAAAAGAAAATTACAAAAAGTAAAACTAAAAAGGGTGGAAAATATGTAACCCCCCCCCCCCCCCCCCCCCCCCACCCACTTCTTCACTTCTTCACTGTTCTTCACATATCAACAACATAATAAACTCACAAACAAGAAGAACTCAAAACCACCCCCCCCCCCCCCCCCCCCCCCCCCCCCCCCCCCTTCACTTCTTCACTGTTCTTCACATATCAACAACATAATAAACTCACAAACAAGAAGAAACTCAAACACAAGTACACAACACATACCAAAAATCCCATTTTCACCAAAATTAACTTAATGCAACCCATTAATTCTTTCTAAACTTTAAAAACCTTATATAAATCCATTCCTCCTGTTACAAACATCCTCATTTTCAGTTTTTCACCATCTTTATCTTCCATTATTTTTGCTTTCAAAACAAGATTTCATTTGGGTTCTTGAATAAGTGTTAGAAGAATAGATCCTCAAGTGAGTAATCTATATATTCTTTTAGTTTTTATAAAAAAATGTGTTTTCAAGAAATATTAGAAATCTTGTTTTTTAGAGATGAAGGTTAAATATTTAGCCTTTATCTTCAATTGTTGTTATTTTCATCTGGAATTTTGTTTGTTTCTTATGGTTTTCATTCCATGTTTTTTTAATGCAGGGTGTTTGTGAAGATTTGATGCTGGTTTTATCATAAACTTTCATGTAAGTATACTTTAAAAAAATATATATATATATTTACTGTTTTTAATTTGGGGGGATTCATGCTCAAAATGAGGTTTTACCTGATTTTTTCAGAAACAAAAACTGTAACTTTGTTGTTTTTTAGTACTTATGAAATGTAGGGTGATTTGAAAGATTTACTTTTGGTTTTACCATAGATCTTTAACTGTGTATTCAGTATTTGTTTTAAATTTAGTTTTTTTTTTTTTTTTTTTTTTTTTTTTTTTTTTTTTTTTTTTAATCTCCATTTTCATAGATAAAGCTTGAAGCTTTGTTGTTTTTGTAAGTTGTAATCTTTCACTTTTTGTACTTTTTCTTTTACTTACTCATGTATTTGAATAATTTTGAATTGCAGGGTGATTTTTAAGATTTGAAATTGGTTTTAGCATAGATCTTCATGTAAATATACTTTATTTAGATGTTTTTTCAAAAAAAAAAAAAAAAAACATTTTTAGGTAGTAATATGTCTTATTACTTATTTAGGGTACATAGTTAAAATGGTCACTTGTTTTTCACAGATTAAAGATTTATATTTCATGTTCTTTGATGCTTTTGAAATGCAGGGTGAATCAGTAGATTTGATGCTGGTTTTGGCATAAATCTTTTCAAGTGGTACACTATTTTTTATTTTTATTTTTTACAAACTTTTGGTTCTTTGGTCTTTATATTTTTCGGTTTCATGTCTAAAATGGGGATTTCACTTGTTTTCTATAGATAAAGATAGAAGCTTTTGGTGTAATGGACAAGTTACAGTGGGGGAATAGAAAGAGACTAAGGTTTATGAAGGTGAAAGAATCAACTCTTATGAATGGAAAATCGGATGGAAATGAAATTAGTGTGAAGAAAAAAAGCACATCTCAAAGAGTTGATAGAAGGGTTGTTAACGAACAAGATTCTCTTCCTCTTCATGCTTCATCTCCTCAACGTCTCAATCGGTATAGCACACTATTTTTGTTTTCTTAATAATGAACCCAAAAAACCATAGTTCTCTTGATTACTATTTATATAACTCAATTGCTCTTACTATTGTGTTATCTTGATGAAAACCTTAGATCTTTCGTTCCTTTGGAGCTTGAAGAATTGCCGAATTGGTATAGGTTTATTAAAATTTGGGGTTACTTTATTTGATCATAAAGCAAAAAAAGAACATGGGCTATGTTGAGAAACAAAGAATAACAAGGATAAAGTTTGGTGCTTTTTCCTGATAGGTGTTTAGCTTTGTTGAATACATCTTATAAAGCCTTTTGTGTGGTCAAAATCTAAGGGCTATGTTGAGAAACAAAGAATAATAAAGATAAAGTTTGGTGCTTTTTCCTGATAGGTGTTTAGCTTTGTTGAATACATCTTATAAAGCCTTTTGTGTGTGTGAATTAGATGGAAACATTTAAGAATTTTATATTTTTTGTGTGTTTTTAGTCAGATCTTTGTTAACTTTCCGGAAAAAAGATAGAAATATTTTTGTTTTTTGGGTTGTTTTCTTTCTTTCTGATTGGTTTGAGGATCACCAACAGGAAGGTAATGTCGGCATTATCATCACCGGAAAAGGAAGATCGGTATTACTCAACACGAGGATCATCTGTAAGTGGATTTGAAGAGAGTAGCAGCAGCAGGAAAGTGTTGCAAATGGATACAAAAAAAGAGAGTAAAAAGACTGCTTGGCCTAAACTATACACAACATTATCAAGCAAAGAGAAAGAAGAAGACTTTATGCTTATGAAAGGGTGTAAATTGCCTCAAAGGCCTAAGAAAAGAGCCAAGACCATTCAAAAAACCATACTTGTAAAATTCTTTAAGTACCCTTTTCTTTTTTGTTCTTTATAGCTTTCATATTCATGAATCAATTCAGATCCTAATTAAATGTTGGTGTATTGAATGCAGTTGGTAACTCCAGGTGCATGGCTATCTGATCTATGTCAAGAAAGATACGAAGTTAGAGAGAAAAAGACAGCTAAGAAGGTAGTGAACCTTTTAGTCAACTCCTAATAATGCACAAATGGGGTTATCCGTGTTTGGGTTACTCGGTGAGTAGAGTCTTTGACTCATATGTACGTGACCTAACCAAGTATCCCCGTAATTGTTTCCCAACCCTTTCGTTGACCATTTTTTTTAAGATACTTTTACCTAGTGAGCTTTGAATCCGATACCTCTTGTCTCAACACTTGTGTCAAATGCTAATATGCTTGAAAAGCTAGGAAAATATGTTAGTTGAAAGTTGTGCATTTGCTTTAAATTTGGATCCTTTTGTGGTCAAAATCTAAGGTGTACTTTATGAAGTGGAAGTTAGTGTACCATTTTATAATGAGTGGTACTATTCATTTTTTTGCAGAGACCAAGAGGATTGAAGGCAATGGGGACTATGGAAAGTGATTCTGAATAAGTTTTGAAGGAAAAAGATGTTGAATTCGGGTAGGTTTTTGGTTTAGCGGGTTGCTAGAAGTTGGAAAGAGCAACATTTATTTTGATTTTTGAACAAACTTGTTTGCTCTTTGCAAAATATTTTAATTCAATGTGTACTTTTAGTAGCAATCAACATTTTGGATCATGAATCATGATAGTCGAACCCTTAAGCTTTTGATAGACTAAATCTTTTGTGGGGTAGTCTTTTGCTGGATGTCCACATTCGTTAGACGAGTATGCTAAGTCCTATGGAATGCAACATCGTACGATCCATGCTTCTTTTTCCTCGGCAACAAACCTGAACATGCTTACCATAATATGTAATATACTAATCGACTACACATCATTGTGACATATGAGTTACTTCATCCCTCCTACTTTTATTGTCCACCAACAATAAATATTACAAAGAATATATTATTTAGGTAACAAAATGTCCAATTTACCTGTAAATTTACAGCTTATAAATCTAAAACGTACTTGTAATTGTTATTTATTAAATAGTAAACTACAAAATACATCCATGTGGTTTGGTCAAATTCACACGATACATCCCTCCCAAAAAAATTGCGCCATACACATCCCTCCGTTAGTAAAAGTTAAACACCACACATCCACGAGGACGAACGGTGCAAACATTGTCTCGTTAAGTTGGACACGTGGCAGTTATATTTTTTTAGACAAGGGTAATTTAGTCCTTTCACCCATCTTCTTCTACAAATCCACATCCAGTAACACAAATCCACAAACACAAACACAAATCCAGAAACACAAACACAAATCACAAATCCAGAAACACAAATCCAACTGACTAATTTGTACCGTTAATGAGAAATTAACAATAATTTCTAATAGCCTAAATACTGATTCAGATCATGTATAACTCATGCCAACACATCCCTATGAATGTACTAATCATTACTGGAAAACATCAAACAATTTCCACACATGTTCATGACTATTCTAAAACTCAAGAACACCTCAAAATCGAATTGCATGCAAATCACAGTATTAATCCAATTAATTTACAAGAAATGCACATATAATGATCCTAAACAAAACCCCTTTACTTAATTAGACTCAAATAAGCACAATCAAAATTCCCCAAACCGACCTTAAACCCTAAAATTCAAAAAATCATTCAATCGTGTTTCTGGTTACAATTGGTGATTGGGAACATGTTAGGAACATATAAATGAACAAAACCCACCAAAAAAATCCACCATAAACACCCTCAATCGTGGGTTGTAAAGAAGTAGTAGCAGATTTTGGTGTTGGATTAGATGGAGGGATAAGGGAGATGTTGGTGTGTGTGTGACTGTGTTGGTGGTGTTGGATTAGATGGAGGGATAAGGGAGGTGTTGGTGTGTGTGTGACTGGTTTGATTCATGGGTTGTAAAGAAGTAGTAGCAGATTTTGGTGTTGGATTAGATGGAGGGATAAGGGAGGTTTAGATGGAGGGATAAAGCTATGACAACATGGCTGCTTCGTTTCATATGACAACATAAAGCTATGACAGATTTTGGTGTTTGATTTAGATTGTGTTTGATTTATGTTTGTGTTTTTTATATGTGTTTGTGTTTTTGAATCTGGGTTTATGAATTTGTGTTTTTATATGTGTTTGTGTTTGATTAAAGAAGAAAGAGTGATTGAGGTCGATTGATTTAGATTGTGTTTGATTTATGTTTGTGTTTTTTATATTTGTTTGTGTTTTTGAATCTGGGTTTATGAATTTGTGTTTTTATATGTGTTTGTGTTTGATTAAAGAAGAAAGAGTGAGTAGGTGTGGTGTTAAAATGACTAAAATACCCTTGCTTAAAAAGAGTTAACTGCCACGTGTCCAACTTAACGAGACAATCTTTGCACCGTTCGTCCTCTTGGATGTATTGTGTTTGACTTTTACTAACGGAGGGATGTGTATGGCGCAATTTTTTTGGGAAGGATGTATCGTGTGAAATTGACCAAAGCACAGAGATGTATTTTGTAGTTTACTCTTTATTAAATGTTGATGATTTGTTTACGTTCACCTCCATCTCTCTTGATGTACGTTCACCTAGATCCATAACTTCCGTGTATTGGTGGTGTTACACATTTTATCACCACTTGGACTTGGGATCAAAGTTCAGCATCCACTCTTTTAAACTCTGCTACAATGGGACGTTTTCATCATAAAAAACATAACAAATAAACACTAAAAAAAAAAATTACACAACAACAAAAAAAAAAAAAAAAAAGAGACAAAAGGTACACCGTACACCCTTCCGGGTTCCCTTTGTATTACTAGGGGGTTAGAATAGGGGACATTATACATAACCCCCTATAAGTCAAACGTACAAACCGCGAAGCACACAGTACAACCGTCTGATGCGTGCAATGATTGCATACCTCCTATAGGGGGGTCCAGATAGACTGCCCTGTTAGAATAACTCGACCCATTTTCAATTGGGGGCATGTTATACATACCTTCCTTATGGGCTATATGTACAAACCGCGAAACACATGGTACAACAGCCTGGAGCTTGCAATCATTCGATAGGGAGTCCTTATAAACTGCCCCTTTCAATTGATAGTGAACATTCCTCGAATTTTAAAAGTTACTCTTGCTACTTAATACGGACGCCATTTCTCAACACACACTAGATTTCGTTTTTTCTTTCTCGTTGTCTTTAATTATTCTCACAAATCTAATAATTTATCAGTATATTTTAACTCCGACATCTTTCTATCTATTGGTTTTTTTCTTATTATTTTTGGTTGTAAAAGTTTCTGTTCTTTTATACCATACGAATAAACCAAAATTCAGACTTGTTGACTTTTTAAATAGTGCTGAAGACCTGGTTAGACCTGCCTCACATGGTGGCGGGCTGGTGACGGTTGAGATTGAG
This sequence comes from Artemisia tridentata subsp. tridentata, assembly GCA_021014915.2. Classification (NCBI taxonomy): domain Eukaryota; kingdom Viridiplantae; phylum Streptophyta; class Magnoliopsida; order Asterales; family Asteraceae; genus Artemisia; species Artemisia tridentata. The sequence continues at coordinate 380,142,228 of CP139505.1, forward strand.
GCTGGTGGCTGAAATGGTGAGGAAGTAGAAGTGACAAAAGAGGATAGAAAGATGAGAAGTAGAGTTTTGATGTGTTTAGCTTGTTTGCTGTTGTGGCGGGATTATCAAACATTCATCTGTCAGTTTGTTAAACACATTATAATTCTAAAGAGTATATACCGTAAAATGACCTTTATATATATAGTGACTAGATAAATTTAAGTAATTTTGTTCAAAAGAAAAAGATTAATCTAAAAAAAGATAATCACTTTTGAAGCATCAAAATAGTTTCTTCCCATTATGGTGGATAAAAAAAAATAGTTGTTGGGTGGAGTCAGTGGGTTGCTAGCCCTTCAAAGTGTGCAGAAGCAGTATGAATTCATGATGGCTTGTGGTTCGTTCAGGCCTGCTTTGTTTGTGTGTTTGCTTCATGGCTGTTTTGGACAGTTGTGTTCGGAATTTATTGATAGTAATACAATTGTATGATACAAATATCTCATATTACAACAAAGTGATTGAAGCCTGCGATTTGCAGTGTCCTAAAATAGAATTTCGCTCGAATTGGTGCGGACTTTTTTGAGGATACAACAACCCATTCAAGAATATTTGAATTGGTCTTCATGATGAATTTTGTAATCATATATATAGTGCATGCATGAAAGGGTATCACAGCCATTGCAACTCTTCAAAATACTGTAATATGGTATAACTATCAAAAATTAAACTTTGCATCAGTTTCTTAGTCAACACAATGCAAATTTTAATCTGGGTTACCAAAAACTAATTCTAGATTTTTAAATTTGAGTCCAAAAGCCCCAAGACCCTCTTTTGACCATTTATTATCTCTATTATTAAGCCCAATTAAACATAATTAATCCTAAAAACCACCCACTAAGCCAACTACTATGGGCTTCAATTATTTGTTAGCCATTGGTATGCGTGTCAAAAAAGTTGACCTGACCCGACTAACACGAGTTCAAATAGGGTCGGGTTCGTGTATGTTATTTTTAGTCTCGGCTCGACTTTGACCAGACCCGCATTGACCTGAACCCGACCAATCCAACCCGATTAACGCCCCTAATAATTGGTGGAAAGTCATTATAAAGAGATGCAAGTTTCATTGTGGCTCCCATGTGGGATTAGTTTTTCCATGTTCCAACAATACCACGCATTTTCTATTCAAACACCAATAAGTTGTCTTATTAGCGTTTGTGGAAGGGTTTTTTGGGTGATGGTATGCTTTTGTCATCAAGAAATCCAGACATCTCGTTGGTTTTTTGTTGTATATTGTTTTGGGAAGAAAAGATGAGAAGTTGAGAGGAAATTAAAAATAAATCAACTTTTTTCACTCTTCTCTTCTTTCCAAGAAATTCGACGTCATCTCAAGAAGTTGAATTTTAAGCTTATTCCGTTCAATCTCTTTTCTTTTCTTTCCAACTTGGTAACACAAAACTAAAAACCAACTTTTTTTTTTTTTTTTCTTTCTCTTTCTTCTTCTTTTCTCTCTTCTAATCTTCATTTTTCTTCTTTCCGTTTTACACTCGAGAACATTCTTTTCTTTGGCTTTTGGTTGTGTTGTTGCCTTGTCCTTCTGTTTGTTTTCTTCTTCTTGTATTGTTTTGGTTTTCTGTGGTTATAAAGTTGCTTCCTTTCTAGAAAAATAATGAAACTTCTTGATAAATCGTATGCAAACAGATGGTAATGTGGCATAAGACCTTAACTAAAAAATCATCAAGACAATAAAAGCATAATGACAAATAATTCCATTTGTGGGCTCAAACCCCCCTTTAATTTCCTCAATTAGCCGAGCAATCACAACTCAGTTAGTTGAAATGTACACCTTAACCAATGTACTAGTGCCAACTAACCTATACCTTTTCTCCAACTCAATGTATGTACTCCTTTCATGACATAATGCAAAAGTCAATAAAACATAACTATTTTTCACTTTAACATTAGTTAGTATTGAAAAAAGTTACACTTTGACACATGATGGAAGCTTGCTTACAAAGTCAAGAGAGCCAATGAGAATGCATGTGATTTCCACATTGCCATTACTTGCTTGCAGTCCAAAAGACATGTTTTGTGTTTTTATATAATGTGCATTTGACATTGTACTATGTTGTTTATGAAGTAACTTTGATATTGTACATTTGCATCTCTTTCATAAGAAAGGTATTGTGTTTGCTCCAACAATTTTCTTCTCAAGATTGTTGTGAAAGACTATAAGAAGCAATGAAAGAGACAAACTCAAGATTAACTGGTCTTCCATTTTGTTTGGGATATTTGTCTCAATCAACTACAAAGAGTGAATCAAAAAGGTCATCAATGGCTGAAATCAAGAAATCTTGGAGTTATGTTGCTTCAAGTAGATCTAACATCTCTAAAGCTATGGAAAAGCTAATCAAAGTTACATTAAAAAGCTTTGCTAATGTATTTGGTACGTGAATTCTTAATGTTATTTTACTCTTTAGAGGCTCTACAAATATCAAATACTTTACGACTTCCATATAGATATTAACTTTTTTACAAAACCAAAGGGCCTTAGGTCCAATGTTATCTGTCATGAGACGATTATGTCCCCGACCAAAAGGTTGTAAGTTCAAATACTGTGAAAGACGAAAGTGAGATTGTTGGTTATTTAAGAATATTATATTACATTTATATCCACAAAAAAAAGGTGTACAAATTATATATGTATCTAAGTTTGCCTCTCAAAAAAATACGGAGTATTTGCAAAGTTTAAAAGGATATAACATTTCTTGTATCAACTTTTGAACGTTATATATTTAGTTGCATGTTACAAAGTCGAAATTTATTGTCTTTCAGCTTACAAAGGTTTTGAGGATATCGAGATAGAAACCGAACTGGAAATAGGATATCCAACTGACGTTAAGCGTTTTTCACACATAGGCTATGATGGATCAATGACTACAAATCCTGACAAAATTTTGGATCATCTCCAACCATTAGCAACGCTACCACTTCCTTCGGTTTCTCTGAAACAATTTAAGCTTGCGATGGCCGCACAAGCTGAGGGCCAAAACCTCTAAAGATTTTTGTGCTCTTAAATGTAGTTAAAGGCTCGATACAAAATATCAAAATTATATTAGTTTGATTTTTTGGTGAAATTGTACTGTTTTTGGGGTGTTAATTTGATGATGGTCTGGTTGAGATTGTTTCATTTTGAACAAAACTTGTAACTTTTTTTACTATCACTAGCTTGATGCTAATTACTAATTTTGTTTAGCATTGTTTATTGCTTATATGCCACGTATTACGTATTGTTCTCACTCAATTCATCTCTTTTGGCTATGAGGCCGGTCACAACAAGTATGGATGGAACTTGACAAGTTTTGTCAAAGAGACCAAAATGTAATCCGTCTGCTATAGGGGAACTTACACTTTTTTTACATTTGTATTGCCTAGTACTACAAGGATTAGCCTTAGAGAGTACTCGCTGCTAAAATTTTCAGGGGGTTCATAACCCCCTCGGTCACCACTAAGTTTCGTCTATGACTGCAAAACTGCTAGTGGAGCGGCTTCTCATGATATGTCGATATAAATATAGTATTGTTTAGAACGTTGGTTTAAACTACTTTACATTATCGTAAATATAGGATTGTTAAATCCACATATGAACACATAACACGTATAAATACTTCTAGGGAAAAGTATCACTGTTGTAAACAGCAGTGATGATTCGCTGATGTAAATGCTTTAGGGACCATTTTTGTTACAAAATGAACATTCAAGGACCATTTAGTAACATCAGGGAGTGGATTTTGTGTGGGTACAACAGGGATGTTATCCCTATACTTCTAACTCATTTGGTAAATCAACCCGAAATAGAAAAATTATTAAGAACATGTCGTGAGTTTACAGCATTGTAATTTATCATGATTTGTGCATGAGTCATCTATTCACATGTTGTTACCATGACTGTGAAATGTGAATATTAAATTCATTGTTATCATTTGATCAATCACTATGTCTTCTTTGTAGTCTACAAACATGTCATAACAAACTTCTTTTCTCATTTAATTTTCCACAAAATAGGAAGAAGGTTCAATTGCATGTATACCCACTAAAACTTTCTTATTTGCATATATATTCAAAACATGTTTAACTTGCATTGTATATCATGCATTGAAAGCTTGTATTTTAGGGAAATATACCAGTTTTTTAGTTTTAGTGGGTATATATGCAATTCTCCCTAGAAAGTATATCACATAAAATAAAAGTAATGTAGGAATGGAAAAATCCTAGCATTTGTACAATAATTCACGAAGAAAAAAAATTTGTTCGAAATTTCATGTGATAAATGTATGTCACAATAAATGATTGACAATGACATCCAACGTATAAAGAAGCCATAGAAAAGGTGTTAGAAGTTGGTCACTACTTGTTCTTTAGTTTGTTAATAAAGAGATTATTTAGATAAACTAATGTATGTCAACTGATTTATAAATTTACTTTAACAAAGATCTAGAAGTAAAGACTTAAGTAAACTAGCAAAGACATAAGAGTAAACTAACATATTAACTAATATTTAATTCGAAATGAATTAAAAGATGTATTTGGAAATATACACTTTTTTTAGGGTAAATTGCAAAAATGGTCTCTAAAGTAGCCTAAATACGCTAAAAAGACACCGAGACAAAAAGTTTTGCAAAAACGACAATAATGTTTCCCTTTTTTGCAAAACAGCCCCCGAGAACTAACTTTCGTTATTTCGATCGTTAAGTTCCATGTCACTGAGGGTAGTATTGTCATTTCACTGTTCCCGGGTACTATGTATACGTGTCATATCACTGTAGCTATAAGGACTAAATTTGTAATCGATGTTTTTACCAGAATTAAATATGACCGTTTAATCACACTATTCCACACAACTCTTTTTACACACTTTGCACTATCCAGTAAAAAAAATGGTCGTTATTTGTGACTGTGGGAAACAAGCAACAATCAAAACAAGCTGGACAAATAGGAACCCAGGCCGACAGTTCTACTGTTGTCCGTCATGTAGGTTTATTGGATGGACGGATCCTCCAATGTGTTGCCGAGCAGTCGATGTGATTCCTGGCCTCCTGAGGGCAAGGAGTGACCTTGAAGAAGACTTGGAGGAGCAAATGATGTTGATGAGGGAGAAGGATCAGAAGTTGAAGAAGCTTAACAAGTTTCTTCTTTTAAGTTGGGTCTTTTTTTTCATTGTCTTTAAGTTGGTTTAGGTTGGTATGAAGGTCTTGTGTTATGTTTCTGGGTTGTATCATTACAGGGAATAAGGTCATCCCTGGTTTGTATTGACCGTATAATGTTAATAAAAAGTTGTTGTTTTTGCCATTATAGTGGGATCATCGTAGTTGCTTGTTGTTATTTTAAAAAGACCAATGTAGTCAATAATGTTCCTTTTAGTTGCTGAATCACTATGCAGCAAACTTGGTTGTTAGGATTGGACACACGGTTAAGGTGGTTAAACCTTTTGTTCTTTGTGTGTATGATATATTGAGTTAATATGATTAAGTATGCGGAATCTACTTAATCACACTTAGAAGGTGATTTGTGTTGTGGAAATGGAATGGTTGTGTTAGTTCTATGACAATGAACAATGAAAGATTAACACCAAACGATTCAATATTATTAATGATAATAATACGAGTGATCTTGAAATATCACTAGGGTTACAACCTTGAATCTTAAGTTTTTACAACTTGTGATATTCTTGTGTTTTGTTCTAGTTCTAACTGTTATGAGTTCTAAAAATAATAACACACTTTTACACATAATATCGAGTCTAAGATCTTCTTTTATAGTCCAAGAAGATCTTTACATATTGCTTAAAGTCTAGCCGACTTACTTGTTAACTTATCTTGAGTGTGTCAGTACATAAGATACAACATGTATCTGTGTACACAACTTGTTAACTAAGCACATGGGGTAAGATATTATCTACCGTATATTGTTGACTTTAGTACACTAATATCTTTTCAATACTTATCCATCTAGCAGTCTCAACTCAACAGTATCAACTAGCAGTTGGAACTGTTAGTTATAACTTGAGCAGTCCTAAGATATACATCAGTAGTTGGAACTGTTAGAGAATTCTTCTCAGCAGTTGGAACTGTTAATACTTGTAATTCTTGAAACTTAATCTTCAGAACATTTAATTCCCAACAATCCTCCCCTAAACATGTGAATTCATTCCAACATGTTTCTGAATTAAATTTATGGATTGTGAAGATCTTTCAAACACTTCATAGTCAGACCCTTGATCTGAACTTTCTACTGTTCTGAGAGATTGTATCTTTCTTAGAAGCTCATCTGCTTTCTGATCTTTGACTTTAACAATATCAACACATTGCTCCAATCTTGGACTAAAAGATGGTGCAATTTCCTTGGATGGAGGAATTATAAGAGGCAATGATGCTGTGTATCTTGGATGCTTGTTTCAACAAGTGAAATCATCTATCAGCATGCCTTTGCAAGTGATGAACAAACGTGGTAAACTGAAATTGAAACTTTTCTTCGTTTGACCTAGATAGAACTTTCTCCTTTGGAATGTTCTTGTCATTTTCAACCTCCATGTCATCATCTTGTATGCTCTTGTCTTCTCCTTCATTTTATTGGATTATCTTCCTTTTCTGGGCTATTATTTCCTCCCCTGAGATTGTTACCTCCCCTGAGATACAAATAACTTTTGTTTCCTCCCATTGTTTGGAAGATCTCACTATGTACCAAAATATATCTTTCCTTATCATCTGATCCATTATTTAGAACTTGTTGTCAGACAATATTGTACATGAAGCCATCAATTCCTTAAGAGTTTAAGTTACTGCCCTCATCACTTCTAGGTGTGTTAACTCCTATGAGAGGTGAATCAGTGGACATTTGATTCATGGTCCATCAATGGATGGTTTTTGTGAATCTCTTGAAAATCCTTGTTTAAGAAATTATTTGACTTAGCAGTATGTTCATGATTTTAGAATTGAAAAATCATACTGCTTTCAACCATTTTGAAGGGATTAAGTGTATAACAGACACTTAATCAAAATTTCGGTTTAAAGCAACCTCTGGTTGTGTGAGAACCAATGTTTTCAGTTATAAATAACTGCCTGTGTAAAGATAAACCTATTCAAAAGGCTTTCTTGACAGGGTTTCCAGCTCATAGTAATTGTTACCTCTAACTCAAGTGTTAGATTCACTTTTACTAGCTGTTCTTTCTATCAGATGTCCTTAGACTTGCTCATTATACTTTGAAAGTATAAAATGATAGAAAGTGAGTTGAGTCAGTTACTATCTGACCAACTAAGTCATCAATTCAATGTGAAATATGATAACCAGGTTTCAAGAAAGAAGTTTTAAGGAGTTTTACATTCCCAAACTCAGTCCATCATAAACCTGTTATGAAAGCAACTGGAATCACTTTTTTTTTGCTTCCATTTCACTTGAAATTTCCTTATTGCTCAAAGTTCATACCTGAAATTGTTAGTCCAAAACCAAGAAACAAAATGCACAGCATTTGTCTTATAGCAGTATCAACATATGACCAACAGTATGAACTGTTTAAACAAAATATGAACTAGCAGTACAAACTGTTCTATTAACAGTCTCAATTTACAAAGATATCAGTACAACCTTAACATATATAAAAACCACAAAGATTAGAAATTTTAAAGATTTAGCATTCCAATACTTGCTACCAAGTACTGAAACCTTCCAACATCAAAAGCTTTGGTTAGTAGATCTGCAAAATTATGTTCTGAATCAATTTTAAGAACTTGAATTAACCTTTTCTCATTGCAGTCTCTTATAAAGTGATGTCTAATTTCAATGTGTTTTGTTTTAGAATGTTGTACTGGATTCTTAATAATACAAATTGTACTACTATTATCAATATGAATAACAGTGTTTAAGAAATTGTACCCATAATCAAGAAGTTGGTTTTGAAGCCATAGAACTTGACTAGAGCAACTTGCAGCAGCTATATATTCAGCTTCAGTTGTTGAATTTGCTACACTTGTTTGCTTCTTACACTGCCATGAGACAAGTCTACACCTAAGGAATTGACATCCTCTAGTTGTTGACTTTCTGTCCAAGCTAGCACCAGCATAATCACTATCCGAATATGCTACCAAGTCAAAAGGAGATTCCCTAGAATACCATATACCCAACCTTGGTTGACCTTTAAGATATCTAAAAATTCTCTTGACTGCAGTTAAATGAGAAACCTTTGGAGTTACTTGAAATCTTGCACAAACACAAACAGGAAACATGATATCAGGTCTAGATGATGTAAGGTACATCAAAGAGCCTATCATAGATCTGTAAGTGTGTACATCCACACTCTCTCCATCTTCATCTTTCAGAAGGTGCTTCTCAGAGTCCATTGGTGTGCTTGCTATTTTTGAATCAGCAAATTGAAATTTTCTAAGTATCTCTGCAACATATTTGTCTTGACTAATAAATATGCCATCAGATGATTGCTTAACTTGCAAACCCAAAAAGAATGTAAGTTCCCCCATGGAACTCATCTGAAACTTATCTTTCATAAGCTTCTCAAATTCTAAACACATATCCTTCCTAGTAGATCCAAAGATAATGTCATCCACATACACCTGCACTAACAGAAGATCCTTCTTGTGCTGTTTGATGAAAAGTGTCTGATCAATCTTTCCTCTTTGAAATCCATTTTCTAATAAGTAGGAAGCTAGTGTTGCATACCAAGCTCTTGGTGCCTGATGAAGGCCATATAGAGCTTTCACTACTCTGTACACTTTATTTGGATGTAATGGGTGAATGAAGCCAGGGGGCTGTGTAACATATACCTCCTCTTCAATAGAACCATATAAAAATGCACTCTTGACATCCATTTGGTAGACTGTGAAGCCTAAAAATGAAGCATAAGCTAAGAAAAGCCTAATTGCCTCAATCCTTGCTACAGGAGCATAAACCTCATCATAGTCTATCCCTTCTTCTTGTGTGTACCCTTGGGCTACTAATCTAGCCTTATTCTTAATCACAATTCCTCTTTCATCCCTTTTGTTCTTAAAAACCCATCTAGTGCCAATTACCTTTGCATTCCTAGGTAAATCAACTAGCACCCATACCTTCTGAATCTTGAACTGAAGAAGCTCTTCTTGCATAGCTTCTACCCAGCTTGAATCATCTAAGGCTTTAAGAATGTTCTTTGGTTCATCTTGTGAGAGAAAACATACAAACAAGCAAGAGTTTGAAAGCTCATGCTGCTTTGAAGCATAAAGGGCATCAAGAAGCCCTTGTTGGTCTGAAGACATCAATTGTTGTCTTGTCTTCACACCTGACTGTACATCTCCAATCACATGTTCCAGGGAGTGAACTTTGTGAATTCTTGTTTGTGGAGTAGAAGGAACTTGATAATGTGATGGAAGATTGTTGAAATCCACCTCATTATCTGAGAATTCTGCTTCTTTTGTTTCTGAAGGGCCAGCAGCAGAGTCATTTGGCCGAACAGCAGAATCAGTAAGCTTAGCAGCAGAATCACCAGCAGAAACAGATACACTACCAGCAGCAACAGAAATGCTACCAGCAGAAACATTTTGTTGTTCCTGAGTTCCATCTTCTTTGCTTTCATCTTCAATACCTTCTTTAGCTTTGCTAGAAGAAGATTCATCAGTTGTTGAAGTTGATTCCACACCTGTACTTGACCATATTGGCATCCAAACATGATCTTGGTTTGACTTCTTTTCTAACCTTGCCTCATCTGTTGCTTGTGAACCTGAAAATTCATTAGTTTCAACAACAACAGGCACATAATTCATTGATTTTGGTTAGAAATTCAAGATCAAATAGCCTTTTTGGTCCTTGACCTTCTACATTGGATTTATCTTCTAAAAACTCCACATGTAGGTTTTCTTCTACAATCTTAGTTCTTGTGTTGTATACTCTAAATGCTTTGCTATTAAGAGAATATCCAACAAAGAAACCTTCATCTGCCTTACCATCGAATTTTCCTAAATGGTCTAAGGTATTGAGAATTGTCACATGACATCCAAAAGGTCTAAGAAATCCTATTGCAGGAGTTCTACCTCTAAAAAGTTCATATGATGTCTTATTGTGAGGCTGGATAACTAAAACTCTATTTTGGACATAGCAAGCAGTGTTGACTGCTTATGCCCAAAAGGTTATTGGTAGCTCAGAATCAGCTAACATTGTTCTAGCAGCTTCAATTAGTGTTCTATTCTTTCTCTCAACAACACCATTCTGTTGTGGTGTTCTAGCAACACTAAATTCTCTCTTAATACCTTTTTCTTTGCAGAAATCATCCATAAATCTATTCTTAAACTCTGTCCCATTATCACATATAATGACCTTCACTTTCTTGTCTACTTGGTTTTCTATCTGTGTAATGAATGTCTTAAGGATGCTTGTAGTCTCATCCTTAGAAGATAGAAAGAAAACCCATGTAAATCTAGTATAGTCATCAATTATAACAAGACAATATCTCTTATGCATTATACTACTTACTGAAATAGGTCCAAATAAGTCCATGTGCAGCATAAACAATGATTGATTGATAGAGTTAAAAATCTTGGGCTTACAAGTGGCTTTGTGTTGTTTGCCTTTTAGACAAGCAATGCATGTTTGATCATTTTCAAATCTTTTGTGAGGTAAACCTCTTACCAAACCATTCTTAACAATTTTATTTATGGTTTTGAAATTAATATGACCAAGCCTTCTATGCCATTTTATTGATTCATCCAATGTGGCCTTTGCAACAAGACAAGTTAAATTCTTTTTAGGAACAATGTTCTTCATGTCTACACTGTGCATATTGCCTTTTCTAGGAATTCTAAGAAGTACTTGACTTTCATCAGGCATCTTAAAATCAGGAGAAAGTACAAGACATTCAGTCTCACAGAAAAGAACATTGTTCTTTTTGTCACACATTTGTGAAACACTAAAAAGATTATAATTTAGCTCTTTTACATAGAACACATCTTCAAAATCTAAATTTCCAGTTTTAATGGTACCTTTATCGGAAATTTTGCCACCAACACCTCCTCCAAAGGTAACATAGCCTCCATCTATTGATTGAAAATCTGAGAGATAAGACTTGTTGCCTGTCATGTGTCTTGAACATCCACTATCTGAGTATCCTTGATCCTCTTGTTGATCATTTGAATGTTCCTGCACATAAATAAGAGTGTTAGTTTCTTTTGGGGACCCAAGCCATTACTGACTTGGATCTGCCTCTTGCATCAATGTAATTTAATCTTTTAAGGATAGTTGATGCAACATTGGATTTTAGAATCCAACATGCTGAGGCCTTAACAGTATTTGCCCTGTTTTTCCAAGCAGCAGTACTAACTGCTTTCCTAGCAGTCTTAACTGCTGGCTTTGCAGTTTTACTCTTTGGTTTCCAAACTTGTTTTTGGACCACTGCTTTTGTTTGAATGGGCCTTGTAACAGTTGTTAGTGCATGTTTTGAAATTATTTTTGCACTTTTAACTGTTGGTTTTGGGTTAACAGCCTTAAATGGTCTAGCAGTTGAAACTGCTTGCCTAGCACTAGAGACTGCTGTCGAAACTTCTCTGGGTTTTATACTTTTGGACTTAGAGTGAAAGTAAGATTGAGGAGTTTGCCTTTTGAAGTTCACTCTATTGTTTTCATAACCAGATACCCAATGGTTGCAGAAAGCTGCAAGATGGTCAAAACTACCACATATGTAACAAGCTTTGTTATAAAAAGCAAAGTCATCACCTAATTGGTTAGACTTGAGGTTGTTCCAATTCCTTTGGTTACCTCTGGGCTTGTTGGTGGTTCTATATTGTTCACAATATCTAACTGGTTGCCTAACATGCTTAATGTTTGATTTAGGCCTATCAGTATTGTGTTTGACTATCTTAGAAACACTTGTTCCTACTTTCTTAACCACTTCAGGTTTAGACATAACATGTTCTTCTTCATCATCACTATCAGTTGTGCAATCTTCAACAACTATAGCATCTAAGTTCTCAACAAAGGACACCTTGTCCTGATAAAGTAAAGTTTTATCTAAACTTTTACTTACTTTTTCTACCTTAACGCTCTTGCTAGCCTTAGAACCATATTCCATGATTGGTTCTTGAAACTCAGGTAAACCTGAATTTCCTAGGTCAATCCCTGGGGGTTTAGGGATGCCTCTATAAGGAGGTAGGACACTCTTATATCCTACTCCTGACTTAGCTCTATTAATCACCTGACATTCTACTATGTTGTGCACACTTTTAGAAGCATGTTCTAGTGCCTCAGTAGTCAAGTGAATGTTTTCATTTTCCTTTTTGACCCTATCAAAAGCTTCTCTCAAAAGCTTAATTTCAGCATCTCTAAAGAATATGTCCTGTCTTAGGAGAGCTTTGTCATCAGAAAAAGCTAATTCATTTTCCTTATAGTATATGATTTGCTTTTCTACTTTTTCTAAACCACACTTATAGTTTATAAAGTTTTGAAAAGTCTTGCTTAGCTCTATCTTTTGGTCATCAAATTGTTTCATTAAAACCTGTAGAGCATTAAGAGCAGTGCAAGTATTTGAACAAGCTTTATGATTTTGTACCTCAGTAGCAGAAAAAGCCATAAGTGCCATCTGAGCAGGAGTTTCTTCTTCATCTGCCATGAAGCTCCAATCAAAACCTAAGCCATCAATAGCTACCATAGCTTTTGGCTCAATAACCTCCTCTGTTTTGGATTTGCTTCCAAAACATCTATTCTTGCTATCTTGCTGCCTTGGTCTTCTGCACTCTCTTAAGAAATGACCCATCATGTGGCAGTTATAGCACTCTATCTTTGACTTATCAAAACTAGCAGCGTCAGTGTTGCTGATTTTGAGCTTCTTCCCCGTCTTGTGATAGAATTTCTTGGCTCTCATGCTAAGAAGAGAAATTTGCCATTTTAGATCCATTTCCTCCAGATCATCTTCATGGATCTCTTGGAGGTCTTCATAGGAGAGCATGGACCCATTATTCTGACTTGTAAGAAAGGCACAACCAGTCTTTTCATCCAAAATACTTATGGTACTACTTGATGAACTAGCAGCACCAACATCATCAACAACTTTCACCTCTTCACTTGATTTTGAGGTACTAGGAGTTGACATAAATGCCTTGTTCCCAGTATTAGAACTAGTACCTCCATTCTTCTTCAAATCTTGCTCCAGAATCTTGAAGTTGCTATACAAGTCCATCAGTTCCATGGTGTCTAAGTCTGGCTTGTTCTTCCAGACAACAACATGCATAGCCCACTCTTCTGGTAAGCTTCTCAGAAACTTTGAGTTCAAATCTTCTTGAGGCATTTCAATCCCAAGAATAGCAAGTTGGCTCACAATATTCTGAAGCCTATTAAACATGTGGTCAAGAGATTCATTGTATGTAGAGGAGAAGTTTTCAAACTGCTGCTTGAGCAGTGTCTTGTGGGTTTTCTTGGTGGCTTCATTTCCACCAAACCTGGCAATAATAGCTTCAAATAATGACTTGGCATCCTTGAACTTGCTGAAGTTTTGAAGTTGATCATTGGGAATGGTCATCATCAGCATGCTTCTTGCCTTCAAGTCATTTTTCTTCTTTATTCTATCTTCTGCAGATGATGGCTTTATCTGCAGAGTTGATACAGCTTTGCCGTCCACTGTTGATGTAGTGGTGGTAGGCTGGTAAGAGTTTCCATCTTCAATGATTTCCCAAAGTGCATAATCTTGCACTTGGAAATATTGCTCTATCCTCAGCTTCCACATCTCAAACTCATTCTGTTTGAGCATGGGAATCTTTGCAGCAACATTTATCTGAATAGATTCAACGTCCATTTCTTCAGATTCTTCTTCTAAATCAATAATATCAGCCTTAGCTCTGATACCACTTGTTAGGATTGGACACACGGTTAAGGTGGTTAAACCTTTTGTTCTTTGTGTGTATGATATATTGAGTTAATATGATTAAGTATGCGGAATCTACTTAATCACACTTAGAAGGTGATTTGTGTTGTGAAAATGGAATGGTTGTGTTAGTTCTATGACAATGAACAATGAAAGATTAACACCAAACGATTCAATATTATTAATGATAATAATACGAGTGATCTTGAAATATCACTAGGGTTACAACCTTGAATCTTAAGTTTCTTGTGTTTTGTTCTAGTTCTAACTGTTATGAGTTCTAAAAATAATAACACACTTTTACACATAATATCGAGTCTAAGATCTTCTTTTATAGTCCAAGAAGATCTTTACATATTGCTTAAAGTCTAGCCGACCTACTTGTTAACTTATCTTGAGTGTGTCAGTACATAAGATACAACATGTATCTGTGTACACAACTTGTTAACTAAGCACATGGGGTAAGATATTATCTACCGTATATTCTTGACTTTAGTACACTAATATCTTTTCAATACTTATCCATCTAGCAGTCTCAACTCAACAGTATCAACTAGCAGTTGGAACTGTTAGTTATAACTTGAGCAGTCCTAAGATATACATCAGTAGTTGGAACTGTTAGAGAATTCTTCTCAGTAGTTGGAACTGTTAATACTTGTAATTCTTGAAACTTAATCTTCAGAACATTTAATTCCCAACATTGGTTTTTGGTTGCTTATCAACTTTGACTTACAAAAGTCAAAACTAATTTGGGTCATTCAATATATTTAACTTCTATGAAGTTGGGGCATTCAATATATTCAACTTCTATGAAGTATATGATGATGTAAAATCACAACGTCTTTGAATTGTGCAGCATTATGCAGCAAATTACCGTTTTGGTTGCATAATCAATATGCACCAAATTGGCCCTTTGCTTAATCTTTATGCAGCAACTTTGACTTGTGCAGCAAATAGTCAATAAATTTGCATAAAGACCATGGTAAACCCAAATGAAAACAAATATCATTCCTAATCAAACTAAGTCTAAAAACAAATACCGTACAAATTATTGTCTAGAAGACAGAAACTCAGTTACATAATCCATACACTCATTGTTAAAACACATAAACAAAGAACCAAATAAGTTTATTGCACCATCACAATGGTGTTGACTCACTTGGCGATCTTGGATTTTTTCTTGATCCTCTTCTTCCTTTGACCTCCACCATCCATTGTTGATTGTGATCCCACTGGCCGAGTTGTCCCTGCTGATACCTCACTTGCTTGTGTTCCAACTAGCTGACTTGGCCCTGCTGCTACCTCACTTGCTTGTGTTCCAACTGGCTGACTTGGCCCTGCTGTCACCTCTGTTGCAAAAGATCCCACTGGTTGAGTAGTTCTTCCTAATACCTCATCTGGTACTCCTTCCTTTCTTGTTTCACTACCCTTCTTTTGGTTGTCTGTTGGACCTGTACAAGCTCTCTTATTGTGGCCCTTCCCACCACATGCACCACATTTGATTATAGTGCCCCTCTTTGACAGCTTCCTATTTTTCACGAATGACTTTTTCAAAGCTTCTTCAGCAATCTCATCCTTTGACACTCTTCTCTTCTTCCTTGGTCTACCAATTGGAACATGGTGCTTAGGTGGCTTTAGGTTGCTAGGGATACTGCATTTGGGCCAAAAGGCGGGACCAGCAATTCCTTCAATCCTGTACTGATACATCTCCTTCCATGTGTTTAACCAATAACATTGGGACACCCAATCCTCTGGTATCCCAACCTCTTTTCCATTTGATGACATGTTGTAGATAGTGGCAACAACATGTTTACATGGAATACCAGTTAGCTCCCATCTCCTACATGTGCATACCCTTGTTGTCATATTCACAACACATTGGTCATTCCAAGGTCCCTTACACTGGTATGTGTCCCCCCACCCCATATAACATTGTAGTCATTTGCTTCTTGCTTTATGCTTCTTAAAATTGTAGTTGCTGTTGGGGTTAAGGGACCTTCACATCTGTCTATTAACTGCTGCACACTAACATTTCTCTTCGTAAGATACTCCCTGATGTATTCCAAACAACCAATGATTGGTTGATCTCTGTCGTCCACCAACTTGCTATTGAAAGATTCACATAAGTTTTTAAGAAGGATGTCACATTTAGCTCTCCCTGTATGTAACATATCAATATCAACATCAGTTTTAAGCTTATTAATGTTACAGATGAAAGTCAAAATGTTTTGATATATATTACAATATGTATATTATACCTGAAAAATGTGACCTTGACCATGATGATGGTGGTATCTTTCTTAACCAGTCATAAGCTTTAGAGTCCACTGATTTGAGCTCATCCATTCCTCTGTTAAACTGAACCACTGTTGATGCTGTAGCACACTTCTAAAGAAGATCCTTGATCTTCTGTCCCTTGAATATCTATTTCATGTTGTCATATATGTGTCGCACACAAAATCTGTGTTCAGCAGCAGGAAACAGTTCTGCAATGGCTAATAATATCCCCTGTCACATTAAACATAAGATAATATATGAATGATGATTTAATTGGGTTGAACTCGTTGCAAATAAATGAATAATGTTAATACAATTATCGTCTAAAAAACGTTATTTATATTTTACGATCTTTGCTATATTTTGTTAATGACAATTATAGAATTTATTTTAGCAAAACATAAATATAGTTAAGTCTTTTACATATATAGTCACAAGTCTTTCATAAACACAAAGTTAAAACACCACCTAACTAGTATATACATTTTACAAGTTCACTTTCATATACATTTTAATCTAAAAATGGATATGTATTTTTACATCATGGCATGTATCATCTTTGAGATCTTTGGAATATTTTGAAGATCCTTGGTAGATACCATGAATATCTTGTTTAGATCTTTACTCAAAGAATCCTTGAAAAAATATGGAAATATTTTGGTTAGATTTGATAAAAATTTTGGAGATTTTCTGTCAGGTCCCCGCGGAACCAAACAGGTACACGTACGGAACCCTATATTTGGTTCCGTCCCATCCGTGGCTTGCTGAGGCTTTTTGCCTATAAATAGCAAGCCACTCCATGTTGTTTCCTCATCACTTACAAGCATAAACAACATCATATATTCTTTCATTCATATCTAACTCATTCATATTTCATTTTAGTGAACTTCTTTGTAGCAAGAAGATCAAAGCATTACAAGCTTCAACAAAACGTTGCAAGGCTTGTTAGTTTTTCACTGTGTGAATTGTTGTTGTTCATACATCATTGTTTGTACCAAACAATCATAAATCCTATGTAGTGATCGGTTAGTATTTTAGTCCTCAAAATACATAGTGTGACGGGAGTGGTTGTACCCTTGTAAATGAACTCAACATCTAGCTTTGTGTCAGAAATATTGTGTAAGCGAAGTGTAAATGTTTTCTCCGCCGGTTAAAGGAGCTTGTTGATTAGTGAAGAAAAACTCTCGAGTTGGAAACTCGGGGAGTGGAGTAGGGCAAGGAAAAAGAGTCCTTGTAGACCGAACCACTATAAACAATCGTGTTGTGGTTTGATCGTTTCTTTCTTTACTTGCATATTATTTATTGTTTGTTATTTACATTAGTTGAATTCACACGAAGTACTCAAAGCAAATAAATTTTAAAATGGTAAAACTATTCAACCCCCTTCTAGTTTTCCACAATTGGCATCAAGAGCTACGTTACTCAAGATTTTTAAAATTTATTGTATTTTAAAACTTGAAACGATCCATGGATTTTGAAAACTTCAAAGAAGGGCAATCTATGCAAAGACCACCACTTTTTGAACCAAATGGTTTTATCTATTGGAAAAACCGCTTTGAAACTTATGTGAAATCAAAAGACATAGATCTATGGTATATTATTATAGAAGGTGATCATAAAGCTATAATAAAAGATATCACAAGTGGTTGGGATGAGGATACTTCACTTGCTCGTCATAGTGATGAGCAAAAGAAGTTGATTGCTAAAAATAATGAGGCAAAAATGATGATTTACAATGCTCTACCTAAAAAGGAGTATGAAAGAGTCTTTATGTGCAAAACCGCAAAAGAAATTTGGCAATCTGTTAGGAACACGTTTTAATTATTTACAAGTCTTGTTCATTTATAATGTTGCAAGTTTAATAGGATTATATTGTTTGTAATTATGGACCGGTCCATTAGTAATCCATGGACCGGTCACATTAGTTAGTCCATGTTAGTAACATGCATGGGAATATTCCTAGAATGATTCCCCTCCCATTGCCTATAAATACAAGGCATGGGGTGCTTACTTATTGTCGGTTTTTCATGTATTGTGCGGAAGCTATGTTCGTGTAACGTTTGATCTAATTGAAAAGCCTACCATTCTTATTCTTCTCTTCTCTAGTTTAGCTTATTAGCTTATTTTATTCCATACGTAGCTTAATATATAGATAGTAGTACGAGTTCTTATTGTCTTAACGTGTGTGTGTTTGAGATCTAAACGTGACCTACAAGTGGTATCATACGCCAAGGGATTATTAGGATAGTGTGTTTGAGTCGTTAGTATTATTGATTACGTTGGTTTTTAAGATCTAAAAAGTTTTTTTGTTCAAATCTTTACGTGAAACTCTTATTTGTGTTGAAAAATCACTTTGAGCTCGTTAAACTTTCACAAATCTTCGTCAAATTTCAATTTCTAATCGTTAACAAGCTTAATCTTCATTGAATCTATTGGTTACTAATCGTTTAACGTCAAAAACAATCGTGATTTTTGTTTCCTTTGATGATCAAGTTAACACAGTTGTATCATTTGATGATGATAAAACCGTTGTTTCCTTTGATGATCTCATCGATGATGCTAATTGTGATCATCTTGAACAAAAAGATCATTTGGAAATGTGTTGACTCCTATCTTGATCAAATTCTGGATTTGGAAACCAAACTCAAAGACTTTCAAAATGTTGTGTATAAAACGGGTAATTCTGTAACGCAAATTCAAAAGAATGTTGTAAAACCAAGTCCTAAAGGAGTAAGTTTTGCACTTGGCAGTGACACACCCCGCAATTTACACAAAGCACTCAAAGAAAATCCTAAGTTGTACAATGCAACATTTCTGTTAGATGATTCCTTTCAACGTGTTGTTATGTATTCTGTTGATGAAGAAACTGATTTTCTTGAAAACAAGATTGAGGGTCGATCCAATTCACAAACAAAGTTTTCAAAAGTACATTATGATTATAATGCCCGACCTCATTTGAGCAAATCATTTGTTCCTCCTAAGGATCATCCAGAACAAACGTTAACATACACAAACATAAGTGCTCCCTCGTCTATAACTTCTGTCCCTACGACTGGTGTACAATTCAAAGATTGTTTGACAGAGGATCTTGTTGATCCACAAATGCCTAAAGAATGTCGGGTTCTTCGATATTTTCAGACATTTATGGATGACATTTCTCGTTTGGAAAGTGAAATTGAGTTCAGTTCTCAAATTCCTATCTCGTCTTTTCTTTCTCCTGTTCAGAAAGAAAAGAAGGAGATTCTTCAAAAGAAAATTCTTCCTCATGTCAGAAATCTGAAAAAGGGTGCAACAAGATGGGAAGAGGAGTTATATACGGAATTAGCATCTATGAAATCCATTTTCAAAGCTAAAGATGACAAGGTTCAACGTCAAAAACTTCAAAAGAAATTTTTAGCAAACGAAAATGATCGACTCTTGGAAAAAGTCTTGTGTTATGACGTAGTCTCTGTGATTATGAATTCGCTCTATGAATCTGGTAATGCTTTAATTGTGAATGATCATGCTGTGGATATTAAGATGTTGCATATGGAGATTGATAATCTGATACATGAGAATGAGAATCTTCGACAAATCAATGGTGATGTGGAAAACAAAGTTTTTAATCTTCAAAAAAGGTTGGACTGGTGTCAAAAACGAAGTCTTGAATTTGAACTCAAATTTCAAAATCTCATGAGATCTCTATCATTTCAAAACAGTCATGAACAAAACAAAGAAACAAAGGCTTTCTTAAAAGTTAAACTGTTTCAAAATGAAAAAGACCTGGATGAAGTTATTCAAAACAGAAATGACACAGTCTACCTAAACAGGAAATTAGATTCACAAAATCAAGAGTTCCAACACATCATTATTGATTTAAAGAAGAAGATCAGAGTTTTAGACAAGAGCAAAGCAAACATTCCTAAGATTGCTCCAGGAATGTATGTAGTGGACAAAGAACATACCCAAGCATCTGACACAACCACTGATTCAGCTACTTGTACTTCCACAGGACTAGAAACCACCTCTAAGATCAACCATTCCAAGACTCACAAGAAACAGAGGAAGAATAGAGTCAAGAAATCTAGGAAGGAAGTATCTAAGTCTGAAGAAGTCCAAGAAAGTAGTTTGAATAAGACACATGTAACATCAGGAATAGAATTGCACTTATCTGAGTCTAGTTCTAAGAATGATGTAACAGATGATAACTCTTTAAATATTAATGAAGATGTTTTGGTTGATGCTACTTGTGTTTTTTGTCGTCATAGCATACTATCTGGTGATCATACAAAATGTGTTGCTAAAACTTTGCTGACTAAGAGAAAGAAACGAACTAGTGGCGCTTCCTCTAGGCTTAAAACCATTGCGAAATCCATTTTAGGGATGCCTCCACTAGATGTTTCTGAGGAGAAAATAGAAAAGCCCCAATCCAAGACCAAAAAATCACCTAGTGCATACCTTAGGAAAAAGGCAGAGACTAGTTGGACCTGGCAACGCTGGTTACAGAACACTTTTGATTTTAAATGGTTACCTAAAATACTAACTTCTTGTGTCACTAACCCAGCGGATCCAACCGTTATCAATTCTCCACCTGTTTCCGATGTTTGTGATGCAGGTGATTCAAATCGTCCTTTGGATTGTTGATAGCGGGTGCTCCCGACATATGACCGGCAATCTCAAACTTCTTCAGAACTTTGTTGCAAAGTTTATCGGAACGGTCAGATTCGGGAATGATCACTTCGCTGCAATTATGGGCTATGGGGATTATATTAATGGGAACATCGAAATCAGTCGTGTGTATTATGTTGAAGGTCTCGGTCATAATTTGTTCTCCGTGGGACAATTCTGCGATGGAGACTTGGAAGTAGCATTCAGGGAGAAAACATGCTTTATTCGTGATCTTCAAGGGAACGACCTTATGAAAGGGAAACGCGGAACAAGTCTGTATTCTATCTCCTTTGACGGCATGACAGCTTCTTCTCCTATTTGTTTACTCTCCAAGGCTCATCCCACGAAAGCTTGGTTATGGCACAAAAGATTGTCTCATCTCAATTTTAAAACCATGACTGATCTTGCCAAGAAGAAATTAGTTGACGGTCTACCAAAGTTCAGATATGCCAAGGATCACTTGTGTTCTGCTTGTGAACAAGGGAAAAGTCATCGTGCCCATTTTCCTCCCAAAACAGAACACAGCACAGACCATGTCCTACAACTGCTTCATATGGATTTGTGTGGTCCGATGCGCGTTCAGAGTATTAACGGGAAGAAGTATATTCTGGTAATAGTAGATGATTACTCAAGATGGACTTGGGTCTATTTCCTTCGAACTAAAGATCAAGTTCCGTCTATCCTCATCACGTTTCTCACAAAAATTCAAGTTCAAGTCCGCAACACCGTCCGAATCATCAGAACAGACAATGGGACTGAATTTAAGAATCAAATCATTCGGGATTTCACAGAGAAACATGGGATTGTTCATCAGACTTCCATAGCTCGCACTCCGGAACAAAATGGTGTAGTTGAAAGACGAAACCGGACGCTCGTGGAAGCAGCTCGAACTATGTTGATCAATGCCCAATTACCGGATTATCTTTGGGCTGAAGCTGTCAATACTGCTTGTTATACTCAGAACCGTGCAATGATCACCAAAAGACACACCAAAACACCATATGAGATTATACAAGGGAGAAAACCAAACATCAACCATTTTCACGTCTTTGGAGCTTTGTGTTATCCGAAGAATGATAAGGATGATCTTGGTAAACTTAAGGCTAAAGCAGATATTGGGATCTTTGTTGGATACTGTGAACACTCCAAGGGATATCGTATTTGGAATCGTCGGACTGGGGATATTCAAGAGACCATACACGCTAATTTTGATGAACTCACCGAAATGGCTTCTGAGCAAGACCGCTTAGAACCCGCACACAACCGTCTGAACTTTCCTGAATCTTCATCTGCATCCCTACCTTTCAACAGGAAGGATCTGGAAGATTTGTTTGCACCAATGTTCGATGACGTTCGTGTTACTAGTGCATCAGATGCTTCCACCAGTTCCGCTGCTCAACAACTTCCACATCAAGCACCTGATCCATCAGCATCTACCTCTACAGTAGTTGCTGCCGATGCACCACAACCTGAACCATCATCAACAATGGAGAAAACACCTCAACCAGCAGTTGAAGATTCATCCCCCATTTCTAACAATGTTCCACCACCATCAGGATATGACGGGAACGCCTTCTTTAATCCATTTGCTCCACCACCAACTGTTCCAGATTCCGGAGAATCATCCTCGAGCAACATGGACCCGTCATATCATCATCACAACGTTCAACACTACCCATCCACTCATAAATGGACAAGGGATCATCCATTAGTAAATGTGATTGGCAATCCAGATAAACCAGTTATGACACGACAGAAACTCCACACAGATGGTGAAACCTGCATTTACGCTCTCACCGTTTGTCAATCTGAACCGAAAAATATCAAAGAGGCCTTAACTTACGACAATTGGATTGAATCAATGCAAGAAGAGTTGGATCAGTTCAAGAGATTAGAAGTTTGGGAACTCGTTGAAAAACCAGATGGAGTTTATGTTGTGGGTTTAAAATGGATCTGGAAAAATAAGCTGGATGCAGAAGGAACGGTTATTCGTAACAAGTCTCGGTTGGTTGCTAAAGGGTATAGCCAAGAAGAGGGTATTGATTTCGAGGAATCGTTTGCTCCAGTGGCTAGGCTTGAAGCAGTGCGAATGTTTCTGGCGTACGCGGCTCATAAGAACATCACGGTTTACCAAATGGACGTGAAGACAGCATTCCTGAACGGACAACTTCGTGAAGAGGTGTATGTTTCACAACCAGAGGGCTTCGTCGATCCAGAACATCCACAACATGTTTACAGGCTTAAGAAAGCTCTCTATGGTCTTAAACAAGCTCCGAGAGCATGGTACGATAAACTTGCTGCATTCTTGCTTGCTAATCATTTTTCTAAAGGATCTGTGGACCCGACTCTGTTTATACAAAAACACGGGGAGGACATTCTCATCGTACAAATTTATGTGGATGACATCATTTTTGGGTCTACCCATAAAAAGTACTCAAACGCTTTTGCAAAACTAATGAAACAAAACTTTGAGATGTCCATGATCGGTGAATTAAACTTTTTTCTAGGATTACAAGTTCACCAGTCACCTCGTGGTATATTCTTGAGTCAGTCTAAATATGCACAAGAGATATTAAAGAAGCATGGCATGACAACTAGTGACACCTATAACACCCCAATGGCCTCCTCATCCCCGAAGCTAGATGCTGATTTACATGGGAAACCCACTGATCCTACAAATTATCGTAGTATAATTGGGTCTCTTATGTATCTCACAGCTAGCAGACCGGATGTTGTATTTGCCACATACCTGTGTTCACGCTATCAATCTAACCCAACAGAAAGACATTTATCTGCTGTTAAAAGAATCCTAAGATACATCAAGGGAACCATTCACTTGGGGATCTGGTATCCAAAGGATTCTGGTTTTGCACTAACTGCTTTTTCAGATGCGGATCATGCGGGATGTATTGATACAAGGAAGAGCACATCTGGTGGTGTTCAATTCCTCGGTGACAAGCTGGTGTCCTGGCAGTCAAAGAAGCAAGATTGTACGTCTCTATCATCAACGGAATCAGAATATGTAGCCATGTCTGCCTGTTGTGCTCAAATCATTTGGATGCGATCACAACTAATGGATTATGGTTACATATTCAACAAAATCCCGATGTACTGCGACTCCAAGAGTGCCATAGCTATCTCATGCAACACAGTCCAACATTCCAAGTCCAAACACATCGCTCTCCGATATCACTTCATCAAGGAGCATGTAGAGCAGGGTACCGTTGAGTTGTATTTTGTGGGAACGGAACACCAATTGGCGGATCTTTTCACGAAAGCTTTACCTCATGAACGTTTTGTGAAATTGGTTCATCAAATTGGAATGCGATGTTTGACTCCTCAAGAATTAACAAACTTTCTCAAAAACAAATAAATGAGTCAAATATCCAAACTATCTTTGTAAATATATATTAAAAAAAAAAAAAAAAAAAAAAAGTGCAAGTACAATTCCTTCTCCAACACTTTGTTCATTTTTCAATTTTTGAACACGTGTTGAGGGGGAGACATAATTTTTCCAAAATCTTAAAATTGTACTTGCATATTTTCAGAAATTGTTGTTTCACAAGTTTTTGGTGATAAGATGTTAAGATAGAAATGTTGTGTGCCTAAAATTTGATAAATGAGACTTAGTGCTTAGTTTGATGGTGGTTTAGGACTAGAATTTCAAAGTTTCTAAGGTTAGGGGACTATATGCGTAATAATTGCAAAGATCATTGGTAGATATTTAAGTTGGAAAATTTAATATACCGCAGTTATTACACTGCCATTCTTCACCAACCGAATTAAATACAACCCACCCACCATCATCAACGGTTCACATTGATTCTGCCAATCCGAACAAGATCTTTGATTTTTGTGAGTGCTATTATGTTTATATTGTTATTATAAAACATGGTTTTGAACGGTATCATGATCCAACGGCTAGAACATTCAAAATTGAGAAATTTAGTTCTAGGGTTTGCGTTAAAATTAGGGATTTTGATCAAGAGTGTTTGAGTTGAAAATGATTGCACGATAACACTTTTACAATGTTAGGGAACCTATATTGCATGCTTAATCATACCCAGAAACCACAAATTAATCGAATTGAATTTTAGGGTTTAAGCAACGATTTGGGGAAAACCTTGTGAATGCGTTATTGTGTAATGTGTTTACTGAAAAGTTGTTGTCTGATGTTTAATTGATTATTGCCATGCTTGGATCATACCCAGAAACACTTTAAGTGATTTAATTAGGTTTTAGGGTTTAAGAAGAACATGAACACTAGCAGATTTGATTCTTGTATATTTGTGGTTCGTTGATGTTATAACTTAGTCCAAATGCTCATAATAGTCATCTAAGTTGATTGTGAATATCTGTGGACATAAACCATGAGTTATAATGAATCACGATAAAGATTTGAGTGTTTGTTCATCGTCAAAAGTGTTCGTAAACTCTTGTATTAGAGTTTATCGAAGTTGGCCAAAATTATCGCAGTTGTGGTAGTTATCGCAGTTGTGATAGTTATCGCAGTTGAGATAATTATCGCAGTTGAGATTTTTATCTTGATTGGTTTAATTATCTTGATTGATATAATTATCGCAGTTGGATAATTATCGCAGTTGGATGATTATCGCAGTTGGATGATTATCGCAGTTGGGATGATTATCGCAGATGGGATGATTATCGCAGTTGGATAAATATCGCAGTTGGATTTGTTATCTTGATTGGATATTTATCGCAGTTGTTATAGTTATCGCATTTTTGTTATAGTTATCGCAGTTGTCTTTAATTATCGCAGTTGTCTTTGATTATCGCAGTTGTGATCTGATATAGAATTTAATCAATTTCCTTAGGTATATTTTTATATACTTATTGAAATTTATCAAATTTTATTGAATTTGGCTAATTCTTGATAAATTCTTTGACCAAGCATGTATCAACTAATCATAAATACAATAGGGTGCCATGTGTTGCTCTTTAAACTAACAATTTTCTAACAAACATGCATTCTGTATACTTGTATATGATTGTTGATTCAGAAACACATCAATGGCATCTTCTCAACAACAACCTCTTCCTGCTCTCACCAAAGAAGAAGTCTTTCCTCGTGGGTATACTCTGGAAATAGGGAAGAACAATTCACGGGTAGAATTGGACAAGATCAAATGTTCTGATCCAAGTTGTCAGATTGCTATAGAGATTCTCAAAGCTCACAAATGCAGGGATATTCTTGACAGCTCAGACACCATTCCAGAGCTATATATTCATCAATTCTGGGATACCTTCACTAAGAGCAATGATGACAAGTACTTTACTTGCACACTGGATCGGAAGCAAATCAGAGTTACACCTGCTACTCTCAGAAAAGCCTTGAAACTTCCAGAGGCACCTGAAGCTGCTGCCCGATTCCACCCAACACCTTCAGAGTCAGAGGTCATGCAATTCCTGGAAGATATTGGTTATGATGTTCAGCCTGATACACCATTAACCACAATCTCCAAGGTTAATGCCAGATACATTCCTCAACCCTGGAGGACTATCTTCTTCATCATAACACATTCAATATCTGGAAGAGATAGTGGGTTCGAGCATCCAAGACTGGCTCATCTTAAAGTCTTGTGGGGATTTCTAAACGAAGAACCTATTGACTTTGCTGCTCTTATTTGGGATGTTATAATGTACTTACAGCGTAAAATTTTCAAGAAAATCCCATTTGTTCGATTCACCAAAGTTCTTATCAGCTATTTACTTGATCAACATGAAGACCTTGATAAACGTCCTACAGATCAAGAAGTTCATGAATATAGCATGGATAAAACATTGGGCAAAGTTTATTTCCCAAAGGAGAGTACACGAAAGCAAGGTGCAAGGTTGCCAGAATTTTTGATGCCAGATGAGGTTAGAGAAACAAAAGCTTATCATGATTATGATCTAGCATACCGTGAACGTCGTGTAGGTCTTGCCAAGATGGTTGAAGAACCTAAGTCTTCAAAGACTCGTTCAAAAGGTAAGACTAAGACAGGAAGTGCCTCAAGTATCTCTAAACCAAAAGGTAAACATCCAAGATCAACATTCATCAAGAGGAGAGTACCCAGCAAACCACAGCCAAAACCAGAACCTAATAGAATCATTGATGAAGACACAGAATCTAACTCTGAATCATCTGAATCAGAAGAAGAACATGTCTTTATGACTGAAGAAGAAGCTGAATTTCACAATAAGATCTCAAAGGAGAATGCACAAAAACAAAGTCTCAAATCATTAAAAGCAGATGAAGAGCGTAGAGCAAAGAAAGTATTGGAACAACAGAGAGAGTATGAAAGAACACATGGAGTTGGAGGATCACAAAATGTTCCTAAAGCAGTTTCGACCCAAGACGATCCGGTTAATCAACCCGGAGGATCTGGAGCTGAATCTACAAAGGTTTCTTCACAGCAAACAAGTTCGGTTAATCAACCCGACTTGGGAGCAACTACTCAGGAGGAAAAGGAAAAAGATCAGGATAGCAACATTGTTTTATCTGACAAGGATATTTCTGATTCTATGTTTGATGACAATCCCGAGGAACAAACACAAAATGATGATAATGAAGATTGGAACTTAGAAGAAGAAAAAGACATTCTGGGAGATCAAACAATTGAAGCAGCCAAAGATCTTGAGGAGCAGAAAAGACAAGAGGAAGAAAGGAAACGTAAGGAGGATGATCAAGCTAACCGGGAAGCCGAAAGCTACATTCGTTCTCACACTCCAACACCTCCTCGTTCTCCTCCAAAGGACACAGCCAAATCTGCACTGACAATGGTTGTTTATAACCCACAACAGCAGCAAGAACAACCACCAGTTCAACCCTCGTCTGCTTCTTCACCCAAGACTCCTCCTGAATCACCACCGAAGAATCCAACACCTCCACCCTCACCTCAAAAGGAATCAACTACTAAATCTGATGAACCAATTCCCTCTCTCACTCCATCATCTTCACGATCTTCATCACCAAAATCAAAACCAAAAGCATCGGTTTCTGAGAATATTCTTAAGGCCTACAAAGGAAAGAACAAGAGAAGAATCGTTCACGTTACAAAAGTTGAGGTTGTGACTCCTGCAGCAAAGAAACTGAAAAAGGCGGTAAAGAGAGCACAAGCACAACGAGACAACCAAGCTACAACCAAATTGGCTGAAATGGAAGTCTTAGTCAAAAAGTTGTCTCAACAAATGGAAGAAATGCAGAAAAGCAAGAAGCAGATCGATGAATTCCTTGGTTTCAACGTCAAAGATCATATGACACGCAAGGCAAAGAAATTTGTTAAGCAATTTCTTCCTGATCTTCAACAAAACATCAATGATCATATTGATTCACAACTTGATGAAAAGATCAAAGAAGCCGTCTCTTCTTCTTCTCAAACCAAATCACTTCAAGATCTCTCCATTGAAGATATCGAGCTTGTACTTCTCGACAAACTCTTTGCTATCATCTCTCCTTCTCCAGAAGAAATCAATCTGATCACAGCTCTTCGTGCACACATTGACAAGAAATCATGCAAAGAAACTGCTGACAAAGGAAAACGGATTCGAGAAGATGATGAGGATGATCAGGACCCCAAACCCGCACAAAAGAAACACAAAGGCGGGTCAGGGATTCACATACAGGAGCCAACTGAACATAAACCATCATCTCAACCTCCCAAACATCAATCCTCTGGTCCAACTGAAACCGAGCATCACAATGACCAATTCACAAATGAAGATATGGAATTCCAGCCACACGATGATCAACCTCATTCACCATCACCATCACCGTCACCAAAGTCAAAGCCATCCAAGTCCAAGCCTTCACACGGCAGAAAGTCATCTACCGGACCAACGGTTGTCTCATGGCTGGATAATGATACGGATGTGCTAGGAAATGAATGGTTCGATCATCTTGCAAGCGCTCAAGTTCAGATTGACGAAGCTTCACGAGTTGAAGACAGCACCTTTGCTGTTACTCAAGAAATTAAAAGAACTCTCAATATTAAGAAAATGACCAAAAAGGAACTTCGTCGGATCAAGAATGATGCTTTCCTTCTTCTGAAGAACAAATCCAATAGCGCAGCAGAACTCGAATATCACCTTGAAAACATTGCACGGGCAATGTCAAGTGACTTTGACTGGGCTAGTCCAGACATCGTCAGGCAAGTTGGCAAGAATCAACCATTCACCACTGATTGGACCAAGCCACTGACCGTGATTCGAAGACATCATCATTCGGAAATTCCCTTTCTAATGTTCTTCAACAAAGACTTGGAACTTCTAAAGAATGGAGCTCAAGGGACGACAAAGTACGCTACATCTATCACTTTCACACCAGCTGCTCACTACACACAATCAGCTATTGAAGAGGCAGCTATCAACAGCAAACTGTTTGTTAAACAGCTCGTCAAATATGATCGTGATGCAGAGCTGGGGATTCATCACTGGTACTCTAAAAGACAAACCTGGTACAAGTACAAGCTTGCCCTCCAGAAATCAAAAGAACCAGTTTACAGTGATCTCAGAATCTTGGCCGTCATCAACGTAAGCGGATCCAGAAAATGCGATTATATATTTCTAGACGAGATCACAGTAAAGAGAATCGACAACAACCTCTACACATTCTCAGAGGCGGATTTTCCTGATTTGAGTCTAAATGATATCGAAGACATGTATCTAATGAAGATTCAAGGCAAACTGCAGCATCTTACCAATGAGCTTCGATATGCACTTAGTACTTCCCTTTGTCATTACATCAGGAGAACCATCATCAAAGAACGTGTCGAAGATCTCCAGCTTGGTGTTGAAAGTTATCAGACTCAGCTTAACCTTGTTGAACCACAGTTCCTTCTACACAGCAAAAAGGATCCTCAGTACACCATGCTACATCGTCCAAATTTTGGGTTCGTCTACAGAAGCACAACTGATTTTCACCGATTCATGGCATTCACTGAAATTCACAAGTTCTGTGATGATACCCTCAAGAGTGTACGTGATGGGTTAGCTAATAGAGTTCGAGATTCGATGTTGGGAAAATCCAGAAGATGGAATTCAAAAGAGCTGCGACAAGTAAAGGAATTTATTCGGAAGATGGAAGAACGGTTATACCATCGGGATCAGATAAGGAGGCTCGAGAGCTATGTTGGGGGTCGTCCGCCATTCGCCATCAGACTATTCCAGCGAACTGACCCAGTGTTCACAACTTTTGGTAAAGGTGGATGATGTAAGAATCAATTCTCAAATTTCATCATATCATTCTTCTCTCCATAATTGGCCTATGTATTACGGCTTGTGCACACATAACAGTGTACAACCCGGACCCCAAAGAAAGGACCCTGAGGTACGCTTCAGTGCCTCAATCCTGAAAAAGGAGCGAAAGCTTCTTACTTATGAGCAGAATTAAAACCAGAATGTTTTTCTACCGTTTTTCCAAACATTCTGCTCATAAGGACAAGTATTCCCTCGTCCAGGGGGAGTATTTGAAAAATATAATCTTTGTTCAAAAAGAAGTATCAAAGTTCTTGAAACTTCTTCCCTAAAACTCAAAAACAGCATATTTTAATCATAAACGTTTTTCAAAAACATCATGAGTATGCTATTTTTGAGGGGGAGAAGAAACAGATGATTAAAATATGATGTCTCATTTGCTGGAATCTCGTGTGCTCAAACTCAGAATTGACCCTCGAATTGACGAATTGGAAAGTCAGTAGTCGAAAGGACATGTCCCGGACGGGTAATAATTTCAAGCCAGTTTATCTGGTGATGTAAGCGTGTCTCGCAAAGGACGTGTCTGAGTAGAATGTACCGATTTCGAGCGATAATCTTTGAATCTGATCTGGACGGGTAATAATTTCAAGCCAGTCTAACTGGTGATGTAAGCGTGTCTCGCGACGATCAGGTTCATTGAAAGTCAATCAATTCAAAAGTGCCAACTCTTTCCGGCATGTGCAAATTTCAAATTTATTACTTATGCGCACATGTTAAGGGGGAGTATTTCTGAAAATCATCAAACTCTCAAGGTGTCAACAAAATGTCTTTACAATTATCGACACTTTGAGAGATTTTCAAAGGTTTTGGTTGTATGGCATCATTAGGATAGTCATGGAGTTATAAGGTGACTAAGGTTAGGGAAAACCGTCCTATGATTCGCCAGAGCCGGAGGGATCTACCCAAGGACAATACCAATAGCTTAGACTAGAAAGTCCTAGGTATGATATAAAAAAGGAGAAAATGAATGTACGGAGAAAGAAGGGGTTGAAGAATTAAAAAGAAAAGCAAAGAAAAGGGTGAAAAGAAATAGCCCTCCATTTGTTCAACCTTAGGGCAGACACCGGGTTCAATTCATAATCTACTGGTTGATGAGCATCACCGGTATTGAAGACCAAAGACGTCATGGACCCAGTGACGCACTAAAAAAACCTTCTAAGCCACTCAAGTGTCTCTCAAAAGACATTTGTTTCATTCACACGGAGAACCCTTCATAATCTATCGACATCTCATTACGAGATTGTTGATATTGAAAAGGAGGCAATCTGCTCCACGCCTCCGATGACCAAACAAATGTGCACTTATTGAGTCTAGAGCCATGAGATTCATCAAAAGATCTCTTAGGTACACTTAGAATTACTCTGGTGTTCTACATCATGGGCATCAGGTGTAAATTAGGAAAAGTGTCCTTCGCAGATCTTAGCAATCTGCCAAGAACATTCATGAGAAAAGTCACATTTGTGATTATCAATGATTGAATGGAAATCCTGCCAGAACAACATCAAACAATTCTGATAACAGGTCACTTCGGTAACTCCTTGTGGGTTACGCTTAGTGTTTGCTCCAAATGGTCTACAGTCGTGGGGTGATCTCCAGCGACTCACTGAATCGTGGGTGCACTTCGGTGTGTCCGTGTAATCCCTTTCGGGGGAATCCGGTTCAGAACGGTCTGGGTTAAGATTTGAGAAAGTCTTCACACTATGCTGTTGATGATCTCAAGTCTGAGCCTGTAAGTACCGGTTGGTACGTGCTGTTGCTGCTGTTGCTGCTGCTGCTGCTGAGGAGCTGGAGTTCAACCATCAAGACTCCATCATGCTTATATTTTGTAGAAATGTTCTCTTAATGACTCAGTTATTACAAAAGTTCAACACAAGCTATAGTAAAGTCAAAAGTTCAAGCATCTCAACCTTTCACAAGTTTAAGATTGAAAAATGAGAACATGTTGTAGATAACAAGTCAAAGATATATGAGCATGATGGAGAAGACGAGAAGACGTTGGAGATTGGCAGATAGAGACAACATCATATCATCATTACACAAGAACAAAGTACCAAAGATTATAAAGACGTCGGAAGCCTAAGAAGCAAAGAAGACGTCGGGCAACATTGATGATCAAGACTTAGGGGGAGATTGTTAGGAACACGTTTTAATTATTTACAAGTCTTGTTCATTTATAATGTTGCAAGTTTAATAGGATTATATTGTTTGTAATTATGGACCGGTCCATTAGTAATCCATGGACCGGTCACATTAGTAAGTCCATGTTAGTAACATGCATGGGAATATTCCTAGAATGATTCCCCTCCCATTGCCTATAAATACAAGGCATGGGGTGCTTACTTATTGTCGGTTTTTCATGTAATGTGCGGAAGCTATGTTCGTGTAACGTTTGATCTAATTGAAAAGCCTACCATTCTTATTCTTCTCTTCTTAGTTCTCTTCTCTAGTTTAGCTTATTAGCTTATTGTTTATTCCATACGTAGCTTAATATATAGATAGTAGTACGAGTTCTTATTGTCTTAACGTGTGTGTGTTTGAGATCTAAACGTGACCTACACAATCTTTAATAATCACTCATTAAGGAAACTCACAAGTCAAGGATAACAAAATTGATCTTCTTGTTCAACAATATGAACAATTTGTTATCCCTAAAGATGAGATCATTGATAGTGCATTTGCTCGGTTTAATACTATCATTACTTCTCTTAAAGCACTTGATGAATCTTTTTGTAGTAAGAACTTTGTCAGGAAATTCCTTAGAGCACTCCATCCGAAGTGGAGAGCAAAAGTGACGGCCATTGAAGAATCTAAAGATCTTTCAAGCATGTCACCTGATGAGCTAATTGGAAATCTCAAAGTTCATGAAATGGTAATGGAAAAAGATTCGGAAATAGTTAAGGGTAAAAAGGAAAAAGTCAAATCCATTGCCTTAAAAGATAGAGTAGACTCAAGTGATGACAAAGAATATAGTTCGGGTAGTGAAGATGAAGAATATGCCATGGCCGTAAGAGATTTCAAGAAGTTTTTTAGAAGACGAGGAAAGTTCGTAAGACAACCTCAAGAAGACAAGAAATCCTTTCGGAAGGATCGTGATGACAAGAAAGGAAAAGGCGAAAGAAAATGTTTTAGATGCATAGATACAAGTCATCTAATAGGAGATTTTCCCAAGCCACCCAAGAACAAGAATCAAAGAGCTTTTGTAAGTGGTGCTTGGAGTGAGAGTGAAGATGATGACGAAGAGCCAAAGAATGACGAAATTGCTATCATGGCTCAAGACTCAAACGAGGTACACTCTGACTCATCTTATTCTTCTATTGATGACGACACCTTGCAAAAGGAATATAACAAACTATGTGAACCTAGCTTAAAAATCATAAACAAAAACAAGTTTTTGAAAACTAAAAAGGAATTTTTAGAAAATGAAGTTTATGAGTTAAAAGAAAAAGCTAAACGATTAGAAAAGAGTAAAGCTATTGACGAGGTATGTATATCATGTCAAGAGCTTAGACTTGAATTAGAGAAACTTAAAATCACACAGGACTCACTTATCAAACAAAACTCTAAATTCAAAAGATTTGATAAAAATATTTGTTGTGTGGATAAAATAATGAGAATCCAAAAATTACCACATGATAAAACTGGACTAGGTTTTATGAAATTAGGAGATTTATGTAGTCTAAAGAAGCAAACCAAAAAAGTAAAAGAAACTGTTCCAACAGTCTCAGAAACCCACGGATCAGACGGAACCAAATCTTTGGTTTTGCCTGTGGAAGAGAAAGGTTCCGTGGGTACTGTAGCAGAACAGAAAGCTTGTATATCGGCTCGTACAGAGTTTGTTAAAGTCACAAAGAGATCTAAAGCTAGTTCAACTGAATCTAAACAAAAACCAGCTGTTACTCTAGGAGTAGGACTTGCTAAGAATGAGTTTAGAGCTAAAACTACTCAACAAAGGCCTAAGACAACTATTCCCAAACGCCCCTTTCCAAAAAGCAACTACAACACGCAACCTAATTATCAAAATGGTTGGAACAAAAACTTTCCTAGACATTATCAAACTCCTAACTACATGCCATGGAACTCATATCCACCATTCCCATACATGAATCAAGTTAATGGGATGTTTAACCAAAATGGACCCATGAGATATTGAGGACCAAATGCTTGAGTTTTTATATAACTTAGGTATGCTTGAAAGTTGGATTGGAACCAGACGAGGGGATTAAAGATAGCGGTTGTTCAAGACATATGACGGGAAACAAGAGTCTTTTCTCAACCTACCATGAGTATGACGGAGGTAATGTTACTTTTGGTAGCAAATTGAAAAGCAAAATCATCTGAAAAGGTACTATCTCTCATGACTCTCTCTCTCTATTGATGATGTTGCTCATGTTGATAATCTAGGATTTAACTTTCTTAGCATTAGCCAACTATGCCGTAAAAAGTATAATGTCCTCTTTAGTGAAAACGAAAGTAAAATACTAAAAGACGGTATAACCATAGCTAAAGGAGTTTTGAAAAACAACGTATATGTTATGAAAATAGATAAAACATCTAAAGGTAAACTTTGCCTCACCTCTCTAGATGATACCTCAACTCTTTGGCATAGACGCTTAGGCCACGCCAATATGAGACTCATCCAATATCTATCATCTAAAGAACTCGTTAGAAACTTACCCAAGTTGAAATATGACTAACACTTTTGTGATGCTTGCAAAATTGGGAAACAAGTTCATAATAGCCATAAGGCTAAAAATATGGTGTCTACATCTAGGTGTCTAGAACTTTTGCATATGGATTTAGGTGTCTTGAACTTTTGCATATGGATTTATTTGGTCCTTCCGCTATACAAAGTTATAGAGGAAACTTCTATACTTTGGTCATAGTAGATGATTATTCAAGATACATGGTTCGTACACAAGTATATATATATATATATATATATATATATATATATATATATATATATATATATATATAGTAAGAAAAACCCGACCAAAAGGTAAATTCTCTCTCTAACCAAGAGTGAATATACCTAGAGGTCAAAGAAAACCAAACAAAATATAATTCCGGAAGTATTGTATTTTCCCGGGTCGTTAAGTTCCGATGAAGTGTGAATGGAACTTTGAATTCCGTTTGTGATCGGATGATTTGATTAATTGAGATATTTTGGAATTATGATAAAAATCAGAGAACATATACTAAAAAGCAACTAATAAGCATATGAAACAAGAAAGTAAAGCACAAATAAGCAATAACGTAAATTAAACTAGAAACGGGCTCTTAATCGGGAATTAACCGGGCTTAAGAAAACCTAAAAATCAAAAATTAACCCTAGATGTGTAAATTTGGTTCCTAAAAGTCCTAAATGATTAAAAATAATTTTAGAAAAAAGATTTATATTTTTTTTCTTTTTATTTTATTTTTAATGAATTAAAAATACTTTTGGACTAAAAATAATATTAAAAATACTAAATTAATACGAAAAATTATAAAAAATTCTGGAAAACTACTTTAAGCTATAAGGAACATAGGAAAAATAAAAAAGAACCGACAGCTTATCTAGATAAGCTGTGAATAAGCTAACAATTAAAATAAGCTAAAAGGAGAAAAAAGGCTTAAGTAAATTTCAAATACACCCTTAGTCGAAAAAGACCCAAGGGCGCAGTTGGTTGTGGTGTGGTGTGGTACAACGCTTGAGGCTTGGTTGAGGTCAGGGGTTCGAGCCCTGCTCACCCCTGACTTTCCAGCTTCCCGTTTTTTTTATTTTTTAAAAAAAAACTTTTTATGACACTTTTTATCCACTTAAAAATAAGCACTTTTAATGAAATCAACTTTTTTATATCTGGTCAAATATGCCAAACAACAAGCAGTTTTGTTAAGAGAATAAAAGCTAAGTGGGTAAACCAAATAAGCTAAATTTTTATGTTACGTTATTTGTATTCGTTTAATGTGTTTCAATTTAATTAAACAACAATAACAATAACACGTTAACATTAACACATTAAACAACTACAAAAACAACTGTTATTATTCAATTAAACAACAACATTAACACATTATTTAAAACAACAACACCTACTACACATGAAGATTATTTATCTCTTCTAAAAGCTCATGGAGCATTGCACCCAACTGACATGCGTGATTCTCAGGATTCCTTG
The DNA here is from genome assembly GCA_021014915.2 of Artemisia tridentata subsp. tridentata. Taxonomy (NCBI): domain Eukaryota; kingdom Viridiplantae; phylum Streptophyta; class Magnoliopsida; order Asterales; family Asteraceae; genus Artemisia; species Artemisia tridentata. Next base: position 380,178,426 of record CP139505.1, read on the forward strand.
CCAATTCCAGTGATGCCCCCAGCGTCTTTATTCTTGTCATCAACATCTTGTTTTGAGACAATAACATCTTGTTTCTTGTTTCAAGCTTGTCAATCTTATTATCTTTAGCTACGCAGTTTGAGCACTGCGTTGAAGAAGAGGCTTGACTAAAGTGCTTGTTTTGAAAAGCATCATTCCACATAAAGTATCCACAACCATAGTCTTTTTTTCCTGGCTGTTACATGTTAAGAAAATTATAAGAAATGTATTCTTAACAAACAAACTATTTACATAACTAAGCAAACGTATGATTATTTACCACTGAAAAAGGACATGCATAATACGGTTGACCATAAGTAGTGTCTGTACGGGATGTCCTTTCTATAATCAATCCTCTCTGACAGCTACACAAGAAAGGATTTTTTCGTTCCACCTGGCCAAAGAATTTGTATAATAATTTACAACATAAATCAGTAACGTTATTATTAATTTAAATAATACAAACAGTTATTTACAACATAGATCAGTAATCGTTCACTATGTTTTGTCGGTATAATTATTTACAATATAAATCAGTAATCATTTACAATGTTTTGTCTGTATAATTATTTACAACATAAATCAGTAATCATTTACTATGTTTGTCTTCGTCTAATCTCAGTATACATGTGTTGTCGATCGTAATATAAAGTTGCCCATTCGGATGCATTGCCAACTCTGTACGCCCCTCATTGTGGGTGAGTATCCGGAAGTGGTGAATTTTCGTCTAGCGTCAGATAAATGAAGTGAGCACATGCGTCATCCCCCACACGGGCAATCACAAGGGGGCCAGTTCCTTGTGATAACTCTGGACCGGAAAAAAGCAGAAAATACGTATGACTTTGTCGCTCGGATATAAATACAACAGGCCGGTTAATCACTGAATCAATAACCAACCCCGTGTTTGGCATACTCATCCAGTAATCTCGTGGTGCAAATCCATTTTCGAACCAGTCTACTGATCTCCGAATTTGGTCAAAGTCATTTTGCCACTACATACTTATGTAAAAGCTACTATTAGTGTTTAACTCTTGCAATAACCACATTCGAACATCGCGCCACCTATCTTCGTGTTGACCAATACCGTGGGCAACGCACCGAAACCCATAATTTCCATCACCTCGCACATTATAAATACTTATAATGTATCGACGAAAAATATCTGGAATATGCTCAATCAAATAGTCGCTAACTGCATCTCCAACGTATAACCTGTGTCTTATACTTTGTTCAACTCTAGGACCCATGTAAGAACTATGTCTCGCAAGTTGTTTGTTTAAGTCCGGAACGTTTGTAGATCTTGAATTTGTGCTTCTTCAGTGATCTACGGTTGGTACTTTATTCAAGTCTGGGACTTTTGTAGCCTGGGAATTTTTGTCTAACAACTGGGTTAATTTGATCATCATCATCATCAAATGTAACAATTGTGTTCATTTGTTCATCATCTTGAGTAGATAATAATGAATCATTTTGAAGAATTTGTTCCTCCTCTGGTGCAGATGCAGATGGTGATGCAATTTAGTCATGTGGATACCCCTGTTCAAATATTCACCCTCCACGGATAAACTAAATAGGGAAAAACTCGTATGTTTTTGTATTGTTCTAATACTACAACAACAACAACAACAATACCTAATCCCGCTAGAGCGAGGTATGGGGGAGGTAGAGTGTAGAAAGATCATACCCTTACCCTATGATAAACCTAAGATTAGAGAGACTACTTCCCGGGAGACCTCCAGAAGTGCAAAAGTGCATGTGAGTGAGAACAGAAATAATAGCACGAAGCAAAAAAGCACACAAGTATAAGCATACAAGTGCAAAGTATAAAGCATACGAGTAGAGAGACTATTCTAGTACTAATAAAGCAAATTCAAACTCTATTTTTATGAATTATTTTTTAACAACTTTACACATACTTTTTTACAAGTGAAAGAAGCAATCCCGAACACCATCTATGTGTTAAAAACTAAAAAAAAGAAAGTCTACCATTCTCAATGGAAGGCTCAAACTAAATCTAATGAAATCACGACGCCTGACGAAAGCTATTTATGAAAAGAAAATAAAAAGCAATCCAGACACCCTTAGACCATTAGGTATCATGACAAGCACAAGTTACTCATTCAGGCCTCACGGGGTGCCACATCACCATAACATACCTTCGTTTACAATCCCCCTTCCCATAACATACCACAACTTACTCATTTGGGCCTCACCACTATCTATTTTTATTTCTTTTATTCAAATATCCAAATAAACTAAATTCATTTCATTAAAAATAAAAATATATTACAACATATTAAAACACATACAAAAACATAAACTAACGATAAGAAGAAAAAAAAACGATAAAAAAACATACGTAACTTAAGGAATACATCAAATTATAAAGAAACTAATTGTCTAGTTGTTGTTGCTGCTGTTGTTGAAATTCTTCCCATTGATGTACTTGCCAAACATGCTCGATGAGATTTCGTTGAAGCGCTGCGTGTACGCGTTTATCGCGTAGTTCCCTCCCCTTCTTTCGTTGCACTTCGCATCGCTCAATCCATGCCCGTTGTAAATTTATTCGCGGACAAATATACAATTCACTAATTTCGGATATCGCAAATTGTGGATCTTTCAAAATCATGTTATGCAATATGATGCACGTGTACATGATTCTCCGTAGCTTGGCCACAGTAAATGCACGTGCCGGTTGGGAAATAATATGCCAACGTCTTTGGAGGACACCAAAAGCTCTTTCGATATCTTTTCGAGCACTTTCTTATTTCCATTTAACTACGGCATTTTTTTTTGCTATGTGCAACCGTGAATGATTTGACAAAAGATGACCACTCCGGGTAAATTCCGTTAGCTAGTTAATACCCCTGTTTAAATGTACGTCCATTTACTTCAAACGGAACCTCGGGGGCGATGTCATCAAGCAGGTCGTCGAATAACGGAGAATTATTCAAAACGGTAAGATCGTTATTCGCACCCGCCACCCCAAAAAATGCATGCCAAATCCACAAATTGTATGAAGCAACGGCTTCAAGCATTATAGTTGGATACTTTTTATCACCTCTGTTGTGACAAATGGTAAATTTCCTCTAATATTTAATTCATAACAGTTCATTTATTATGTCTAAATCACCAGATTAGACAATTACATGATTATCACGGAAAACAGACCTGCACACTGTGTCACCCGGAAATCTCACCAAGAACAGTTAAATTATCTCATCTCACATTTCACCCACTATAACGTAGTAAAAATGGGAGGTTATCTCAGTTTTACTCAGATTGACACCACACGCGTACCAATGTCTAAACAGAAATAAATCTAAAACTCAGGAATTATTATGAACTCATAAAACTCAAAATACATTCAGGCATTATATAAACGTCTCTGAAAAATACAATCTTCCATATTTATGATGGTTCCGGGAAGGACCCGAGTTTAACTCAGTTTAGCGAGACGCGGGTATAATATACCCACTCTTTTAATTAAACCTATCTCTAAATACTTAAAATAAATCCATCCACTCACACTTATCCCAAAACCGGTTTTGTCCTCTACCCTAGGTATTCTACCCCTTTTTGTCCGCCCCTCCTTCTTCCCCAAAAACCATTCGATACATCCCCATCTCCAAATCTCTGCTACCTTTTCCTTTTTGACCTAGACGCCCTATCATCTTCACGGATCTTGAAAACCACCCAAGTCAAGCCTAGAATATCACAATAGAAATAGAAGGAACACTCAAATGGCAATCTTATTCCTCCCAAATCCGAAAGTAACCATGGAGTTACTCTCCAAAATCGTCCTTTTAATCCAACGTTCCAAGGGAGATCGAACCACACCCCAACAAATACATACAAAGGTTCTGAGAATCACTCAAGAAAGAACGAGGGTTTGTGGTGATTGTGGTTCGGTTTGGAATACTTGGGTTTTTCGGATTGGAGTTTCAATCGAGTTCATCATCTCTCAAAATCACTGTAAGGATTGAGTTCATATTCGAATTCTTTTCAAATCCATTTATTTTAGATCTTCCTGATTGTTTTAGGCCGAATAAAAGTAAATTGGGTGTTGATTTTATTTAGTTTTCGGTTGTTAAAATTGTCCAGAAGTGATAGTTTTTATTGTAAACATTCTTGTTAGATGTTGTTGTTGTTATGTTAGTGTGGCATAGGATATTAGAACTCGACACTAGGTTCATGTCTTGTGGTCGTTGTGGCTATATTGTGATTCGAATGACCCCCAGGAGCCCATGGATTCAAGTATTGAATTTAGGATTGGTGATAGTAGGTGATAAGATTGGATAATAGAACCGTTGAAATGATGTATTCTTTTGGGTTAGTGTTAAAAATTCGAATGGACAACATGTCTCTCCTTAACCGAATGAGAACCACCCCAAAACAAGGTGTTTTGCTGGTGATCTTAGGCTAAAAAACCACTCTGCGTAGGGAAGTTCTGGCCAAGTTTTTCGTGCCAAGTTAAACCCAAGACTTTGAGGGTTGTACCCTTGGTTCGAGTCTTGGATGTACCCACTCAAACCCAAGACCAAACCCTAATAGGGTAGAACCATTTTCGCCCCAAAACAAACCCACCAAGGGCTGTTAGTACTCGAATGGAGTACTCCTTTTAACGGGTAATTTTAGGCTCAAATATTAGTGGCACAAGAATGCTTGTGAATCAAGGACTAATTCGCCTTAGGAATAGTTCCTTTCCGTGTCGAAGCGTGAAGTTTAGGCAAAGATTAAGACCACTTGCGACCCACGACCTCCTAAACTTGGTGTTAAGTAGTACTCAACCCAAGAATTAGCCGAGACGTAAGCTTCCTACCTCTTTTTGGTGTCGAAATGGTGGTCAAAGAGTTCCCAGGAACACAAGTCTTTAAGACTTGGATAGGTTTTATTTTTTTTGTACCAGGCCGAACCCAAGGATGAAGCCCACGTAGGATTCAATTCCAAGCCCAATTAAAAAACTTGTTCTAGTCTTCTATGTAGTCTGCTAGTAGTAGTTGTGGCCCATCAGGCCCAACTTGACTATTAGCAATCGATCCAACCCAATACCGAGTATCTTTCCCCCTCCTCCCCTAATCCAGTTGGGCCGTAGCCCAACAAATGTAAATTGGACCAAAAACCTATTAACGCGCGCGCACACACACACACACACACACACACACACACACACACACACATATATATATATATATATATATATATATATATATATACACTTGTCACAAAAATAAAAATTGTATAGCCAAACACGCAAACATTGTTGTATTGAAACTAATATACATTAAAATTTGTAAACCTGACTACTAAAGAAATTGGACCATTTAATTTAGATGTTGTCTTACGATTATATATAGTAAACCATAAAAATTGGCACAAACCTTATATACACACATGTGTAGTCAAAGATATAAAACTTGAGTGAATTAACGACAAATCAACTACACATTTAGTATAGGCAATAACACATGTCGGGAAGTATATAAATTGACAATTACACTCGTCGTTTTAAAACTAAGTCAACCAATAATAACGTCACTAATGAAAACTAGAAATGAAATATTAAACATGAACTTTGCTTAAACCAATTTAATGAGATCAATTGTTTCTAAACTTAAAATGTATAAAAATGAGTCATAGCTAATTATTAGTAACAATATAAACCTAGTTCATTTTAATCAACCAATTTTTGTTAAAATTGATTAAAATGAACTTTATATTACATTTTCTCAAAACAGTAAACTAATAAATAATAAACTTCACTTACGTTAAGTTTTACTTCAAAAACCTATATAATTAGGTATAACGACCAAACTACACGATTTTAATATATATATATCACATCTCGATTATAACCACTCGTGCTTTAAATTGTTCATTTCCTTTTCTTTCCAAATTCCGTCACTGTTCCCATTACCTCATTTCCGTACATTTAGGTCACTTGTAGAGCTAAACCTTACTTTCTTATGAAATTCCTTCGTAACCACACTTGCCACCACACAAGTGACAACAACATAAATACTATAAAATATTGAAACTAAATCATGAAAGGACTTAAACTTAATACTTGAAACTAAGACATGGTTATTTAATCTAGGTTGCGTGTTGGTGCTGTGCACTCCTTAATTTCACAGCATTCACTGTTCAGGCCATTAAAGGTGAGTTTATAGCCCCATTTTATTTATACTTGTTTTACAAATATGGGTTGAGAAACATGCAAATCTTTTTATGGACCATAATATTATAACTTTTTCTCAAAACTATTGCGTAGTTAGCCTAAGCCCTAGAACCCACTATCATGCCCATTTTCATGAGCCGTTAGTTCCCTTTGGGAAGCGCGATTGCTTTAGATAGATCTATTGGGGTGACTCCCCCGTTCGGTTGGCCAGACAGGTCAATGCGGACGTATAGCAAGTCGGACTTCGAGTGTATTGGGTTAAACACTCGCTAAGGGCCCCTTGACTATTATTTATGTGTTATAGATTAGCACACTAAACTGTCGAGCTTCGGTTGCATGAACTTAGTGCTAGCGCGATAGAAACTTTTGTATGACATTATATGTGTTGTAATGATCATGCTGGTCCAAATTAACTATTTGATGCTTTTAAATTAAACCTATGAACTCACCAGCTTTTTGCTGACTTTTTAGCATGTTTTTCTCAGGTGTGTAATTTGATTTGTTATGGCAAGGATTTGGCAAGGCAAGGGTCATGGACCTTTTCTGAAGAAATGAAAATTAATTAAGACTTGTTTTTATGTGGGACCACTGTATTCAATGGGCCTAAATTTTATCTAAACAATGAATTATCTTTTGTAAACCTTAAATATTGATTTAATTAAAGTGGAGTATGTATTCCGTTCTTTGTTTACCTTGTGTTGTGATTTCCAATCTATGCACCGTAGCACCCTCAACGTTCTGTATGCTTCCGCGACTGTTAAATTTTGGGGGTGTTACAGATTGGCATCAGAGCCTAGGTTATAGAGAACTAGGTACATATAAACCCTAAACTATAACCATTTTTATAAAAACAAGTCCCTATGACTGCCACTTGCCTTGCTTGCCATTTTGCTTGATGTTTATTTGACTTGACTGCATGTTATGATTGTGACATATTAAGTGTACTATAAGTATTATATGTATATATCTATATACACTTGACCCACACTAGTTATTATTCCAATATACTCACACACATATACCATTTTTGTCACAGACTATGTCTTCCTATCCTATTCCTCTGATCTCACCAGATTCAGAAGATCCATACATGCAAGTGCTGCAAGCCTACAATACACCAGACCCCGATCTACCCGAGCCTACACTCACTGCAGCATTGCCTACACCTGCTACCAACCATACACCCATCCAGCCTACTGATCATACTACACAGCCTGCTTCATATGTCCATACTCTTCCAGTCAGACGTACTACATGCATGCGAGTTCCTGGTTATCGGATGCGGTACTCAGATTTTCTATCACCATCCCAGAGGAGAGTTCGAGTTATCTATACGGGTACCTCCACCACCCCAGTATCTCTTTCACCAGCATCATCCCCAGATCGTTCACCACCTCGTCAAAGGCTCAGGAGGGCCGATGACTTATACTCAGCAGAAGAAGAAGAGGAAGAAGAAGAACCAGGAGAGAATCCGGAGGAAGATCCTGAGGAGGAGTTTATTCCTGAAAATTTTGCACCAGCTGAGCCACGACTCGAAAAAAGGGATTGTGGAGGAAGTGCCTAGTACATTTGAGATAGGACAGAGCTCCAGAGCTGCTCAGATTGTGGGAGAGGACAGGGATATGCCTCTCGGGTTAGGTTTGAGAGCTGCTAGATTACGAGCCAGGGATGAGGCTCCGGTCACTTGTGAGATTAATGGCGAAGTATGGAAGGATATTGAGTGTGTTCACAGCACTCCACTTCAGGCAGATAGTCCCACCTATGAGCCATCTTTACCTTCATTTGTGCCGCCATCTCTATCCATACCGATTTCCCCTCCACCTGCTGTCTCACCAATGGCAGAGGAGGAGGAAGATGATGTCACCAGATTTCTAGTCCAGTTGGGTGCTCAGGGAAACTTGTTGGATGTCCATTCTGACCAGTTAGAGAGATTAGGGAGACGAGACGAGCAAGTTGGTAGGGAACTTGCAGGAGTTCGTCAGAGATTAGGTGATATAGGGAGAGACCAGGCCAGGGCATGGGATGCCGAGTGGACTAACTGGCATCGGATGCATGAGCTAGAGTCAGTGATGGCTAGGGTCACGAGGGCTGAACATGAGGACCGTAGGGAAGTATTGGCGTCAAGGAGACGCATTGTGCAGCTGGAGACTAGGGTAGGTAATCTGGAGACCATTATAGCTCGGATGGCACAGGAGCTGGAGCAGCTACGCATCGGGCATGATGGGTTTTAGTGTTAGGAGTTGAGATGTATCCCCACTAAACTGGGTAGTTGCCAGTTAGTGGTAGTTGTAGTCATTTATCTGTAATCGAAAAACTTGTGCTAATTCTTAGATATTCGAGCTTGAGATTTTGTATACACAATCTTATTCTAATATATGAGGAGCCTGATCGACTATTCTATTGTGTTATCGTCCTTAAAATTAATCTTACCCATATACGTTACACTTGTGCCAATTCTTCAAATCTTGATTATCTCCATCCTTCTTATACAGCAACATGCCTCCAAAGAAAGTAACCAGAGCTACTCGTGCACAACCCGAAAACCAAGGCCCCGCTGGAGCTGTTGCAAAATCCCCGCCTGTAAATCGAGCCATGCTTGACCAAATCGTAGAGGAACGTGTGGCAGCAGCAAACAACTCCACAACAGATGTTGGCAACTCGAGACCTGCAACCAACAATGCTCGTGGTTGTACATATCAAGACTTCCGGAAAATAATGACTGGAGGTTTTGGTGGTACTAAAGGAGCAGTTGTGCTGGTCCGATGGATCGAAAGATTGGAAACGGTGTTTCGAATTTGTGGATGTTTGGAAGAGGACCGAGTTAAGTTTGCATCATTCACATTTCTGGATGCAGCTCTAACTTGGTGGAATAACTACTTGAAATCATCTGGCTATGACGCTGCATATGCGATGTCATGGGAAAGCTTTAAAGAGATGGTTCTCAAGAAATATTGTCCTAGGAATGAAGTGAAGAAGCTGGAGGTGGAATTTTGGAATCTTAAGGTGCAAGGCACCAACATGGCAGTATATAACCAACGTTTTCAGGAACTAGCCCTACTATGCACTGATATGGTTCAAACTGAGACCCGTTTGTTGGAGAGGTATATTGGTGGATTACCTCAATCTATTAAGGGAAACGTCACTACATACAAGGCTACGGATCTTCACGAGACCATGGAGGTAGCCAACAAGCTGATGGATCAGGTGATCGAAGATTCGATCGAAGCGGGTGTGAACAACAAAAGGAAATGGGATGACCATTCCCGAAATAACAACCACCCGAACAAGAGGCACGAGGTTGCCAAGGTGTATGCCGCCGGACCAACAGAGGAAAAGGTCTAGGCCGAAAACTTGCCGTTTTGTAATCGATGCAAGTTGCATCACAAGGGTTCGTGCACAGTCAAATGCAATAAGTGTCAGAAAGTAGGGCATATGACCCGCGATTGCAGAGCAAGACCTCTAGCAACAGCACAGGTTGCACGGGCAAACAACCCAAAGGCCGAAATCACGTGTTTTGGTTGTAGTGAAAAAGAGCATTATCGGAATGAATGCCGAAAGCTTAAGAACCAGGGCAACGGTGGCAACAGAGGCCAACAAGGAAATCAGGGTAATCAGAGAAACCCAGGAGCTGGTATGAACCAAGTAGCTGTTGTGCCCCAAGCGAATCGGGGAAATGATGCAGGAGCCCGTGGCAGGGTTTACGCGGTGGGCAAAGTGGAAGCCCAGGAAGACCCGAATGTGGTGACGGGTACGTTCTTTTTAAATAACCGCTATGCATCTATATTATTTGATACGGGAGCAGATAGAAGTTTTGTCTCTACTGCCTTTAGTTCATTACTTGGCATTACCCCGACCACCTTAGGCAATGTATATAATGTAGAGCTGGCCAATGGAAAGGTAGAAAAAGTAGACACCATTGTAAGAGGTTGCACCCTAAACCTATCGAACCACCCATTCAACATCGACCTAATGCCTGTAGAACTGGGTAGTTTTGATGTTATTATCGGCATGGATTGGTTGTCGAAATACCATGCCACTATTCTTTGCGACGAAAAGATCGTCCGACTACCTTACGGGAACGAGGTTCTAATCATCGAAGGCGATAGGAAAGACCGACGAAGTACCTCGAGATTAAACGTTATCTCTTACGCGAAGGTCCAGAGACATCTTGAGAAAGGATGTCTTCTCTTTTTAGCTCAGGTTTCCGGAAAAGAAGAAAAGGAGCCGGAAGGAAAGCGATTGGAAGATGTGCCGATCGTGAGAGATTTTCCAGAAGTCTTCCCTGAAGACTTACCCGGACTCCCACCGAAACGACAAGTCGAGTTTCAGATCGATCTAGTGCCAGGTGCCGCACCCGTGGCACGAGCGCCTTACCGATTAGCCCCAACAGAACTACAGGAGTTATCTGAACAGTTGTCAGAACTCTCTGAAAAAGGATTCATTAGACCAAGTTCCTCGCCCAGGGGAGCTCCAGTTCTGTTCGTCAAGAAGAAAGATGGATCTTTCCAAATGTGCATCGACTATAGGGAACTCAACAAATTAACCATCAAAAACCGATACCCACTTCCTAGAATCGATGACCTATTCGATCAACTTCAAGGATTGTGCGTCTATTCAAAAATAGACTTAAGATCCGGTTACCATCAGCTAAGAGTTCGGGAAGAAGATATCCCGAAGACGGCATTTAGAACTCGATATGGCCATTATGAGTTTCAGGTTATGCCTTTTGGCTTAACCAACGCACCAGCGGTATTCATGGTGTAACACCCCGTGCCTGCTTAGACCAAAAAATTTGAACTTCGACGCGGAAACGCTTGACTTTTACGGACATACTGTCACTCTTTTGACAACTGACAAAAATCTATATGCATTCAGGAATTGAGACTAATTTTAAATGAAAGTAGACTCAATTACCTTCAAAACAACGGGTGGCACGACTCGTGACGACTTACGGTTTAAAAGATATGATTTTTCAAAAATCGCCAAAATATGAAAAATATGTTGAACCGCCGGCTGGGAAATTCCAGCCGTCGGTTTGGGGCCCAAAATGGGTCTAAACCGCCAGTTCAAACCTCAACCGGGGCGGTTCAGACCTTCTGGTCGCCCGGATGAGTTTTCAAACCCCGCGAATGAAAACCCGACCTCCCGAACTCGTTAGCTAACCAAACTTTCCAGATTTACTTAGTATATCAATGGGCTCATTTTCATACAAAAACATTTACCGAACGACTTCCCGAAAGGGTACTTTACTAATTAGACGGGTTATGCAAATAACCCGTTTTGACCCATTTTCACTACAAACAACCCATACGACCTCCGTTTTACGTCAAACTTGACCAACTACAATAACTTATCATTTCAAACTTGTTCCACAACAAATCCACCCATATATACATCAAAATGGGTGAGCAAGGCTTCACGCCAAACACCCTAATAACACTAAAACCATCCATAACTACATACCACATTCATATCTATGAACCAAGATGACTCATGACACATACACCGATTAAACCCATAACGTTTACATGATCAAAAGGACTTGTTTGACAATGAGACCATAAATAACAAAACGACCACACGAGTTAAAATATACCAAAGCACAAAAGGGCACTTCGGGCTTCCAACTTCAATACGCTTGGTCCATGGGTTATGGTCTCTTAATCTACCTTCTAACTACACTACGCTTCATTCCATGACTACAAGCTAGGCAAGATCCTTACCCTTGCTTCCTCCGCTAGAACCTATAAAACCATCATCATCTAAACCGTAAGCGAAAACGCTTAGTAAGTATATAAGATATAACCAATATTACATTTACATAAGATTGGTGATTAACACCAATCATAACATTAACAAGGAGCATTCAATAGGATTATTACTCACCTTGACCAAGCAAGTAATTTATATAGCATTACACATTTAGCATTGGATCCAAGCTAACATACATTTACAAGCTCCATAGCAAATCACATTAGCACAAACATAACATTAACATCATAACATTAACAAGGATTATACTCATATACTTACCTTGATTCCTACTAGCTTCCTACTTGGCTTTGATTTGGGCTTCTATAAAGCTTCCTATTACAAAATTAACTATAATTAGCAACTAATTAACTAAGGAGATCATCATTTACAACCTTTATCCATAATACTCAAATCCACCACATGAACCCTAATTTCTACAAATTGGGGAAAGTACTTACTTGTTGAAGAGATAATAATTAGGGTATCTCTAATGATTCTTGATCACCTCTTGATGGCTAGAATTAGCTAGATGATGATTTTTGGTTTTCCCTCTCTTTCTTTGCTAAGTGTCGACTCACCCATGAAGCCTCTAACCATTTCCAGAAATTTCCACTAGCTAGATATTTATCCATGTTAGTTACAAGTTTGGTCTCTTGGCAATTTTAGTCCTTCTAGTCCTATTCTTCCTATTTTGGCCACACATTAAGTTATTACCTAATCTAGAACACATAACTTATATTCTACATAACTTATTATTTACATAATTAGTACCTTGTCGGGATACGGGTGTAACAATTCTCTCCCCCTTGGACAGGATTTCGTCCTCGAAATCTACTCTTGGAAAAGATGAGGATACTTATTCCTCATCTTCTCTTTCGTCTCTCACCTAATACTTGAGCCTTTTCGATGCTTCCATTGAACTTATACTAACGGATCTCCCTATTTCCTTAGTTGTCTCACCTTCTTCCTAATATAGTCTCCGGTTCATCCTCTTGAGAAAGCAACTCCGGATCAATTTCGATATTGCTTAAAGTAACCACACTTGTTTCGCCCGCCGAACACTTCCTTAAGTATGACACATGAAAGGTATTTATGAATACCTCTCATTTCTTCGGGTAATTTCCAACACCTATGCTACTTCGCCTACTCACCCCAAGATTTTGGAATGGTCCTATAAACCGTGGACTTAGTTTCTCTTTGTTTTTGAACCTAAAACGCCTTTCCACGGGGAAACTTTTAACATGACAAAATCACCCACTTCGAATTCGATTGGTCTTCTTCGATTATCGGCATAGCCTTTCCACCTATCTTGTGCCGCTTAAGTCTTGCTCGAATCATCTCAATCTTTTCCGTGGTCGCTAAAACTATGTCCGTGCTCGCCAATTCCCTTCCTCCAACTTCCTCCCAACACACGGGTGTCTTACACCTCCTACCATAGAGCATTTCATGGAGTGGCATATCTATACTCGCGTGATAGCTATAAATATAGGCAATTTTAACTAGAGGCAAATGATCGTCCCAAAATTCACTTACAACCGGACATCGTCAATGTTTTTCTTTTCAAGGCTTGTATCTATTACGCGAGCCATAAAGGTATAACAATCACGTGATAATATCTCCTAGCCTTTATCGTGGAACATAACTTCAATTCACCCTTCCTTTCATCACCATAATTAATCATCTCACTACCGCTAGGATTTACAACCCGAATGATCTTATGGCTACAAAGGATGGCCACATTATATTTGTCAAGCCAATCCATTCCAATGACAATATCAAACTCTCCTAGTATTATAGGAATTAAGTCAACTCTAAAGGCACTATCATCGATCTCTATCCCTACGCTTTGATATACATTGGATACAACTACGACCTTACTATCTGCTATTCAACTTCTAGGGGTATCGAAAATTTAGCTAGCGGGGGTGGTTAGTTGCTTGGTATAGTTATAGGATACAAGAACACACTAGCACTCGAATTATGCCAAACTCGAGTGGTTACGAATTTAACGAGAATAATACCTAAAATAACATCGGACTCCAACCTAGCTTCTTCGACACTCATTTGATAAACTCGAGCCATTGGTTTTGGAATTTCAACCTTTTCTTCTTTGACAGTCCTCAAAGGCCTAGCTTCAATTGCCTTTGTTTTTGGGAAATCCCTCAACCTATGCCCAATCTCATTATATCCGTAGCATACTATCATCGGTTTGGTGCAATCTTTACTTTTATGGTCAAGAGCTCCACACTTGTAACAAACTGGCGTATTACGCCTACACTCTCCAATATGAAACTTATTACACTCCGGACAAGCCACCTTAGTCTTGGTCTCCACATCTTCCTTGCCATGATCAAACTTGGTTTTCTTCCCATATCTATCTCCAAACTCTTGCTTCCTCTTTGGTTCCTTAGCCTCTTTCTCCTTCCTCCTTAGCAAGTCCGCTTCTCTCACACGAGCTCTACTCAAAAGATCTTCTAAATTAGTACATTTGAACGGAGAGATCACATCACGAATATCATCCTTGAGCATCCTTTGAAATTTGTCGACCTTAAGCTTCTCATTGCCATGGTATTCGGGACAATACGGAACCATATCATTGAACTTCCTCCATAACTCGTTCACGGTCTCATTGGTTTGAGTGAGAGATTGGAATTTCTCACGGATCTTGTCAATCTCCTCAGCCAGAGCATATTCGGCACTAAACAACTCCTTAAATTCCTTCCAAGTACATGTTTCAACCCAAGGTTCCCCCTTCTCACACACCTTCCCTTCCCACCAAGTCTTAACACTATCGCGAAGAAAGTTAGTAGCATAGATAACCTTCTTCCTTTCCTCACATCCACTAGTACGGAAAGCACCCTCCACAGCCGTAACCCACCTATTACTAACAATCGGGTCAAGGACATCAGTAAACCGTGGTACATCACAAGCCGTGAAGTCACGGTAAGTAGCTTTGTCACTCCTAGGTTCTTTTGCTATACCACATTCTTTCTTGAACTCCTTAAACTCTTCCTTCATTAGTCCCCTAAGATTTTGCGTTGTCTGATTAAGATAAAAAGGCATTGCTTGCTTAATAGCTTTACCCACCCTTTTTGCCAACATTGTGTCCAAGGCTTTCATCTCCTCTTCGGAGAAACCCCTAAAGCTAGGTCCTCCGGAACTAGAAGAAGAGGAACTTTCTTTGTCCTTATCGTTGTTACCCGCACCGCTTGCCGAAGATTCGGCATGTTTGGAAGCCGTAGATTTTGCGACTTCTTTTTGGTGAGGGGTTTCCATTTCTTCTTACTGAAAATTAGCAATTCACAATATCAAGTACAATCATATACTTAGTCGATGCATGGATGACATTTCTATTCTTATGCTAACACCCTAGCTTGTCACCTATGTATGATCCAAATCATTTCAACTTCACATATATTCCATATTTTTACCACTACGGTGGCTAGGCGTAGTCAAAAAAATATCCAACATATGGGTCCTCAAAATCATTCAAACGATACACAAATAGCAAACACTAGCTCTAAACGCATCTATACTAGGCCTAAGTCTAGGAAATCCTAAAGTGAAATCCTAAATCTCTTAGACCGAAGCTCTGATACCAAGTTGTTACGCCCCGTGCCCGCTTAGACCAAAAATTTTGAACTTTGACGCGGAAACGCTTGACTTTTACGGATATACTGTCACTCTTTTGACAACTGACAAAAATCTATACACATTCAGGACTTGAGACTAATTTTAAATGAAAGTAGACTCAATCTGAAAAATATTTTGAACCGCCGGTTTGGGGCCCAAAATGGGTCTGAACCGCCGGTTCAAACCTCAACCGGGGCGGTTCAGACCTTCTAGTCGCCCGGATGAGTTTTCAAACCCCGCGAATGAAAACCCAACCTCCCGAACTCGTTAGCTAACCAAACTTTCCAGATTTACTTAGTATATCAATGGGCTCATTTTCATACAAAAACATTTACCGAACGACTCCCCGAAAGGGTACTTTACTAATTAGACGGGTTATGCAAATAACCCGTTTTGACCCATTTTCACTACAAACAACCCATACGACCTCCGTTTTACGTCAAACTTGACCAACTACAATAACTTATAATTTCAAACTTGTTCCACAACAAATCCACCCATATATACATCAAAACGGGTGAGAAATGCTTCACGCCAAACACCCTAATAACACTAAAACCATCCATAACTACATACCACATTCATATCTATGAACCAAGATGACTCATGACACATACACCGATTAAACCCATGACGTTTACATGATCAAAAGGACTTGTTTGACAACGAGACCATAAATAACAAAACGACCACACGAGTTAAAATATACCAAAGCACAAAAGGGCACTTCGGGCTTCCAACTTCAATACGCTTGGTCCATGGGTTATGGTCTTCTAATCTACCTTCTAACTACACTACGCTTCATTCCATGACTACAAGCTAGGCAAGATCCTTACCCTTGCTTCCTCCGCTAGAACCTACAAAACCATCATCATCTAAACCGTAAGCGAAAACGCTTAGTAAGTATATAAGATATAACCAATATTACATTTACATAAGATTGGTGATTAACACCAATCATAACATTAACAAGGAGCATTCAATAGGATTATTACTCACCTTGACCATGCAAGTAATTTATATAGCATTACACATTTAGCATTGGATCCAAGCTAACATATAATTACAAGCTCCATAGCAAATCACATTAACACAAACATAACATTAACATCATAACATTAACAAGGATTATACTCATATACTTACCTTGATTCCTACTAGCTTCCTACTTGGCTTTGATTTGGGCTTCTATAAAGCTTCCTATTACAAAATTAACTATAATTAGCAACTAATTAACTAAGGAGATCATCATTTACAACCTTTATCCATAATACTCAAATCCACCACATGAACCCTAAATTTCTACAAATTGGGGAAAGTACTTACTTGTTGAAGAGATAACAATTAAGATATCTCTAATGATTCTTGATCACCTCTTGATGGCTAGAATGAGCTAGATGATGATTTTTGACTTTCCCTCTCTTTCTTTGCTAAGTGTCGACTCACCCAAGAAGCCTCTAACCATTTCCAGAAATTTCCACTAGCTAGATATTTATCCATGTTAGTTACAAGTTTGGTCTCTTGACAATTTTAGTCCTTCTAGTCCTATTCTTCCTATTTTGGCCACACATTAAGTTATTACCTAATCTAGAACACATAACTTATATTCTACATAACTTATTATTTACATAATTAGTACCTTGTCGGGATACGGGTGTAACACATGGACCTCATGAATCGGGTGTGTAAGCCGTACTTAGACAAGTTCGTGATCGTCTTCATTGACGACATATTGATATATTCTAGGAGTGAAAAGAAGCATGAAGAGCACCTTAGGCTAATTCTAGAGCTCTTAAAGAAAGAAGAGTTATATGCCAAGTTTTCCAAGTGCGAGTTTTGGATACCAACAGTCCAATTCTTAGATCACGTAATTGATAAACAAGGTATTCATGTAGATCCTGCAAAGATTGAGTCGATAAAGGATTGGGCGATACCCACCGAAATACGCCAATTCTTAGGACTTGCAGGGTACTACCGGAGATTCATTGAGGGATTCTCGAAAATAGCGAAGCCTTTGACTAAGTTGACCCAGAAAAATGAGAAATTTGACTGGGGAGAGGAAGCGGAAGAAGCTTTTCAACTTCTCAAGGATAAATTATGTAGCGCACCTATCTTAGCCCTATCTGAAGGTAGTGAGGACTTTGTAGTCTACTATGACGCCTCTCACTAAGGGTTAGGAGTTGTACTAATGCAGCGAGAAAAGGTGATAGCTTACGCCTCACGGCAATTGAAGACCCACGAGAAGAACTACACTACCCATGACCTAGAGCTAGGGTCAGTAGTGTTTGCTCTCAGAATCTGGAGACACTATCTTTACGGCACCAAGTGCGTAGTATATACCGACCACAAAAGTTTGCAACATATCTTAGATCAGAAGGAACTTAATATGAGGCAACGCCGATGGTTAGAATTGCTCAGTGACTATGACTGTGAGATTCGATACCACCCAGGCAAAGAAAACGTGGTAGCGGATGCACTTAGCCGAAAAGAGAGACCGAAACCTCTAAGAGTAAGATCATTAGGTATGAAAATTGTCTCGCCACTCCCATCGAGAATTCGTGAAGCTCAGATATAGGCTCTTAAGGAAGAAAATAGACCTAATGAGAAAATTTATGGAATGCCTGAAAGCGAAAATGGGTTCGTGAATAAAGCAGATAGAACATTTTGTTACAAGGACAGGAGTTGGATTCCACTTTACGGAGGTATACGAGACCTCATCATGCATGAATCCCATAAGTCAAAATATTCCATCCATCCGAGAGCCGACAAGATGTGCCTCGATTTGAAAAAGTTGTATTGGTGGCCCAATATGAAAGCTGATATTGCAACTTATGTCAGTAAATGTTTAACGTGGTCCAAGGTCAAAGCTGAACACCAGAGACCGTCAGGTTTACTCGTACAACCTGAAATCCCCGAGTGGAAATGGGAACGTATAACCATGGACTTCATCACCAAATTGCCAAGAACGTCAAGTGGTTATGACACCATCTAGGTGATCGTTGACCGTCTTACCAAATCTGCCCACTTCCTACCCATTAAGGAAAACGACAGCATGGACAAACTTGCGCGACTATATGTGAAAGAAATAGTTGCTCGACATGGAGTCCCACTTTCAATTATATCCGACAGAGATAGTCGTTTTACGTCAAATTTTTGGAGATCTCTACAAGATGCCTTAGGAACCGACCTAGATATGAGCACAGCATACCATCCACAGACAGATGGTCAAAGTGAAAGGACCATCCAAACGTTAGAAGATATGCTGAGAGCCTGTGTGATAGATTTTGGTAACGGCTGGGATAGACATCTACCGTTGGCCGAATTTTCTTACAATAATAGTTATCATACCAGCATCAAAGCTGCACCGTATGAGGCACTATATGGCAGAAAGTGCAGATCCCCAATCTGCTGGGCTGAAGTCGAAGAAAGTCAACTCACTGGTCCCGAGTTAGTACAAGTGACCACGGAAAAGATCGTGCAGATCAAGAGCAGGATGCAGGCGGCTCGAGAAGGTCAGAAAAGCTATGCTGACAAAAGATGAAAACCACTTGAATTTCAAGTTGTAGATCGTATCATGCTAAAAGTATCGCCATGGAAAGGCGTGATTCGTTTTGGGAAACGTGGAAAGCTGAACCCCCGGTATATAGGACCTTTCAAAATTCTCACGAGAATTGGACCAGTAACTTACCGACTCGAATTACCTCAAGAACTCAGTTCCGTACACAACGTGTTTCATGTGAGCAATCTAAACAAGTGTCTTTCCGACGAAACTCATGCCATTCCTCTGGAAGAAATTCAGGTTGACGAAAGGTTAAATTTCGTTGAAGAACCCATTGAAATAATGGATCTAGAGATCAAACGGCTAAAGCAAAGCCGTATTCCTATCGTCAAAGTTCGTTGAAACTCCCAAAGAGGTCCCGAATACACTTGGGAATGGGAGGACGAGATCAAACGAAGATACCCACATCTCTTTTCAAATCCATCGGGTAACCCTAAGTGAAAACCGAGGACGGTTTTCGTTCCTAAGACGGGGAGGATGTGACAAATGGTAAATTTCCCCTAATATTTAATTCATAACAGTTCATTTATTATGACTAAATCACCAGATTAGACATTTACATGATTATCACGGAAAACAGACCTGCACACTGTGTCACCCGAAAATCTCACCAAGAACAGTGAAATTATCTCATCTCACATTTCACCCACTATAATGTAGTAAAAACGGGAGGTTATCTCAGTTTTAGTCAGATTGACACCACACACGTACCGATGTCTAAACAGAAATAAATCTAAAACTCAGGAATTATTATGAACTCATAAAACTCAAAATACATTCAGGCATTATATAAATGTCTCTGAAAAATACAATCTTCCATATTTATGATGGTTCCGAGAAGGACCCGAGTTTAACTCAGTTTAGCGAGACGCGGGTATAATATACCCACTCTTTTAATTAAACCTATCTCTAAATACTTAAAATAAATCCATCCACTCACACTTATCCCAAAATCGGTTTTGTCCTCTACCCTAGGTATTCTACCCCTTTTTGTCCGCCCCTCCTTCTTCCCAAAAACCATTCGATACATCCCCATCTCCAAATCTCTGCTACCTTTTTCTTTTTGACCTAGACGCCCTATCATCTTCACGGATCTTGAAAACCACCCAAGTCAAGCCTAGAATATCACAATAGAAATAGAAGGAACACTCAAATGGCAATCTTATTCCTCCCAAATCCGAAAGTAACCATGGAGTTACTCTCCAAAATCGTCCTTTTAATCCAACGTTCCAAGGGAGATCGAACCACACCCCAACAAATACATACAAAGGTTCTGAGAATCACTCAAGAAAGAACGAGGGTTTGTGGTGATTGTGGTTCGGTTTGGAATACTTGGGTTTTTTGGATTGGAGTTTCAATCGAATTCATCATCTCTCAAAATCACTGTATGGATTGAGTTCATATTCGAATTCTTTTCAAATCCATTTATTTTAGATCTTCCTGATTGTTTTAGGCCGAATAAAAGTTAAATTGGGTGTTGATTTTATTTAGTTTTCGGCTGTTAAAATTGTCCAGAAGTGATAGTTTTTATTGTAAACATTCTTGTTAGATGTTGTTGTTGTTATGTTAGTGTGGCATAGGATATTAGAACTCGACACTAGGTTCATGTCTTGTGGTCGTTGTGGCTATATTGTGATTCGAATGACCCCCAGGAGCCCATGGATTCAAGTATTGAATTTAGGATTGGTGATAGTAGGTGATAAGATTGGATAATAGAACCGTTGAAATGACGTATTCTTTTGGGTTAGTGTTAAAAATTCGAATGGACACCATGTCTCTCCTTAACCGAATGAGAACCACCCCAAAACAAGGTGTTTTGGTGGTGATCTTAGGCTGAAAAACCACTCTGCGTAGGGAAGTTCTGGCCAAGTTTTTCGTGTCAAGTTAAACCCAAGACTTTGAGGGTTGTACCCTCGGTTCGAGTCTTGGATGTGCCCACTCAAACCCAAGACCAAACCCCAATAGGGTAGAACCATTTTCGCCCCAAAACAAACCCACCAAGGGCTGTTAGTACTCGAATGGAGTACTCCTTTTAACGGGTAATTTTAGGCTCAAATATTAGTGGCACAAGAGTGCTTGTGAATCAAGGACTAATTCTCCTTAGGAATAGTTCCTTTCCGTGTCGAAGCGTGAAGTTTAGGCAAAGATTAAGACCACTTGAGACCCACAACCTCCTAAACCTTGGTGTTAAGTAGTACTTAACCCAAGAATTAGCCGAGATGTAAGCTTCCTACCTCTTTTTGGTGTCGAAATGGTGGTTAAAGAGTTCCCAGGAACACAAGTCTTTAATACTTGGATAGGTTGTATTTTTTTTGTACCAGGCCGAACCCAAGGATGAAGCCCACGTAGGATTCAATTCCAAGCCCAATTAAAATACTTGTTCTAGTCTTCTATGTAGTCTTCTAGTAGTAGTTGTGGCCCATCAGGCCCAACTTGACTATTAGTAATCGATCCAACCCAATACCAAGTATCTTTCCCCCCTCCTCCCCTAATCCAGTTGGGCCGCAGCAAAACAAATGTAAATTGGACCAAAAACTTGTTAACGCACACATATATATATATATATACTTGTCGCAAAAATAAAAATTGTATAGCCGAACACGCAAACATTGTTGTATTGAAACTAATATACATTGGACCATTTAATTTAGATGTCTTCTTACGATTATATATAGTAAACCATAAAAATTGGCACAAACCTTATATACACACATTTGTAGTCAAAGATATAAAACTTGAGTGAATTAACGACAAATCAACTACACATTTAGTATAGGCAATAACACATGTCGGGAAGTATATAAATTGAAAATTACACTCGTCGTTTTAAAACTAAGTCAACCAATAATAACGTCACTAATGAAAACTAGAAATGAAATATTAAACATGAACCTTGCTTAAACCAATTTAATGAGATCAATAGTTTCTAAACTTAAAATGTATAAAAATGAGTCATAGCTAATTATTAGTAACAATATAAACCTAGTTCATTTTAATCAACAAAGTTTTGTTAAAATTAACTTTAGATTACATTTTCTCAAAACATTAAACTAGTAAATAATAAACTTCACTTACGTTAAGTTTCACTTAAAAAAACCTATATAATTAGGTATAACGACCAAACTACACGATTTTAATATATATATATATATATATATATATATATATATATATATATATATATATATATATATATATATCTACATTATATATAACAGGAGGCGTTACACGTAGATAATGCCACGTAAATGCCACCTCAATGCCACATAATCATAATAATGCCACATAATCATAAACTATGCCACCTAAGCATGATTTTAGACAAGTAAAATTCGGATTAATTAAAAATTTGACATTTGCAAGAATCGAACCTGAGTCATTTAATCCACATATAAATACTTCAACCACTAGACCAAGCCAGTTTTTGTGATTTACGATACAAACTAATTAAGTCATGCTTAAATAATTGATATTGTTAAAAATAGATTATGCATAAATTATATAGACATATCCATTGCTTAATTATAGTTTTAGAATTATAAAACAACCAGGTATTCGAGCCACAGATCCATTCTTGCCTCCATCCTCCCCTCCCTCCTGTTATATGATTGAAGAGCTGCGTCAATCATTAAATGATGAAGGCGAAACCACCAATGATGAAGTAACCAATGCTATTATGCATGATGTCGACACAGATAAGGTCCAAACTTTTCTTATAATTTCAACTCTGCATAAGCTCATTATCTTGAATTTTTAACTCTCTAACGATCCATGATATTAATTGATATTAATTTTTAACCCTTATGTCTATGAACGGAAACCATAAACAACGACAAGGACACTCAAGCAATTCATAGGCCATGGCACATGGCTTGGTGCGCTTTGGTGAAAGTAATCGATACATACAGAGTAATCAGTAGTTTATGTTTACTGGATAGAGCAAAGCATTAGGATTTTTCGTAGGAGGCTATACTATTAGTTATATGATCGATTTTTAGATATAAGTTAGTTATCGATTGGTGTTAGGGTTAGCACGAGTCATTGAAATTGATTACTCAGTTTATAAGAGGATAGGCGATTAGATCTTAGATGCGAAATGGTTGTTATCTAATTTTTAACTATATGGATTTCATTGTTTCGTAGGACGTTATTTGGAGTTGGTGAGTTGGAAAGAGGTGTTTGCGAAATCTGTGATTGAGAAAAGGGCGGATGAGGAAAGTGAGAAAACGGGCATAAGGGTTAGGCCGGGGTTTGATTGGAAGTTGCCGAGTGGTTTTTTATTAGGAAGGAGATGAGGGAGTGGATTAAGGATTGGATGGAACGGCCTTATGTGTCGCCGTATGAGAATGTGTCGAATTTCGATCAAGCGTCGTTGGAGATGGAGAAGAGGACGGTTGGGGTGTTTCATGAGTTGTTGTTGTTGTCTTTGTATAAGAGGATTCCAGTTCCGATATTGGGGAAGTTTTGTGAGGAGTATAGGTTTTCGAATGCGTTTTCGAGTGTGTTTACTAGGCATTTCGGGATTTTTTTATATGTCGTTGAAAGGTGGGATTAAGACGGCGATGTTGAGGGAAGCTTATAAGGGTGATGGGTTGATTGATCAGGATCCATTATTGGCGATTAATGATAATTTTATTGAGTTATTAGCTGAAGGATATAAGCTGGGGGGAGAGCAATTAAAGCTGTAGAAACAATCGGTTTTTTTGTTAAAAATTCGCTCTACCAGTCCATACTCTTATAGGATACTAATCTGCGTGGTATCAAATTTAGCATCCTTTTATTTTATTTTTCTTGGATGTTCATTTTTTTTCTTCATTGTCCTTTTCATGTGTGTATATTAGACTATAGAAACATTAAACTGGTCTATTTCAAACTTTTCTTTTCCATTATTTTTCCAGTTTTTGGTTAACCTATTGTTGCATGTTAATAGATTTGTTCGCGGATTCATAGTGCACGCGGAAGAGATAAAAAATTTGAACAGTTATTTATTTCAAAAGATTCAAGTTCTGCTGATGTCCCATGTCATCTGTTTATTGACACTGCCGTCTATTCCAGAAACCGTTGTTTTCGTCTACACCTATCTTCTAAAGCAGGGAAAAATTCAGTGCTTCTTCCCACTGGACGGTTTAAATGCAAGGAAATGGTATGCATGAACTCCTATGCAAATATTGCCACATCTTGACAAAATTTCCTTATGCCATTTGTGTTTAGCTTATTAATTTTCTATAAGTTTGATACATATAAATTTCCTAATTGTAATCTTAGCTAAAAAGAACACAAAAAATTACATATCTAATATTATCTTAAGAAGGAACTTTGCTTGCTGTTTGATATTTTAAGTTTAAAAAATGGTATGGAATATGCATACACACACACTTAACATGTACATGTATGTACTTTACGTTTATAACTTTTAATAATGATTCTAATATCTCAGAGTGAGGAAGATGTGTTCATGGTATCCTTGATCTGCAATGTAGGGGCTGACTGTGAAAAGCTTCTAATCTGCAAGATTGATTTATATTGTATTAAGGTTTTGCATTATGACACAGAGGTAAATCATCTACATATCTATATATCCTTGAGCCATTGTGTGTGAGTATTTTTTGATTTCACTGGTCTTATAAAGTTAGCTGATTCATGTGTCAAATTCTTATTGGCAAACGACTCCAATTTTTTTAATTCATTATCAATGATCCATTTATGGCAGAGAAACAGTGACTACTGTAAACCACGCACTCGGGAATTTGTGCCAACTGCTTGCACAAGCAATGGTTACTTCAGTGGAAAATCACCATTTCCAACCTTAGACGAGTTCATAGAATACATTGCTACCATAGGAGATGTAAAAGGTTGGTCTCCGTACACTACTATGCCGTTTTCTTTCCTCTTGTGATGCTTTTCAAGAGTAACTTTGATTCAACTAATGATAATTATCTGTTCTTACTCTGCTAGGAAAAATTCGAAGCTGGTATTGGTTCTCAGAGTATGGTTTGATGGTATACAACATGTTAAGAAATAGATTTTGTGAAAGAATTGGCAGACAACACAAAAGCAATCATGGTAAATGTAAAAAGTGTATTTCTATTTCTGCTTAGAAAAATTATTACTTAAATAGATAAGCTCACCAATAGCCTAGGGGCTTGGTTAAAATTTGACATTTGAAAATTACAACCTGCAAGTTTCTGTTTGGTACACAATTTATCTCCTGAAAGTTTGACAACATAAAGACATGGTTTCAATTTTACTAGGCCACATTTTAGTAAATAATCTTTTCCAGTATCCATCTGTTCTATTATCTGATTAAGCCTCTCTGATTGATCTCAGGTATTACCTTGCTGATAGGAAAAAAACAACTGCATTTTATTATCTTCAAATATTGGTGCACTAATTTAAATATCGTACAATATTAAGAATTGGTTTTTTCATCTGTTTCAGTGATGTAAGTGGCGGACCTACAAAGGGCTTCTTATTATCAGAAGTGTTATGATCCTGACTGCAGAGGTTAAGCAGATTCACCTTGAATAATTAAATGTTCATTCTATTCAAGTTTCATATTTTTTTAAATATCGGTGTATCTCACCACTTGATTGATTGATGGTCTTAGGTTATCGATCTCCCTTGCGTCCAGTTCCACCAGATGTGTTACCTGACTCTTATAAGATAGGGGAGCAAAATGGAAGTCAGTAGATTATACATGAAAGCCCGATGGACAGCTGTCAGAAAGATGAGTGGTGGCGTGAAGCAATGTTGGTTGCAGAAAAAGTTGAAAATATGCCTATAAAGCTAGATCTCGCAAAGGAGGTCAGTATTCTTGCTTTAGATGTTTACCTGCCTTTTATTGTGCTTCATATATGATATATGACTTTCATCCCGTTCTTTTTGGCTATAGCAGTTTTGTGGTATATGGAATTTGTTTCAGGAGGGGTCGACACACCTCCACATACAATAGCAGTTGCACGCAAAGGTGAGGTGCGTACATATACGTTATCCAGTCGCCGTATGTTATTTTGCTATATGTATTCGTTCGTATTAAACCACCATCACTGTTGTTGTTTTAGGTACACATCATTCAACCCCAACGCCTGAAACAGTGGCCGATCAATCGACAAAGACATCATTGGCTGCCCAGCAAGGTGAGTCTTAGACAATAAAATTCTGCACTGTTTCATGAGTATATTTGAGACCAAAGTCAAAATGCACCTCTTTTCGGGAAACAGACAAGAGGGAGTGGGGGCAGGGTACATTTTCTGTTTAATTTGTGAATATGTGATTACGTTTTATGGTCCATGAGGTTTCAGTGATGGGTAGGAGTGTTAAAGATATTTACTAAATTTGACATGGTTGAAAGTAATTATACGCAGTATAGCAATTGCATTTTTCAGTTAATGAAGTTATGCTGATAATAGTATTGATAAAGCAGGGAATAAATATGCTTCTGACTAAGGATGAACATGTCATTGGTCGAACTGTAGCTGATAGTCGGTTCCAGATTTTGTCAAATCAAATAAGTCAACAGCATTGCAGAATATATAGGAAGAAAGTTACTACAGAAGATGAAGAGGGTCATAGACTCTTTAACTGCGGCTTTCTGAGAGATACCAGGTTGTTTACCTTAATGGAACTTATCTGGTTAATTATGGAGTATTGAATTTATTGACTATTAAATTTTTCACAGCACAAATGGAACGTATCTCAACTGGGAAAAGTTGAATAAGAACAGCCCCGAGTCGAAACTACATCATGGAGATATTATATCATTCGCAGCACCTGCTCAACATGGTAAGTTTATTTTACATTCTTTTTCTTTGGCTTTCTGGAACTTTGACCTATGATTAAAATTATTATTTCTTCGTGGTAGCAGAAGTTGCGTATGCTTTTGTGTTCCGAGAAGTTCTCAGACCTACGTCAGGAACAGATAGCAGCTCGCCGCTAAAAAGAAAAGCAGGTATGTACTTGCGGTGTATACTCCATTACTGTATGAAGTCATGTTTAGTAGGTTATGTGTAAAGTACCTTTATCTAAAACTCAGTTCAATACCAACGAATACCTTATTAAAAGGGACTCTCTTTACCTGATCAACCCTCCATGAATGACACCTCTCTTAGGATCAGTACGGGTTGTGTACAAGTCTTGAATGATCTCTTGCCTATGTGGCTGTGCAGAGACGAGGGCCTTGTACTTTGTCACTTGTGGCCAGTCCATCGAAGCAACAACCTGTATCATAATAAAGAAAACACACTTCTAAGAACATCCACATTACACAAACGGGTCAAAACGGGTGGGTCGTGTTACGCATCAAAGTGGGTCAGATAATATATTACAGGTGCATATGGGTCAGTACCATTACGACTTCAAACAGTTCGAATTAGCCTATATATTGTAGATTTAATAACATTATAAATAAATATTCACTAATGTATTAATTCAAGTTATAAACACCATTTAATCTTCAACAAAGAAACTTGACACTTTCATATTCAAACTTT
This sequence comes from Artemisia tridentata subsp. tridentata, assembly GCA_021014915.2. NCBI lineage: Eukaryota > Viridiplantae > Streptophyta > Magnoliopsida > Asterales > Asteraceae > Artemisia > Artemisia tridentata. The sequence continues at coordinate 380,206,057 of CP139505.1, forward strand.
TGACGGAAGGTTGAGTGACTTTTGACCTACCTTAGCTTCTTAAAAATTAGTAATTAACATCCGATGGGGTTTTGAATTGTAGGAGACAACGTGAATTCAAGGTTGCTATTAAATTTGCTGCGACAAAAGACATTGATCATCTTCGTCAGTTCTTAAGTGGTAGACAGCATGATAATCCTCAAGAAACCATTTAAGCTCTTGATATTGTCCTAAGAGAAGCGGCTTCACATAAGTATGTTACTATTTTTCAATATTAGCCGTTTCTGTTCTAAGGATCAATTTCTAAATTGTGGCTATTTTACTGTTTATAAGGATCAATTTTTTAACGACTATTATCCATGGACGTATTTACTTGCACTTATGCAGGTACTTTCGTGCGAGTAGCAAAACAAGAGCCTATTTCGAAAGTGGTTTATTGTGCAGTTTCTGCATTGAGTCATGATGCTCCAAAACAGGTACGTGCTATATGTGTATACGCAGCTACATTATCTTTAAGATAGTAACTGTATTTTTGCTGCAGAATATGCGTGATCAGGAATGCGGTGACAGAGTTACTTACATCTTGAACAGTCTTAAAAAGGAAAAACTTGCTCCAAAGGTAATAAAATAAAATATATATGCAATCTGGAATCCATATGTTCTCGATTTCGCCTAGCTAATTGCATAACAGTGCAAGTTTGGTACTATTTTTCTGATATGTGTATATATATGCTTTTGAGTATAGTTTATGTTCATGACTTTGTTTATGTGAATGCGTGTTTATGTGTAAAGTTTCGTTTGTGTTTGTGCAGACATGTCAGCCAGGGCTTTCTATCGTGCCATGCTGGTATCTGATTTTGTTATGGAGTATCTTGGAAAAAGAGATCAACGGCCACTTTCAGAACAAGATCGTATTAAGGCATTGTTTATAACTAACTATAATTAAACATTTTTATTATAATTTCCAAGCACATGGTTTATGTTTGAATATTCGATGTTTTTAATCTTAGGTCAAAAAAGCCTTGAGAAATATTCAAGGTGGAAGTCGTTAATGGTGGTTTTAAGAGAACTTACAAAGTTCAGAACATTACGAAAGAAGCTACCAGAGAGCTAACGTAAGCTTTACACATTGTTTTTATAGCCCTTTTGTTATGTATGAGTTCCAATCAGAGTCCTATACGGATTATATATATTTTCTTTCATTTTTCCGTTTACAGGTTTTGTTGACTTGTCATTTTTCACAAGGTATCTATTTTGCTCAAATTTTATTTATCTAATTACTTTCATATTATCGGCATGTTTGGCACACAAGATTGTTATTAGTAGATTAAACTTATTTTCAATAGCTATTTAAAAGAGATTCCAAAGAAATAATGTTTGGCACACAAGGTTGGGTTTTGTTGCATCAGCCGTGTTCTTAGCCAAACGGACAGTTTATCAGAATGAAGTTCCATGGGTGAGTGTCTGTTTTTCAACTGTATCAACTTATTTGGTTTTATTCAATTCCAGCAATTTTGTTTTGTTGATGCTATAATTTTATCATCTATATGTAGGACTTAAATTGATGTTGGTAAGTCAAAGTTAGCTAAGCAGAAAGCTGCAAAGTCACCAAAGATGTTTGAGTTCATGACGGTAGGTAATTTTCTTTTTCACATTATATTTTAATGTTCATTGTCAGGATGTGATTATGTTATATTGAATAAAACGAGCCATTGTCGTTTATATATGGATATGCTTTTGATAGAGTCTAAAGGAGGTGCTGCACTAAAGAGATTTGAATGGGGCTGTGGAGGTTGTGTGTTCAAAACGCAAACAGGACAAGATAAAAAAACCCACCAGCTGTGTGGAAACTCCATTGAGGTGAAGCAAGTACGAGCTGAGGTGAATAATCAAGTACCAACTGACGCGATTCGAGATGTCGGTCCCGGCATGTCATATACTGGTGGTGGTCAGCCACTAACACTTACCTCATCTCATTTAGTTAGGAAGGTTTCCGATGGTGAATTTGGCGAGGTTGAGCTTATTCCTATCGATCATGGCCTTTGTCTTCCAGAATGTTTAGAAGACCCATACTTTGAGTGTATTCATTAGCCTCAAGCATCTTTGCCTTTCTTAGAAGATGAACTTGAATATATAAAAAACCTCGATGTGGATCATGATTCTGAGATGTTAAAAACTGAATTACCAATGATAAGGGAAGCTTGCTTACGGGTCTTAACACTATGTACCACTTTTCTAAAAGAAGCAGCTGCATTTGGTCTCTGTTTATCCGAGATTGGAGAGATGATGAGTCGTGAATATAGATGCAAAAATCAAGAACCGAGTGAACTTGAACTTATATGCTTAGAAGCTATGCATCAAGTAATGGGTTCACCTCATTATTCTGAGCAGCAAAAACAATCTGATGAAAAACTTTCAGTTTTTGGAAAGCCGGTTATGGTTTCTAATCGGGCTTTCTCTTATAAGCAGTCATGTTTGGGTAAGAAAATTAAGGGAAACGAGCGGGTCAAAGTGGGTGGTATGGGTGTCAGGTCAAGTGCTAAGGAGTTGGTCGTGGGACCCACGATTTTTGTGAAGATGGGCGATATGAACGATGAAGAATGGTGGTTATTCATTGAAAAGTTTCAGGAACTTGATGTTCCTGCTATGGCTGCTAGGAAAGTTTCGAGATTATGCATGAGAAGCACTCCAAGGCTTGGGAGGTCCTGCCAGTTTTGACAGCTTTTCCGGGTGGTTCATATATAATTGTCTACAAAAGTTGTAAGTGGTTAGCTTTAAAGAACATAGTATTAGTTCATAGTAAAACAACGAACACTTCAAATGAATCATTATATTGTTTGTTGATATCGGTTTTGTCAAAAACTGCCAGCCTACCACAACCATCTGCATAACTACAATCACATGAATTATGAATATATATACACTTTCTGCTAAATGAATCAATGATCATCCTTTTCTTTTCAATGTTCATGTCAATACAATATGATATTACTATCCTATGATTTTTTTTTAAAGGATTTTTTTAAAGGACTATCCTATGATTAATAGTCTGAAATATTCAATATTGAGCAACAAATTTATCCAAGTTAAATGCAGGAGATTACTGTTGGTAGTATTATGTTGATATTTTGATGAGCATTGTGGCATTGAGCAATATAATTAATAATTATTAAGAATTTGTTTTGATTTGAATAGTAAAAAACTTGAATAACTCTACTGAATCAATGGTCATATATATAGTAGCTAAATATGACATAAACATAAGAGATCAATGATCACACTAAAGACACTGATATAACAACTACTCTATTACAACATTTTATAATCATATAGGTAATAATTTTCTTATATCATAAGACAGGGGATAATGCATGCATTTGATTTAATATATATTTTTAGTTTTAATATTTCTATATCATCTATTGAGGCAGACATATAAAGTAACTTATTACATTAATTATTAAATATATAAGATCATGTTTGGCAGCTTGGAATAAAAAAGTGAATGGAATGAACATTGATCATGGCACCTCGTCAGATAATTGTGTTGGTAGTTTTCGATGGGAATGTATATGAGGTGCTGCACTAAAGAGATTTGAATGGGGCCGTGGAGGTTGTGTGTTCAAAACGCAAATAGGACAAGACATATAAAGTAACTTATTACATTAATTATTAAATATATAAGATCATGTTTGGCAGCTTGGAATAAAAAACTCACCGGTTATGTGGACAACTCCATTGAGGTGAAGCAAGTACGAGCACCAAAGATGTTTGATTACCGGTGATCGTGAAGCATGATAATAGTCGTGAATGAAGTGCAAAGGTGTGTTACAAAATTCTCACCATTAACTGCCTCAACACACTGTTTTCGAATGTTAGATTTTATTCTTTCCAGAGTTCTATAAATAAAACATGTTGAATATGAGTTAATTTTTTATTATAGCAATATGCAACTTTTGGTTTTTACTGAACAGATTGTGAAGTTTATGCATTTTAACACACTCTTGATGTTGTCCACCGCTTGACCCGTATTCTTTTTAGGCAAATCATCTAACCTTACCAACATGACCTGTTATGGATAAAAGATAACCCAGATCAACACATTTACATGTAAACGTATCGAAATAACTGTCTCTTAAAACTCAACGTCTAAACATAAACGTCACCAAACAACTAATTAAGCTCATTCATCTTAATAGCATTAGCTTCTTTTCACGAGCACCACCTTTCACTTGAAAAAACAATGCTCCTAACTGAAATTGTGCAATTGAAAAAAATATAAATCAAAGTACAAATGATATTATAAATAATTATGACAAAGGTGGCAAATAAATAGGAAAAAAATATTTTGTAACTTATAAATATTAAAATACTACATGTCAAGAGACTCTATTAAACATAACATCTTAAAAAGACAATATATTCACATATACTCTTTTAATGTCAATAAAATATTTTAAATGTGTACATAAATAACAATAACATAACTTATTTACGTAAATTACAAGTCATGCCCGCCCATCGGGCGGGCTTTGACACTAGTGTATATATATATATATATATATATATATCACATCTCGATTATAACCACTCGTGCTTTAAATCTTTCATTTCCTTTTCTTTCCAAATTCCGTCACTGTTCCCATTATCTCATTTCTGTACATTTAGGTCACTCGTAGAGCTAAACCTTACTTTCTTAGGAAATTCCTTCGTAACCACACTTGCCGCCACACAACTGAAAACAACATAAATACTATAAAATATTGAAACTAAATCATGAAAGGACTTAAACTTAATACTTGAAACTAAGACTTGGTTATTTAATCTAGGTTGCGTGTTGGTGCCGTGCACTCCTTAATTTCACAGCATTCACTATTCAGGCCATTAAATGTGAGTTTATAGCCCCATTTTATTTATACTTGTTTTACAAATATGGGGTGAGAAACATGCAAATCTTTTTATGGACCATAATATTATAACTTTTTCTCAAAACTATTGCGTAGTTAGCCTAAGCCCTAGAACCCACTATCATGCCCATTTTCATGAGCCGTTAGTTCCCTTTGGGAAGCGCGATTACTTTAGATAGATCTATTGGGGTGACTCCCCCGTTCAGTTGGCCATACAGGTCAATGCGGACGTATAGCAAGTCGGACTTCGAGTGTATTGGGTTAAACACTCGCTAAGGGCCCCTTAACTATTATTTATGTTGGGTCTAAAATGCTGCTGATTCGAGAAACATAACTCTGCTGGAAAGTTATGTGACTCTGCTGATTAGTGTATTAACTCTGCTGTTTTGATAACTCTGCTGTTTGGGATAATAGGCATAGTGTAACTATGTTGCTAGCTTACGAAGACTCTGCTGCTAGAAGATTTACTCTGCTGCTTATTAGATATATATAGTATGTTAAGGATAAGTATAGAAAAGATATGTAAAGATATTTTTCTTGTATAGAAAGTCTTGTAAACCGACTAGGACTCCTTACGCTATAAAAGGAGGTTCTAGGGTTAGGGTTAGAAATCGATTATCTTAGCATACGTATTGTTTTACACTTCAAGGTTTCTTGTAACCCTATTGCTGTTGAGCAATCGTATTAATATTGAAGTGTTGTTTGAGAATTTGTTTGTGTTTAATTCTTCTTAAGATCAAGAATTAGTTTCCGCATAATATTTGATATACAACTCAAGATCAGTTTCTATACCGATTACCTTAGATTTATCTAAAGTAATTAATAAGATCGTGAAGCTCAACTGGGATCAACAAGTGGTATCAGAGCTTGTGATCTAGAAACTGGTACCAAGAAGAATTTTTGAATACAAGATTTACTAATCATCACAGTAAGCAATGGATTCCGACTCTACACACATGGTTACTGCATCAAGGGTTCCCATGCTCAAGACTGGAGAGTATGAGATCTGGAAGATGAGGATTCAACAGTACATAAGAATGGTTGATTACTCACTTTGGGAAGTTATTATTCATGGCGACAGTGTGCAAACCAAGACTGCTACTGGATCAGTCTTGACTCTCAAGACAAGTGAGGAGAAAGCACAGAGAAGATTGGAGGTTAAGGCTCACAGTATTCTCATGATGGGAATACCTAATGATTATCAATTGAGCTTTAATCATATTGAGTCTGCTAAGGAGTTATGGGAAGCAATCGAACTTCGATTTGGTGGGAATGAAGCTACCAAGAAATCAAGAAAGAATCTACTGAAGCATCAGTTTGAAACTTTCACTGCTTTAAGTTCTGAGGACATTGAGGGAACTTATGATCGACTTCATAAGCTAACCAGTCAGATGGCTCTTTTGAAGATTGAGCCATCTCAAGAGGATGTCAATCTAAAGTTTCTGAGAAGTCTATCTTCTGAATGGAACACTCATACAGTGGTTTGGAGACATAAGGAAGATTTTGATACTATGACATTGGATGATCTGTATAACAACTTGAAGGTGTATGAATCTGAAGTTAAAGGATTGTCAAGCTCATCTTCTACCACAAATAATCTTGCTTTTGTTTCCTCAAACAGCAAGAATACTGGTAGACATCAAGAACAGCACTCTGCTGCTGGTGCTTTTGCTCCTGCTGTTGGCTCACATGTCTCTGCTGCTGACTCTTCTAACACCAACACTATCAGTGATGCTGCAATTTGTGCTTATTTGGCTGAACTTACTACAAGTACTTCAGTCATGCCTCAAGATCTGGATGAACTTGATCCTGATGATGTTGAGGAGATTGATATGCAATGGCAGTTTGCAATGCTTACTATGAGGGCAAGAAGGTTTCTTAAGCGAACTGGAAAAGAGATGAAGTTCAGAAGGAACAAGAGTGTGGGATTTGACAAGTCAAAGGCTGAATGTTTTAACTGCAGAAAGAAGGGACACTTTGCAAGAGAATGCAAAGCACCAAAAAGAAGTAATGAGAATTTCAAGAAGTCTGCTGATGAGGAGCCAAATTCTACTACTGCTATGGTATCATGTGATGGGTTAGGTGATTATGATTGGAGTGATCTTGCTGAGGATGGTCCAAATTGTGCATTGATAGCTGAAGAGGAATCTGAAGTGCAGCATTTTGCTCTTATGGCCTATTCTTCTTCTGGATCAGACTCTGAGGTATCCAATGAATCATCTTGTTCTTTTAAATCATGTTCTGATACAATTGAGATACTTAAATCTAGCAATGGAAACCTTAAGATGGAAAATGAAACACTTAAGCTAGATAATCTTAGTTATGCATATGGTTTAAAGAACTTAGAAGAGAAGCTAGAATTTTATAAAAAGGTTGAAATTGAATACCTTGATCAGATAACTATTTTGAAAAATGAAATTATCAAGAAAGATGATGAGATTAAGGTTCTTATGGAAAAAGTAGAAGAGGCTGAACAGGCTAGAGTTTCAGCTATTAGTGAGACTGAAAAACACATAGTTAGGGTTGAAAAACAACAATATGCCACTGATATTCTCAGTAAACCAATAGGTAGACACTTTGCAGAACCAGGAAGTGGTTTAGGATATAATGTTGTTGCTCACCCTACAAAACTTAGTGCCAATGCCCCTCCTACTAGGACACTAACTTTCATATCTGAGTCTGAGGTTAAACCTGTAGGTGAAACTAGTAAACTTGTAGTTGAAACTAGTGAAAAAGAAATAGAGTCACCTAAGGTTGAAGTAAAGAAGTATGAACAAGCACCCTTGATTGAAGATTGGTTGTCTGACAGTGATGATGATGAAGTAGAATCTGATTCAACCTCTAAGAACAAAAGGGAAGAAATTCCTACTGTTGTTGAATCAAAAGTACCTAGGGCTAAAAAGGTTGAGTTTGTTAAGCCTAGGTTTGGTAAAGGTATCTCTAGGAAGATGGCTGAGTATGAAAACAAACCTAGAGTATATCTTAAAAGAACAAATAACTTGCCTAGGGGAAACCAGAGAAATTGGAACAACCTAGTTTCACACAAATTAGGTACTGATTTTCAATTACTTAAGAAGGCATGTTATTGTTGTGGTAGTTTTGAACATCTGCAAGATGAGTGCTATAAGAAACCAGCTTGGAACCAATACTCAAGGGTGAACCATAGAAACTTTGCTAGAAAGACTCACCCTCACCCCAAAAGAAACATGGTTCCTAGGGAAGTTTTGATGAGAGATGGTACTTCTAGAGTTATCTCTCCTATTGCACCAACAGTGCCCATAAAGAAGGATATAGTTGATTCTGCTGTTAAGGCAAACTCTGCTGTTAAGGCAGACTCTGCTGTTTTGCCTAAAGTTGTTACTGATACTGTTGTGGGCAATCATTTTTATGTTGTTAAAGCCTCAGCTTGCTGGGTCTGGAAACCAAAGGTTAAAGTTTTAGATCATGTTCTCAGACACAGCAGTGCACCAATGCAGTTGAAGAAATTTGAATACTTTGATGCACAAGGTAGATCCAAGTCAGTAATGGCTTGGGTCCCAAAGAGAAACTAATTCTCTTACTTTTTGTGCAGGGCAATCTACAAAAGGAGCTAAAGGATAAATGTATTTTTGATAGTGGATGCTCTTCACACATGACAGGAGACCAAAGCAATTTGGAGAATTTTGAAGCTTTGGATGGTGGATATGTTGCCTTTGGGAATGACCCTAAAGGAGGTAAAATTGTTGGTAAAGGCATGATCAGAACTGGAAAATTGGATTTTGAAAAAGTGTATTTGGTGAATGGTTTAAAGTTCAATCTTTTTAGTGTCTCACAAATGTGTAACAGAAAGAATTTTGTTCTTTTTACAGACACTGAATGTCTTGTCTTATCTCCCGACTTTAAGATACCTGATGATAAATTAGTACTTCTTAAAGTCCCTAGAAATGACAACATATACAGTGTGGACATAAAGAACATTATTCCCAAAAGAGATTTAACTTGTCTGTTTGCCAAAGCCACTATTGATGAATCCAAACTATGGCACAGAAGGCTTGGACATCTGAACTACAAGGCTATCAACAAGTTGGTGAAAGGGAACTTGGTCAGAGGATTACCTTTAAAGGTTTTTGAGAATCCTGAAGTATGTGTTGCTTGTCAAATGGGAAAGCAACATAGAGCATCTTGTAAGTCCAAATTGGTGAATTCTATAACTGAACCTTTGTTTATGTTACACATGGACCTATTTGGACCCACTTATGTGAATAGTTTGAACAAAAAGATGTATGGCTTAGTGGTCACTGATGATTTCAGTAGGTTTACTTGGGTATTCTTCTTAGCTACTAAGAATGAGACCCCTGGCATTCTTAAGGCTTTTATTACAAGGATAGAAAATCTATTTAATCACAAGGTTAAAATCATCAGATGTGACAATGGAACTGAATTTAAGAATCAAGTAATGAATCAGTTCTGTGAGGAAAAAGGGATAACTAGACAATTTAGTGTGGCTAGAACTCCTCAGCAAAATGGTGTGGCTGAGAGGAGAAATAGAACATTAATTGAGGCTGCTAGGACTATGTTGTCAGAGTCTAAGTTACCCACTATCTTTTGGGCTGAAGCAGTCAACACTGCTTGTTATGTGCAAAATAGAACTAAGATAGTTAAACCTCACAATAAGACCCCTTATGAGTTATTGCATGGTAGGAAACCTCTGATAGATTTCTTTAGACCATTTGGGTGTCCTGTCACTATCTTAAACACCATTGACCACTTAGGCAAGTTTAGTGAGAAAGCAGACATAGGTTACTTTGTTGGATACTCTACTGAAAGTAAGGCTTTTAGGGTTTTCAATCAAAGAACTGGGCATGTGGTGGAAAATTTGCATGTTAGAATTAGAGAAACCACACCTAATGTTGATGGAAAAGGTCCTGAGTGGATGTTTGATATTGATTCTTTAACCAAGAGTATGAATTATCAACCAGTCATTGCAGGTACTACTAACATGTCTGCAGGTACACAAACTAACCCCAATGCAGGTACACAAGCAAAGATGGATGGATCTGCAGAGGAGTTTGTTTTGATTGAAAGGAGCACATTTGATCAGTACTTCTCTCCAACTGATAAAGAGAAAGTGAGTTCAGATGGTGATGTTGTTCATAAGGAAGTTCCAAAGGTTGATGTAGAAGGCGTTGATGAACCTTATCATGATGTCAAGAATGATGATATGGAAAGGAATAAAGAGTCAGAAGTTGATGGGCAACAAGGGAATAAACATAGCAGCAGTTCTCTTAACTCTGCTGCCAGGCCAAAATACTCTGCTGATAAGCCAAAACACTCTGCTGTTAGGCCCAAACACTCTGCTGTTAGGTTTGGTAACTCTGCTGCTATGCCAAAGGACTCTACTGATAAAGATGGTGATTCTGATGATGATTCTTCTGATGAGATGCCCGAATTACAAGAAGTATATGTGGATACTGATGATGAAGTTGTTGATGTTTTTGGTGCTGAAGGTGATTTATCAAATTTGGAGACTGATATACCTGTTAGTCCCACTCCTACAACCAGAATCCACAAGAATCATCCAAAGGAGCAGATAATTGGTGATGTTCACTCTGCTGTACAGACTAGAAGTAAATCAAAAGGGTTGAGTGATTTGCTTGATCAAGGAATGTTTGCCCAAACACTTAAGAAGAGGAATAGCCACAAGGATTTACAGAATTGCATGTTTGCCTGTTTCTTATCTCAAGAAGAACCCAAGACCATTCACAAGGCTTTGAAGGATGAAAGTTGGGTTGAAGCTATGCAAGAGGAGTTGCTGCAGTTCAAGCTTCAGGAGGTCTGGACATTAGTTGATTTGCCAAATGGAAAAAGGGCAATTGGTACAAAATGGGTGTTCAGATGTAAAAGAGATGAAAGAGGTATTGTTATCAGAAACAAGGCTAGATTGGTGGCTCAGGGATACACTCAGGAAGAAGGGATAGACTATGATGAGGTATTTACCCCAGTTGCAAGACTGGAGGCTATCAGACTTTTCTTGGCATATGCCTCATACAAGAATTTTCCTGTGTATCAAATGGATGTGAAAAGTGCTTTCTTGTATGGAAAGATACCTGAAGAGGTTTATGTGATGCAACCACCTGGGTTTGAAGATCCTAAGTATCCTGATAGGGTCTACAAGGTGAAGAAAGCACTGTATGGACTACATCAAGCTCCTAGAGCTTGGTATGACACCTTATCACAGTATTTGTTACACAATGGTTTTTGCAGAGGAACCATTGATAAAATATTGTTCATTAAGAAAGACAAAAAGGATATCCTACTTGTTCAGGTTTATGTAGATGATATTATTTTTGGGTCTACAAATAAGGTGTTATGTGAAGGATTTGAGAAGCTTATGCACAGCAGGTTTGAGATGAGTTCTATGGGAGAACTGACTTTCTTTTTAGGGCTTCAAGTAAAGCAGAAGTCAGATGGGATTTTTATTAGCCAAGACAAGTATGTGGCTGATATGTTAAAGAAATTTGGTTTCAAAGATGTGAAGGCAGCAAAGACACCCATGGATAAAAACAAGCCTTTACTCAAGGATGAAGATGGGGTAGAGGTTGATGTACATTTGTATAGATCAATGATTGGTTCATTGATGTATCTGACTGCTTCAAGGCCAGATATCATGTTTTATGTGTGTGCTTGTGCTAGATTCCAAGTGTCCCCAAAAGTTTCACACTTGGAAGTAGTCAAAAGAATTTTTAGGTACCTAAAGGGTCAACCAAAATTGGGTCTTTGGTATCCTAATAATTCACCATTTGACTTGATAGCATACTCAGATAGTGACTATGTTGGAGCTACTTTGGATAGAAAGTCAACCACTGGAGGCTGTCAGTACCTTGGACATAGGCTGATCTCTTGGCAATGTAAGAAACAAACAGTGGTGGCAAATTCGACAACTGAAGCAGAGTATGTTGCTGCTTCTAGCTGCTGTGGACAAGTGCTCTGGATTCAGAACCAATTGCTGGATTATGGGTACAATTTTATGAACACAAAAATTTTCATTGACAACAACAGCACAATGTGTATTATCAAAAATCCTGTTTTTCATTCTAAAACAAAACGCATAGAGATAAGACATCATTTTATTAGAGATTGTTATGAGAAAAAGCTAATTCAAGTGGTTAAAATACATACTGACAACAATGTTGCTGATTTGCTTACCAAAAGTTTTGATGTAAGTAGATTTCAATTTTTAGTTGCTAGTATTGGCATGATAAATCTTTAATCTTTAACCATCTTATCTCTGTATGTTTTTGTAAAGTTTTGTAAGGATTTGTGTTGTTTGTTAAGTCAAAATTTGCTATTTGTTAAGTTGGTTTGCTGTTTAGTTGTCTGCTGTTCTGCTACTCTGCTGCTATTATGGAATATTCTTGCTTGTGTTTGTTGTTTGCTACTAACCTTTTGCAGATATATATATACATACACAATCAAGTACAGCATGAAAAGAGGAAGTTCATTGATAATAAAGGCATAAGTACATCATACAGTTATCATACATTCATGCTATTCAAAAGAAAGATCAAAAGACAACAAGCTTCATACATTCACAACCTAAATTCTAGCAAAGTCAGGCATGACCTTGCTACGAGGACCCCTAGTACCCATGGCCTCTGACACCCTTGGACAGGGGAGAGCAAGTACTACTGGTCGTGGTGGTGGACTCTGTTGTTGGCTTGTTGAGGGAGCTGATTTCTTCTGCTGCTTCTTCTTCTTTGGAACAGGGGGTTTCTGCTCAACCGTACTTGGCTTTGGATGAGGCAGGTGGACACTCTTCGCAAAGGCGGCGGTGGCATTCTACATTTGTTTTTGCAGCTCAGCGGTCAAAGGATGCTGTGGAGGATCGATTTTTGTTCTTTTATCATCATCAGAATCTTCGAAGGAGGATGGTGTTGATGGAAGTGGATCAGAATATTCCTCTTCGACAACCGCTTTGCCTTTTGGTTTTGCTGAAGATAAACTTGGGAGATAACCTTGAGGAAAGTAACTTGCCCATCCCTCTGAATCGTCTGATGATGAATCCGATGATATGTCGATGATTGGAGCTTTTAATGAACTCATGATTTGTTGATTTTGAGTTAGGGTTTGTGAATTGGGATTTGCTTAAAGAGTTTAAGGGATTTTTGGACTTCAATGAGGGGTTGGTATGGTATTTAAGGAAGTGATTTTGATTATATTGGGAATGTTGACTTTTGGTCAACACTATCTCAACTCTGCTGATGAGTTTGAAAGTTGAAGGGTCAAATTGAAACTTTTGGCGCGTTCTTAAACCTAATTAGATCAAAACGGTCTCATAAACCAATTTGATCTCATTATCCTTTAATTGCTCAAAACTACATTTGATTCTTACCCAAGAACATCAATTCATATCATTTCACCCAAAACCCCCAATTCAAATGGCGCGAAGAACGTTTCCGGATGAACATAATCAGATAGCTTTTCTTAGTAAGGTTACTGCAGCTGATGGATTTCATGAGGTTATGGATTTTCTGAGTGCTTCTAAGTTAAGGTATGCGTTAACAGCTGATCCTACCATTTATACATCTCATATGAAACAATTTTGGTCAACTGTTAAGTTGGATGTACTAGATGGTGAGGAAAGATTGATAGGTAGTGTAGATGGGGAGAATATTGTAGTTAGTGAAACAACAATTAAGAGAAGTTTGCGCTTATCAGGCATACCAACACCCCTTACCCTTACCCCAGAACTAGTTATGAATGAGCTTGAGAACATAGGATATGAGAGACCTGCGGTTGGTAGTACATTTTTGAAAGGTCGTCTCTGTCCACATTGGAAGTTTTTGCTACATACACTTCAACACTACCTGTTTCCCAAAGTAGGTGTATGGAGTGAGTTTAGTGCTTCTCAAGCTATGGCTTTAGTGTGTTTAGCTACAGGGCAACCCTTTGATTTTTCTGCTATGATATTTGAGGGGATGAAGAAGTTTGTTAAGAAGAAGTTTTACTTGTACCCAAGGTTTCTACAACTTATTATAAACAGACAGCTAAGGGAACCATTGAGGCATGTAAATGTTGAGCCCTGTAGTAGAATGGCCATCAAGATGTTTGCATTTCTAAAGAAGAATGGAAAGGGATTTTCTGGTACTATAACTCCCTTAACTGAGCACATCTTGAATATAGTGGCTGCAGTGAATGAGGATGAAGAGGCTGGTACACCCACAGCTTCCCATCACACATCCTCATCAACAAGTTTGCATGAATCAGTGTCACATGAAACCCAAAACACCCAATCACCTAGGACTTCACCACATGAGAACATTGTGCTACCTCAGGCCAATGTTAGTATGGTAGCAGATGAGGCTGATACAGGTGTTGGAGGTATCATGATGGAAGAGGCTGGCACTACTGTTTCCAACTTAGTAGTTGAGCAGGACAGTGTCAACATAATTAAGACCTCAACCATGGCAACATCTTTTGTAGAAGGTTCTCAGGAACCTGACACAACTGGTGGTAACTCCAGCCAAATGGCTTCTATGGGGGGCTCAGATGTTCGACCTAGGGTTGAGACTGAGTTTGTGTCCCAAGATTCACCTCTCGGAGAAGGTAACACATCTCGAAGTGATGAGGACAGAGATGAAACTATTGAATTGATGGACACTGATGTACATATTGACATTGCAAATGATACACCTCTCGGACCAGGTTACACAGGTCGAAGTGTTGATGCTAGTATTGAACATGACACTGAGGATTTGACGGTTAAAACACCAGTACATAATGCCAATTCCAATGATCAACCTCTCGGGTCAGGTTACACAGACCGAAGTTGTGAGGATATCATGAAACAATTGAAAGAATTGACGGATAATTGTACAAAATTGTCAAAGGAGGTCCTTGGTCTTCGAAAGGAGTTAAAGACAGTCAAGGCTACTCAAGGTGCTGAAATAAGAAGGCTTAAGCTAAGGGTTACACACCTTGAGGGGAGGCTAAAGAAGAGTTCCAAACCAAGTTTGGAAGAGGATGCTTCCAAACAGGGGAGGAATGATGATCAGGATCAGGAAGGTGTAATGGGTTCAGGGGAGGTTGAAAAGGACTTTGTTGAAAATGTTGGTAATAAGAGTGACAAGGTTGACTCTGCTGGTGCAGAACACTCTGCTGATGGGTTAAAGGTTTCTGCTGATGATACTGAGAAGAGTGCAGGAGTAAAGGACTCTGCTGATGCAGGAGTAAAGGACTCTGCTGATTCAGATGATGAACAGATGACTTTAGCTCAAGTACTGCTGAACATGAACAAAGGAACTAAAACACCCACACCATCACAACAACAATCTGCTGCTGAATCTGCTGAAGAGTTTGAAAGGAAGAAAAAGTTGGCTGATGAACAAGCTCAGATTGCTCAGGATGAAGAATATGCAAGAAGTATTGCAGCTGATGAAGAGAGAAATCAGTTTGAACTTATGGAAAGCTCTACATTTAAAGAAGTTAATCAAGAAGAATTAAATGAACAATTGCTGTATTTCATTGATTCTGATATGATTGTAAGAGGTGAAGCTAGGCTGATAACAAATGATGAGCAGTTGGATGGAAATGAAAAGACAAAAGAACTTGTTGAGTTTATACTCAGAAAGAATGGGTTAGCTAAGTGGGAAGAGTTGATTATGAGGATTAAAGAAGCACAGAAGCATGGTTACAAACCTAAGTCACCTTCAAGGAAAGCAGTGGTTAATGATATGAAGTATTACTTGAAGAATGCAAGAGGTTATCAGATGAAGGATTTCAAAGGAAAGTCAGATCACTTAATTGAAAAGGAATTTTATGAAACTTATGCTAAGTTAAATCCAAGAAAAGTTTCTGAAAAGAAGAGAAATCCAGAAGTTATGGGATCTGACAATATGAAAGCATCTGGGAGTGGAAGTGTTTCAAAGCCCATAGTATCTGATGTTGAAAAGGAGCTGAAGTAATGACTGAATCCTCTGCTGGTACAAAGAGATATAGAAGGAAAGTAAAGCAGGTGGGTAGGAAGAAGAGAAGAATACAGTCAGTAGTGATGAGTGATTCGGATAAAGAGGAGAAAGAGAATAGTGATTCAGAGAAAGAAGAAGTGACTGCAGATGATATGCAAGGGATTATGCATCTCACAGTTCATGAACCTCAAGAAGAGCCTGAGTTACTTAATGAAGTTCCTTTATCAGTAAAATATCCAATCATTTCCTATTCACATGATGTTCTAGCTGATGGTCAAGTATGCTGGGTAATTAAGAGATCAAATGGTTCAAGTGTGGGATATATTAGTTTTTCTCAGATGTTGCACTACATGGATAGGGATGATATTACTCAACTCTGGAATCTTTATAAGAAGAATTATGGTGATACTCGACCAGAGGTGGTGTATGAGAGACTAAATTATTACTACTTGAAGAACATGTTTGAACCAGATGAGAGAAGTATTGAATGGAAGAAGTTACTAAGCTCCACAGTTCAGAAATGGTATTTATATCAATCTTGTGGAGTTCATCTCTTATCATGCATAGGTGTGAATGTGTATATGCTTGTGGAGAAGGATTATGTCATCAACAACAGTACATCTATTCTGTATCAAATGTTGCAGCCTGGTAAGTTGACATTACAAAGACCATTTGGTGCAGATCATCAAGCATTTGAACTAATTGAGAAATATAAAAAGTTGCTGGAATCAAAGGTTTCAAAACAGTAAAGTGTTTGGAAGCATCCTCTTGGTGATTATCTGGATTTAAGGAAACTTGATGATTTTTGAAGAAAAATATCAAGTTTAGGGGAGGATTGTTGGGTCTAAAATGCTGCTGATTCGAGAAACATAACTCTGCTGGATAGTTATGTGACTCTGCTGATTAGTGTATTAACTCTGCTGTTTGGGATAATAGGCATAGTGTAACTCTGTTGCTAGCTTACGAAGACTCTGCTGCTAGAAGATTTACTCTGCTGCTTATTAGATATGTATAGTATGTTAAGGATAAGTATAGAAAAGATACGTATGAATATTTTTCTTGTATAGGAAGTCTTGTAAACCGACTAGGACTCCTTACGCTATAAAAGGAGGTTCTAGGGTTAGGGTTAGAAATCGATTATCTTAGCATACGTATTGTTTTACACTTCAAGGTTTCTTGTAACCCTATTGCTGTTGAGCAATCGTATTAATATTGAAGTGTTGTTTGAGAATTTGTTTGTGTTTAATTCTTCTTAAGATCAAGTATTAGTTTCCGCATAATATTTGATATACAACTCAAGATCAGTTTCTATACCGATTACCTTAGATTTATCTAAAGTAATTAATAAGATCGTGAAGCTCAACTGGGATCAACAATTTATGTGTTATAGATTAGCACCCTAAACTGTCGAGCTTCGGTTGCATGAACTTAGTGCTAGCGCGATAGAAACTTTTGTATGACATTATATTTGTTGTAATGATCATGCTGGTCCAAATTAACTATTTTATGCTTTTAAATTAAATCTATGAACTCACCAGCTTTTTGCTGACTTTTTAGCATGTTTTTCTCAGGTGTGTAATTTGATTTGTTATGGCAAGGATTTGGCAAGGCAAGGGTCATGGACCTTTTCTAAAGAAATGGAAATTAATTAAGACTTGTTTTTATGTGGGACCACTGTATTCAATGGGCCTAAATTTTATCTAAACATGAATTATCTTTTGTAAACCTTAAATATTGATTTAATTAAAGCGGAGTATGTATTCCATTCTTTGTTTACCTTGTGTTGTGATTTCCAATCTATGCACCGTAGCACCCTCAAGGTTCTGTATGTTTCCGCGACTGTTAAATTTTGAGGGTGTTACATCTGTGAAATAGGCCTTGCCATTTTTTCGGACAATTTTTTCATTCCCAGTGCATACAATCAATGCTTCTCAACATTCCAGGTAACTTATGAACCGCATTATGTACGTTGTATAAGTTGTGAATGTCATTCACGTCTGGTTTTCTTAAAAACTCACGCGTATACAACTGGATTATGCACATAGTAAAATTATCTAAACAATCGCGTGCAAAATGTTCTCCCATTTGTAAATACTCATCAAATGCATCAGTTGTTATGCCGTACGCTAATTGGCGTAGGGCGCTTGTGCATTTCATAATGACACTGAAACTCATTACACCCGTAGCATCGGGTCGGACTCTAAAGAAATCAAAATGCTTAGGAAGATGATGATGAGTTTCGATATATGTTTCAATACCTTGTACTATTTCTAAAAATAGTTTACGGCTCATACGATAGCGACGCTTAAAATATTCGTCCGTATATTTTGGGTTGTTACCAAAATAATCCCGCATTAGACGTGCTTCAGCAATTTCACGTTCCCGGGGAATGTATGCCCGTTTCCAACTTCCGGCTTCTTGTTGCTGCAACGATTGCTCATTCTCGTATTATTGAATAATCATCTCGAGCTCTGAAATCTCTTCAAGATCACTTTCGCCGGAATGAGATGATTCACTCATGTTTTTGGGTTATTATTTTATAGAGGCTATAGAGTTTATTATGTATGTATGTGATTTTTATAAACATTCTAATCTTATTTATAAACAAAGCCAACAAAAAAATCAAACGGTCGAATTCGAAATATATTAACGTTTCATAACGTTAATATTCCCTGGTTTCTTACATAAAGTGCATTCCAAACCCTCGCCGTGCAGACGAGCAAGGCATGAACGGCGAGGCATGGCGAGGGAGAAGGGTACCATGTGGAGGGAAGACGAGCTGTCCACGTTGGCACGGCGAGGGACGAAGAAAGCCACACCGTATGCTCTTATAACCAGAATATCCAAGTGTAAAGCAAAACAAGGTCAAAAGTACGAAAACATACTTTGGCTATTTTCCTCGGAGAATCTCCGGTATATATAGAAAAGTTTCTGTTTGACGAGCAGCCTGCAATCTTAAAATCACAAACATTCTCGCTATGGTTGTTTGCCAGGAACACATTTAAATTGGTCCTAGATTGTATTGTGTGTTCTTTTTTGACACTAAATAACATCTTCTCATTGCTTGTACCCCTAAATACACACCATCTCTTATGTAAACTCCTGATCGGACAAAATGAACCATAGTATATTTTCTATATTTCATCCAATTGATTTAGCACGAAAGATTAGCACGAAAAGCAAAAAATACCTTTTTACGGAGTGTGACAATAATTTTCAAGGTTTTCAAGATCGGGATCCTACCTAAGATCGTTTTCGTCTTTGCAAGATCGTGATCGTAAGATCGGACCGTAATACTAAGATCCTGCTATAATACTCTTTTTAAATAATCTTTGTAGTATTATTTAAATCTACAAATTATTATATATTACTTATAAACATGAAATTATATGAATATTTCATGAAAATATTGTCCTAAATTATGAATATGGAATATTTAAAAAGAATTACATGTTATTTTTAAATTATATAAAAACATAAATCATAAATTTGTAGTTTTTTATTTTAAGGTTCGAGAAAAGTAAGATCGGTTCAGAATAGATCTTAAGATTCTATGGTCAAGATCGGGATCCTAAGCTTGTTAAGATCCTGCGTAGGATCCGGATCGTTTTTGCTTTGTAGAATCGTAAAATCGTAAGATCTTAAGATCAGGATCGGGATCTTAACAACTACTCCCTCCGTCCCATATTAAGTGTCCATAATGGAATCTTGGGATGTCCCAAATTAAGTGTCCAGGGAATATTTTCAACCAATGAGAAGAGACTTTAGTGGGTAATAGTGATATTTGATTGGTGGAAAGTGTAGTTGGCCCCACTTTCCTAAAACTTTGTGCATTTGGAAAGTGGACACTTAATATGGGACTGGAGAGAGTATAATAATTTTGTCATTTATGTCACGTAGAACAAGTTGATCATGCAAGGTTGCGCCGAATGGATTTACCGTGAACAAGATTCCACTTTTACCATCTGTGATCGTATGGTCTCCCTTGAATTCGTGACAACTATAAGATCTACTACATACGATTCAGTAAACTTAGAATCTATCACAGAAATTAGAGCGTCCGGAGGTGCAATATCACTTGGCTCAGCCATAATTAACACGCATGGATTGGTATCCAATAGAGTATGATTTATTATTATGTTTTAATTAAATTAGAATGTCACTGTCGAGAGATTATGAGACCAGTCAAATTTGAAAGTCTTTACACGGCATTGTGCATATGGAGTATAGAATTGATCGACATCAACATTTGTGGAATTAAAGACCCTTTACATTTCTAAGGCATTTCCCTGGTTGTCAAGTCTATGGTGCCTTGTTTATAGTTCTCCCTTGACAATATGAATTCAGTTGTCAATGGCTGTTTCTATATTTGGTTTTCCTAACTAGATTCTCTAATCTAAATCATCATTTATCACGACTTTTCAGTGTAAGTTCCTTGGCTTGGTCAAGACATTTAGTCCATGCCACTATTCTTGTACCCATACGGGAGTACGTTCAATGGTTAGGCCTAGCGGTGGAAACGATATTAAGCAATATTAGGCCTAGGTAGTTAACAATGTTTGACACAGTGTACCTGTAGTCCTGTATCATTATCAAACCATTGAATTATATTGTATTGAAACTATATCTGATGTTTTCTTAAGATCAGCAAAACTTATGCAGATCATGGTGTTATAAGGCATCCCATCATGTCATTCAAACAAAAGGGACCTTCAAGATCAACTTATATTGGTAGATAATCGAATGGCTGAGATGAATCTTGTCAACTACAAGTAAATGCAGGGTCATACAGAAAATTCTAATAGCTAACAATGGTCTATATAACCCACTGAGAACAGTTTCTTTTAAACTAAACGACTACTAAAGCACGTTGAAGGGATCATTGTACAGAAAAACGGAAGGACGATAATCTTGCCTTTGCAAGCATTATTGCAGAATGCTTATATACTATACAGTTATGCAGTTACATGAGACAATGCCAACTTATATTCTACGTTGACTGAAAGTGTTGACAGACACCTGACCAAGAACCACAAGCAGATCATCATCAAAGTTTATATAACAAGTAGCAGACGGAAGCAATTAAGATGCTGATATTCCCTCCCATCCACATAAGTTACCACAATTGCCCAAATGAAGACTTTACTCAGTAGGGAGTAGGGAGACTCGTATCCTAAACATTTCGTACTAAATCTTATTAACAACACACTTAAGTTGAGGAAATCAGATAACCGCCAAGGTTTCATCACTGTTTAGGGGTCTGAGAGACTACTATATAAAGAATACGCCAATAAAGACATGAATTCCATGAACTTGAATGCATACTCACATGAAGATCCTTTTCTATAGGATAACCAAACCCCTCATGCTTCACCCTCAGGTCTGATTCCAATTCATAAATACCTTAAAAGCATTCAATGTTAATAGACAAACACATACAAATACACGTGCAAAAATCCTTCACAAGACGTAACCGGACTACAATAACAATAATCCACAGTAAACAAAATCAAGCTCACTTGTTTTACCCTTCACATTTATTTATAATTTGAAACTTCCTACATCTATGCAAGTATGTAACTATCTAAACCATGCCTGACGTTCGAATCCAAATTCAGTCGCAAACATAATATATACGCTCATCGTCATCATTATCATTTACAAACTTAAGTACTTAACACATATATCAATTCACTCATAAATTCACAGAATATATTTAAGCATGAAATAATTAGCATTACCGTAGACAACAAGAAGTCGAAAACTCATTCCAAATACGAACAAGCCGGCCGTGATGATAACTATCAGATCGATCATCATCAGACTCATCATAAGAAGAATAAGTGGAATAGTTACAGTTGGTGATGGAGGTATACAGAAGAAGTTTCATCACAAAATGATTACTTGAAACAAGTGATATGCTAAGGGCAACTAGATCGAATCGTAACTCAAAGATGTAGCCCATAAATTGTTCCTTAGCATATACATTTAGCCTCAAATCTATGCCAACAGGCTACTCAACTAAAGGCGTTTTTTTTTTTTTTTTTTTTTTTTTTTTAATATCAACTTAGATAGTAGAGGGTCGACCGCTGGGTTTATATCAACCAAGAAATTCTAATATCTGACGTGATTATCATCAAGCAGAGTGCCCACACCCAAAAAAAGTACGAAAAACATATCCTATAGATTTACTCAACGCAAAGATTTAATGAGTATTAGGTACAGCCATAGAATGCTTCATCATGATAAGCAATTAAGGACAAGTTATTTGTAAGCAAAAGACTACACAGCTGGTCTATTCTACCTAGGCGCAATGAATGGATCAAAATGCACAAAAACGGATAAAAATAATCTCATATACATAATATATTATTGTTCAACACAAATGATCAGAAGAAATGACTTTGGATGACACATCTCCTGGAGGGAAACAAATTAAGACCCTAAAAAAGACGTTGAATTTAACCATGAAAAAGGGCCTCCGTAAGTGTATATCATCCTGCAGTAACGTGAGACATTAGCAACCTATGCTCTATCTTAACATGACAATTTAACTGGCAGCGGATTTGAAGATCCACAAAACAGATATTTAGCAAACTTCTTAACAAGTAGCAGGAAGCAACTAGTATGCTAAAAGTTACTCCACTCGACATAAGTTTCTTGTACTAAAGATCATCACTTGCATATAAGAGATTTACAGGACAGAGGAAACCAACAACTGCAAACACACCTGATTGTTTAGGAATTCACAGACAAACTACTATATAGAGAATCTGCACCGGAAAATATTACTTAAACAAGGATGCCGGAAAGACGTAAATTCCCTAAACTCCCATTATCTAATCACACGAACATCTAATTAATGGGAGGACAGATAACTTACTCTTCTCCCTCTGTCATACTCTAAAGATTTCAAATTATAAACCTACCATAAAAGCATTTAAATATGATTGACAAACCCAAAATACCAGTTCACATGCAAATACTCATTTCAGCTCGTAATCAGACTACAATGACATCAATCTGAGTTTAGTTTCCGAGTTTTCAAGTGAAACTTTCTATATCTTTGTATCTAAATACGTGAGCATTTGAATGCGAACTGGAACTTCATATGTATCCATATAACTAACTAACCATCACCAAGGTGGCCTAGTGGTTAGAGTGCTAGACACCCTGATGTCCTCACAAAGAGGTCTCAGGTTCAAACATCACTAGGAAACATCTTAGGGGCAGGGCAAGGGTTCAAAATCAGTCACAGGGATAACCTCGTTAGGCCGCGTACATCGGGTAACCTCAACAGGGAAAACCTTATCCGTGTAAAATATATCCATATAACTAATCCATCTATAATAATTTCAACCCACTTAAATGACTTATAGTATTCGCTAAATTACTCGGTCCAAAGAAATATAATCTCTTGCCGTATCGAGATCATCAATCAATCAATCAATCAAATAAATTACTATATCATAACACAATATAAAAAAACAAAACACTAATATATCAGTATCAATTCACTTATATATATAAGTTCATATATATAAACATACAAAACCTATATACACATCATCATGATAACCAAATGATCACCTCAGTCACTCCGAATGCGAATGCGAATACGAAACACGCCTTCCATGACAATAACCAGAATCATCAGAATCATAATCTGTCTCATCATAAGTATAAGAATAAGTATAATATTCAGGTGGAGCAGGTGGGACACAAAAAAAGTTCCAAACAACAAGAGCAAATCTGCCCAGCTGCTGCAAAGGAAAACATATGACTAAATCTAGTAACTCTTCATTGGTTATTCTGTCCGAGATACATGCCACTGATTGCCATATGTCTGCTGACACTGTTGCTACTGATGTTATTAATACTGTGTTGAATACCATTTTTTGTTGTTAAGGTTGTCTGGTTAAGGGTTAAGGTTGGGATTAGATTTGGGATATTTGGTTGTGTTTTGTGTTTTGTTTCATAGTTGTTTGACATGTATATTGTTGCTTAGGATTAAAATAAAGATAAAATATTTTGTCAGTGGATAAGAAGCTTAAACAGTTTAAACATAACAAGTCCAACTAATATTATTAGATGGATTCGTTTATTTATTAATTACGCTGGAATTAATTTTTTCGTTTGTCCAAACATTTAGAGTAAAATGCAAAAAGTCATACTTGTGGTTTGTCAAATTTGGCATCAATCATCTTTGTCAAAAATTATTGGCAAGTATTATCCTTGAAAGATCAAATGTCTGGCAATAATCATCCTTATTAAGGATGATTTTTGCAAAAAGTTTAACAAAAAGATTACAGGAATCATCCTCTAAGGATGTAAAGTGCCAAATATGTTATTGCAAGCATTATTGCAGGTGTATATACTATACAGTTATGCAGTTACATGAGACAATGCCAACTTATATTCTATGTTAGACTGAAAGTGTTGACAGACACCTGACCAAGAACCACAAGCAGATCCTCATCAAAGTTTATATAACAAGTAGCAGACGGACGCAACTAAGATGCTGATATTCCCTCCCATCCACATAAGTTACCACAATTGCCCAAATGAAGACTTTACTCGGTAGGGAGTAGGGAGACTAGTATCCTAAACATTTTGTACTAAATCTTATTAACTACACACTTTAGTTGAGGAAACCAGATAACCGCCAAGGTTTCATCACTGTTTAGGGGTCTGAGATACTACTATATAAAGAATACGCCAATAAAGACATGAATTCCATGAACTTGAATACATAATCACATGAAGATCCTTTTCTATTGGAGAACCAAACCCCTCATGCTTCACCAATCACCCTCAGGTATGATACTAATTTTCCCATTCATAAATACCTTAAAAGCATTCAATGTTAATAGACAAACACATACAAATACACGTACAAAAATCACGTAACTGGACTAAAATAACAATAATCCACAGTAAACAAAATCAAGCTCACTTGTTTTACCCTTCACATTCATTTATGCAAGTATGTAACTATCTAAACCATGTCTGACGTTCAAATCCAAATTCAGTCGCAAACATAATATATACACTCATTGTCATCATTATCATTTACAAACTTAAGTACTTAACTAAGCTCATTGTCATCCATCTAACGAAATAAAAACTGTTTATTTCAGTCACTTCAATTCTACATCTGTTATTCACCATATACCATCAATCAATCAAATAACATCATTACACAATCTACAAAATCAATCCTTAACATATAACACTAACATGTATTATCAATAACCACTCAAAGGTGGCCTAGTGGCCAAAAGGCTTGTGACTATCACTCTAAAATGTGTGAGGTCTCAAGTTCAATTCCTGCTAGATGCAAACAACCTTGAAGTGGCCACGCCAACCTCCTGAAAAGGGAGGGCTTTACCTGGTTTGAGTCTGTGTGGTGGTGGGTTCAAACCCCGTGGATTAGTCGGCCAAAAGGTCGGAAATCATGGTTACCAAAAAAAAAAAAAAATGTATTATCAACATCAATTAACAACATATATAAAAACATGAAATAATTAGCATTACTGTAGAAAACAAGTCCAAAACTCATTCCTAATACGAACAAGCCAGCTGTGATGGTAACCATCATATCGATCATCATCAGACTCATCACAAGAAGAATGAGGTATACAGAAGAAGTTTCATTACAAAATAAATACTTTATACAAGTGTATATGCTAAGGGCAACTAGATCGAATCGTAACTCAAAGATGTAGCCCATAAACTATTCCTTCGCATATAATACATGATCCAGACTACATCTACATTTAGCCTCAAATCTATGCCAACAGGTATTCAACTAAAGGCTGTTTTTTTTTTTTTTTTTATTTTTTTTTTTTTTTATTTTTTTTTTTAATATCAACTTAGATAGTAATCTGATATGATTATCATCAAGCAGAGTGCCCACATCCAAATAAAGTACGCAAAACATATCCTATAGATTTACTCAACGCAAAAGTTACAACCATGGAATGTTTCATCATGATAAGCAATTAAGGACAAATTCTTTGTAAGCAAAAGACTACACAGCTGGTCTATTCTACATAGGCGAAATGAATGGATCAAAATGCACAAAAATGGATAAAAATAATCTCATGTACATTATACATTGTTCAACACAAATGATCAGAAGAAATGACTTTGGATGACACATCTCCTGGAGGGAAACACATTAAGACCCTAAAAAAGACGTTGAATTAAACTATGAAAAAGGACCTGCGTAAGTGTATATCATCCTGCAGTAACGTGAGACATTAGCAACCTATGCTCTATGTTAACATGACAATTTAACTTAACTGACAACGGACTTGAAGATCCACAAAACAGATATTTAGCAAACTGCTTAACAAGTAGCAGGAAGCAACTAGTATGCTATAAGTTACTCAACTCGACATAAGTTGATCCAATTGCCAAAGAAGATGTTGGACTCCTATCTAAGGTTCTTGTACTAAATATCATCACTTGCATATAACAGATTTACAGGACAGAGGAAACCAACAACTGCAAACACACCGTGATTGTTTAGGAATTCACACACTGACTACTATATAGAGAATCTGCACCGGAAAATATTACTTAAACAAGGATGCCGGAAAGACGTAAATCCTCTAATCACACGAACATCTAATTAATGGGAGGACAGATAACTTACTCTTCTCTCTCTGTCATACTACAAAGATTTCAAATTATAAATACCATAAAAGCATTTAAATATGATTGACAAACACACCATACCAGTACACGTGCAAAAATTAATTTCAGCTCGTAATCAGACTACAATAACATCAATCTGAGTTTTCAAGTGAAAGTTTCTATATCTTTGTATCTAAATACGTGAGCATTTGAATGCGACCTGGAGCCCAAATATGATACATATGTATCCATATAACTAACCATCATCAAGGCGGCCTAGTGGTTAGGCACCCTGATGCCGTCACAAAGAGGTCTCTGGTTCAAACATCACTAGGAAACATCTTAGGGGCAGGGCAGGGTAAGGGTTCAAAATCAGTCACAGGGGATAACCTCGTTAGGCCGCGTACATCGGGTAACCTCAACAGGGAAAACCTTATCCGTGTAAAATGAATCCATATAACTACGCAATCCATCTAAGGTAATTTCAACCCACTTAAATGACTTATGGTATTCACTAAATTCCTCTGTCTAAAGAAATATAATCTCTTGCCGTATCGAGATCATCAATCAATCAATCAATCAAATACATTACTATATCATAACACAATATACAAAAACAAAACACTAATATATCAATATCAATTCACTTATATATATAAGTTCATATATATAAACATACAAAACCTATATACACATCATCATGATCACCAAATGATCACCTCATTCTATTCAGAATCCGAATACGAAACACGCCTTCCATGACCATAACCAGAATCATCAGAATCATAATCTGTCTCATCATAAGTATAAGAATAAGTATAATATTCAGGTGGAGCAGGTGGGACACAAAAAAAGTTCCAAACAACAAGAGCAAATCTGCCCAGCTGCTGCAAAGGAAAACATATGACTAAATCTAGTAACTCTTCATTGGTTATTCTGTCCGAGATACATGCCACTGATTGCCATATGTCTGCTGACACTGTTGCTACTGATGTTATTAATACTGTGTTGAATACCATTTATTTGTTGTTAAGGTTTCTGGTTAAGGGTTAAGGTTGGGATTAGATTTGGGATATTTTGGTTTTGTTTTGTTTTGTTTTGTTTCATACGTAATAGTTGTTTGATGTTGTTTGGGTTAATAAAATATTGGTTTTGTGAACTGTTTTTTGCTTTGGAGTAAAATAAAGATAAAATATTTTGTGAGTGGATAAGAAGCATATTATTACAAGGATTTGTTTATTTTAGAGTAAATTACGCTAGATATAATGCCCGCGTACGCGCGGGGTTTTTTCTAATCATTTAAATAAATTATTATTTTTAATTTCGGGTTTTAATTATTATAACAGGACCTTCAAAACCATTGTATTTTGATTGAGGTATTGAATTAGGGTTATTTATGAATGTAGTGGGTTTTAATATTAATTAGATTTGGAGGAGATGTTCTTGTGTCAATGATTGTGCGTGAATGAATGATAAGAGATCGAGTTTAATTGATGGAGGAGGAATTTGGGAATGTTGGGACTTCAAATATTTAGTGGGAATTATACTGAATTTTAAGTTTCAGCCTAAATCTTTGAAAAACTTGCTCCACCGTTTTCAAGTTTTAATTTTTTATATTTTGACACATATATTTTTGTAAGTTTTTATTGAATGATTACAAATTACATTCGTTTTTTTTGTAGAATATGGATAAATTTAGAAGTATTTAGGCTTTTCTTATTTAATATTTAAGAAAATAATAATAATAATAATTTGATTATTACTTAATAAGGTATGATTTGATTTTTTTAAAATGTAAAAGTCCCCACTAAAGGATTTGTTTTATTTTAGAGTAAATTACGCTGGATTATTTTTTTGGTTTGTCTAAAGATTTATTTGCAAAAGTTTTAAGTAAGGTTGAGTCATCGGACTGGACGGTGCTGACAAACTGGCTCGAGCCGGACCGATCAGACCGGAACGAGCGTATTTTTGTCCAGTCCTCAGGCCACCCTATTTGTCATATTCGGTCATCTACAATCTGGTTTTACAAAAAACACGCTGATATGCTATATTGGACCGGACCAGACCGATGAACTGGACCAATCGAGCCGGACCAAACACATTTCAGTCCGGTCCACGGTATGTAGTTTTGGGTCAAATTGGTTTTTGGTCCGATCCGGTTATTATCAATCCGGTCCGGTTTTGGACTGTGCTCAGCCTTTTAAGTAGTGTTTATGTTATTTTTTTCTTAATAAAAGATTTTTAGTGTTATTTTCTTCAAAGTTTTTAAGCGATTTTTGACTTACAACTTAAATTTTTTTTCATAGTTAGGGATTGCTAGTGTTATTTTGTGAGCTTAGGGATAATTCGTAAGAAAGATTAGTTTCAGAGACTGCATGTAAATTCTTAGACAAACTACAATAACTTGTGAGTCAATTCCTAAAATGGTAGTTTAAAAAAAAATCAAAAAATAGTAGAAAAATAATGGCATTTCCCAAAAAGGTCATGTGCGAATGATGTGCGAATGTGCGACTCCATTAGATGTGCGACACGTGTCCTATTGGTAGGTGGTTTTGTCTTATTATTAAATATGTTAAAAGACCGTAATACCCCCACCAATAATTTCTCTCACCTAACTTATCACCACCTTCATCACAGATTCATCTTCATCACAGATTCACCATCACGAAATTCATCTTCATCACCCCATCTCTTTTTTTGTCACAGATTCATCTTCATCACATATTCACAAATTCATTTTCATCACCAAATTAAGATCCGGATCTAAAAAAGATCCATCTTCATCACAAAAACTAAGATTCACCATCACCATCACAAAAATTATAATAGATCCATCTTCATCACAAAAACTAAGATCCGGATCTAAAAAAGAGAATGGGTGTGTAAATGGTGCGATGAAACAAATAAATGAGTTGCATTGGCATATTTTTATATATCGATCCCTGAATTCTTTTTCTTTTTTTGAATACCCTTTTTATAAATTTTGTTTTTTTTTTCCTTTATAATTTTTTTTTTTCTTTTTTAATTTGAAAAGAAAAAGAAAAGACGTTGTGATGGTGGTGTTGATCTGTGGCGGTGATGGCGAGGTGGTGGTGACTGGAAAAAAAAGAGGGTTGACTCGAAATAAATAAATGAGAGAGATGGTAGGTGAAGTAATTTTATATAAAAGATGGGGTATTATAGTCTTTTAATACATTTAATAATAAGACAAAATCACCTACCAATGTACTTTATTATTAAAAAATAGGACACGTGTCGCACATCTAATGGAGTCGCACATTCGCACATAACCTTTTTGGGAAAGGCCATTATTTTCCTACTATTTTTCGATTTTTTTTTTAAACTACTATTTTAGGAATTAGCTCATAACTTTTTTATTATACATGAGAACCCGATATGCTTACATATTAAGTTACATAAAATTGTTGTCACGTCAAAAGTTTTCTTATAATATTCAACTAAATTTTATCCTCTCTTGTGATTCTCGTGTTATAAGTTTATGTTGGACATAACATCACCTATCGGTTGCTTAATTGGTTTGGTATTGGTGTGTCTAGCTCAAAATCCGAATTTGTTTTATGTCTAAACTATTTGTTAGGCTTGGATAACCATCATAGAAATTTATGTCTAGTTTATAACGAAATCGGTCATAAGCTAAGGTTTGAATCTCGAATATAACTAGACTTTATTTATCAAGTGTTAGTACAAATCTTGAGCTCAATGCAAGACCTAGGTTAGACTAGCTCTTGATAGGGGCGGATCTTGTGCTAAGTACTTCGTAAAGCTGCTAAAAAAAAGACACCATCGTTAGTCTTACCGCGGAAAGGGCTTCCGCGGTTGGCCTCCGGTGTGAGAGTAAGTATATTGTTTAGAGAGAGAAAGTGTATGTGCGGACTATGTGAGAGTAAATGTTATTAGTTGAGAGTAATAAATGAGATGAGGGTATTTATACTACCCATGCACGTCTTGTAGCTGCATCGGGACTCTGCGAGCCGAATTACGCCTCCCCTAGTAGGTAGGTGTCAGATCACGTGAGAGACATGATCCCTAGAGATCTGGCTTTTGGCGGCGTGGCGGTCTGGCGGCGGCCGATGATGTTTTCCGGCCCGGCCTGGCGAGACCGGGGCGTGTTCTTCTCCGGCTTGGCAAGACTGAAGTCTATAATGTGTGCTTGTTCGTCTTGTATCTGTCGCGGTTCTGGTTATGAGCATGCTCGGCCCAGTATGTTGGATCCGGGGGTACTATATACGATCATCAAGCGTGTAAAGGTGACGATCATTTAAAAGGAAAAGCATCGGGCAAATCAAAGTGGTGACGACGGCCATGTCGGGAGACATGGTCCAAATCAAACCCAGTATGAGGATGACTTGTGTCTAGGGGTGCAATGAATCTTTAATTTGGGTCAAAAAGACTCATATGGTCATCATTTATGGTTGGGAACCTTTTTTACATAATTATTCTTAAAATTAATATGTTGACATTCTCCTTTAGAGTAAGAAAAAGTAAGAAGTAAAAATTTCGGCTCAATTTTAAGAGAAACATGTTACATGAAAATCAATTAAATTGGCATTCTTTTTCAGCTATTTTCCTTTTCTTTTTTTTTCTTTGATAATCGAAAGAAACATGTTGAAGTCAAACTTTGATAGAGAATTGGTCAAACATTGCATCAATAAGTCGATAACTATTGTATATACCTAGTTGATTGATGGGATGTAACTATGTAAGTTGTATCAATATTATAAGAATCTATATACATGAACGAGATTAATAACACAAACATTAACAAAAGGAACATGTATAGTAGTATAAACCAAATGATTCACCGCTCGACTGGTCAACCCAACGATCCATATAGTAGTCACCAACTCACCATTAGTCCTTGGAGCGCAAAAGTTATGCGTAAATACAGGAGGGAAAACCAGTTACTCCAGATGAGAATCAACATAAAGGAGTGGACCGGGCCACAGTGGTAGGTCCTAGGATGCACAGACTGAGGTAAATGCCGAGTTCCTAAAGCTCGACTCTTCCATTGAAAACCGAGGGCTAGAAGGAAATGTGATTCAGGATGTATGGATGGGAGGTTTTATCAGTGTCTTTTTTTCGTAGAAATAACATTTCATTTTTGTTTTATATAAGATTCATTTTCTGTCAAGCCATAAAGTCAATGAACACGTATCATGTACATGAAACAAACTATGCATAAATCACAATGTTAGAAAATTTCAGAATCGTAAACTAACACGAAATTAGATTTCTAAAATCATTAAAGAATAAGCTACTCTTAGCTTTTAAGTTCTACAAAAATCATGACAGACAACAGAAACCTGAAATACATGCTCCAGCGAGCACATCGGCTTAAAGTATGCCTGGCCAGCATACACAAAGCAAAAGCCGATTTATCCACAATTTCACAATAACAAAAAATCGACAACTAGTTCAACTACTCCTTCTAGTTGAACGACAAACAACAGAACGGATGGCCAAAGCCTTCTCGTATCTGACATTGTCTTTTGCACAAACACAATGTGACTCTATAAGTCACCCCAAATACATGCTATTTAAAGCATTACAAATCTTTATTCTATTCATAACAAAATCAAAAACCAGAGTTGACCACGGACTCGTGGAACCTACCTTAACTACACGAACTCTTCCGAAAACCTGAGAAAACGTCACAAAATTCAGATTCTATTCGTTTATATAATTTTTGTTAAATGTAACTATAATATAACTGGTATAAAAACATTTGATTGTCTTACCAAATTATTCTTATTTCTTGAGGCCGTTACTTGACAAAACCTTTTTGCCATATGGGCTTGTACGCAGCGCAGGGACATGTGGTTTTATTGCCTCAACTAATGCCTCACGTAGAGTTCCCTGAACAAGACAAGTAAATATAAACATACATATACACATATATACATTCATGAAAAACTTATTTTGGGATACATTAGCCAAGCAGCTAATACGTCGTGTTTATTTGTATATTCACATGTGAATTTACACACAATTATCTGGTTCACAAAGTAGGAAAGGTAATCCCCAACTATTTTAGCCAATACATTTGTGGTTCTTGACCCGGCCCATATTGACCCATTTCAACTTGAGCGCTTTACCCAAACCCGTCAATCCATTCAACTAGCCACCTCTATTTTCTGTAAATTTTTGCAAGAACAGTAGTTGTTTTGCAATGAAACCCCCAATGCGATGGTTCAAAAAGTTTACCACTTCAAAGAAATAAATGCTGACCTTTGAAGACCGAAGAGCTGCCTGGACAACATAGTTTCCATAAGGATCCTGCATGATTTGATCTAAACGAGGGTTATTCATCAGCTCGTTAACAATACAGACACGACGCTCTTCTCGGGCATATTTCAGGCATTTTTCAACAACATTACTACTATATTTCTGTATCGCTAAGTCACCATAGTTACCGTCCAACTGATCAAGAATAGCTGTTGTTGCCCATTGAACTTGAACCTCAAAAACATATTGTACAACATAGTTCCTGAAAATATATAAGTCAATTTAGCAGAGTATCATGGCTAAAATAGTTCCTGATAATGTTTATGTTAGGGTTGACGTCACGCGGTACCCATATGGATCTTGTGAAAGTACTAGAGCATTTGAAGTGATCTCACGAACAAGACGTCGTCTTGGCTCACCATCAGAATGACTTAGGCATTTCTGAAGCACACAACAACCGTGACGATCTGTTGCTAGTTCTATGCATTTCAAAGTTGCTGCCTCGAAAAGAAACTGCGAAGAGTGTTAATACAAAGTCTTTAGTCATGTAAGCAACACGCTTGACCTATATGTCAAATAACCAAACGCCACATTAACATTGTAAAGATTTTAGTATTTTTGTTACCTCGTTGAATTCGGGTTTTAGGTATTGCAAGAACCTTTGTGCAACATGATTTCCATTCATATTCTTCATCAAGCCAATGATTCCGGGCTTTAAAGCGTTAACAACCATAGAACATTGCTCACGATTCTTGAGAGTTTCAACTACCTTTTGAACAGCACGAGTCCTATACAAACAAGAAAACAAACCATATGTTGATACGATATTCACAAAATGAATACTTTATATACAAAGAAAAAAGGACCGAACCCATGCATATCACACGAAATTCTCACAAGATCTCCGGGCTTTCTAGTGATGACACGAAGAATTTGCATATGTTGATGCTTGTCACACAATTCAAGTAGCTTCTGAACAAGATAGTTTCCAAAAGGGTCGGTCATTAGCTCGATAATATGCCCTATAACCTCTCGAAAAATATTCTCAAGATCTTCTCGGGTCCCTTCAGAGAACTTCTTTTGTAATGAACGACATCCTTGTTGATCTTTAGCCATGTAATATATTCTCTCCCCAAGATCATCTCCAGATTTTTGTGAAGGTTTCACAGCCCTTGAAACATTTTCTTTTCGTTCAAAGCTACCAAATTTTAAAGACCCAAGAGGGTTCACGCCACGTGACCTTGTGAGTATCGTTTCAGGAACCTTTTGGTTAGGCACATGCATATTATTACCATGACTCATGAACCGAGTTAGTGAAGGTGGTGAAGATTGTTGAAGATTCTTACAGAATTGCTGCATATGAAGGGGACGGTATTGATGTTCATTTTCAAGGTTCCTCCAAGTTATATGAGGCTCGGGTTTTTGTTGTGGAGGATGAAAGTACGAGTGAGCATCGTAGAACATTTGTTGTTGATTTGGGATCATAGGGATTGCTACAAGTTGTTGACCATTCAAGTCAACCCCATTGAAGGGCGCTGAAGGATTAACCAGAGAAGGGCTTGGTGATAGCATGATTGGCCTATCTTTGATGCTCAAATTTTGAAAAACGGATGCGAATGAATGATCATTTAGAATATTATTTTCGATAAACTGAACCCTTTTCACAGATAGTTTTTCGTCACTCAACGTATCAAGAAATGTACCGTTTTCAGGAGTTGCATAAACATTTATCTGATTCATGGAAGTATTAAAGACTACATACTCTTCGGTGTTTGGGGTCACAGTAGCTCGTGGTATCTCACCAAGAAGCTTATCAAACTCGTCAAACTCACATTCATGAACTCGCTCCGGCATTTTACAAGATTACTTGATAATTTTTCACTTCTCTAGTAAACAGTAAAGACAATCAGTAACATTAATTTATTGCAAGACATTTGGAAAGTTAAATATTTCAAAATACAACAAAACGTAATGTGATATCAAAGTTAAATCACACATCTAGTAAAAGGCCGGGTCGAGTTAAGTAAGATGGTATCGGACCACTTAACTCATCCTCCCAAACAACCAATAGTCTAACCATTTTAAGATAATAATTGATGAATGTAACAAATATAACAAATCAATGTTCCAATCGCTTTTAGTATTTATTAGTTATTAGTCTCACTACAAGAATCGGGACTTTTAGCCACGACTGAAAGTTGTTGCTAAAAGACAAAAAGTCGTGGCTAATTTAGAAGGTGCAACGCTTCATGACCCACTTTTCAAAAAGTGCTGTACCCGTGAGTACGTGAGCCATGACTCGTTGCATCAAAACACGCATCTTCTACACGACATTTATACCGCATATATATAATGTCTATAAAATGGCTTCTGTTCTAATATCATGTAGACAATAGTCACGAAAAGATGGTATCAAATTATGATGTAATTGTGGCACACAAAATGACAATACTACATAAAACAAATTGGAATGACATAAAAATAAACCACATTGGTCTAAAAACAAATCAGATTGTACACAAATCTACAACATAATTCTAGATGGATCATGGATCATGCATCAAAACCCCATTTAATTTGACCATGCATAATATCATATACTATAATGCATATCAACAACAAATTAAAGATCAATCTATTCTAACAAAAATTTAAATCTTCTACGGGAGAAAATTTACACACACCAGTGTACAAGCAGTAAATCGATGATACAAACAAGATACAACTTTCTAACGCATAAAATGATGTCATGTATCAATAAACATGAATGTGCGCAAATCTCACATGATGAAAATGATTAAAAAAAGAAGAAGATTTGATCTTTTTATATAAAGCACATACCAAATTACCAGTAATGATTTATATATGGTGGGAGTGAGCTAGGTGGTGAGATCAAGAGTCAAGGCGGCTATATGATCATGAGAGTAATATATAATTTCAGAGGTGGTAAGAGTGAAGAAGAGCAAAGGGGGCCATGAAAAATAGCATTACATATGATATGATGGGTGGTACATAAACACTGCAAATGTAAACCCATCCCATGCATTTCGAACACTTTAATTTCCATTTTTACATCATTATATATATTTCTCTTTTTTTAAACCTGCGATTATTCACACCCTATATCAGCTATCTCACAAATGCCTCCAGCGAGGTTTGAACCCACAACCTATCGGTTGGTGAACAACTCATATACCATTCGATAAAAAGTATTATTTTTTTTTTTGAAAGGTGACTTTCATTTTTTGGTTGGAGTCACAACCTGCCACTTTGGCAGGCCCTCATCCACCACATGCCCAAACTATGTTGTCTGAACCGGATCCACGCTGGGCGTAGTGGGGACTACAAACGGCATCCACCCGGAAACCGTACCGCCTCCACACGACTTCCTCGCTGGAGTAACGGCCGGATGAAAACCGGGGCGGCTCGGATTTGAACCTCGCAACATTGGCTTACAGGCTCTCCTCTTCATTGCCTAATACCAACAGAGCTTGTGGTCCATAAGTGAGGACTTCCCGGTAGGTCACCCACCCGGTACTACTCTCACCCGTGGCTCGCTTAACTAACTAAGCTTCAACCACTACACCGCAAAGGTGTTAGTAAAAAGTATTATTTACATCTCAAAATTATTGTTTGCAGATAAACGGTGATTTAGAAAAAGTACAAACATTACTCTATGTCACAATGAAAACAAGTATATATCGTTCTAATGCAAAGGCCAGTGCTAAATGTTGTTGTAATTTGTGCATTTTGACACTTGAATTTTGATTTATTGATTAGGCATACCAAACACACCCTTAGTTTGTTATAGTTATTTATGGTTTCATATTTTGAACGATGGAATGATAGTAAGTAATTAAAAAAAATGATCGTTTGGTTTAAGAAGATCAATCCAATAAGAGGCATAACAACGCTATGGTAGTAGAAATAATAAAAGGTTAGAAAGTCGGTTTGACAAGTGTTAAATCGAGTGTAATACCAACCAACATAAGTTAGCGTCACGTAAGCTTTTCACTCAATCACAAATATCACCGCCAAACAGGTGTAGTAATAACCACTAACTTCATCACGGGATAGGCAGATACGCACAAAAATAACGCTAAAAACAAACACAAACACCCCATCCGCTTGCTTTCCATGTTGGTCTTCTACATATGCGACCGTCATTTCATAAAACACCCACCACCACGCGTCGTGATGGTGGTGGTGTTTCTTTGCTACGCCTAGATTAATGATAAATAGAGTAGGTAATTTATCTTTAAAGTTATCAAACTATTGTTCGGAGGATGTGGAATTTCCATAAGATCCTTTCAACATGAGGACACCATTTTCGACTTTATCTCATCTCGGAATTCCAACATCACCCTTGCACTCCCTTTCCCGTTTATCGCAGACATTATATTCGAGTTAAACCTATATAACATTGCTCATTTACTAATACATTTGCACGAGTTCATGACTTGAATGCATGGTGGTGATAGGTTTGTTTTGTTATTTAAAGATACAATAAGAGCTATACCGTAAAAAATAAACGTTCCCTATCAACCATATGTTTATAAAATTAGAATATATTAGCTACAATTGTATTTTAGTCAACTCTCTACAATTTGTGCTATAAATTGTGTCTATGAATCTTTTTGTGGGTCATGACTTTTTTCTGTGGGTCCTTGATTTATTTCTTTGTGCATTTTAGTGGAAGATTATAGCGAATTGACTACAAAAATTATAGTTAAGCTATCCCTTATAAAATATAATAATTGTCATGATGGTTCAAATTCAAAGTATTAATGAGAGAAATATTACCCGGTTAGACAGAAAAACAACTGGAATGACTATACAATGATGCTATTTGGAGTATCTTATTGACCAATTCGTTAAATCTGCATTGGGGCCCAAGGAGTCATCACATTCAACCCTCCCAACCCTCCCAAATTCCACCAATAATATCTCTCCAACTCATTTTATCCTTTCAACCCTCCCAACCAACCCTCCCAACTTAATTCTCAGGCATTCATCACATTCTCAACCCTCCCAAATTTTTTTTTTTTTTTTTTTTTTTTCATATAATTACCTAAAACTATTTAAAAAAACAAAAAACATCAACAATTACATAAAACATAAAATCATCCATTACATAAAACATAAAATAATCCATTACATAAAACATAAAATCATCCATAACATAAAATCACTCATCAAACTTCCATCCATGCCTCGCCGCAATCGACCGTTTTTCATCAAGCATCCACGCTAACAGGTTTGGATCGGTGATGTTTGCGTGTGGGGTTTGGAAGAACTTGAAATCACTCCTGGCGGTCTTCGACCTTTGATGCTGGAGTTGTGCGTCCAATAGTTCTTGCTTCTTCGCGTTCGCTTCATCCATGTTTGCTTTTTTCTTTGAAATGTAATCAGCGACGTCTACCCCAAAAGCATCCCCCCTCGATGATGCACCACTCACAGATTTCCCCTTGCCTTTCCTTGGTCGAATAGGAGTGCTGTCCTCGTTCAAATCCGGCAACACAGTAGCATCAACGTCATTACTAGACGCCTCATAAGTACCTCCCTCCGATG
Organism: Artemisia tridentata subsp. tridentata; assembly: GCA_021014915.2. Classification (NCBI taxonomy): domain Eukaryota; kingdom Viridiplantae; phylum Streptophyta; class Magnoliopsida; order Asterales; family Asteraceae; genus Artemisia; species Artemisia tridentata. Next base: position 380,244,350 of record CP139505.1, read on the forward strand.
ACTTTCTCCGCTTTTCCGAATGAGACGACCCTGCTTGCCCAACTTGGATTGTCTCCTTCCATTTTTCTTCATTCATTAAAACCTTCCACGCTGCAACACTCTTGAAATCTTTGCCGGTCTTGGTTTTGAAGTCGTTCAACGCTTCGCTCATCACATCCAAATCATCACATCCACTTCTCCTTAAACCACCCTACATACATATAATTCAATTAATTAAAGTATATATATATATATGTATATATGTATATATATATATATATATATATATATATATATATATATATATATATATATATATATATATATATATATATATATATATATATATATATATATATATATATATATATATATATATATATTTCACGTAATTAAAACATATGTACATATAATTCACGTAATTAAAGTATACCGCTTGGATGTAACATCCGTTGAATGTCGTGCATGTGTTATTCATCATCGTCCATTTCGTGTTGAGACTATCTTTAGATCGAGTTGTGCCACCCATTTCCTTTGTGAAATGCTCCAATATTCGCGCCCAAAATCTATCTCGACCTTGTTCATTACCGACTTGTCTACAAGTTGATATATGAACCCAAGCTTTAGCCAACGCCACACTCCTCATCCGGCGTCCATTGTTTTTTATCGGCTCGTTTTGCAAATTTCTTTTTCGTCATGTTTTCTTGAACCGCATTTTCTACAACTACAAAATCATCAATATTTCAATCCAAATCCAAATACTGCTACTAACATAATGCTACAAACCAAACATACTGCTACAAACCAAACATACTGCTAGTAACTTTGCTCATGAATATTTCAAACGAGCCGATTGCTACAAACTACAAACATACTCATGAATATTACAAACTACAAACCCATTTTTCTAACTCATTTCAATCCAAATCCGAACCTATATATTTCAAAGCTATATATTTCAATCCAAATCCGAATACAAATACAAACCTATATATACAAACCTATATATTTCAATCCAAATCCGAATACAAATATATATACAAACCGAAAATAGTCAATATATACGATACCAAATGTAGATAAAAACATACCAAACGGAGCTTGTTGTGTTTCTGGAACGAACTCAAAATCATCATCATCCTCGTCGATAACGGGTGGTGGGTTGCGGAAAGCGAATGGATCAAAATGTTCGAAGTCTACCTCCGCCGTTTGGTGGACACCGTAATGTCGAGGATCCATTGCCGGTATAGAAAAAGATTGCCTTCGAATTGGTGGTTCGGGAAGATAGTATTGTGAGCTTGATTGTTGATATTGTTGTTGATATTGTTGATGTTGTTGTTGATGTTGTTCGTGAATAATGCCTCGACCCCGACCTCCACCTCGACCTCGTGAACCACTAGCCACGTTTTGTGGTTTTTGTTTTCCTCTCCACGCATCCATGGCTCGCCGGATTTTTTTTTGTAGTTGTTGGCTGCGTTTTTTTTTTTTTTGGGGAAGGAGGGTTATTTTTTGGGAAGGAGGGATGCGTTTATTATTTTTGTAGTTGTTGGCTACGTTTATTTAATGCATGTAACGTTAATATTCCTCAACCCGCAGCTGCTTGCCCATGCCGTGATCTCCAGCCCGCTGGGCAGCCCGCTGGGTCGGCGGCGGTGTTCCCCAGCGGGTTAGCCCAGCCCGCTGCCCAGCCCTCTTCCACTCCGTGAGCCCTTAAGGGACACACTATATGGACGGGGTCTACTTTGACCACCGTCCATAGCTGCTACTTTCTTTTTCTGCCGCTGCTCTGCCACTTTACTGCTGCTACTTTTTTTTTTTTTTTTTTTTTTTTTTTTTTTTTGTTTTTGTTTTTGTTTTGTTTTGTGGTACCAAAGCATTTAATTCTCATGGGTTAGAAAAAGTAAATATTTACTTTTGCATTTAATTTTTGTCATGTACCTCTTTTTTTCGACAAAAAGAAAAATTATTTAAAAAAAAATTATTTCGAAAAAAAATAATTTTTTCTAAAGAAATTAATTTCGAAAAAAAAATTCTAAAAAAATTAATTTCGAAAAAAAAAAATAATTTTTCTAAAAAAATTTAGATTTCGAAAAAAAATTAATTTCGAAAAAAATTAATTTCAAAAACAAATTTAATTTCGAAAAAAAAAATTTAATTTCGAAAAAAAAAATTTCTAAAAAAATTAATTTCGAAAAAAAAATAATTTTTCTAAAAAATTTAGATTTCGAAAAAAAATTAATTTCGAAAAAAATTAATTTTTTTTTTCGAAATTAATTTTTTTGACGCTGGAGATGGAGTTAGAATTGGCAAGGAATCCTGAGGATCACGCTTGTCAGTCGAGTGCAAGGCTTCATGATCTTTTAAATGAAATGAATAATCTTCATATGTCGTAGATGTTGTTGTTTTTAAATAATGTGTTGACGTTGTCGTTCAATTTAATAATAACAGTTGTTGTTGTAGTTATTTAATGTAGCAATATTTAACGTGCTATTATACAAAAAAATTATTATACAAAACATTATACATATACAAAACATTATTAAACAAAAATATACGAAACATTATACATATACAATACATTATTATATATTTCTATTTAAAAAAAAAAAAAAAAGACAAAAGCTGACATGAATAGTACAACAAGTACAAATTCTATTTAAAAAAAAAAAAAAAAAAAAAAAAAAAAAAAAAAAAAAAAAAAAAAAGACAAAAGCTGACTTGAACAGTAAAAGTACAAATAGTCAAAATAGCCACCGTCTATATAAAAATATAGCCACCGTCGATATAACACGAGCCTCTTATTGACCAATTCGTTAAATCTGCATTGAAACCAAATCATTAATGCACTTGATGGAATAAGTACAAGTGCATTGACACGGTGTATAACGACAAATAATTTTATTTGTGAACTTGTGGTTCTAATGTGACCATTGATACAACACCTAATAGTTCAATTTTTAATCATTACGAGAATAAAAGTCTATAAGTTAAATACAAAAAATAATAAAAATTTTATGATTAAAAAATATCTAAACTTCTAGTTGATATTGTTACCATTATTAATAAGAGTATATTAGTAATTTAACTCTGCTTACTTTTTAAGTTTTTAAGTTTAAAAAAAAGAATGAAAGAAGAGATTTTCTTTTTATATATATGAGCATGTTTGGCACACTAGCATTTAAGAAGATTATGATTATTTATTAAAAAAATAATTAACTTAAAGTATTAGTTTTGTTTGACAGACATAATTTATTAGAGTTTAAAAAAAAAATACCTTTTCATAATTTTTTAAAATAAAATGCTATTTCATGTAGCTTATAAATAATCTACTTTTTTAGCTCCTGCTTCATTTACGGATATGTTCTTTTTAGCTTTGCAAGATAAACTTAACTATTTCCTTTTTGTGTTTGTATTTTACATGTCAAATGACGAGGGAAACTTAACGAGTTGAGAAGATCCAAGTGTTCTTTATTGCATGTCATTCTCTATCATAATAATCGACGTATGCGTACTTTTTATTATGTAATGACAAACATTGTTTCTATATTTGTTTTCAAGTTCATATTAGTACGTTTTCTTTATGTTATGGATCGAGCTTCGTTGGTTCTTTATTATAACGTCAAAGTATTTTTCTTGATTGCCTTAATTAGTTGTAGACTTGTAGGAATTGAAGATTGATCAGGCATATATATAGAGAAGATCCTCATTTGTAAAATGTCAATCTTGATTTTAAACATGTTTGTAATCTTGGTTAATATAAAGACTTAATCGCTTCAAGGTTAAAGAAGTTACATGCTTAGGGATGAGATCCTCTCATGTTCCATTTGAACATGATGATTAATTTATAAAATAATGGTCCCACAACAATCAATTTATTTATTTTTTCTTCAATCACATAAACTTCAACATGATATCTTGTATTCAAATTAAACATGAGAGGATTTCAATCTGATACTTAAATATAGAGACCTTTATCTTTACTATATACAAAAACATATATATATATATATATATATATATATATATATATATATATATATATATATATATATATATATATATATATAATATATATATATATATATAACAATATGACCATGACGTCATTAATTGTCAGATTGCCCAGTAATGCCATGTCATAATTTCACCTAAGCACAATTTGTTTAAAATTTTCGATTTCTTGCCACATAAGCATTATTTATTTTTTTTTAAATTTCGAATTTGCCACATAAGCATTATTTATTTTTTTTTTAAATTTCGAATTTGCCACATAAGCATTATTGATTTTAGTAGAAAATTCGGATTTGCCACATAAGCATCATTGATTTTGATAGAAATTTTGCATTTAAAAATTTAATTAAAGTTGGCCTTTGCAAGAATTGAACCCTGGCTATTTGATCCACATACGAATACTTCAACCATTGGACCAAGCATTTTTTTGTGATCTACATAAGAAAATATTAATGTCATGCTTAAAAAAATGAAAAAAAACTAAATATTGACTCACATATCACAGTTTTTTTTGGAGATAATTACGGTTTACAAATTTTTTAACCTAATATACCACCTTATCATTTAATCATACGTATATTTTTCCATTAAAAAAAAACCCTAATATCAAAACTCTCTACATGAAGTCACGATTTTAGAATTCTAATGATTTTTAATGTGTTTTTTTGCAGGTTGTAAACTCTCTACAATGTGTGTTTAGTTATGATGGATGTTTTGGTGATCTATGCTGCTATTGAATCATATCAGATTCCTCAGGTTTGGCATTCTAAATTCTATTGGTTTTGTTTTTTTTTTATTTATTTATCAATTTTGTAGTTTTTGAAGGACGATTGTTATGTTGGACGTGATCTCCATGAACCATGAACTAATTACATCAAGTAACGGCTTCATCCCTTTATTTAAACTTCTTTTAATTTTGTTATAATTATATTATGGCTAACGCATTGTAAACCATTTGTACATTAGTGCTTATCATCAACGTTATAACCTGGGTCTAATTTAAGGGTTAGCAATAACAACTTATCCTCATTCTTTATGAATGCATATACGCTTCAATATACGAATGATGTTTCCTGTATCTCTTGAATAGATATTATTGTGTTAAATGGTCACTTTGAATTGAGACATAACGATTCTTAATGAATCATTGACGTTGCTGTCTTTTTCATGTTCTTATTGTATTATTATTCCGCGTGTAGGATGATAGTCGGTTAATCATGACATGTATATCTGGTCAAATATACGAGTCTGGCCCAGTTAATGTTAATGGTGATTTGGGTGCCCAGTTTGCTTTACATTCCTCCAACGTGCCTGGTTCGTCAAAGCTGGTATCGATGGTCGCAAAGGGGTCACCTTTGGTCTCGATGCTCTATTCCTTACAAGATTTAGATCCCAACGCTCCGAGTACTGGCAAACGATTTACTCCTCAGTTGTAAGCATACATGCAATTTTTATAATAATAAAAGAATCTAGTGCCTATAAATGTTCTCTACGTGACTTTTTTTATGGCACTGGGCAGTTTATAATTAGCACTGTTGCCCTATGTTATGTTAGTATACTCTTTATGTGCAAGAACTCTAGGAGAGTAAGCTCTTTAAATTTTATATATGCAATCTCGCCTTTTTGTGATTTGTTGTGAGTTTCTTTTAAGCCTATCCCAATTAGTTTCAGTTTACTGATTTTATTACTTTGCAGCACTCGAGAATATCACCTATGTAGTTATGCAATTTTCCTAAACCAGTCAGATATATGTTAATTATTTAATAGTGGTTTTGATATTGAGTTTTATTATTGTGTGGTAGGAGTTGTCGTCGTATTTCAGGAGCAAAAAAAGTGCTAGATCAGAAGCTAAGGAAGAAGAAATCTGTCAGCCTGAAACCGAGGTAAAAGTTATGGTAATTGATGCTTGGAATTGTTTAATGTTAACGTTGTTAATTTTCAAGCGTGTTTTATAGTAATTGGTGGTAAAAATGTGTGTTTTTTTTAGCTTTTAAGTAAAATGTAAGTGCATTTTGATTGTGTTTACTACTGATTGCGACCTAATAGGTTAAAAATATGGAGCTTTAGTTGTTACGATTTGATGGTGGTTGATATGAATAACGTTTAGTGCTTCCCTACTTAAAATGATGATGTAGATAAGAACTTGAAAGTAGTCCCAAGCACCCTCTAAGGGGTTGTTTGAATCAAGTTTTCTAAACATTGTGTGTTTATGAGACTAATAAAGTTTTGCAGTAACTTCTAAACAAATAACTTCTTTGTAATTCCCTGTATTTATCTAAAGCAAGGTTCAAGAGATTTACGTGAATACCCTGTGCATGCACGTCTGAAACTATTCTGTTCATGCAGCAACCCCCTTAACTTCAATGGTATTACTGTTACGAAATGCTCGAGTAAAAATTGTGGTATATTGAAGAATGGGCCATCAACTATAAATCAGTTTGCTAAAATAAAAACACAAAAAACCGAAACCACGAAGATGATGGAATATATCAGTTAGCACGAAACCAGTATTTCTGAGGTCTGTTTCTTCTTTATTTTACCATAACCTTATGAATTTCAGTGTAACGTAACTATGGATTTTCATTCAAGATTGCAGGAACTGAGACGCAAAGCAAAACTATGAACAAATACAAAGAAAAACTGAAATCTGTTAAAGCCACAGTGATCTCAGCCATTGTTGGCACCTTAACAAGCTTGCCTATTTCCTTGATTCATTATACCAATAGCTATGAGTTAACAGTGTCAACTGCAATCTTCGTGGTTACATGTGCACTGTATGGTGCTACTTACCGATGTACTATACGGAGAGACTTTGATGATTTTCATCTGAAGAATGGAACTTCTGCAGCTTTTTTATGCGTCATTTGCAGCCATTGCTTATGTAGTTTCATGACTAATTTATATCAGGATCTTGGGGCACGGATAGTAGAAGGAAGTAGTTCATCACATTAATGGGATGAATTCGAGCTAAAGCCATCTCAGGTTTGAACTCTCCTTCTTGCTCATCATAGTTTTCATCTTTCTTGGCGAAAACCATTACCACAATTTTAAAGCTCTTAAAAGCCGCGAATGAGTCGATGCCATAAAATTTAAAATGAAGTTGCTTCCAACTACATTAATTCTGTTAGTGGCGTTTGGATTAAGAATATTTTATGGGCTGGTCAGCTTATTGAGATTTGGGCTGATCAGCTTATTGAGATTTGGGAATGCCAAACACCACCTAAATGTATTTATGGGTGAGCATATTTGTTTTCAGTTCATTTTTCATAAGCCCCGTTTTTTTTTTTTTTTTGGCTCATTTTCGAAGCTTATACAAGTTTATTATGTCATAGTTGGAAGTCAAGGAGGATTTGAACTGGGTTGATCCTTTTTCTTTGGAAAAGAAAGATACAAAAAAACACCACCACCTACTCCCTACTAATGAGTTTTGATTGTATAATATAAGCAAATAAACACTTATCACGATAGTGCTTAGAAATTAGGATTGCCTATTTGCACTATAGCAATACAATATGAAAATGAAATCGATAAAAAAATTTATCCTTACCGAAGTTAATTTTAGATATGAATAGGTTAAAGGTGACTTTCTTATGTAAAATCGATTTTCACATGAACTTTAAAATTTAGCATCATTAAATTTTGTGTGATTGCAAGGTTCCTTTTATTAAATATATATATATATATATATATATATATATATATATATATATATATATATATATATATATATATATATATATATATATATATATATATATATTTTATCATTGGTAAACTAAGACTAAAGATGATATAAATAAAACTTCTAATGAATGTCCAGTATAAAGATACCATTTCATTATGTATACACAAGCATTTTATCCTTCGATGGTTTATTTATTGTGACTAAAAAATAATTTTTTTATTTATAATCAGTGAAACTGATCAGATGCTCAAGATACACTATGTTCTTGGCATACTTGATTGGATACTTTTTCCTAAAGTAAGGAACATTGCTTGCTTAGTGAATATTCGTTACTTCTCTGATTATAAATACTTTAAGTTGAGGAATCAGTTCCCTTGAAGCTAATATCACTGACTTGATCCCAAGTGCGAGCTTGCAAGCTATCAATTCAAGTGAGTAGCATTCTGTCTTAATAAGCATGTATAAAGAAGTAGGTAATAAGTTGTTGCAAGAGAGCCATTTGTTGAGATACATGTGAGGTTATCCATGTAGCCATAATTTTTATTATCTGTTCCTGATTTTTACAAGTGCTAACTGATTTAAAATGTGCATCCAAACACATGTTTAAATTTACTTATTATTGTGATGATAATAGCTAAAAAAATTTCTAGAAATGCAGGATAAAGTTGTTGAAGTTGTTAAACTTTGTATCCGATGATCACTGGACTTCTTCGTCCATTATCACAATGAGCAAATTTCAAACGATTTGTGGAGGGCCAAAAGATGCTTCAATGTTTTTGAGCCATTTGTCTAAATGTGGGAAAGCAAAGTACCTTACTGTTAGACGGAATGATCTTATCAAGGTAGTGCTTTTTAATAAGTAGTAGCAGTCGAGTTAGTAAGTTTTTAGGGGAAAATTTCATAAAATAGCAGCATACTTGAAGATGGTATAATTTTGAAAGTATCCATTTTTATGTTTGTCAAGTATAGTGTAAGAAAGTGATAACCAAATAGGACCGGAATAAGTTTAATCTGTCGAGTCTAATTACAAAAAGTAGCAAATAAAAAGTTTTGTTACCAAACTACCTATTTGTCGGGACTTTAATTACCAAGCTAGGACATAAGAAAGTATAATTACCAAATTATGCTCATTTTATGCTATGATATTTGCTATAACAGGGTGTGAAAATATCACTTTCTGCTAAGGCAGTATCGGGTACTGCAAGTTCATATTATGATGTTCTGCAATTGACATGGGCAGCAGAGAAACTTCAGCTGCAACTGGATATGATCGATCAACATTTTGACAAGTAAGCATAGGCTATTTACTTATGTTCAGTATGCTGAAATAACTGTTTGATACAGATGAAACTATAGTTACACTACTTTTAATTCTTATAGATGATGCGTGTTATTGTGTAACATTTAGGTCCAAACCGTTTGCTTTGGTTTGTCTAAAATCTGGGAACAAAGTTAGGGTAAGTTGTGATCAGAAAGTAAGGAAAAGTGTGATGCTCTCTAAATATCTCTGTCTAACAAAATCTAATTAAAAGCTAATACAACGCCTCCCATTTTTTAACAAGGTAGTCTTTTCTGGTCACATTATTAGTTGGTTCGTTAAATAATCAAGAATTGTTGTAATTATTATTTTTTTTTTTCACATTTTGAGCCAACAGAAATACATTCAAAGTCCATAATTTGTATTTTTTATTACCATTGTTTGAACTGAATCGTTGCAATAAATGCTTCCTTTATTAAACATTATTGAAAAATTGAAATCTTTGATCAATGCATGTTAGAATTGAAATACAAAAAAGGAAAAAAGAAGCCATGGTTTGATCTTATTAGACAGCCAACGGAAGAAGATATAGCAAAAAAATGGAATTCCCTTAAAAGATACCGTGAAGTTACAAAATTATCGAAGCCCATTGTGTCTCTTAATAGAAAGAATCCAGTCACACAGAAAGAATTTATCGACATGTTTGCAGATAATGGTGGCGACGAGAGGGCATCTTGCTCTTCTCAGGCTTGCACTCAATGATGTGGTAATTTCATTATTTCATAATTCCTTTAGATTATAAAGCTTAAAGTTTAATATATCTGTGCAACTTGATTCATTAAAACTGAAGGAGAACTTGGTGATCAGACAAAGATATGGACTCGACAATAAAGGCTACAAAACACTGTGAGAAATCATGGGTAACATGAGTATATCAAGGGAGATGGTTAGGAAGCATGAAGTTATCTGATGAAGTTCAAACATCTGGCTCAAGTCGAATATCTGCCTTACTATCTCTTGTGATGCGATCAACCAACAGCATTTTTTGTATACAAACGTTGTATACAAATAAGCTTTATTTAAAATTTGAGTTTATTTGGTTGTATGCTTTGTTCTTGTGTATCACTTTGTAAGTTTTTTTATTATGTTCGATAAATATTATTTTCTTTTCGTTCTTAATGCATTCAATAAAATACTTTGGTATGTTTATAACTTAATTTTATTAACTTAATTCTTTCAACGATATTCATAAGGCTCGCCCACCCATCGGACGGGCTATGCTACTACAAACGTTGTGTATAAAGAAGCGTTATTTCGCAATTGAGTGTAAATCATATTCTATGTTGTTACAAGAAACATTGTAACAAACACAAACAATTTAAAAAACGTTACAAATGCGTATTAATATAAGTTAACGTAAAAAAAAATGATACGAGCACGACTGTCTCTTTAGTGGTTGCTTTTCTTACCTGATAAAATTTATCAAGCTGTCTCAAAACAATAACAGAAACGCATTGTAGATTTTTTTTTTTTTTTTTTTTTTTTTTTAAATAAACAAGTTTAATTTACAACAAAAATCAAAACCTTATATTATCCTATTATGAATGTAATTGTACCGTTAAACTGTTTAATAAAGTAAATGAACAATCATATGCCATTGTTAATACAAAAATACAAATCCGTATATATATACTTGCTTGTGGATGTAAAGACCCAGGTTCGAATCCAGCTTCATGCATTTTTGGACCAAATTTATTCCGAATTTTATTTGCCAAAACATTGCTTAGGTGGATTAAATTGTGATGACATGGACTTTAATGTGATGATGTGGTATTCAGGTGGACTTAAGGTGGACTTAATTGCGATGTATAATAATTTTTTGGTACAAATAAATTTATGAATGATAAAAATATAACTAAAAGGTTTCTGCTTAATATGTTGATGATCTTTTTTTGTTGTTTATTGAAATATGCTCAACGTATTGCCCAACTATATCTTGTGCAGTTGGACCCGTTAGTAAAGATAAAAATGAGAGGATAGATTCACCCATCTATATTGTGTGTAAAACAAATTACAATACGTTTCCCATGCAGTTGGACGGGTAACGTTTAAATGAATTGCTAATCCAATTATTGAAAAGGTTAAGTTTATATAAGAACATTCAGGAAAGTGTTCACGCTACAAATCTAAGTTTACTTCATTCAAAATTATCTACACACAAAATAATCTAAATAATTCTAATAATATGTAGCTCAATGTAGGTGAGTGGAAGATTGTATCTGTTTATGCCCACCGGACGGGTAAAGTGATGCTAAAGATGGAAAGCAACCACGTTGTCTCTACAACTAAAAATCATAAGAAAAGTATTTGATTTGTTAATAGTTAATTTGATGTGGCAATAGTTCAGCTTGGATTGCATCTATTACTGACTTTAATATTTCAGATGTAGTTTTGGAGGTTATAAAAAATATCACGACTTGGCCATGGAAGTAAAGAATATGATATATGGACTTAACGCGTGTCAATACACTTGCTCGACTACCAACATATTATAAATAATTCTTCTGAAATTTGGATAGATGAGTGTTGTAAATGAATTGCTATTCCAATTATTGAATTGGTCAAGTGGTGTGCCACGTTTCAAAAGGAATGCCAAATCAACCGCAAACTAATAGCCTAACAAAATAAAATGAAATCGACGTCCTTAAAAATAATTTTACGTTAACTGACACCATCAAAATTATAATTACAAGTCATGCCCGCAACACTATATACAACGATATTTATATACAAAAAACCCGCATCAAAATTATAATTTTGTCAACACAGATTGAGTTTTCTTTCTGCGTAACGATGAAGCAAAAAACCCGCAACAACGATATTTATATACAAGTCATTTACCACTCTTCTTTCGCTATAGAAAAATAGGCCAACATAAATGAAGGTGTGGAGTTTTTTTACAGCACTCAGCGGTAATAATTATGATGTTAAAAATAAAATAAAACAAACGCACTTAAAAATAATTTTAGAATAACTTAAACCATCCAAATTATAATTACAAGTCATGCCCGCCTGTAGGGCGGGTTTTGAATTTTTAATCATATGTAATTGGCTCTATTTTATTTTATTTAATATAACAATCAAGCCAAATAAAACAAACGTCCTTAAAAATAATTTTAGAATAACTAAAATCATCCAAATTACAATTACAAGTAATGCGCGCCTATCGGGCGGGCTACACATTTTTAATCATGTATAGTTGGCTCTATTTTATTGTATTTAATATAATAAACTTAAAACATAATTTTAAGTTAACTAAAACCATCAAAATTATAATTAAAAGTCATGCCCGCAACAAAACAGAAGCCAGTAATCAAAGAAGGTTGGTACAAAACTTGCGATAATAATACATTTTAACTATACACTATATTAAACTATACACTATATTAACTATACACTAAATACAAAACATGACCCGCCATCTTCCGAACGTCGGTTACCCCTACAAAATATTCCTTACAAAATAATCTCATAATAAATAAAGTCATCGAAATTAAGCTTACAAATCATGCCCACCCGTCGAGCTCCCTAAAAATGGTTTCATAAAAAGTACAACTTACAAAATAAAATTACAAGTCATGCCCCCTGCAAAAAAATCATTACAAAATAATTTCATAATAAATAAAGTCATCGAAACTAAGCTTACAAATCATGCCCACACGTCGAGCTTCCTAAAAATGATTTCATAATAAGTACAACTTACAAAATAAAATTACAAGTCATGACCGCCCAACGGGCGGGCCTTGACGTCTAGTATATATATATATATATATATATAAAACACACACACACACAAAAAAAAAAAAAAAAAAAAAAAAAAAAAAAAAAAAGAAACTTATGATAATAAAGTTCAATTACTATTATACTCGATTATAAATAGTAGGAGTAACAAAATCATTCATTAAATAATTATTTAAATATTCTTTTAATTTTTAAATGTTTATCATTTTTCGAATCTAACTTATAAATATTTTTTCTCGCAATAATTACAAATTAAACTCTTAAATATTTGCATTAAAGGTCACACAAAAACCTCAAGTTTGTAATTACAATTATTTACCGTTATATATGGTCGCTATACACGGATTTTCATCTAATTAATATAAATAGCTAGCTCGTTGCGGATTAAATTCCCTAAATTCATAAGGCTAGCCACAGTCGTTGGTCACCATGGGTCGGTCATGGTCGGTCAAGGTCGGTCGAGCCGACTATGGTGGCTTGGTCATGATCGGTCGAGCAATGACCCAATGCCATACTCGGTCGAAATTGTGACTGATATTTTTCACACCTTTTTTTCTTTCTTTCTTTCATCATTTACATAAAATAAAATACAAACAACACAAAATATTACCCACATTCTGCTTCAAATTCAAATTAAAGGTTACAGTACGAGCGGGAGAATTCAAAATTCAAATTCAAATTCAATTTCAATTTCAAAAAATTCCCTATATATACTCACACTCTTTTGTTTCTCATACACACAACTCACACACAGATTCTCAACAATGTCTCGCAAAGACTTCTCCCAACAATTCCCCAGTCACCCCGACTTCTCACAACAATTCCCCAGTCACCACGACTTCTCACAACAATTCCCAAGTGAACACGACTTCTCACAACAATTCCCCAGCTCCAACCCAACGGAAAATGAACCGGTTAACACTCCACCGGAAGATATCTTTCCGGTATTCCGAACGAAAAATGAATCGGTTAACACATCACCGGTTAAAACTCCATCAGTTAATCTTACTGAGGTTGTGGAACACCACCCCAATCCGTTTAATCTTACTGAGGATCAACTCCGACTACTTGAGCAGGATGAGGAAGTCAGGAGAGAAACAGAAGAAAGAGAACTACGAGATGAAGCTGCTCGTATGGAGCATGAAGCAAGGGATGCCCAATACCGCCAGGACAACTTGTTTGACATCTTGGAAAGAGAGTATGAAGAGGACATGATTGCTGAGGCTTTTGAAAAATATTGGGACGAGGGTGAAAACTCAGACTTTTCGTTGTAATTTGTAGTTTCATTTTTATTTTCGTATCGTAGTTTGTTAATCTGTAATTCGTGTTTTCAATTTAATTTTTAATTTATGTAATATTTTTATTATTAATGAAGTTTAAATTTGTAGTTTAAAATATTTGAATAAAAAAAATTAACTTGGTCACCGACTGTGACAACTTGATCGTCGTCAGATCGTTGGAGAAAGAAAACTGATGTGGTAAAGTGGTGCATAGTCAGCCTAAGATGTAAAACTATCGGACTAAAATTACAAAGGCAATAGTAATTCAGAAGTACGATAAGTTGAGTGTACTTTTTCATATCCCCATATCCTTTTTGAGATTAGTTTTTGTTGCAAATGATGTCTCCATTTGAATCGGAATCTAGCTACTTTGACTTTTAACATCGCAAGATATGGATTTCTTCACATTGGGTTGAATTATTCAATGGGGTGAGTTATAGCAACGGTCCCTATTTGGTTAGATTAACCCTCTCTACAAAAATTAGGTGTACTTTATTATTATTTTTTTCTTCTTTTGTCCTCTTTTGTCGGTTATTTTTTTTTTTTCTTTTTTTTGTACAATTAAAAGCAAGTATTTTTGGATTGCAATGAGCAAAAACGACGACACTGTACAAACATGTACCATGGTTATTATTATTATTATTTTTTTTTGTTGTTTTTTTTTTTGTTTTGTTTATGTAATGTATTATATCTAATTTAATTCACGTAATGTATAACGTTAAACGTTACCACATTAAACGACTATAACAACAAATGTTATCATTCAATTAAACAACAACGTTAACACATTATTTAAAAACAACATCATCTACGACATATGAAGATTATTCATTTCATTCAAAAGATCATGGAGCCTTGCACCCGACTGACAAGCGTGATCCTCAGGTGCAATCTGTGAACATTTGGGTGCAATCTGTGCACATTTAGGTGCAATCTGTTTCACTTGGGTGCAGTATGCTTGTGTGCAAGCTGCTTGTGTGCAATCTGTGCACTTGGGTGCAATCTGCTTGTGTGCAATCTGGCACTTGGACAAAATTTTTTTTCAAAAAAGGCGATGACGAATGGTTATCTAAAAAACCGAAAGGCATGGCAAAGTGATATTTTTATCACTTTGCAGCCTTCATATCCGAGCCTAATATTTGCTTAGATTAACCCTCTTTATATATTTTTTTCTAAATTGGCGATGATGAATCTGAGCCTGTTATGTGTGCAACTGCTTATGTGCTATACTTGCACTTGGACAAAAAATGAGCGAGCAATACTGGCACTTGGACATATCATTTAAATCGGCGATGATGATTGTTAATCTGAGCCTGCACTTGTGTGCAACTGCTTGTGTGCAATACTTGCACTTGGACAAAAAAAGAGCCTGCAATATTGCTTGTGTGCAACTGCTTGCACTTGGACAAAAAAATGTGCAATACTTGCACTTTGGGACAAAAAAATACATGGACAAAAAAATACATGGACAAACATATTTATGTGGGACCAAAAGACAAAATGAAAAATGAAAAAAAAAAAAAAAAAAAAAAAAAAAAAAAAAAAAAAAAACTGTCATGAACAGTGGAGTAACAGTGGAGTAACAGTACCCTACATTTGTTAGGGCGGGGGTAGACCCCGTTTCCCTAACACAACCCGTTGAATTATTCAATGTAACTTTTTTTTTTTTTTTTTTTTTTTTTTTTTTTTTTTTTTTTCCTTCCTTTTGTTATATATAAAAGAGCATACTAGTAATGTTAGAGCATTCGCCATTCGGTACCATAACACTAAATAACACTATTTTCTCCGCTATGTCAACGCCACATCATTTCAATACTAAATAACATAACACCAAAAAATCACTCGTTATCTTAACACCAAATAACATCACCTTTTGAGTCCCACTTTTTAAAAAAAATTACAATTTACAAATTCTACCCTCAACAATTTCATCAATTAAACAATCTAATACTTCATTAATAAAATTAAACATTATAATATAAAAAAAAAAGACGACATAAAAAATTACGAAAGAAAACTACGAAATGAGAAATACGAAATAAAATACAATAAGTAAATAAATAAAACTATTCGGTTGGCGGTGGTGGCAAATTATATTTTTCGGCGATTTTCTTCTTTTCCAATTCGATCCAATACACAGCAGCTGGATCCATCTCACTCGTTTTCATACCGAGAAATTTAAATTCTTCTAAACGCATTATCGTCTCGTCTTTCACTCTAGCCGTCTCGTACGCCGCTTGGGCCGCTTCCCGCCTAAGTCGAAGCTCAGATGATATGGCTTCCAAATTGCTTGACGCACTTCCCCCGGTGCTAGTCGAGGTATCGGACTTTTGTTTTTTTTCGGTGCGTGGTTTCCCGGCCGGACGTGGTCGTGCATCATCACCGAATAGCTCTTGGTTGCTTTGACCGGGAACGTCTCCGGTTAAGTCAATCGGTGCCGGCGCGTCCCATTTTGGACACGTCTTCAAAATTAACCACGCTTCCTCTTGAGCAAACGAAACACCTTTATGCTCGTCACGATACATTTGTCTAGCATGCCTCATAATATCCACTTCATTTTCACCACTTTTTGTCAAACATTGAGCACGTTTGAAAACCGCTAAAAACTTTTGGCAATTTGCGTTCAACGTATGCCACTTGCTTGTTATCATATCCTTGTTACGAACTTGAAAATTTAACCTGTTGAGCTCGTTCATAACCCGATAGCAAAACGTGATGCCTTTTTGAGAAGCTCCAACATTCTTATCCTCAGAAACGGCCACGTAACACTTGGTAAGTAAAACTTCCTCATCTGGTGTCCAACGTAACGTAGTACCACTCACGTCGGGATTTTTTTCATCATACACCTCGGGTTCTTTGGTTTTTTTTACATACGTTTACCTCCACGTTTGTGTTTTCGTGGAGACGTGGCTTCGGGGTCGACAGACGCCGCTTGTGAGGATTGGGTTTGTGGTGGTGTTTGTGTTTGTTGCTCGTTTGGGTTTTGTTGGAAATTTTGTTGCCACATGAACATCAATTGTTGTTGTTGCTCGGGTGTCAAATTAAGTGGGTTAGGATTTGAAGAAGATCCGGCGTTCGGGTTAGAGAAAACATTTCCAAAACCCATTAAGTTCAAAAAACTTGGATCGTCACGTCCCGACATTGTTCTTTTTTTTTGTCTGAGAATAATTGTATATGAGTTAGTGTTTTTTTTTTTTTTTTTTTTTTTTTTTTTTTTTTTTTTTTTTTTTTTTTTTTTAAGAATAGAAGTATAGTGGGTGTGGGTATTTATAATGATTTTTTTTTTTTTAATTGTCAACTTTTTTTGAAAAATTACCGTTTGAAAATAACGGTTACATTCTTTTTTTATTATTATTATTTTTTTTTTGAAAACCTCAACTAGCCGCCGTTGGACAATAAGCTTGAGGGGGTGATTTTTTTATTTTTATTTTTATTGCTTGTTGCGTTACAACGTACGTTAGCAAAACAACGCAAGTTACAACGCCCCACCAACGCCCCGCTAACGCTTTCAAACTCGGTGTGGAAAACGCCCCTTAACACCTTTTTTTTTGCCATGTAGGCACTAATGCCGGATCGGCTTTATTATACCGAACGCTCTTACACAATGCTTAAGATAATGCAACACTAATGTTATGGTTGTGATATGAGTTGAATGATTATGGCGAAAGAGTAAAGTCTTTCACTCTATTGTTTACGATAAATTACAACTAGTTTTCATGCCAACCTCCCAAAACCAAAAGCTTTATCCGGTTTTAGTATATTCAACGATATAATCAAACCTCGTTAATTAATTATTCAAAAAATACAAATAAAAATTGCTTATAAAAAAATGATCATGAGACCTAAATTTTATGTTTAAATTAATGTTTAAACATGTGTGGCATGATATTGATGGTTTGTGAAAAAAAGTAGGTCCCCTCAGACATCAAAATAATGTCACATACGCTTATGTATGAATTTAAACATATCTTTTAGGTCTCCCGATCGCTGCTATAAAAATACAGCTAGTTCATAGCACCAGATTGTAGGCCCGTAACAAAAGACTGTGGGACTAACGTAAGCCCATAGACCAAAACAAGCCAGGCCACTATAAACTCTTTCTGTGTTTGTTTTATTAAGTTGTATTGTATTTTATTGGTTTGAATCATAAAAATGAATTAAATCTCATAAACTCATGCATATTCTAAACTCACGAGTGATGATATGTATACAAATTCATTCCTATTTCAATACTCACAGTTTCATTTTACAAAACAAATTCTTCTTTATTACTTTTTCTTAGATGTTTTAAAACTCGGCTTGACCTGGCTGGTTGAACCATGAGCAAGTCAAGTGACCAGAAGCCGGTTTTGAGCAAAAAAAACTCGGTTAAATCAGCTGAACCGTGAACAAGAAGCTCGACGGGGTCAGCTAGAAAACCAATTTTTAAAATATTGCTTTTTTGAATTAAAGTTCACACCCAACAAAATTTATTAAGAACAACACAAAGATATTACAAGAGTTATGTTATAGCCTTCTAATAATATTCTTAAAAGGGAACATTCCTAGTGTCACGTGTTATACATTTTCAGGATGAGAAGTTGGCCTACTTTTTCACTCGTACAATCAACTCATGACAATTATTGTCACGAACATTTGTGAAATAGTATAAGGTGTGAAAAAAATTGCCGTTAAAAAAAAATAAAAAACATATCAATAGAAACATGTACTTGTTTCCATAAATTAATTTACCACTTTTAACACAACATGCATGACTAAAACGATTCAAATAATAAATTTGATCTAGTTAGTGCACCATTTATTTTTTCTTGGACGTGAATATCCAAACATTTGTGCTCATATAATTATATTATCTTCTTGCACATGAATATTCAAAGTGTGTGATCATAATATATTTCAGCATTGCTTTACCCGTCCCTTGAAGATATAATTGATGTAGATTATGTCAACAAAAGAATCTCAGATTCGTTTTTATTGGTACATATTTGACCACGAATAAAGATAAATGGTTATATCGGTGCAGTGCCGGTGATTATCATGTTCAAGTGGTGCAACCGCACAGGGCCACCCTTTGTAAGGGTGTCTCCGATTTAGTATGTCCATTATTATTTATACATGTCTAAGTATATTTATACATGTCTAACTTAAAATTTTATATCTCTTTTTAAATATTATGTGAGGGGGCCTCCGATTTATTATATATCCAATAATATTTATACATGTCTAAGTATATTATCTTTTGAATTTTTCATAATCGTTAAGATTTTCATGATTTAAGGGGCCTCATTCGTAGTTTCGCACCGGGTCACTCAAATTAATTGGACGACCCTGTATCGGTGATTACTTAATCGGTTAAAAGATCAAAAATCATGGTTGTTCAAAGAAAGAAGAGAAAAAAACAACAACGTAGCTGGTTTGTAGTATTGAATCAACAAATTAATCATCACACTCGTGTATAACTTTTATACTTTATTCGTCTTAAACTAAACGTTTAGATATCAACATCCAAACCAAACGCCCCCTTAGATATCATATCTAATATAATTATTTGGTGTGTTGGTTGGGCTTGGATTTGTAATGGTAAAAAAGTGGATTAATTGAGAAATAAATTCTAAACCCACCATGTAAGATGGGTATTGGAAAACCCATATTTTGATATATCATTCTAACATTTAAAACCCATATAAACTAACTAAACACCCTCGATCAATCTTATTCTCATTTCTCATTCCCAAAACCCTCGATCCAAGCACATCCTTACTTGTTACGTATTTTTCTTTTCTTAACTTATCAGTTTTAGTCAAGATTCACCAATTACATTTGGTTCCTTAACTAATTCTTTTGTCATTTTACATAATCAATTGTCTTTTTGTCTTTCATTTTCTTTGCAAAAGGAATATACACCTAACTAAACCAAATCGGACACTAAAAAAAGAACCTGATTCACTTAATCGAGGTGATTTACAAAAGGAATATAATATTCTCGAATATTGCTTAAAGAAAAATAATTAAATAAATAAATAAAATGAAACAGAAATAATTATATTTTCGAGTATCACTTAAAAAAAAAAAAAAATAATAATAATTGGATTAAACTAAAATATTTCCTCGCAAAACTGAATCGAAAATATTTCCTCCTATTTCTATATTTTTTTTTTCCTAAAATTAAGAACCAAGCATTAAGAGTTAATTTTATAAATGGTCCCTGTGGTCTTTCGGGATTAACGGGTTTAGTCCCTAAACTTATTTTTAACGGATCCAGTCCCTGTGGTTGCGACCAATAACGGGTTTGGTCCCTGAGACTAAATGTCGTTAGTTTTTTCCGTTAGCTAATGATCGTTTTCAACAAACATTTGCATCGTTAGTCCTTTATACTAACGACCGTTTATACTTAACTCAATTTTTTTTTTCTAAAAAATTAAAAAAAAAAAAAATTGTTTTCTTATATTTTTTTTCTAAATATCTTTAAAATTTATACACTATTTTTATAAACGTTTTCATACACGCATTTTTATACACACATTTTTTATACACACGTTTTTATATACATGTTTTTATACACGTTTTTATACACAGGTTTTTATACACGTTTTTATACACACGTTTTTATACACACATTTATACACATATTTTTATACACGTTTTTATACACATGTTTTTTATACACGTGTTTTTATACACGTTTTTATACACACATTTTTATACATATATTTTTATACACGTTTTTATACACACATTTTTATACACACATTTTTTATACACACGTTTTTATATACATGTTTTTATAGACAGGTTTTTATACACGTTTTTATACACACGTTTTTATACACACATTTATACACATATTTTTATACACGTTTTTATACACATGTTTTTTATACACGTGTTTTTATACACGTTTTTATACACACATTTTTATACACATATTTTTATACATATATTTTTATACACGTTTTTATACGCATGCTTTTATACATATGCTTTTATAATTTATACACACGTTTTTATACACACATTTATACGCACATTTATGCACACATTTTTATACACATATTTATACACATATTTTTATACACATTTTTATACACACGTTTATACACACACGTGTGTATAAAAACGTGCATAAAAATGTGTGTATAAACGTGTGTATAAAATGTGTGTATAAAAACATGTGTATAAAAATATGTGTATAAAAACATGTGTATAAAAAACATGTGTATAAAAATATGTGTATAAAACTGTGTATAAAAACGTGTGTATAAAAACGTGTGTATAAAAACATGTGTATAAAAACGTGTATAAAAATATGTGTATAAAAATGTGTATAAAAACGTGTGTATAAAAACGTATGTATAAAAACATGTATAAAAACGTGTGTATAAAAGCGTGTATAAAAACATGTATATAAAAACGTGTGTATAAAAATGTGTGTATGAAAACGTGTATAAAAATATGTATAAAAACGTGTATAAATTTTAAAGATATTTTAATAAAAAAAATATAAGAGAACCATTTTTTTTCTTTTTTCTTTTAAAAAAATTATAATTATAAAAAAAAGAAAAAAAAAATCAAATTTTGAGTTAAGTATAAACGGTCGTTAGTATAAATGACTAACGGTGCAATTTTTTGTTGCAAACGGTCGTTAGCTAACGGAAAAAACTAACGACAGTTAGTCTCAGGGATCAAACCCGTTATGGGTCTCAACCACAGGGACTAGATCCGTTAAAAAAATATTTAAGGACTAAACCCGTTAAATCCGACAGACAACCATTTATAAAATTAACTCAAGCATTAATGTATGTAGATCTGTAAGAAGTTGGCACGTGTGAAGCCCATCACACGCGTCCGCAACAAAATAAACACGTGTACATTTAGTTTATGATTACCAAATCAGAAAGAAGTCTAGTTTCAGCTGCTTTCTTTGACCTTTTACTTTGCTCTCTTACTCATTTTGCCCCCTTCACTACCAAATTACGTATTTACTGTAATAAAGTTTTGTATTAATAGAACGAGTTAGGATTAAATGAAAAATATAATTAAGACGAGAAAAATAAAAGAAACTACAATCACCAATTTCAAATGCATCTTCTTATTTAAAATATGTGACTTGAATTTCTTTTTACTCTTTTCATTTCAATAATTATTCTCGCTAAATCTCATAACAGAACAAGCAAAAACTAAGGTAGTGTCATTAACTATAATCTACAAGACTAATTGTACCCTGACAGTATGCTCTAGTGGTGGAAATCTAACTCTTTTTGCGAAACTCCAAGTTAACAATTTTGAGACGATGCTTTATGCACTGGCCGAATTGATTTTTAAAGTAGAAAACTTTGTAAAAAAATCTTACATTCTTTAAAGTAGACAAATATTATAGAGACAAAACCTATACATAAATTGACCAAGTACATTGAAGAAAGCTAAACAAGAAGTAGTGTTTATTTTTTTAAAGAAGCAATTATTTTCAGTTTTGTGTGTAAGTCAGAAGAGAAAATCAAATATGTGTTTGTTTTTTTCTCTGAGGCGATAAGATGAAATTAAAAAGGCGTGTTTGTTTTTCCTCTTATATTTGCAAGCGAGAAGAGGAACTGAAAGAAGTGTGTTTGTTTATTTTTAAACATAAAAGGCATTCCTCTTTATTTTTTTATATTATTTTTTTATCTGATTATTACTTCTTGTATTTTAAAGACTTTAGATCCACATTTTTTCTCACAGATATGGTTTTGCAGATTAGACATAAAACATCTAAAAAAACATACGCAACCTAAGGCTGCTCGCTATCTTTGGTCACTCGATCGGTCGGTCACCACAAAACCACAAAGCGACCAATCCCTTGCAAGGTCGCTTGGAGTGCAGAGGGTCGGTCGGTTGCTTTTTTTTTGAACTATCGATCGCCCATTCGACCGATTGTTGAGAAGCCAAATGCAATAAAATTCCATATTAAATCAAACGGTTGGATATTAAAAAAAAAAAAAAAAAAAAAAAAAAAAAAAAAAAACTTTTTCAATCCTATAAATACTCACCTCAAACACACATTCAAACATACAATTTCAAACACAATTCTCATCCATAACTTCGAATCATGTCAAACAAAAACACACCCACAACAAAAAACAGACGATCCCGGCTACCCCAAAACAACTTCTCGCCGAAAAACAACTTTGAACTACACGGCGTAACACCACCACAACAACGGGGTATTCGATTTCGTGCACCCTCTTTTGATTACTCATCACGATTACCAGAACCCAACCAAAATCAAAACATATTTTACCGTAATCGTCCATATGTTCCACCACAACCAAAAGCAAATACGGGTTATTACCAACAACCAAGTGGGTCGTCGTATCGGCCTAACATGGATTTCATGCAATCTCCCCAACAATATCAAGAATATTCCCCGATTCAGAATCTTGATCTTGATATGAATTTTGAAGATTTCATGGCGAACCAAGAGACGCAACAATATCCGACCCAAGATGCGTCGATGGGTCAAGGTTCGGGTTACGGTTCTTACCATGATTCCTACCACGGTGAGGACGATAACGAGGAGACATCACCCGTCAAACCAAGAACCACTTCCCGACGTGCTATGAAGACGAAGGCGAAGGACAAAGGGAAGAAGGCCGAACCGTCCCAAAGACAGATGATTGCGTGGTTTTGTAACCTTACAACAGGTTTTACCTCTCGAGGGATCTCAAGAGGCTTACAACCCCACCAGGCAGTGTACCTGACCGATGTAGTATAGTGTAGTGGTAAGTACGGGGGATTGATCGTTCTCCACAGGGAATAGTGTTCGTTAGGTATGAAAGGCTACTCTAATTAGGTCTAAGGGTTGAGGAAGATTCTTTTTTATGTTTTTATAGTTTTATGAAAGCAAATAAAATCTCGGTTTTGAAGGAGTGGGCGGAATTAGTTGCTAGTCAACTAACCCAAATTACTATGAATGCAAATAAAATAAAATAACAAAAATGAAATGTGGTGAGAAACTTATGTGTAGAGAAATGTGTTTACTTAGATTTCCTTACTCCCTAACTATCTTTTACCGGTTAATTAGTGTGTATTAGTCGCGTGGATGACGGGTGTATTCCTTAATACCATTCGTGGGGTGGCGTACTTACTTCCCCAACTCTACAAGCTCCTACTTCACTCCTATGTCGAGCCGGCTAGGAAGCTCCTAACATGGGATCACTAGAATTCGCTTGTGCATTAAATACAACCATAAAAACCTTTAGTACGCATTTGGTTCATGTTTCTTAAGACGTTCAAGCAAGTTACCGAATAGGAAGTTAGCCAGTTTTCTTAAGCCTAACATAGATAAACAATCATCCAATACAACTAACAACACACTAACAACCAATAATCAATAGCTAGGTTTCATTAGATCTAAGCAAACACAAGATAAATTTAGCCTAACATGTTAAACAAAAGACAAGAATAAGATAGAATCAAACAACACATAGACATATTGAATGATTAATTGATAACTTATCTTTCAATGAAACATGGAAGATCTCAAGGCAAAAAGCCCTGAAAAAGTAGCTAAAATCGTCTTAGGGTTTTCTCCCAAAATTCCACACACTAAGCTCTCCCTAATGACAAAAGATTAGAAAACTATATATAGATTTTTGGATCTGACGGCGTCACCTTATGGAGTGTGACGCCGTCACCTCGCCGCTTTTAGGGTTCCCGGATGACCTTCTTGACGCCGTCCCTCTTTAGCTCTTCAAAAAACCATTCTGGCTTATCAAGGCTTGACGCCGTCTAACAATGAACGTGACGCCGTCCCCTTATGATTTAAGCCGTGACGCCCTCGATCAAGTTAAAGCGTGACGCCGTCAGAATTCACATGCTATTTTCACTGGCTTATCATGAGTAAATTTCACGTCCAACTTTTCTTGCCAAAGCATGACGCCGTCTAGAGTAAATCTTGACGCCGTCAAGAGTAACTTTTAGCCGATTTTTGAGACTTTGCCGTTTTCTTCACTTTAATGCTCCAAAAACGTCCAAAATGCCTCCTTTTCCAGATTTCTCCTCAAAAGTACCTAAAATGACAAAAAGAACGATTTAGGGCAATATTTGATCAAATAAATACGATTTAAGGCTTAAATGACCCCTTAAAAGCGGTACACTTTTCGCTTCATCAAATACCCTTACACTTGAGATTTGCTTGTCCTCAAGCAAATGCGCTTTTATTCTAATCAAAATACAAGTTAGGGGTCATTTAATGCTAACATAAAAGTAATTACAACAAATAATCGTTCCACTTCAATCATAATAAGCACGGAGATTATAAACTAGCACCTCACAAGTAGTGTTTAGATACTCACATCTCTCAAGTGTCATCAAAATAAATCTCATAAATGAAAACGGAAAATATCTCTCACTACCTGTCATAGCAAATAGATTACCATAGGCTTGGGAAAGGATCGAAAACCTCTTCCACTAGGCGTAAGCACCTAAGATAAACTATCAAAGAGGGCTTTTAAATGGGTTATAACGTTAGGTGTAGGGAAAAGGAAAACACGGTTTTGTTGGATAAAGGATATTTTACTGGTGGCGAGTTAAAAATCTTGATCAATTACATGTACTATACAATGTTGCTAAGCCAAGACTAGACTCGATCTTAAGCTAGAAACAAAATAACAAAATAACAAAAATATAAAATAAACATAAAATAAAACGGGATGGTAGTCCGTATGTTTTTTCTATTTTTCATTTTCTCATTTTTTTGTATTTTTCTTGATTTTTTCGATTTTTTTTTTTTTTTTTTTTTTTTTTTTGCATACACTTTTACCCTACCATCCAAAATAATACATCATAGGGGCGTTGCATTCCCCTTACACTTGAATTTTTACATAACTTTACAAATACCAATCTAATGACTCGAATTAAGATAATCGAAAAACTTGGAGTACTTTTAAAATATTTAGCACATATGGGGGTAATAAATGATGTTCTTCCCCATTACTCCATTACACTAGTACTTTACCCATGAGTCCCAATCGTCCCAAAACAATATGTACAAGGATATGACTCGACTTAGCAACCATGTAATCAATTAGATAATTAACTTGGGGTTTAAACAAATGTTGTCACAATAATGCACTAAAGATGAGTGCATACAAGGTAGGCTAAGGCAATTTGGGTGTACATTTTAGTGGGGTGTAACAAATTCTTCCTTTAAGTAAAATGCTTAAAGGTCGAAACGAAAAGATAGGCTCTGAGGGGTGTACTAGGGGTATCGTGTACTAAAAATGAGTACAACGCAAAGGGTGTGGGAGAATCACTTGACCAATGTAGCCAACGTAATTATAACAAAAACACAGGTGTAAAACAATGGGTTAATCCTAATGCCTCTTATCATGTAGTAAATCTAACTACACGAATGTAGTCTCACTTGTGGCCTTGGAATGGTCCTAACGCAAGTTCTAGAATCTAAGTGCTACCGGTACACACATCATAGCATAAATGCTTTTCCTACCAATTCTAGGGGCGAACCTCACATATTTGGGGGTGGAAAATTTTTTAGTGGTACGGTTTTTTGTGCTAGTCATATAACTCCTATCCGTGAGACGCTCATTAGAACTAAAGTTTCACTCCTAAATGTTGTAAAAAATTTTAAATTTGGCACTAAAATTACCTTAACAAGTATTTCTCTCAGTTTTATTACACATCTACTATTAAACAAACAAAAATCAAGCGCAATGGCATTCTCTAAAATCGTACTTTTACCCTCCCCTTACACTTAAGATGAACATTGTCCCCAATGTTCAAATAATAAGATGTAAAAGCAAAAAGTAAAAGAATGAAATCAAATACTCCCCTGATTCGCTCGGTGGATAATGAAATTACACGGTTAAATCTTCCTCCAAAGAGAATGTTGAAGCTCCATGACTAATGCATCGCCATAAGCTTGATTCCATAAACATCTCCTTGTCCAAAATAACCTGTTAAACCTGAGAAAACAAACACGAAAACCTGCATAACATCGGCGGGAAAAAATCTATATATAAGGATATAATGCTTGTGGAATGATAATTTTGCAGATTCCTGGAGATTATAAGTTGGAGATTTTAATAAAAACTTTTCTAAAAACAAAACTTTCAAAAATTTCTGAAAATTAAATATGACGCCGTCAGGTTATAACCCCTGACGCCGTCAGAAATGACCTGACAAAAATTTTCATTTTAAGTTTCCGGAAAATTTCTGGAAAAACCTTTACCTTACTTCCTGGAAATCCTGCAAAACATCATTATGACTCGATACAAGCATTTGACTCAAACAAATACGAATATGTATGCTAATTTATTATCATTATGATTCATGTTAATTTGTGTTCTAATAAACCGATTTAGATTTCCCTTACACTTATCTTTTGCAAAATACCTTTATATGTAGTTAAGACGAAGTTAAAAACAAAATAAAGCATTTTCACACATTAGTTTTTAACATGAATCAATAATAATAAAAATTAAACACACATACGGAAACAAATAAAATCAAACAAACAAACAAAACAAACAAACAAAGCAAATAAAACAAATAAAGCTTGGGTTGCCTCCCAAGAAGCGCTTTTCTTTATTAACGAGTCTTGTAGCTAGACTCAAAGTAAGGCTCATCTAGTGTCGCTTATGCTCACGTATCCGAGTGTGAGCCATCTAATTGTTGCCTCATCTCTCTTGTATTCATCATTCAGCTCCAAACATCCATGATAATATCTCTTATTTTTCTCATGTGGATATTTGAGCTCCTTCCTCTTATCATTCTCACTTAACAAGTCGATAGGCATAATTCTATTGCAAGATTCAATGGGGTAGTTCTTAAACCTAGGATGTGCTCGGGGCATTTGATAGACAAAATCTTCATCCCCATCCGAGAATGTAATTAACCCGTCCACAAGTTTTTCGTCAAGGTTGGTCAACCTTTTGAAGGGTTCTCCAAAAATGACTTGGGTTAATTTGTCATCGATAAATTCTCCTAAATTCTCCATAACCATAAAATCCACCAAATACACAAAACTTCCTACGAACACGTGTAGTGGCTTAATCCTAGCAACAATGTTATCTCCTTGATATTCAAGCTCATCTACCATGATTTTATTATAATTAGCGCGAGAGATAATGTTCATAGGCAAAGATGAGTTAAGATAAGCATAAAAGTCATGATAACCAATTTTACACGGGAATTGCATGTTAAAGAAGCTATCCTTTTCGATCTTAGTCCTAGGGTCAACATACTTAAAGGGATCAATTTCCTCTTTTCCCCATTCCTCGTTAACTACTTCTCCATTACCGATATCCTCATCGGAGTCTGAGTAGTAAAATGGACTAACATAGTCATTCTCATGGTCAGACTCCTCCATCTCAGAATTGTTACCAAAGTGGTGGTCGGGTGAAAGGTTGTTGTTTGCTACTATGGGGGCGGGAACTGGTAGTTGAAAATTTGCACGGCGAAAAACACGAATAACAGGGATCAAATGACCAATGTTATTCATGATATAATTGGAAGGTATCACAAACAAAAGCACAAAGAAATAAGATAGACTAAAGAAAACCTAGAAAAATAAAATAAAAATCTCACTAGAAGGGAATCTAGTGAGTAGACCTAATAGAAATAAAAATTCAACCTAAACAATAACTATTCCCCGGCAGCGGCGCCAAAAACTTGATTGCGTGGTTTTGTAACCTTACAACAGGTTTTACCTCTCGAGGGATCTCAAGAGGCTTACAACCCCACCAGGCAGTGTACCTGACCGATGTAGTATAGTGTAATGGTAAGTACGGGGGATTGATCGTTCTCCACAGGGAATAGTGTTCGTTAGGTATGAAAGGCTACTCTAATTAGGTCTAAGGGTTGAGGAAGATTCTTTTTTATGTTTTTATAGTTTTATGAAAGCAAATAAAATCTCGGTTTTGAAGGAGTGGGCGGAATTAGTTGCTAGTCAACTAACCCAAATTACTATGAATGCAAATAAAATAAAATAACAAAAATGAAATGTGGTGAGAAACTTATGTGTAGAGAAATGTGTTTACTTAGATTTCCTTACTCCCTAACTATCTTTTACCGGTTAATTAGTGTGTATTAGTCGCGTGGATGACGGGTGTATTCCTTAATACCATTCGTGGGGTGGCGTACTTACTTCCCCAACTCTACAAGCTCCTACTTCACTCCTATGTCGAGCCGGCTAGGAAGCTCCTAACATGGGATCACTAGAATTCGCTTGTGCATTAAATACAACCATAAAAACCTTTAGTACGCATTTGGTTCATGTTTCTTAAGACGTTCAAGCAAGTTACCGAATAGGAAGTTAGCCAGTTTTCTTAAGCCTAACATAGATAAACAATCATCCAATACAACTAACAACACACTAACAACCAATAATCAATAGCTAGGTTTCATTAGATCTAAGCAAACACAAGATAAATTTAGCCTAACATGTTAAACAAAAGACAAGAATAAGATAGAATCAAACAACACATAGACATATTGAATGATTAATTGATAACTTATCTTTCAATGAAACATGGAAGATCTCAAGGCAAAAAGCCCTGAAAAAGTAGCTAAAATCGTCTTAGGGTTTTCTCCCAAAATTCCACACACTAAGCTCTCCCTAATGACAAAAGATTAGAAAACTATATATAGATTTTTGGATCTGACGGCGTCACCTTATGGAGTGTGACGCCGTCACCTCGCCGCTTTTAGGGTTCCCGGATGACCTTCTTGACGCCGTCCCTCTTTAGCTCTTCAAAAATCCATTATGGCTTATCAAGGCTTGACGCCGTCTAACAATGAACGTGACGCCGTCCCCTTATGATTTAAGCCGTGACGCCCTCGATCAAGTTAAAGCGTGACGCCGTCAGAATTCACATGCTATTTTCACTGGCTTATCATGAGTAAATTTCACGTCCAACTTTTCTTGCCAAAGCATGACGCCGTCTAGAGTAAATCTTGACGCCGTCAAGAGTAACTTTTAGCCGATTTTTGAGACTTTGCCGTTTTCTTCACTTTAATGCTCCAAAAACGTCCAAAATGCCTCCTTTTCCAGATTTCTCCTCAAAAGTACCTAAAATGACAAAAGGAACGATTTAGGGCAATATTTGATCAAATAAATACGATTTAAGGCTTAAATGACCCCTTAAAAGCGGTACACTTTTCGCTTCATCAACAGACTAGTTAGACAAAGGAAGAAGAGGGCGCTCTTTGTAAAGCTTGGGTATTTGTCTCAGAAAATTCCCAACGAGGTAACGCTATCAACAAGAACCGCTTTTGGGAGTTGATTATAGGTTATTTTAAAAAAGAAACCGGTTCAGATCGAAGCTACGACTCTATCGCAAGCAAATGGAAGAATCGGATTAGGCCACGGGTTGCAAATTTTGTTGCTATCATGGATAATATCAAGCTTAACCATGGTAGTGGTGAAAATGATGTTGATGATCATGAGAAAGCGTTGAGGGAATACCGTACGATTTACAAGCATGAGTTCAACTTGGTGGAATGTTGAAAAATCTTGAGGCATCACGATGCTTGGAAGTCGGAGGGGGAAGCTATTCGAACGAATAGTAGGAAGAAAACAAAGGACTCTACAACAACTTCGGGGTCAACACAAGGTCCTATGAATTTTCATGAAGTCGATGAAGATGAAACTGAAGATGATACAAGAGAATCACGACCAGAAGGTCGTGACGCAGCAAGGAGGAAATCATCGTCCTCCTCTCGTGGACCAACACAATCGTTTGTAGCTTCAATGAGAGAGAACTTCTGGGGATCCAGGCCATCAACAAAAGAGGGAAAAAAGAAGATCGATGGAGATGAATATAGGTCGATGAAAGAAAGAGAGTTGGCCATCAAAGAAAGAAAAATAGTACTTCAACAAGAAAAGGTCGAACTCTTGAAAGAATCGAAGAAGAACCAAGAGTTTATCTTATATTACACCAAAATCGACCCAACATTGCCCAAACATGAACAAAATCATCTTAGGCAGCTTAAGGCAAGAATCAAAACAAAATACAATTTGTAGCTGATTAGTTTACGTTTTTTTAATTCCGTATTGTAATGTTTTTAATTCCGTATTTTAATGTTTTTATTATTAATGAATTTTAAGGTTTTTTTTTTTTTTTTTTTTAATGTTTGATTAAAAAAAAAAAATCGGTCACAGAGTGTGGCAGGTCGGTCGCTTCTGGTCGCCGGAGAGAGAAAACTGACGTGGCAGCAAGTGACCCAGGTCGTTTTGGGTCAAGATAGTGTCTAGCCTAAAATCGGATGCTTATATGAAAATGCGAGATTTTGTACCATAACTAATATAACATTGTTAAAATCCGTGAGTGTCCCGTAAACTCTCATGAGCCATGACCGACCTTGGTTCTGTCCATGACTAACTTGCCGAGGCCACTTTAAGTCAATTGATTTCCATTCATTGCTATAAAACGAAACATGTAGACCGGTCAACATAGTCGATTGTCAATGTTCATAGGTTACGTTTGGTAGTAATTAAAGTTTACGTGTCGATTGCTTTTAATTACCAAAACAAGTCCAAAATGATCCCAAAATTCACATTTATACTTTCTTTTGCTTATATAATACGTTTTAATTAAAGCACCGTCAGTTGGTTAGTAAAGCTGTTTAGAGAATTAGTTGGAGCTGAAGCTTATTAATGTAAAATCACGTAATAATACATCAAATTAAATTAACATATATTTTCAGCTTTTACGTGATAATTCATTATATTTTTAAGGATATTTATGTAATTTAACTAGTCATAAGCTCCTATAAACCCCTTTCTATGAGCTTGGGCTTATGGAGGCTTGTGACTTATTTTATAATCAATAAACCTTCATAAGTCTGTGTGATAAACGAGACTTATTTTATAAGTCGACTTACTTTAAAAGGCCAAACCCTATAATCCCAAGCCAAACATAGACAATCAAGACGCCAAACAAATACAAAAAATCACTGCAAAAGTCAATTTTTGAAATAAGATAGAAATTTCTTTCTCAATAAAAGCTAAGCCAAAAAGTAAGTGGATGCAATAAATGAACGATGAATACAAGAACCGTGTTGAATACAAACTATTGGTTAGGTAGATTAAAACAAGTTATATTGCAATTTTGGGCAAAATGATCACTTCTAAAGTTAGACCTCACATATTATTGCAAAAAAAGTTATTGTTAACACTTTGAGTCTTTGATAAAAGCAATATCGATCGGTTTTTATATTAATGTTTGCAATGCAACTTACAATTTAATAGATTAGATACATGGGTGTTTTGAGACTCTTGCTATTTGCTAATGTTGTTAGCTAAGTTATCTGAAATCTTCAAGGGCTTCATGTCGTACATTTCGTGAGGTTATCAGTTTTACTGATGTTACTAAGGCTACTCGCAACCCACCGTCCATTATCGGTCGGTCGCTTCATTTTTGACAAAGCGACCGATCACACACTTGGTCGAGTAGATTGCAAACAATCGGTCGGTCAGGGATGAAATGCAATATCGTTCGATTTGTCGACCGAGTTTAAAGTTTGCGTACCGTTTCATATTAAAAAAAAAAAAAAACTTTTTCAACCTTAAATACCTACATTCAAACAACATTACAAACACAATTCAAACAACTTATCTTCCATATTCAAACAACATTTCTAATCAATACCTTCAAACACATTTTTTTAATTATGTCTACGTCTTACGAGCAATTATTCGGTTCTTCGTCTTCCGACGATGAAGAAGTTATGAGTGAGTTTCTTGAGTTCGGGAAGTATTGTTGGAACGCTTACCAGGCATCACAGACAAAAGTTCCACGAAGGTACATACGCAGGGATCATGAGGGTGCTCATAATCGTTTAGTGGCGGCATACTTCTCCGAAAACCCGCAGTTCGACGAAAGAACATTCCGTCGGCGATTCCGAATGAGCCGAGAACTTTTCACAGAAATTGTTCGAGAGGTAACCGATTATTCTCCTTATTTTCAACAAACTGTTGACGCTATGGGCGCACCTAGTATTAGCCCATTGGTCAAGTGTACTGCGGCAATTCGTCAATTGGGATACGCGGCCGTTCCTGATTCTCTTGACGAGAATCTGGCAATAGCTGCAACAACATCCCGTGAATGTCTCCGTAAATTTTGCACGGTTATCATTGAGTTCCACGTATACTGACCTTGAAAGATTATATGCTCATCACGAGCATAAGCATGGGTTTCCTGGGATGATGGGAAGCATTGATTGTACAAGTTGGGAGTGGGAGAATTGCCCAAATGCTTTGAGAGGTCAATATGCTAGGGGTGATCATGGGCCACATCCATTCATTTTATTGGAAGCGGTCGCCTCCCAAGATTTATGGATTTGGCATGCGTTCTTTGGTGTCTCCGGTATGAATAACGACGTAAACGTTTTACGTCGTTCACCTGTTTTCAATGATATCAAATCTGGGAGAGCACCAGACCTTGAATTCGAGGCTAACGATGTACAATATAAAAGGGGATATTATCTTACTGACGGGATATATCCACAATGGTCCGTTCTTATTAAGTCCATTTCAAATCCTCCCACAGGTGATGAAAAAAGAATATTGTACAAGAGGAAACATGAAGCAGCAAGGAAAGATGTGAAATGGGTGTGTTGAAGAAGAAGTGAAAAATGCTTAAAGTTCCGGCACGAGGGCTATATAAAAAGGATCTCCAAGATATTATATATACATGTATCATATTACATAATATGATCATTCGAGACAAGCAGCGAGCGATATGTCCTACATGGTTCGAAGGTGAGGGCCATCATGATCACGATCCCTTAAGAACGCATGAAGAATCGTTAGTAGTTACCCAGGAGATTATAGACTCATCAACTTATCTAAACTTAAAATCTGATTTGATTGAACACATTTGGAGAAATCGTAGAAATCAAGTCAATCAAGGGAATGAAAACGAAGACGGTAGTGATGGTGATGATGAGGACGACGATGAAAAATTATTGTAATGGTTTTTTTTTTTTTTTTTTTTTTTTTTTTTTTTTTTTTTTATTTGAATAATTTAGTATTGTAATGTTTTTATTATTAATGAATTTTAAGTTTATTTTAAATGTTTGATTAAAAAAAAAAAAATCAGTCACCGACTGTGGCAAGTCGGTCGCTTCTGGTCGCCGGAGAGAAAAAGCTGACGTGGCAGCCGGTGACCCAAGTCGTTTTGGTCACAGATTGTGCCCAGCCTAAAAAGAATTTCTTTATCTAGAAAAAAGAAAAAAAGAAAAACTCAAAAAAAAAAAAAAAAAAAAAATATAGTTTGAAATTGCGGCCTTGCTACAACGTCAGGTCCATGTCAATAACTAGTCGGGGTGAGAGATAAAGGACTCGCTAAGCAAGGGCTTTATCCGGCTCTAGGTATGAGGATTCAAGTATGAAATAGGTGCACATGAGAGAATTAAAACGCATGTTGTATGAGATTGATGTCAAAAGCACCTGTGTTCTAAAGATTTATAGAGTTCAAGTACATGGGTATGCCAAGGTTTCTTATTTGGACATGAGAACTTTAGTTGTGTGCGTGTGTTGGATAATATACTTTTTTTGAACGATAATTTTTTTCACACACATGTATCACTTACGCTTTAGCGGTTGTGCGTGTATCGGATAATATACTTAGCTCAAAGTTTGGCAGGTTGATAAAAGCTCGACTCATTTCATACAAATCTGAAAATGATATACTTTTTTGTCACAAATTTAATCTTGGTTCTTTTAATTTAAATTTGTGCCAATATAAGGTTTACTTGTATATTTTAGTTTACAATTGCACGTGGACATATAATTAGAAGAGAAAAGTTCAATATAGAGCACAAATTTAGTAGAGATACATTGAACAAATATTGTCATTTATTTTCTCATCAAACAAAAAAACCTCACTTTTATCTTTTGTCTTAAAAAATAAATATCTCATCAATCGTTAATTGTTACGCGAAACGAATCATATCATCGTGACGAGAAATAAACCATCTATAAAGGGCACTTCTATTTTTTATGTTTTTTTTTTATAATATTTTTTTTTAACTTTGAAATTTACTTCTGGAAAAATCACGTGTGATTTGTTATTTTAATATCACATGTGATTTTTTCAGGCACAAATTTAACTCGAAAAAAAGTTTTTCGAAACTATATTGAAGTGCTCGTTTACTGAAAAATAAAAATAACTTTTGTCGCGATGATGTGTTTTTTGTCGATTAACTATTTGTTTGCAAGATATTTTATTTTCAGAAAGAAATGTAAAGTAGCTTTTTTTTGTTTTGATAAGTAGTTGATATCTGTTTATTTAATCTTGAGTAAATTGCAAAAATCGTCCTTGTGGTTTGGCCAAATTGCACATTTCGTCTTTGTGGTTCATTAAGTGCAAAGATCGTTTTTATTTTGCACTGTTACGTGCATTTTTTGTCTTCCATCATTGCAAAAATCATCCTTGTAATTTGCCAAATTTCACTGTTGAAGGACCAAAAGTGCACGTAACAGTGCAAAATAAGGACGATCTTTGCACTTATTGAACTACAAAAATGAAACGTGCAATTTGGCCAAACCACAAGCATGAGTAGTTCAAAAGAGGGTACAAACTAGCAACTTGATGATACAACAAGGACTCAACAAGTCACAAACCACGCAGCTTTTTCATCCTCGTAATCCATCACGCATCATCCTTCATTCCCCTTCCATTTTTCACCACATTTCTCCAAGTCAACAAACAACCATCAATCCTTTCATCATCAAAACAAATCCAAACAACATGAGACTCCCCATCGTCGACTGCCGCAGCTTAATACAATTCTGCCGCGCATTCGACCAACACAACAAACAAAAAAACAAAAACAAAAAACAACCGACATCTACATCATATGACGCGATCAACAACAAGAAACCTAACAGAATTTGTGACACGTCATCGTCACCTTTTGCAGCACTAGATATACTTATATTAATACTAGTTCTAACTTCCTTAGGTTATTTAATATCACCTTACATAACCATTATATATAACCAACTGTTGTTACATATACTACCCCAACTTTTTGTTCTGATATATGATGTTGTTTATGATGCTCCGATCGCGTACGTGATCGGGGCTGTTTCCGCTTTTAGCGGAGTTATTGTTACGATTGTTGTTTATGAGTTTTTCGAAGCGAAAAGTAGGAAATGTGGTAGAAAGGACTGTAAAGGGTTGCGAAAAGCGGTCGCGTTTGATATACAGTTGGAGTCTGAGGAGTGTGTTAAGTACGAGCTTTTAAGGTCGAAGAGATGGTTAAATTTTGATGTGGTGCCTTTAGAGTTGGGGAAGGGTGGTTATAAGGAGGAGCTGGAAGCGGAGTTGAGGAAAATGGCGCCGGTTAATGGACGGACTGTTTTGATTTTTCGTGAAAAGTGTGGGTGTCCGAAAGGGAGGTTGGAGGTGTGGGGGGCGAAAAGGGTTCGTAGGATTAAGAAATGAGTGTTAGATAGAATAATAGGGCGTTTGGATTAGCTTATTTAGCGGGGTTAGTTATGGGTTTATTTGATTTTGAAAAAGGCGATAAGTTCACTTTTTAGAGGTTATTAAGTTTAGCTTATTGGCTTAAGCCAATAAGGTAAAGTTGATAAGGTCATAAGCTTCAATAAGTGAGCTTATCGGCTTTTCTAAAGTCGAATAAGCCCATAAGCCGGCTAAATAAGCTGATCCAAACACCCCATAAATATGAGCCTCATGATGACGATGATACTATTTAGAAATCGTGCTTTTGACTTATGTATGTATACAATAAAGGGATCGCATACTTTGGATACAAATTAAAGATACTTTTGATGTTACATCTGTTGTTATTACAATAAAGGGATCGCATACGTTAGATACAAATTAAAGATACTTTTGATGTTACATCTGTTGTTACTACATACTTTGATGATAACGTTTACTTAAATCTTAAACGATAGTTTCTCTGTATCTTGTTTGATGTTTTTATAAATTATTATGGTGATTGATGTTTCTATAAATTATTATGGTGATTGATGTTTTGTTTGTCATTGTGGCGGTGATATGGTAATAGAATGGCTATTGTGTAGGTTTTTAATTTCGGTTCAGGGTTAATGCCATATAGATTGATCTACTTGTATTCTGTGTTTATTTGGTTTGTTTTGGAATTCGGGTATACATATGTTTTTGACCATTGGCCGTTGTCAACCTTATGATTAATGGGAGTTTCAGTATGTGAAGAGTCGGGAGATGAATTTGCAGATTGGGCGAATGGTAGTTGAATGACCTGGCAAGTTTTGAAAGGCTTGTTACTAGATTGCCATAGGAATGTTCAACATGTGTTAGCTGATTGTCGTAGGAAGTTTAAGCAAACACGTTAGCTTAATGCCGTAGGAAAATCCAACACGTGAAGCAGCACTTTACTTAAATTTCATTAGGAGTATCCAAGTGCCCTTGAAGTATTAC
Source organism: Artemisia tridentata subsp. tridentata (assembly GCA_021014915.2). Lineage (NCBI taxonomy): Eukaryota > Viridiplantae > Streptophyta > Magnoliopsida > Asterales > Asteraceae > Artemisia > Artemisia tridentata. Next base: position 380,281,799 of record CP139505.1, read on the forward strand.
GACAACTTGAGATGTGCAATGGGTGTAATGGTCATAGTTGTCTAATTGTACGTATTTAGTATTCAAATCTTATCAGTCGATTGGATTTATGAAGCCTGGGAATCTTGTACCCGATTGGCTATTCATCCTTTGATTGTTCAATTGATTGGTACAATAGGTCTTTTGGGTTGAGTTTTAGCAATTTTCTTCTATTGGTTTGTTAAAGTCATATTAGCATTCAGGATCCTATTACTTGAAGCACGTCATTCATTTGTAGATTTTGGCTCAGTTTGGTACAAATAACGAAGAGGATGTATTCATACCCGGTGGAGGTGAGATTTTCACCCATATACTTATAAATTCAGATTGTGTTTATCTTGAACGGGTCAAATGGATTGACCGGGTTGTAGAAACTATATTAATGTATACAACCTTCTAATCCTCCTTAGTTTAAGGACATTGACTAGCTGGTTTATTTAGCAAGCTTATGAGCATAGCTGGATGCTTTGGGTTAGTGCAGTAGTTTTCAACATTAGCTTTTGCCCATTACATTCGTTCACGAAACATGCTCTAAATCTGGTCAATTTTATTGGCATGTCCCTTATGTTGCTACTTCTTGGCTTATGGTTTATGCTTTGTTGAACTGACTAGCTGATGGTTGCACATGTATTGTGGATGTGTCACTAGATGGACTGGAAGATGCACTTTCATTGTACGATCGATAATTCTTTCTTTTGGGTCTTTCCTTGTCTTGGTAGATGTTTTATCACAGTCAGAAGTATCTAGAGTTCAGTTACCGGTACACTGATAATTTTTTCTTCATATGTATCCAACTACTATCCATAGCACTAGGTGTCGTGAGAGTTATAGGGTCGTGTTATAACAAAAATTGTTGTCATCTCAGCTTTTCCCCATATAACTTAACCCGAAAACACCCTCCCTCCATCACTCAAGGACACCATCGGGCCCCAAACTGAATCCAATAAAACACAAAAAGACAAAAAAGAAAAAGAAATGCCCTTATAACTCCGGTGGTAAATTTAGCACGAGGCCTTATAACACGATGTGAGGTGTGGTGTCAAGCCATAGGGCGAGTCATAAGGCTATAACTAGTCCTATAACTTGCCATACTTAGGCTGCATGCAGTAGAAGAATTTCATTCGATCAATCCCCAACTCGATCGATCCATCCTTACTGCAAAGAAAAGCCACGATCGATCGATTGGCAAAAAAAAAAAGAACTAGTTCGCATATCCGATCGATTGCTTGCTACTATTTCTTTTCTTTCTTTCTTTTTTGGAGCTAGACACGTTGGCAAACAAACAAAAAAATAAAAAGTGCTTGTTACTTTATTTCTTTTCTTTCTTTTTTGGAGCTAGACGTTGGCGAACAACAACAACAACAAAAAAAAAAAAAACAAAAAAAAAACAAAACTTTTTGAAATCCATTGAACTAGCACATGGTTTTGTTTGGAAAAAAATATTTATTTCACCTATAAAAACACAACGTAAACACACAAGATAAACACACTTCAATCCACAAATCTCACAATTCTCTCAATTCAAAATGTCTAAAAAAACACCACAACAAAAAGGCCAAAAATCCCGATTGACACAAAACATTCCGCACTTAACACCGGATCCGAATTTCCGTTTACCGGTGTCTCACCAACCATCAATTTCCGACCGGCTACTTTAGATTATGAACCGCAAGAGCCTCCACAACAGCAAACTAACAATCTATTTTCTATAAATCGTCCTATGAATCGTCCGTTTGTTCCACCATATCAACAACAACCACAAAGCCACTTCCGTCGAAGCTCTATGTATGGTTCACCGGAATCGGTGTATCGTCCTACAATGGATTCATCACATTCCTCCTTTTCAAATTATCAAAATTATTCTCCGGTTAACCGTATGAATCTGGATGCTTGTGATTTTGATGAACAACTATACAACAATTCAGAATTTTATGTGGGAACTGATTGAAATAGCGGCAACAAAAGTTGAAATAGCGGCATCACAAGTTGAAATAGCGGCAACAAAAGTTCAAATAGAAAAGGAAAGACTTGAATTTGACCGCCAAAAGAGACGGGATAAAGACATCATATTCTACATCACACCAATCGACCCGTCTTTGCCCCCAAATGTACAAGAAAGGATGCAGGAAATGAAGGATGCAATCAAGGAACGATACAACCTAGATTATTAGTTTTGAATAAGTATTGTAATGTTTTAAATTTATTTTAAGTATTATGTAACGTTTTAATTATTTTAATGAAATTTAAGTTTGTGTTAAAAAAAATAAAAAATAAAATAAAATTGGATGAAGGTCGCCTTACTGGGGGCACCCAATCGCCTGAAGGTCGCTAGAGAGAGAAAGCTGACGTGGCAGAGAAAATGAGATGGATTGACCCTCCCTGCTGCAAGTAGCCTTAAAAATTAGAGTACTCTTAAAAATTAGAGTACTCTAAAAATTAGTAGTTCAACAAGTTTGAGAATCAACGTGTAGAAAATTTTAATATAGCAGTAAGAATAACTTTTGATGTATTCAACTTTATTGTATAAATTTTAATGTGTCTTCAAGATCCAATTATTTGATCACGAGATACTCAAAATTAACTTTAATAAGCATAATTTAATAATCAACTTTAATGAAATGGGATATAGGACATGTTGTTTGAGCATGTCTTTTTAAAATGTGGCAATCAAATATTTTGCTTGTTTGTGTATTTGACAGGCGGGATTGGGTATTATTATGTATTTGACAAACTTTATTATTTTTTTCATGTACAATCTAAAAAAATAAATAAATAAAAACTTTTGCGACATAAAAGTGTATACACAATGGATTTGTCACGAACTTTAGACCCATTCCGAATTTCCGATGCAACAACAAAGATTTTGTCTAGTTTATGGCAAGTCCATGTCAAATGTAGTACTTGGTCTTTTGAAAAAAACAAAAGTTGCATTTTATAAGAGCGTCTCGATCGAACAAAGTTCTCGCAACCTGATAGATATTGACATACTGTACCTAGTTATAAGATTGACACTTTCTAACTGAATTAGTCAAAAAAACCATACTTAAAAGTTAAAACCAAAGTAACCAAAAAGGTTAGAGACATTGATTGGTAGATCACAAATCTCATGTGTTTTAGCGTATGTGATGCATCATCCACCATGTGCCAATAAAGAAACAAACAAAAGCTAGATTTTTTAGTAAATGTCATAAATCGTCCATGTGGTTTATCGGATATAACGAAAATGGTCCATAAACTTCTTTTTTCCTGGATCCTTTCCCTGTAGTTTCAACCCGTAACGGGTTTGGTCCCATGACCACTTTTTCCGTTAGTTGACTATTTTATATTGCAAAAATGACATAAATACCCTTAAAAATAAAGGTCCCCGTAGTTTGTCTTGTATCGCAGATATAGTCCCTACGTTTTATTTTTTATTTTATTTTTTATTTTTTTGTCCGAATTTTTTGACAAAAGTTTTTTTTTTTTTTTTTTTTTTTTTTTTTTTTTTTTTTTTTTTTTGAATACTTTTTGACGAAGTTTTTTTTATAAAATTTTTTGACAAAAATTTTTTTCACTAGATTTTTGTTAATTTCATATAATTTTTTTTTTTTTTAATTTCATATAAAATTTTGACAGAATTCTTTTTTATCCTGTGAAAAATATTCAAAAAATTTCAAAATTTATTATATAAATGTCAATTTTTTTTGTCAAAAAAATTAAAAATATATATATGTCAAAAAATATATATACATATATATTCTGCGAAAAATATTAAAAAAAAATAAAAATTATGTCAAAGCTTTTCTTGTCACAAAAAAATAAAAAAATAAAAAAAATGGTATACTATGGTTCGGTTTTTGGTATATAAGTTACAAGTCGAATTCTTGTTTTCAATTGATCAATTTTATTTTTTGACCGGTAATGGGTCAAAAAAAATTTAATTTAAAAAAAATAAAAAAATCTGTTAAAAAATTTTAAATTTTTTTTGACAATTTTTATTTATTTATTTATTTATTTTGAACTTTTTTGAATACTTTTTAATGGATTTTTTTTTTTTTTTTTTTTTTTTTTTTTTTTTTTTTTTTTTTTTTGTGACAAAAAAAGCTTTGACATAATTTTTAAACTTTTTTTAATATTTTTCGCAGAATATATATGTATATATATTTTTTGACATTTTTTTTTTTAAATTTTTTGACAAGAAAAGTTGACATTTATATAAAAAATTTTGAAATTTTTTGAATATTTTTCGCAGGATAAAAAAGAATTCTGTCAAAAAGTATTCAAAAAATTAAAAAAAAAAAAAAAAAAAAAAAAAAAAAAAAACGTAAGGACTAAATCTGTGATACGAGACAAATGAGATGGACCTTTACTTTTAAGGGTATTTATGTCATTTATGCAATATAAAACGGTCAACTAACAGAAAAAATGGTCAAGGGACCAAAACCGTTACGGGTCGAAACCACAGGGAGAGGATCCGGGAAAAAAAGTTTAGAGACCATTTTCGTTATACCCGATAAATCACAGGGACTATTTATGACATTTACTCTATTTTTAAATCTTGAAATTTGAATGGTCCCCTAGCACATCACTTTCATTTCTTATCCTCCAATCACAACACAACACAAAACAAAGTTGTTTTCTCCACAAAAAACTATCAACCAAGTTACTACATTTTGATCTGAGCTAAGAAATTTGCTTAGATCAAGTCGAAAAAATGGATCAAATGAAGACTGATCAAAGTCTGCAACAGATAGGAGTGAAAAGGCCGCGAACTAAGATAGTTTGCACACTTGGGCCAGCTTCTAGATCGGTTCCTATGGTTGAGAAGCTCTTGAGAGCTGGCATGAATGTTGCAAGGTTTAATTTTTCACATGGGTCGTATGAGTATCATCAGGAGACATTGGATAACTTAAGGACTGCTATGGATAATACTGGTATACTTTGTGCTGTCATGCTTGATACTAAAGTAAGTCTTCTTATTCATTTTCTTGATTGTTTATATGCATATGAAGTATGATATCGTGTGATCGTGGTTTAGCTTGTTAAGTTCAAGCAGTTGACTTCTGAACATAAAGTTGTGATGTGTTTATGTGTGTGATATAGATTTAGAATTACTGAATTAGATCTAGTTTTACTATAAGTTTACAACTTGTGGACTATGATTTTCTAATTTGGATTGTGTCACAAGTTTAGTGTTCATGTATAGTTTGATCTAGATTCTAGTTCTCGATTTTAATTTGTTGGCAGATCGAATATATGTAACTCGATGCTATATTTAGTCGGTCTGATCTAAATAACTAGAACAAAATGCTTTTTAGAGCATTTGAGGTTCTCATCAGAGTTTGTTAACAATAATCGAACAGATGTCTACACGAATTTATATCATATCGCGGTGTATACTAAACTATACCATGATGACTTGTAGCATAAATGTATGATTTAGTATTTGATGAGTATGAATCATATATTTTCATTAAAAAATAAAAAAAAATTGCACCTTATAATAAAAAACGTATATACGACGGAACCAAGATGAGTCGTGAGGGTTCACGGGACATCTACGGGTTCAGTTACCTGAGAACATATATCAAAGTTCAAAAAATACAAAATTTTCTGTTACAGATTCATGGTTTTCAGACTTTGCATAATGTAATAACTAATATCAATGAAAAGAGTTTTTTTTACCGTACTTTTTTTTTTTTTAAGTAATACCGTACTTCTTGGTTTTCTATCTTTGGATCTGATTAAGGGCAATTAAATAGTAGATCTAAAGGATATATTTTACTCCTACTAGTAACTAGTAATTGACAAGTGGTCCTGTTTTTTATTTATTGATCTCATTCAACACCTGCAGAAACTCATTTTTTACCTATTGGTCCTGGTATCTTAGGCGGCCGAACGGCCACCCCTAATTACTAAACCGACCTGCTATAATAATTCCATAAACATCTAGCGAAGATATGGCAAACAAATAAAATAGCCCTATGTTTGGATCTGACAATATCATACCATGATCAAAAGGTACAATGGTCCGGGCGACCAGACTTAACATAAATGTAGCCAATGGAGCCATGCTAAAAAAGGAGAAATTTGCACTACTTGGTGAAATAGATTCTTTTATAAATCAATTTAAAACCATCTGCTAGAGGTTGAAACAATCCAAACGATCCCACTACATCAGGACCTTTCGACGTTGCACAAAAGCCATTATTTTACATTCAACTAGCACTAAAAAGGCTACTCCTAGTAGAAGTGGTAGAATTATTTCAATATCTCGAACTACTACTATGTACATTTTTAATTTTCTATTCATTCATCATCAGTCCTGGTCGACCCAATCATGATATTGAAGTATGTGACCTTTTCTCGAAAAGAAAGGAGATTCTATTTCTTCTTTCAAGCACTCCATCATTGACAGGAATAACTTTCATGTGTACCAGAGTTAAAAAAATTTATAAGTTTGATCACTGACTAATCATGTGACACTAAGGGTGTGTTTGGTAAAAGTAGCAGTGAGTAGTAGCAATGAGCTGTGAGCAGTAGCCACAACTCACAGCCCACCGCTCACAGCTTCTTAAAGAAGCATTGGAAAAATGAGCATTCCTAAAAAATCGCAAAGTTCACCGCTCCTTTGCCAAACGAACAATAAAAATCAAAAAGCTCATTGCTCATTACTCATCGCCCCAAAAAGCTCCAAAAAGCTCCGCGCCAAACATAGCCTAAAGGTTGCAATTCTAGTTATAAAAATGAGTAAATTACATAAATGGTCCCTGTGGTTTGTCGAAAATTTCACTTATCGTCCCTCAAACTTAAAAGTTGCATATATCGTCCCTATCACCTCCAAAGAATAACACTCGTTGTCCTTTTAGGGACTATAGAAGAAATTTTTTTAAGTTCCAAAGAATAACACTCGTGCTGACCACGAGTGTTATTCTTTGGAGGCGATAGAGACGATATATGCAACTTTTAAGTTTGAGGGACGATAGGTGAAATTTTCGACAAACCATAGGGACTCTTTGGAGGCGATAGAGACGATATATGCAACTTTTAAGTTTGAGGGACGATAGGTGAAATTTTCGACAAACCATATGGACCATTTATGTAATTTACTCTATAATAATATATGTAAATACTAATTAGTAAAGACAAAAAGAAGTTTGTTTAATTTTACTTAGAAATATTGATTAGTAGACATGCCATTTAGTTAAGCATGATTATACAGATCACAAACGCTAAATTCGTTAGCTTAAACAAAAAGAATTATCTTACGTAAACAAGTACTTTTGAACCTTTTCTTATAGTTCTAACATACTATTCCAATTTTGGTGATGTTTTCAGGGTCCAGAGATTAGAACAGGTTTTCTAGAAGATGGCAAGCCGATCCAACTAAAGCAAGGTGCAGAAATCACCATCTCAACAGATTACGACATTAAGGGAAACGATAAGATGATATGCATGAGCTACAAAAAGTTAGCATATGATGTAAAACCAGGGAGTGTGATACTGTGTGCAGACGGAACCATTTCGTTCACTGTTCTTTCTTGCGACACTGAAAAGGGTTTAGTTCAATGTCGCTGTGAGAACACTGCAGTTCTTGGTGAGCGGAAGAATGTTAATCTTCCTGGAGTGATTGTTGATTTGCCGACCTTGACTGAGAAAGACAAAGAAGATATTCTCACATGGGGTGTTCCTAATAAGATCGATATGATCGCTTTGTCTTTTGTTCGTAAAGGTTCTGATCTTGTTGAGGTCCGAAAGCTGTTGGGTGAGCATGCTAAGAACATTCTTCTTATGTCAAAGGTATGTGTTGACATCATTTTTGTTTGTGCTTGTGTATAAAACATGGAAACAAGATTTGTGACATTTATATGAAAATCTTTGCTAGGTTGAGAATCAAGAAGGGGTTGCAAACTTTGACGAAATCCTAGCCAATTCTGACGCCTTTATGGTGGCGCGTGGTGACTTAGGTATGGAAATTCCAATCGAGAAGATATTCTTGGCCCAAAAGGTCATGGTCTACAAATGCAACATACAAGGTAAGCCAGTTGTGACCGCCACTCAGATGTTGGAGTCAATGATCAAATCACCAAGACCAACTCGAGCAGAAGCCACGGATGTAGCCAACGCTGTTCTAGACGGTACAGATTGTGTCATGCTTAGTGGTGAAACAGCTGCTGGAGCCTACCCAGAACTAGCAGTCCTAACCATGGCTAGAATCTGCATCGAAGCAGAAAGCACGATCAATTACTATGATGTTTTCAAACGTATCGCTGCAAATGCACCCATTCCCATGAGCCCACTCGAGAGCTTAGCCTCTGCTGCCGTCCGAACTGCAAACTCATCCAGAGCCACCCTAATTTTGGTTCTAACAAGAGGTGGAAGCACTGCAAAACTGGTAGCTAAGTACAGACCCGGGATGCCTATATTATCAGTAGTGGTTCCTGAAATCAAAACCGATTCATTTGACTGGTCATGCAGTGATGAAACTCCAGCTAGGCATAGTCTTATCTTTAGGGGTTTGGTCCCAATTTTATCCGCAGGATCCGCTAGAGCTTCTCACGCAGAGTCAACCGAAGAAGTTTTGGAATTTGCATTGCAACATGCTAAACTCAAAGGGATGTGCAGAGAGGGTGATGCTGTTGTGGCTTTACATCGTGTTGGAACTGCATCCATTATCAAGATTGTGAATGTCAAGTGATACTTCCCGTATGCTACTGTTTCTTTACAATTTGTTCCCTGTATTTTTTGCCCGTTTGTTGGCATGTATGATTTCAGTAAACTAAAATCAATGGTTATGCCATTGATAAAACTGCATTTCCCATGATTTTTGATGGGAACTTTTATGTATTATTGCGTATAAAAGTACAGTTGGCAAGGTTAGGCTAGCTGTTTTGATCCATAGTTGCTTGTTAACGAGTCAACTCAATTCATAAGAAACAAACAAAAGCATGGAAAACACGTTCATCCGAAGGGCAATTTTGCAAATGGTTTCAACTAAACTGTCATAAAATATTCCGGATTATACACATAAAATATGGGACTAAACTCTTATACTGCACAACTCGTCTCCCTTCCCAAATGCCGCAAAAATGTCGAAAAGAAAACAACAAAACAACTCCACAAAAACATTAATATTTGTCATTTAAAAAAGAAAGCTAATTTTGATAGGAAGGTACCGGTAGTTCGTAAAATAAGTATTGTGAATTCATGACTATTTTGGTATTAACACATATTTTTGACATTTTGTTAATAGAAACATGCGAGATGGATTTTCCTGATCAATAGGTGGTATCGAAATGAGAAGAACATGAACAACCAATGATCTTATAATAACGCTAGAGCAATAAAGAAACACGATTATTGATAGGATACATATAGGCAAGAAAGGAGACATATCTCTGTCAATATTACACTTATTAATGTACACGACTCAGTAACAAAGCAGAAAGCCGAGAAAACGTGCAAGAACTTACACTTACACGGACAGTTGGATGATGGGCAGTCTGCAGACGGGAAGTCTAGTTACGATCTTCCTCGCCATGAGGTGGGGTTGAACTTGAACCACCCGTAGCTGATGTTGAGGTCACCGAGCTCCCAGATTCGTGCCCACTTGAAGAAAACAAGCTACTAAAAGGCCAAGGGAGAGAAACAGAAAAACGACTCAAGTTACCCTCGTCCCCATCTTCAGTATTCCCTTCTCGTTCTTGGTTAAGTTTGGTTTCATCAGAAGGCAACTCATACCTACAAACCGGGCATGTGCTATGAAGCTCTAACCATGGTATGATACATTTGTCATGAAACATATGCTTACACGGCATTTCCTTAACTTCATTCCCAACTTCAAAATCATCCAAACAAACTGAACACTGAACTGATTTTTCATTAACTGTCACAGTTGGTATTGCCTCAACAGCCTCTTTTTTAGCTGGTGGCGTCCCATATCTGTTAGGGTCATTCTCAGCTAAATGCTGTAATAACTGCTCTAATCCATGACCCGTAAAATAATCACCTAATGACCCAATCGGGTGAGTCTGAGACCCGTTACCACCACCACCACCACCCTGAACAACTATAGTTTGATTAAAAGGATTGATCATAATCACACGCTCACGATCCCCATCCCCAGACAGCTGCAGAGTCACAGTAGGCCCCCTTCTACGACGCCTAACAACATCATCAATACCCTCACGCTCCCGCTCGCGCTCACGCTCATCACGAGGATTCTGAAACTGAAAACGACGGTGCCTTTCAAAAGAGTCAAAGCGTTCACCTTCCTCATCATCATTATCAAACTCAATATGCCTAAACCTTCGCGCACGACGAGGGTTGTTCATCATTCCTAACAAAATAGGCGCCCATAACGAAAGTGCACGATCACGATCAGAGTCAGAACCAATTTCCTGATGATCATGATCAGCTGTTACACTACTCATTTCCTCAACAAATTCACCATTACAAGACGAACATTTCACCGTCTCAATCCCTAAAATCGGAAACACTGGCCTAGTACATTGATGACACCAATATCTAATTGACTCTCTATCTTCTTCCATCTGATGTCAATCAAGTCATATATCAAGATCAACAACATAACAATAAACTAAATAGTACTAAAACTATTATTAGAGCTCATTAATTTAATCACTTTTTACAGATCTAAGCATAAACAATATAAATTAAAAAAAGAAAAAAAAGAAAACCCTTTTTACACAAGCACATAAAAATCACAAAAATGCAAATTTAAACAAATTAAACTTAAAAAAAATGGATAAAAATTAAATCTTAAAGCAATTAACAAAAAACCCTTTCTACAAAAAAAAAAAAAAAAAAAAATACAATTTAAAAAAAAAAATTAAAAAAAAAATACAATTTTAAACAAATTAAACTAAAAATTTAGCAATAAAAATCAAATCTTGAAGCAATTAACAAAAAACCCTTTTCACATAAACATTAAAAAATATCAAAGTATTTAAATTAAAGTAATAAAGATCTTTAAATTAATGATAAAAATCAAATCTTGATGCAACTAAAAAAAACCCCTTTTTACAGAAACACTGAAAAACCTTAAAAATTACAAATTTAATAAAATTAAACTAAAAAATGAAAATTAGAGTAATTAAGATCATTAAATTAGTAATAAAAATCAAATCTTGATGCAATTAGAAGGGGAAAAAAAACCCTTTTAACAGCAACATTGAAAAACCTTAAAAATTGCAAATTAAATAAAAAAATCAAACTAAATTAATGAGTTTAAAGTAATAAAGATCGATACTTTAGTGATAAAAATTGGAACTTGAAGTAATTACCAGTATAAGCAGATAAAATTAAGGATCTTTTTCACTGGGTTATTTTAGAATCTTGAAATTTTGATAAATTTTTTTTTAGGGTTTGTTGGTAGAAGTGGATTTGGGGATAATTGAGATGAGAATGTTTGAAGTTTCTGAGAGAAAGTAAGAAATTGACAACGAATACCGTGTTTTTATTTTCTTTATCAAAGTAAATAATAATATTGAAAGTGACTTCATAATGTTGATTTTTCATTTTCAATTATTTAATGTCAACTGTTGATGTACTTGATAACTAAATTTGTGTGTTTATCGTGGGTTGGATTATTCTAGCAAGAGTAAATTACATTGTTAGTCCTTGTAGTTTAGCCTGATTTCATGTTTAGTCCTCATTACATAGAAATTAATGTAGAATTTCAAAATTCTAACTATTGTTACCCTCGTTTGCCAAGCACGTGACTCGAGATAACGAGCGGATATAACGATCGTTAGATTTTTGGACTTGCAGAGTGTAAAAATTCAAACGTTAGGGAGGTCTACAGTAATTTCTAGGGGTGTGCATGGTTCGGTTTGGGTTGGTTTTTGGCAAAAACCGAAACCGAAACCGAATGTTCGGTTTTTTGCATAACCATAACCGAAACCGATCGGTTTCTCTCTATTCGGTTTCAATCGGTTTTCGGTTCGGTTTCTCGGTTTCTTCGATTAACCGTTTATACTTGGGCTTGGGCCCAACTTGGGCCAATTTGGCCTAACAATTGTTTTTTTGTTAAATTCAAGTAAATGTGATCCCCAGTTTCAATATATGACAGTAGCAAATTTCAATATGTAAATGACGAAAGTTCAAGACGGAACACAAAAAAAACTGAAGAACAAATTGCTCAATCTGAGCCATTGATCTTTTATGCATCCAACGGTTGGATCTCACGTATCAGTGTTTCATTTAATTTCACACAAGGGTAGGTTGGTCCACACACTCTCTACTCACTCTCTCACCTTCTCCTCTCATTCACCTAACTCTCCAATTCTCTCTCATAAAACACAAACAAAACTTAACTCCAAACTGTGAAAATCATGGCCGCGATAACGGCAGCACGCGACGGCGCGTCAGATCACGTGTCGGACTTTGACGAGTTTCAACGGTAGGCGTCACTGATGACGAATTGCACGCTGTTGTGGAAGGAGCTGTCAGATCATTTTGAATCATTGGAGAAGTTGTCGCGCCACCGATCTATTTTTTCGGCAAGTTCTTTTTTCCGATGAAGGACGATGGCGTTAAAGAGCTACTGTCGGCGTGAAAGAGTAACGACCGACGGATGAAGGACGGTGGCCGGTGACTGAGGTAGAAAAGGTGGTTGGTGTATTTGCAAAAGAGATGATCAACTACAAGAATTGTTGAATTAATAAGTTTTCATTAAGATGTTAGTTATGGTCAGTGGTTGAAACAAAAATGAGGATGACTATAAAGTCAAAGACGGAGGTGGGTAAATGCTTTTTATTGGACCAAAGGACGATTTCTTTCTATACATTTCTTTTAGATAAAATAGGTAAAAGCCAAAATGTTTACTCTGAATATTTTTGCAGTTAATGGGGTTAAGTCTGATTAATGGGATAAAGTGTGATGGGTTTTGAGACTAATGTTTACCGGTGAATGGTACAAACACCATGTTGTTCCTAAAAATAATATAAATTTTAGTGACAGAATCCCATGTGATTACATACATAATCCCATGTGATATTCACAATGAATCCCTTGAGATTCATACAGAATCCCATGTGATTTCATATAGAATCCTTTGTGATTTATCGACAAGATAAATCATGCAGAATCCCATGTGATTTCATACAGAATCCCATGTGATTACATACATAATCCCATGTGAGATTCACAATGAATCCCTTGAGATTCATACAGAATCCCATGTGATTTCATATAGAATCTTTTGTGATTTATCGACAAGAGAAATCATGCAGAATCCCATGGGATTTCATACAGAATCCCTTGAGATTCATACAGAATCCCATGTGATTTCATACAAGAACATACCACCGACCCATCTTCTATAATATGTAGTACCTTTTCACAACACAATAAACAAAGAATTGGTTACTAGAATCACACATGATTCACCACAGAATCACATGTGATTTTTAAACAAATCTCATGTGATTGCTGTATAAGAATCTCAGAACTAATAATGAGTACACTTTAATATTTTTATGAGAGAATCATATGTGATCCACCAAAGAATCACATGAGATTTTGTACAAATCACATGTGATTGCTGTAAAAAAATTTCAGAACTAATAAAGAGTGTAAAAAAATTTCAGAACTAGTAAACAGTGTATATTTTAATATTAACTGTTTTGATGCTGCAAAAAAACCCCATGTGATCCACCAAAAAATCCCATGTGATCCACCAAAGAATCCCATGGGATTCACAATGAACCCCTTGAGATTCACACAGAATCCCATGTGATTTCATACAGAATCCTTTGTGATTTATCAACAAGATAAATCATACAAAATCCCTTGAGATTCATAAAGAATCACATGAGATTTTTGTACAAATCACATGTGATTGATGTAAAAGAATCTCAAAACTAATAAAGAGTGTATACTAAAATAAATTATACCAAATTTCATTATAACACAACTTACAAATCCTAAGTTCAATACTATTAATTTAAACATTGACATAATAAATTTGAGATAAAAAAAATATTAAAGACAAGTACTACTATATACGAAAGAGAAAAAAAAAATATATATATATATATATATATATATATATATATATATTAAATATAAATAAATGAGGTAACTTTTTACTACCACAACACACATGATGCCTACCCTACGTACTATCCAACTATCTACCACAAGTCTTTTTCACTTCCTAATTTCATATTATCCTCTTTACTCCAACAACAAAATTACTGAAAAACAGTTTCAACATTAAAGTGCAGGTTAGTTGTCGGTAACTTGAGAGTGGATGGCACTCAGATTATTTGCTTGAGGGCATTGGTTCGGAAACTAGTTGTCACTCCTGTTCCGGTTGATTTCACTATGCTAAAAATAGAAGGTTATTTAGAAGTTGCACCTGTTTATCATCAAGAAACAACAACAATAATTACATCATTTTGGTGTGTTTGTTGGTGTACAAAATTTAGTACATAAAGTACAAGCCATTAAAGCAGTAATGATTAAGAAAGTCTTACCAGCACTTGATTACAATTTTCGACTTTTTGAATAATAGATCTTAATTACGGTTAACGACAGTGACTATGTTTGATTTTTCGGTGATCGACGGTGATTTGTTTTATTTTTCCGGTGATCGATGGTGATTTGTGTATTTATACGGTGATTTAGAAAGTTAATCGGAAGCTTTTCCGGTGATTTAGAAGGATTCCGGTTAACCGAAAGTTTTGGTTGGAGAGAGAATTGTGGAAGACGACTTAAAATAAAAAGAGATCGAATGAGATATTTTTCTGATTTTATTAAATGAGTTGGAATGACCATTTTACCCCGCTTTTATGATTGTTGTTTTGATCTTTGTCGTTGGATAAAAGCGGAATGGAGGGCTACGATTATCTGCATTGTTCTTTAGATATTTGTTGTTTGTAGGGGATCTCACCTCATATGTAAATACTAAGGAAGCAAGTTTTGATATGTAAATATGAACATAACAGTAGCACGTAGCACTACATGTAGTAGTAGTTGCAATCAGTTTTGATATGTAAACTGAACATAACAGTAGCAAGTTTCCAACATGTAGTAGCAGTTTATCATCACAGATTTATTTTCGAAATTGATTCCCTAGAAGCAGTACCAATATATATAAAAAGTAATTTAGTAATTAGTAATAGTACTATTAATAAACTATATATTATAATTAATGAAACCGGTTCGGTTCGGTTCGGTTTTTATAGTTCGGTTTTTATGTCAAAATCGAAACCGAACCGTAAGTTCGGTTATTTGAAAAATAAAAAACCAAACCATCGGTTTTTAGTTCGGTCCGGGTTTTTTGGTTTTCGGGTCGGTTTCGGTTTTTTCGGTTTTTCTTGCTCACCCCTAGTAATTTCTCTGTAACGAGGACTAAACATGAAATTCGGATAAACCACAAGGACTAACGATGTAATTTACTCTTCTAGTAACAGGCGTTTGATTAATTCAGTTTTGTAACTAACCTACTCGTTATCGTTCATACATTATATCAAAACGTGTCTCACAAGTTAAGATTAGTCGTACTCATTAATACTAAGCATGTTGTTAGTTGATAGGTGATATGAGACATCCATAAGCGAACCAATGGGGGTTTCCGGAAGTGCACGAAAATTTCTTACGTAGTGTAAAATTATGTCAAATATACCATTTTTCTTGAAATTCACCTTATCCAACATTTTGTGTTTCCCATTCTTCACTACTTTTATAAAATACATCTCATGACTTTTAGTTTTGGATCCACCACTATTCAGACAACAGATGTAAATGTAGTAGGTTTAAAAACAACGAGGAAGGCTGCGAGCCGCCGCGTTGTGGCGGGGCGGCGATTATTAGTTTCTATGTGTACGTGATCTTTCTTAGTTTCCAAGCCAAATCCAAACAGTCCATCATGGTCCTTAAAACTGAAAAGGTATGATAATCAAAAAGTACAAATGGACTAACTGTCGGGTTCGTCAGTACCCAAGAATACTTAAAACAAGATTTGAACACAAATTAACCAAGTGTTAACTTAAACCGAGAACAATTCAAGTCACTGAGAGAACAGTCTCTCAGTGAGTCATCTTCAGGATGCTTAAGGCGAATTCAAGAAGAAGGATTCACTTCTCAGGAAGGCGGTACTCCCTGAGTAGAACTTAAGCCGAAGAAGAAGATGATGGTTCAGTGAGTATTGGACAAGAACTCACTGAACCCCAGTCTCCTCAACAACATTAAAGTGATTGAAGACTGAGGAACCAATGCCTGAAGAATAGGCGGGAACAAAAGGGAAAGATCTGAGAAGATAAAAGTGTCAGACCAAACACTCTTCTCTTGTCATATACCAACCTTCCCTATTGCGGCTAAAAGTCATGGAGTGTCAGCCAACAACTCCCAAAGTCTTATTAGCCCATTCCTATTGGTTCTTGGAAATGACAATTACTATTTGTAATTGTCAGACACGCTACCTCAACAACTTGTAATATTTTAATCACTTATACTTAGATTACTTGTGTATAAATAGATCAGATGGAAGAGATTATGTGTGCTTTGTATATTGAAAGCTTATAACTTTTACAAAGTAACTTCTCTCCTACAAAGAGTATACAACTCACTGAGATAGCTCAGTGGGTATATGTTGGGAATTAAATATTCTGAAGTTAGAGTATTAGAATTTACTCTAAATCGAAGGTACTGCTAGTTCATGATCAAGGTACTGCTAGTACATCAAGGTACTGCCAGAACAAGAAGGTACTGCTAGTTCAAGTAGAAGGTACTGCTAGTAGAGAATGGTACTGCTGATCAGTGAGTCATAGGATAAGATCGAAAAGATATTTATTGTATTTTGGTCAAAATATACGGTAGATAATATCTTACTCCATGTGCTTAGTTAACAAGTTGTATACATAGATACATGTTGTATCTTATGTACTGACACAATAAGCATAAGTTAACCAAGTAAGTCGGCCAAGACTTTAAGCAATTTGTAAAGATCTCTTGCAACTATAAAAGAGATCTTAGACTTGGATATTGTGTACATACACACAACTTATACACTCATAACTGTTAAGACATAGAACAAACACAAATCACAAGTTGTAACATAAGATTCAAGGTTTTGTAACCCTAGTGATAAACACAAGATCACTCGTATTATTTTGAATAATATTGAATCGTTTAGTGAAAAACTTTCTTTGTTCATTGTTAAGTAACAAACATAATTCTTCCATTTCCATAACATACATAACCTTCTAAGTGTGGTTAAGTAAATTCCGCGTGCTTAATCATATTAACTCAATATATCTTACACACAAAGTATACAAGGTTTAACCACCTTAACCGTGTGTCACAGGTCCTCTCAGTTGGTATCAGAGCAAGGTTGATATAATTGAATTAGAAGAATCAGAAATGGAAGCACATGATGTTCAAACAAATGTTGCTGCAAAGTTGCCCATGATCAAACCTAATGAGTTTGAGTTATGGAGGATGAGAATTGAGCAATATTTCATGGTCCAAGATTATACTCTTTGGGATATCATTATATATGGTGATTCTTTTTCACCAAGCTATTCAGAGGTTGTCCTAGAAGGTAAAACAAGTAGGAAAAGAAATACTGGACCAGTGTCAAATGAAGAGAAGATACTGAAGAGAAATGATCAGAAAGCAAGAAATTTGTTGCTTATGACCATTCCTAGTGAGCAGATGCTATCATTTAACAAGTATCTTGATGCAAAAACTCTTTTTGAAGAGATTTGTGCATATTTTGGTGGTAATGAAACTACCAAAAAGACACAGAAGACACTACTAAAGCAACAATTTGAACACTTTACTGCTTTTAGTAATGAGTCTCTTGATAAGCTATTCTCAAGATTACATAAGCTTGTCAGTCAGTTAGCTGTGTTGGGTGTTGAGACAGAGAAGGAAGATCTCAACATGAAGTTTTTGAGAAGTCTACCTGATGAGTTCCATACTCATGTTATTGTCTGGATGAACAAACCAGACATTGAAACAATGAAGCTCAATGATTTGTACAACAACTTCAAAATTGTTGAACAAAGTCTTAGAAAGTCTGGAATTTATAGTACTAGTTCTGGGAATGTGACACTTTTGTCATCTCCTAGTATTGGTAAGTCTGAAGAGGTAGAAGAAGTTGAAGGTGTTTCTAATGCTACAAATAGTGGTCCTTCTACTAGTTCACAAAAGACTGTTGCAGGACTTGGTGATCCAGCATTCTATGTATTCATATCTAGTCAGTCTAGTGGTTCTCCTCTAAATCATGAAGACCTTGAGCAGGTTGATGGAGATGATTTGGAAGAGATGGACATCAAATGGCAGGTTGCTTTGCTCAGCATGAGGGCCAAGAAGCATTGGCAGAGAACTGGGAAGCAAATTACCATAAATGGTAATGATACTGCTGGGTTTGATAAAAAGAAAGTGGAGTGTTTCAACTGTCATAGGTTAAGACACTTTGCTAAGGAGTGTAGAAGCCCAAGAAAGCAGGAGAATAGAAACACATGGTATAAGCAAGATAGGAGAAAGGAAGTTACTGTTGAAGAGCCAAAGGCTATGTTGGCTATTGATGGTATTGGTTATGATTGGAGCTCTATGGCTATTGAAGAGGATGCACCACCAAATGCTGCTCTTTTGGCCAATGAATTTGCTCTAATGGCCCATTCTGATTCAGAGGTAAATTCTATTCAAACTTGTACTGAATCATGTCCTAATCTTAAAGCTTATGAAGACCTTAGTAAGAGATTTGAAGCTCATAAAGAAGAGCTACTTAATTCTCTTTTTAATTTGGCTAATCACAAAAGAGGTCTAGCTGTTTTAGAAAAACAAGTCTTACATTTTAAAGATAATGAATCTCATTTTACTAATGACATCAATATACTAAAAAATGACATTAAGATCAGAGATGAGTGTATTGTTGAGTTGAATGATTCATTAGCTAAACACAAAAATGAAAGAGAAAATGTAAAGGTATCTGTGGATGTTTTAGCTCATTCCTCAGAAGGATTCAATAAGCTTTGGGAAGCCCAAGTTATTGATAAGGTTAATTCTGGTGTTGGATTTAAGTCTGTACCCCCACCATACAGAGGTGTTCATTCACCTCCAGGTATTGATTTAGCACACACAGGATTAGCTGAGTTTCAAGAACCAATCATGGAATATGGTTCTAAGGCCACTAATAGTCCAAAGATAGAAAAGGTAAGTAAAAGTTTAGATAAAACTTTATCTTATCAGGACAAGGTGTCCTTTGTTAAGAAAGGAGATGCTATAGTTGTTGAAGATTGTACAACTGATAGTGATAGTGATGAAGAAGAACAGGTTATGTCTAAACCTGTATTGGTTAAGAAAGTAGGAACAAGTATTCCTAAGATAGTCAATCACAACACTAACAGGCCTAAGTCAAATGTTAAGACTGATAGGAAACCAGTTAGATATTGTGAACAATATAGAACTACAAACAAGCCCAGAGGTAACCAAAGGAATTGGAACAACCTCAAGTCTAACCAATTAGGTGATGACTTTGCATTTTACAACAAAGCTTGTTATACATGTGGTAGTTTTGACCATCTTGCAGCTTTCTGCAACCAAAGGGTAACTGGGTATGAAAACAATAGGGTGAACTACAAAAGGCAAACTCCTCAAACTCATTTTCACTCTAATACTCATAGAAAAAAAACCCAGAACAGTCTCAAACAAGTCTGGACCCAAAGGTCCTGACAGACAAAAAGGTCCTGCTAATACATACAAAAAGGTACTGCCAGTTCAAATTAAAGGTACTGGTAGAACAAAAGGTACTGTTAGACCTTTGATGACTGTTAACCCAAAATCAACAGCTAAGGATGCAAAAACAACTTTCATACATGCATCTAAAACTGTTCTAAGGCCCATTCAAACAAAAGCAGTGGTCCACAAACAAATTTGGAGACCAAAGAGTTCAACTACAAAGCTAGCAGACTCTGCTAAGCATGTTATTCACTCTGCTGCTAAGGGTAATAGGGCAAATGCTGTTAAGGCCTCAGCATGTTGGATTCAAAAATCCAATGTTGCATCAACAGTCCTTAAAAGATTAAATTACATTGATGCAAGAGGCAGATCCAAGTCAGTAATGGCTTGGATCCCCAAAGAAAACTAACACTCTTATTTGTGTGCAGGAACATTCTATTGATCATCAAGATCAAGGATACTCAGATAGTGGATGTTCCAATCACATGACAGGCAACATGTCTTATCTTTCAGATTTTCAAGAATTCAATGGAGGATATGTTACCTTTGGAGGTGGTTTTCGTGGCAAAATTTCTGGTAAAGGTACTATTAAAACCGGAAATTTAGATTTTGAAAATGTGTACTATGTACAAGAGCTAAAGTATAATCTTTTTAGTGTTTCACAAATGTGTGACAAAAAGAACAATGTCCTTTTTACTGACACTGAATGTCTTGTTCTATCTAAGGATTTTAAGATGCCTGATGAAAATCAAGTACTTCTTAGAATTCCTAGAAAGGCCAATATGTATAGTGTTGATATGAAGAACATTATTCCTAAAAAGGATTTAACTTGTCTTGTATCAAAGGCCACATTGAATGAATCAATGTTATGGCATAGAAGGCTTGGTCATATTAACTTCAAAACCATAAATAAAATTGTTAAGAATGGTTTGGTAAGAGGTTTACCTCACAAAAGATTTGAAAATGATCAAACATGCATTGCTTGTCTAAAAGGCAAACAACACAAAGCCACTTGTAAGCCCAAAATTTTTAACTCTATCAATCAGTCATTGTTTATGCTTCATATGGACTTATTTGGACCTGTTTCAGTAAGGAGTATGCAACATAAAAAATATTGTCTTGTTATAACTGATGACTATAGCAGATTTACATGGGTTTTCTTTTTAGCCACTAAGGATGAGACATCAAGCATCCTTAAGGACTTCATTACACAGATAGAAAACCAAGTAAGCAAGAAAGTAAAAGTCATTAGGTGTGATAATGGGACATAATTTAAAAATAGAGTTATGGATGATTTCTGCAGAGAAAAAGGTATTAGGAGAGAATATAGTGTTGCTAGAACACCACAACAGAATGGTGTGGTTGAAAGAAAGAATAGAACACTAATTGAAGCTGCTAGAACAATGTTAGCTGATTCTAAGCTACCTATAATCTTTTGGGCAGAGGCAATTAACACTGCTTGCTATGTTCAAAATAGAGTTTTAGTTGTGCAGCCTCACAATAAGACATCATATGAACTCTTTAATGGTAGAACTCCTGCAATAGGATTTCTTAGACCTTTTGGATGTCATGTGACAATTCTCAATACCTTAGACCATTTAGGAAAATTCGATGGTAAAGCAGATGAAGGTTTCTTAGTTGGATATTCTCTTGTTAGCAAAGCTTTTAGAATTTACAACTTAAGAACTGAGAAAGTTCAAGAAGAACTACATGTGGAGTTTCTGGAAAACAAATCCAATGTAGTAGGTCAAGGACCAAAATGGATATTTGATCTTGATTATCTAACAAATTCTATGAATTATATACCTGTTGTTGTAGAAACTAATAATTTTTCAGGTTCACAAGCAACAAATGAGGTGGAGTTAGATAAAGATCAATCTGATGTCATTATGCCATTGTGGTCAAGTACAAGTGTGAATTTAGTTTCAAACAATGATGAATCTTCTTCTGGTAAAACAAAAGAAGATGTTGAGGCTCAAAGAAGAGATGTTGGAACAGAGGAACAACACAATATGTTAAATATTGATGGTACTGCCGAGACAGAGCAAGGTACTGCTAGTACTTCTAAAGGTACTGGTAGTTCATTTGAAGGAACTGTTAGTTCAATTGAAGGTACTGCTAGTCCTTCACACTCAAAAGATGCAGAGTTCCAAGAAGATGAAGTGGATTTGAGTAATCTTTCATCATTTTATCATGTTCCTACTACCCCACACACAAGGATTCACAAAGTTCACTCCCTGGATAATGTGATTGGAGATATACAATCTGGTGTGAAGACAAGAAGACAACTAGTCTCTTCAGACCAAAAAGGGATTCTTGATGCCCTTTATGCTTCAAAACAACATGAGCTTTCAAACTCTTGTTTATTTGTATGTTTTCTCTCTCAAAAGGAACCAAAGAATATTCTTACAGCCCTAGATGATTCAAGCTGGTTAGAGGCTATGCAAGAAGAGCTTCTTCAGTTCAAGATTCAAAAGGTTTGGGTGCTAGTTGATTTACCTAGGAATGAAAAGGTAATTGGCACTAGATGGGTTTTTAAGAACAAAAGGGATGACAGAGGAATTGTGATCAAGAATAAGGCTAGATTAGTAGCACAAGGGTACACACAAGAAGAAGGAATAGATTATGATGAAGTTTATGCTCCAGTAGCAAGGATTGAGGCAATTAGGCTGTTTCTAGCTTATGCTTCATTTTTAGGCTTCACAGTCTACCAAATGGATGTCAAAAGTGCATTTTTATATGGTGAAATTGGAAGAGAGGTGTATGTTTCACAACCTCCTGGTTTCATTGATCCATTACATCCAAACAAAGTGTACAGAGTAGTGAAAGCTCTCTATGGCCTTCATCAGGCACCAAGAGCTTGGTATGCAACACTTGCTTCCTATTTATTAGAAAATGGATTTCAAAGAGGAAAGATTGATCAGACACTTTTCATCAAACAGCACAAGAAGGATCTTCTGTTAGTGCAGGTGTATGTGGATGACATTATCTTTGGATCTACAAGGAAGGAAATGTGTTTAGAATTTGAGAAGCTTATGAAAGATAAGTTTCAGATGAGTTCTATGGGAGAACTTACATTCTTTTTGGGTTTGCAAGTTAAGCAATCATCTGAAGGCATATTTATTAGTCAAGACAAATATGTTGCAGAGATACTTAGAAAATTTCAATTTGCTGATTCAAAAATAGCAAGCACACCAATGGACTCTAAGAAGCACCTTCTGAAAGATGAAGATGGAGAAAATGTAGATGTACACAGTTACAGATCTATGATAGGCTCTTTGATGTACCTTACATCATCTAGACCTGATATCATGTTTCCTGTTTGTGTCTGTGCAAGATTTCAAGTTACTCCAAAGGTTTCTCATTTAACTGCAGTCAAGAGAATTTTTAGATATCTCAAAGGTCAACCAAGGTTGGGTATATGGTATTCTAGAGAATCTCCTTTTGACTTGGTAGCATATTCGGATAGTGATTATGCTGGTGCTAGCTTGGACAGAAAGTCAACAACTGGAGGATGTCAATTCCTTGGGTGTAGACTTGTCTCATGGCAGTGTAAGAAGCAAACAAGTGTGGCAAATTCAACAACTGAAGCTGAATATATAGCTGCTGCAAGTTGCTCTAGTCAAGTTCTATGGCTTCAAAACCAACTCCTTGATTATGGGTACAATTTCTTAAACACTGTTATTTATATTGATAATAGTAGTACAATTTGTATTATTAAAAATCCGGTACAACACTCTAAAACAAAACACATTGAAATTTGACATCACTTTATAAGAGATTGCAATGAGAAAAGATTAATTCAAGTTCTTAAAATTGCTTCAGAGCATAATTTTGCAGATCTGTTAACAAAAGCTTTTGATGTTTCAAGGTTTCAGTACTTGGTAGCAAGTATTGGAATGCTTAATCTTTAAAATTTTCAATATGATGTGTTTTTGTATATAAATTTTTGTTGGTACTGCTGGATTTATAAGGTACTGCTAATATATCAAAATTTGAATTGTGTTATTCATACAGTTGGTTTTATGATTAAACTAATGCAAGACAAGTACTTGGTACATTGTTCTTTTGGTTTTAGACTAACTATTTCAGGTATGAATATGTGAACACAAAGGATGTTTCAAGTGAAATGGGAACAGCAGAATGCTTATCAAATTGCTGACCATAATAGGTTTATGATGGACTGAGTTTAGGAATTTAACCTCCTTAAAACTTCTTTCTTGAAATCTAGTTATGATATTTCACATTGAATTGATGACTTAGTTGATCAGATAGTAACTGATACACCTCACTTTCTATCATTTTATACTTTCAAGTATAATGAGTTAGTCTAAGGACATCTGATAGAAAGAACAGCTAGTAAAAGTGAATCTAACACTTGTGTTGGAGGCAACAATTGCTATGAGCTGGAAACCCTGTCAAGAAAATCTTTTGAATAGATTTATCTTTACACAAGCAGTTATTTATAACTGAAAAACATTGGTTCTCACACAACCAGAGGTTACTTTAAACCGAAATTTTGATTAGGTGTCTGTTATACACTTGATTCTTTCAAAATGGTTGGAAGTAGTATGATTTTTCAATTCTAAAATCATGAACATACTACTAAGTTAAAATGATTTCTTAAAAGGATTTTCAAGGATTCACAAAAACCATCCATTGATGGATTATGAATCAAAATGTCCACTGATTCACCTCTCATAGGAGTTAACACACCTAGAAGTGATGAGGACAGCAACTTAAACTTTTAAAGAATTGATGGCTTCATGTACAATATTGTCTGACAACAAGTTCACATTGATAGATCAGTCAAAGGTACATAGTGAGATCTTCCAAACAAGGGGAGGAAACAAAAGTTATTTGCTTCAGGGGAGGTAACAATCTCAGGGGAGGAAATAATAGCCCAGAAAAGGAAGAATAAACCAATATATGGAAGGAGAAGACAAGAGCATACAAGATGATGTAGAGGTTGAAAATGATTAGAACAGATCAAATATCTAGAAGGGATGAAGCATTCCTAAAGGAGAAAGTTCTATCTAGATCAAACGAAGAAAAGTTTCAATTTCACTTCAAAGACATGCTGGTTAGATGATTTCACTTGTTGAAACAAGCATCCAAGATACACAGCAGCATTGCCTCTTACAATTCCTCCATCCAAGGAAATTGCACCATCTTTTGGTACAATGTTTTGATATTGCTAAAGTCAAAGAAGAACAAAGCAGATGAGTTCAGAATAAGAAGAATAGTTCAGATTCATGAAGTGTTTGAAAGATCTTCTCAAGTCCTCATTTAATTCAGAAAACATGTTTGAATGATTCACATGTTTAGGGGAGGATTGTTGGGAATTAAATATTCTGAAGTTAGAGTATTAGAATTTACTCTAAATCGAAGGTACTGCTAGTTCATGATCAAGGTACTGCTAGTACATCAAGGTACTGCCAGAACAAGAAGGTACTGCTAGTTCAAGTAGAAGGTACTGCTAGTAGAGAATGGTACTGCTGATCAGTGAGTTATAGGATAAGATCGAAAAGATATTTATTGTATTTTGGTCAAACATATACGGTAGATAATATCTTACTCCATGTGCTTAGTTAACAAGTTGTATACATAGATACATGTTGTATCTTATGTACTGACACAATAAGCATAAGTTAACCAAGTAAGTCGGCCAAGACTTTAAGCAATTTGTAAAGATCTCTTGCAACTATAAAAGAGATCTTAGACTTGGATATTGTGTACATACACACAACTTATACACTCATAACTGTTAAGACATAGAACAAACACAAATCACAAGTTGTAACATAAGATTCAAGGTTTTGTAACCCTAGTGATAAACACAAGATCACTCGTATTATTTTGAATAATATTGAATCGTTTAGTGAAAAACTTTCTTTGTTCATTGTTAAGTAACAAACATAATTCTTCCATTTCCATAACATACATAACCTTCTAAGTGTGGTTAAGTAAATTCCGCGTGCTTAATCATATTAACTCAATATATCTTACACACAAAGTATACAAGGTTTAACCACCTTAACCGTGTGTCACAGGTCCTCTTAGTATATTGTTACCACTCAAGCAAAACTTGAGTTTCGATAGGAGACACCATAAACCCTTGTCTATTCAATCCCAAGTGTTTGTTCCGCAAAACACTTGGGTAATAGATTCTTGGAATTATTTCTAATAAGAATTTAAACGTTGAAAAATATTGTGTTTTTTATATTCACGTATTATAACTGTTAGAAATATTCTTTGCATTGATCTAAGTCATAAGCTCACTTAGTTTAACTTAATTGTTATTACTTGGTGTGCTAAGGGAACAACAAGTGGTATCAGAGCCTCTGGTTTATAAAACCTTTCAAAAACCCAGAGAGCTCCAGGTTTTTTTAAAACCAAGATCCTAAAATGACTGATACCAATGTACCCCAGTTAGTCGATAAAAAGGGTGGCAGCTATTCTGCTGTAGCACCCAGACTTGAGGCTGGCAAATTTAACAAATGGAAAAAAAGTATGATTTGCTATTTAACTGGGATGGAACCCTACTACATCGCTTGTATCAAGGATGGCCCATTTGTCCCAAAAACTACTGCAGGGCTAATTAAGCCTGAAGCTCAATGGACCATAGATGAGAGGAGGGTGGTCAATCAGGACCATCGCCTGAAAAGCATCCTTATATCATGTCTTCCTGACGATATAATGGAATCAGTCATCAACTATTCTACAGCCAAGCAAACTTGGGATGACTTGGTAAATAGCTTTGAGGGTCCCTCAGATACCAAGGAAAATAGGGTCATGGACCTTAAACTTGAGTACAATACTTTCAGGGCAAATGACTCTGAAAGTCTCTCTCAGACCTACACCAGATACAAGACTTTGATAAATGAGCTATCAAATGATGGTGTAACTTTATCTAAGCATGAGACTAATGTTGGTTTTGTCAACAGTCTCCCTGAGAAGTGGCTCAACTTCTCACAAGGCCTGAGGAATGCTAACCACATTCAGACCCTTGAGCTCCCTGAAATTTATGGGAAGTTTGTCTATGAAGACAACTTGATCTCAAGGAGATACCCTGACTCAAAAGCTCTTGAGTCCAAAAAGGCCTTAACCTCCACACCCATATCAACTGCTTTCTATTCTAATGGTGTTGTGTAGGATTCTCAAGAGGATTCTGAAGATGAAATTGATGAAAGGACTGGTGAGGAGTACCTGAACGACTTGAACTTGGAATTCCAAGAAAGGGCACTCTTTGCTAGTTCAAGACGTTTCATCAAAAGAAATCAGTCCAACTTTACAAAACCAAAAGCAAATGAGACCACTGAATGCTTTAAATGTGGTAAAAAGGGTCATTTTGCTAGGGACTGTTATTCTAAAACCATCTCAGAACCCTCTTACAAATTTTCAGGAAACAGTTCCTTAGGAACTAGCAAGTTTCAACCTAAAATGTTTCAGTCCACCCAACAATTTCAAAACAAGGGTCAAAAGGATTTTGAAACAAAATATAGGAAAATCAAAGCTAAACTTGCACTTCTTGAAACTAACCCCATATTGTCTCAGGCTGCTCAAACATCCAAACCTATTCAGACAAAGAACAAGGTATTAGTAGCTGAAGCATATGATTGGGATGAAGAAGAGGTTTCTTCAGACGAGAAAATAAGAGTTAGTGCACTGATGGCACTTTCTGAAGAGGATCAGGTGGCTGTGGGAAAAAGCCATGCTAGGAATGAAGAGTGGGTCAACATCACCATGAAGAAGGTAAATACTTTACTTTCTATGGATGATGATTCTGATTGGTAGTCTTACATGAATTATATTTGTGTTGATCTAAAGTTTGTTGAGGAACAAAGGCTTAACCTGTTTTCAAAATATAACAATATTGTGTCAGAATTGAATAAATGTAGAGATGAACTGCTTGTACTAAAGCAAGCCAAACTAGAAACAATAACTCTACAAATTCAGAACACTGAGATTTTGAAACAAAACCAAGCCCTACAAACTGAACTTAACAAAGAAAAGGCTGTCATCCAAAGCTGGACCAAGAAGAACCCCAAGGTTTTTGACACTGTGGGATTAATCTCTCAGAAAACCATTTGAATTGACCCTCTTATGGTTGATCCAAATGTGTGTCACAATGAACTAAACTTTGTTCCAGCTGGCATATCTTTTGAGCAAGAAATGCTTCCCAAGTCTAATGACTGGATTGTCAGGGACAACCCAGTCAGTAAGTTACCAAACTTTGAGACTGGAAAGATCTTGCTTCCTAAAAGTCAGGCCTTGAAAAATATGCTTGGACTTACTGAACAACTCAGTAAGCTTGAACTCACTGAACAACTCAGTATTACTGAGTCTGTGAATGAGTTTGAATCAGAATCATACCCACCACTTCTTCCACTGAATACCCTTCAGGGTGCTGCACCTAACTTAGGCCTCCCACCAATGGTCTTCTCACCACACTCTCCAAAGGAGAGATCAGGAAAGGGAACAACCATCCTGAAGAGACCAACCCTTGATGTCTCAGTAAATACTGATGACTCATCAACTTCAGTCCCTTCTGAAGTAACAACCCAAAGCCCTGATTCAAAATTTGATCAGTTGGCTGAAATGGTCAGGAAGCTGGGAGAGAAGATTGCATCTTCTGAGAAACCTTCTCAATCCAAGAAGGAACAAAAACCAGCTTCCTCAAAGACCAAACCCAAACCCACAAAACCCCTGAAAAGATGTGAACTGTGCAACTATACAAATCATCTCACTGATGATTGCTATAGAGTCCTTTATTGCATGATTTGCAAAAAGGAAGATCACAGGACCTCTGATCATAAAAAATGCTCAGTCATGTCAAACTTTTCAGGACTTAAGGCTCAGTGCTTGAACTATCCTTCTGATTCTAAGCAGAAACAGAAGCAAAAGGCCAAGCCTTTTCCACCTTGCCCATTGTGTGGATTAAATGACCATCATCCTGAGGATTGTCAAATTGACAAACACTGTGAATCTAGTGGAAGTTCCACTCAGAAATCCTCAGGAAAAGAGAGGGTCATTCAGTCAAGAAGAGGAATGAATAAACAATCCTCCCAGACTACTGAGGCCACCCCTGCGACTAAATGCAAAACATGTGGTAGCTCAGTCCACTCAACCACTGACCATGAATCGATTAATACTTTCATAAAGACCTACAATACCAAACCCTCCATGAAATGGAGTCCTAGAAAGAACTGACCCAGTTTACTATTTGTGCAGAGGCATGCCAGGGATCCTGTTTGGCATCTAGACAGTGGATGTTCAAGGAGCATGACAGGTGTTAAGGAGTGTCTGCACAAATATGTGGAAGAACCAGGACCCAAAGTGACATTTGCTGATAATTCATCATGTCTCACTGAAGGTTATGGTTCAGTAAACTGCAATGGTATTGTCTTTACTATGATAGCTTATGTAAATGGTCTTAAGTACAATCTGATCAGTGTCAGTCAACTATGTGATGCAAAATACATAGTTCAGTTTGATGATAAGCAAGGAACCATCTTCAATGCAAATAAGGAAATTGTCCTCATTGCACCAAGAAGACAAGATGTTTATGTATTAGACATGTCCAGTCTAACTCAGGATGGAACTTGTCTCTTTGCTAAGGCCACTGATACACTCAACTGGCTTTGGCATAAGAGACTCACCCACCTGAACTTTAAAAACATAAACAATCTTGTAAAACAAAACAAGGTCCTTGGCTTACCATCACTTGTGTTTTCAAAGGATAAACCGTGCTCAGCCTGTGAAAAAGGTAAACATCACAGAGCATCCTTTAAAACCAAAACCAACTTTTCCATCAGGAACTGCCTACATCTTCTCCATATGGATCTATTTGGACCTATCAGTCCAAGGTCTATTAACCATGAGAAGTATACTCTGGTCATAGTGGATGAATACTCTAGATACACTTGGGTATTCTTCCTGATCAAAAAGAGTCAGGCAGCTGAAACAATCATGTCCTTTGTCAGGAACATTGAAAATCAAAATGACATTAAGGTCAAACAGATTAGAACTGACAATGGGACTGAGTTCAAAAATTATGAACTTGAATGTTTCTGTGATGAGAAAGGTATTTCCCAAAACTTTTCCTCTCCATACACACCTGAACAAAATGGTGTTGCTGAAAGGAAGAATAGAACACTCATTGAAGCTGCTAGGACAATGCTATGTGGATCAGTCCTTTCCAACCATTTTTGGACTGATGCAGTCAAAACTGCCTGTTATACACAAAACAGATCCATCATTGTCAAGAGACATGGGAAAACCCCATATGAGTTATTCAAAGGAAGAATCCCTGACATCAGCTACTTTCATGTCTTTGGGTGTCCTGTGTTTATTCATAATCACAAGGATCACTTAGGGAAATTTGATGCAAAAGCTGATGATGGATACTTCCTAGGATACTCACTTGTCTCAAAAGCCTTCAGAGTGTTCAACACAAGGAGACAGCAGACTGAGGAAACATTTCATGTTACCTTTGATGAGAGCACTGATGCAATCAGGTTCTCAACTGCCTCAGTAGAAGAGATAGGAATTGATAACTCTTCAAGATATCCTCCTGATGAATATCTTCCTGAAAACAATCCTTCTACTCAGTATCAAGATGATGCTAACCTCTCCTATTACATAATCCCTCACAACCTACCTAACCCAACCATCACTGAGTTTGTTGAGGCACATGCAAACACTGATGAAATTAATCAGTCTGTTCAAAATGCTCAAGAACCAAACAATCTCAGTGATCAGGTAGACACTCAAGATCCAATCAATGATCATGTGTCTACTCCAGAACCAACCCCTCTACCCAATCAGGCCTCCACAAGTTCAAATCAGTATCCAGGACCTCAGGAAAGTTGGACTAGGTCTCAGGACATTGAACTTGTCAATATTATTGGAGAGCCTACTGAAGGCATGCTCACCAGGAGCATGGCTGCTAGTCTAAGAGCAGCCTCAGCCAATGAATGCCTATTTGTGGACTTCATTTCCACAATTGAACCCAAAAGTGTTAAAGAAGCACTTACACATCCAAGTTGGGTTCAGGCCATGCATGATGAACTTGTAGCCAAAGGCTATAATCAACAAGAAGGCATTGATCTGCCTCAAACGGTCAACCCAAATTAACCAGGTAAATGGTCAACAAGAGTCAATCACTTGAGAACACGATGCAATTTACCAGAGGAGTTAGTGTTTTCCCCAGGTCGTTAAGTCCCAGCGAGGTGTGAATTCTGAAATAAAACGAATTTGTGATCGGGTGACGATTGAACGGAGAAGGATTTTGGTTGATAGGTTGATTAAATTAAGGAAATAAAAGAGAATAACTTTAAATAAGCTATGAAAACAAGAATGTGAAAACAAAATAACTAGAAACGTTTAAAACCTAAAAACGCGTATGTTAAATAAAAATTACGTACGAACTAAAAACGAGCCGTATATATATATATTTTTTATTATTCCATTTTACTTTATTTTGATAAAGTACTTAATTATAAGCACTTTTATAAAAGACAATATTTTTGAAAACTTGAAATAAGCACATAAAAAAGCAGATTAAAGCAGCCGCTTACGAAAACGGGCTAAAAACTAAAATATTAGAAAATCTAATCTTACAAGTACAAAATTATTTTTCTTAAATCCTAAATAATAAAAGAAAATTTTAGAAAAAAGATTTATATTTTTCTGACTTTTATATTTTTTATTATGAATTAAAAACTATTAAAACTAATAAAAAGGTTTAAAAATAGTAAACGACTTAGGAAAAATTTGAAAAATTCAAGGTAAATACTATATGATAGCAGAATACTAGGAAAAATATAAAAAGTTAGATAAGCCCACTAATAAGCTGAATGGGCTAATAAGCAGTTTGAAAATAAGCACAAAAATAAGCAAATAAGCACTAGAATGCACCAAAAGCTCAGGTACAGTGTAATATACTAAAACAAACTCAATTCAACTGAAAAACCTCAGATATGCCCTGGCCGTCAGCCGATTCGAGTAATATTACAGTTTACTAAAAGAAAGAAACAAGGCTAAATGGCATACTTCTAGCTGAATTTTAAGACACTAAATAAGCAATTTTTTGGAAAGTGAAGGGGGCAAAATCAAGCTTATACTACTGGCTATCCAAATCACCAAAAATTTCCAAAATTAAACATCATTTGCTATCCTAATTTGACCCTAGATCAGCACTCAGAATCTGGGTTTAAACCTGAATTTTTTTTTGACTTTTGCAGTAAAACACAAAAGTTGACTTTGGTGAGTTTTGATCTCTTCTAATCTACTGAATAGGTTATATTAAGCTATTATAAGGCCTATTTAAGCTATTCTCACAACTAATGAACTAATATTGATGATCAATGGACCTAAAATTCTAACAGTTAATGAAATCTAAGGCTTTAAAGCTAATTTTGACTTTTTTTACTATGACTACTGGTTTTTATGGTTTGTTTGTTCTAATATAACCTTATATGACTTTATAAACTAAAAACAACAACTAAAACAACCTATGACTCATAAATTAAACTTAAGCCAAACACTCCTTTAAGTGATGTCAAATATGATTTTCACAACATGTAACTGATTCAGACCATGAGACTTGAACATAAGCAATCAAAATGACATAATAAGCTGATAGGAACATAAAAATAACAATTACAACACTAACAACTACAAATTCATGAAAAGGATAAAATAGCAGTTGAAATCAAAGGTGAGCAACAAAGAAAATCAGTGAACAAGCAGGTATTAAAAAGCAATAATATGACATAAGAACACTAAATAAGCATAAATTACCCAAGATAAGCAGTATTTATGCACGTGTACAGTAAAAGCAAAATAATGGAAAAGTGAGCTTACAAATGATTTTCAACACAGAACCATGAACTAGGGACCAAGAACGCAACCTATTGCCTCCCCTAAGGCTCTAGAACCATGGCCATCCCATATTTACCATGCTCCAAGCTTGAATCTTCTTCCTCACTGATTTACCTTTCTTGATTTTTTTTTTCTTTTCTATTTTTTTTTTGTTGTATTTTTGAATTTTTGAATTAAGTTGAACTAAACTGAGATATTAAAGTTTAAATGAGTTATATAAACTTAAAGTGACTCAATAAATCAGTAAATAAACACTTTTAACAACCTTTAAGTAAAAATGAGAAATTTAGCATTTTTAAGCAAAATCTGAATCAAGCACAATAAACTGAAATTAATATAAGAGAACTCTTGTATTACACTAGAAGTACTGGAATTACAATGTAAAAGCTAAGTTTGATAACTAAAATGGGAAATTACATTAAAACGACATACTACTCTAAACTAAAAACTACATTAGCTACTAACTGACTGCTCCTTCTTCTTTTTCTTGACTTATAAAGGCTAGTGAAGCTTTCTCTTTCTTTCCCATCAGTTCTGAGCCCTTGGATAGCTTTACTTTGATCTGAGCCCTCTATTTCACTTTTGGCGGGAAACCAGGGGAAAGTCATTTTGGCTTTTTCTCTGAGTCATGTGGGCAAGTGGGTAGCTAAGTAGGTGGAGAGGATAGCGTGTGTAAGTGAAATGAGTAGCCAGCTTGGGGGGTGAGGTGGTTTTGTGGTATCCTGGTTTGGCGGGATTGGTACTGAGGAAGAAAAGGTTGACTTTGGTGTTGATCGATGGTGTTTATCTGAAATAAAAAAGATACGGGGTAAGGTTTTGGGATGGTTGGGCTTTTGTGGTTTTTGGGCTTGGGGTTTAGTAAAGGGTTTAATTTGGTGGGTTATGGTTAAAGGTATTATTGGTTTAAAGGTTTAGGTTTAGAGTTTAAGGACCTATGTTGTAACATTTGGATTTTTAGGGACTGAACATGACAACTTTCCAAAGTTTGTTATAAGGACCAATTTTTAACAATTTTAATTTACCAAAGGACCAAAAAATGTTAATTGTCCAATTTAAAATGTCCAGGGGTAAATTCTGTCAATCATTGAAATTTCAGGGACTAAAGTTGCCATTTTACAAAACTGAACTTTATAAGGCTAATTTTGACAACTTGAAAATCCTTGAGGGCCTTTTATGAAAAATTTCCATGTTTTGAATAACTAGGGACTAGATTTGACAATTTATGAATAAAACACAGTCTAAATATTTTTCTGTCTTTTTGAGACTTTTCAAAGTGTTTTTGACTGTTTATGTGGGTTTAAACAAGGTAAATATATATGTATTTAGACACATATCAATCAACAAGAAGGCATTGACTATGAAGAAACATTTGCACCCGTAGCAAGGATGGAAGCCATCAGGATCTTCCTTGCTTTTGCTACATACATGAACTTCAAGGTGTACCAAATGGATGTTAAAAGTGCATTCTTAAATGGTTCACTGAAAGAAGAAGTTTATGTTCAGCAACCTCCTGGATTTGAAAACCATGAGTTTCCTGATCATGTCTGTAAGCTTAATAAAGCCCTTTATGGACTGAAACAAGCTCCCAGGGCATGGTATGAAACTCTCTCAGCCTTTCTGATCCAAAACAAATTTGTCAGAGGCAAGATAGACAACACATTGTTTATCTATAAGACAAATACTGATGTCATACTAGTACAAGTGTATGTTGATGACATCATCATTGGCTCAACAAGTTACAAGCTTTGCAAACAATTTGAAAAACTAATGGCTAAGCAATTTGAAATGAGCATGATGGGAGAATTAACCTACTTCCTTGGTCTTCAGATCAAGCAGACTGATAAAGGAACCACTATCAGTCAAGAGAAGTATGTTAAGAATTTACTGAAAAAGTATGAACTCAGTGATTGTGCCTCAGTCAAGACTCCCATGGTTCCCCCAAACAACCTTGGTCCTGATCTCACTGGTAAACCAGTAAATCAAACTCTCTTTAGAGGAATGATAAGATCACTGATGTATCTACTTGCATCAAGGCCTGATATCCAATTCTCAGTATGTCTATGTGCCAGATATCAATCTGACCCAAGAGAATCACACATCACTGCTGTGAAAAGGATATTCAGGTACCTGAAAGGTACTCCAAACCTTGGATTATATTATCCAAAATGCTCAGGCCTTGATCTTAAAGGATACTCAGACTCTGACTATGCTGGATGCAACATGGACAGAAAAAGCACCTCAGGCTCTTGCCAAATACTTGGTGGGAAACTAGTCTGTTGGAGTGCTAAGAAGCAACAATCAGTTGCCTTGTCCTCAGCTGAGGCTGAATATGTTGCGGCAGCTAGTTGTTGTGCAAATGTACTCTGGATGAAAAGTCAACTCAGTGACTATGGAATTCAGTATAAGATGGTACCCATCTTTTGTGATAACACAAGTGCAATTGCAATCTCAAACAACCCTGTTCTTCATCAGAGAACAAAACACATTGATATTAGATATCTTTTCATCAGGGACCATGTCATGAATGGTGACATTGAATTACACTTCATCCCTACTGAATATCAGTTAGCTGATATCTTCACCAAACCTTTGGATGAACCAACTTTCACAAGACTGAAAGCTGAATTAGGAATGTTGGATATCGAGAATCAGTCCACTGATTGAATCCTTCCAACTGAAGTGTAAATTCTTAAAACCTAAGGTCCCTGACTCAATGTGTACATCAGTGAAAACAAATCACTGAATCCTCAACCTCAGGAACTAAACCCAAGTTCCTAAAATCTTTAAGGTTCAGGAACTAAACCCAAGTTCCTGAATCCTTGTTGCTCAGGAATCATTCCATATTCCTGAATCCTCAGTGACTAATCCCAAGTTCCTGAAAAACCATCACTGAATGAAAAGTCATTCAGGGCCCTGAAAAAGGACATTCAATACTAACTTAAATGCTCTAAGTATCTAGTTAGTAAATGTCCGAGGTTGGTAACTGAATTCTTATTAAATATAAGAATATTTGTTCTTTTTGCCTTTCTGGCTTCCACCTCTGGGCCACCACATTCCCACTTGGCATTAAATGCCTCTCCAATCACATTACAGATATGTGATGACTTATCTCTGCAAATTACACTTTTGCAGAACTGCTCAACTGTTCACCTTGACTGTTGCGCCAAACCAGGGAAAAGTGGAGTGTTGGCATTAAATGCGGATCCCAAAACATTTTATTCAAAACAGTTTCCAATAATTCTTTTTGAATAAATTAAATCTGCTTAATGCCTAAAGTACCCTCCACTTCTATTCCCTATAAATACCCCAACAAAAAAGAACACACACACGTCTATTAGAAATTTTAAGCAAATTCTGCCCATTTTTTCTCTCAAAACTGATAGTGTGTGTTCTTAGCTTTAAGAAATCCCAAACCATCTTTGTTACCAGACTTACCAACAAATATGGCTTCTTCTAAAGCTGTGACATACGCCCCTAATGTGGATTTCACATTGGAGGGTGTAGACCTCACCAAGAACAATGTGGTGGGAAACTTTTCCTATCCACAAAAGTTCCCAGCCTACAAGAACGTTATGAAATATCTTCAAACTGTTTTCTTGCAAAGGAATTTACCAAGACCCCCTCAGTCATCTACCATGACTACCTGAGGGAATTCTGGTGTACTGCTGTGGCTACTTGCCCAAAAGACACCAAAGAATCCATCATCACATTCACAGTGATGAATGGGAAAAGACCCCTTTCCCTGGATTACAACACCTTCATCAAGGCCACTGGTCTTGATTTTGCTGAGGCTTTTGAGCCCAATCCCACTAATCAAGAGGTCAAGAATGAATTAATCCTTCTAGGACCTCATGACCTCAGACGTCCTGATCAGTCTGCTGGAGCCTTATTGGAGAAGGCTCCACTAGTCAAAACCTGGTTCCACCCAGTCTGGAGGATCCTGATGACATTTGTCATTCAGGTCCTTGGGGGGAATAAATCCTCAACGGAGCAATTGAACTCATCACAACAATTGATGTTGTTCAGCCTCCTGGAAGGTACAAAGATTGATATCAGAGGAATAATCTTCCGAGACCTCGTTGCCAAGCTCTCAGGAAAATCTAGGCAAAAACATTTGTCTTACCCTAGGTTTATTTCCTGTGTGCTTCAGGACTTTTTTGGTTCTGACTATGAAAGGTCTAACGTCGAAGGCACAAAGCCTGACGTCTTGCATAAGACCAATTTTTCTAGTGGCATCCCTGAGGTAACACCCATTGCCCTGACCACCTATATGATGGAGGTGATTCAAGGGGAGAACGCTGTTTCTCCAGTACCTTCACCTACAAAGAAGGTGAAGAAGACTAAGAAGGGTCAGTCCAGTAAGGTGGTTAAACCCAAATCACTCGCCACTGAGACTGATGCCGAAAACCAACTAAACCTTAAAAAGAGGTTAAATGTGGCCCAGACCTCTGAGACACCCACTACAGAGACCCTCCTGACCACAAAACAAAGGCCAACGGAGGGCACTGAGCAATCATCCTCAGTGTCCTCGGGCAAACCCTTTCCACATATTCCCACTGACATACACAAGTCTGAGGGATCAGGAACATTCACCATTTCACATCCCCATGAAGGAACTGACAAATCACAATCAGTTCCTGAGGGAGAAAAGGGTTCTAAATCCTCGGTGGGGCAGCACTACTCCACTGAGAAGGGGACCCACAACCTCTCACATTCCGATGAAGGAACTGATAAATCACACTCAGGGCCTGAGGGAGAAAAGGGTCCTAAATCCTCAGTAGGACAGCACTATCCTACTGGGAAGGGGACCCACAAACAATCACATCCTGCTAACGTTCCTGATCAATCACACTCAGGATCTCAGGGAGTTAAGGATCCTAAATCCCCAAAAGGACTGTACAATCCTGATGGGAAGAGGGTCCATCAATCATCACAATCAGTACCTAGTGATACTACTGGAAAGCACCCATCAGTAGTTGAAGGTGCTAAGGGGGACAAAGACTCAGAGGGAAAGAAACAACCCGCTGATATGGAACCCATCAACCCCTCAGGCGGATCCATTCACTCAGGAACTGCCCCCAAAAGCCAGGCTGGTATTACCCCAGTTATTATGGCTAGTCAGGCTGAGCAAACCCACTCAGTTATTATGACAACGGGGTCAGGACCTGGCCAAACCAAAGGCGAGTCTTTTTATAAAGAGGAGCCGGTTGAATTTTTGGGTATTGAGTCCATGGGGGACTTTCAGGCTCTTCTTGAGTCTGATGAAGAGCTCAAGGAAGAGAGTGAAGAGGAAATTTTTGAGGCAGGTGAGGATATGGAAACTGATGTACAATCTGAACACTCTGAACAACCTGAACAATCACATCAGTCATCTCCACATCCAAGTGAAGAATCAGAACCTCAGGCTGCTGGTTCTTCGGATACTGACAACATCCTCACCAAGTATGACAACACTCTTCCTCTCACTGAGAGACAATTGGTCAAGTTCCTGCTCAAGACCAACAAGGCTCTCTTCCAAGGTCTGACTGAAGAAATGTTTGACCAGCACACTGAAGCCGTTGTTCATTATGTAAACCTGAAGGAATCAGTGGAAGCCCATCATGATGATGAAAATGAGCACATGTCATCTATCTCCTTCTCCCTGACGAATCTTGATTACAACTTAAAATTGTTCAACGAGGCTCTCACCAACTTACAAAAGAGCGTTGAAACAATTCAAGAGTCAGTGAAAGATGACCCTGAGCTAAACAAAAAAGTTCTTCAGGCTTCAGAAACTTACCAGCAACAAACTTCTCAGTTGACTGAGCTGGTAACTGTGCTGAGATCCTCAAATCTTCAGGGACTCAACTCATCAGTGGACTCCATCCGATCTTCCCTGGGTCTTATGGAGTCCCACATGGCTTCTTTGGCATCATCTTCTTCGTCCATGGCTTGGAATCTTGGGCCAAGGATGACTGCATTAGAAGCTTCTCAGGCTTCTCTTGAGACTAAGGTCTCAACTCTTCAGTAGGACACCTCAGACATCAAGTCCATGATGACTGAGATCTATCAGGCCTTCAAAGGTCAAGCTCCCTCAACTTCAGTGAGCAAACCAACTCTTGCTCTCACTATGGGTCAAGCAACAGTTGAGGGGGATAATGTCACTGAAGAACCTCCACAACCTGAACAAGAACAACCTCCTTCTCACACTGAGGGGGAGAATCCTGAAGCCACCACATCTTCATCCCACCAAGACAAAGGCAAGGGCATTCTAACAACCACTGAACCTAAGCCCACAATCTTGGTGCCTGCCTCCAAGGAAAGAAGGCCAGACCCTGATGAACCAGTCAGGGTTCCTTATGAAATCAATGGGGTAATGGAACTTCTCACTCATGCTAAAATTCAAGCTCACGTAGAGAAAGAGGAGGCAGCAAAGAAAGCTGCTGAAGATGAAAGGCAGAACAAGCTTGCTCTCATTCAGGTTGCAAGTGAAGAGGCTGAGAAGATTGGGATTGAGGCAAAAGACCTTGCTAAAAGGAAAGGTGGCAAGAGCTTTGTGGAAGCTCAGAATGCTAAAATGGCTGCCCTCAGGAAAAGAAGGGAAGAAAGAATGAAAAGGACTGAAGAGATCAGGCAAAACAGGATTAAGAGATATCAGTGGATCATGACAAACATGTTGAAACCAGAACCAATCACTGATGTCAAGATTCATCGAAACACCACGCCTGCCACTGTAACTGTCTACAGAGGTGCTGGCATGAGAAACTTTGATGTTCATACCCCCTTCA
This sequence comes from Artemisia tridentata subsp. tridentata, assembly GCA_021014915.2. NCBI lineage: Eukaryota > Viridiplantae > Streptophyta > Magnoliopsida > Asterales > Asteraceae > Artemisia > Artemisia tridentata. The sequence continues at coordinate 380,321,167 of CP139505.1, forward strand.
GATTCGCCGACTTCGGGATCACTGAATTGGATGAGTTGGGTCCAATATTAGCGAAAAAATCAAATGTTGTGGTCCCTGGTCTGTTGAAGTCCCTGAGCCTGAGGTATGAAAGATTGACAGCAGCACCTCAGGAACTTGGTATTCCATCTCTTCTTCCTGCTTTAGCTGAACAGCCTGCCCCTTCTCAGTCTTCTTCAAGAAAGAGAAAGAAGATTGAAGTTGAGCCTGAGATCAAGGTTCCTGGTCTTGACTGTAACAGGGCTCTCCCTGAAGGTGTTCCATTCAGGAACAATATGGTCATTGAACAACCTGAGAGAGGTATGTTCTTCATTGATGAGTTCGGTGACCAAGCCTTTCAGAGATGGAGTGATATTGATCTATCAGGGATCAAAGCCATGCTTGGCTTTCTAATGATGGCCTCCCCACTCAAAACTTCTGAAAATGAGAGGTTTTGTCAAGATCTGAAAAGGAAAATCCAAGAGCACCCTGACCAACAAGAACTGCAGTCAAAGAAGCCTAAGCTTGAAGCCCTTGGGATTAAGTTGAACTGATGAATCTGCCTGACTACCACCACCACCACCTTTTTTGTACATAGTTTTGATAGGACTTGTAATGATATCAATAAGATGATGTTTTTATTATTTCAGTGTCCTTATTTACATTCTAGTACATTCAGTATGAGTAGAAGTCATTAGCTCACTCATTACTGATCAAAACACTTGGAATAATTTATATTCAAATAGGGGGAGATTGTTGTGTTCGTCAGTACCCAAGAATACTTAAAACAAGATTTGAACACAAATTAACCAAGTGTTAACTTAAACCGAGAACAATTCAAGTCACTGAGAGAACAGTCTCTCAGTGAGTCATCTTCAGGATGCTTAAGGCGAATTCAAGAAGAAAGATTCACTTCTCAGGAAGGCGGTACTCCCTGAGTAGAACTTAAGCCGAAGAAGAAGATGATGGTTCAGTGAGTATTGGACAAGAACTCACTGAACCCCAGTCTCCTCAACAACATTAAAGTGATTGAAGGCTGAGGAACCAATGCCAGAAGAATAGGCGGGAACAAAAGGGAAAGATCTGAGAAGATAAAAGTGTCAGACCAAACACTCTTCTCTTGTCAGATACCAACCTTCTCTATTGCGGCTAAAAGTCATGGAGTGTCAGCCAACAACTCCCAAAGTCTTATTAGCCCATTCCTATTGGTTCTTGGAAATGACAATTACTATTTGTAATTGTCAGACACGCTACCTCAACAACTTGTAATATTTTAATCACTTATACTTAGATTAATTGTGTATAAATAGATTAGATGGAGAGAAGTTATGTGTGCTTTGTATATTGAAAGCTTAGAACTTTTACAAAGTAACTTCTCTCCTACAAAGAGTATATAACTCACTGAGATAGCTCAGTGGGTATATTGTTACCACTCAAGCAAAACTTGAGTTTCGATAGGAGACACCATAAACCCTTGTCTATTCAATCCCAAGTGTTTGTTCAACAAAACACTTGGGTAATAGATTCTTGGAATTATTTCTAATAAGAATTTAAACGTTGAAAAATATTGTGTTATTTATATTCACGTATTATAACTGTTAGAAATATTCTTTGCATTGATCTCAGTCATAAGCTCACTTAGTTTAACTTAATTGTTATTACTTGGTGTGCTAAGGGAACAACACTAACGTTCTTTGAAAATGCAAACAAAAAGACATAAACAGAAAATTGTGTGTCTTTTCCACCAAAAAGGTGAGTATAAACCAACACACACAAACAGGGAATATGGTTGCTAAAATGCTTAGACGACCTATCATGATTTGATGAGCAATTAACTGCTGAATGTCATCGACACTATCTTGCTATAGCATCATGGCTAAAAAAAATTAATCAAATGCTTTTACTCATCATTGGTCCTCACCAGAAGCTCGAGGTTGCAGTGGATCCCTACCCAGCTACCATTCACGAAGATTTATGTAGACTAAGGTATAACAGCAGCTGGTATTTCCTATAGAATTAAATAAAACTTTGTTGTAAGCTTACACTATGAGATTGAGTTCTGACCATAAAATCAACTATCATGCTAACATAGGAAGTTTCACTCCTCCTACTTTCTCATCTCCAACTCGAGTGGCATTTTTCGTAATACTAATTATCTGATTCTGATCATTGCCTATCTTCTATTTACTTTCCAAAAAGCAAGGCTGAACAATCATTTGTATTCAGGCATACTGAAATTGGTTCTGATTCTTCCAGATAAGCAAGTTCAGAGGGTATTTTGATCAGAAATCTGAAAACTGTAAGAATCTTGAACATCATTTTGTAGAAAAAACATATAATTTTTTTTCAAAGGTTTACCTCTCATGCACCAACAGTCGAATGTATAAACCCAACACATCAAAGTAGGCTTTAAATTCATTTCCTTTCTGAAACCGACCTTATCCCTGCACAATTAATTGTACATGTTAAAATACATATTAAAAGGTACTCCATATTAGACTTACAGAAACTATCCTATAGCATATAATGTAAACATAAACTATGTTAGACTAAATACTAAAATGTTACCCAAAGCCACAGGTTCAATCGCTTCAAGCTTATCCTCCGCGTCAAACTTATTCACCGCCGCAACTCGAAAGCTCAGAAAAAATGCGCACATGCAAAATCAAAACCCCACAAACCAAAAACTTTCAATCTTTTATGTAAAAGCTCGAAAGGGAATTAATTTAAAGCCAAACTATTAAACCCCAATTCATTTTGAATGATCAAATAATTAGGTCTCCTACTTTCTCATCTCCAACTCGAGTGGCATTTTTCGTACTACTAATTATCTGATTCTGATCATTGCCTATCTTCTATTTACTTTCCAAAAAGCAAGGCTGAACAATCTTTTGTATTTAGGCATGCTGAAATGTGTTATGATTCTTCCAGATAAGCAATTTCAGAGGGTATTTTGATTGCTTATTAAAACTGCGTAGCTTATTTTAAAGAGAAACAGTTTCATGCTGCCCTATAGTCTACAAAAGACCGCAAACACCGTCACATAAACTAATAGCTAAGGTGTGTTTGTTTAAGCTTATTTCTGGGCTAATGAGTTTACTTGATTTCGGCTTATATTGCATAACCTTTCCTTATAGGATCAATTGCCTAGTCCCCCCATATTATTGAACAGTTGATATGCACTTGAACTACATACTTCTAAGCACTTTACCCCTTTTAATTCATCTCAACACCCATTGAGCACTACACTGCTATGAACTCTGGTAGAAAAGCATCAGTACACAGTACAACTTATCCTTAATCCTGAAACACTAATCCTAAGAAATCTAAATAAATCAAAAAGGCCAAAAAATCTTTCGGTGTTGACATAATCCTCAAGCAATAACCACAGGCAAGTACCTAAATGCAGGTAATCCCTAATCCTCAAACAACTTATACTAAATTCTGAAACAATAACTTTAACCAAAACCATCATGACAACCTACCCAAATAACCAAAGCGAAGTACCCAAATTCAGATAATCCCTAACTCTGAAGCAACTTACAATTAATTCTAAAAATCCTTAAACAACAACCTCAATAAAAAACTTCAGCGCAAATAACCTGTATCTTCAAAAGAATCCAACTATAAAGATCCTTAGTCCCAAAACAACTTCTGGTTAATCCTCAAACAACAACCTTAACGAAAATCCTATATCATCAAAAGAATCCGAGTCTAAAGATCCTTAATCCCAAAACAACTTATGATTAATCCTAAAACAATAACGTTATTTTTAATTCATTAAAAATCAGAGACAAATTACGATATAAAAAAAAATTAATTAGATGATTATTAAGAGAAACGCGTATATTGAACAAATAACACAAACCGAAACCACATGTATCCTCTTATTTCAAATCTGCATAACCAAACCAAAACATAAACTCAAACTAAAAATACTAATCAAAAGCAAAACTTTTTCACTAACTCAACAAAGTTCTAATTACCCTCCGTATGAATCTTGTTCTTCTTCTTTTAATCTTAGTGTTGTTGTTGATCGATTTGCACGAAGTGGATAACCGCCATATTAAATCGCCGAGGATAAGTATGGAATCAATTGACGGTAGTTTTGTTCCAATCCGGTACCAAAAACCCCCAAAAGAAGGAATACTTTTGGGCCAGGCTAACGTTTTTAGGCTAACGCAAGGATGACGCGAAGATGACGTCACCTGGGAGGGGCTTAAACTCGACGCTGTATAATATATATAGTAATTGTGTACAATACATTCGAGCTTGATATAAGCCTATAAACCAATGCTATAGTATGTTTTTGTATATTTCACAAAGGTTTATACAAAAACCTACTTTCCCCACCATTCACAAAACAATTAACCTTTTTAGAACTCTAACATGGATCATTTTACTAGTTAGTTATAGAATAAACAGTATCAAATATTCATTTTTTTGATACAACATAAGTTGACTGACTTTTCGTGTTTTTTTTTTTTAATTTTTTAATATTGTATTTTATAGACTTCTCAAAAGTCGTTGTGATCTTTTAAAATGACTTGCCAAGTTTCCTAACAAACATCATCCGTTCCAAAAGTGCACCTCGTGATACATCACGTTTATGTCCAGGAAATTGCATACAGGATAGGCCCGTAGGTACAATCGAAACATGCATGAGGTACAAAACCCTTAAAGCAAGCCAGATACCAAAGAACATGGTTGCACATACCGGAATAGCGAAAAGGTGCTTGCCATGTCTTGAAATGCATAGCGATTCGGCCTTTTGGCACCTAACACTAATGTAATATGATGAAGATTTAAAGGATGTAACTATACAGAATTTGTTATCACGACTCAGTCGCGTACATTAATAAATAAGAATGAACCTCCATAAGGTAAAAAGAATATGTGGGTAATGCTCGTTATACCGATAAATATCATATATATGCCAAAATAGTCTACTTTAAATGCTCCCGAGCCTGCTTACTGCGCTCCTTTCCTGCCAGAAAGAAGAAAAATAAAGCTTTGAATTAAGAACACTAGTAGTGCAGAGCAACAGAGCTATAATATGAAATGTAAAGACTTTATAGGATGCAGCTTAAGAGGTAGGCTAAGATCCTGCTGCTAAACTTCCTTTACGGCTTTATCCCGAGATATCATTGGGCAGAGTGGCAAATTCAAAGTTATCACGTTGCTCATTGTAATCATTATAAAATATTGGTGCTACTCGATTTTAAGCATGGACTTGTGAGGAAACTGAAAGCAGTTTCTTCCTAGTTAATCAAAAAAGGTGTCTAATTTTGAAGTTGTTTATACTGTACCCTTCTTGTTATCATACAACTAGACAACTAGTACTCTCTTAAGCTACCGTTTCTGCTAATTTCAGGTGTATATAACTATGTACTAATCTTGGTTGGTTGGTTCCAGAAGATTCCTAATTCTGATATCGGTATTGCATATTCCATTTCAAAATATGGCACAGCTGTAACTTGAAATGTGTCTGCATCCTCGATGTTCGAGAAAATATGGTATCTATTTGCCACTTCTGTTGGAGAAAATACTAATGCCTTCTTTAAAGAACAGATGGGCCGTGCATGTTCATTTATATTACAATATTCTCGGCTATCATATAAATACCCCAACAAGATTCTAAATCTAACGCAAGTGGATTTTGTGCATTCACTCATAACAGTAAGAATGATAATGGACTGATGATCTGAAAGAAACATAACTTGTGGCAAGAGGTGGGATAGGACCAAGCTTACTGAACAGTGATTGGCTGAATTTCAAAACATTGTGTTCATCCAGAAAGTACAGACGGCAATTTATGTATCTACAACTAAAGGATTGTTTGGGCTGGGTTTTCTCTCTAATGGGTAAAGTAGAAAAATTAGCTTAGCAAAAGGGCCACAAGGTTAGAAAGCCGCCCAAAGTGTATTCTTATACATTATTTATAAAACCTCGTAAATCAATTTTATATAGTTCTGAAAACGTCATCGGTCACTTTCCCAGACCTTCTAATCCGAGAAAAAGGAAGGAAAAGTTATAAGTATTTTTGAAAATAGATCTGTTGTAACTATATTTAACACGCCAACTGTTTATGAAAAATATGAAATACGTACTCAAGAAGTGTTCCAAGCCAACCGACCCATTCTGACTTATACATAAGCTCAACCAAACCCAACCCTGGGTCATTTACCTAACCTGTCAACGTAGCCACCTCTAACTAACATTTCAAATGGTAGTGGATACTTACAGGTGTAGCCCGAAGAGATTTGCTACAAGTTGTCTTCAACAGAGAATCAGACATAGGCCCGTCCATGCCAATGCGATGATACTGACCCCCCTACAAAACAGACAACAATGTCAAATGCAAATCATCCAAAATTTAATCAGCAAAACCACAAATAATAATCTAACCTACCGAGTGTACTGATCCTTCATCTTGGTTATCTGAAAAAAGAGACGAGTAGAATCCTGGATCATATATGGGCTCAACAGAACCAGAAGTACGCCTAATTACAGGAGGGGTGGCAGGACTTATAAAACTGTTCCTCACATCCCACTCTCCATCTCGAGGAACTGTACTATCTATAAGTGATGGCCCCAATCTATACATCTGAATCCATAATAATGAGGATGATGATCTTACCGTGAACCCAATAATTTGCATCAATAGAGTCAGTCTCACTGAAAATATGGCAAATTCTCCATATATTTCTGAAGAAATATCCCTGCATACAAAACAAGCTTTTCAAGACAAATACTAAAGACTCGCATATTATTTTCTTGGAAATTCTATCGGTTATGCACAAACTTATGTGTTAGAAGTGAAAGTCACACAAAATGTAATTTTAGGCAGCTTACAAATATGAAAGTATATAAATGTGATTCGCCAATTTGAGAACATCCACAGTCATTGCTTACATTCTTATCGTAACTAGTGAATTATTGTGAATTATGTGATACGTACAGACAGGATTGGCACTATTTACAGAAGCTTTGGACAACATATCCTAGCCTGAAAAACTTCCATGATATTGACTGTTAATTGCTAGTGTACAATCTATATCCAAAACCATGTCCAAAAATTGCTAGTGTACAATCTAAATCAGAAACCATGTGCAAAAATTGAAGAAAGCAGATGAATATGTGGAGTTATTTTATAAAAAATAGTAATACATGAAGAGGTTAACAACAATATCTAAATCGAGTGATCAAACGTTCAACCATTATGCTTGACTTTTCATTGCAAACAAACCACCATTCCTTCCGAAAACGCGAAAACAAATTTACTTTTCAAGACTGCCAAGACGTTTCAACGTTCAAGTAGGCTGGGCCTTTTTAAATTTGTATTTTCACAATTAATCCAAGTTTTGTTATTCTCGCAAAGCGCTCTTATTATGCATTTTTGCAAGAACAATTGTCAGTTGGCTACAAAAAACTGATTATGGTGGTTAGAAGAGGTTCATCACTACTTAAAAATGAATCTGCTAAAAAAATCACCCTTGCTATCGAAGTGTTATTTGTTCTAAACGTGTTGCATTGTACAAGCTTATTGTAGGAAAGTAACACTCACATATCCTATATAGCTGATATATCTGAGCGGTTATTTGTGACGAATTAGGTACCGAAAAGCCCTTATAGAGCACTTGCTAATACTGACTATGCTTTTAAACTTCGCACAAATCATATATTTGTTATATATGATTCAGCTGGTTAATCAGTTGCTACTTATGTAGCTGATTTATGTAAAAGCAATATTTGTTATATATCATTCAGTTTGTACCAAAAAAATAATTTATACATAGTGTTCTGCTATAAATACATTATAACATGGGCATAGAATAGCGTTATTTGCAATCAACAATTACAAAAATCTTATGAAATCTAGAATCTAAGTGATGCCAACTAAGATAAAGCAAAGTGATTTGTCACACCAAGTACTTCAAGATTACTTGCTTACACAAACCATTTCATATGTATTCTTTTTTATCCACTAACCTTAATTCGTCACTACTAAAACGCAAGGGGAGCTGTTATCGTTATTCATTTCAATGAAATCCATTATCATCTCAGATAAAACCTAAGATTTATAGTAATCTATGTCACCAGTAGCAAACAAAGGTATAATTATCTCGGATGAACACTTAAGATTATAAACGGAGACTAACCAGATTTCACGAAAGAAGAGGATGAACCAAAAAACATCTAGCAAAATTGCAGAAAACAAAAGAACAGCATACGTCCGGCCGAGACTCTGGCTACTGCTCTCGATTGCAACCAAAGCAAACAACCCGATCCCAACATTTATAAGTGAAACTCCATTATATAAAGCACCCAATGATCCGATCAATCCGCAAGCAATCTTCAAACATCAAAACAAAACTTCAATCAATTATCGCAATAGTATACAAATATAAAAATTATCAGTGATAATGTATGTAGCGGCCACCAGTATCAAGCTTTTTTCATTAGCGTCAACCATGTCTAAAAGCAACTACATGCACCACCAGCAATTTAGAATGATAATTCACAAGAAAATTTTCATTAGCATTATTTTAATATATTAAATTTAGCTTCAATTTTTGTAGTTTCATATTATCACCCACTCACCACTCAACACTCAACATCATCATCCCACGGGCCCTCACTTTCATCCTATACCCCAAATTTTGAATATAACAAGTAAAGAAAAGAGGGAAAAAGGAAAACAAATTCTAACGAAATTTCGACCTTGTTTTTTTTGCCACAATGATTTACCACCGGACTAAAGCATCAATCAATTACTATTTATTTTGAAACCTTGTGCATATATTAGTAGGTAAAAGTAGTTTTAATCATCAAAACAGCTCACACAAGTGGTGAACAGCACCCACGTGAGCTCTGCGGGTTGTGTGTGTGTGTTTGTTAAGAGCCGCCGAGCCACCTAGGCCTCATGCAGGGCCGTCTTTAGGGGAGTGGAAGCGGTGCCATTGCAAAAATTCATGCACTTCTATTATTATATACATACACAAATACACAATATGAAAATTGAGTGGAACTACTGATACATGTGCATTTTGTGCGTGTGTTTAAGGGCCTCTTTGTGGTGATGGCACGGGGTCACTGAAATCCATGAAACGGCCCTGGCCTCATGCATGAGGTGAATAGGGTTTTACGCGTATCAATTTGGGTGAGCTTTTCTTTTTTTTTTTTGAAAGGCGACTAACTATCTCACAATGTCCTAAGCAGGACTTGAACCCGATACCTCACACATTTTAGTGATATTAGTCGCAAGGCTTTTACCACTAAGCCACCCCTTAGTCGTTATTAACTAAAACCAAACCTGGACTAATGTATTTCAATTAGGGTGTGTTTGTTTCATTAAGATGTTTTAGGTCTGAATCTGACTACCAGTAAGAGGTGGCTAGAACGAAATAATGTTGTTTGTTTTTTTATAATTGTCCGAATGATTTTAAATGCTCGTTTCTGCAATGTATTTAAGTAATTTATGTAGATATGAAACAAGACTTTTTATCATAAATATAACATAGTTAATAGACCATCAAATATATTATATTAACACGAGTCTTCAATCTCTTATCAAGTAATAGGCAGTAAGACAAGTCCCCGACCTCATACTGAGTAAGATGTTATATGTGTAACTGGGTCTGACTCAAAAGAAAAAAACTAACAAGCAAAACGTCAACCACCTCTTACCGGTAAGAGTATCAGAGTAAGAGGGATAGTAAGACTTTTTTTAAAAAAACAAACACACCCTTAGTTTAAATCCAAAAGCAATAGGTTTCGGTCTTATTTGGTTCGGTTTTCCCAATATTTCAAAATCGTTCATTTAAATTACGAAACAATAATAACTAATACATACATACACATACAAATGACAAAATATATAAAATAAAATTATATAAAAAAAGAGTGACAGACTGACTTGAATGTAGATTAGAATGATGGCAAAGGATTGAATCTTATCGTAATCACGAAGCCGCGTCTGAATCTGACTGTTCAATTCAGGACAACAAACACAACAAAGCATCCTCAATTCAAACCTTAACCCTAACCCTAACCTTAATTATTCAACAAAAAAAACCTTATTATATTAACCCCGGCTACATTGAATAATACAACGTAAATGAATTATGTTGTTGATTGAATCAAATTGGGAGTGTTTGGTTAGTGTGTGTGAATTGTGATATGTGAAATTGTTTTTTATGTTTGGGGTGTTTTGTATCATGTTGTTTGTTTTTTTTTTTTTTGAGAATTTTTTAATGGTGAAGTTTTTTGATTTCTTTTTTTTTTAGGTGAATTTCTTTGAAATTTCTTCGACAGCGGGAGGTCTAGCTTACGTTGTTTTAATTGGGCCCGCGCTAGAGAGCTCCCTCGAAGTGGAAAGCCTTGTTCAAATACCCGATGGGGGAGAACCCCCTACTAATCCGCCCGAAGGCACGACAATTAATAGGGGTAAACTCTGCCCTCTCAGACTTGACCTGAGTATTCTCAAGCCAAGCCTCATGTGATAGTTACTTGCATTTTCTTATTTTTGGCACAATGCTAGTGTGAAAATATTCTTTAAGTTTGGTGTTAAGCTATCGACTTGGGCTATTTTGTCATAGCATGCAGTCTTCAATTTTGTCATGTTTTGTACTTGCTAGATACCAAAAAATTAAGCTATTGGTCAATATTAGATCGGCCGTAATGATACGGAGATTGACGCGTTAAAAGCATAGTTGTTAAGATCCCGATCCTGATCTTAGGATCTTACGATTTTACGATGCTACATAGCAAAAACGATCCCAACCTTACATAGGATCTTTGCAAGCATAAGATCTCATAGGATCTTGATCTTGACCATAAGATCTTAAGATATAATTCGATCCGATCTTATCCTTTATCCAACAAAAACAAAAAAAACTACACAGTTACTGATTATTTTTTATAAACTTTAAAAAGAAAATATGTTGATCATCTTAAAAAATCCATAATCAAAATTTATGACAACATTTTTATGACATATTTCTATTATTTTGTGTTTATAATAAATACTAATTTGTAGATTTGTATAATATTAAGAAGGTTATTAAGAAAATGATACTATAGTAAGATCTTCAAATCCCGATCCGATCTTACGATCATGATCTTGCAAAGACAAAAACGATCCTGAGTAGAATCCCGATCTTGAAAACCTTGGTTAAAAACACCTATCATGCATGTTTGGCCATTACAGCTCCACCACCACGCGTGGTGGTTTAGTTTTGCACAACATTTTGTTATCACCATAACCAAAACATTTTTCCTTATTGCTTTTTTTTGTATGTGTGAGTGTATTGTCAGGGACGGAGTCCGGATTTGAAGTTTAGGGGTGCTTGAATTTTTTTGTATAACGGTATAACCTCAACAATAAAAGGATAAATCATGGGATGAAACACAGTAACAAAGTCACATTGATCCTATTGTTTCGATGTTAAGACATGTCAATCAATTGAGTTATAACTTACCAACTAATGTTGCTGGTATTAAAAATCAATTTGAATACATATATCAAACCATATATGTATATCAACAAGCATATTCTATACAAAACAAAATTTTGTTGAAATAAAAGAAATTCACACTAATGCTTTCAACTTAAATTTGAAGTAAAAATACGTTGTTCTAAAATTATTATGTATGTTTAAACAAAATTTACCCAACTTAAAATATGAATACAGATAAAAACAAGAGTATAGAAAGATTAGCAGTGAATTATAAATCAATATTAAATATACATGAAAAAAACCAATGGAAAACCAATCCTAGAATAAATATAAGTAGATAGCACCAGCAGTCCAGTAACTTATTATTTGTTACTTTGTTACTCCTCCAAATTATATGTCTATTTTCAGATTTCACAAAGTTGAAAAGTGACCCCTTTACAATGTTAACCAATAAAATTTCATTCTCACTCACTTAAAAGCATTTTGATCGATTGTTATTAAAAATGGACATTATATTTGAGACAATAAAAAATACCAAAATGGATTTATATTTTGAGATGGAAAAAGAGGTATTTCATAATAACGAGTTCGGCGACGATCCGCCGCGTTGCGGCGGGGCGTTGTTTTATTTCGTTGATTATCGTTTTTTTTTACCCCGAAAAAGGACTCCTTTTGCAAAGAGTCGCCGATGGCAGGGGTATTTTTTGCCAATTGTCGAAACATTTTTTTTTTTTGGAAAAAGGACTATTTTTGCAAAGAGTTGTCAGTGTCAGGGGTAATTTTTGCCAATTTTCGAAACATTTTTTTGGAAAAAGGACTTTTTTTGCAAAGAGTCGTCAATTTCAGGGTTATTTTTTGCCAATTTTCGAAAGCTGATTTAAAAAAAAAAATAAAAAAAAAAAAAAATAAAAAAAATAAAAATAAAATTGGGCCGGTTACTGTAGCATTACTGTAGCAGTGGGCCGGGCCGGGGGTACTGTAGCATCAACGGCGTCGTTTTACATGCCTTATAATATATATATTAATATTATATGAGGGGGCAGTTTTGAATAAACTTGGGCCTAATAGGCTAGTTGGACTTGGGGGTGGCTAAGCACCGGTCAGCCCTTATAAGCTCCTCAGTGTGTATTGTGAGATAAGATTGCGTTTTAATGGGTGTGTTTAGTTGATTTGGTAGTCACCACTACGACTGTGATGATTGATTTGGTGAAAGGAGTGAATGCTGATAGGGGTGTTCATCGGTTCGGTTCTCGGTTATTCGGTTTATTCGGTTCGGGTTGTTCGGTTAAAAAAAATTTTTGGGTCATAACCGAAAACCGAACCGAACCGAAAATATTTGTGACCGAACCGAACCGAGAACCGAACCGAAGTTCGGTTCAGTTATGGGTCAAAACCGAAAACCGAAATTTTCCTAAAAAATAACTAATCATAGCACATGACCCCATGACGGTATGCCAAAATATATGCAAAACGACATACCTAGACAAGTTTTAACATTTATTGAACACAAAATACCCTAACATCATAGGACCTAGGGTTAGTCAAGTTATATTTTTTTAATTAATATATAAAAAATATTAAATATTAATTATAATTCGGTTTTCGGTTCGGTTCGGTTGTCAATATGCTAAACCCATAACCGAACCATAAACCGATTAAAATGTTCGGTTCGGTTCGGTTTTTACCAATTCGGTTCGGTTAAGAATTCGGTTCGGTTTCGGTTACTGCGGATATTACCCGATCCATGAACACCCCTAAATGCTGAAGCGGCGGTGGTGGATGCAGACATGCAGTCACCATTACACCTGCCACCTGGTCTTGGTGATGATCTTGAACCACCTTTCATGACAAATGAGCAGAACAAAGAGTTACTTGAATGATCTTGCGTCTTGCAACTTTAAAAAAATAGCCAAACATAACCAGCCAAACATAACCTCGAGGTTATTGTTTTGATTGTTTTCCTAATCATATGATCAGAAAACATTTCAATCAAGTGGTTACCTTGATAACCACTAACAAGATTCACTAAATGGCATTTTGTTTAGATCCTCTTCACAAGTGGTTAATAGTGTGACGCAAACATTTAGCGATAACCAACAACAATCACTTGATGCAATGAATGACTACATAGTAAATACTCTTGAAACAAGAGTCACATCTGGAAACCGTGTTTTAAAGAACTGGATATCAGCTTGGGCTTATGCGCATTTGTGCATCTGAAACTTCAACGGAAAACAATATTTGACTTTACAATGATAAAATGAAAATGTTTGATACTAATGAACTTGATAACCAAAAAGAAACTAAAACAACGAAAATATTTTCGATTCACTAAATGCTAAATTTTCTTGCACCATACCAAACCAAAACGTATATCAGTAAATGATTTGGTTCAAACCTTGAGATTTTTTTAACCAACTCACGATATTCCATCAACAATTGGCATGTCGATTAAGTTGTCATGCGAGATGCACTTGATCACTCATTTTGGACATGTAAAACATCTAACACGGTCATATTTACTCCACAACCTCAAATTCTAGTTTAAACCATGTCCGGAAGCTACTTTCTGCACATCTCAAGTTACCTGACGAGTGACTGCTTTAACGTCTTCAAGTAAACTATTTCCTCATCTGTGTAAAGAGCTCAGATGGAGGCCTTACTGCTCCTCCACTACTATCAAATGTCGAGAACCCACTTCCACCTTGACTGCTAAAACCTCCAAACCCACCTACACAAATTTGAACGATATATTCAGTCATATAATATGATTAATAAAGCAAAGTGAAAACACTGCCAATACAATCTGTTCTGATTTTAGGTTTTACGGTTTACCATTATAGGATTGACAACTCAACGTAAGCCTAGATCCAAGAAATAAGGTCCAGATGGCTCTCAGTTAAATTTATTACATTTTGACCCATTTTGAACACATTCTTTAGAAAAACGACTGTGGTTCACTTTTAATCTGTTTACAATAATATAAAAAGAGGTTCTATGCATAAAAAACGACTGTGGTTCACTTTACATATGTTTAACCCGTTCCCTTATTGCCAAAAAAAAAATTTATGTTGGCCCATTTGAAATTACGCACAACAATCTAAGAAAAACCAAAAAAGATTAAAAAGATAACATAGATAATATATTACCAGCTGCTGGAGCACCACCAAATCCACCAGCTGCTGGAGCACCGCCAAAACCACCGCCACCTGTAGCTACAGCACCAAACCCACCAGCTGCTGGAGCAGCACCAAAGCCACCGCCACCAAAACCACCACCGCCAGTGGCAGGAGCGCCGAAACCACCACCGCCAGTGGTAGGAGCGCCAAAACCACCACCGCCTGTGGTTGGAGCACCAAAACCACCACCGCCCGTAGCTGCACCAGCAAATCCACCACCACTTGTCGCTAAACTACTAAAGCCTCCACCTCCGGAGGCCAAATTAGCAAACCCGCTGCCACCCGAGGAAGCAGTTGCAAAACCACCAGACTGATTGCCAGCAAACCCACTGCCAAATGGATTTGGAGAAGCAACACTTCCAGGAAGACCAGCACCAAGCTGTCTTGACTGTCCAAAAGAACCAAGGACCGAACCTAGAGCCTGTTGACCTGATCCAATCTTAGCAGGCTGCCCAAACCCTTGTCCACCAGCACTTTGATTGTTGTTACTCGCAAAGCCACCAGTAAACGCGCCAAAACTACTCTGCTGTTGTGGCTGGGAAGGTTGTTGAGACTCAACACTAAAAGATGCAGGCTTAAACAAACCACCAGATGGTGGAGAAGCATCAAAAGACATAATTGGTGTACTTGCTGGTGGGTTACCAAATGGTGCACCAAACGGATTTTGTTTGGGTGCCGATAGGTTTTGGCTTGACCCGAGTCCAAACCCACCAAGGTTTCCCAATGAAAGTTGAGCAGCGTCAGGAGCTTCTTCCTCCATATCATCCTCCTGGGTAACCGCCTGATCTGAACTGTTGATCTCTCCACCAACCCCCAACGATGGATTTGAGATGGGTGGTGAGGATACAGCAGGCGATACAGATGGTTGTTCTGGTTTAGAACTTGATATTAATGCAGGACTAGCTGTAGCACTTGAGTTGAGTTGACTTCCAGAAAAAGAAATGGTTGATGGTTGACTTGTAGGTACTGATGGAGCTGAAGATACCACAGGCTGAGGAGGCGAAGCTTGGGCAGAGGATTTCTCATTTAGTTTCAAGTCAAATTTGGGGACTGAAACTACGTTCGGTTTAGAACTTTCAACTGTTACTGGATTCAATTTGTTCGGCTCGGAATTAGATGTGTTTAATTCTATGTTAACAGAGGGTTTATTGGAGGAGGTGGTAGATGGAAATGAGAGAAAAGATGGTGAAGGTCCAGATAGTGGGACGGTTTGAGTAGCTCCCAAATTCAACTTAAAACCTGTTGACGAATTACCGAGTGATGCAGCAGATGTTGTGGATGAGGTACTGTCTTTAAATGAAAAGGATGAAGGTGCTAAGCTAACAGGAATAGCCATTGATTCAGTGGATGATTTATCGAGTGATGTTGAGGATGAGGTGGCGTCTTTCAACACTGAGGATGAAGACGCTATAGCAACAGGAACAGGCAATGATGCAATAGAAGATGACACAGCTTCACCAACCTGACTTGTTCTTGTAGAAGCTTCCAGAGAGAAGCTTTTTCCTGAGAAGGCAGTTGATGAACTGGCACTCGACACAGCAGAAAATGGAGCTTCGGGAGTCTTCCTGGACCAAATGGAAGAGCTTTCAACATCTTTATTACCAGATTGTGAAAAGTCAATCGGTTTCTTCTGGAATATACTTGTGGCTAGTGGCCTTGCGGTATTTGATGAAGGTTCCAGCACACTGTGGGAATGTTGACTAAACTTAGGGTCACTGGCTACCCCAGGATCAGACTTCAAGGTGAAGGATAAGCGGCTTCTTGACTTTTCAGCAGTGGGGTCACGTGAGTCTCTTGCAGCATCTTGAGTTACAATTGGTGTTGACTGGAAACCAGAACTTGAAAAAACCACAGTAGTTGCAGGAGTTTTTAATGAATCTGGACGGTAATTACCCCAGAGTGAGTTTGACTGTTCCTCAGGACGCTTTATCTGTGCATCCTGGCTGCCTGCAGAGCATGAACATATAATAATGATCAGAAAACCAACATTGAACAATGATCAGAAAACCATCATTGAACAACTTTGGAAGCCAATGTCAAATAAAAAAATAGCTAAAAACTATACCAAAGACTTTTTTAACGCATACAACATCCAAAATCGTTTTATTCAAAGATTTCGAATCTTTTACTAACAACAAAAACAACTATACCCAATTCCGCTAAAGCGGGGTATGGGGGAGGTAAGATGTACAGTCACACCCCTACCCGAGGGTAAAGTTCAAGAAAGATCTCCCGCAAGTATATTTTACTAATAAAATCATATTTGCAATTGAAAGTTAAAAGAGTTCACTATGCATAAAAATGGGCAAAAGTTAGTTGTAGAACAACCCGACCAGACCCGTTTCAGCCTGAAACTACATCCAAAGATGTCTTACCTCTGTTTTGAGACATATTTAAGGCCCCCTGTGAGATATCATGAGAAACCATTGAACGTTCAAACAACCGGTGATTATTTTTTTGTGTAGTGGTTGGTAAAGATAATCTGGCAGGGCTCATCTGACGATCCTCTTGCAAAAGCATCCTTTTTACGGTTGTTTTTGGAGGTTCAATGCTTGCCCAACTCTGCAATCAAGTTGATGAGATTAGATATCAATGTTTTAAGATGAAACATGCAACATTAATATAACCAGCTAAGAAATTGTGCTAGACTTAACAAAAAGAAAACAAAAAACATGTTACCCTATCAAGTGAGTCTCTACGCCTCCGCGCAGTTTCTGGCTCAAAACTCTTTAGGGCACCTACTTGACTTTTCTTCAGATCAGAATGAACAGCAGCTGACCTTGAAGAAACTATTTGACTTTTTGGTGGTATCTCCTTAACTTTTTGTTGACCTGGAGAACTGAAAGTGGATCCATCGTAGGAGATTCCAATTGTGTCAAATAACTCCTTTTTCACATTCTGTTTTTTCGCAGGTTCCGTTTCAACTTTAAGTGCGGCCATTTGCTTAGAAAGACATTCAGAAAGTTTCTCAGCAGCTGTTAATTGTGCATTCATTGTGTTGTGTAAACTGTGCAAAGACTGAACATGTCTGAAAACAAAAAGATACTTTTTCATTAAGATCAAGTTCATAGATGAACAAAAATATTTAATACAATTAAAATGTGTCACATGAGAAATCTCATACCTTGGTGGGTTATGTTTGGAATGGAAAGATTTGCGATTCAGTTGGACATCACTTTTATCACCAAACCTTTCGAGCTCGAGGGTGTTTAAATGCCTTTCAAGTTGTATTACCTGGTTTGTCAAATTCTGGCATACTAAAATTGTCAGTATGACACATTATCAAAAGAATCAAAACCCAAAAAAATAATAATAATAAACAAATAACCTATCCACAAACAACTGGATACCTGATTAATCTCTAATATATGTCTACGCTTCATATCCAATTCAGAGCTCAACTTTTGGCGATTCCAAATATCCAAGTATTGACTATCTGTAGCCTGCTTTACAAGTGCTTCCATATATATTTTCCTTGCTAAAACTAAAAGAAGATAAGACATATGATCAAAGAATTAGATAATCATAAAAACACATGGTATTTGGCAATAAATATGGTCACAGAATTAGATCAAGAAAAACTAAGTTAAGAAACTTATGATACCTTGAACTGTCTTATCAAGAAGAAGTTGAACCTCTTCAATCCCTTGATGCATTGTGTCCTACAAGGTCAGTATGGAAACTATTTCAGGGTACAAAAAGTCAAACTATATGTAGATCAAAAGTAATGTTGTAAGCACCATTTCTTTAAAAAAAAAAAAAAAAAAAAAAAAAAAAAAGGAATAACAACTGTACATATTTGAAGCAGTAAGAAAACATAAATAAAGTAGAGAAGACAACGAATATTATTTAGAGAAGCTTTGCTTGGAAATGAAAATCTCAATAGTCATACAACGTTCATACAAGAGTTAAAATGAAAAACCAAAATACCAAATGGAGATAAGGTAAGAAAAAATTTTAAGAAACTCACAGTCCATGTTTGGCATCTGTCTGAAAGTAGCTGAATGCCTTCTTCTAGTGTTGCAACAGATGGTTCATGAGCAGCAACAGAAGCATAATAGAAACCACCTGGTCTTTCAATAGAATCCAGCAGGGCATCGAGTTCTTTTGCCATCTCTTCAACCTATATAAACCAGTTAGGTAAAAATTAGTATACAGGTCAATAGATAAAACCTCATATAGAGCCGATAGAAAATCAGTTGAAGGGCACTAATGTAAAATATACATTTTAAGAGAGATAAATAAAAATATTAACTGAAAGTCAAATATGCATAAGTTCAAGATTATTTACGCTGTGTTGTTCTGATAGATTGGACTCAGAATTTAACAGCCTTGATGGAGTGTGATGTCTAAGATTTTCCAGTTTCGGTTGTGCATTAGAAACTACAGGCAATGATTTTGTAAGTGCAGCTCCAGTTTGAGCTCCCGGGAAAAGTGAAGTGCTTGACGCCGATGGACCAGATGTCATCTTGGAAAATGAAAATTTCGCTACACTGGTATCAGGTCGGGTTGCTTGGACAGCAGTATGAGGTGGTTGAGAAGACTTCACATCAAAAGTTTTAGAAAATGATCTTGATTGAACAGGAAGACTATCTGACGTTATTTTTCCTGATAGTCCTGCAGTCCCTTGGACAGCTGTTTGAGCTGAAGAGGAAGACGGCACTCCAAAAACATTTGAGGAAAAGATTGATCCACTTGAAAAGGATCCAGATGAGTCATTAAAACTGAATGATACTTTATTGCCCGGTGATTCAGTAGTTGCCTTGAAATCTTTAAACATAGCCCCAGATTTTACAGTCTCAGACTTGCCATCTTGCTTCTGTGAATCAAGTGGTTGCCATTGATCTTTACTATTATTAGGCCTCACAACCGGAACATCTTGTTGTGTACTACTTATAAACAGCTGTGAGGATGCTGTAGACTTGGTTTGCTCATCTCTCGTTGGTTCATTCACTTTTAGTGTCTGAGCTTGTGATTGGGAAAGAGCCTGATCCCTGATTAGCTGAGAACTGGAGAGAGTAGACTCCTCTTCCTCATCAGAAACAGAATTTACTTCCTCTGGCAAAACCGAAGGGCCTACAGCACTGAATGTGAAATTGTAAGTTAAGCATTATTTTGTTAAGAAACACATCAATCAAGCCATAAAATACCTATTGAAAATAAAGACCAAAACTGAGACATATACCTGGCAAAATGAAACAGAAAAAGCTTTCCATCAACAGTAAGGCAAATTAAAATGCAACATGGTGAAACTTCGGTTTCTTTTTCCCCACACACGAGTTTGTCATTCTCGTTTTGGTTAACTTTGTGAATGGCGAGCCCCAATATCATATTAGCATCATCACCGTTAGCTGAAGCAGAAAACAACTTTCAATAAGAGCAAACCATGATTGTGTACGCATAGATCTCAAAAGAATTACAGTCTTACTAATCTATCCTCCAAAAAATAAGCCAAAATTATAGGCAGATGCAAATGTTACCTAGATCAATTGTCGGCATCCAGGCATCACCACCTATGATGTCCAGCATTTCAGCTCCATTCTCATTATCGGGTGACCAAACAAATAGCAGAATGTGTTCAGATGTGTTTCTCTTATTAGCAACAAATGCAAGCTCACTGTGTATGATTCAAAAAGAACATAAGATTAGCACATATCATGCAGAGAATATTGCATATTATAACAAAAGTTGGTGCAAATAAAAATCATCCGCAAGCATCATGCCTAATGTCTTAAAAACACCTGATACGCCCTAAATTAAGTATGGATTA
The DNA here is from genome assembly GCA_021014915.2 of Artemisia tridentata subsp. tridentata. Classification (NCBI taxonomy): domain Eukaryota; kingdom Viridiplantae; phylum Streptophyta; class Magnoliopsida; order Asterales; family Asteraceae; genus Artemisia; species Artemisia tridentata. The sequence continues at coordinate 380,341,575 of CP139505.1, forward strand.
CTTCAATGTAACAAGGTTCATAATAATAAATAGAACCAAGTCAAAGGCTGATTTGGTTTAGAGTTAATCAAACTTTTGATTTGTTTAGTTTTAGATAACCTACTATTTGGAAACTTACCTTTAACTTTTTAAGTTAGGTCGCATTAGAAGTTTAACCATTTATTGATAATCCAAGTCAACTTAACACATAATTGCCCAAGCGTACAAATTTTTACTGTTGTAGACCAGAACAATCATGTACAAATGTCAAGAACAGAAATATGAAGAGCTACCCTGCCTACCCATATTGAAAGCATATTGCAGATTACAAATGATCTCGACTGCTCAAGTATATCACACACGTAACCAAGAAACAAGATGATATAAAGAAACGTTTGCAGTAAGCATCAATAAGGTCCATAACAGTGTCAGTGTGCACGCCAAGCTTACAGCCACCACGTATAGCATAACTATCCCGTAATAATGGATAGCTACCTCACAGACAACATATAAATAGAATGTCTTAAAAAAAATTAATTTCAAATGAAACTAACATTATTGTCAAAACATCACCCAAGGGGCAAAAAACTTACAATTCATCCAAGTAGCTCACAAGCGTATAGGGTCCACTTCCAGATGGAATGTCGTCTTCGTTAATAGCAAGATATGGAGAACTAAAGGTCAATGCCATTGGATTGGAAGAGGTCTATAAGAAAACACATTTATTGATCAACACAAGACACGAAATTTAAGAATCTAAAGAAAAACATAGAACTCTAATACAGAAATATGTTGATAATGAAATGCTCAAGAAACAGATCTATATCCTCTTCAAAACCAAAAAGACACTAATATGTTTACTTACATTTGTAATTTTGCCATCTTTGACACTAATGAGTTGAACTGCATGATTCTCCTCCTTCCCATCCGCACTTAAACAATAACACCCTAACATAATGCAATCTGGGCGAACCCACCTGATAGAATCCACTGTAAGGAAAACAAACATACACGTCAGGATCCATTTCAACTCGTGTCAAAAATGAATCATTTATCAAATATTGCAGGTTCTAACGTGTCTTGAAGTTTTCGACCCTCTACAACCGATCCGAGAATGAGCCAAGGTAATAGCTATAAAGCTACCATCTTACTTATAGAGTAATGCCCAGAACCGCTAGATTCTTTTTAGAGATATATGTATAAACTGGAAAATAAATTCCCAGATTTCTCATGGTAAATCTAATAACATGATATCCCAGATATAAACTAGGGATACAGGATACTGTCAGGGGTCCATATGCAACATACTGACACAACACTAATAGCATTTGCAATAGTTGCACATGGAAACAAAGTAAACAAAAGCCAACAAAGGGCTACTCAGTTCTGTATTTAGGAGCTTCAACTGCTTAATTTAACATCTAAATGGTCAAGTCTCATCGACCCTTGGAACAACAAACAACAACAACAAGACCCAATCCCGCTGGGGCAGGGTATGGTAAAGTAAAATTTCATAAAATAGAGAACCTGGCAACAACAACAACAAGTCTCATCGACCCTTGGGTTGTGAGTTTAAACATCTTTAGACACATGGTAGTGCACTTCTTTAAAAATTTCATAAGAGATAATTGGTAAAGTAAAAAATGGTCATAAAATAGAGAACCTGGCAACAAAGTAAGCAAGGCGTAAAGATCACTAAAAGTAGTGGGCTAGTGGCACTAGGCAATAAAGTAATAAGAGCCAAAGAAGAGCTATTTAGCTTTACGTTTAGAAGCTCCAGATGCTTAACATCTAAATGATTTGTACAGTGACTAATAGGCTATAGCTAGCATCTTCAGAAACATATTTGACAGTTCTTTGCTATTTCAGAAAGAGACCTTTTTTAGAGTAAAAGAAATTTTATTAAAACTCAAAACCTAGAAGTCATTACAAGCCCAGAACATACAATCTTTATGTCATTGTGGCAAAACCTTGATTAATGGCAAACAAGAACCAGTAACATGGAGGTAGATTAAACATGCATATACATTTTACCAAGTCAAACAAAACAAGATTCATATAGTAATTTACCTTTTACAACACAATCCGCATCACCATCGACCAATGAATCGAACAGTAACTTTATCTGCATCTTTTCTTTAAACTTTGATGATAATATGATTAAATAATCACGTTTTGCCACAGCAAGATATTTGCCATTCATACTCCAGTTAACTAGACAAAGAGACAAAGCAAAAGAACACAGAAAAATAATCAATAAGGTAAAACATGTCACCCAAGTTAAAGCAACATTGAAGTTCTCTTAAGGGGTGTTTGTCTAAGCTTATATTTGCGCTTAAGCTTATGTTCATTAAGCAGCTTATGGCTTATAATAGATGAGCTCATAAGCTAAGGTTGAGTGCTTGGATAAGCTTATGATAAAAAATGACTTTAAAAGTTCTATAAGCCCATAAGCCACAAAAATGGGGCTTATCAAACTCGGCTTGTATAAGCTCATATGCCTAAGCTTATCCAAACACTTCAATGGGTTTATTTTTTGCTATATAAGCTAATAAGCTCATAAGCCCTATATAAAAGCTAAAACAAACACCCCCTTAAATTACATACTCAACAGTTGAGCTTTTTTACAAAAACAACGAAGTACAAGCTATTAACCAACCCAAGAAAACATTCAACGCCTAAAACTATTGAACTTACCAGCATCAACATCGTCCAAAAGACTACCAAGCTCGTTTTGGCCAGCTCCTCTGTACAATTTACCAGCACTTGTAAGAACAACATACTGGTCCTTCGAGTGTGGACTCCAATGCATATCCTTGATGCAACTTGAGTCATTGATTGATTTGGAAAATGACGGTCCACAATCCTGAAAATGAGAGGGATGGTAGTATTAGAAAGTATTCAACTTCAAGAATCGGGCCAGTCAGAAAAACCCATTTTGTAAACCAAAGCTTAAGCACTGAACAATGCCTTATTAAGAAGATCAGCAACTGAGAAAAAATAGATGTTGGAACCAACAGAGGCAGCAAGCGTGGAAGAGTCCGCAGATAATGCCAATATGGAAACCTTTTCAAGAGGAACATCCACAATACTCAGCTCCTGTATAGAAGAACCCTTGCCAGAAAGATAACGCCAATCTGGAATAACCCTCGCCTCTTTTCAACGCTTTCGCTGTACTTATTACATCCTTGGTCTTCGCAACACAAAACCCTGGATCGACCAAGTGAACTAATGTTATGGAATCAAGTAAGCGAGAATCGTAACTTTTTGGTTTTTAACTTAGTAATTTTCTACTGTAAATGGCTAACTGCAATGTACATACTTAATAGCACCAATGTTCCGTCTTTCTTCCCCTATTAAAACTGAAGGAGTAACAACCATTATCCCATGATATAAGTGCATGAGAAACTTAGTGAAGATGAATATTATCCTAGTAAACTATATCTATCAATACATCTATCTATATATATCATAAAGCAAAAGCGTTTAGCTCTTCATCCAATGCTAATGCAAATTCAATGTTGGTCGTCCGCTTCATATTTCAGGATGCATGCTAGTTTCAGTAAAACAGCAAGGTATACTGAATAATAACGACATACAAACAATACTGAAACCTTCACATTACAACACATGTCTCAAGTAGCACTTGCAAGCAAGACATAACGCTAGATAAGGTTACACTAACAATTGCAATAGAAAATAGACCTAAATAACCATCAAATACCGCAAACCCTAACAATTCAATCGGCACCGAGACCACTTCAATAATCGCTACAAATAAACCTAATTCAATCAATCAGTATATAACAGACCTAATTAACCTTCTGATAACATAAAAACAGCATGTTTAAGGCTATTACCTTTCAAATGAGCAACGAAAACAACTCCGAACTGCGCCGAAAGAGCAAACGGCCTCGACGGAAGGTTCTTGATATCGAATTTGAAATTCTCATCGGAAGTGACCGGAACAGGTTCACCGAGTCTGGAGAAACGGTAGTTAGATGTGCCGTCTCGATCTCCTTCGAGTTCTGTTGAGATTTTGATGACGTCAGTTTCCGGCATTGATATTTGGGGATGATGAAGGTGGATTTGGGCGGGAATTTATACGGTAGTGAAAACCTAATGTGTATGTATAATGTATGTGTGTGCTTAGTGACTACGCTCAAATTGTTTTGGGTTCTTTGAAATATTAGGGGGTGTTTGTTTACGCTCAAATTGTTTTGGGTTCTTTGAAATATTAGGGGGTGTATGTATAAAACTTCTCTATCTATTTTTAGTAATGCGCAATTAAATTGAGACATCCGAAAGAGAAACGTGAACTACTAATTTGGGAAAGAGGACGTATGTTTTTTTGTGATAATAAACTTATTGATGACATTGTTAAAATTACTCGTTACATAAATAGATGAAGTAGATTTTGTATTTGTAATTGATAATTCTATTATTTGTATTATGACTTTGTAACATTGATCTCAAATAAAACATATCTGGTATAAATTATGTTGTGGGCTAAAATTAGAAAACTATAGATAAATATGAAATGTTGGCTGAAAAATATTAATGAAAAATCAAAGATAATTTAGCAGGAATATTGAATGATGATCAAGGGTAGTATAGTCATTTTGCTATGCTAAAATTTCAACTTTTAACATTGTGTTCCGCGCATTATATCTAGTATAGATTATATTTTTGAGATTAGCGGCATGCACATCTTTTTTACTTATATGTATGTGGTTTTATTGGATTAATCCCACAACCATTTTGTACCTTTTTCTAGCCATCCGAGAATATACACCTTGTTGCAGCTCCTATAAGTTGTAGTTTATATTTTTGTAGAGTTGTTTAATGAAGTAGTTGAAGCTAGCCCTTATAATTGTCAAATGATATAGAAAATTATCATAATTAACTTCACATATACATTTTAAGTTTTTGTGTGTTTGTCCATGATATTTTATATGGTGTTTAATTAATTTGACTCGTCACAAGCTCTACTGGTTTATAAGAACTTATATTGGTTTGATTTTATCGAAGCTTATACTTTATAAAATATTTCATAAGTTTACATAACAAACAAAACTTATTTTATAAGCTAGCTTGTTTCAAAAATAGAAGCTTTTATAAGCTCAAATTAGCTCGTTAACAAACACAACCATTAATTATAAAAAAATTATAAGTTGATATTATTAGCTTACAAGTTTTTGATCATGATTTGTTTTAAGGAGTCATGTTTGTTTTAAGAGATTAGGTGAAGTGGTCCAAGACAAACTATCACCTTAGCGTCACCTCAACAATTCCCCATTTCACTTCCCCTTCACCCACACACCATCCTCATTAACTCAAGCCAAAACAACACTTTCGGAACCTATATTTTCTTTTCAATTTCTTTCAAACCAACTAATTTTTCATTCATTAAAATAAAAATACAAATTACAATAAGCAAATAAAAAAATACATGAAAATTAAAAAATACGAAAGAAAAAAAATTAACGTAGACAACTAATTTTTCATTCTATATTTTGCTCGAATTTCTTCTTTTTGCATGTTGATGATGAAGGCATACTCCTCCGATAACCCCGCGGTGCTAGTACCGAGAAACTTCAATTCTTCCAACTTCATTATTGTCGTGTCCTTCGCTTTACTCACTGCGTACATCTCTTGGGCGGCCTCCCGTTTGAGTCTAAACTCATTTAGTAAAGTCTTCCCAAAATCTTGCGTGTTACTCCCCGTGGTGCCTGACGTGGTCTCTGATTTAGACTTTTTCGCGGGACGTGATTTGACAGGGGGACGTGATCTCGGATCATTTCCGACTTCGCTATCCTCGGAAACCGCAACATAACACGTGGCTAATAACTCTTCCTCTTTGGGCGTCCAACGAGTGACAATATTTTCGGTTGTTGTTGTGGTGTTGGTGGTGGTGGTTGTTTTTTTGCCCGATGATTCAATAATTGCCTTTTACTGTCTGAGCTTGTGATTGGGAAAGAGCCTGATCCCTGATTAGCTGAGAACTGGAGAGAGTAGACTCCTCTTCCTCATCAGAACTGAATGTGAAATTGTAAGTTAAGCATTATTTTGTTAAGAAACACATCAATCAAGCCAAAAAATACCTATTGAAAATAAAGACCGAGACTGAGACATACCTGGCAAAATGAAACAGAAAAAGCTTTCCATCAACAGTAAGGCACATTAAAATGCAACATGGTGAAACTTCCGTTTCTTTTTCCCCACACACGAGTTTGTCATTCTCGTTTTGGTTAACTTTGTCAATGGCAAGCCCCAATATCATATTAGCATCATCACCATTAGTTGAAGCAGAAAACAACTTTCAATAAGAGCAAACCATGATTGAGTTTATTTAAGCTTGTGATTTAATAACCTGAACTTAAGGAGAAATAAGCACTTTGGATGATAAGCCAAATTTGGATGGGCTTATTGGACTTTACGAGCTTGTTTTAAACAAGCTGGAGCTTGTAGATCAGCTCTTAGAGCATTTATAGTCCTTGTTTGAGCAAATGACCAAGTGAGTTGTGCTTTTACATTTTCAGTTTATTGAACTGCTTATTGTTCATTTCTGCTTATTATATGCTTATCTGAGTTTATTTGTGTTGTATATGATTATTAGAAGTAGATCTATCTGATTTGTTGCTTATTTCATAGTTTAAGAGTTATTTTTTCTTAAAAGTGTTTTTATAGTCAAAATAGCCAATAAGCTTTACTTATTGGCTAAGTGCTTATTTCTTATTAACTATTGCTTGAAAACATTTAAATACATTTAATGATAATCTGTTTTCAATAAAACATGAGATTTATAGATTAATTCAGTGTTAAATAGCAAATCAGAAATTTAAAGGGGTGTTTGGCTAGCCGTTTTAACCTGGTTAAAACTGTTCTAGCTTGTTTTGGTTCAATTTTTACTTTGATTTAGCTTTTATCATTTATAAATAGCAGTTTTAGATTAGTGTAGACCAGTTTTAACATGTTTCATAGGTTTTAGTTAAATTTCAAAAGTTTCATAGTCTAAAATGGTGTATATCAACTTATTTTGTTAATTCTTCAAAAAGCTCTTAAGTTGTGGAGTTTTTGGTTCAAAATCAGTTCAAAATTCATATTACATCTTTTAGTCTAAGAGTCAAAATGTTTGAATTATTGAGTCATGTTTAAGTCAGTTTTCTTGTCAAAAAGTTTCAAAAAGTCAAAAACAATCAGTTCAAAATTCATATTACATCTTTTAGTCTAAGAGTCAAAATGTTTGAATTATTGAGTCATGTTTAAGTCAGTTTTCTTGTCAAAAAGTTTCAAAAAGTCAAAAACAAGTCTGAGTAGTCTGTTTATCAGCTTATTTTTTAGGCTCATTTTTAATTCAAAGTGTATGAAAATTGTTTTATAAGTTCTTTAGTTAGTGCTTAATGCTGTTTTATAGTTTCCAGCTTATTGGATAAGCTTATTAGGCCTTAATCTAGTGCTAAAAGTAGTATATCAGGTCTGTTTCCAAGTAGTTCAGTTTTCAACATTGTCTTAACTAGCTGTCTTACCAGCTTATTTTCAAGCATCCAATAAGCTCTAAAATGTCTGAATTTGATTTTATGAGTTCATTAGCCTATAAACATCATCTGTTCTTAGGTTTTATAGCTTAGCTTGTTTGGTTAAGTAGCTTATTTAGAAGCTTAAAAGTGCCCTATCAGGCTGTTTCATAACAGTTGTGTTTTATTTGCTTAAGTTAGTTTATGAGCTTATTACTTGATTAGAATTGCTTATTTAGGATTAGATTTGCTTATTCAGTTAGATTCTAGCTTTTTAGAAGCTTATTCGGTATGCACAAGCTTTTAGAAGCTTGTGCCTCATTTTCAAATTAGTTCATTTAGCCCTTTTAGTTCTTACCTTATCAGCTTTTTTCTAGCTTATTTAAAGGTTTATAAAAAAGTTGTTTTTATTAAAAGTGCTTATTTTTAAGTGATTAATAAGTTTCATAAAAAGTTTTAGTTAAAAAAATAAAAAACGGGAAGTTGGGAAGTCAGGGGTGAGCAGGGCTCGAACCCCTGACCTCAACCGCCTTACACACCACACCACAACCATCTCTGCCCTTGGGACTTCTTCGTTAAGGGTTGCACCTTTAATTCTCTTATCCAATTTTTCCTTATTTAGCTTTATTCCTCTTTTAGCTTATTTACAGCTTATCCAAATAAGCTGTCGATTCCTTTTTATTTTTTCTAAGTTCCTTATAGCTTAAAATAGTTTTCCAGAATTTTTCATAATTTTTCGTATTAATTTAGTATTTTTTATATTATTTTTAGTCCAAAAGTATTTTTAATTCATTAAAAATAAAATAAAAAGCAAAAAAAAATAAAATTCTTTTTTCAAAAATTAGTTTTAATCATTTAAGACTTTTAGGAACCAAATTTACACATCTAGGGTTAATTTTTGATTTTTAGGTTTTCTTAGGCTCGTTTAATTCACGTAAGAGCCCGTTTTTTAGTTTAATTTGCGTTTTTGCTTATTTGTGCTTTACTTACTTATTTTATATGCTTAGTTGCTTTTTAGTATATGTTTTCTGTTTTTAGACATAATCCCAAAATATCTCAATTAATCAAATCATCCGATCACAAACGGAATTCAAAGTTTCATTCACACTTCATCGGAACTTAACGACCCGGGAAAAAATAAGCTACTTCTGGTAAATATTTAGTTTGAATTTCTTTGACCTCTCGGTATATTCACTCTTGGTTAAAGAGAGAATAGACCTCTTGGTCGGGTTTTTCTTACTATATATATATATATATATATATATATATATATATATATATATATATATATATATATATATATATATATATATACTTGTGCACGAACCAATCCCTAATTGGTTGAGAGCTGGGGAGAGTAGATCCCTCTTTCTCAGAAACAAAATTTACTTCCTCTGGCAAAACCGAAGGGCCTACGACACTGAATGTGAAATTGTAAATTAAGCATTATCTTGTTAAGCAACACATCGTCAAGCCAAAAAATACCTATTGAAAATAAAGATTGAGAAATACCCGGCAAAGTTAAACAGAAAAAGCTTTCTGTGAGGTCCTCTTGTTTGATACACGGTTAAGGTGGTTAAACCTTGTGTCTTTGTGTATAAGATATATTGAGTTAATATGATTAAGTACGCGGAATTTACTTAACCACACTTAGAAGGTTATGTATGTTATGGAAATGGAAGAATTATATTTGTTACTTAACAATGAACAAAGAAAGTATTTCACTAAACGATTCAATATTATTCCAAATAATACGAGTGATCTTGTGTTTTTCACTAGGGTTACAAAAACCTTGAATCTTATACTTCTAGATTTGTAATATGTTATTTTTGTTTGTTCTATGTCTTAACAGATATTCACGCACATATTCACTAGACTAAGATCTCTTTTATAGTTGCAAAAGATCTTTACAAATTGCTTAAAAGTCTTGACCGACTTACTTGTTTAACTTATTCATATTGGTGTCAGTACATAAGATACAACATGTATCTATGTATACAACTTGTTAACTAAGCACATGAAGTAAGATATTATCTACCGTATATGTTTGACCAAAATACAATAAATATCTTTTCGATCTTATCCTATGAGTCACTGATCAGCAGTACCTTCAACTTGAACTAGCAGTACCTTGATGTACTAGCAGTACCTTGATCATGAACTAGCAGTACCTTGATGTACTAGCAGTACCTTGATGTACTAGCAGTACCTTTGACTTAGAGTAATTTCTAATACTCTAACTTCAGAATATTTAATTCCCAACAATCCTCCCCTAAACATGTGAATTAATTCAAACATGTTTTTCTGAATTAAATGAGGACTTGTGAAGATCTTTCAAACACTTCATGAATCTGAACTATTCTTCTTATTCTGAACTCATCTGCTTTGTTCTTCTTTGACTTCAGCAATATCAAAACATTGTACCAAAAGATGGTGCAATTTCCTTGGATGGAGGAATTGTAAGAGGCAATGATTTCAACAAGTGAAATCATCTATCAGCATGCCTTTGCAAGTGATAAACAAACATAATGAACTGAAATTGAATCTTTCCTTCGTTTGATCTAGATAGAACTTTCTCCTTTAGAAATGCTTCATCCCTTCTAGATATTTGATCTGTTCTAATCATTTTCAACCTCTACATCATCTCTGAGATTATAACCTCCCCTGAAGTAAATAACTTTAGTTTCCTCCCCTTGTTTGGAAGATCTCACTATGTACTAAAGAACTTCTCTTCATATCACCTGATCTATCAGTTTGAACTTGTTTTCAGACAATATTGTACATGAAGCCATCAATTCCTTAAGAGTTTAAGTTTCTGTCCTCATCACTTCTAGGTGTGTTAACTCCTATGAGAGGTGAATCAGTGGACATTTTGATTCATAGTCCATCAATGAATGGTTTTTCTGAATCCTTGAAAATCCTTTTAAGAAATCATTTAACTTAGTAGTATGTTTATGATTTTTAGAATTGAAAAATCATACTACATTCAACCATTTTGAAAGAATCAAGTGTGTAACAGACACCTAATCAAAATTTCGGTTTAAAAATAACCTCTGGTTGTGTGAGAACCAATGTATTTCAGTTATCACTAACTGCCTGTGAAAAGATAAATCTATTCAAAAGATTTTCTTGACAGGGTTTCCAGCTCATAGTAATTGTTACCTCCAACACAAGTGTTAGATTCACTTTTACTAGCTGTTATTTCTATCAGATGTCCTTAGACTAACTCATTATACTTGAAAGTATAAAATGATAGAAATTGAGTTGTATCAGTTACTATCTGATCAACTAAGTCATCAATTCAATGTGAAATATCATAACTAGATTTCAAGAAAGAAGTTTTAAGGAGGTTAAATTCCTAAACTCAGTCCATCATAAATCTACTATGGTCAGCAATTTGATAAGAATTCTGCTGTTCCCATTTCACTTGAAATATCCTTTGTGTTCACATATTCATACCTGAAATAGTTAGTATAAAACCAAAAGAACAATGTACAAAGTACTTGTCTTGTATTAGAATAATCATAAAACCAAATGTATGAATAACACAATTCAAATTTTGATATAGCAGTACCTTATAAATCCAACAGTACTTTCAAAATTTTATGTACAAAAACACATCATATTGAAAATTTAAAGATTAAGCATTCCAATACTTGCTACCAAGTACTGAAACCTTGAAACATCAAAAGCTTTTGTTAGCAGATCTACAAAATTATGCTCTGAAGCAATTTTAAGAACCTGAATTAATCTTTTCTCATTGCAGTCTCTTATAAAGTGATGTCTAATTTCAATGTGTTTTGTTTTAGAGTGTTGTACAGGATTTTTAATAATACAAATTGTACTACTATTATCAATATAAATAACAGTGTTTAAGAAATTGTACCCATAATCAAGAAGTTGGTTTTGAAGCCATAGAACTTGACTAGAGCAACTTGCAGCAGCTATATATTCAGCTTCAGTTGTTGAATTTGCCACACTTGTTTGCTTCTTACACTGCCATGAGACAAGTCTACACCCAAGGAATTGACATCCTCCAGTTGTTGACTTTCTGTCTAAGCTAGCACCAGCATAATCACTATCCGAATATGCTACCAAATCAAAAGGAGATTCTCTAGAATACCATATACCCAACCTTGGTTGACCTTTGAGATATCTAAAAATTCTCTTGACTGCAGTTAAATGAGAAACCTTTGGAGTAACTTGAAATCTTGCACATACACAAACAGGAAACATGATATCAGGTCTAGATGATGTAAGATACATCAAGGAGCCTATCATAGATCTGTAACTGTGTACATCTACATTTTCTCCATCTTCATCTTTCAGAAGGTGCTTCTCTGGGTCCATTGGTGTGCTTGCAATTTTTGAATCAGCAAATTGAAATTTTCTAAGTATCTCTGCAACATATTTGTCTTGACTAATAAATATGCCTTCAGATGATTGCTTAACTTGCAAACCCAAAAAGAATGTAAGTTCTCCCATAGAACTCATTTGAAACTTATCTTTCATAAGCTTCTCAAATTCTAAACACATTTCCTTCCTTGTAGATCCAAAGATAATGTCATCCACATACACCTGCACTAACAGAAGATCCTTCTTGTGCTGTTTGATGAAAAGTGTCTGATCAATCTTTCCTCTTTGAAATCCATTTTCTAATAAGTAGGAAGCAAGTGTTGCATACCAAGCTCTTGGTGCCTGATGAAGGCCATAGAGAGCTTTCACTACTCTGTACACTTTGTTTGGATGTAATGGATCAATGAAACCAGGAGGTTATGAAACATACACCTCTCTTCCAATTTCACCATATAAAAATGCGCTTTTGACATCCATTTGATAGACTGTGAAGCCTAAAAATGAAGCATAAGCTAGAAACAGCCTAATTGCCTCAATCCTTGCTACTGGAGCATAAACTTCATCATAATCTATTCCTTCTTCTTGTGTGTACCCTTGTGCTACTAGTCTAGCCTTATTCTTGATCACAATTCCTCTTTCATCCCTTTTGTTCTTAAAAACCCATCTAGTGCCAATTACCTTTTCATTCCTAGGTAAATCTGCTAGCACCCAAACCTTTTGAATCTTGAACTGAAGAAGCTCTTCTTGCATAGCCTCTACCCAGCTTGAATCATCTAGGGCTGTAAGAATATTCTTTGGTTCCTTTTGAGAGAGAAAACATACAAATAAACATGAGTTTGAAAGTTCATGTTGTTTTGAAGTATAAAGGGCATCAAGAATCCCTTTTTGGTCTGAAGAAACCAATTGTCTTCTTGTCTTCACACCAGATTGTATATCTCCAATCACATTATCCAGGGAGTGAACTTTGTGAATCCTTGTGTGTGGTGTTGTAGGAACATGATAAGATGGTGTAAGATTAGTCACATCCACTTCATCCTTTTGGAACTCTGCATCTTTTGAGTGTGAAGGACCAGCAGGACCTTCAGCTGAACTAACAGTTCCTTCAAATAAACTACCAGTACCTTGAGAAGTACTAACAGTACCTTGCTCTGACTCAGTAGTACCATCAATATTTAACATATTGAGTTGTTCCTCTGTTCCAACATCTCTTCTTTGAGCCTCAACATCTTCTTTGGCTTTACCAGAAGAAGATTCATCATTGTTTGAAGCTAAATCCACACTGGTACTTGACCACAATGGCATAATGACATCAGATTGATCTTTATCTAACTCCACCTCATTTGTTGCTTGTGAACCTGAAAAATTATTAGTTTCTGCAACAACAGGTAAATAATTCATAGAGTTTGTTAGATAATCAAGATCAAATATCCATTTGGGTCATTGACCTACTACATTGGATTTGTTTTCCTGAAACTCCACATGTAGTTCTTCTTGAACTTTCTCAGTTCTTAAGTTGTAAACTCTAAAAGCTTTGCTAACAAGAGAATATCCAACTAAGAAACCTTCATCTGCTTTACCATCGAATTTTTCTAAATGGTCTAAGGTATTGAGAATTGTCACATGACATCCAAAAGGTCTAAGAAATCCTATTGCAGGAGTTCTACCATTAAAGAGTTCATATGATGTCTTATTGTGAGGCTGCACAACTAAAACTCTATTTTGAACATAGCAAGCAGTGTTAATTGCCTCTGCCCAAAAGATTATAGGTAGCTTGGAATCAGCTAACATTGTTCTAGCAGCTTCAATTAGTGTTCTATTCTTTCTTTCAACCACTCCATTCTGTTGTGGTGTTCTAGCAACACTATATTCTCTCCTAATACCTTTTTCTTTGCAGAAATCATCCATAACTCTATTTCTAAACTCTGTCCCATTATCACTCCTAATGACTTTTACTTTCTTGCTTACTTGGTTTTCTATCAGTGTAATGAATTCCTTAAGGATGCTTGATGTCTCATCCTTAGAGGCTAAAAAGAAAACCCATGTAAATCTGCTATAGTCATCAGTTATAACAAGACAATATTTTTTATGTTGTATACTCCTTACTGAAACTGGTCCAAATAAGTCCATATGCAGCATAAACAATGACTGATTGATAGAGTTAAAAATTTTGGGCTTACAAGTGGCTTTGTGTTGTTTGCCTTTTAGACAAGCAATGCATGTTTGATCATTTTCAAATCTTTTGTGAGGTAAACCTCTTACCAAACCATTCTTAACAATTTTATTTATGGTTTTAAAGTTAATATGACCAAGCCTTCTATGCCATAACATTGATTCATCCAATGTGGCCTTTGATACAAGACAAGTTAAATCTTCTTTAGGAATGATGTTCTTCATATCAACACTATACATATTGGTCTTTCTAGGAATTCTAAGAAGTACTTGATTTTCATCAGGCATCTTAAAATCCTTAGATAGAACAAGACATTCAGTGTCAGTAAAAAGGACATTATTCTTTTTGTCACACATTTGTGAAACACTAAAAAGATTATACTTTAACTCTTGTACATAGTACACATTTTCAAAATCTAAATTTCCGGTTTTAATAGTACCTTTACCAGAAATTTTGCCACGAAAACCACCTCCAAAGGTAACATATCCTCCATTGAATTCTTGAAAGTCTGAAAGATAAGACATGTTGCCTGTCATGTGATTGGAACATCCACTATCTGAGTATCCTTGATCTTGATGATCAATAGAATGTCCCTGCACACAAATAAGAAAGTTAGTTTTCTTTGGGGATCCAAGCCATTACTGACTTGAATCTGCCTCTTGCATCAATATAGTTTAATCTTTTAAGGACTGTTGATGCAACATTGGATTTTTGAATCCAACATGCTGAGGCCTTAACAGCATTTGCCCTATTACCCTTAGCAGCAGAGTGAGTAACATGCTTAGCAGAGTCTGCTAACTTTGAAGTCACACCCTTTGGTCTCCAAATTTGTTTGTGAACCACTGCTTTTGTTTGAATGGGTCTTAGAACAGTTTTAGATGCATGTATGAAAGTTGTTTTTGCATCCTTAGCTGTTGAATTTGGGTTAACAGTCATCAAAGGTCTAACAGTACCTTTAGATTTACCAGTACCTTTAATTTGAACTGGCAGTACTTTGTTAACATGACCTTTTTGTCTGTCAGGACCTTTGGGTCCAGACTTGTTTGAGACTGTTCTGGGTTTAGTTCTATGAGTATTAGAGTGAAAGAGAGTTTGAGGAGTTTGCCTTTTGTAGTTCACCCTATTGTATTCATACCCAGTTACCCTTTGGTTGCAGAAAGCTGCAAGATGGTCAAAACTACCACATGTATAACAAGCTTTATTATAAAAAGCAAAGTCATCACCTATTTGGTTAGACTTGAGGTTGTTCCAATTCCTTTGGTTACCTCTGGGCTTGTTTGTAGTTCTATATTGTTCACAAAATCTAACTGATTTCCTAACAGTCTTAACATTTGACTTAGGCCTGTTAGTGTTGTGATTGACTATCTTAGGAATATTTGTTCCTACTTTCTTAACCAAGACAGGTTTAGACATAACCTGTTCTTCTTCACTATCACTATCAGTTGTGCAATCTTCAACAACTATAGCATCTCCTTTCTTAACAAAGGACACCTTGTCCTGATAAGATAAAGTTTTATCTAAACTTTTACTTACCTTTTCTATCTTAGGAGATTTAGTGACCTTAGAACCATATTCCATGATTGGTTCTTGAAACTCAGGTAACCCTGTGTGTGCTAAATCAATACCTGGAGGTGAATGAACACCTCTGTATGGAGGGGGTACAGACTTAAATCCAACACCAGAATTAACCTTATCAATAACTTGGGCTTCCCAAAGCTTATTGAATCCTTCTGAGGAATGTGCTAAAACATCCACAGAAACCTTTACATTTTCTCTTTCATTTTTGTGTTTAGCTAATGAATCATTCAACTCAACAATACACTCATCTCTAATCTTAATGTCATTTTTTAGTATATTGATGTCATCAGCAAAATGAATTTCATTATTTTTAAAATGTAAGACTTGTTTTTCTAAAACACCTAGACCTCTTTTGTGATTAGCCAAATTAAACAAAGAATCAAGTAGCTCTTGTTTATGAGCTTCAAATCTCTTATTAAGGTCTTCATAAGCTTTAAGATTAGGACATGATTCAGTACAAGATGTAATATTGTTTACCTCTGAATCAGAATGGGCCATTAGAGCAAATTCATTGGCCAAAAGAGCAGCATTTGGTGGTGCATCCTCTTCAATAGCCATAGAGCTCCAATCATAACCAATACCATCAATAGCCAACATAGCCTTTGGCTCTTCAACAGTAACTTCCTTTCTCCTATCTTGCTTATACCATGTGTTTCTATTCTCCTGCTTTCTTGGGCTTCTACACTCCTTAGCAAAGTGTCCTAACCTATGACAGTTGAAACACTCTACTTTCTTCTTATCAAACCCAGCAGTGTCATTACCATTTATGGTAATCTGCTTCCCAGTTCTTTGCCAATACTTCTTAGCCCTCATGCTAAGCAAAGCAACCTGCCATTTAATATCCATAGCTTCCAAATCATCACCATCTACCTGTTCAAGGTCTTCATGGTTGAGAGGAGAGCCATTAGATTGACTGGTAATAAAGGCATAGAATGTTGAATCTCCAAGACCAGCAACATCCTTGTGAGAACTTGTAGAAGGAGCACTTTCACCTTCATCTACCTCTTCACTCTTACCAATACTAGGAGATGACAAGAGTGCCACGTTCCCAAAACTAGTACCATAAGTTCCAGACTTTCTAAGACTTTGTTCAACAATTTTGAAGTTGTTTTACAAATCATTGAGCTTCATTGTTTCAATGTCTGGTTTGTTCATCCAGACAATGACATGAGTGTGGAACTCATCAGGTATACTTCTTAAAAACTTCATGTTGAGATCTTCCTTCTCTGTCTCAACACCCAACACAGCTAACTGACTGACAAGCTTATGTAATCTAGAGAATAGCTTATCAAGAGACTCATTACTAAAAGCAGTGAAGTTTTCAAATTGTTGCTTTAGTAGAGTCTTCTGTGTCTTTTTGGTAGTTTCATTACCACCAAAATATGCACAAATCTCTTCAAAAAGAGTTTTTGCATCAAGATACTTGTTAAATGATAGCATCTGCTCACCAAGAATGGTCATAAGCAGCAAATTTCTTGCTTTCTGATCATTTCTCTTCAGTATCTTCTCTTCATTTGACACTGGTCCAGTATTTCTTTTTCTACTTGTTTTACCTTCTAGGACAACTTCTGAGTAGCTTGGTGAAAAGGAATCACCATATATAATTATATCCCAAAGAGTATAATCTTGGACCATGAAATATTGCTCAATTCTCATCCTCCATAACTCAAACTCATTGGGTTTGATCATGGGCAACTTTGCAGCAACATTTGTTTGAACATCCTGAGCTTCCATTTATGTTTCTACTAAATCAAATATATCAACCTCTACCTCTGATACCAACTGTGAGGTCCTCTTGTTTGATACACGGTTAAGGTGGTTAAACCATGTGTCTTTGTGTATAAGATATATTGAGTTAATATGATTAAGTACGCGGAATTTACTTAACCACACTTAGAAGGTTATGTATGTTATGGAAATGGAAGAATTATATTTGTTACTTAACAATGAACAAAGAAAGTATTTCACTAAACGATTCAATATTATTCCAAATAATACGAGTGACTTGTGTTTTTCACTAGGGTTACAAAAACCTTGAATCTTATACTTCTAGATTTGTAATATGTTATTTTTGTTTGTTCTATGTCTTAATAGATATTCACGCACATATTCACTAGACTAAGATCTCTTTTATAGTTGCAAAAGATCTTTACAAATTGCTTAAAAGTCTTGACCGACTTACTTGTTTAACTTATTCATATTGGTGTCAGTACATAAGATACAACATGTATCTATGTATACAACTTGTTAACTAAGCACATGGAGTAAGATATTATCTACCGTATATGTTTGACCAAAATACAATAAATATCTTTTCGATCTTATCCTATGAGTCACTGATCAGCAGTACCTTCAACTTGAACTAGCAGTACCTTGATGTACTAGCAGTACCTTGATCATGAACTAGCAGTACCTTGATGTACTAGCAGTACCTTGATGTACTAGCAGTACCTTGATGTACTAGCAGTACCTTTGACTTAGAGTAATTTCTAATACTCTAACTTCAGAATATTTAATTCCCAACACTTTCCATCAACAGTAAGGCACATTAAAATGCAACATGGTGAAACTTCGGTTTCTTTTTCCCCACACACAAGTTTGTCATTCTCGTTTTGGTTAACTTTGTCAATGGCGAGCCCCAATATCATATTAGCATCATCACCGTTAGCTGAAGCAGAAAACAACTTTCAATAAGAGTTGTGTACACATAGATCTCAACAAAAAAATTAGTCTTACTAATCTATCCTCCAAAAAATAAGCCAAAATTATAGGCAGATGCCAATGTTACCTGGAAGATCAATTGTCGGTATCCAGGCATCGCTACCTATAATGTCCAGCATTTCAGCTCCATTCTTATTATCCGGTGACCAAACAAATAGCACAATGTGTTCAGATGTGTTTCTCTTATTAGCAACAAATGCAAGCTCACTGTGTATGATTCAAAAAGAGCATGTGATTAGCACATACCTAGCACATATCATGCAGAGAATATCGCATATAATAACAAAAGTTGGTACAAATAAAAATCATCCACAAGCATCTCGCCTAATGTCCTAAAAACACCTGATGCGCCCTAAATTAAGTATGGATTACTTCAATGTAACAAGGTTCATGATAATAAATAGAACCTACTATTTGGAAACTTAATTTGTTCAGTTTAAGATAACCTATTATTTGGAAATTTACCTTTTACTTTTTAAGTTAGGTCGGGTTAGAAGTTATGATTTGGTCACATATAGGATCTGTATCCTGTTAAAGCCATCTACAAATTATGTAAATTTCTTCAATATTTGTAATTCTGAAATCTAAAATCTTTCCAACTTTTAGCCATTTACTGGTAATCCAAATCAACTTAACACATAATTGCCCAAGCGTACAAATTTTGACTGTTGTAGACCAGAACAATCATGTACAAATGTCAAGAACAGAAATATGAAGAGCTACCCTGCCTACCCATATTGAAAGCATATTGCAGATTATAAATGATCTCGACTGCTCGAGTATATCACACACGTAACCAAGAAACAAGATGATATAAAGGAACGTTTGCAGTGAGCATCAACAAGGTCCATAACAGTGCCAATGTGTACCCCAAGCTTAAAGCCACCAAGTATAGCGTAACTATCCTGTAATAATGGATAGCTACCTCACAGCCAACATATAAATAGAATGTCTTAGATATTAATTTCAAAATGACACTAACAAGATTATTGTCTAAACATCACTCAAGGGGCAAAAAACTTACAATTCATCCAAGTAGCTCACAAGCGTATAGGGTCCACTTCCAGATGGAATGTCATCTTCATTAATAGCAAGATATGGAGAACTAAAGGTCAATGCCACTGGATCGGAAGAGGTCTATAAGAAAACACAATTATTTGATCAACACAAGACACAAGACACAATTTACGAATCCAAAGAAAAACATAGAACTCTAATACAAAAATATGTTGATAATGAAATGCTCAAGAAACTAATGTGTTTACTTACATTTGAAATATTGCCATCTTTGACACTAATGAGTTGAACTTCGTGATTCTCCTCCTTCCCATCCGCACTTAAACAATAACACCCTAACATGATGCAATCTCGGCGAACCCAACTGATAGAATCCACTGTAAGGAAAGCAAACATACACGTCAGGTTCCATTACACCTCATGCCACAAACCATTCATATATGTTACAAAAAAAATAGGCAGAATTGCATATATATCCCTCTCAAAGTGAATAATTGCATATATATCCTTTGTACAAGTTTTTGATGCACATAGTACAATGGTTTTTATGCATGCTTTGGATATATATGCAATTATGCATTTTGGGAAGGATATATATGCAAAAACCCCAAAAAAATAATACTTTATCTGATATTGCATGTGCACACGTGTCTTGAAGTTTTCGACCCTCTACAACTGATCCGAGACTAGGTAATAGCTACAAAGCTAGCATCTTACTTATTTAGTATGCCCAGAACCGCTAGATTCTTTTTAGATTTACAAGTGTAATTTGAAAAATAAATTCCCCTCATGGTAATTCTAATAACATGATGTCACAACCCAAATATAAACTAGGAATGCAAGATAATCATCCAGACCATCCTCCATAGATATTCTCAGAGATCCATATACAGCAAATAGACTCAACATCGATAGTATTCGCAATAGATGTGCATGGCAACAAAGCAAACAAAAGCCAACAAAGGGCTACTCAGCTCTGTATTTAGGAGTTTCAACTGCATAATCTAACATCTAATTGGTCTGGAGATGTGTTATGTGTCTATGTTAAGTTTAGGGTCCTTTATGTTATTTATATAAGTATGGGGTCTCTTATGTAATTTTACATTTTGTCAAGCCTACTTATAAGTGATTTCACTGATAGTAAGGATATGAATGAATTGATAATCTTCTTCCTCTTTGTAACACCCCCAAAATTTTAAATATAGCAGCGGAAGACTAATTTGGGTGTTACCGTGAGGATCGAAAACAAAATTATAGAAAAACAGCCTGAGAAGGCATTTTTAATTTACATAGGTCCATAATACAAATTCAGTTACAAAGCGTTACATCAGAGTGCTAAGGTTTCTCCAAAGAAACATCATTTTAACTGAATTACAACTTTATTTTACACCATTATTTAGGATAGGGTACGCCTGCTTCATGCCTTGCCTTGCTCCACTAGTTTCTTGAGATACATGCTTAAAAGTCAACATAATGTTGAGTGAAATCATGGAGTTTGAAATTTAAATATCAGTTCGATTCACAAGTAAGATCGTATTGGAGATACAATCAGTTTAAAAGTTGATATCGCAGTTCATATATTGCCCTAAGTCTCATGACACGCAAACGTTAACAAAGTACCGCATAACGGAGGTGTTCATCAAATTAATGATGAAGGTTTTACCCTCGTGTAATAGGTGATTTGCCAATTCCTATTTCTCTCAAATATAATGCATCGTGACTAATACGACTGGCAAAAAGCATTCCGTCCAAGTATTAGTGGGATAGGTCGTCAGCCTCTAATAGATCTATTCATTATATTCGCGTTCACCGCAGTGATTAATGGCTCATGATAAAAGGGTCTTGTGGCAATAAGGTAACTTAGGCATTGATGAACTCAAATAAGTACATTTTATTACTATCATTTATCCTATTTATTTGACTTGTTTTATTATATTATCTGTGAGAATTGATACTTAATCGTTTACTTTTGTAATTCTCAGTTAAAAACAAGCATTTGGTGAAACTTGGCGATTTTGGACTAATTATGGAGCAAAACAAGCAAGAAGTTAAGAGTCTACTGAAATGTACAAGATCAAGACTATTCTGCTCCAGATGCGCCGCATCTTGCTTATTACATGCGGCGCATCACTATCAAGATTTCACAAGATACGATCCAAGATACAAGAGGACATGCGCCACATCTATAAATGGAGTTACGCCGCATCTTCTGGCGGTGTACGAATATTCCTGAATATATTAATCTTGGACCCCACGCGAAGTTAAGTCAATGCGCCGCATCTACTTATTAGATGCGCCGCATCTTACCTCAGACAGAAACTATAAATACCCCAAAGACCAGACGAATTAAGAGACTTTTGGTACGTACGATATTCGAAGAACAGAAGCCCTAGGACGAATTCAGTCGAAGTAGCAGCACAAGACACACCTTGAACAAAGATACGAGAGCTGTAAGAAGGTCATGCATGTATTCAATTCATTAAGTAGTTTTGTTTTATTGTATTAGTACACTTTAATTGATCAGGATTGATGGGCTTGTGTTATGTTATCATTCACTTCAACTCCCCTTAAAATTGCTTTCCCATTAATTAAAGTTTATATGTTGATGTCTTTGGTGACTTTTATTAGTGCATTGATAACCTCTGTGTCTAGTTGAGCATTGCTTGGGTCGCCATGCCCCTTCCTCGCCTATTTATTAGATCGCCTATGCATTCTATCGTCTGTAGAAAAGTAGGAAGAAAGATAAATGGGATAGTCATAAGTAATCATTAAGGGTTTACTCGCCGATAAGATTAGAACCAACGAGAAAGGACTTAATCTCGGTGCGTTGCATCGAACTATACACTTCATATAAAACTAGCAATAAAACAAGTGACAAGCTACTTAACTATCAGGACAGGTCTTCTTATTGTCACGAGTATTTATCTGTGTACGTGTGTGCTATTCGCTGATTCGTGCCTATTAGTTAGTTTATTATTTAATTGCAACCAAACCGTGCCAGTCTCTCAGGCTGAACCCCCCTTGCGTTAAATTAGGTTGTATAGCTAACTTAAGATATTAAAATACTGATTAGAATAACTAGATAATATGTTCCACTCTTAGTGATCGACACTCTACTTACCATTATATACATACTGACCGGGTACAATGCTCGTTAAAGTGTGTGTGTTATTGATAAGTCGGCTAAATATAAATTTAAAACTTGAATACTGCTAAAACCACAACGACATACCGTGGGTATAAATTAGAGCACTCGCACGCACGCATCAAGTTTTTGGCGCCGCTGCCGGGGAGTGAATTGTTATTATCTGTTAATTTGATTAGTATTTTAATTAGGTTTTTCTTTTTAATTTTTAATCTAACCGCTAACTGTGTTGTATATTAGGTTAAATTGCATTCATTGTATTATTTTGCATATTTTCTGTTTTTGTGTGTTTTTATTTGTGTTTGTTTTGGTTTTTTTTTTTTTATTTGTTTTTATTTTTCGTATTTTCTGTATTCTGCTATCGTTGTACTGAGCTTATTCAAACGATACGGCGCATCTGGTTTATCAGATACGGCGTATTGCGTTTAATTTTTATAAAATACAACGCGTTTAATTAATTCGATACGACGCATCTTTCCCCAAGATACGGCGTATCTGTTTTTAATAAGAATTTTTTTTCTAAACGTTAACGCGATATGACGCATCTGCTTTAGCAGATACGGCACATCTATTATTTTAATTAAAAACAGTTTTTGAATTATTAAACAGATACGACGCATCGATTTTTATCGATACGGCGCATCTTCTGAATCAAAAATCTTGTATTTTGAAACGTAACGAAAATACGGCGCATTAACCTCTGTTAATACGACGCATTTAATTTTAAATAAATATCGATTTTTGATAATTAAAATTGATAAGGCGCATTCTAACTTATAAGCGGCGTATCTATTTTCTGAATAAAATCTGATTAAATTTTAACGATTATAAGATACGGCGTATCCAACTTTTTGGATACGGCGCATCATCTGCAGATATCGGCTATTTTTATTCTTATATCCGTTTCTATATTCATTAATTTCTCTTCTTGCGAACAAATCCTACTGATGCTTTCGTGATTATTTCAGAAGGAAAATGGAAGGATTCGGAGAACTGATTGACTCCGACTTCGAAGCCAATTTTATGGATGGAATATTAGTGCAAGATATATCACTCGAACGATACGATGGGGACTACATTGAACTTAATGACCTTGATGGACCATTAGAATCCAATGACCTGTTCATGGATGATGCGGAATCTGAGTTAGAAGAAGGAGAAATTCTGGATAGTCCAAAAGTCAACGTTATTAATACTAGGAATTACGATGAATTTGAGGAATATCATGGTTCATGGGATTACGGTAGAAGGATCCACGCCGATTGTGCTTACAATTTGCAATTCCCATGCATGATTGGGTACAAGTGTATTGACGCCAATTTCTTTCCTATTTTACCAATCAATGTCATGTCAAGAAGCTTTTACAATTCTATTATGAGAAAAAAAGTGGAATATAAGGGAAAGAATGTAGTTGGAGCCTTCATTAATGTCCCGATCTTCGTTGGACGCTTTACTATTGTTACTGAGTTCGCCGTTGTTGAAGACATGAATGCCTATTGTGACAGCAATATGGGTGACGTGATTGTTGGAAAACCATTTTGTAGGGAGATCACTATTAATGCAAAACGATTTGAAGGAAAGATCACCTTTCAATGTGGAAGCGACGTTATCACTTATATGATGCCCCGAACTCACCCTGGATTTAAACATGCTACTAATAGGTTCTGCTACAAATTTTCTCCATTCCTTTTTATTGGTGATGATGACATGAAGAGAGGGATTGAGTACCCATATCAAATGATGGAAGGATTCTACAATGGAGTGTTGAAGTTGGGACCTGAATATATACGTGACGAATTTGTTGCTAAATGGATCCTACGTGGCAATGTGGGAATAAATGATCGATATTAAAGAGCTGAACGTGAGTCTAACTTGAAGACTCTGGAATAAAGACAAGTGCTGACCGGGAGACAACCCGGAAAATTTTTACTATTCTGTTCTGAGTCGAGTCAGTCAGGCCCGCAGAGGATACGGCGCATCTCAATCCCGAGATGCGACGCATCTCCTGCAATGGTCATATCTTACTTTATTTTTCCGCATATTTATATTTTAACTTTAAAACTTTTTGTCAGTTTATTTTAATGCGGCGCATCCCTGGTTAAGGATGCGGCGCATCTTCTATTCTGATTCGTAATTATTCCAGGCTCGATACGGCGTATCTTCTTCCATAAGATACGGCGCATCGACTGACCTGATGATTTTCAGTTTTAATTTTTATATTTTATTTTTTACTAACTACTAATGTATTATGCAAGTTTGAACCTTTCTTAACTTAGGTGTGTTTAAAGCCTTGGTGGTATTATAGATTACTGCATTTCCTGTGGATACATCTATTATGAAGCTTAAACGTTCTAATCCACAAGAAGATGATTTTTGCTCTTATACTAATAATGGAGGATCATACCGAGCAAATCTCAGGGGAGTTTTTCTGTTCTAATTCTTTTATTTTCTAGTTTTTAACCTTTTATACAAACAACGAGGACGTTGTTTAACTTAAGTGGGGGGATTGGAGACTTAGAACACTTAACACTTACTTGTCCTAAACTTTTCAAAATATGCTTAAAATGTGCTTAATATATCAAAATTTAAAATTTTTAGCATGTTTTTGTTTAAAAGTCTAAGTTGCATAGCTGCACACATGACGTAATTTTCAAAAATTGTGATTTTTTCAAAAATTCACAAATCTATGAGTGTGCCGGTGACTTGTAAACTTTAGAACTTGGCTTGTATACTATTCGAGACCACCATAATAAGTATTATTTTATATAATTGGAATGACTTGTCTAAATCGGTAAAATTCTAGGATTACACCCAAAAAGCCTATTATATGTTATGTGTTATTAGCTAACTACACTGGTTAGTTAACCCCCGTATAAACCCTTTTGTTACTCTTATTTTTAGAGTAAGATACCCCTAGAAAAACACTCAGAGCCATTCCTTTCGTTTCTTACACATTTGTTAAAATGTTTCGTTACACACCTTACACCTTAGCCTACCCTGTAGATTAAAATCCGTGGTTGGTTAATTGCTTTAGGCAAAGTGAGTTTCCTTACATTACCTGTGTTCGCGTACGTAATTCATTATCTTTGGTTAGGTCGGGAAATTGCACAATGCAATTGGAGTGAAAGTAAATATTGTATATCTTTGAGTTTATTTTTCGTGTGTTTACTACTTTCTCTATTACCATTATTTCTGAAGTCATGAAAAGTATGGAAAAATTATCCAGAGTTATCATTATAGTGATGTGGTGAAATTTTACACATCCATGTTTATGTTTCAAGTTCAAAAAAAAAAAAAAAAAATCGAAAAAATGAGAAAAGAAAAAGAAAAAGGAAGAGTTGGATGTTTGTTTAACCAACTTATGTAAAGTTTTGTATTAAGTGGTCCATATCACCACTAGTTGTTATATATTATATCTATGGATTGAATGGGAGTTGAACGTTATGGGAACGCCAACTAAAGGTTATTCTTTGATTAAGATCTTGTTGAGTATAATTCGTGTCTACCTAAAGCGTGTGTTTCAAGTGTTAAAGCGTGAGTTATTATATGATATGAGTCTTATTCATGGGATGGTTGGGATAGTGATTAACCACACTTAGAATTTTAATTTATTTGTTTTGTTTAATTTTCATTTTTACACCAATTTGTATCCCAAATATTATCCATACCCTATATTATTCTTTATCCAAACCTTTGATTTATTGAGATTAGGGATTTGAGCAATCTTAAGTATCGTAGTCGTAGATTCGGCTATGTATTTATGATTTTGTCGCCCTTTTTGATATAATATTATTGGTGAAGATTACTTGGTCCTATCTTTAGCCTATTCGAGTTAAGGATTTGAGCAATTGCAAGTATCGTGTTCGTGGACTCAATCATGTATTTGTGATTTTGTCGCCTTTTCTGGAATTTGAGATCGATAGAGATTAAGGAGAATGATTAACCCTTAAGCCTACAAACCCTTTTTACCGCTTTAGACTTGTTATTCCTTGGCTTTAGTGGGGGAGATGTGTATACTTGCCAAGCTTATGATAGAATATTCGTCACGACTGGACAGTTAAACGATTAGATTTGCTTTTATCAAATTATTTTATTTTACTTCTAATTCGTTAAGTGTTTGGTTGTGTGATTATGACAAAAATGAATACATGCTTAAATATAAAAATAAATCCTAATATCTTTTAGGATACATTTTCATAAGATTAATTCTAAGGTTTACTTGGGGACAAGTAAAGTTCAAGTGGGGGGATATTTGATGAACTCAAATAAGTACATTTTATTACTATCATTTATCCTATTTATTTGACTTGTTTTATATATTTATCTGTGAGAATTGATACTTAATCGTTTACTTTTGTAATTCTCAGTTAAAAACAAGCATTTGGTGAAACTTGGCGATTTTGGACTAATTATGGAGCAAAACAAGCAAGAAGTTAAGAGTCTACTGAAATGTACAAGATCAAGACTATTCTGCTCCAGATGCGCCGCATCTTGCTTATTACATACGGCGCATCACTATCAAGATTTCACAAGATACGATCCAAGATACAAGAGGACATGCGCCGCATCTATAAATGGAGTTACGCCGCATCTTCTGGCGGTGTACGAATATTCCTGAATATATTAATCTTGGACCCCACGCGAAGTTAAGTCAATGCGCCGCATCTACTTATTAGATGCGCCGCATCTTACCTCAGACAGAAACTATAAATACCCCAAAGACCAGACGAATTAAGAGACTTTTGGTACGTACGATATTCGAAGAACAGAAGCCCTAGGACGAATTCAGTCGAAGTAGCAGCACAAGACACACCTTGAACAAAGATACGAGAGCTGTAAGAAGGTCATGCATGTATTCAATTCATTAAGTAGTTTTGTTTTATTGTATTAGTACACTTTAATTGATCAGGATTGATGGGCTTGTGTTATGTTATCATTCACTTCAACTCCCCTTAAAATTGCTTTCCCATTAATTAAAGTTTATATGTTGATGTCTTTGGTGACTTTTATTAGTGCATTGATAACCTCTGTGTCTAGTTGAGCATTGCTTGGGTCGCCATGCCCCTTCCTCGCCTA
This sequence comes from Artemisia tridentata subsp. tridentata, assembly GCA_021014915.2. Lineage (NCBI taxonomy): Eukaryota > Viridiplantae > Streptophyta > Magnoliopsida > Asterales > Asteraceae > Artemisia > Artemisia tridentata. Next base: position 380,369,134 of record CP139505.1, read on the forward strand.
TTTATTAGATCGCCTATGCATTCTATCGTCTGTAGAAAAGTAAGAAGAAAGATAAATGGGATAGTCATAAGTAATCATTAAGGGTTTACTCGCCGATAAGATTAGAACCAACGAGAAAGGACTTAATCTCGGTGCGTTGCATCGAACTATACACTTCATATAAAACTAGCAATAAAACAAGTGACAAGCTACTTAACTATCAGGACAGGTCTTCTTATTGTCTCGAGTATTTATCTGTGTACGTGTGTGCTATTCGCTGATTCGTGCCTATTAGTTAGTTTATTATTTAATTGCAACCAAACCGTGCCAGTCTCTCAGGCTGAACCCCCCTTGCGTTAAATTAGGTTGTATAGCTAACTTAAGATATTAAAATACAGATTAGAATAACTAGATAATACGTTCCACTCTTAGTGATCGACACTCTACTTACCATTATATACATACTGACCGGGTACACTGCTCGTTAAAGTGTGTGTGTTATTGATAAGTCGGCTAAATATAAATTTAAAACTTGAATACTGCTAAAACCACAACGACATACCGTGGGTATAAATTAGAGCACTCGCACGCACGCATCAGGCATATATCAAGTCAGGTAGCATACAGAAAAATACTTGTGATCTGTTTATAGCATGTATCCCCCTCACGGAGTTTAAAAAGTATAAAGAGTTTAAAAAGTGAGGCCATGACTCACCTTAAGCGTTACTGGTGATGGTGAAAATAAACTCAGAGGTGATTATGCTAATAACTTCGATACGAAACCTGGTAAATATATAAATATTTGAGTATCTGACTAATTTACTAGTGGTGTTTGTGAAGTGAGTGGTGAACGATGAATATCGGTGGTGGATAATGCTTGGAATGTCAAGTGTGGATGATTCGTGCTTAGCGTGCTCGCCGTTCAAAGTAAAGACATATATATATATATATATATATATATATATATATATATATATATATATATGCACAATGATCATGATTTTTATGTCTATCTTCCCATTATGATATTCTCTAAATGCATGAATTAAGGTGGATGCTAATTCGTAATATTTATAGTAACTAACGAAAATTAACTAATATGTAAATAAAATGTGCAAATATGCATATGAAATAAAGATGTGGTGCAAAATGAAAAATAGAATAAGAATGTCAAGTTATAACAGTTAGTACTTGTTCTTCCCAGATTTTGCATCTTTTACCCTAACTATGATTTGCGTTACGTCGTTAGTCCTTGTCAAGTCCGAAGTCCAAAATAGTCCAATAATTGTCCATATGTCCATATAAGGCTTGGAGTTTATTCAATGGTCAATTCAAGTCCTGCACAAACTGTTTTCACAGCTTCAGTCCGCATGTTTCAATGTTTGGCAGTTTTAGTCCTTTTGGTTAAGTCGCGTTACATTTTTAGTCCAAAAATGACAAAAAGGCAAGGAAAATTATGGCGATTTTTCCTAAGGCTTATTTAAGTAGTTTTTAACTTATTTTAACTGCTTATTCAATTATTTGCTTATTTTAATTGTAAATGGGCTTTTAACGAATTACTTAAGGGCCCATTAAGAATTCTATAGGCGAGGGCGTGTAAATTGTTTTGGGCTTAAACTTGGGCTATTTTTAGGATTCTGAAAACATATTGCATGGGCCTGTTGGGCTTACCTATCGCAAACTCTTATTGGACTCTAAATAGGCCCAACCGAATTTGTTATATTTAAGTTTTCTGGAATTGAAGGTTTTGATACTAGCGAGTGTCATATAGAACGCTTTGATTCGAACGTGTAAAGGGGCTTGTAAGGTCGAAGTTAAAACACGAAAAATGTAGTTTTCCAGGTGTACTATCGAGAGGAGTAAAAATATATATGTGTTACTTTCACAATTTCGAAGTAAATGGCTCATGAGTTAGACCATGTCGGGGTGCTTTTTCCGGTTTTGAACACTTAGTTAAATTTTGCTTGTTTTCCAAAATATTCGGTCGAGTAGTACTCAAAATGGTTCGTTTCAAACGTCGAGATGAGTTTATGAGTAGAATCTTAAAATACGAAAAATGTTCTAGGCCATGTAGACTATCGGAAGGTGTAAAAATTTACACACGTTATATGTATAATTACGAAGTAGTAATGGAGTGAAATAGGCGGTTTGAAGTAGTTTTCAACGAGTAAAACATTTAGTCTCATTTTAACATTTTCTAACGTGTTTGCCATAGATGTATACGTTTCGTAGTTAAGATACTTGGTGGGGTTTTTGTGTCCATATTTATTAAGCATGTAATCCTCTTGTACTCGTGGTCTATTCTATTCGTCTAGGGTTATGTTAAGTCGAGTTAGAGGTGAGTAAAGGTTATTAGGGTCGTGTAAGAGCTTTCACTTTTATATACCTTTCGATATTTAGTATGCATGAAATGAGATTATTACATATGAGAGTAGTTTGTGCGAGATGATTGTTAAGGCTTCCAATTGGAACTCGTTACTTTACATGGTTTCCTTAAATGTCTCATGCATGCAAAACCTAAGTGTGACAAGCCATGCGTTCTAATGAAGAATGATGCATGAACTGTGGTCGTGTACTTTGGTGATCTCATGTGATTTTTAAGGTGAGCTAATTTAACATATCATCCTTTGCATCATTCTAACGACTATATGCTACAAAATAAATAGAGTATGTTCGAGTTTAATAAGTGCATGCAAGTGATGAGTGAGTGATATCCATGTGTAAAGAATGAAGAGAAAGGGTCATACCACACCTTTAGAAAAGGTGGTGAAGATGCTGTGGTTGATCGAATGAGGCACAAGAAGAGACAGTGAACTCGAAAAGTTTTATACGCCTTTACTTCTACTGGGTTTGCTTCCCAACCCCACGACAGAAAGCTTTTTATTCTATTTAGGGAATGTTTTGAGAGTGAAAGAAAGGGATAGGTAGGTAGGGTAAAGGGGAAGATTGGATAGGCTATTTATAGACGAAATATCTCACATTTTACATTGACCATAGAGACTTAATCATTGAGAATACTGTTTTAAGAGGACACCTGTATCTTTGCTGTCCTAGATTGAGTGTGAAATGAGTGTTGGTAGCTGAGATTTTGTATTCTAGTTCTTGGAGTGTTTCTTTATTCGGTTCCCATTTGTTATTAGCACAAGTTTTGGACTAGCGAGCTACAAGTTGTTACTGTGGTTCATTTCTTATTTGAATTATCATAATAAGTTAGGAATATAATTGGAAGGTCATAGGAAAAAGTGGGGTGCGAATTGGTTGTGTTTCGGGATTTATTTTTATACGCTTGAGTCGAAATTGGGACAAACAAAATGAGTTTCGTTACTGTGCTAATACTCGATATTTCTAGCTGGGTTTTTGCATCATGGTAGTTAGTTGGGTGGTGCATTCGAAGGTGTAAAAATATATAAGGGTTATGTTCGATATTTAAAAGTACAAATGGGTTATTGAAGAGTGGTAGCGATCGGGTTTTAAAAGAAAGCAAAGGAAAGAAAAAAAATTTAAAGTGGGTGTGGTGATTGGGCTGTGTGGTTCGATGGGCTTGTGTGGAATAGGTGGGCCGAACATTAAGGGTCCAGTCGGTTTTGTAGTTTAGAGTTAGGATTTGTGTATTAAGTGGTATTAGTTTTTGTTAAGTATAGTTGGTGTACTTAGTGTAAGTGATTTTGTATTAAACGTATTATAATAGATACGTTAAGTTTTTATCGTGAGTACGATCACTTGTCGTTGCTCGTGAAAATGTGTTGTTGCGTGAGAATTATTATCTCGAGTTCGGTGTATACAATATATATATATATATATATATATATATATATATATATATATATATATATATATATATATATAATATATATATATATATATATATATATATATATATGATATATAGAATGCATCGTGATATTAATAACAATAATAGAAAAGTTTAAATTTTCCCGTAAAAATGGTCTTTATTAAATGACAATACAAGGTTATCACTAATCATTAAGATTAACTACAAGGGTTTTTCGTAGAATCCTACACTCTTTGATTCTCTAAACATTATCTCGTTACAAAAGATTACCGATCCTCATCGAAGGCTATTCTAAATCCTAGCTTTCCTCGTTGATCGGAGGATTGATTACCCACCGAACTTAGCTTGGTCTTAATCAAATCCGAACCGTATCATTGGTGTCAGAGCTGTACGCTCCTCGGTACTTCATCAAGTTGTTAGACAGTCAAGTTACTTCATCAGTCGGTGCAAAGTCTATTTCATACTTAGAACTCAAGCAAATGGAGGTAAGTCTAAAATCTTGTGTAAAAGATATTTTTGATAGAATTGATCGAAATCAGCAGTCACATTGTGTGAAAATATCTAATATGGAGAATCTAGCTTCTAATATGTCAATACAAATTGCACAATTTGGGGCTGGAAATATGAAACCGAGTTATGAGAGTAGTATTGGAAGGGAAATAGAGAAAATGAATGTTGAAACACTTGTGTTGGGAAGTAGAAACTGTGAATTTGATCATGAGTTAGAAAAGGTTGAGGTTGCCCATAAGATGTTTGATGAAATGCCAAAGGTGAATTTCGGGGTTGGCCATAACGTGTTTGATGAAATGCCAAAAGGGAATGTTAATCCAGTTAGGGCAAATTATGTGGAAGGGATTAGTGGTCGGTGTGCTCAGTGTGTGATGGTCATATGCTTGCATTAAAGAGGCTTAAGCAGGTCACTAGTATCGAGGAGTATCATGATTCTTTTACTAGGATACATCATTTACGGCTTCCATTAGAGTCTCAACTTGGTTGTTTCATTGATGGCCTTAAAGAAGAAATCCAATGGATGGTGAGGTTGTTTAACCCTCAAACCATTCATGAGGCATATTGTTTCGCTAAGTTACATGAATCGACACTTGAAGCAAGGAAACCCAAGGAGCCTATTAGAACAACCCCCTTACCCACCCAAAACATACCAAAAGAAGAATATTCCCATGAACACACAAAAAGTGTTGACTACTATGCCATAAACCCTGATTTCCAAGCAATGTTGCAATCTGATGCACATACAATTCAACTGACAGATGTTAATGAGGCTGAAATTGATAATGATATTGAAAATATGGTATTTGAAGATGTTAAAGAAGAAAAGGATATTGAAGCACAAGTGGTCATTGATTCACCTAAAAATTTTGTTAGTGTGTTAGCAGGGTTAGAACACTATCAAACTACTAAGGTGACATGGTACTTTGAAAGAAATAAACAAGACATGTTGTGTGACACATTTGAGATGCAAGACTTGTGTCCATCTTTGGAAGTTAAGAAAGATAGCGGAGATGGACAGAAGGATCTTAGCTTACTAGGGGATATTGAAAGTATAGAAGGAATGGAGAAAACGAGCATTGAAATGCTTAAAAAACACAAGAGAATGGGGAAATCAAGCGGTGTTATGATTTTCGCTGAAAACTTCGAATGAAAACCAGGTTTGGAGTTTTGGTTAGTTGAGAAGGGAAGAAAAAACCAGCATGGTTTAACCGAACATGGTGTTGTTGATATAGTTAGATATGATTCGTTAATGATAGTGGTAAAGGTTCATCCTAAGTATGGAATTCAATCATTTGAGGGGCGATACTTAGGCAGAAAATATATAGGTTCAAGAAGGTTACAAGGTGTAACTGATGTGCAGCATCATTTCCGACTGGAAAATACGAAATTTGATAAGGTGACTGATATGATGTGGAATGAACCTCAGTTCGAGACTATTAAGAAAGTAGATTTGATTGTACCTGGTTATATACTTTTGAAAAAGCTTGGGTATGAAAATTTTGAGTATGTGTGTTTGTATAAGTTAACAGAAATGAGTTGCTTGTTTGGTATTGCGCTTATGAATAAGGAAATACTTGTTAGGAAGACGAATCTCACTCGAATTCAAATGGAGAATAACGTCTTGATGGCTGGTGGAATGGCAGTAACGTTTAATACGCATGCATATGATAAAGCTCCCAGAAGGAAATGTCGCCTAAGACGCGATACTATCTTAAATGACAAGAATAAAAATGATCTATGGTATGTTTACAATAACTTTGGGACAGAAGTGTGTCAAGTTGGTGCAAAATTGGATTGTGAGGGTCAAACATATGATGTGGACTGTTATGTGAAGCTGGTCAATTTCTATTATAATATGGATACTAGATGGGTGGTAAAAGGTGTCAAAACCGGGGCACATCAAGCTGTGTTTTATAAAAATTTAGGATCAGTAGGTAATTGTTTTCAAGAGATTGTGAAGGTTTTTTTGGGACTGAATCAATATTTATTGAAGTTAAAGAAAGATCAGGAAGCTACTGCTGGTATTGACATTTCATTTCCTATTGTTCAAATTAATAGTGTATCTCAAGGTGTTGAAGGGAAATTAAATGTGTATCTCTTGTTCAACTGTGATGAAAATTCAGAGGAGATAGAAAACAAGAACTTCATATACTCATGTTCTATGAAATTTATGAAGCAAGTCTATATGGAAGTTCAGTTGAAAGGAAGGTTTAAAGGTATTTCACAAATCGAGTATGTTGACTTTTTTAAAAGTCAGCAAGAGCTTATATTGAAGATCAAAAGTGAAATGGTTCCTAGTTATTTCCTTCAAGAATGTGTGATTAAGAATAGATTACAAACTGTGGACAAGTGGTTAGTTAAGTGGAAATGGAAGAAGGTATGCGGAAGAAAGACGGAGATATTGACGATTGGTACCAACTCTCTTGATCCTTGGGGTCAAGGATCTTTTGAGAGGGGAGTATTGTTATGTGTCTATGTTAAGTTTAGGGTCCTTTATGTTATTTATATAAGTATGGGGTCTCTTATGTAATTTTACATTATGTCAAGCCTACTTATAAGTGATTTCACTGATAGTAGGGATATGAATGAATTGATAATCTTCTTCCTCTTTGATTCTCTAAACATTATCTCGTTACAAAAGATTACTGATCCTCATCGAAGGCTATTCTAAATCCTAGCTTTCCTCGTTGATCGGAGGATTGATTACCCACCGAACTTAGCTTGGTCTTAATCAAATCCGAACCGTATCAAGATGACCAAACGGACTTTGGCCAAATTGTATTAATCAAGTCTCATCGACCCTTAGGTTGTGAGTTTGAACATCAATTGACACATGGTAGTGCACTTCTTTGACATTTCATAAGAGATGACTGGTAAAGAAAAAAATGGTGGTAATATAGAGAACCTGGCAACAAAGTAAACAAGACGTAAATGATCATTAACAATAGTGGGCTAGTGGCACTTCGCAATAAAGTAACTAGGAGCCAAAGAAAAGCTATTCAACTTACGTTTAGGAGCTCCGAGCTCCAGGTGCTTAACATAAAAAATGATTTGTACAGTGACTAATAGGCTATGGCTAGCATCTAACATCTTTAGAGACATGTTTGACAATTCTTTACTATTTCAGAAAGAGACAATTTTGAAGTAAAAGAAATTTTATTAGAAACCAAAACCTAGAAGTCATTACAAGCCCAGAGCATATAATCTTTATGTCATTGTGGCAAAACCTTGATTAATGGCAAACAAGAACCAGTAACATGGAGGTAGACAAAACATGCATATACATTTTACTAAGTCAAACAAAAGATTCGAATAGTAATTTACCTTTTACAACACAATCCACATAACAATCGACCAATGAATCGAACAGTAACTTTATCCGCACCTTTTCTTTAAACTTTGATGATAATATGATTAAATAATCATGTTTTGCCACAGCAAGAAATTTGCCATTCATACTCCAGTTAACTAGACAAAAGCAAAAAAAAAAAAAAAAAACATAAAAATATAATCAATAAGGTAAAACATGTCACACTAGTGGCACTGCTCTTTTATGGTTCCCCTATTGCCCTGCCCACCTTATATGTTCATACAGTAAAAACAACATTGAAGTTCTATTAAGAGGTGTTTGCCTAAGCTTATTTTTGCACTTAAGCTTATGTTCAATAAGCAGCTTATGGCTTATAATAGATGAGCTCATAAGCTAAGGTTGAGTACTTGGATAAGCTTATGATAAAAATGATTAAAAAAATGGCTTTAAAAGTTCTATAAGCACATAACCACAAAAATGGGGCTTATCAAACTCCCCTTGTATAAGTTCATAAGCCTAAGCTTATAAGCTTACCCAAACACTTGAATGAGTTTATTTTTTGGAAAATGACGGTTCACGATCCTGAAAATGAGAGGAACGTTAGTATTAGAAAGTATTCAACTTCAAGAAACGAGCCAATCAGAAAAGCCCATTTTGTAAACCAAAGCTTAAGCACTGAACAATGCGTGTTAACACCAAGTTTAAAAGTTATAAAGTTAGCAAAACAAATATCAAAAGCAGTGCATACCTTATTAAGAAGACCAGCAACTGAGAAAAAATAGATGTTGGAACCAACAGAGGCAGCAAGCGTGGAAGAGTCCGCAGATAATGCCAATATGGAAACCTTTCCAAGAGAAACATCCACAATACTCAGCTTGTGTATACAAGAAGCCCCGCCTCCTTCTTTCAGCTTTACAGCTGAACTTATTACATCCTTGGTCCTTGCAACACAAAACCCTAGAGCAACCAAGTGAATTAATGTTATGGAATTAGGCAAGGAAGAATTATGACATTTTGGTTTGAAACTAGTTTTCTAGATGGCTAACTGTAATATACAGATTTATTTTAGCACCAATAATTTTCAAAAAGTATTTCTTGTTATGTAATCATTTGTTCTTACCAAATTTTGTTTACAAAAAACTCAGAAAAATTAAAAAAGTGGGCTCTTTTGACCTCCAAAACCCCAATGTTTAGTCTTTCTTCCCATCTTAAGACTGAAGGAGTAACAACTGCCATTATCCTCGTGATATAAGCGCACATGAGAAACTTAGTGAAGATTAATATTTTCCTAGTAAACTATACCTATCTATCCATCTATAGCTCTATACAATATCATAAAGTGATAAGCACTACACTTAAAAACCTCTTAAAAATACAAATATTTATCTAGACCATCTACTATATGTGAAAAATGAGGAGGATAATGTCAACTTAAACCAATCATATAGTGGAAGTCAGGAGAGAGTCGCAAGAATAATTATCCGCTTCTAAGTTCATGAACCATGCTAACACAGACACAATAGCAAACTCTATCCGCAAACCCTAACAATTCTAACGGTACCGCTTCAATACAACAGTATTATACTCGATAATAACTACAAACAGACCATATTGAACCTTCAGATTGCAACAGCACCTCATCAACGAGTAACAGTAAACAAAATCACAATAACAAAATCTATCCACAAACCCCAAAAAAAACAATCAGAACTGTAACAGCTTCAATATAGCAATATGCATACTCGATAATCACTACAAACAGACCTAATAAACCTTTTTGCAACAGCAAACACATACAGTCATACCCAGTGACAAACCATATCCGCAAACCCGAACACTTTAGTTGGTATATACTCAACAATCACTAAAAACAAACCTAATTAACCTTCTGCTAACAAAATAACACAAAATCAACATAATTAGGGCTCTTACCATTCAAATGAGCGACAAAAATAACCCCAAACCATTCCGAAACCACAAGAGACCTAATTCCGAAACCCGAACACTTTAGTTGGTATACGCTCAACAATCACTAAAAACAAACCTAATTAACCTTCTGCTAACAAAATAACACAAAATCAACATAATTAGGGATCTTACCATTCAAATGAGCGACAAAAATAACCCCAAACCATTCCGAAACCACAAGAGACCTAATTCGATCAGTACTCTAACCGCTTCAACACAACAGTATATATACTCAACATTCACTACAAAAGGACCTACAAATTCAATCAGTACAGCAACAGCTACAGAACAACAGTGAATATACACAACAATCATAAAAAACAGACCTAATTAACCTTCTGATAACAACTCCGGTCTCACCGAGTCTCCGGAAGGTTTTCGATGTAGAATTTCTTCAACAATCACTTCAGATAAACCTAATGCAAGACGAACTATAACAGTTTCAATCATTACTACAAATACACCTAATTCAATCAGTATTATAACAGTTTATATACACAGCCATCACCACATAAAATCGTTCCGAAAGCGCTAACAGTCTCGATATCACATTTGAATTCATTACAAACAAACCTAATACAATCACTACAAATAGACCTAATTCCAAACTGCGTTACCACAACATATATACCCAACAATCACGGAAAACAGACCTAATTAACTTTCTAGTTTCTAATATCATAAAAACAGCCTAATTAGGACTATTACTATTCAAACGAGCAAAAAAAACAACTCCGAACCATTTTTGATATCAAACTTAAATTATCATCCGCTTCGATACAAAAGCATATACACTCAATAATCACTACAAACAAACAGACCTAATTCAACCAGTACTATAACTGCGTCAACACAATAGTATATATACACTCAAAAGTAACTACAAAATAGACCTAATTAACCATCAAATACCGCAAACGCTACCAATTCAATCGGTACTGTAACCGCTTCAATAATCGCTACAAATAAACCTAATTCAACAGGTACAATAACAGCAGTATATATACACTACAATCAGACCTAAATAACCTTCTGATAACATCTTCGGAGTTGCCGGAAGGTTTTTCGATAGCGAATTTACTCAAAATCACTTCAAACAAACCTAATTCAGCACAACAGTATATAACATGCCTAATTAACTTTCTAATAACATAAAATCAACATAATTAGGGCTGTTACCATTCAAATGAGCAACTAAAACAACTCCGAACCGTTCCGAAAGCGCAAACGGCCTCAACGGAAGGTTCTCGATATCGAATTTGAAATTCTGATCGGAAGTGACCGGAACAGGTTCACCGAGTCTGGTGAAACGGTAGTCACGTGTGCCGTCTCGATATCCTTCGAAATCTGTTTCGATTTTGATGACGTCAGCTTCCGGCATTGGTGATGTGATATTTGGGGATGATGAAGGTGGATTTCTGCACAAATCAACAACCAAAATACAGCCCAAACAACATAGTTTTAACATGTGTTTGTGTAGGAATCTTGCAAACGAGTACGCTGCATTTCTCAGTTAAAAGTCAAAACCAAAAGAAACAGAAGAAATATAGTGATCCTGTGAGCAGATCTGGTGCAGAAAATGTAAAAATAAAATCAACACAATGGAGCTATGACATCCACGTTGTCCATAACTCCATACCAAACTCTTACAACCACAATAAAATCGATCAAGTGTGAAAAAACATGGGTCCGGAAATAAAAAGAAGATGTCAACAAATAGCATCCATAAAATTAGCAACTAGTGAGTCGCCTACAGAAAATATAAACACATAACAGTTGTGAATTCATTGAAATAACAATTACGAATAACCAAACACAAGAAGTCAAAGGATATTTGGCACTGATTTCATATTTTTCAACATTCTGTAAGTACACTCTTCATTTCTCACGCCACAATATAACTTCAACCCACAACCTCTTTCTCGGTTTTTCACCCAGACCTATTCAAGTAGAAAAACTGGACGCACCCACCAACTCCTTAGGCACAAGCTTACTGATCAACTCAAGTAAAGTGTTATCTAACAAACCTGCTGCGATTTGATCTAATAACAATGATAAAGTCGTAGCATCAAGGGAGTAATGTCTTCCATCCATTTCATGTATAAGAATCTCTACATCATCATAGTATTGGTTCTTTAGGTATCCTTGGAGAAGAACACGGTAAGTAACATTATCCGGAGGGAAGTCACTCTCTGCCATTTTAAGAAACAAGTCTTTTGCATCACCCACTAGACCTTCCCTACACAGCCCACTAATCATCACATTATATGTTCGAACATTAGGACGCAATCCTTTATCAGTTAGATCCTGGAAAAGAAGCCTTGCAATATCAAACTTCCCACATTTGCTAGCACCATCAATCAGGATAGTGTACACAACAATATCCATATTTAGCTTGCTATCACCCATTAAATGAAACAAAGAGAGTGCCTCTTCTATTTGATGGTTGCTGCAAAGACCCTCTAGAATAATTCCATAAGTCAATTGATCCGGCATTTGACCTTTTCCATGCATCTCGTCAAAGAGTTTCCGTGCATCTCCACAACGTCCAACCCGAAACAATCCTTGTATCATGGTACTGTAAGTGACTACACTGTGTTTCAAACCTTTTCTGGTTATTTCAGTAAAGAGATCCATCGCCTCATCTATTTTCAAACTCTTGCAATACCCATTTAATAAACTGTTACAAGTAACAACATCAGGGACAAGACCTCTAAACACCATTGAATCAAAAATGGTCTTTGCTTTGCTCATTTCACCACGCAAGCAGTAACCATCTATAAGTGTACTATATGTCACTATGTCTGGAACAGTACCTTTTTCAATCATGATGTCAATAACATTCTCAGCGTCTTCAACCTTACCTTCTTTACAAAATGCATCAACTAATATATTAAAGGTTTTTACATCCGGGGAGATCCCAACATCCAACATTTCTTGAAGCATATTAGAGGCTTCATCCCAACGACCTAAGTTACAAAGGCCATCAATCAAAGAGCTGTAAGTGATGACATTGGGTGAGATGCCTTTTTGGAAAACCATTTGTTTAAAGAGTTTGAAAGCATCATCAATCATTTTGTCCTTGCAAAGACTATCAATGATGGTGTTATATGTCACAACATTAGGTCTGCAACCTCTTTCAACCATTAGCCTAAGCAATTGAATGGCAATAACGTTATTCCCGATCTTACAAAGCCCTTTAATCATTGTGGAGTACGTGACTACATCAGGTTCACAAAGTTTCTGTTTAATAAGCTTCTTGAAGAAAATCTCAGCCTCAAGAATCCTATCTTCTAGGACAAGTCCATCTAAGAGTGCATTAAATATGAAGACATCGGGTACAATAGATCGCCTAAAACAATAGCCTAGGACTGCAAAAGCGTCATTGGTGCGATACAACTGACAACAACACTTGATGGAAATACTAATTGTAAATTTATCAACAGGAACACCAAGGGCGCACATTTGTTTGAAAATGTGAATTGAATGAGAAAAATGGTTCATTTTGGTAAGAGAATGCAACAACTGATTGAAGTAAATAATGGAAGGAAAAGGTCGTCGTTGAGACATTTGATCGAACAGGTTCAGAGCATCATCCAAGTTGGAAACTTTTTGGTACTTAGATTGAGGATGTTGTTCAAAATCATCAACATTTGAAGAAGAAGAAGAAGAAAATGAAAAAGGGGTTTTAAGGAAAGAGTTGGTGATTAAGAAATTACCTCTCATATTAAATTTGAAGAAAGAGTTGAGAGCATAATTTGAGCGATACATCATCTTCTTGGTCGCCATTTCCAGCAGAGAGATTCACTCCTGTTGTTTCACAAGGTTGGTTTGTTGGTTTGTTTGTTTGGTGAAAATGATAAAAAGCATGCTCCATCTATAAAATTCTTTTTTCAAAAAATCAAAATATGGAAGTTTTAAGATATAATTTAACTACTAGTCACTTTTTTCATTAAAATATACTTTTCACGCTCAAAATTTAACTAAAAAACACATTCTGAAAAAAAAAAAAAAAAAAAAAAAAAAAAAAAAAAAAACACTCGACTTTCACACTATGAGTGTCTTCACCCCGAGCTCACCGTAATGGAGCCGCAGTGTTTACTAAGAGCAATGCTGACTAAGAATATTCCCACCACGAGTTGAAGCCGATTTATTGAGGATGACTTAACTTTCGCCAAACCTCATATGGGAGTAAATTTTATGCACTGTTTATCAACCATCGGCTTTTTTTACTCATATTTGGTAATCACTAGTTTTGCAACTTTGAATGCATTTCTCCTAATATCGATGAGATTAATTTGGGATATTTATTGTTAACTTTCTCTAACTTTACTTTTAACTTTAATTTGGTAAGCTTTTTGTGTTACACTTATTTTGAAAACTAGAAGATTAAGGATATAAGATGATACGTGAAATTACCTAATGTCATGACCCATTTTTTAAAGGGTTTGTTTAACGAGTGCCCTCATAGAATTACTTTAAATGGTTAAATAAGGAAAGTTTAAGTTCATTAATTACAAAATCATAACTTATGAACATTTTTGAGATTTCTGAAATACAACAAGGTTATAGGAATTAAAATTGTGTGTGTGTTTGAATGTGTTTTGTGTTATTTGTGTTTAAGCGATTATGTGCAAACGGTAAGAACACACGGTGTCTTAACGCACCAAGTGGGTGAAACCTTCACTTTGGTGTGTTAAAGCCACGTTAACCACACCGGGGGTCTGCGTTAAAGGCCAAAACTTTCACTCACGTTAAAGCTTTAACGCTGCGTGAAAGGCATGAAACAATTAAAAAAAAAAAAAAAAAAAAAAATCATTACGCCCCCCATGATTGAAATTAGTTGTTTTGTGCTTTTGTAATTTTGCAGTGTTTGTGTTCTTGAGTGTGTGTGTACAGCAAGTACACGTTGGGGAAGATGATATATGTTTCAAATTTGCAGTTTAGTCCTTGTAGTATTGTAGTGTTTACATTTTAGACCCTGTGTTTTAGTAGCATTTTTTTTTATAATTAATTCGTAACTTTTTTTTTTTTTTTTTTTTTTTTTTTTTTTTTTGTATTGTAATTTTTAAGTTTATTAATGAAATATTAGATTATTGAATGAATGAAATAGTTAAGGGGTTAATTTATAAATTGTAATTTTTTAAAAGGTAGGGCCCAAAATGTTGAGTTAAGGTTAAGTTATGATAAGAGCTTTCGGTGTAGTCTTCGCCACACATCGCCACTCCAACGTGGCTTTCTCCCCACAGCTCGCCACCACACCGCCCCCTTGTTTTTTCTCGCCACTTGCACCCTCGTATCGTATAAATAATTGGAGAGTCTTAATAACCAAAAGTATAACAAATTTAAACATTAAAAAGATAACGATGTAAGTTTGTATTTGTCAGACAAATAGTTACAAAATAACGGTAAAAGAGATGAGTGATAAACATGATTAATTTAGGCCGTGTTTGTTTTTTAAATATAGTGTCTGTATGATTTCTAATTATATATATGCGAGAGAAAGGTGAATATTTAGTCTTTAAGAAATATGACACACACACACTTAAATAAAATCAAATTAAAATGAAGGGATAAAAAGTCATTTCTGCCTCGTATGTCGAAAAGTAGACAACTAAGAACATATGCATAACAGGAAAAAAAAAACACTATTATTCACAAACGTATGCGCGCCTACACTAAGAAAATGAATGCTCTTTTTAAAAAACGTTTAAGCGCGTGCAAACAGAAGAAAAATTACTTTTTGTTTTGAAATAAACAAACACAATCTTAGTGTTACATTATTTACTTTTCTTAAATAATAAAGTATCTTTTTAATTCTAAATTATTGCCAACTAATTGAAAATAACACATAAACTTTTGTAAACAGAACTATAAATTATACTTTTTTCGTCTCAAAATAATTATTCATACGTTTATTTTTAAATATCTCAAAATAAATGTTCACTTTATCTCTACTACATATAAAATAATTTTTTTTTTTTGCTTAAAACTTAAAAAACTTATGTAAATGTGTAATGTTCAATCCTCAAAATACTCTTTTAAAACTTAAATTTAATGTGTTTACTTTCTCACGTAAAAATTCAAACAATGTTTTCTTAATGAAATGACTGCCTTAACAATGTTCCAACCGAAAATTTAAAAATATGTATGACAACATTTGACAACTTTTTTCGAATGTAGTTTTTAGAAGAAAAAAAAAGAAAAAAAAGTTTGTTTTTTTTAATCCCAACATTAATAATTTATAAAAAATTATACACAAATTCTACTATATAAGACATCATATTATCACTTCTGTATGAAAATAAATGATCAGAAAAATGTTGATGTTACTGTTGAACAAGTTTCAAATCAAAATGAGATTAATATGATTGTGACTTTTAATTTATTGGTGCAATATTTTTTGTTTGTAAGAGGATAAGAAAGAATAAATTGTAGGAGGATATAACGATGCTCTTTACAGATTTATTCAATCTTGCTCCCAATTCCGATCCTTATTTCAATCTCAATATCCCAATTATAACCGTTTGTCACTATTAAATCACGTTGTTATGCACGAGTACTCCAAGTATTTTAGCCAATTGAAAAACATTTTAGCGGGTAAAGATTTATGGGGAGTCTAGAGTTCCCAAGTTTTATCAGCAAAAAAAAGTAAAAAATACGAATAAACATTTTCAGTCCAATTATATATATATATATATATATTACTTCAATATATATATATATATATATATATATATATATATATATATATATATATATATATATATATATATATATATATATATATTACTTCAAAATCAATCATATTATCTTTCTTTTTCAATAAATCCCCTTCTTGAGAGCTTTTTTTTTTTTTTTTTTTTTTTACCTTCATTTTCTCTACTTAGATACAGTAAGTTGTAAGTAAAACCCTAAAAAGCCTTTTTCATTTTCTCTACTTAGATACAGTAAGTTGTAACAATCTTCCAAACAACAGGTAAACAAACACCTCTTTTATTACTCATTTTTTGTTTTCTTTTTCACAACTTTATGGTCAAAAGATACTGAATCTTGTTACCAACTTTGGTTTAGAAATAAAAAAACATAAAGTTCATATTCTTGTACCACGCATGCCGTACCACGCAAACCACAAGCAGTTTATATTCTTGTAGTATTAGGGAACCCGCAGACTCACAACCCTTATGGAGGTTATGCCATGGAGATTGTTTAAGCATATTTCCGTCGGGTAAGTCTTGACAGCTTCCATGTGCCATTCTTCCTTGTCCCGAGCATGAAGTGTGCTACAAACACGAAAGAACCCGTTAGAAGGAATCCCGAGGCCGGAGCCCCGGGATTACCCTCCGACGGTCAAGTCAGTATGGAGAGATGGACCCTCTAGTTGAGAGATTCTAGAGAGAGAGTATATATGTGTGTATTATAGAGAGGGAAAGAACCTGGTTGGAGAGTGGTAAGCACCCTCTATTTATAGGCGAGCTTCTTTGTCCTTACCCGATGATAGAGACACATTTATGCGGGAAACATTTAGGCGGGAAACATTTAGGCGGGAAACTGCAATGTTTCCTTAGTCATTCGGCTAGGCCGTTCGGCCAAGTTGGTTCGGCCAGATGCCTTCCACCTAATCCATTCGGCTAGGTCGGTTCGGCTTGGGTCATTCGGCCAAAGCCTTTCATCCAGGCATTTCATCTTGATGTCCTGACGGATAAGGTCTATCAGACCATATACGTCAACATGTCCCCCCAGTATAGTATTGTTGACATAGTCAATGATGCTATACTTAAGTTCGGTTTGTTGACGCCACACGAAGCACTTTTGTATTAGCTTTCTTACCCGGACGCCCTATTGGCGTGTCTTCTCTGTGAAGGTCAATGCGATGTATTGTTCATTCACTGTGCCGCGAATGTTCTTTTAAACAAATCGGGTCCATCAGACCACATACGTCATCATGTCCCCCCAGTATTGTAGTATCGGTTGAAGACCGATGGTGCAATACTTAGATAATATCCGTTAGGGGCGGATACGCCTCGGCATGTGCCTTTTTTATTCTGACTTTGTGTGGCCGTTAGGGGCGGATACGCCTTGGCATGGCCGTTAGGGGCGGATACGCCTCGGCTAAATTTTGAAGATTAATCACTGCCGTTAGGGGCGGATACGCCTCGGCTAAATTTTGAAGATTAATCATTGCCGTTAGGGGCGGATACACCTCGGCATGGCCGTTAGGGGCGGATACGCCTCGGCTAAATTTTGAAGATTAATCACTGCAGTTAGGGGCGGATACACCTCGGCATGGCCGTTAGGGGCGGATACGCCTCGGCTAAATTTTGAAGATTAATCACTGCCGTTAGGGGCGGATACGCCTAGGCATGGCCGTTAGGGGCGGATACGCCTCGGCTAAATTTTGAAGAGTAATCATTGCCGCTCGGTGAATAGCACCTGGGCCTTCCGTAATGACATAGCACCCGGGTAAAATTATGTCCGTAAGTAAATATACCCCGGATAGACATTGACTACATTAATCGATCGGAGGTAGCTAATCTCCGTCGGAGTCATTATGATATTATGTCTATTTTCTTGTAACTGTCATGCATGTGGAACCTCATATAATTATCCAGAGCTGTAGATGTGAAATATGAAAGCTCTTGTCTTTTCCGTTAGATATGAAAGATATAATATTTCACATGTATTAATACATAAAAGAGTCACAACGGGATAGTAACACGACCGATAGAGTTGTTATGCTACTATACTCCCCCCAGTTCAACGGTGCTATTACTTGTTAGTATCGTTGAACTGACAATAAGATGTCAATCATCGCCAATTTTGACATTACGTCCTCGCATATATACTTTTTGCGTTGGTAATAGTGGCTCGAAACATTATTCTTTATTGATATCCATGCGACCGAAGGCTCATAGATAACACGTTGGTACCAAAGATGAGAGATTGAATATAGGTTATATATCACATGTCGAACTTGAGTGACATCAAGATTGTGCTAATTAATGAAGCCAGACTTATTCGTATGACCCGCATGTGTTTCTTATGCACAAATTACACTTATTGTTAGTGTGTATCCAAAATTTGTTGTTTGCGAGTTTTCAGACATATACAAGAAGTATAACAACTTAAAAAGATACCAGATGAATGTACTCTAGTGTGAAGATTTTAATAAAATTAATTTTGTATTCCCCATGCCATCAACCATGTGACCATCGGAAGCCCCTCATTTTTTTTATTTTTTATTTTTACTTCACATCACCCATTACTAGATTACAACCAAAAATCTTTCCTCCTTCCCACAAAGTTACAACCGTCCGGTCCGTCTTTTCCGGAGGCAAAGACGAGATAATCAGAGCCAAGAGTGGTCCACCGGAATTCAAGGTTCGGGTTTGGAGGTTTAATGATCAATTAAGAAATTCACAAAGGTTGGCATAAGTGGAAGATGGATCAAACCATGTTCATAAACCAAGGCGAGAAATATCCCGACGTTCGACGGTAGAAGTTCAAGAAATGAAGCTTGATAAAACAAACGAGACTAAAAAACTGAAACTCAGATCATGTCACTCGGAGTTGAGCTTTTGACGACGTTCGGTACACATTATTGCTTGGGCTTTTATACCGGAGATCTGTACACAACCAGCTGCGAACGTTAGAGCTTCGATGCCGGAGACCCGGAGGGTAATCTGGAGAAATAAAGGCCGAAGATCGGAGGTGAAACCATAATGTTTATAAGGGTTAAAATATAAAGATTAAATAACGACGCTTGTCAACAATTCCTAGGAGTTAGACACGCAACCACTAGGGTCTATTGTTTTCGAAAAATCACTAAACTTTTCTAGCCGATGGTTTAAGCTAGAGGAAGATGAACCCGAACAGCTCCAATGTAGCCGTAATGTACATAAAGGTCTGGGTCTACCCAGAAATGTTGGAGGAAAAGAGAACGAAGATCCCTCCAACTATTCGAGATAAATAGGTTTTGTTGCCTTAATCTTTCGGATGAGCAGCTAGTAAGTGAACTCAAAATCTCGAACTATCGCTCTAATTTTATCTTTACAAAGCGAGGCCTTGTAGTTAAACAAAGATAAAAGAATGCTACATGATCGAATTAGTAGACATTTCCCTTCAGCCCAGCCGAATGATTAGATAACACAAAAGTAACGTGGGTTAAAAATTTACGGTCGCGAACCAACTGGTGGACCTCCAATTCTAGCTATTGTGGCCATAACTTTAATCATGCATGAGGTCATTCAACGGAGCCTCGGAGAAGGCAAGAAGGTATTAGACCGCAATTGCGTTTCTTGAACATATCGTGCCATGATGTAATGTTTTTTTTTTTTTTTTTTTTTTTTTTTTTTTTTTTTTTTTTTTTTTTTTTTGGCGCAAAGGGACCATCTATGTGATACATTCGCCAACGCCCCTCATATTAAAATAAGAAATGAAGAGGAAATATGAGTTAAAATTTATAAAGGAGTTGATGTCAGACACATGTGAGAAATCACACACACCATTGCCATGTATTTAATTCTTCCTCAATCTCACCAAATTTTCTATCTTACTAGAAAATCAATATCAATCTTGTCTTTTATATCCTTCTCAGCCGCACGCGTAGACCAATCAATCTTTATTTGTGTTTTTTACCCAAACCTCAAAGAGCAACAGTTTTAGTTAAGCCTCCGCTTGTGATAGTTATTCCTACCTTGGTTGAAGGTCTTGTGTTCTTGATCTTGTGTTCTTAAAGATAGACGATGAGTTCGTATCGGACTTTTAGGATATCTTTTAAAATCTTGTAGCAAAGTTGAAAAGCCAAAGATCTTTGTGGTTTAAATTTCGAGGAGGTAGTCTTGTGCGTTGTTTGGTTTTGTTCCTCGACTTGTCGGATTTCGTTATTGTTTAAGATCTTGAAATCATTGATGATCGTTGGTTGTTGTCGGACGAAATCATAGCCCGATCGTTGGTTGTTACTGTCTTGTTTGACTTTTTGGTGATCGGAAGGGGAGAATCGAGGGTTAAAGCTCTAACGGTAGTTGTTATGGCCGTTTAATGTAGTTTAGATGACCGAATGAAGTTCAAATAGCCGAAGGGCTAGAAATTGACAGTCGGAAACCGGGGCATAAGAAAGTATTAATACGCGTAGAGTCATCTAGGCGGATCTTCGGACGATGTGAGAGTATTAGCCACAACTCGTATTCACAAATATTCGATGATTAACTTTACCGGACGGCCAGATATTGATGTCCGGAAACTGCCATTCAAAAATTGATTAGAGAAGATTATTCAAGCATTATGCCACTCCGAGAGGCCGGACTTCGGAAGTAGCAACACAGGGATGAAAAGAACGGAGTTAGGTAGATGAACTAAAATGTCCATACGATTGTTATCGGCACCATGGCGGACGAAAGTCATCTTTCTACATAAAACGAACGAACGGCCTGTTTTCAAAGGCCATGTTTGCTGGAAACTCAAGAGCTTAAAAGCTCATCCGTGCGGAAATTCCAAGATATAAATTGTTGAAAGTGCGACATGTTTCGATTATTTTTTAAAAGACCGAAAGGAGGTAAAGTAACCGTAAGACCAAAAATTGACGGTCGGAAACCGGCGTGAATTAACTGGTGGCCTTCGAGGCTAGTTATTGTGGTCATAAATTTAATGTGCATAAGTCGTCCGAAAGATCATGGAAGAAGGTAAAAGAGTATTAGACCGCAACTCGCATGTTCGAAGATAGTCCTTATTGCTCATAAGGTCATTCGAAGGGTCCTTGGCAGGTGTTTAAGTGCGATACGATGGGATTGGCTAACAGATTAATGCGAGAACTTCGAGCTTGAACATGCTTCTGCAGCGATGCGGATGAAATGTGTATTGTTTCTTCGGATGTAGCTGTGAAGATGAAGTTTGTTGTTCTCCAGACATGGAGCTGTGTAATTCGGATTATGCGCCTTTTATTTTGTTTGCTTGTTCTTATATATGATTGTATTTAGGAAAGCAGGAATGACTACTAGATATTCCTACCGTGGTTGTGGCTTTAAAATAAACCTTTTATTTCATCAAGGAAAGAATGCGGTGAGAGGGTTATTGTCTTTTCATTATCAGTGCTAATAAATCATATTCGTCACCTTCGGATCTTCATAAAACATACATTCCGAATGGATTATGCCGAACGACCCCCTACATGTCGTCCATACTAGTCATTGAACGATGGATGAACTACTTCCGAAAGGACCCATTCCGAACGGATGATAATGGATGATCCACCTCCGAATGTTCCATGCCGAACGGAGGATGACGGGTGGATCACCTCCGAAGGTTCCATGCCGAATCGGAGGATAATGGATGAACCACCTCCGAAACAATTTTTTTGTCATTTAAAGCGATATATCATAAGCTAGTTCAAGAAGCAACTGATATAAGTCAAGCCTCCGGCGCTCGGATCTTATTTCATTTTTGTTAACTTTAAGAAACTCATGTTTTCGATTCAGCCGGAATTGACCTTGATTCGGAATAATCAACAACGTGTAAATTTAAATACATAATGTAAAAAGTTTTCAGCTTAAACAAAGCTTCCGAAAAACCTTTTCGGAATGAACAAGCATTTGTAAGTCAAGTTGCCTTATTCTTGTTTGTCTAATTAACAACTTACTTTAGTGTTCAATGAATACCTAAAGAGTAACTTTACAAGGCTTATAAATCACAGTTAATATCATTATGATCTTGAAATGATGAAGAATGAACACATGTGCAACAGGATGGAAGTTGTTTAAAACCATAAGAGATTTTTTTGTAGCCGAAATACATGTTCAGCAGTGTTGCGGTTGCATAAAAGCGTTTAGATATAGATATATTATTTTAAGAACAATGCGTGTGGAAATGAATATAAAAATTAGTGAAGACAACTCATGATAGTTCCCCCACATAATCACGTGCACCCATGTGAAGTGATATGGTGCTATCAATTCATGTGTATGTAATTTTACTTCTTCCACAATGTGTTTTCTATTCCCAACTCATCCCAATAATGCATATTTATGACTTGTGAATCAAATTTCACACACAAATGTATAGACATTTAACTGAACTGATTCAATTTCTTTTCTTTTTTTTTTTTTTGTGGGCCAGCAAAAATATTTCAAAACTAATAACATAGCCTTTGAAGGTAATTCAGTCATCTCGAAAGTGAAAGGTGGAGTGGAGATAGCAAGAATGGAAATATCCTTCTAGCCACTATAAGGGGTAGAAAAGACACTTTAGCCAACAAATCCAAGTCAACTAGCATTCAAGTTGTAAAGCAAAAATTATGCAAACCAGTCTAGACTCTCTTTTTTATGGTTCATTGTCATCCATATAAGGCACATTAATTACTAGCTACCCTCTAAATAGCCAAAAACTTGTAGCCAAAAAACTCAACAGAAATTGTCAGCTAGCACTTGGCAGAAATTCAACGGAAATGGCGCATATAGCCAAAAACTTAATAAAAATAGTACCACAAATAGCCAAAAACTTAATAAAAATAGTACCACAAACATTCTAACAATGTGCAAGCGTACAGAATAAAGCATAGAGGACATGGGGCAATTGTTAAGTATAGCAATTATTAAAGTTGCTTTTTAATAACACGTGGCGTAACAGTGTTTGGTCGACCTCTATATATACGTAGGCACACAGGTGTTTAACATATGACAGAAAGCACCCTGCCTCCTCACGTTTTCTATTTGTCTTTTCGATACCCACATGCATCCATATTAGTAAGATAGGGATGTCAACTTGCATTAAACATATCACAGAAAGTGTAGTAAATTGATGATATAATGGGTTTCAACATATATGACTTTATGCAGTTATGCTTTATCGTGACGGCCGGAGAAAATCAAAGAAATCGGAAACTTACCGACGTGCCACCGTCATGGTGACACGGGAGAGCTAAAGGATTTGTATCAGAAGTACGGTACCCCCCATGTAATTAGTCCTGAAAAACACATCTCCGGACATCAGCCTACCAACCCATTATTGGCATACCCGAACGACTTGGCCGAAGGAACTCACGCCGGACAACCTTTAGTCAGTTCACCCTGCACGCTGACCATCCGGACATTTATACCGAACGACTGTTCCGAACTGAAAGTGCGACCCGTCATCCTTAACCCTTGGTAGAATGAATAACGGGTCCCACGGATGGCGCTAATGTTTAAGCATATTTCCGTCGGGTAAGTCTTGACAGCTTCCATGTGCCATTCTTCCTTGTCCCGAGCATGAAGTGTGCTACAAACACGAAATAACCCGTTAGAAGGAATCCCGAGGCCGGAGCCCCGGGATTACCCTCCGACGGTCAAGTCAGTATGGAGAGATGGACCCTCTAGTTGAGAGATTCTAGAGAGAGAGTATATATGTGTGTATTATAGAGAGGGAAAGAACCTGGTTGGAGAGTGGTAAGCACCCTCTATTTATAGGCGAGCTTCTTTGTCCTTACCCGATGATAGAGACACATTTATGCGGGAAACATTTAGGCGGGAAACATTTAGGCGGGAAACTGCAATGTTTCCTTAGTCATTCGGCTAGGCCGTTCGGCCAAGTTGGTTCGGCCAGATGCCTTCCACCTGATCCATTCGGCTAGGTCGGTTCGGCTTGGGTCATTCGGCCAAAGCCTTTCATCCAGGCATTCCATCTTGATGTCCTGACGGATAAGGTCTATCAGACCATATACGTCAACATGTCCCCCCAGTATAGTATTGTTGACATAGTCAATGATGCTATACTTAAGTTCGGTTTGTTGACGCCACACGAAGCACTTTTGTATTAGCTTTCTTACCCGGACGCCCTATTGGCGTGTCTTCTCTGTGAAGGTCAATGCGATGTATTGTTCATTCACTGTGCCGCAAATGTTCTTTTAAACAAATCGGGTCCATCAGACCACATACGTCATCAGAGATATTTCTAGATAACAGTCTCTACAGTGTCTATGATATGAAGTCGGATTTTACGGGTGTTAATAGGAAGCTCTTTATTCCAAAGAAGAAAGTGGAGGGGACAAACTATTGGAGGAAATTTGATATTTTATTGCGAGAAGAAGTTTTTCAAACCAACCCCATGGCGGCCTACATAGGCCGGATCACTCCTGCATGGTTTGTAATGATGTTTTCTGGATTCTCCAAATCTCGTAGTTTACATTATATCGATGTTTTTTTTACTTGGCCTATGGGTTTTTGTTGTTGATTAGTTGGCTACATGGTTCTTAATGTTGTACGGCTGGCTGTTCAGTTATGACTCTCGTAACTTTTAGGCCTTTTTGGTCGCGCATAACGTATTTCTGTCTGTTCAGTTGCTAAATTTTTGTTTATGAAAATGGGGCATGACCAAATTATCTACTAATCTCAGATTCTTGTATACTTTATGTGCACACTTTCATAATATATTTGGTGATGTTCATGGGAATTGTCTCTGGGATTTTTGGCAACAACTCATTCAAGGCTCATTTAATGTTTAGAAGTTGGTCTTATATTTGTTATTTATGTGACCTCGAACTTGATAAAAATCGACTCAAGAACCTGACTACCTATTGACGAGCTTGGTTCAGGATATATCCGAGCTCAATTTAAAATCTCGAATATCTCGAAAATATTCATTAGAAACCAGGTTTAGTTAGTCAACCTCGATTTAAGAGATCAATAAAATGCAGCCTGAATGAATATGGGTTAGAAAAAAGTCAAAAACGAAAAAACTTCAGTCCTAATTATATAAGGCTCTCAAAGCTCAATACCAATTCAAGTCAAGTCTTTACATGCTCAAGTTTGACTAAAAACACTTGATCTCCAAAATGGGTGTGTCAAGTCATAACGGGTAATTTTTGTTACGACTGATACATGTTGGTGCGGCCGTCCGGATTGACCCAAAATACTTAATGTCCCATGATGCGTGGTTTTGCGACCTTACAACAGGTTTTACCTCTCGAGGGATCTCAAGAGGCTTACAACCCCACCAGGCAGTGTACCTGACCGATGTAGTATAGTGTAGTGGTAAGTACGGGGGATTGATCGTTCTCCACAGGGAATAGTGTCGTTAGGATTGAAAAACTATTTTAATAGGTCTAAGGGTGAGAGAAGATTCTTTTTGTATTTTTTATATTTTTATGAAAGCAAGTAAAATCTCGGGTTTTGAAGGAGTGGGCGGAATTAGTTGCTAATCAACTAACCCAAATAACTACAAATACAAATAAAATAAAATAACTGAAAATGAAAAGGTCGTGAAACTTATGTGGAGAGAAATGTGTTTACTTAGATTTCCTTACTCCCTAACTATCTTTTACCGGTTGATCAGTGTGTATTAATTGCGTGGATGACGGGTGTATTCCTTAATACCAATCGTGGGGTGGCGTACGTACTTCTCCAACTCTACAAGCTCCTACTTCACTCCTATGTCGAGCCGGCTAAGAAGCTCCTAACATGGGATCACTAGAATTCGCTCATGCATTAAATACAACCATAAAAACCTAGTACGCATTGGTTCATGTTTCTTAAGACGTTCAAGCAAGTTACCGAATAGGAAGTTAGCCAGTTTTCTTAAGCCTAACATCGATGAACAATCATCCAATACAATTAATAACACACTAATAACCAATAATCAATAGTTAGGTTTCATTAGATCTAAGCAAACACAAGATAAATCTAGCCTAGCATGTTAATTAAAAGACAAGAACAAGATGTAATCAAACAACACATAGACATATTGATTGATTAAATGAATACTTATCTTCAATTAAACATGGGAGATCCAAGGGTATGAAAACCCTTAAAAATGGCAGAAATTCATCTTAGGGTTTCTCCTTACAAAGTTGCACACTAATGACAAAAAATTGCAAAACTATATATAGAGTTTAAGGGCTGACGGCGTCACGTTGTAGATCTTGACGCCGTCACCTCACCGTGTCTAGGGTTCCCGGATGGCCTTCTTGACGCCGTCCCTCTTTAGTCGTCCAAAATCCTCCCTGGCTTATCAAGGCTTGACGCCGTCAGAAATGGGCTTGACGCCGTCTTGCTTTAAGTTAAACCGTGATGGCCTTGATCACCTTAAAGGGTGACGCCGTCAGATTTTCGTTTGCAAAACTCCCTGGCTTATCATGTGTATTTTTCATATCCACCTCTTTTGCCAAGCCATGACGCCGTCAGGAGCAATCCCTGACGCCGTCAAAGGTACTTTTCCAGCCGATTTTGAGACTTTGTCGTTTTCTTCA
Organism: Artemisia tridentata subsp. tridentata; assembly: GCA_021014915.2. Taxonomy (NCBI): domain Eukaryota; kingdom Viridiplantae; phylum Streptophyta; class Magnoliopsida; order Asterales; family Asteraceae; genus Artemisia; species Artemisia tridentata. The sequence goes on from CP139505.1 coordinate 380,395,909, forward strand.
CTTTTATGCTCCAAAAACGTCCAAAATGCTTCCTTTTCCAGATTTCTTCTCCAAAGTACCTAAAATGACAAAAGGAACGATTTAGGGCAATATTTGATCAAATAAATACGATTTAGGGCTTAAATGACCCCCTAAAAGCGGTACACTTTTCGCTTCATCAAATACCCTTACACTTGAGATTTGCTTGTCCTCAAGCAAATGCGCTTTTATTCTAATCAAAATACAAGTTAGGGGTCATTTAATGCTAATATAAAAGTAATTACAACAAATAATCGTTCCACTTTAATCATAATAAGCACGGAGATTACAAACTAGCACCTCACAAGTAGTGTTTAGATACTCACATCTCTCAGGTGTCATCAAAATAAATCTCATAAATGAAAACGGATAATATCTCTCACTACCTGTCATAGCAAATAGATTACCATAGGCTTGGGAAAGGATCGAAAACCTTCTCCACTAGGCGTAAGCACCTAAGATAAACTATCAAAGAGGGCTTTTAAACGGGTTATAACGTGAGGTGTAGGGATATGATAAACACGGTTTTGTTGGATAAAGGATATTTTACTGGTGGCGAGTTAAAGATCTTGATTAATTACATGTACAATATGGCGTTGCTAAGCCAAGACTAGACTCGACTTAAGCTAAAAACAAAATAACAAAAACATAAAACAAACATAAAATGAAACGGGATGGTAGTCCGTATGTTTTTTCTACTTTTCTTTTTCTCATTTTTTTGTATTTTTTTTCTTGATTTTTTCGATTTTTTTTTTTTTTTTTCATACACTCTTGCCCTACCATCCAAAAATAATACATCATAGGGGCGTTGCATCCCCCTTACACTTGAACTTTTACATAACTTTACAATTAACTATTCTAATGACTCAAATTAAGATAATCGAAACACTTGGAGTACTTTTAAAATATTTAGCACATATGGGGGTAATAATGTTGTTCTTCTCCATTACTCCATTACACTAGTACTTTACCCATGAGTCCCAATCGTCCCAAAACAATATGTACAAGGATATGACTCGACTTAGCAACCATGTAATCAATTAGATAATTAACTTGGGTTTAAACAAATGTTGTCACAATAATGCACTAAAAATGAGTGCATACAAGGTAGGCTAAGGCGATTTGGGTGTACATTTAAGTGGGGTGTAAACAAATTCTTCCTTTAAGTAAAATGCTTAAAGGTCGAAACGAAAAGATAGGCTCTGAGGGGTGTACTAGGGGTATCGTGTACTAAAAATGAGTACAACGCAAAGGGTGTGGGAGAATTACTTGACCAATGTAGCCAAAGTAATTATAACAAAAACACAGGTGTAAAACAATGGGTTAATCCTAATGCCTCTTATCATGTAGTAAATCTAACTACACGAATGTAGTCTCACTTGTGGCCTCGGAATGGTCCTAACGCAAGTTCTAGAATCTAAGTGCTACCGGTACACACATCATAGCATAAATGCTTTTCCTACCAATTCTAGGGGCGAACCTCACATATTTGGGGGTGGAAAATTTTTTAGTGGTACGGTTTTTGTGCTAGTCATATAACTCCTATCCATGAGACGCTCATTAAGATCAAAGTTTCACTCCTATATGTTGTAAAAAAATTTAAATTTGGCACTAAAATTACCCTAACAGGTATTTATCTCAGTTTTATTACACATCTACCATCAAACAAACAAAAATCAAGCGTAATTGTATTCTCTAAAGTATCGTATTTTGCCCCCCCTTACACTTAAGATGAACATTGTCCCCAATGTTCAAATAACAAGATGTAAAAGTAAATAAGGTAAAAGAATGAAATCAAATACTCCCCTGATTCGTTTGGTAGATAAAGAAGTAACAGGGTTAGATCTTCTTCCAAGAGAATGTAGAAGCTCCAAGACTAATGCATCGCCAAAAGCTTGATTCCACATACATTTCCTTGTCCAAAATAACCTGTTAAACCTGAGAAAACAAACACGAAAACCTGCATAACATCGGCGGGATAAATTATATATATATATAAGGATATAATGCTTGTGGAATGATAATTTTGCAGATCCCTGGAGATTATAAGTTAGAGATTTAATAAAAACTTTTTATGAAAACAAAACTTTCAAAAATTTCAGAAAATTAACACCTGACGCCGTTAGGTTGTAAAGCCTGACGCCGTCAGAAATGATCTGACAGATTTTGCATGTTAAGTTTCCAGAAAATTTCTGGAAAAACCTATACCTTACTTCCTGGAATTCCTGCAAAACATCATTATGACTCGATACAAGCATTTGACTCAAACAATTACTAATATGTATGTTAATTTAATATTATTACGATTCATGTTCATTTGTGTTCTAATAAACCGATTTGGATTTCCCTTACACTTAACTTTTGCAAAATACCTTTATATGTAGTTAAGACGAAGTTAAAAACAAGATAAAGCATTTTCACAATTTAGTTTTGAACATGAATCAATAATAATAAAAATTAAACATACATACGGAAACAAATAAAATCAAACAAACAAATAAATAAACACACAAAGCAAATAAAGCTTGGGTTGCCTCCCAAGAAGCGCTTTTCTTTATTAACGAGTCTTGTAGCTAGACTCAAAGTCACGTACATTACGTGATTCCATCATTCATAATGACGTATCCCTGATAGATATAATCCTTGTTATCAGGGTGGTAGTGTCTCAATCGCTTGACATTTGCAGTCACTTCACCTCCTACCTTGCTAATCAAGCTTACTACCCCATCCTGATGTAGACTTTTAATTGTGAATGGTCCGTACCACCAGGGACTTGGTTCATCGGTAGGTGCCTTTGTTTCTGAATGCCTTAGGAGCACTAAAGCTCCTTTTGTAAATTCAACGGGGTTATTGATCTGCTCATCAGCCTCAATATACTCGTTATTTCCACCCTTACATTCTCTAATCTTCTTTTCATTGTAATTCTTAATCCTTGCCTCCCATGCAAGGATTTTCTCTCGAACATTACCACGGATTATATTGGGGTTCGCCTCCATCTTCTTTTGTAGAGCAACATCTCATATATGTCGTGGGATCGTTGGGAAGTTTATTGTTTTCTTCCCCTTCTTCATTTGGATGGTACTATTTCTGTAATCGATTTGTGCCCTAGTGGTAACGAGAAAGGGCGCCCCAATGATTATTGGCATATTCATATCATTTCTTTCAATAATCATGAAGTCGACCGGATACAGGAATCCGGCAACGTTGACCAACACATCTTCTGCAATTCCTAACGGGTACTCATACGAATGTTTTGCAAAGGAGAGTTTAGTACGGGTGATGGATGGCAGTTCGTCGGTTAACTGGACATAAACGGATAACGGCATCAAATTTACGTCGGAACCTTGGTCAGCTACCGCATCCAGATACTTGAGTTTTCCAATGCTGCATGGTATTTCGAAGACCCCGTAGAATTCCTGCTTTTCCACTAACTTCTGTCTTATGAGGCTCTCATACAACTGTCCTCCGGGTAATGTGTCGGATTCATCCTCCGGTTCCCTTCTCTTGGACTCTTTGTTGGGTAGATGAGTACGTCGATAGTTTCTCACCCAATCGTTTATGGTCTCCTCGTTTATTTCGTGTTTCAAGTAATGCCTCACTTGTTGTGACTTAGGCGGTTCTATCACTTGGCGCTCCTTAGAGGGCGCCTCCTTGCCTTTGTCTGAATCGCAGTTGCAGGCATTGGTGTATCCATCATTAAGTGGGACGAGGTCAATTTTGTTAACTTCCATAGTTATCGACTTCCCTCTTCCATCATATTCGCCCTCTTGGATGACGGAGATGGCTTTGACGAATTTAGTGTTGGGAACTTCAACGTCATTCCACACCAGCACTTTTTCAGGAGCTTTTGTATTTGCGTATTCTTTCAAAAGGTTCATCATCTCCGCCATCTTCTCTTCCATTTCCTCCTTCTGTTTGTAGACGGCTTCCTCAAATTTTGCCAACCGTTCGGAGTGTTTTGACATGTATTCTCTCATTCGAGCTTCGAATGTTGGACTAAGTTCCTGAGGTGGTAAGTTGGGTTGAGCGTGCTTATGGAAGGGTTTAGTATTTTCCCTAAGGGGTGATTCGGACAATGGTATTTGCTTAACGCTTGAGACCGAGTTAATTGTTGCTTTTTATGGACTTAAGGGTCTCTTTTGCTTTTCCATAAGATATGCAACCCTTTTCTCAAGTTCACTAACGCTTTCCTCAGTGATTTGATTGGCTTTATCGGGCGATGAATATGTCTTGACCGCCGAGCGTACGTCGTGGGAAACTTGCCACAATTCATCATCGTCGGATGCAAGCTCATCAATGATTTCCCATGATTCCTCGGCACTTTTGTCGCGCAATCTGCCCCCGGCGGCTCGATCGATGGCACGCTTGGTGTGGTAATCAACATGGTCATAGAAGATTTGGATTTGAAGCCAGAGATTTATGCCATGATGAGGGACTTTTTGGAGTAAGTCCTTGAATCGAATCCATGCCCCGTAGAGGGTTTCGCCTTGACGTTGTTCAAACATCAAGATATCCTTCCTTAGCTTGGTAGTCCTTCCCGGTGGGAAAAACTGAGCAACGAAACGAGTGGTGAGATCATCCCAAGAGGTAATGGATCCTGCGGGTAGATGCTCTAGCCATTGACTAGCTTGGTCCCGCAGAGAGAATTGAAAGAGACGCAGTCGGGTCGTCTCTTGAGTGGCAACATCAAGGTCTATGGAATCAACAATTTTGAGAAAGTCCTTGAGATGTTGATTAGGATCTTCAGAACGAAGTCCATGGAATGCGCATCCGCTTTGCACCAACCGGATGGTGTCGGATCGCAAATGAGTGACATTGGCTCCTTGAGTGAGCTCAATGGTGTTTCGATAGCCATGGTGGCTAGGACGGGAGTAGTCTCCTAAGGTACGGGCTCTAGGAGGTGGGTGTTGTTGTGGTGGTGGGTTGTTGGGATCAAGGATATTACCACCTTCCATGATGTCGGATGGTAATGGTTACGAACAAAGAAACGAAGAAAAAAGATAGACTAAAGAAAACCTAGAAGAATAAAATAAAATTTTCACTAGAAAGGAATCTAGTGAGTAGACCTAATAAAATAAAAATTCAACCTAAACAATAACTATTCCCCGGCAGCGGCGCCAAAAACTTGATGCTTGGTTTTGCGACCTTACAACAGGTTTTACCTCTCGAGGGATCTCAAGAGGCTTACAACCCCACCAGGCAGTGTACCTGACCGATGTAGTATAGTGTAGTGGTAAGTATGGGGGATTGATCGTTCTCCACAGGGAATAGTGTCGTTAGGATTGAAAAACTACTTTAATAGGTCTAAGGGTGAGAGAAGATTCTTTTTGTATTTTTTATATTTTTATGAAAGCAAGTAAAATCTCGGGTTTTGAAGGAGTGGGCGGAATTAGTTGCTAATCAACTAACCCAAATAACTACAAATGAAAATAAAATAAAATAACTGAAAATGAAAAGGTCGTGAAACTTATGTGGAGAGAAATGTGTTTACTTAGATTTCCTTACTCCCTAACTATCTTTTACCGGTTGATTAGTGTGTATTAATTGCGTAGATGACGGGTGTATTCCTTAATACCAATCATGGGGTGGCGTACGTACTTCCCCAACTCTACAAGCTCCTACTTCACTCCTATGTCGAGCCGGCTAAGAAGCTCCTAACATGGGATCACTAGAATTCGCTCATGCATTAAATACAACCATAAAAACCTAGTACGCATTGGTTCATGTTTCTTAAGACGTTCAAGCAAGTTACCGAATAGGAAGTTAGCCAGTTTTCTTAAGCCTAACATCGATGAACAATCATCCAATACAATTAATAACACACTAATAACCAATAATCAATAGTTAGGTTTCATTAGATCTAAGCAAACACAAGATAAATCTAGCCTAGCATGTTAATTAAAAGACAAGAACAAGATGTAATCAAACAACACATAGACATATTGATTGATTAAATGAATACTTATCTTCAATTAAACATGGGAGATCCAAGGGTATGAAAACCCTTAAAAATGGCAGAAATTCGTCTTAGGGTTTCTCCTTACAAAGTTGCACACTAATGACAAAAAATTGCAAAACTATATATAGAGTTTAAGGGCTGACGGCGTCACGTTGTAGATCTTGATGCCGTCACCTCGCCGTGTCTAGGGTTCCCGGATGGCCTTCTTGACGCCGTCCCTCTTTAGTCGTCCAAAATCCTCCCTGGCTTATCAAGGCTTGACGCCGTCAGAAATGGGCTTGACGCCGTCTCGCTTTAAGTTAAACCGTGATGGCCTTGATCACCTTAAAGGGTGACGCCGTCAGATTTTCCTTTGCAAAACTCCCTGGCTTATCATGTGTATTTTTCATATCCACCTCTTTTGCCAAGCCATGACGCCGTCAGGAGCAATCCCTGACGCCGTCAAAGGTACTTTTCCAGCCGATTTTGAGACTTTGTCGTTTTCTTCACTTTTATGCTCCAAAAACGTCCAAAATGCTTCCTTTTCCAGATTTCTTCTCCAAAGTACCTAAAATGACAAAAGGAACGATTTAGGGCAATATTTGATCAAATAAATATGATTTAGGGCTTAAATGACCCCCTAAAAGCGGTACACTTTTCGCTTCATCATCCCATTTGACCCATTTCCTTATTTGACCCATTTCATTGAAATAGACCTTTTTGACTAACTTGACCCATTTCCTTATTAAGATAGTTTTATTCAGTAATGATACATAACCCGAATAGGCCCTTTCATAAGTTAATTAAGTTGTCGAAACTTCCATCTTCGTAACAAAATGGACCCATCTAAGTAAGATGTGTCTTTAAATACTAACAAACTGGCAGCATCATTGCAGCAGAAAAAGGGACATGGCTAGTAAATTTCCATGATCGGTTCCTTTGACGGAACCTCTATAAACTCACATAGGGTGTGAAGTCCATAACAACAAGCGACCGTCTTGGTGAGGCTAAATTTCTGCAAGAGTAAACTACAAAATACATCCTTGTGGTTTGGTCAATTTCACACGATACATCCCTCTCAAAAAAGTTGCGTCATACACATCCCTCCGTTAGTAAAAGTCAAACACAATACATCCAAGAGGACGAACGGTACAAAGATTATCTCGTTAAGTTGGACACGTGGCAGTTAACTCTTTTTAAGCAAGGGTATTTTAGTCTTTTTATTCACACACCTGCTCAGTCACCACCAAGTCTTCTTTTTGCTTGTGGTATCACCCCTGTCGATTGGTGGGGGTTTTACTTTCAAGATTTTTGCCTTCACTTTCCTTCTTGTTTGACTTCACTTTCCTTCTTGTTTGACTTTCAAGATTTTATGGATCATCATATTGATATAAAAATGGGGCGTTACTTATTTAGGGTGGGAGATAGTTTTGATGTTGGAGAAGAAAGGGAAGTGTCAAAGAAAAAGGATTAAAAGAAGAGTAAGTGAGCAGGTGAGGGTGATAAAATGACTAAAATACCCTTGCTTAAAAAGAGTTAACTGCCACGTGTCTAACTTAACGAGACAATCTTTGCACCGTTCGTCCTCTTGGATGTATTGTGTTTGACTTTTACTAACGGAGGGATGTGTATGGCGCAACTTTTTTGGGAGGGATGTATCGTGTGAAATTGACCAAACCACAGGGATGTATTTTGTAGTTTACTCTTTCTGCAAAGTGCAATGTATCTACAAAAGTACAGGTACCAAAATGGCGAGTTGACCAACGGGTTAAAAGTCAAATTAGGTAACTTTTTGATATAGGCCCAAACATAAAAGATGTTTCACTGCTTCCTTTGGGTAATTGCAGATTGAACTTAATTTACACGTGATAACACTCTAGTATAGTATCATATGATAGTTTGGTGTTGTTTCTTTTGCACTTATTAGAGCAAACGGTGCAATGAAACTCACCCCTCGCCGTGCCTACGTGGCTTGTTGCTCGTCCCTCGCCGCTGCACCATGGTCCTTTGCCATGGCTCGCCTTGGCTGCCTTGCTCGTCTGCACGACGAGTATATATCTGTACTTGTTGTCAGTAAATACGTTTATATATATATATATATATATATATATATATATATATATATATATATATATATATATATATATATATATATATATATATATAGTGTTGTATTCTATGCAGTACCAATATTAGATGCAGTACTTTACAGTACTCATAAATTGAATCTAGGCCATTAGATGAGTTTGATCAAAGGTTAGGATTAAAAGTGCCAAAATTGCAATTAAACAAAAGATGAGGATTTCTTTTTTAATTAAACAAAATGCTAAAAGGGTATTATTGGTATTCCACTTAACATTTCTATCCTAAAAAAAATCCTGGAAAACAATTTATCCATTTATCTTCTACATTTTTCTCTCTAAACCTAATAACCACCACCAAAAAACCGCCACCTCAATCTGTAGATCTATTTTTCGGCCTGAAAAAAATTAAGCATCAAAGATCTGTTTGGATCGAGCAAGCATCAACGTTTTTTTAGGAAAAATGAATGAATTGAATTCACAGAAATAAACAAGAAGAAATATTGGTGACGAGGCGCTTGCGGTGGCCGCCAGAGATGGCAGATCGTTTGTTTACAAGAAAGAAGAATCGTTGCTTGATTCAACCTCTGAACCATTTAAGGTTTGTATTGCTTTGATAAATTACAGATCTCACCTTTTTTTTTTTGGAAACACTAAACGAGATCAAAGCCAAACGGAATTTGGGTGATTTCTGACGGGGTGGTAAAGGTAATAGTTTGAATCTGCGAGAAACCGCTTGTTACATGTTGTTTAGTTCATATGTGATGATGATCAATTAACATTTATTTATTTATTTATTTATTTATTAAAGTGGGCAAGCAACAGAATAAGAAACAAGCACTCGTTGCATCCAACATTTTCACACGGAAGTACTTTGGGCCTATATGAGGTGCTGATTGGAAAGCCATACATGTGTGACATTGTTATTGATTATGTGGTACGTGGTTTCTTTATTGAAGCTGAAAAGATACATTCAGTGCTTGGTTCAGATCATGCCGCAGTTGAAGATTTGATGAGAAAGCCCCGCGTGCACCTATGTTCTTAGAAGGCGTGCATATATGTTCTAATGAATTTGATGAGAAATTGAAGAGTGCACACATGTTTTTAAGTAGCGTGCACATTTATATTTAACAAGATACTTGTACTTGAATTGTATTTTATTTGATGAATTGTATTTTATTTGATATCCAATTTTGTGTATATTACTTTTGTTCTTGGTTTGCTATTAATTTTTAGAGGCCGCATGTATATGTTTTTGTTTTTGGTCATGAATTTCAAAGATCAAAGAATGTACGCTATAAACATATGTGCAATTACCATTTTAAGCAAAAGAAGTTTGACAAAACACATATGCACTTTCAGAAAACATGTCTGTTGAAAAAAATAAAAAAGTTAAAAAAAGTTATTTTTTTAATTCCGAAAATTAAGGGATTTAGAAAAACGTTTTTTAATTAAAAAATTCAAAAAGAAAGTAAAAATGTGTTTTACTATTTTACCCTTTTGAATTAATTAAAAAGATTTAATAATACTCAATTCTTATTGGTCCAAATGAGTACTGTAAAGTACTGTATCTAATATTGGTACTGCATAGAACGCGCCCCTATATATATATATATACATATATATATGTATATATATGTATATATATGTATATATATATATATATATATATATATATATATATATATAATGGTTGTGTGTGTGAATAAGTGTGCATGTAGGACCCAAATGAGTAAGTTGTGGTATGTTATTGGAAAAGGGGGTTGTAAAGGGAGGTATGTCATGGTGACGTGGCACTCAGTGGGGCCCGAATGAGTAAGTTGAGCTTGTCATTGCACCTGGTGCTCTTATACCCTTTAGTAACAGATTCAGATGGGCCCACATGTTTTCAGTTGTTTCTTTTTCTTTCTTTGCGGTCTACATGTCTAATTGGGGAGAGAGATAAAAATGAGTGTCTTTGTAACCAGATGCGCATATGTCATAATATCTACCACCCCTTTACGAGATTAATCTTTACCACTCTTTTTTTTCTCTCTCTATTTTCATGAGATCCCTTTTTCTTCTCTCAATACTTTCAACAAACTTCATAGATCCCCAATTTTTCTTTCACTTTTAATAGATTATGAATAGTATTGTTCTTGTGTTTTTAAAACAATTTTTACCTTCATCTTCATATTACTTTGTATTTATTGAAGTTTAATTTTTGCCTTCAACATCCCCGTCACGACAAGTTTCTACATCAACACCGGCGATCTCTTCCTCCACGTCGATCACCCACACGTCAATGACCTTCGTGTTTGTCATATTCGTTTCTCTGCTTGAGATCTGATTATTTGAGAAGTTGGGTAATTTACCCTTTGTTTTTTTGTGTTTGTTTATATTGATTAATATGCACCTTAACAGGTTCTTTATATGTTATGGATTTTAAAGAATCTGATGGCTTTGTATGTTCATCAATTTTTGATGCATCACTTGTTTCCTGGTTATGAAAACGTATTTATAAATCAGTGGATTTGGGTGTTTTCAGTGTTTAGGGAAGAAGGTTAAAAATGTAATTTAGTCAAAGAAGATGATGTGTATTAAGTGGAAAAAGAAACAATAAATTTTCATCTTGAACTTGGTGTTAGTGGACTAGTATTTAATGTTAGCATAGTTGGTATTAGGCCAAGCCCGTAGGATAGTTTAGCATGTCGTATCTCTATTTATATTGTAAACGATCCTCATTATTGATTAATGAAATAAACCTCACTTACATGGCATCAGAGCCTTTGATGAGACCTAATGATGCCCCTTCCTACACCTTTCTCGACACCACGCCAAACCTTATCGCTCACCATATTCTCCAACAGCCAACTGCTAACCCAAATACCACCAACCCACTCCCCACACCGGCTACTCCTGATCCAACTACTCCTGTCCAGCCTACTGGCCCAACTCTTATTCCTCTTACCACCGGCCCAAACCATATACCACATACCACTGCTGATGAACTCAAATAAGTACATTTTATTACTATCATTTATCCTATTAATTTGACTTGTTTTACTATATTATGTATGAGGATTAATACTTAATCGTTTACTTTTGTAATTCTCAGGTAAAAACAAGCATTTGGTGAAACTTGGCGATTTTGGACTAATAATGGAGCAAAACGTGCATAAAGTGAAGAGTCTACTGAAATGAAGAAGATCAAGACTAATCTGCTCCAGATGCGCCGCATCTCACTATCAGCATGCGCCGCATCTCTATCAAGATATCACCAGATACGATCCAAGATACAAGAGGACATGCGCCGCATCTAATAAAGAGTTACGCCGCATCTCCTGGCGGTGTACGAATATTCCTGAATATTATAATCTTGGACCCCACGCGAAGTTACGTACATACGCCGCATCTACTTAAGTAGATGCGCCGCATCTTCCCTCAGACACAAACTATAAATACCCCGTAGACCAGACGCATTAAAGAGATTCGGAGATTCGGAAGTTCGAAAACCTAAAGACCGAACAGAAGAGAAGGACGAATTCAGTCAAGAGGCAGCACAAGACACACCCAAATTGAAGATACAAGAGCTGTAAGAAGGTGCTGCATGTATTTAATTCATTAAGTAGTTTTGTTTTATTGTTTTAGCAAACTTTAATTCATCAGGATTGGTGGCTTGTGTAATGTGACAACGGAAAGATTGCACTCCCTTTAATACTTGCTTTCCCATCAATTAAAGTTTATATGTTGATGTCTTTGGTTACTACTTATTAGTGCATTGACCACCTCTGTGTTTATTAGTGGCTTGCGGGCACCCGACTGCGGGACAAGGTGTGGCTCCCACGGTTGTTTCTAAATTGATCACTTAGGAATAACTTTTAGACATAAGTCGTCATTAAGGGTTTACTCGCCGATAAGAATAGGACCAACGAGAAAGGGTTAATTACATACACTTCATATAAAGCTATCAATAAAACAAGTGACAAACTACTTAATCATAAGGACAGCCCTCTTATTGTCTCTAGTATCTATCTGTGTACGTGTGTGCTACTTGCTGATTCGTGCCTATTTGTTTATTTTATTATTTAATTGCAAACAAAACTGTGCCAGTCTCTCAGGCTGAAACCCCCTTGCGTTAGGATATTAAAATACTGATTAGAATAACGAGATAATACGTTCCACTCTTAGTGATCGACACTCTACTTACCATTATCTTCATACTGACCGGGTACACTGCTCGTTAAGTGTGTGTGTTATTGATAAGTCGGCTAAATATAAATTTAAAACTTGAGTAGGCATTAAAACTGTTAAACCGCAACGACACATCACGCGCATCAAGTTTTTGGCGCCGCTGCCGGGGAGTGAATTGTTATTATCTGTTAATTTGATTAGTATTTTAATTAGGTTTTTCTTTTTATTAGATTAATTGCATCATTGTACTATTTTGCATATTTGTTGTATTGTGTGCTATTTGTTTTCTTTTATTTTTGCTTTTATTTGTTTTTGTTCGTGTGTTTTAATTTTTATTTTTATTTTTCGTATTTTTCTGTTCTGCTATCGTTGTACTGTGCTAAATCAAACGATACGGCGCATCTGATCTCTCAGATACGGCGTATTGCGTTTAATTTTTAAATACAACGCGTTTAATTAATTCGATACGACGCATCTTTTCCCCAAGATACGGCGTATCTGTTTTTAACAAGAAAATTTTTCTAAGCGATAAAGTAATACGACGCATCTGCTTTTGCAGATACGGCGTATCTGTTTTTGATAAAATTTTTTCTAAAACATTAACGCCATACGACGCATCTTCTTTTGAAGATACGGCGTATCTATTATTTTAATTAAAAACAGTTTGCGAATTATTAAACAGATACGGCGTATCGATCTCTGTCGATACGGCGCATCTTACTGAATCAAAAATCTTTTATTTTTAAACGTAACGAAAATACGGCGCATTAACTTTTGTTAATACGACGAATATAATTTGATAAATATAGTTGATTTTTGATATTTACCTTGATCGGTCAGCTACTCTCGTGTGCAAGTTGTTTATTTTCAGGATAAATGATGACTCGAGCATCACCAAGAAAGATTACATTCTGAACCAAACCAAGAGAGCTTAGCAGGAGACTACTAAAAGAAAAGACAAAAATTGAAGAGGAGATCAAGGCAACAATGAAAGAAGAGAGCCCTGCAACCGATTCAAATGCCTTGCCTCATAAAGAAAGAGACCCAGGAAGTTTTACTCTACCTTGTTCTATTAATAATATATCTTTCAATAATGTGTTGGCTGACTTAGGAGCTAGTGTTAGTGTTATGCCTCTTAAGACATTCGCTACACTAGGACTAGGAAAATTAGCACCAACTAAATTACTTATTGAATTGGCTGATAAAACAGTAAAACGACCTGAAGGGATTGCTAATAATGTGCTAGTTAAAATTGAGCAGTTTATTTTTCCCGTAGACTTTATTATACTAGACATGCCCGAGGATGTTAAGATTCCTTTAATCCTCGGAAGACCTTTCTTGTCTACTGCCCATGCTAAGATTGATGTGTTTAAGAGAAAAATTTCATTAAGGGTAGGGAATAATAAACTAGTCTATAAGTGCCAAGATCCAGTTAAAAGCATAATCAGAGGTGTTTATGTGCTAGGATTAAGAGAGCGTATGGACCTCGATCTTGAAGCTAGACTTATGGGAGAAACATTGATTCAAAACAACTCAGCTAATCCTAATCATGAAGACTTTGAGGAATTCATTGACCTTAATGTACCTACGGAACTTAGACGCGATATTGTTAGTGATTCTGATGATGAGTGGTATGATTGTGTAGTAATTAATAAACGTAGGAGAGTAGTTGAGAAAACGAATTTGAATAATGATGTGTTTATTGAACTGCCACCCCACCTTGCTTATTTGTGCCTGTATGATAATAAGAATTTCCCGTCTATCATTTTGTCATCTCTGCCCGAAAGGGACAGGACTTTGTTTATACAGATATTAAAGAAGAACGGCGTGGAAATTAAGGACGAGCAAGGGGTGTTCAATATTACTAAATTGGGGATGAAGGAGCGTGATGTTTCCGACTCCTTCAATGATCGATACTAAAGTGCTGAACGTGAGTCTAACTTGAAGACTCTGGAATAAAGACAAGTGCTTACCGGGAGACAACCCGGATTTATCTTTTATTATTCTGTTTTCTGAGTCGAGTCAGTCCAGGCCGCACGAAGATACGGCGCATCTCAGTCCTGAGATGCGACGCATCCTCTGCAATGGTCATATCTTATTTTATTTTTCTGCATTTTTATTTTCGACTTTAAAACTATTTATCAGTTTATTTTAATGCGGCGCATCCCTGGTTAAGGATGCGGCGCATCTTTATTCTGATCCGTATTTATTCCAGGCTCGATACGGCGTATCTTCTTCAATAAGATACGGCGCATCGACTGACCTGATGATTTTCAGTTTTAATTTTTTTTAAGTTTTATTTTACCTAACTACTAATGTGTTATGCAAGTTGAACCTTTCTTATCTTAGGTGTGTTTTAAAGTGTTGGTGGTATTATAGTTTCCTGGATTTCCTGTGGATACATCAAGTATGAAGCTTTAACGTTCTAATCCACAAGAAGTTGATTTTTGCTCATATACAAATGGAGGATCATACCGAGCAAATCTCAGGGGAGTTTTTCCGTTCTAATTCTTTTTATTTCCAGTTTTTAACCTTTTATACAAACAACGAGGACGTTGTTTAACTTAAGTGGGGGGATAGGAGAATTAGAACACTTAACACTTACTTGTCCTAAACTTTTTCAAAAATTATGCTTAAAATGTGCTTAATATATCAAACTTAAAAAATTTTTTTAGCATGTTTTTGTTTAAGATCTAAGTTGCATAGCTGCACACATGACGTTATTTTCAAAAATTGTGATTTTTCCAAAATTCACAAATCTATGAGTGTGCCGGTGACTTGTAAACTTTAGAACTTGGCTTGTATACTATTCGAGACCACCATAATGAGTATTATTTATATAATTGGAATGACTTGTCTAAATTGGTAAAATTCTAGGATTACACCAAATAGCCTTTATATGTTATGTGTTATTAACTAGCTACACTGGTTAGTTAACCCCCGTATAAACCCTTTTGTTACTCTCATTTTAAGAGTAAGATACCCCTAGAAAAACCCTCAGAGCCATTCCTTTCGTTTCTTACACCTATGTTTAAAATGTTTCGTTACACCTTAAACCTTAGCCTACCCTGTAGATTAGAATCCGTGGTTGGTTAATTGCTATAGGCAGAGTGTGTTTCCTTACATTACCTGTGTTCGCGTGCGTAATTCATTATCTATGGTTAGGTCGGGAAATTGCACAATGCAAATTGGAGTGAAAGTAAATATTGTATATCTTTTGAGTTTATTTTTCGTGTGTTTACTACTTTCACTATTAGCGTTATTTCTGAAAGTATGAAAAGTATGAATAAAAATTATCCGGAAAGAAAGTTATAGTGATGTGGTGAAATTTTACACATCTATGTTTATGTTTCAAGTTTAAAAAAAAAAAAAAAAAAAAAAAAAAAAAAAAAAAAAAATCGAAAAAAAAAATAAGAAAAGAAAAAGAAAGAAAAAAGAGTTGGATGTTTATTTTAAGCCAACGATGTAGAGTTATGTAAGTGGTCGATATCACCACTATTTGTTGTATTATATCTATGGATTGAATGGGAATTGGCAGTTATGGGAATGCCAATTAAGGATTATTCTTTGATTAAGATTTTGTTGAGTATAATTCGTGTCTACCTAAAGCGTGTGTTTCAAGTGTTAAAGCGTGAGTTATTCAATGATATGAGTCTTATTCATGGGATGGTTGGGATAGTGATTAACCACACTTAGGATTTTAATTTATTTGTTTTGTTTATTTTTTATTTTACACCAATTTATATCCCAAATGTTATCCATACCCTGTATTGTTCTTTATCCAACCAAACCTTTGATTTATTGAGATTAGGGATTTGAGCAATCTTAAGTATCGTAGTCGTGGATTCGGCTATGTATTTATGATTTTGTCGCCCTTTTTGATATATTATTATTGGTGAAGTTTGGACCTATCTTTAGCCTATTCGAGTTAAGGATTTGAGCAATTGCAAGTATCGTGTTCGTGGATTCGATCATGTATTTGTGATTTTGTCGCCTTTTCTGGAATTTGAGATCGATAGTGAAAAGAGAATAATTAACCCTTAAGCCTAAAAACCCTTTTTACCGCTTTAGACTTGTTATTCCTTAGCTTTAGTGGTGGAGATGTGTATACTTGCCAAGCTTATGATAGAATATTCGTCGCGACTGGACAGTTAAACGATTAGATTTGCTTTTATCGACTTATTTTATTTTACTTCTAATTCGTTAAGTGTTTAGTTGTGTGATTACGAAATAAACGAATACATGCTTAAATATAAAAATAAATCCTAACATCTTTTAGGATACATTTTCATAAGTTTTAATCTAAGGTTTACTTGGGGACAAGTAAAGTTCAAGTGGGGGGATATTTGATGAACTCAAATAAGTACATTTTATTACTATCATTTATCCTATTAATTTGACTTGTTTTACTATATTATGTATGAGGATTAATACTTAATCGTTTACTTTTGTAATTCTCAGGTAAAAACAAGCATTTGGTGAAACTTGGCGATTTTGGACTAATAATGGAGCAAAACGTGCATAAAGTGAAGAGTCTACTGAAATGAAGAAGATCAAGACTAATCTGCTCCAGATGCGCCGCATCTCACTATCAGCATGCGCCGCATCTCTATCAAGATATCACCAGATACGATCCAAGATACAAGAGGACATGCGCCGCATCTAATAAAGAGTTACGCCGCATCTCCTGGCGGTGTACGAATATTCCTGAATATTATAATCTTGGACCCCACGCGAAGTTACGTACATACGCCGCATCTACTTAAGTAGATGCGCCGCATCTTCCCTCAGACACAAACTATAAATACCCCGTAGACCAGACGCATTAAAGAGATTCGGAGATTCGGAAGTTCGAAAACCTAAAGACCGAACAGAAGAGAAGGACGAATTCAGTCAAGAGGCAGCACAAGACACACCCAAATTGAAGATACAAGAGCTGTAAGAAGGTGCTGCATGTATTTAATTCATTAAGTAGTTTTGTTTTATTGTTTTAGCAAACTTTAATTCATCAGGATTGGTGGCTTGTGTAATGTGACAACGGAAAGATTGCACTCCCTTTAATACTTGCTTTCCCATCAATTAAAGTTTATATGTTGATGTCTTTGGTTACTACTTATTAGTGCATTGACCACCTCTGTGTTTATTAGTGGCTTGCGGGCACCCGACTGCGGGACAAGGTGTGGCTCCCACGGTTGTTTCTAAATTGATCACTTAGGAATAACTTTTAGACATAAGTCGTCATTAAGGGTTTACTCGCCGATAAGAATAGGACCAACGAGAAAGGGTTAATTACATACACTTCATATAAAGCTATCAATAAAACAAGTGACAAACTACTTAATCATAAGGACAGCCCTCTTATTGTCTCTAGTATCTATCTGTGTACGTGTGTGCTACTTGCTGATTCGTGCCTATTTGTTTATTTTATTATTTAATTGCAAACAAAACTGTGCCAGTCTCTCAGGCTGAAACCCCCTTGCGTTAGGATATTAAAATACTGATTAGAATAACGAGATAATACGTTCCACTCTTAGTGATCGACACTCTACTTACCATTATCTTCATACTGACCGGGTACACTGCTCGTTAAGTGTGTGTGTTATTGATAAGTCGGCTAAATATAAATTTAAAACTTGAGTAGGCATTAAAACTGCTAAACCGCAACGACACATCACGCGCATCAACTGCCCAAACATCTCACCAGTTACTACCAGCCCAACACCATGTGTCCAACCCAACCCACCTCCTCCTACCGCACCTAATCTACATCCAAACCCAACCTCAACTCACCCTATGGTCACACGTTTCCATGTCGATACTAATAAAAATAACCCACGTTATAATTGTCATGTGTCAACCATTTCTCCCATTCCAAAATCCTACACTATCGCCATAAAAGATCCTAACTGGCAACGAGCTATGCTTGATGAATATAATGCTTTAATTAAAAATAATACTTGGGTTCTTGTGCCACGACCATCTAACGCGAACATTGTTCGTTCCATTTGGTTGTTTAAGCACAAGCATTTTGCAGATGGATCTTTAAGTAGGTACAAAGCTCGTCTTGTAGCTAACGGGAACAGTCAACAGCTTGGTGTTGACTACGATGAGACATTCAGCCCGGTTGTTAAACCTGCTACTATTCATAATGTCCTCAGTCTGGCTGCTTCTCGGCATTGGCCTGTTCATCAGCTTGATGTCAAGAATGCATTTCTTCATGGTACACTCTCTGAGTGAGTCTATATGCATCAGCCTCCTTGTTTTCGGGATCCTCAGCGTCCCGATCACGTTTGTCTCCTACAGCGATCGTTATATGGCCTTAAGCAGGCACCTCGTGCCTGGTTTCAGCGTTTTGCAAGTTATGTTACTCGTGTTGGTTTTTCTCACAGCAGATGTGATTCGTCCTTGTTCATTTATAAACAGGGACATGATGTTGCTTACTTGTTACTTTATGTAGATGATATTTTGTTGACAGCTTCTACCACATCATTTTTACAAAGGATTATAACCTCTTTACATTAGGAGTTTTCTATGACTGATTTGGGTCCGCTGAACTATTTTCTGGGTATCTCTGTCACTCGCACCACTAAGGGGATGTTTCTTTGCCAGAAAAAGTATGCAATAGAGGTTCTTGAGCGCGCTGGTATGCGCAATTGTCACTCATGCAGGACTCCCGTTGATATGGAGTCCAAGTTGGGGGCTGATGGCACTCCGGTTTCTGATCCGACTCTTTACAGGAGCCTTGCTGGAGCTTTACAGTATCTCACTTTCACTAGACCAGATTTGTCTTATGCGGTTCAGCAGGTTTGTCTCTATATGCATGATCCTCGGGAGCCTCATCTTTCTGCTCTTAAAAGTATCTTACGTTATGTTTGCGGCACTTTAGATTATGGTCTTCAGCTGTATTCTTCCACGACATCTTCTCTTGTCGCCTATTCGGATGCTGATTGGGCAGGTTGCCCAACTACTTGTCGTTCTACTTCAGGTTATTGTGTTTTTCTTGGCAACAATTTACTGTCTTGGTCATCTAAGAGGCAGTACACTCTGTCTCGTTCTAGTGCCGAGGCTGAGTATCGTGGTGTTGCCAATGCAGTGGCTGAGACGTCATGGTTGCGGAATCTTCTTCGAGAGCTTCACTCTCCTCTACATTCTGCCACTATTATTTATTGTGATATCTTCCAATCTCGTGCAACATCAACGCACGAAGCATATCGAGATTGACATTCATTTTCTTCGGGATCAGGTTGCTTTAGGACATGTTCGCGTTTTGCATGTTCCTTTACGCTATCAGTATGCTGATATTTTCACTAAGGGTCTTCCTTCTGCTATATTTGATGAATTTCGTACCAGTTTGAGCATTCTTCGTCCTCCCACTCCAACTGCGGGGGGCTGTTAGTGGACTAGTATTTAATGTTAGCATAGTTGGTATTGGGCCAAGCCCGTATGATAGTTTAGCATGTCGTATCTCTATTTATATTGTAAACGATCCCCATTATTGATTAATGAAATAAACCTCACTTACACTTGGGCCATATAGGTGTTAGAGTTTATGGATTTTTATTAATATATGTATGACCGATTTCGAACCCGAGACTTCGGGATTGCACACAATACGTAAGAGTTTCAATGGTTTGAATAATTAAATATAGTTTTATATTTTATTTATTCATTTCACAAACAAATAACTTAATGGTTGTTAGTACTTAACGAAGTTAGAGATAACGGTCGTTAAAGGACTAAATATGCAAAATTAGGAAAGAAGGATCTAGAATGCCCACCTTGGGCTAAAGTCGGCCGAATACCCTTTTGGGTTTAGGGTTGTCGATTTTTGGTAGCTTGGAGGAGAAGTTTGGATTGCCTATAAATACAAACCTATTGTGTTTGTTATTCCCTAATCCCTAATTCTCAAGAAAACCAACTTCTCTTCTTCTTCCTCTAGTTCTAGCCGATCGACTTCTTCCCTAACTCCTAGGGGTTGTCGATTTTGCTTAAACACAAGTGTTGGTTTTGTTTGTGATATTAGAACCTAGATTTTCCCATTGAAACGATAGTATTACGTGTGTACAAGAACGGAGTACAAGCTTGCTTTAGCTTGTTGTTATTTGCCCTATTTGATCATACATAGGTCGATCCTTCTTAAACCCATATTAGGGTTTATATTGTTCTTGGTGATCACGTGATTCCTTGTTCTTGCTAAGAATCAAAAGGTACGCGTCTATTTAATCTTTAGTTAATTATTTACATGTTATTGTAGATCCTACATCCAATATGCTTTGATGATCATGTATATTTATTAGTTTATAGATTTATGATTCTAATATTCCAACAGTGGCATCATGAGCCCGTTTTTAACATGTAATTAATTACTAAAAACCTTAAAATTGAATCTTGTTGTATAGATACTTGCAATTCTTTTTTGTTCTAGGGTTTTAATTTTACAAACCCTAATTTTTTTTTTAATTTGGGTCGACACCCTTTTAATATTTTTAGGGTTTTATTTTTTGTAAAAACTTGTAGAAAACCCTATGATTGCATGCAATTTTAAGTGTTTAATTAATGAGTACCTATGTGATGTCATTAATTAGATTGCGTACAATATTGGCTTGTAAATATGTGATGCATGATTTAAAGTGCAATATGGGATCCATGACAAAATCTTGCATGTTTTGTCATGGAATGTTTTGTGTTTAAATTGCTACATGGTTTTAAAGATAAATCTAAAATTAGGGAAGACCCTAATTAAATATTAATTAATTGGTTATGTGCAATGTGGTATCTAGTTAATTAAAACTTACGCGGCCAAGCTATTTGGCGTCTGTGGTCCATTGGGCACAATGAGCTCGAAAACCAATGGGAGTTTTACTAAGTAGATACATTATAAATTCACATATATTAATAATATGATTTATCAAAAGGGTTTGCATGTGGCTATATGATATTGTTAATGATCATATATGTGTTATTGAGTGTTTATTTTTTATTTTTTAATTACTTGATCTTTGTGTTTAATTATGATGGATTGTAACATCAAAGAGGGTAATTTTTTGAATAAAAAATAAATGAACCTAATAACTATGAAACCTTTGTAGTAAGCTATTTAATTGCCAAGTCTTATGTGCCAATAGTGGTTCGCTTCGCACGATAATTTGCTCCCAGGCGAGACTAGCAATTAATAATTTACTACATAAATGTTTTAAGCTTTAAATCTTAAAGTTTTAATTGATTGATGCGACTGTACAAAAGTGGTCGAAGCGGCGGACCTATTATTGACAAACTATAAAGTGGGTATAAGGAGGCTTGACATTAAATTGTCATCCGAAAGGGGCGCGTTTTTAATTAGCTTCGGCGGACGTTTGCCCCTCCGCTCGCCTGTGCGTCAATAATAGACTTACCAAGTACACCATGAAAAAGTATGAAGCATCTTAAGGCAATGTTGTAAGTTTCTCAACGCCATCAATTAAATTTTGTTGATTTAAGCTGCGAATGAGTAAACAGTTTTTTGTAGAAAACATATGATACAAAGATGAATGCATGACATCTTTGTACATATTTTTTTGGTTACATATCAAAATTTTAATACCCTTAAATTTAAGTAATATGCCAACCAGTTAATACGGAAACACCTAAGATGACATTCTATCATTGCTAGCAGCCTCAGCTGATGTAATGATTCAAAGAATGGTAATCAAAAGGGGTAAATTGAGCACTTTCATTGCTAGCAGCCTCAGCTGATGTGATGAAACGGCGTCAATTTACATGTTTCTAAATTGTTTAACTTAATTGAGCACTTTCATTACTAGCAGCCTCAGCTGATGTAATGAAACGGCGTCAAGGCATAAAGATTTGGGGATGAAACATGCTTACATTTTGCAACTGATGTTGGCAATATAATGTAAGTCCCATGATTCTAGGAATTGCAATTGGATATTGGCAATTGGGGTTGACCCGTACCTTATTGAGTACTTTCATTACTAGCAACCTCAGCTGATGTAGTGAAACCACGTCAATTTGGATCCTAGTTTTCAAATGAAAATTAAATGGTAATTCACCGTGGGTGTTTAATTTTCTTGAAAGTTTAATTATCGAAAGTACTAACTTTTGAACTTTTTTCTGTAGAAATGGCCCAACCCGACAACACAAACATGAATAACATGATTTCTGCTTTCAAAGCTATGATTGAAAGAGAAAAGTTGACTGGGACTAATAATTTCAATGATTGGTATCGTTCTTTGAGGATTACTCTTAGAATTGCCAAAAGATTTGAATATCTTAGTAAGCCTCTTCCTGCAACTCCTGCTGGTACTGCCTCCACTGCTGAGCATGAGGAGTACAATACTGAGTATGAGAAGCACAATGATGTGGCTTGTCTCATGTTATCTGGAATGGACACTCAATTGCAAAAGCAATTTGAGAATTATGGTCCTATGAACATGATAAATGAGCTCATACGCATGTTTGAAAAACCACCAATGGCAGAGTTATATGATCTGTTAGATTCTCTGGCCAAGTGTAAGCAGGATGCTGGTACACCCGTGAGTGCCCATGTATTGGAGATGAAAGGATATCTTGATCGATTGGACACACTCGGATGCGGTTACGTGCAAGATGTGAAAGTTGGCCTCATTAACCGATCCCTCAATCAGGATTTGTATGGTGAGTTTGTGTGTAACTTTAATATGCATTGCATGGGGAAGATGATAAGTGATTTGCATGCAATGCTTATCTACTTTGAGAAAGGACTCTCAAAGAAGGCACCTACACCTGCTGTTATGGCAATAAGAGGTGGTAGGGTTACTAAGCCCAATAAACCGCAGCATGTGAACAAGAAGGGCAAAGGCAAAGCTGACAAAGGAAAACAGGTCGTGATCCATCAGCAGAAGCCGAAGAAGCAGAATCCTCCTGCTAAGAAGGATTATCCCAAGAAGGATACGGCTGCTTGTCACCACTGCCACACTCCTGGACACTGGAAGAGGGACTGTCCATTTTTGCTAGAGGAGTGTCGCAAGAATAAAAATGCCAAGGGCGCGAGCACTTCAGGTATTTTTATGGTTGAATTATTTTCTTTTCCTCGTAAGCAAAATGCCTGGATATATGATACAGGATGTGGTACTCACATTTTTAATACATCGCAGGGGCTTAGAGGAGCTAAGAAGATGAACTATGGGGAATGCTACTTGTATGTCGGCAACGGTATACATGCAGCAGTGGAAGCCATAGGGACTTTTGACTTACTGTTACCTTCGGGTTTAATTTTAGTATTGAACAATTGTCATTACGCACCGTCTATTGTTAGAGGTGTTGTTTCAGTTTCTTTATTGTTGTATAATGGTTTTGAGCATACTTTTAATAATAATGGAATTTCGGTTTCTTTAAATTATGTTTTTTATTTTAATACAATTCTATTAAATGGTGTGTTTGAAATTGATATGGAAAATCATGCATCCAACGGAAATAATTCTGTGTATAGCATTGGCAATAAGAGAATCAAGTCGAACTTGAATTCATCTTATTTATGGCACTGTCGTCTTGCTCATATAGGCAAGAAACGCATGGAAAGGCTGCAACATGATGGGCTTTTGAAAGATATCGATGATGATTCATTCGATAAATGCGAATCTTGCATATCTGGGAAGATGACAAAGAAACCTTTCCATAGCAATATGGAAAAGGCTTCGGATCTACTTGGATTGATACACACGGATGTGTGTGGTCCACTTAGACATGTGTCTAAACGCGGTGCTACCTACTTCCTAACCTTCACGGATGACTATAGTCGTTATGGTTGTGTTTATTTACTTAAACATAAACATGAAGTCTTTGAGACATTCAAGGTTTTTAAAAGTGAAGTAGAATTACAACTCGGTAAGAAGATTAAGGCTCTTTGATCCGATCGTGGTGGTGAATATTTAAGCCAAGAGTTTAAAGATTATCTAGCTAAGTGTGGCATTGTCCAGCAACTCACTTCTCCTTATACTCCACAACAAAATGGTGTATCTGAAAGGAGAAATCGTACATTGCTTGATGATGAACTCAAATAAGTATATTTTATTATCATCATTTATCCTATTTATTTAACTTGTTTTATTATATTATCTGTGAGAATCGATACGTTAATGTTTACTTTTGTAATTCTCAGGTAAAAACAAGTATTATGTGAAACTTGGCGATTTTGGACTAATTATGGAGCAAAACAAGCAAGAAGTTAAGAGTCTATTAAAATGTACAAGATCAAGATCATTCTGCTCCAGATACGCCGCATCCTACTTCGTACATACGGCGCATCACTATCAAGATTTCACAAGTTATAATCCAAGACGGCAAAGGACAAGCGCCGCATAGAGAAATGGAGTTACGCCACATCTTCTGGCGGTGTACGAATATTCCTGAATATATTAATCTTGGACCCCACGCGAAGTTAAGTCAATGCGCCGCATCTACTTATTCAATGCGCCGCATCTAACCCTCAGACAGAAACTATAAATACCCCAAGGTCAGACGAATTTAAAGAGGTTGGACAGTGCAATATACCTAGTACGAGACGTAGCAGAAGACAACCGAATTCAGACGAAGTAGCAGCACAAGACACACCTTGAACGAAGATACAAGAGCTGTAAGAAGGTCCTGCATGTATTCAATTCATTAAGTAGTTTTGTTTTATTGTATTAGTACACTTTAATTCATCAGGATTGATGGGCCGATTCCATGTGACTACGGAAAACCATGGGCACCCCTTAAAATTGCTTTCCCATTAATTAAAGTTTATATGTTGATGTCTTTGGTGACTTTTATTAGTGCATTGATAACCTCTGTGTCTAGCTGAGCATTGCTTGGGTCGCCATGCCCCTTCCTCGCCTATTTATTCTATTTTCTAGGATAGTGGGATAGACATAAGTAATCATTAAGGGTTTACTCGCCGATAAGATTAGAGCCAACGAGAAAGGTTTAACTCTCGGTGCGTCGCATCGAACTATACACTTCATATAAAACTAGCAATAAAACAAGTGACAAGCTACTTAATTATCAGGACAGGTCTTCTTATTGTCTCAAGTATTTATCTGTGTACGTGTGTGCTAATCGCTGATTCGTGCCTATTAGTTTAGTTTATATTTAATCATAACCAAACCGTGCCAGTCTCTCAGGCTAAAACCCCCCTTGCGTTAGATTAGGTTGTACAGCTAACTTAAGATATTAAAATACTGATTAGAATAACTAGATAATACGTTCCACTCTTAGTGATCGACACTCTACTTACCATTATATTCATACTAACCGGGTACACTGCTCGTTAAAGTGTGTGTTATATTGATAAGTCGGCTAAATATAAATTTAAAACTTGAATACTGCTAAAACCACAACGACACACCGTGGATATAAAATTAGAGCATTACACGCACGCACACCACTTGATATGGTACGATCTATGTTTAATCTAACAACTCTTCCCTTATCCTTTTGGGACTATGCTCTTGAAAGTGATGTTCGCATATTAAATATGGTTCCAACTAAGAAGGTTGATAAGACTCCATATGAATTATGGACTGGAAAAGCTCCTAACTTGTCTTACTTAAAGGTCTGGGGTTGTGAGGCGTTTGTTAAATGTGACTCACCTGATAAACTCCAACAAAGATCGGTTAAGTGTATCTTTGTAGGATACCCTAAGGAAACAAGGGGTTACTACTTTTACTTCCCACCAGAAAATAAAGTCATTGTGGCTAGGTATGGTGAATTCCTTGAGGAGAGTTTCTTGTCTCAAGAATTCAGTGGGAGAGTATATGATCTTGAAAATGATCAAGAAGATACGTCACCTTCTGAGGACACTAACACACATCCTGTGGAACCTGAAAGTTTAGGTCCTCCACCTGAAGTTGAAGTGGTACCCATCCGTAGATCTTCAAGATCTACAAAAGCTCCTAATCATCTTTGTTTAAACGTAGAGTGTGAGGAAACTATACTAGGGGATCTTGATGAGCCAACTAGTTATAGTGTTGCCATTAGTAGTCCTGATAAGGATAAATGGCAGGTTGCTATGGATGGGGAAATGCAATCCATGAAAGACAACAAAGTCTGGATTGAAGTAGACCTTCCTCCCAATGCTAAGGTAGTTGGGAGTAAGTGGCTCTTCAAAAAGAAGACGGACATGGATGGCAAAGTGCACACCTACAAAGCTCGTTTGGTGGCTAAAGGCTTTACCCAAACATACGGTGTTGACTATGAGGAGACATTTTCTCCTGTGGCTGACATTAGAGCTATTTGGATTCTTATAGCCATAACTGCTTACTATGACTATGAGATATGGCAGATGGATGTCAAAACCGCCTTTCTGAATGGTCGCCTAGATGAAGACATCTACATGGCGCAACCTGAGGGGTTTGTGAATCCACAATTTCCTGAGCGTGTTTGCAAGCTTCAAAGATCCATTTATGGATTGAAGCAAGCATCAAGGCAATGGAATAAGAAATTTGATGAGGAAATCAAGAAGTTTGGATTTACTCAAAATTTCGATGAGCCGTGTGTATACCACAAAGTTAGTGGGAGTAACACTACTTTTCTTATCCTATATGTCGATGACATATTAATCATGGGAAATCATATACCAAGTCTTAATGAAGTTAAGTCTTATCTAAGTACATGTTTTTCTATGAAGGATTTAGGAGAAGCAACTTACATCCTTGGAATCAAGATCTATAGAGACAGATCTAAGCGGTTAATTGGATTAAGCCAAAGTGATTACATGGATAAAATATTGAAAAGATTCAATATGCAAAATTCCAAGAAGGGATATTTGCCCATGCAAGTGGATCATGGCTTAAGTAGCGAAATATGTGCATCTACACCTGAAGAGGTGGAATACATGAATAAAGTTCCATATGCCTCAGCAGTAGGATCTATCATGTATGCAGTTAGATGTACAAGGCCAGATGTGGCGTTCGCGCAAAATTTGACCAGTCGTTACCAGCAGAATCCAGGGAAAGATCACTGGCATGCTGTTAAGAACATTCTTAAGTATTTAAGGAATACTAAAGATATGTTTCTTGTGTTCGGGGGAAATCCAGACGCAGAACTGAATGTTATAGGTTTCTGCGATGCGTCCTTTCAAACTGATAAAGATGATACGAAGTCTCAGACGGGTTACGTTTTTGTCATCAATGGAGGAGCTGTAGACTGGAAGAGCAAAAAGCAGAGTACAACGGCCATGTCTGCTACAGAAGCTGAGTATATTGCTGCATCGGAAGCTGCAATGGAAGCTGTTTGGATAAGGAAATTCATTTCGGATCTTGGAGTGATGCCGTCAATTGAATTACCTATAAATGTGTATTGCGACAACTCTGCTGCAATCACATTCGCCAATGAACCTGGAGTTATGAAGGGCGCCAGACACTTTCGTAGAAAGTATCACTATGTTCGAGAACAAGTCGAACAAGGAGAAATCAATGTACTCAAAGTTCACACAGATGACAATCTGGCTGATCCTTTGACGAAGGCATTGTCTAAGGAAACGTTTACTCGACATGTTGAGGGTATTGGTCTTCGTTTAGCCATTAGTTTCATGTAAATCTGTGGTTAGTGTATTTGATAAGGGATATGTAAACAATATTATTTTTTAATGAAATAAAGTGCGGATAACGTTTATTATCATTTATTAATATTGTATCCTATATTTGCATGTTTATATCCATGAATAATTAATTTATTCTAAATTGTCCGTTGTCGATTAATGATATGGGAATATTATTAAATAAAGACAAATGTGAGGATTTGTAGAATGTACTGTAAGGTTGAGATACCAATATCACATGATATTCAATATTGGATAAATTGAATATAGGACTTATTCCAACTACATGATTATACTTTATGGATCATCGTCATTAAGTAAATCATGAATATTTATCCTCAGACTTGAGATACCAGGTGACTGCCGAGGATGTAGCTCATTTTCTGTAAGATAGTCTAACGCTATCCGTAACAGGTGGCTATAAGGGCTATTTTCAGAGGTGATGTGAAATCTAAGGGTTACGCTCGTAGTCAACAAAGGATTTGTTCCTTCAACTTTGTGTTGAAGTTTAATACTGCTTGGCCACTCGTAGGGTTGACAAGATGTTTGCGTGCGCACGCCCAAAGTCTATCTGGAAGACGTTTAGATGATTTGGTAATCTTGTTCAATTATGTATAAACGAGAAACTAATTGTTAATTATGGAATGACCTAGATCCATATCCATATTAACGCGGTATTAGAAACAAAAGGATAAGTATGATGATTATATCATCACGTGGTTTTTCCAGAAAAACCATACTCGGATCAAACTGGGGGCATTGGGAAGGTTAAGCTAGACTAACCCATGTCATTACTATATTAATGAATATCCAAGTGGGAGCTGTTAGAGTTTATGGATTTTTATTAATATATGTATGACCGATTTCGAACCCGAGACTTTGGGATTGCACACAATACGTAAGAGTTTCAATGGTTTGAATAATTAAATATAGTTTTATATTTTATTTATTCATTTCACAAACAAATAACTTAATGGTTGTTAGTACTTAACGAAGTTAGAGATAACGGTCGTTAAAGGACTAAATATGCAAAAGGAGGAAAGAAGGATCTAGAATGCCCACCTTGGGCTAAAGTCGGCCGAATACCCTTATGGGTTTAGGGTTGTCGATTTTTGGTAGCTTGGAGGAGAAGTTTGGATTGCCTATAAATACAAACCTATTGTGTTTGTTATTCCCTAATCCCTAATTCTCAAGCAAACCAACTTCTCTTCTTCTTCCTCTAGTTCTAGCCGATCGACTTCTTCCCTAACTCCTAGGGGTTGTCGATTTTGCTTAAACACAAGTGTTGGTTTTGTTTGTGATATTAGAACCTACCTTTTCCCATTGAAACGATAGTATTACGTGTGTACAAGAACGGAGTACAAGCTTGCTTTAGCTTGTTGTTATTTGCCCTATTTGATCATACATAGGTCGATCCTTCTTAAACCCATATTAGGGTTTATATTGTTCTTGGTGATCACGTGATTCCTTGTTCTTGCTAGGAATCAAAAGGTACGCGTCTATTTAATCTTTAGTTAATTATTTACATGTTATTGTAGATCCTACATCCGCTGTGCAATATGCTTTGATGATCATGTATGTTTATTAGTTTATAGATTTATGATTCTAATATTCCAACAATAGGCGCATATATACACACGGAGATCATATCCAACCAGATAAAAAAAAAGAAACGCCCCCTTTGTTTCTTAAAGTTCTAAAGATTTACCAGCTCATATTCGTTTTCATGACATAAGTAAATATAGACAACAAGCCAAAACCGTTACCAGAGTAATGCCATTTCTGGTACCGAGATAGATTGACATATAGTAATGACAAATAGGTAGAACATGTAAAACCTTTTATTTGACTGACTATAACGATGAGTAGGGAATTAAAACATATCACGTAAGGTGCCATAAATGACAGTGCATAGACGGCATAGTTATAAACAACAACAACAACAACAACAACAACAACGGCATAGTTATAAACAACAACAACAACAACAACAACAACAACAAACCCAATCCCGCTGGGGCAGGGTATGGGGGAGGTAGAATGTAGACAGACCCTACCTCTACCCTTACCCCCAGGAGAACCCGGGAGTAGGGAGACTGCTTCCAAAGAGACCTCCGGCATAGTTATAAGCTGTTTGCAAATAAACCAAACATAAGATGAGCTAACTTTGAGTCCTAAAAAGATACACGAAGGTAAGGCTGAGCATCGGGCCGGATCCCGACCCGTCCCGACCCGACCCGCCAAATCCCGATACCGAAACAAAGGAAAACACCATACCGACTCCCGAACCGATTAATAGTCAGGTCGGTTCGGTTTAATTCGGTTATATCGGGCCGGGTTTCGGTATTTGCAATATTGTCCCGACACATCACCTTCAATAGTTCAATCCCATCTCCAAATGACCAAATCCAATTCTATCCTTACTGATATCCAAGTCCAAACCAAAAACTACAAATCCAATTCTATCCTAACACATCACCTTCAATCCCATCTCCAAACAATCAAGAATCGAATTAAACAAGACACGATCAAACGACTACAAGAATAAATCTCAGACTCATTCCACTTTATATCTTAAATAGATTTTTTTAGTGGAACTTGTATCATCACAGATCCTTGTTAAGAAGACATGCTTCATATTAATATCCGAAAATGATAGGAGAAGAAAGATAACAATTATGTTATTTTCCCTTCCTAGGTTCGTTCAATTAAAACACAAACACGTAAAAACCTACCTGAGACCATGTAAAAAGATGGAAGATTTTTAAAGATGGAAGATTTTTGATGGAGATGAGATCCAAGTTGGGAGGGATAGGAAGGAGGCAGAGTATTTGAGGTAGGTGTGAGTTAGGTCAAGTCAAATGAAAAGATAACAATATAGAGGAGCGTGTATTTTGTCGGGCTGTCGGGTTCAAACGGGATTTTGTCGGTTTTTATACCGACCCGACCCGATACCGACACATGCAATATATTGTAACTGAATCCCGTCCCGTATTTTGTCGGTTCGGTTTCGGGCCTAATTCGGTTCGGTCGGTTTGTCGGGCTAATCGGTTTCGGTCGGTTTTGCTCAGCCCTACACGAAGGGGTCATTTGTAAAATTTCAAAAGATAAGCACTTTATACGAGGTTTAAGGTTATCTTACAGGTAAAATGCCCCAGCTATTTTTCAGAAGAAAAAAACCTTAAAAACCCTCGAATTACCTTCAGATTTAAACCTAGAAAAACATTGAATCTCAGGTAAGTTTTATTTTCACTTAGTCATTTTTTGTTTCTCTTTAGTAAATTTGTATTCATTAAGTTTTATGCATGTTCGGGTACCAGTTTTTTTAGTTGCTTTTAGTTTAGAGATGACATGCATTTTTCTTTATTTTTTATATCCAGAACAAAATTATTTACCCATAAACAATCCACTATGTCACATGATATTCACACGTGACTTAAACAAGACTTAACTCACGGTCAAACCTCAGGTTGTCGGACAACTCACATACAAATAGATCAAACGTTGTACTTATTATAAATATAACACGAAAGGCCTTTGGCCCAACGTTAAGTGAATGTCCACTAACTAAGAGGTTATGGGTGATATCATTGGACTTTTTATATTAGGTAACCATGGTAATTTCCTACCTCGGGGTTTGAACCCACCACCACACTCGTTCAAACCGGGTAAAGTCCTCCCTTTTTGGAAGGTTAGCGTGGCCACTTCAGAGATATTTGTACCTGGCATGATCTCTATATATACAAGCAAATCCTCATAACAACTTCCATAAAGTTATTATTTGTGACTTGTTACATTGTTTTTTTGATCTTAGATGGGTTCCTTGCTTGCTAGATGCGTTGCTTCTAATCTCTTGAGGGTCAGATCAGTCACATCATCTTCTCGTTTCTTTAGCTGCAAGGGTTACCAGTATGTTCAGCATGACTCTAAGGGCGCATGCATCTTGAAGTATGACGATAAAAATGGGTCTTCTTTAGTCCGTGGTGTAGTCAACGGTGCGTTTATTTGATTCCCAAAAAAAATTATCCCTTCAACAAATATATCAGTTGCACAAACATTTTCAACACACTAAAAATACGACTTTTTTGTTTTATGGTTTCAGATGCGTTTTGTCCTCATGTCTCACCAACCGATCAAAAATTTGGCTCGTTTATTAAACTTCGCGGATTGGCGCATTAAATACATACATGGAACGTCCCACCAGAGGTGGAGTGTGGTGGAGGACGACAAAGCCCTCTGCATATCCCGGGACATGAGTCAAAGATACTACGATCAAGATGTTAAGGAATATGTTCCAAACAAGGAGTCTATGTCCGGAATCGATGAGAAAAATGTTAAGGGATCTGGTCCAAATTAACAAGGAGTCTATGACCGAAACAGACGAGAAAAATGTTAAGGAATCTGTTCCAATTCCAAAGGAGGCGTCGGGAACCCATGAGAATGATGTTAAGGAACATGTTCCAACGAGGGATGTGTTCCCTATTGTCGATATTATGAGGGGAACTGAATATACACCCGACGAGTATTACTATCATGTGATGAAGGATGCTAACGAAGTAAACCAGTTTATTGAATCACTTCATGGTATAAGTGATCCCCTTTTATATATACTACACATAGTCATCTTTTAATGACTCTTATGTACAAAATACTACGGAGTAACATTTTATCTTTTGTTTTACCCTTTCCGTGAACAGGAGAAGCAATGGATACTGTCAATCGTATTGTCAAGGGTAGGTTAAAAATGTATGGCGTAGAAGATAATCCCCAAGCACTTTACATCTTTGTAGTCTTGGGGGACCCGGAGATTCGCGGCCCTTATGGAGGTTACGCTACTGAAATATTTCTAGATGATAGTTTCTACGATATATATGGTATCCAGCCGGATTTCACGGGTGATAATAAGAAGATAGTTATACCAAAGAAGAAGTCAATGGGGATTGAAACTATTGGAGGAAATATAATCTTTTTTTGCGAGAAAAAGTTTTATAAACCGACCCTGTGGCGGCCTATATTGGATCATGTAGGTCTTTTTGGCCATTTTTAACAGCATAGTTTCTATTGATGTTTTCTGGATTCTCCTAATTTGAATGTCATAGTTTATAAGTTTATAAGTTTATGTTGATGTTCGTTGACTTGGCCTAGATATGGTCTTTTGCTGCTATATAGGACAAGGGCGCGTATAATATACTTATGTCTTTTCGCAAATGCACCCGAGTCACAAGCTGTTCTTTGACAAAGGAATCATGTTTGTTAAGTGTTATCATTCATGCCTAAACATGTTCCACACAAGTTATTCCATCCTTGTTTGAGTGTGTAAAATAAGGTAATTCATAAATAAAAAAATTGGTTTACTTACGTTATGCTTTTGATTATACTTTGGGAGACCCTTTCGACCCATTTGACCCGTTTTCTTATTAAGTAAAGTTTTTTTTTACCATTGTGACTTCACAGAGGTAGAACATAACCTGAATAGGTCCTTTCTTATTGGATAGTCATGACTTGAGGCTTCTTATATGACGTTACATAATTGTTATATTTTTCAGAAAACACTAAGAGCACCCGGTGTGGACCTTTTCGTGCCTCGCCATGCCAGCTTGGCAAGCTTGCCATGACACCTCATGGTACCGCATCATCTTGCCATGGCTCCTCATCTTCCTCTTCCTCGTGCAGACGAGGAGGTAAGTTTTGTAATTTTTTTTTTTTTTTTTTTTTTTTTTTATAATGGTTTGTGTGTGAATAAGTGTATATGTGGGGCACGAATGAGTAAGTTGTGGTATGTTATGAGAAGGGGGTTGTAAAGGGAGGTATTTTATGGTGACGTGACAGCCCGTGGGGCCCGAATGAGGAGTTTTGGCTCTTCATGATACCTGGTGGTCTAAGGGGCAAACTGTAAGCAATTCGAAAAATAAGGGGCTGCATTGTTTATTAAGTGTTTTGTCTTTTTGTTAATAGTGCCTGATTTGGGCGGGAGAAATGGGAAATTCAAAAGCTCATAGCTTGTTTTGTTTGGGAACACGCATCTTTTCTTACACATTGTACGACTTTGGTTTTGTTTTGTTTCCTTAGGCTGCCCACAGTAAGTCAGGGATCCCAATCCCTCCCATTTTCTCTGTCACGTCAGCTTTCTCTCTCCAGCAGCCTTCAGGCGATTGGGTGCCCAGTAAGGGCGACCTACACTACAAAAAACATACCCCACAAATATTCCTTTTTAATTAAATAAAACACTTACAAAACATATAAACACTCGATCGCATGGGTGACCAAGTAGGAGGGATCGACTGAAGGGATTGAATCACCACAGAAGGGCGATCGACTGGTGATCGATCGAATATGTCGATCGAGTGCTCCTTCTGTGACTAGCCTTAAACATGTATATCACGTCATCTTTGATTTGATACATCATACCTTGTTACAAACAACATCTGCTCTGCTTTAATCCTTATGTCAAATCAACTTTTTGTTTTCTTATGATGATATAACTTTGTGTCAAACAATCTTGTTGTCCATATTTACTTATGCCACACAAGAATCAAGTTTTAATGATCCAAGAAAGCTAATCTTGACAAGTAAAATATTCAGAACTTTGAGAAATAAACGAGTTATATAAGTTCAATTCCACAAATTGTTTAGTTGGCCCGTCATAACTAAACGCACGATTAAAAAAACTTGTGGCCAACTAAACAACAACAATATTCAATCTTGTTAGAACAACGTATTGATGTGGCCAACTAAAGTACTAAACAACATAAAAAATCCACTAGGCCAACTACACAACATAAAAACTAAGCCAACTCAACAAACATCAACATAAACCATGACGCTGATATTTGGAGAATCTAGAATGTTTAATTAGCCTAAAACTAAAGACAGTTATTAGATTTGCCTAAATAACTTGTTGCATGAGAGACATGATCCTATGCGCGGCTATGTTGGCCGCCACAGGGTTGGTTTCCAAATTTTTCTCTCCTGAAAAAAGAGTAAATTTCCTGCAATCGTTTGAGCCGACTTCCCTTTCTTCTTCGGAATAGTTATTTCCCATAATAACTCGCTAGTTTGTTCCACCTTGAGATCCTCAAGCTTGTAGAACTTATCAGGTAAAAAAATCTCAATGGCGTAACCTCCAAAAGGGTTTTCAGTATCGCTGCCCCCTAGCGCTATTATAATATAAACCGCTTGCGGATTTTTCAAGTTGAAGGATACAAGTCTACAAATAGAGAGATCTATCTTCTTTCCTGTAAAGGTCGAAGCAAAAGATAAGTAAATAGCTCCACTTAAAGTGCCTGCATAGTTTATATAAAATTAAATTGTTATTGTTGTGCATACCCTTAATCGGAGTTTGCAAACCGCCTTCGATGGATTCAAGAAATTGGCTGATTTCTTCAAAATCCCTCATCACATGATAGTAATACTCGCAGGGTGCAGTTTCATTTCCTCTCATCAAGTCAACTATAGGGACCAAATCCCTATCTCGGACAGTTACCTTTTTTGGAACAAGCTCCTTTGTAACAGATTCATCAAAATCTTTTTCGTTTATTTCAGAGATACACTCCTTGTTTGGAACAGATTCATTTTCACTTTCGTCATCGACTAAAGTCATGTTGCGGAGTAGGTATAGGGCTTTGTCGTCCTCCACCGCCCTCCACCTAGATAACATGCGGGGTTCATATGTGAATCCAATGCGATCATCTGCCACGTTTAACAGACAAGCCAGATTCCCAATTGGTGAACGACGAGGACTAAACACATCTGAAAATCATTAAAAACAAGTTTTATCGACTTAGCCAAATAAGTACTACTAACACACCACAACAAATATCTTATTTCCACACTTTTTTTCTTAAAAGCGTGACATATTATTTGTTGTAGTGGTAATTCTGTTTTGGGAATCAAATGAACACACCCTTGACAATATCACGGACAACATATCCATATCTATCATCACACTTGAGGATGCACTCATCCTTATATTGATCATATTGAAAAACTTTGGTGGTATAGAGACGTGAAGATGAAGTGACTGATCTGACCCTCAAGAGACTGAAAGCAGCGCGTTTCACAAGCGAGGACGCCATCTAAGATCAAAGGACAAACAAACAAGGTTAGTATGTTAAATGACAATTATCAACTCAATAACAAGTTCTCAGAAACTAGAAAGTCAACGTGAGCATAAAGCTGGAAATAACAAGTCATTATTTCATATGTTTTCAATGGGACAGCAAAATTGTAAACTACATACTCACTGTTATAACCTTTGTTTGGATTGGAATGTTGCTACTTGGTTAGAAAAAAAAGAACTTATTTGCTGTTCAAAAACACATCTAAATTAAAAACTAACAAATAAGTGAAAATAGCCACACAAAAAAAGAGACCAAAATCATATAATTACACAGTGATACTTAATTTCAAACTAGTTGTATCGATGGTTAACCCTCGAAGCAACAACAATTGAAACTTAGTGATTAAAACAATCACCTCTAACGAATGCACATACTACACGTCAAACGAAGCACGTTAGGATGCTAGTCCTTGTTTCACGTAAACAACCAAACAAACTTGTGTTCTTGTTGTAGCTTAAACACGATCCGAATACTCAAAAGGTATACGTTCGAATCGTATTATATAAGAAGAAAGCAGAAACTAAATAAAACAAGAATTAATTCTTGTTAATAGGCTTGAGAAGTTTGACTATTTCAAACCAAAACAATGTACGTTCTCTGCCGATTGGATGGATAATAGAAAGGAAAAACACTTTTGTACGTAGGGTATAATTCTTTTAAGATTGTGTCGTGTAAAAAATGAGGCCGACGGGTGTTTATATAGCACCACAACTTATCTAACAAGTCATTGTTTTCACCTCCTTTAGTTAGCCAAAACCGACACATAGCCCCCCTCCTAGATCCTTCCATAACTGGCCACTTTGGAGGGAAGTCCGGGAGTTTCGTTTTTCGACATCCAAGTCCCTCTCTTTTTATATTTCGTGAAACATATTATACATTTAATAAATATAAAACATATATATATTAAATATATAATAAACGTGTTCTTCGTGTATACGTGTGTGCCCCGATAGGCTCACACACCTTTAGTCGTATTATCCTAATCCAACTCTCACATTCCAACAAATATAACATTTTTTAAGCTTGAAAAACTTTTTGATTCTAAAAATCTATATAATTAAATAAAATAAAATATGAAGTATTTAGTTCGGGTTATTCAAGTCAATCAGAAAACCGAACCGAATTTATATTCGGTTTAGTCAAATTTAAATTCATTTCGATTCGGTTTTACCCAAAAAAATTTTTAATCGAACAAATTGAACCGAACAACCCGATAACCGAACCGTTGAACAACCTTACAATAACATACTTGTGAACCAGTTACACAACCATTTTCGAACTGTAATATAAAGATTTTAATCAAATTTTGAGGTTATTTTTCACTTTATAAATGGTGTAATTGAATAAAGACTAGTAGCATATTATTTTTGGCACCATGTGCAATTAGAAAAAATCATGGTTTTTTCTTCTTTTATGTAAGAGTAAATTACATGGATGGTCCCGGTGGTTTGTGAAAAGTAACAACCTTTGTCCCTCGAAGTTTAAAGTTGCACTGGTAGTCCCTAAGTTGGTAAACAAATAACACCACCGGTCCTTTAGTTTAACTGGTGTTAAGTGAGTTCCGTTATAACTTACACATTAGCCCCATTGGTTAAATATCGTTGCATCGTATATTCTTAATAATAACGGCTGTTTATAATTTAAAGTTTCCATATGTTTTTATCCGTTTTTACACGTTTTCGTCCATTTTTATACGTTTTCGTCTGTTTTTATTCGTTTTTGACTGCTTTTATACATTTTCGTTCGTTTTCTTACGTTTTCATCTGTTTTTTATACGTTTCCATACGCTTTTATACGTTTTCGCCCGTTTTCTTACATTTTTATACGTTTTGTCCTTTTCGTCTGTTTTTCATACGTTTTTATCCGTTTTCGTCCGTCTTTATATGTTTTCGTCCGTTTACATACGTTTTTATCTGTTTTTATACGTGTTCGGCCGTTTTCTTCCGTTTTTCTTCAGTTGTCACATATTATTATTCATTTTTATACGTTTTCTTACGTGTTTATCCGTTTTCGTCCGTTTTTATACGTTTTGACCGTTTTTATACGTTTTCGTCCGTTTTTCTTACGTTTTTATACGTTTTCGTACGTTTTCTTCTGTTTTTCTTAAGTTGTCATACGTTATTATCTGTTTTTATACGTTATCTTACGTTTTTATCCGTTTTCATCTATTTTTATACGTTTTTTAACCGCTTTTACACGTTTTCGTCCGTTTTTCTTACGTTTTTATCCGTTTTTATACGTCTTCATACGTTTCCATAAGTTTTCCCACGTTTTCTTACATTTTCCTACGTTTTTGTATGTTTTCATACGTTTTTATCCGGGATGAAAATGTCTAAAACCGGATGAAAACGTAAGAAGACGTAATAAAAAGTATGGAAACGTATAAAAACGGATGAAGACGTATAAAAACGTAAGAAAAATGGACGAAAACGTAAAAAAAACGGACGAAAACGTATAAAACAGACAAAAACATATAAAAACGTATGGAAACGTATAAAAACGGATGAAAACGTATACAAACGGATGAAAACGTATAAAACGAACGAAAACGGATAAAGACGTAAGAAAAAGGATAAAAACGTAAGAAAAACAGACGAAAATGTAAAAAATGGATGAAAACGTATAAAAACGGACGAAAACGCATAAAAACGGATAAAAACGTAAGACAACTTAAAAGAACACGTACAAAAACGTATAAAAACGGATAAAAACATATGAGAACTTAAGAAAAATGGACGAAAACGTATAAAAACGGATAAGAACGTATGAAAACGGACGAAAACATATAAAAACGGACGAAAAACAGATAAGAACGTATAAAAACGAACGAAAATGGATGAAACGTATGAAAATGTAAGAAAACGAGTGAAAACGTATAAAAACGGATAAAACGTAAGAAAAATGGACAAAAACGTATAAAACTGTCAGAAACGTGTAAAAACGGAAGAAAAAGGATAAAAACCCAAGAAAACGTATAAAAACGGACGAAAACATATAGAAACGGATAAAAACGTTTGACAACTTAAGAAAAACGGACGAAAACATATAAAAACGTATGAAAACATATAAAAAGGACGAAAACAGATAAAAACATAAGAAAAATGGATGAAACGGATAAAAACGTAAGAAAACGTATAAAAATAGACGAAAATGTGTAAAAACGGATAAAAACATATGGAAACTTTAAATTATAAACAACCGTTATTAATAAGGATGAACGATGCGACGATATTTAACAAAAGGGCCTAACGTGTAAATTATAACGGAACTACTTAACACCAGTTAAACTAAAGGACCAGTGGTGTTATTTGTTTACCAACTTAGGGACTACCAGTGCAACTTCAAACTTTGAGGGACGAAGGTTGTTACTTTTGACAAACCACAGGGACCATCCATGTAATTTACTCTTTATTTAAATTAGTACTACAACAAAGCAAGGTTTTCAAGATCGGGATCCTACCCATGATCGTTTTCGTCTTTGAAAGATCGTGATCGTAAGATCGGATCGGGATCTTAAGATCTTACTCTAATGTTATTTCTTATTAGTTTTTGTAATATTATACAAATTTACAAATTATTATACATTATAAACACAAAATATTATGAATGTTTCCTAGCTTATAGCCCCGTGGCATCCACGGGATTTTAGAGGGTTTTTGTGCAAGAAAAGGTAAGTACGTGAATATAGTGAGAAAGAACAACGTACGTAAACGATATAATATTTTCTTTTAACAGAAAAATAAGTTATAAGTGAGTCAAAGTATGAAATACAATGCTTGTAAATATGTGTCTAATAAACGTTGATTGCCTCTTGGTCTCCAATATGTTTATTAGCATCCCTTATTTTTCAGGTAAAATCGGCTGACTACCCGCATCAGAAACAATAACCTTCAACCATTTTTTGCTTTTGACGCATGAAAGAGCCACGTACAAACCAACTATTTAAAGTGATTGCCCTTGGCTCTTGTTTATAGACCCGTGAAATTATGGGAATTTTTAAAGAACTATTCATTAGGAGTTAAGAGTACAAATAAAGTTATAAACAACAAATTAGTTTATAACTATTAAATAAAGTTAAATAATAAGTTTAATATCTGAATGAACCGATAAACAAATTAGTTTATAACTATTAAATCAATGAACGTGCACGTATCGTATTGTTGAAAGGAATATAGTCTTGAATACATAAGGTATGCAATGAACGCCAAATATTCAAGTAGCTCATGCTCATTCCGTAAACACCTAATAGTTTAAGAAGAAAAAAAAAAGTAAGCAATAAAAGGAAATTGGCCGATAAGATTATATGTAATATTAAGAAATGGTACGAAACACGTCATTTATATATAGTTGTACATACGTTTTCAGTATCGATCAAAGACATTGGAGTAGTTTGTAGACATGCTTTTATATATAGTTGTAGATAGTATTAATGGTAAACTATAACTACTAACAAATAACATTTGTACAAATAAAATATTAATGCTAATCTAAAACTACTAACAAATAATAATAATTGAGAAAGTCATAAGTCATGCTTCATAAAAGGTTCGATCTTTTCATGCATCAAATTCATTAGATGCTGGACTTGGTCCGGGCTTCTGCTGAAATCATCAAGGCTAAAATGTATTCACATGGTTTTATGGCTTTGTGCATATCTTTTAAGTGTCCGCTTAGCTTCCTTTTTTAGATGTGTATATCGAATAATAGTATTGGTTCAGAAACCACAAAAATGCGTCGATTCAGGTGATCTATTCTTCTATGGGTCAAACATGCATACTAATATCACTTAGTTTAACTTAATAGTTAATAAAAACATATTAGAAGTTACAGAATGTATATGTTTAATGTACAATACATTATAAATCATTTAGCATAAAATTAGATTATGGGTTGAACTATTAGAACTTTATAGGTTGGCCCACTAATTTTGATCACACTGTCCCGGGTAACCCATTACCTACATGCCTTTGTAACCCATACCTTAACCCATTTTTTCCCGGCTAAGGCATTAATCATTTATATGACATACAAATGCCATATATTTAATGATA
Source organism: Artemisia tridentata subsp. tridentata (assembly GCA_021014915.2). Lineage (NCBI taxonomy): Eukaryota > Viridiplantae > Streptophyta > Magnoliopsida > Asterales > Asteraceae > Artemisia > Artemisia tridentata. Next base: position 380,436,846 of record CP139505.1, read on the forward strand.
GTGCATGGATCCTAATATTCCGCTCTAAGTGGCCACAATTGCAGCTTATACTTTACTTAATATATCTTCAAACAAAAGCCTTGTTTCTTATAAATTAAGAAGATAATGAGTGTTCGGAATAGCTTATATAAACTTAAAAATCTCAAACAATTCGTAAAACTTATTATGCCACAATTTCATCATTTTGACGTATCGACTTCTATCCTACATGCTTCACATGTTTATTACACTGGAATCACTATTGAGTAAAATTTAAACACATCCTTAACCTATGCAAAATCTTCTGACAATTGCAATAAACCATAGCATACCAGGCCAATAGTTTCTATATCATGTTAAACCATACTTCTATTTACGAAACTTGAATATTAATCAATTGGTATTCATTTAAAGGCTTAAACACAACCACAAAAAACAAAATTACAAACTTTTTTTGTCAATGATAAGTTCTCAGGTTTCAAGTCTCTATGAATTATACCCATAAAATGAAGATAGCACACAAATTTCATAAAGAACTAATAGTATGTGACTTTTTTACTAAATAGATCACAAGATTCTGTTGATACAAATATTATAAATTTATGTCACAAGCACAAATCCAAGCACCCGCTCAAGGAAAATTAAAATTACTTTGACGTCAATAATATATACCTTTATGCCCTCAGATGCTGCCATATCCTTCATTATATCTGAATCAACCGAGATGATAGCTACCAAAAATGAGTTTAAGCTATCACCTGTTAATGAATAATATTCTTACTATATATAAAAGACTGATTAAGAAATTTACACTTGGCATATACATTTTCAATTTTATTAGGTGCTATATACTCGCTTTGTGCCAGCTTAAATATGTTTTTTTTTCCTTTCACGAAGCAATTTAACATTACATAAGCAACCAATATCCAGTGTTCAATTGGCAGCAATGCAGTAATTTTGAATTAGTAAGGTGTACTGAGAACCACTGCCGAACTCAGCATTCAAAAGCATCACTTGTTAAATTATAACTATGGAGATAAAAATACAAAGACTCGGGTTACCTGTCTATAATCTTAAGTCGACCTCGAGGCAACCACAACCCAATAACTCATGTATGAAGCCATTCATCATCATCAATTACTTCTCTTTTGTACAATTAAGGTAATTTCAAATCAATTGAACCAATTCCTTTAGAAAGTCTTTCTTGTATATCAGAAACAATGGCATATTGATTATTATCATAACATGCAGTAAGTAACAAAAGCGGTAAGCGTTATTTGATCCAAATTCTTGTCTTTATCAATGAGTTTGTGAAGAAACATTGCTGATGTGTCCACTTTCTTCTCACTGCATAGCAATCTTACCAAAGGGTTTACAGTACGAACCCAAAGCTTTTTCTGTAATCTATTTATAACCTTCATGGCAGATATCAATACCTCCCCATTTTATTGATTCTAGCGGAAAGGCTTCCAAGGCACGTTCCTTACATAAGGTTCCAGCCACGTCAATGTGCCTATAGTCACAAAGTCACTCGTTAGCAAATAATGTTATCACACATGGTTATCTGTATATTATCAAAAACTATTTACTACGTATTTTATTTCGATATAAAGTATTTAGCAGACACGTAATTACTTCAGAAAAAAGAATAAGTACGTAGGCAAAAAATAGAAAAAAATAAGTAATCCCAAACACCCCCTTATTTCCTATAGGCTGAACCGCTGTAGTGCAGAAGTGGTGAATGAGGAAATAAGGTCATTATCTCTCTGGAACTTCAGTTAATGGAGTTTTCAGATAAAGAACTGATAAAAGTAATCCACCCATGATCAATCTGATGATCTGCATCAGGACACTACCCTTGTATTTTTTTAGTTCATTAAATGGAAAAATGTATATACCGATAACAAAAGGTTTTAGCAAAACAACCTATAACAGACATTGACCTTGATACGACCCTAAACCCAGAAACATTTTTTGTCCGTTGTGAATATATATGAGATTTATCATTTATCATTTATCTAGTGCAAATAACAATGTAAGAGTTTGTATGTAGTCAAAATAACTTTTGAGCATCCCTTAAACCCATTCGACCCGTTTCAATTTTAGCCAAGTTAATTTTAACCCATCATTTCTGGCAAGGTGAGGTTGTAATTATCAAGTTGCACAACAAAAATTAATTACCTACTTACAACATATTTGTTAGTTGGCCTCTCTTCCAATCTGCGATAAGGAGTTATTCTAATAAGTAATACCAAACAGCCCTTATCAGCCCCTGAATGGATGAAACTTGGTGGTCTTATTGTACTTTATCTTTCCTTCTTTTACGCTTTCGTACATAATTCTCCACATTTGGCTCCTTTATGTTCAAAATTAGGAGAATGTTACAAAAATTAGGCTAAAACCAAATGACACTTTTCTTATTTCATTTTTTATGCAAATTAAGAAGAATGTCTGACCTCAGGAGCTTTAGGTTTCCGCAGGTGCAGTTCAGAATCATCAACTTTGATTTTTCTCTTGCAATCTGAGTTGCATTCAAGAAGTCCAAGACCAAATTGTTTTTTGGTTATATCCTTTGGATCACGACCACTACTGTGATAAGCAGCTTGTACTTGGTGACATGGTCAGTCCTTTTTCAAAGATTGACATCCACATCTTACTATAACCTGTTAAAAAAAAGATTAAATCAATGTAAGAAGATAAAGCAAAAAGCTTAACACCTTAAACTTATGGGTTACCTTTTTGGAGCTTTTTTCTGGAGATGGGCATTGACCAACATGACATATTTCCGGACATAAATGTGTGCAGTTGGGAAGCTTTCTGCACAAACACACAATCTTAATGTTAGAAATACTGGAGAAAAATGTTAGCTTAAAAAATTGGCAAATATTATAAAGGAATTGCAAGTTTACTTGTGGCAGGGTCCACTACATGAACGAACAACTATCTGCTCTTTTGCAGATAAGGTATTGTAATATAAGCACTCGAAAACGTGAACCATAGCACCACAATGACATGACCGCTTGATTAGCACCTTGCAAGGGGAACATTCTTCAGGATGACATTTTAAGGGGCATGGATGTTGACATATAGGTTCTCTCTCCTGTAACAATTCAAAACTTACAAAAAAGTTGGCATTTTTTATGTATAAAAAGAATCACAAATTGATATAATCACAATAAAACATGTAAAAGATATAAGGAAGCTAACCCGTTGGCAAGGTAGATTGCACTTTTCACATTGCTCGCTTGATCCAGAAATCTTAAGGGCGTGACAGGTTTTAGTGCAAAAATGGTTGCCACATGGTAGAAGGTTTCCACAATAATTATCACATGAAAACTTTGCTTTATTTGAGCGGTCCATCTGCATAACAACAATAAAAGTTTTTAACATTTTTTTTTCTTGAAGACAAACGATGTTAAAAGCTTCAAAAGAAGTGCGCAAATTAAAATTCTGCACCTACCATCCTATCGGCTCCAATATGTTCACCAACACATGGCCTCCAAACAAGTTCTGGGCAAGGTGGACATGGAGAACCAGGAGTACTTTCACTTTGATGATGATGTTGTTTCTTTTTCTTTGGTTTCAAAGTGAACTCGGGATTAGGAGGAGGTATAGGACCATGACACCTTAGTTTGCATTTATGCCCACACGGGTATTCTTCATCACAAACCAGACGAAATTGAGGGCAGGCTCCATAATGACACTTATGTGGCTGGACAAAGATAAGCATGTATTATTAGATAAGCAATTTGACATCGTTTGGGACATTTAGGAGGTTTCTGCTCCTTTTCAGTACCACATGGAACCTGATACATGTTCCAAGAAACATAGATTACGTTTAAATATAGAAAGAATATGAGTACCTGATTTTATGTGGGACATAACTGGAATTTCATAATAACTATCATTGCGCTTGGCAAAAAAAAAGATTACATGACATGAATAACTAAAATTCATAAAGCTTAAAAAGTACCTTTTTTCCAATTAAGATTAATCACGGAGATCCATAGGTACGTACTGTGCACGACCTATTCGTAAAGCTTCACCAAGGCTACCCTTCTCCTCATAGGTTTTGAGCTTGAAAAGAGGACCCGAATCAGCAATCCGAACTGAATATATTTCATACCGAATGAGCATCTCAGTAATAATTTGTTCCTATAATAACATAATAACCATATCAATTGATGCAAACGGACTTTCACCCATTTGACCCGTTCTCCTTTTAGCTAAAGTTTAAGATTTTACCCATTTGAGATTGAAAAAGTACATATGGGTTGTAATTGACAAATCTAAAATAAGAAATGTAATATTTAAATCATAACAGTAAAAGTAAACGTAACTAAGTCTCACCAGCATACTCGCGAGCCAAATAACTGAAAGTACCTGCAACTTTCATCTCGATAGAAAACTTCCCACCCTTCCCATCAGGCGCGTTCTTAACCAAGCCAAAATCAGCAACTTTTTCTCTCATATCATCACCAAGAAGAATATTAGACGGCATTAAGTCTCGATGAATAAAGCTTTGCAGTGCCAAACTATGCAAATACTCAATCCCTCGATGAATTGATACAATTAAAACTTTCGAATAGCTTACTTACCAAATCATACTTGATGTCAGAATTCCCACCCACAACAGCCATGAACTTCTTCCTATCCGGAGCAAGCTTCATTGCAACCTGTCAATACAGTTTCGGATAATAAGCTATTGATTTATTTGGAACCAAGAGAAATAGGGGATCATGTATCACAAAAAAAAATGTTATGCAGAAAAAATAAGTTACCATGTTATTAAAAATTCCATTCAAACATTTCATCAAACACCTTGCCCTCTTTAAATCACTTACAAACCTTTGATCTTCTATCTTCAAATTCCTGCACAAACATGTATCACAGAAAAAATAACACCTATCTGTAGATCTACTAAATCAAACGACACTCAAATTCAAAATTAATGGCCCTAAATTGAACATCGCAAGATCAATATATACACTAATAGCCCTAAATTGCAAGATCAATATATATACCCTAATAGCCCTAAATTGTATAATAATCACTAAATTCAAAATCATATGAACCAAAAAAGTATCAGAAGAATGATAAAAATCATATGAATTCGAGTCTTGATTTGATTTCAATCAATTAAAACTCCAAATTATTGACAAAAAACAGCCAAATTAAATAGACGCGTTTCAATAAATTTAAACTTTCGAATTGATTACTTACCAAATCAACAATTCCTAGACATTATCATAATCAATAATCAAATATATGCAGGCAAAAAAAAAAAAAAAAAAAAAAAAAAAAAAAAAAAAAAAAACTAATTCTATTCAGGCGTAATTTATACAAACAAAAAAGATGAACATCGCAAAATGAATAATCTTTATTGTTGGTGTGGTGGCCAATTGAAAACCTTAATAGCCATAAATTGTAAAATAACCATTAAATTGAAAACCATATGAATCGAAAAATTATCCGAAAAATGGTAAAACTCAAATGAATTCGAGATTGGAACTGATTTTAATCAATTAAAACAAAAAATTATAGACCAAAAACGTAACAATCAAAACTTTAGAATTGATGACTTACCAAATAAAGGCTTCCGAATTCAATACTTACCAAATGAAGATCCGAGGATTACTACTACAGCAAAGGAGTTGTACGGCATTAATACGCAGCCAATGGGAGATCAAACACGTCAGCGAATTGATTGCAGAGGTTGCATTAGAGGGTTTGTACATTATTTTTGTTTATTAGATAAAATATTATGGATGTTTCATAGAAATATTGTCCGAAATTATGATTATGAAATGTTTAAAAAGATTAACATGTTATTTTTTGAATTCTACAAAAAAACAACCCATAAATTTATGATTTTTTAGTTTGTAATCCGAGAAAAGTAAATCTGATCGGATTAGATCTTATGATCGTATGGTCAAGATCGTGATCCTATAAGATCTTGAGCTTGCAAAGATCCTATATAGGATCCGGATCGATTTTGCTTTGCAGTATCATAAAATCGTAAGATCCTAAGATCAGAATCGAGATCCTGACAACTATGCTACAAAGCAACATTTGATCGAGGTCTTGTCACACTGTACGAGACATCCACATTGTTAGATCGGTCATTTTTCCTTTTCAATATTTTTACAGATGTGGGCTTCTATTGGTTTAGAAGGCTTTTTTTTTTGTTAGACTCAACATTGGGTTGAGGGCAACCATCCGATGTGGGCCGAGGGCAACCTGGACAAAAGGCCTAATATGCTGAAAATTTACATTAGAAAATGATGCGTTTGGGCAATTATGCTCGTGCTCCCCTCTCTCTTTCACTTGCCTCCGCCAATGTACTGCCTACTAAACTCGCATGGAATGTTAAGTCCATTACGACATTTGATAATCTTGGCGAGGCTACATTTCAACAAAGTAACTCGTCAGTATGAGATGATGCCACAACGCGCGGGCTGCCCAGCTCGTTACCTATAAAAGTAGAGGTGCCAAAATGGGTTGGTTAGTCGGGTTGACAATATGTCAATAGTCAAATTAGGTAGCGTTTTGTTATAGACCCAATCACCCAAACAATAAGATGTTTCGCTTCTTCCTTTGGGTGTGTTGTACATTGCATTGCATTACACTTTAGTATCACATGACAGTTTATTACTTAAAGCTCTATAGATCTTACGTGTCAAGATTCATTTTCTTTTATGGCATAAATAAACATGAACAACAAGCCGAAACTGTTACCATACTAATGCCATTTTTGCTATCGAGTTAGCTTGACACATAGTCAGTGAGAATGTGAGATCAAATATGGATATGAGAACTCACATAGCTCGATAATGTTCATCAGAAACAATGCCAAACTCAACCAAGCTCGATTCACAATCAACCCAAAACTTAATTTTGTTCAACTTGGAAACTCAATTAACACTTGAATTTGACATAGATATCCATTTCATCTGATATCTATAAAATTATTATAAAGTAAGATTTACTTATTCAAATACCCCTTATATAGCAATATGTTTCTTTTAACGAGCGGGGTAGCCCGCGCGTTGCTACGGGTGTGTTTTGCATGAATATATATGGCCAGTTCAATTCTTTGCATGAATATCATGGAATTTATTAGACAACGTATGGTGAATTTTGCAAGCAGATACAAAGATAAACAACTAACGTTTTGAAGGTACATGTAAAAGTAGCAAATTCTCTACATCTTCATGATAAAACGTGTCTACTGACCTTTGGACTGCATTTGGGCTCACTTCACGTCTGGAAGACAAAAAGCATAATTTTAATCTGAAAACCCACCCCTCTCTTGAGCAAAGATGATCAGCAACTGCAGCTACACTGGCAGCTGAGTACCCAAAGGGTGAAAGAAATCCACCATTTCGTTATTTTTCATATTTGATAAGTCTCATAATACACTCTCCTTCTAGAAACAATTCCTAGCTGAAGGGCAGGTCCAAAAAGATATCCAAATGAAGCTCCTTACGGGTTTCAGCATCACGCAATCTCGCATGCACCCTGCAACAATAAGCAGCCAAAACGAAGGTCAATTATGTATAAAAAATAACACATATATAGAAACATCAATTATTCAAAACCGCAAAACTACATAAAGTACATACTCCTGCCAATCGTCCCGAGCAGTACCCTCTAAATATCTTAAATATGCAGCCAGTGCATCAAGCACGTTATTAGTTCCACGTCCAACAAAAATTATCCGAGTAGTTCGGGAATTCATATTGCCTTGACTATTTGTTACACCATTTACCCTTTTTGGACCCATATCTGTTTTGACTCGAACCCCTTTACTGTGGTTTCCAAAATGACCCGTTGGACGCAGACACGTTAACCCGACAACCTGGTCTTGACACCTGTAAATCGGATAATTAGTTGTATTTGAATGTGTTTGTACTGCCTAAAGTGATATAACCAAACTCTTGAAACATGTGCATTTACTAAAAAAAAAAAAAGGAAAGGTAAATATGTAAATTGTATTTTTAGGAATTTATGTTTCGGAACTTAAAGGAAGTGAAAAAAGGTCATTAATTCCTAAAATGATTTAAAAAAAGGGTTGCCATGGCCCGAGATCCATGAACCTTATGTAAATGTAAAAATGACACATGCTTACCGCTACAATCTTGTTCAGCTTGTGTCTGTCATCTTGTCACGCGACTCGAGCATTCTGAGTAGACGCTGATTGATCTGATGTGCAGTCCTTGCTGGTACACATAGGAAAACATAAGACATGGCCGTCGCGACTCGCTTTAAAAAAAATCTGGCTCAGGTCAATGTCATTTTTTCCATTGTTGCTGATATAGCGACTGACCTACACCATAGAACGTGCGTATGTATTAACGTAACACAATTTAATTTTAATTACCTCATGGAAGATTGAATATAAACTTGGACTGGTGATGCAGCAATTAGGAGGGAACCACGTTACTGGCCGAAACATAACCATTTGTTATGAGCCGCTGAATGTTCACACGTATCTACAACCTGTGTGTAGGCATTCGTTTGCACCTGAAATAACATTCAGCATGGGTATATATGCGTGAGATAACCCACAAATGATACGCTATTCAAAAGAAAAGAAAAGGGTGAATTTTTATGTTACATAAATTCAGACGCTGATTGATGTATAGTGCAAGTGACCTTCGACAAATGAACATGTCTGTTCACCATTTCAACGCGAGTCATGACGCATGTTCCAGAATCGTTTATTTGTGCCTATCAAAGTAATATTACGTCAAATGCTGATACAAAAGAATGAAGCATGCATATACTCTAGAAAAGTAGTTGTTCAAATTTATGTTGTTGTCGTTACTCTTTCTCACAACTTCAATTTATGGCTTATGTCTACGTTATCGACTCTACATTTCCCTTATCTTCATGCATCTTATCTTGATTCTCTGTTATTAGCACTAATGATATAGGCACTTCTATCTTACCCTATATACGCTAGTCACAATTATTAACTCTTAAAGGTCTATATCAGCTAACCCTTTTCTAAAAATTACTTTTAGAAATTACACTTTTAGAAATTTATGCTTTCAACACAAACCCTGGAAAACTGATTCCACTTTCCGCCACAGAACTCAAATGAGAAAAGAAAATAAACACATGAGGTATTTATACTTAACGCTCAACCTGATATAAATCATTTTAACCATACATATATGTCGCTGAATGAGCTTATCTTTTTCGAGGGGCTTAAGAATTCAGGATGCTGGTGCCTTGGTGTCGCTTGTTTACTTTTAGCCCATCCGTCTCCCATTATAAAACCGAGGCTTGCATGAAATGGTACTTAGTAAGTGAATAAAAAAATTTAATTTCAGAGACGAATGAAAAGGATCGAAAAGGATTGAAAAGGATTTTCCTGTTCAATATTACCTAAAACTTTAAAAACAGGAAAAGCAAATTCATGAAATCTGCTAAAACTTAAAAAACAGGAAAAGCAAATTCATGAAATCTGCTAAAATCATCTAAAACAATAAAAACAGGAAAAGTAAATTCATGAAATCTGCTAAAATCAGAAGACACGATAGAACATGTGCTTGCCAATTTCCGAATTACAACTAACTGGGATCAAAATCAGAATAAACAAACATACTTGTAATTTTTAGCTTGGCCTAGAAAATCATGCGAAGATATATCAGCCTCGCGCAATGTTTTACTCAAGCAGGAGTCTCTTGCAGGAATAACAATTGCCAATTTCCAGAGTTGATCGAGCATCAACAACTCGGCTGCAAAATTTACCATTTTACCCCTTGTGTGAAAATCGTGTTTTCTTAAAAAATTTTTTATTTTTATTTTTTTTTTATTTTTATTTTTTTATTATTATTATTTTTTAATGAGAATCGATAAAAGCACTTATATAAGGGAAGAATTCTTCTATCACGAATGATCACATCCTGAAAAAAATAATAATAATAAACCGTCATTAATCAATGGGCTGTTAGAGTTAAATGGAAAAATATTAACGTGTATGTCTAGATTCGAACACGGGACTGAGGGATTGCACACTTTACGTATGATGATCAAGTAAATAATTAATATATGTATTTATTATATGTATTAATTATTTGGACACGAAATGATACATAACGAACGTTATGTAAACTAACAGTGTTGACTAACGACCGTTAGGGAATAGTTAAAGGACTATTAGTGAAATTGGGATGGAAGAATCTAGATGTCTTGGTGTGCACTCCTAAGGCCGGTCGACATAAGGGTTTCTAAACCCTAAATCGCTTGGCTTGGTGACCAAGAAATCCCAACACTATAAATACACATGCAAGGGTTATTTGTTTCTTGATCTTGTGCGATTACTATAACCCTAAAGCTTGTGTTTTCTCTCATTTATCCTCAAAACCGGTCGACTACTCCCTTTGGGTGTCGAACCATAAAATTTTGTGTAGCAAAATTATTTTGTGTCTAATCACTAGCATCATTGCTTGATCGGTTATAGTACGTGTGTACAAGAACTTGGTAATTACTCACTATAATAATTCTTGGATTGTGGAATAAAACGGTAATGGATTCCACGTTAATCTATCTTTATTGATCTTGTGATTAGAAGAGAAGAGAAGTGCTAACGGTACGTTCCCTATTTACTTTTATGTAATTCTTTATACGTGTTAAAACGATCTTGCTTCCGCTTCTACTCTTGATGTGTTTATTTGATTAGATGATGATCATGCTAATTAAAATCCAACAGTGGCATCATGAGCCAATTTAACATGTTAATGAATTACTTAAACGCATAATAAAAATCAAATCTTGATTTAGATACACATGTTGGTCGATTTTTATTTTTTAGGGTTTTATTTTTGTAGAAAACAAACTAATAAAAATCAAATAGAATTTAGGGTTTAGGGTTTCGACCATAATATAACTAATTAATTAGTTTGTAACCCTAAATTAAGAACATGATGTGCTATGTGTTTATTTGAGTAATTAGGGTTACGATCTTGGTTGATCCATAATTCTTCATGCAAAGAATTATGGATTATGGTTGTGTTGAATTATGCTACATGTTTTTATGATAAATCTAAAATTAGGGAAGACCCTAATTAAATATATTAATAAATAGGTTATGTGCAACGTGGTAATTAATTATTTAAAACTTACGTATACGCAGCCAAGTTATTTGGCGTCTGTGGACCATTGGGCACAATGAGCTCGAAAACTAATGGAAGTTTTGGTAATTAATTACATTAATTTACACATAGAGATTATTAATAGGGTTTATCAAAAGGTTTGCATGTGGCTATGATATTGTTAATGATCATATACGTGTTATTGAGTGTTTATTTATTTTTAAATTACTTGATCTTATTTGTTCAATTATGATGGATTGTTTTCAATTAAGAGGGTAATTTTTTTGAATAAAAATAAATGAACCTAATAACTATGAAACCTTTATGGTAAATTAATTTATTGCCAAGTCTTATGTGCCGATAGTGGTTCGCTTCGCACGGTAATTTGCTCCCAGGCGAGACTAGCAATATAATAATTTACTACATAAATGTTTTAAGCTTTAAATCTTAAAGTTTTTAATTGATTGATGCAACTGTACATTATGGTCGAAGCGGCGGACCTAATGTGACAAACTATAAAGTGGGTATAAGGAGGCTTGACATTAAATTGTCATCCGAAAGGGGCGCGTTTTTAATTAGCTTTCGGGCGGACGTTTGCCCCTCCGCTCGCCTGTGCGTCACATTAGACTTACCAAGTACACCATTATATATGTACGAAGCATCTTAAGGCAATGTTGTAAGTTTCTCAACGCCATCAATTAAAATTTTGTTGATTTTAAGCTGCGAATTGGTAAATGGTTTTTGTAGAAAACATATGATACAAGATGAATGCATGACATCTTGTACATATTTTTGACTCACATCAAAATAAAATACCCTTAAAATTTAAGTTATATGCCACCCAATTAATACGGAAACACCTGAGATTACATTCTATCATTGCTAGCAGCCTCAGCTGAATGTAATGATTCAAAGAATGGGAATCAAAGGGTAAATTGAGCACTTTCATTGCTAGCAGCCTCAGCTGATGTGATGAAACGGCGTCAAGTTTACATGTTTCTAAATTGGTTAACTTAATTGAGCACTTTCATCACTATCAGCCTCAGCTGATGTGATGGAACGGCGTCAAGGCATAAAGATTTGGGGATGAAACATGCTTACATTTGCAACTGTTGTTGGCAAAATATGCAAGTCCCATGATTCTAGGATTTGCAATTGGATATTGGAAATTGAGTGTAGCTCTACCTTATTGAGTACTTTCATTGCTAGCAGCCTCAGCTGATGCAATGAAACGACGTCAATTTGGATCCTAATTTTTCAGTGAAAATTAAATGGTTAAATGTTCATTTTACCATGGATGTTTAATTTTCTTGAAAACTTTAATTATCGAAAGTACTAACTTTTGAACTTTTTTCTGTAGAAATGGCCCACCCCGACAATAACATGTCAAACATGACCTCTGCTTTCAAACAGATGATTGAAAGAGAGAAATTGAATGGGACTAAAAACTTCAATGATTGGTACCGCTCTCTGAGGATTGTTCTTAGAGTGGCCAAAAGACTTGATGTTCTTAGTGAGCCTCTTCCTACAGCTCCTCCTGCTAACTCATCTAATGAGATACTGCAACAGTATAATGACAACTGGAAAAAGCACAATGATGTGGCTTGTCTAATGTTGTCAGGCATGGATACTCAATTGCAAAAGCAATTCGAGCATCATGACCCTATGGACATGATAAACGAACTCAAACGCATGTTTGAGAAGTCTTCTATGGCTGAGTTGTATGATGTTCTAGACTCGTTGCAAAAGTGCAAGCAGGAAGCTGGAAAACCCGTTAGTGCCCATGTATTGGAGATGAAAGGATATCTTGACCAATTGGACACACTTGGATGCGGGTATGTGCAAGATGTGCAAGTTGGCCTCATCAACCGATCCCTCAATGAGGAATTATATGGTGAGTTTGTGCGCAACTTTAATATGCATTGCACGGGGAAGACGATAAGTGATTTACATGCAATGCTTATCGACTTTGAGAAAGGACTCTCAAAGAAGGCATCTACACCTGCTGTGATGGCAATACAAGGTGGTAGGATCACTAAGCCCAACAAACCGCGTCATGCAAACAAGAAGGGCAAAGGTAAAGCTGATAAAGAGAAACAAGTTATGATCCATCAGCAGAAGCCTAAGAAGCAGAATCCTCCTGTGAAGAAGGATTATCCTAAGAAGGATATGGCTGCTTGTCACCACTGTAACACTCCTGGACATTGGAAGTGGGACTGTCCATTGCTGCTGGAGGAGTGTCGCAAGAATAAAAATGCCAAGGCTGCAAATGGCACGAGCACTTCAGGTATTTTTATGGTTGAATTATTTTCTTTTCCTCGTAAGCAAAATGCCTGGATATATGATACAGGATGTGATACTCACATCTATAATACATCGCAGGGACTTAGAGGAGCAAAGAAGCTGAACTATAGGGAATGCTACTTGTATGTGGGCAATGGCATACGTGCGGCAGTTGAAGCCATAGGGACATTTGACTTAGTTTTACCTTCGGGTTTAATTTTAGTATTGGACAATTATCATTATGCACCGTCTATTGTTAGAGGTGTTGTTTCAGTTTCTTTATTGTTGGATAATGGTTTTGATCACACTTTTACTAATAATGGAATTTCGGTTTCTTTAAATTATGTTTTTTACTTTAATGCAATTCCATTAAATGGTGTGTTTGAAATTGATATGGAAAATCGTGTATCCAACGGAAATAATTCTATGTATAGCATTGGCAATAAGAGAATCAAGTCTAACTTGGATTTGTCTTATCTTTGGCACTGTCGTCTTGCTCATATAGGCAAGAAACGCATGAAAAAGCTACAACACGATGGGCTTTTGCAAAATATCAATGATGATTCAGTTGATAAATGCGAATCTTGCATATCTGGGAAGATGACGAAGAAACCTTTTCATAGCAATATGAAAAAGGCTTCAGATCTACTTGGATTGATACACACTGATGTGTGTGGTCCACTTAGACATGTGTCAAAACGCGGTGCTACCTACTTCCTAACCTTTACGGATGACTATAGTCGTTATGGTTGTGTTTATTTACTTAAACACAAACATGAAGTCTTTGAGAAATTCAAGGTGTTTAAAAGTGAAGTAGAATTACAACTCGGTAAGAAGATTAAGGCTCTTCGATCCGATCGTGGTGGTGAGTATTTAAGCCAAGAGTTTAAAGATTATCTAGCTGAGTGTGGTATTGTCCAACAACTCACATCTCCTTATACTCCACAGCAAAATGGTGTATCTGAAAGGAGAAATCGTACATTGCTTGATATGGTACGATCTATGTTTAATCTAACAACTCTTCCCTTATCCTTTTGGGATTATGCTCTTGAAAGTGCTGTTCGCATATTAAATATGGTTCCGACAAAGAAGGTTGATAAGACTCTATATGAATTATGGACTGGAAAGGCTCCCAACTTGTCTTACTTAAAGGTCTGGGGTTGTGAGGCGTTTGTTAAACGTGACTCACCTGATAAACTCCAACAAAGATCTGTTAAGTGTATCTTCGTAGGATACCCTAAGGAAACAAGGGGTTACTACTTTTACTTCCCACCTGAGAACAAAGTCATTGTGGCTAGGTATGGTGAATTCCTTGAGGATAATCTAATATCTCAAGAATTCAGTGGGAGGGTATATGATCTTGAAAGTGATCATGAAGACACGTCACCTTCTGAGAACACTAGCACACTTCCTGTGGAACCTGAAAGTTTAGGTCCTCCACTTGAAGTTGAAGTGGTTCCCATTCGCAGATCTTCAAGATCTGTTAAAGCTCCTGAACGTCTATGTTTAAACGTAGAGTGTGAGGAAACTATACTAGGGGATCTTGATGAACCTACTAGTTATAGGGCTGCCATTAATAGTCCTGAGAAGGATAAATGGCAGGTTGCTATGAATGGGGAAATACAATCCATGAGAGACAATGAAGTCTGGATTGAAGTAGACCTTCCTCCTAATGCTAAGGTTGTTGGGAGTAAGTGGCTCTTCAAAAAGAAAACGGACATGGATGGCAATGTACACACCTACAAAGCTCGTTTGGTGGCTAAGGGCTTCACTTAAACTTATGGTGTAGACTATGAGGAGACCTTTTCTCCTGTAGCTGACATTAGAGCTATTAGGATTCTCATAGCCATAGTTGCACACTATGATTATGAGATTTGGCAGATAGATGTCAAAACCGCCTTCTTGAATGGTTGGTATGTGCTTAAACACATACCTTTATTTGACCAAAATCAGACCAAAACGACCAAAAACTAACCAAAATGCCAAAGATATTTGTGTTTTTATGTTTGTTAATATGCAGGTACGGATATCTCGAAAAAAGGACAAAAACGAAGAAAAATCCGGAAAACACGGGCACGAGATTTGGAAAAGATATTTATAGAGCCAAAGCCGGGGAAAAATTCGTCGAAGAAAAATATTTTTGAAGAACGGCCCTTGGATCATTGAAAAATTACAAAATCAGTCCTTGGATTTATTTTTTTAGATTGGCAGAATTAGTCCCCGAAATTACAAGTATACAACATTGGTCCTTAAAACCTTAAATTTTATATCTCTACTAAATCCTCTAAAAAAAACCAAGCCCAGCCAATACATTTACCCAACCTAAATTAATCACCAAGCCCAGCCCACTTCTAAAGCTAAAAAAACCCACCGGATCAAACCTTAACCCGTATAACCCAATTTACCCGAAGTCAAACCCGTTTCTCTGTTATAATACCCAGTCAACCCCAACCAAAATACCCGCCAAAAACTTACCCAGTTACTGTACATCGTCTTCCCCAGCGTTTTACCCTGCTTCTCATGAATTACCCCGCCTAAAAAATATCTAAAATACTTCTAGAAGGACAGAGGAATGACAGGTGGCAAAATCCCAGCTCTCCTATTGGCGGTATCTCCATTATTCATGATCAACGGCCATGATAATAGGGATTGGTGCCCAAGTTTGATCCAAGGGTCGTGAATTGATCTCCTGAAGCTTTCCAGAAGAAACCCTAGCTCTCCTGAAGCCTATAAATACGAAGCTCTCCTCAGCACACAAGTCGTCCAATTTTTATGTTTTAGAAAATTGTTACCACTTTATTTTCTTGTCAAATTTACTGCTTTTCTTAGTGTAATCATTTACATTTCAGCTGTAATTTCAATTTCAGTCTTGTAATCTCAGTTTTATTAATGTAATTTACCTTTTCAATTTAAATACCTTGTTGAATTTATCTTTTAAGCATTTATTAAAAATATGTTTTTAGCTTTCATTTAGTTTCTATAAGCTCATTTTAGCTCTCTATAGCTTTTGTGAGGCTTATTAGTTACTCATTTCAAATCCAATCATCAAATTCAGTTTTACCTTTGCAATTGTGGAAAGCATAGGAAGTTGCCTGCAATGGAGGGGCAAGATGGACTTTACCAGCTTATTCTCTGAATAAGCTGGAGCTTGTAGCTGCCATAATTGGAGCCTCTGTTAAGCTGAGGTCTCAAGTGAGCTTGTTCTTTTCAATTTTTAGCTTAATTTTGCATCATAAAGCTTAATAGTCTAGATGTAAAACCCAAAATTTGAAACAATCCGACATGACAAAAATGCCCTCAAAATTTAAATTTTGAGAACTTATGAAAATCATATAAGTAACATAAATTATACTTAAACTAAAATGATTATGTCCTGAGTTATGTAATTAATAAAACTACCAAATAAAAACCTTACATTAAAATTTATCAATCAAAAACTAGTGTCCTAGAATCCTAGTTATACTAGGCGAAATTTTTATGTGCTACAACACAATTTTTGGCCCAAAATTAAGAGGATAATCATGCACTTATTTAGTTGATCACAAGCCCAAAGATAACACTTATCTACTCCTTATTCAGCCCAAATCAAAGATACAGTATTCATAAATCCCTTAATACCGAAAATTCCAAACCCTAATATCCCTCTCTCAGTAAAAAACTTCGGTCCTCTCTTGTGCTGCTGCCATTCGATCCAAACAAACCACAAAGGAAGCTTTTTGTGGTCTTGATCACGTGTTTGTTCTCGTTGTATCACACGTAAGGTAAACATGTAATACCAATCTTAACCCATACAAATTTAAGAACAAAAAATTAATCAATCTTTGTGTTCTTGTGGTTCTGTCGTGCGTACCAAGGAAGAGGAAGGAAGAAAAGGCGTTGTTGATTCGATCTCGTGGTTCTTTTGTGTTTTGATCACGCTAAGAGGGTATTGTATCATCCTCCTTGTTGATTCTTGCTCTTGTTTCCTCGATGTTATGGTCATATGATAATAGAAAATGTTACAAAAAATTATAAGATATCACATGAAATAATGAAACCCTAAAAGATCATTTGAATTAATGAACCAGTTTTCTGATCTGAGAATTTGTCCAACTTTAGTCGACTGTATAAAAATAATGGTAACGTGTTTTTAGGTGGTTTTTGAGTCTAGAGTTAAATTCAATGAAAGAGCTTCCTGTATAAATTAACCTTGTAATTTTTAGAGACTTGGAAGACCACTTTTTGATTTTTAGAAAATTAAGTGTTTAATCGAATTCGTATGTCTGGAAAAACAGCCGGTGTTTTTGATTTTTCATTTGCAAACCATAATGAATTAGGAGGTTTACTTTGAACTGGGTAATATTTGATATGTCTAATAGTTACTGGAATTTTTGGAGAATTTTATAAATTTTCTAGATGGGGCTGAGAATTAATTACTTTTCGGGTGTTTCATCAGATACGATTCTGGAACAGGTTAGGGAAATGGATTTTTCATTCATACCTATACTAGTTAATAAAATCTGGAAAAATTAGGTAAAATACTAGGGACATTGAGTTATCTCTGTGAATTTTTGTGGATTTTATTTCGAAGTCCTAATATGATTCATAAATTATTTAAAACAGGTCCAGTTCATAGATAAAATCTGTTAAAGTGTAAAAGTTATTTAAAAGGTGTTATATGTTTATTTTCCAAAACTAAAGGGTTTAAATTGTTATTTTCTAATACTAAAGGACTTAACTTGTAAAAACCTGTAACTTTATAATAATTACACTTTATACCCTAATCTTATAATAATTGCATAATAGTCCTTAAACTTATCATAATTACATAATAAACCCTAAAATTTGTAAACCTACTATAACAACCTTAACTTTATGTAAATAACCTTGTGAACCTTAAACTACTAAAATAGTCATCTTTAATACCTTAAGTTGATAAACGGAAATGTTAATAACTAGAGAAACTTGCTATAAATAGAAAGTTACTTAAAATGGAAAGATAACTAAAATTAGTAAATAAGAACCATTTGTAATTCTGTCTTCTACTCCTTTAGGTGTGAAGAAGGAGTGACTTGATTCCTGTCAGTTTTGCTATCCTTGTGTTTTGCTTGCTTTTTAATAAGGTACAGATATTCTGACCTTCCTTATAAGGTTTCTCATGATCTCTTTCATTTTCTGATCCGTTAGTTTCTGAACTGATGCCAGTGCTATGATTCCCTTTGCTTGAACCTTCTCTGTTGATCCCATTTGATATGACCTCTGTTATGAATCTATGTTATGAAAACCTTTTTAATTATACCATGGAAATGTTTTGAGAAAAACCATTTTAAAAAGATGTTTATAAATGATGTGAAACTACTTTTATATAAAATGTTACTAACTTTTATGAAAACTATGTTTTGAAGACTATCTTTATAAAAACCGTTTTGAAAGATTATTTTTATGAAAACCACTTTAAAGGATCGTTTTATGAAAATCATGAATAAAGGATTGTTTAAAATGGACTGTTGATAGAAACTTTTGAAATGAACTTTTGATCTGAACCTTGACTTGATTACTTAATATGAACCTTAATCTGATAAACTCTGATTTGGACTTTTGGTACTACTTCTGATGATAATTGATATAAACCATCTGTTATGAACTATTTGTTATGAGCCATCTGTTATGACACTCTGATTTGATATGATATCTGACTCTTAGTTTGATACCCGAGCCAAAATCTGTTTCCTAGCCATGAAGGTAACATGGCCGTGTCATTGATGCACCAATGGCATGACTCTAGGGCGGTAGAGTGATGTTCCGCCACGTCCCCTTATCTGTTATCTGATATGCGCATTATATTATTTTGGCCACTATTTATCTGCGGGGGCGCATGGATGCATCCTAGATCTGATCTGTTTAGTGGATTTAACATGATTGATTTATTATTGTCTGGTGATTGGTACTGTGTGCTATACATGCCCTTCACATATATCTGGGAGCTAGCTACTCCATTTGAAGAATGAGGACACCCCTCATATTATTTGATTATCTGAGAGGTCTCCCCTCTATATGATTTGAAGATTTATGGTTACGATATGGTATGATCTGTTTCTGGGCTCGTGGTGGATTACTATCCCTTTTCTCTTTCCTTTATACTTATTCATTGACTTATCCCTTGAACCATATTACATCTGTTTGACCTTTGTTTCTGTTATTCTGTACTATTCTCTATTACTGTTTGTTATCGTTATATCTGTTCACTGAGCTCTCGTAGCTCAGCCGCATTTCTTTTCCTGCGGCAGGTTTTAGTAGGAAGCTGGGAATGGGTGGAGAGTACCTTGGACTTAGAAGACTTGATAACTACTTTTGGACTTAGAAGTGATTAGAAGTTATTATTATTTTGGAATTAGTGTTTACTGGAAGTTTCTTTTGTAACCTTGTAGTTCCTAAATTTCAATTGTAATCTTTGAGAATTCTGGTATTACTATAGAGGTATGCTTTGTTTTGATCTGATACGAAACCATCGTTGTGATATCTTTACCCTTGTCGGGTTGGGGTGTTACACTAGATCTGTTTTCAGTGCTTGTTTGCTGTTCATTTTAGCTTATATACTTCATATTTTAGCTTATTTGATTAGTGTAAGTCATTTGATAGCTTAGTTAATTCAGTTACTTCATTAAAGTTCTTAACAGTCTAGTTTTAGGGGTGTTTGGGATAGACTGAGATTAGGGTAAAACTGCATAGCTACTGTTCATTTACCAAAAGACTAGATTAGATTAAGGTTGTTTGAATCTAGATAAGCTGTTTTCAAAAGTAGTTTGGCTTATTTAAAGGATTTTGAAGATTTGAGTAGGATAGTGCAAGCTTAGGAAGTGAACTGCTCATATAAGCTTGGTATAAGCCAGAGCTTGTTTCATCATATTTTCTGGCAACTTTAGGTGAATTTGAGTTGTTAAAGTGTGAATCCAAGTCCTGGTTCTGTTTCATTAGATATTGAGGTATTTAAAGTCCAAAAGCCAACCCTGCTGCATCAGAACCTCATGTGCAGACCTGCACACAGTTGCTTATCTCAGCTTTTATCTTGCTCTATATCTGCTTATCTCTTTGATCTTATTGCCTTATTTTTGATATATAGATAGCTTGTAGTATAGACTTTAGGTTTCTAAGCTCGGATTTCATCTTTCAGCTTATTTATAAGCCTAGAATTGGTCTGCAAGTACACCTAGTAGGGCTATTTGGTTTAAGCCTGCATCAGTTTTGATTTCATTTTTGCTTATTGAATTATTGTAGTGCTTAACTGTTTTGATTTGTAGCTTATTCTTAGTTTGATGAATTATTAGAATAGACTTAGTAGAGACTAGCTTATTCACTGTTACTGTAGCTTATGTTAGTTTGCTTTCATTAAGCAAATTTGGTTTGCCTTTGTTCACCTCTTTTGCCCACTGATCAGATTCAATAGCTTATTCTGAGCTTTTTAGTCATTTCCAAAAATAGATTTGCTTTTAGAAATTGATCATAGTCATCTGCTTATTGAGTTTCAAAAAGAAAATTTAAAAAAAAAATAAGTTTACAAAAAAGTCCATTGCTGGGATTCGAACCTTGGCCACCCGGCTCACCACACACACACTACACCAACTGCCCTTGGGACTTCTTCGTTTATAATCTCACCTTGTTTTTCTTTTAACTCTTTTTCCCTTTTTAGCCTATTAAAACTGTTTTAGCTTATAACAGCTTATTCAGTTAAGCTTTTTCCAAGTTTTTAATTTTCTTAGCTTCTGAATAGTTTAAAGGAATTTCCAGAAAAATTTCATAATTTTCCAAATCATTTTACTATTTTCAATCATTTAATTCCTTTCTTCTAGTTTTAAATTCATAAAAAATTAAATAAAAATAAATAAAAAAATATAATTCTTTTTTTTTTTTAATTTCTTTTAGTATTTAGAACTTAGGAAAATTATTTTCATAATTTTAGGGCTTATAATTTAGGATTTCACTTTTTAGATACGTTTTTAAAATTCGTAACGTACGTTTTTAAGTTTTAATTTCGTTTTAGGATTCGTGTGCTTAGATTACTTGTACCCTTAGCTTGATAACTTGTTTCTATTAGTTATTTCTTATTCGTAGTGTAAAATACCAAAATATCACTCTTATTCACAATTCACTTCACATTTCGACATCGTAAACGACAACTCGACTTCAACCTTCGTTGGGACTACGACCCAGGGAAATACATTCGTTGTATTTTCTTTGGAAAATAAATACATACTTAAAACGACAAATCAATGGTCGCCTAGATGAAGACATCTACATGGCACAACCTGAGGGGTTTGTGAATCCAAAATTCCCTAACCGTGTATGCAAGCTTCAAAGATCCATTTATGGATTGTAGCAGGCATCACGTCAATGGAATAAGAAGTTTGATGAGGAAATCAAGAAGTTTGGATTTACTCAGAATTTCGATGAGCCATGTGTATACCACAAAGCTAGTGGGAGTGATGTTATTTTCCTAGTTCTTTATGTTGATGACATATTGATCATGGGTAAAAACATTCCAAGTTTACATGAGGTGAACGCCTATCTTGGGAAGTGTTTTTCCATGAAAGATCTAGGGGAAGCAGCATACATTCTAGGAATCAAGATCTATCGAGACAGATCTAGGCGGTTAATTGGTTTAAGCCAAAGTGCTTACATTGACAAGATATTGAAGAGATTCAATATGCAAAATTCTAAGAAAGGATTCTTGCCAATGCAAGTAGATCATGGCTTGAGTAGCAAAGCTTGTGCTTCGACACCTGCAGAGGTGGAACGCATGAAGAGAATCCCTTATGCTTCGGCTGTGGGATCGATTATGTATGCAGTTCGATGTACAAGGCCCGATGTGGCATTTGCTCAAAACATTACCAGTCGTTATCAGCAAAATCCAGGTGAACTCCACTGGACTGCTGTGAAACATATTCTCAAGTATTTAAGATCTACGAGAGATATGTTTATTGTGTACGGGGGAAATCCAGAAGCAGAACTGTGTGTTACAGGTTACTGCGATGCATCATGGAAGTGTGATAAAGACGATACGAAGTCGCAGACAGGATATGTCTTTGTCATCAATGGAGGTGCTGTGGATTGGAAGAGCAAGAAGCAGAGTACTTTGGCGATGTCTGCTACAGAAAGCGAGTATATTGCTGCCTCAGAAGCCGCAATGGAAGCAGTCTGGATTAGGAAATTCGTTAAGAGGATTGGAGTTATGCCCTCAATCGAAAAACCTATAAAAATGTATTGTGACAACTCAACCGCAATAACATTTGCCAATGAGCCTGGAATTATTAAGGGCACCAGACATTTCCCGATTAAGTACCACTATTTTAGAGAACAAGTGGAGATAGGCGAGATTGAATTACTCAAAGTTCACACAGATGACAACTTAGCAGATCCATTAACAAAAGCTCTACCTGGTGGAAAGCTTAAAGAACTTTCAGAGGGAATGGGACTCCGTTTAGCTGAGAGTTTCATGCAAGTCTGTGATTAGTATTTGATAATGGGATGTTGTAAAACAGTTATTATTTTAATGAAATAAAATACGGTGTTATGTTTATTTATCATTATCTTAATAATATATCCTATATTTGCATGTTTATATCCGTGAATATATTCGTATATATTCTAAATTGTCCGTTGTTGATTAATGATATGGGAATATCATTAAATAAAGACAAATGTGAGGATTGGTAGAATGTACTGTAAGGTTGAGATGCCAATATCACATGATATTCAGGATTGGAATATAGGACTATCCCGACTTCATGAGTTTACTTTATGGATCTTGTCATTAAGTGAATCATGTTTATATTTATCCTCAGACTTGAGATACCAGATAATCGTTCATACATGTAGTGCATTTCTGTGACTCAATTTAACGCTATACGTAACTGGTAGCTATATGGATTGTTTTCGGAAGTGTTGCAAAGTGTGTGAGTTATGCTCGTAGTCAAAATGAGATTTGTTCCTTCAAATTTATTTTGAAGTTTAATAATGTTGGGCCCCTCGTGGGATTAATAAGATGTTTGTGTGGCCACACCCATGATCTCCCCTGACTAGTTCAGAAGATATGGTAATCTTATTGAATCATATATAACGAGAAACAGAATTATTAATAAAGAATGACTTAGATCCATATCTTTATTAATGTAGTATTAGAAACAAAAGGATAAGTATGATGATTTAAAATCATCAAGTGGTTTTGTCCAGGAGACCACACACCCGAGTTGTTCTAGGGGCATTGGCGTGTTGCTAGACGCTAACCAATGTCATTACACTTTTAATAGATTTCCAAGTGGGAGCTGTTAGAGTTAAATGGAAAAATATTAACGTGTATGTCTAGATTCGAACACGGGACTGAGGGATTGCACACTTTACGTATGATGATCAAGTAAATAATTAATATATGTATTTATTATATGTATTAATTATTTTGACAAGAAATGATACATAACAGACGTTATGTAAACTAACGGTGTTGACTCACGACCGTTAGGGAATAGTTAAAGGACTATTAGTGAAATTGGGATGGAAGAATCTAGATGTCTTGGTGTGCACTCCTAAGGTCGGTCGACATAAGGGTTTCTAAACCCTAAATCGCTTGGCTTGGTGACCAAGAAATCCCAACACTATAAATACACATGCAAGGGTTATTTGTTTCTTGATCTTGTGTGCAATTACTATAACCCTAAAGCTTGTGTTTTCTCTCCTTTATCCTCAAAACCGGTCGACTACTCCCTTTGGGTGTCGAACCATAAAATTTTGTGTAGCAAAATTATTGTGTGTCTAATCACTAGCATCAATGCTTGATCGGTTATAGTACGTGTGTACAAGAACTTGGTAATTACTCACTATAGTAATTCTTGGATTTAATCCATCTTTATTGATCTTGTGATTAGAAGAGTAGAGAAGTGCTAACGGTACGTTCCCTATTTACTTTTATGTAATTCTTTATACGTGTTAAAACGATCTTGCTTCCGCTTCTACTCTTGATGTGTTTATTTGATTAGATGATGATCATGCTAATTAAAATCCAACATGGGCTGTATAGTGAAAATAAAAAAGAAATTTAGGACTAACCTAAAATTGCAAGATATATGACCACCAAGTTCACATCCATAGGCATATCAATTGCAATTGCAGATCCTTTATCAAGTCCCAATGTATCAAGAGCATATGCAAGTAACAATGGATCTTGAATCAGATTTTAATTAACATACCAATAAAACATATTATTTTTTAACGTTCGCATGGTACCTCATTTTCAGAATGTCTTTTATGGTACCTCATTTTCAGAATGTCTTTTATAACACAATGTCGATCGTGTGTTATCTCATTTCAGCCCTGTCTTTTATTCTCTTCCAAGTTGCATGTTTGGAGTGATATATATGAAACTGTCACAAATAAAAAACCTAAAACATTGGAGTGATGATGGATCCTCGAGCAATCATTCCGTATGCTCTCACATCACCAGCCAGGTAGTTGAATGTCCCCTACAGTTGATTCAAAATAAGTATATGTTCAAATATACTATAGTTTATTTAATTACAACACCTAAGGTAGTTACTAAACTGTATATATGTCTAATTCCATTCCAATTGTTACAGTCGATATTTGTTTGTAAAATCAAAATCTAATAAGTGTGCCTTTTGGTCTTTGAAACTTCATATCGCTTATATGTTTATTTTAGAGTACGTACGAAGTTTTCAGTAAGCATGTTGGCAATTGATGTTTTAATATGAAATTAAATTTCTAAAAAGCCTAATTTGATCGTTACTCACACTGAGGAGGTTACAATTGAGAAAAGCTTTGTCCCACCCACATCTGTAATCTCGGCTGCTGCATCTTTCCTGTACTACCCACGAATCGTACCCTACCACTTCGCTCAGTAAGATAAGTCAAGAACACCGAACCGTCTGCTACTCTGCTGTATAAGTTAGAGCAAACATATAGCCTATGTCACATATACAAATCTATACTACTATGAATGTAAAACTTTTGGTTTACAGTTTATCAGAAAACTTGATAGTAACACTGTACCTTGACGGCGGTGGGAACATTCTTCGTTTGAGGTCTAAATCCATCAAGAACACTAATGGTCTGAGGAGTGAATCCCACATTTTCCATGACAACAATCCCGGCTTAACGATATATTTTGCAGTTGAAATTCTTAACGGTGCGTCGTCTCCTAATTTGATTGCATCAATTCCCCTCTTTTTTCATTACCATGAATGCTTCGTCAACCACATGGTCGTGCAAATGACATTTCACATGAAAAATAAAGCATAAGACGTTGAAACCATATTGGTGTATGCTGACCTATGTATTGAAGCTGTGTAAAAATAATGTATAAGACATTCCTATCATAAAGGCATATGCTGACCTATGGTATTGAAGCTGGGTATACGGATGGAACTGAACAATCATATCTCTTTCGACTTTCGATACCTCATCACCATGACAACCTTTTTTAACTGGTATAAACTCTTAAATCACTGTACTGGCCTCCTAAACACCATTAACTCCTCTTTCAAATCTATATGAAAAGTAATCAATAACAACATATTTGACGAAAAACTTACCTTAAAATGTGGAACTTATCATATGCAATTACTCTTCAGTTTTTTTTTTTTTTTTTTTTTTTTTTTTTTTTTTTTTTTTTTTTTTTTCTGCATTGCGACACACAACAAACATATTATAAGAAAAAAGTCAGATTTTATAGTAAGAAAACCACACAGAATATCTCATCTTACGTAATAACCAAAGCACATGTTTAAGAAAAGCTACCTGGGTTCGCACTTGGGTAGTGTTGTGGACTTGTGGCCAATGCCCTGGTTGATAACACTTAAAGCATTCAACATTTGCATCACTGTTTTGGCCTCCTGAATCGACAACACTGTTAAATCTTCCCTCAGATCCACCATACTCTCTATTAAGGTGTTTATTTGCTTAATTATTCAATAAAATCTGTTAAATGTCAAAGTAAAACACAAATTTAGTTTACATTACTCATTAACATAAATTGTTGAAACAATATTCAAGAAGAACATACTGGTTGATATAAGTAGTGTCAAGCAGCTTATTGGAAACAGCTTATTGAAAACAGCTTATTTAACTGCTTATATAAGTAGTTCCACAAAGCAAAGCTTCATCTTTCAACAATAAAAGTTGAAGTGAGTGGGACAAACCTGTGCGCGCAGACAATGAATAAAAGTTGAAATGTGAATAAATATTTATGGTACCATGGCTGCAACCACCTTCCAGACATGGTTGCCCGCCAAAGTAGTAATTGTGCACCCTTGTACGGATTTGTGAAAAATCCAAACATGACATAAAAAGTATGCAACCACTAAAATGTTGCGACAAATAACTGGCTCAGATTTGCATGTAGGATTCAAGTCACAAAATCATCGTTATTTCGTAATGGCTGCAAACAAACAAGGTTGCATAATAAATATTTAAACTATGCTATCCGGTTGTTGCCCCGCCAGCTTACGGTCAGATAATCAAAGACACGGTTTATGTGTGTCATATTACAGAGATCATCATAGCCTTATGGAAAACATTATAAAGGAGACGGGGGTGTAACCGGATAAAAGGGTATGCGAACCTGCCATGGCTGCAAACACGAACCTGGTCGTGATGCCCCGCCAAGATACATGCCGCTTTCACCCATCATGTTCCAGGCGCACATAAGCCATGCAATCCTACAATCCTGATCGCTTACAAAAAAAAAAAAAAAAAAAAAAAAAAAAAAAAAAAAAAAATCGCCATACTCGTTACCATGGTTGCCAACTTATCCCAAAATAAAAATAAAAAAATCTTGTAAAACTAAACATAGCACTCAACACATCACGCAAACAACTACTCATAAGCCTACGTTTATGAAATTCTCAATGACCCCCTAAATTATCAGTATCATGATCCATTTCGACTTTACTTTAGACGCAAATTCTACTTTTGTAAAAATTGATAAATGAGGTGGAGAATACCTTTTAGACCAGTTTACCACATGGTGTTCTTCCCGTCTCCTCAAACTATCATCGTCCTAAAGTAGCAAGTACTCATATGCAACCACAATAACGATAGATACAATACCCGAATACTCATATGCAACCACAAATAGTAGCCTTTAACTACAAAATCACCATTACCCATAATCCAAATAATCATCTTAGTAGCAAGTAATCAAATTTTTTTTCATGTCATATTTTTTTAACACTTCCCCAATAATCAGCTCGTAACAAAATCAGAATATGTGGAAAAAAATTAACAAAGATCCATCATCATAAACAAATAATCATGCGTATTCCTATTGAAAAAAAAAACCAATAAGCTCATATCAACCATCAGTGATATGAGCTTATTGTGGTTCTGTTGTAGTACTATACATTATTAAAAAATGGTTTTCTTTTACTGTTGTAATGACACAACAATATCAGGCCTTAAACCGATGATTTTTGACTTTCTGTATAAAATGACAAAATCTTGAAGATGAAGGATTGGTTAAATTGAGTGAATCTAGCTATATAGGTAGGATTAAATGTATAGTACTACAACGGTTGTAATTAAATGAAATGAAATGAAATAAATATTGAGACTTATGTATTTAATATTCAATCATACCATTGAAAGTTTTTTTTCTTCCACACATAGTTTATGGTTTGAATCGGCACAGGGGTTGAAAGAATTTGGGGAGCGGAGACAAAAAAAAAAGAAAAAAAAAGGAAAAAAAAATAGTAACGGGTAGATTTGGGGGAAATTGGAATAGATTAAATGGAAAGGTACAAAGTATGATGGTGAAGTTTCTTGAATTAGCATGACATGTTAAAGGAGAAAAGCATGACATGTTAAAGGAGAAAAGCATGACATGTTTTAGGTAATATAGTATGCAAATTGTAGCCACAAAAGTTTAATTACATTTCTACACTGGATGAATAGTGACAGTAACAAATAGTGTAGACCAACAATATGCACCACACAATGATGTACTAATGACTCTGTAATTACCTTGTTAATTCCTTTTTTTTGCAAATGGCAAAACTACCTTTTAAATATATTGGATAATATGTTTCTTTTAACTATTTGTATGCTCTTAAATAAGCAAACAACTGGTTGAATCCGAACACTAAAGTACAACAACAACAACAACAACAACAAAACTCAATCCCGCCGGAGTAGGGTGATGGGAGGTGAGATGTAGACAGATCATACATGTTGGTCCTAGTAATTAACGTAACACAAGCTAATCTCTACTAGATAAAATGTTGGAAAATTTAGTGCACTTGAGGGATGAGTTTACACCTGGTAATGGGTTTGGAGGTATGGAGTATACACCCATCAGGTCAATGAACACCCTGACTCATGTTAGGTGGTTTGGTGTGAATCTGCTAAGTATAAATGACAATGCTGCTGATGCAGTTGATTCTGCTGCTAGCATTATCTGTTCCTGCTGCTAGCATTGTCATTCCTACTGCTAGCTTCATTCCTGCTGCTAGCTTCATTGCTGCTGCTAGCATTATTAACCTGCTGCTAGTATCAATTCTGCTGCTAGTATTGATCCTGCTGCTAGGCATTATCAATCCTGCTGCTAGTGTATTGATCCTGCTGCTAGGCATCAGACTCTGCTGCTGGTGTAACCACCGACTCCTACAATTATGGATAATTAATGGGCCGTTAATTATTCATAATTCCATGGGCTAGGGTTTTGAGTAGACTCTATTATAAATAGAGATCATCGCATGGCATGAAGGACACGATACAAAACCCTAAACACTAAAGTACGATCGGTTCTTGCTTTGTGCCTAGAACAAGAACATCACTTGGTTTTATCCCATAGAGATATTCGTGCAACCCAGGCATAGGGTCGAATAGTTTCTATTGGAAAGTGATACCACGACTTCAAGTGAATATCCGGTACCCTTGATTGATTATCTTTACCCTGTTTGGGTGCACCACGACACAACACAGAAACCAACAATCAATAGAAACTATTTAGAGATAATCAATGGCTGCTGCTATGAGACAAATAGCTGCTAACTTTTCCAAGTTGTAAAAGTTTGAAGGTGTGGATTTCAGACGATGGCAGAAGAAGATGAAGTTCTTGTTGACAAGCATGAATGTGGCGTATGTTCTCACCACTCCGATTCCTGAGGATCATGGAGACAATGCTACCATGGAACAGATGAGGGCCAGAAGCAAGTGGGAGAACGATGACTATATCTGCAGAGGTTTAATCCTCAATGGTATGTCTGATACTCTTTTTGATATATATCAAAACGTTGAATCTTCCCAAGAACTGTGGGATTCCTTGGAAGCCAAATACATGGCTGAGGATGCATCAAGTAAGAAGTTTCTTGTAAGTAATTTTAACAATTACAAAATGGTCGATTCTAGACCGGTCATGGACCAATACAATGAACTTCTAAGCATACTTGGTCGATTCACTCAACACAAGATGAACATGGATGAGGCTATTTCAGTCTCTTGTATCATCGATAAGCTACCTCCTTCTTGGAAAGATTTCAAGCATATGCTTAAGCATAAGAAGGAGGAGTTAACTCTAACTGAGTTGGGCAGTCATTTGCGCATTGAGGAATCACTCAAGGCGCATGAAAGTGACAAGCCAAAGAGCAGCACTGCTGCTGGTCCATCAGTTGTCAATATGGTGGAGCATAACAACTCCACCAGGTACAATGACAACAAGGGCAAGCGTAAACATCAGGATAACACCAAAACTGATCCTAACAAGAAGTCTAAGGCTACTTGTTGGAAGTGTGGTAAAACTGGACACTTCAGGAAGGATTGTAAAGGTGGAAAGATTGGCAATAAGACCAATGGATCAGGCACAAGTGGATCTGGGAATGGTAACTCCAATTCCCTGAAAGGTCAGAATATATTTAATAAGTCTTTTTGGATTTATTATGTTACATATATATCTGAATTGTTCTTTGTGCAGGATGATGATGTTGCTTGGTGGGTTGACTCTGGAGCAACAATCCATGTGTGTAAAGATAGAAGCTGGTTCAAGACCTACGAGTCAGTGAATGATGGTTCTATTCTTCATATGGGAAATGAGTCAACAGCCCTGGTGCATGGAAGAGGAAGTGTTGAGTTGAAGTTTAGTTCTGGAAAGATTGTTACTTTATTAAATGTTTTACATGTTCCTGATATTAGGAAAAACTTGGTTTCTAGTAGTATTTTGAATAATTGTGGTTACAAACAAGTAATTGAATCTAATAAATTTGTTTTGTCTAAAAATGGTGTATTTATTGGATTTGGTTATTTATGTAATCATATGTTTAGACTTAATATTGTTCATGATGTGGTTGATTCTGCCTTTATGTCGACATCTAGTTTATATGATTCAACCCTTTGGCATGCTAGACTTGGCCATGTACACTTTAAAAGAATGCAAGATATGTCTAAGGATGGGTTAACCCCAGCATTTGACATGGACACTGAAAAGTGTAAAACTTGTATGATGAACAAGATAACTAAGAAACCATTTAAAAGTGTAAAACGTGAATCTGTGATATTGGAATTAATTCATAGTGACTTATGTGATTTACATGTTACTCCCTCTTTGGGGAATAAGAAATACTTTGTTACTTTTATTGATGATGCTTCTAGGTATTGCTATGTTTATTTATTGCATACTAAGGATGAAGCATTAGATAAATTTAAAGTATTTAAGACTGAAGTTGAATTGCAACAAGAGTCCCTGATCAAGAGATTAAGGACTGATAGGGGAGGTGAGTACATGGATACTCTGTATTTTCAGTCTGTTGGTATAATCCATGAAACGACTGCCCCCTATACTCCTCAGCAAAATGGTATTTCTGAAAGGAAAAACCGAGTGCTGAAGGAGATGGTTAATTCCATGTTGTCCTATTCTGGACTGAGTCAAGGGTTCTGGGGTGAAGCTATGTTAACAGCTTGCTATTTGTTAAATAGGGTTCCCAACAAAAGGAACAAGACTACCCTTATGAACTCTGGACTAAAAGGAAACCAAACTTGAATTATCTCAAGGTTTGGGGTTGTAGGGCTGTTGTAAGACTCCCTGATCCAAAATTAAAAACTTTGGAGAAAGAGGCATTGAATGCATCTTTGTTGGATATGCTGAGCATTCCAAGGCTTATAGGTTTTATGTTATTGAACCTAATGAGTCTGTCTCTATTAACTCAATAATAGAATCAAGGGATGCAATCTTTGATGAGAATAGATTCTCATCAGTCCCTAGACCAAGTCAGAGGATTCCTAATGGAACTAATGATGTTGGTGTATCAGAAACCTTAGATGAGGTCCCTGATGAGGTTGTGGAACAACAACCTGAACCTGAGCTCAGAAGGAGCACAAGGGTGAGGACTCCAAAAACATTTGGACCTGAGTTTCAATTATACTTGATTGAAGGAACAAGGGATGAGGTCTCTGACCAACACTCCTATTGCTTTAATGTTGAGGATGATCCCAAAACATTTGATGAAGCAATGAAGTCCCAAGATGTTGCTTTCTGGAAAGAGGCAATAAATGATGAGATGGATTCCATCATGGGCAACAACACTTGGGTGTTGGCTAATCTACCACCTGGTTGCAAGCCTTTAGGCTGCAATTGGATTTTCAAGAAGAAAATGAATGTAGATGGAACTATTAAAAAGTTCAAGGCAAGATTAGTCATTCAAGGCTTTAAACAAAAGGAAGGAATAGACTATTTTGATACTTATGCCCCTGTGGCTCGTATCAGTACCATAAGATTGTTGATTGCCTTGGCATCAATTCACAATCTGATTATACATCAGATGGATGTGAAGACAACATTCTTGAATGGTGAATTGGATGAGGAGGTTTACATGAACCAACCTCAAGGCTTCATCATGCCTGGCAATGAAAAGAAGGTGTGCAAATTGATTAAGTCCTTATATGGACTAAAACAGGCACCTAAGCAATGGCATCAAAAATTTGATGAAGTGGTTTTGTCTAGTGGTTATTCACATAACCGGTCTGACAAATGTGTATATAGCAAATTCGATGAATCTGGTAAAGGAGTCATCATTTGTCTATATGTTGAGGACATGTTGATCTTTGGCACTGACCAAAGTCAAGTGGACCTGACAAAGGAATTTTTGTCATCAAGGTTCTCCGTGAAGGATATGGGGGAGGCTGATGTTATCCTTGGTATAAGGATTAAACATGAAAATAACAAGATTTCCATCTCACAGTCTCATTACATTGAGAAGGTGTTGAGGAAATTTAATTACTTTGATTGTACTCCAGTGAGTACTCCTATGGATACAAGTGAGAAGCTCATGCCTAATAAAGGTAAGGCTGTATCTCAACTTGAGTATTCAAGGGTAATTGGCTGCTTAATGTATGCCATGATTTGTACAAGGCCTGATATTGCATTTGCTGTGGGAAAATTGAGCAGGTATACTAGTAATCCTAGTGCTCATCATTGGCAAGCAATTCAGAGGGTACTGAAGTATTTGAAGAGAACTATGGATTATAGTCTCTCATATACTGGTTATCCTTCTGTATTAGAAGGGTACACTGATGCAAGTTGGATCAGTAACACTGAGGACAATTCGTCTACTAGTGGCTGGGTATTCCTACTTGGTGGAGGTGCAATTTCTTGGGCATCCAAGAAGAAAACTTGCATTACCAGTTCAACCATGGAATCTGAATTTGTGGCCTTAGCTGCTGCTGGTAAAGAAGCTGAATGGTTGAAAAACTTGCTTCTTGAGATTCCATTGTGGCCTAAACCTATAGCACCTATTTCTATCCATTGTGATAGTGCTGCTACATTGGCAAAGGCTTATAGCCAGATGTACAATGGGAAGTCTAGACACTTAGGTGTCAGGCATAGCATGATTCGTGAGCTTATCATGAATGGGGTGGTATCTATAGAGTTTTTTAGATCTCAACAGAACTTAGCTGATCACTTGATGAAGGGTTTGGCTAGAGACTTGGTTTTTAAGTCAGCTAAAGGGATGGGTTTAAGTCCACCTTAGTTACTGAATGTAAAGACACCCAACTCCCTCCTGAGGAAACTTTGGAGCTGAGTTCAATGTGGAAAGCTGAACATTTAGTGGACTGGAGCACTGTTTTATATACATCTCAAGTTTGTGCTCAGAACCTGCTGAAAGGAGGATGAAGTCTTCACTTCTTAATGGTTAATTTTCTTTGAAAAAGTGCTTTGCAGGGGCATGATTAAAAGATGAACCACCTATGTAAATGTTGAAGTTTTGCCGCTTCAGGAAGCTTTAGGACTTTTAGCTTTTACAACATTTATTAATTGGATATGGACACATGGCTTGTATAGTGTCAAGAGTATTTTAGTGTTTGAAAATGTATGTGTACTTATCTTCAGGTATTCAAATGGGTTGAAGGGTTCAATTCTTAGAACACCCTGATTCTCGAATGTTTGAACGTATATTGTACTAAGATGAGAATTCAATCTTCAAGATATTTTCATTTATGCATATATTTTGTTTTGTGTTTATTTTTCATGCAAAGGAAGTGAACTAAATTTGGGGAGGATTGTTGGAAAATTTAGTGCACTTGAGGGATGAGTTTACACCTGGTAATGGGTTTGGAGGTATGGAGTATACACCCATCAGGTCAATGAACACCCTGACTCATGTTAGGTGGTTTGGTGTGAATCTGCTAAGTATAAATGACAATGCTGCTGATGCAGTAGATTCTGCTGCTAGCATTATCTGTTCCTGCCGATAGCATTGTCATTCCTGCTACTAGTTTCATTCCTGCTGCTAGCTTCATTGCTGCTGCTAGCATTATTAACCAGCTGCTAGTATTGATCCTGCTGCTAGGCATCCTGCTGCTAATGTATTGATCCTGCTGCTAGGCATCAGGCTCTGCTGCTGGTGTAACCACCGACTCCTACAATTATGGATAATTAATGGGCCGTTAATTATTCATAATTCTATGGGCTAGGGTTTTGAGTAGACTCTATTATAAATAGAGATCATCACATGGCATGAAGGACACGATACAAAACCCTAAACACTAAAGTACGATCGGTTCTTGCTCTGTGCCTAGAACAAGAACATCACTTGGTTTTATCCCATAGAGATATTCGTGCAACCCAGGCATAGGGTCGAATAGTTTCTATTGGAAAGTGATACCACGACTTCAAGTGAATATCCGGTACCCTTGATTGATTATCTTTACCCTGTTTGGGTGCACCACGACACAACACATAAACCAACATAAACCATGACTACAACTACTCTATAAGCTACGAAATGTAAACAACAATAAGTAAATGAAATACGAGAGATTAGAGAAGTATAGAGAAGAGATTAAGAGAAGAAGAGTCGGATGATTATCATTCACAATAGACTTCGACAGAGCTTACGCATAGAGAATGAAAACCAACAACTAAAATGAGACCCCAAGCCTTCTATTTATAGGCAACTAATTAGGGCGTCCCATGTGCTAGTGTTTCTAGAAGATTTTAACTAAAATGGCCGGCCCATGGACTCCTAATGGACCGTGCCTCTAATTACAGACATAGAATCCGTATTTGAGCAACATATTAGGCGTACATGACCATGACTTGATATATTACAAAATACTTGTTCCTAACAGATCATACCCCTACCACCATGATAAATCCGACAGTAGAGAGACTGCTTCCAGAAGGACCTCCGACCATTGTAAATGTGTATTTGAAAAGTTCAAGAAAAAATAGCGCGAAAGTGCAAAAACAAGTACAAGGGAAACACATAAAACAAACGACGAAAAGCATGCAAACAAGCCCTAAACAAAAACCAAAAAGAAAATATAGAGAAAAAGGACACACAAAAAGCATGAATCAAAGAAAAAAACACTACACAAGGACAAAAGTCAAAAGAAAGCGCAAGATAAGTAGTTAAATACATAAATAAGCACTTAACCGAACAATACTGTTGGTCAGGAAAAAAGCATTTGTTGGTACTGTTATCCTCGGATAACAATATGTCATTAGATATGCATGGGGATTATTAGTTGTTCGTACATGTTTAATAACTTAGTTAGCGTTTAGTTGGTGAAAAATTTTCATGTTTTCCGTTTCTAAATTCTTTGAGAAGTGAATAGTTTTTCTTCTCTAGAGAAGAGTTGAGAATTTTGAAACCCCGTTTAGATGGAATAATATTTTCCTTTTAAAAAAAATGAAAAGACTGGTCGTGTGGCTGCGACAGCGGGCGGCGACAGCGGGCGGCGGAAATGGACGGAGGTGGATGACACGAGAGATTAGGTTAGAATGGTGGATCTTTCATGTTTTGTAAATCTTGCTCTCTTTATTGAGAAAAAGTGTGACTAAATGGATTTTCAATTTTTTCATTTTATATGAAAAACTTCCTAGAAAAATGGGATATTTTTCCTCAACTAAACGCATCCTTAGTTTGCATTTAGTTGTAGAAAAATTTTTGAAAAAAGGAAAACGTGTTTATGCGAATATATTTTAAAAACATTTTCCGCAAACCAAAAGAGTGACTTTTCTAATCTATAACTACACTATAGAAAAGTGAAACACGTTGTAGAAAAATGCTTCTTTTTCCAGATTGTTTTCATTAAGAAAACTAAGAAAACATAAGAAAAGTTCAAATTTACATTTTCCAAGAGGCTTTTTTTTTTTTTTTTTTTTTTTTTTTTTTTTTTTTTTTTTCAGAAAACAGATAAACTACTTTTCGAAGTTAAAACTTGACTTTTCCATCTTTTTCCTACTTACTTTCCAAATCACCCCACTTTTATAAAACAAATAATACAATGAGAAAAGTTCTATACGAAACAACATTTAGCTAAAGTACAAACCAAAAGATCTCATCCATCCATTCCCCTTCCATCCAACGGTGTAGATTAATTACACACAAAAAAAAGCGGAGGGGCTTTTTTGTCAAAACATCTCACACATATTTTCCCACCCCCCACACACACACCCTCATTTCAAACACACACACTAAATAACGCGTTTTACACACACACACACCCTCATTTCCCCCAATTCAAACCGTAACCCTAAATCGTTAATCCGCCATTAATCCACCGTTATATCAACCCTAAATCGTTATTCAACCATTTAAATGGATCTACGTGAAGAAATAGCGCAATCTAAAGATCGTTTGTTGTCGGAATCCAGTGAGAATAAGCTTGGTATATTTTTGTCTCATTTTTTTAAATCAGTCATTATTTTGAATTTTTGTTATCGATTAGGTTATTTTTTAAATTTATTAGCTTATTTTGTGGTTTTATTAGCTTATTTAGTGGTTTTATTAGCTTATTTTGTTACTGAATGAGCGTTTGGATTAGGTTATGTTAGCGAGTAGATTAGATTTTAGGATTAGTTAATTTTTTTTGATGTAATGACTGTTTAGATTAGCTTATTTTTGTTATGGGAATGTATGTTTGAATTATCTTATTTTTCTGATGTAGTTAGTTGTTATGCTTTTCTCAAAATGAAATAAGTTTTATAGTTTTTGCTTATTTTTTGGTTTGTGATAAGCATAAGAAGATAAGCAAATGGGATTTTATCAGTGTGTTTAAGAACAATCCTATGGGATTATCACTGAATCCCATGGGATTCACATAGAATGAGTGTTTGTATTAGCTTTTAGGAATCAGATTTATAGTTGCGTAGTTTTCTGTTTTGTTTGTTAGTTTTAGGTCTTTGTGATTAATGATATTTTGCTGTTTTTAGTTGCTTATAACTAATATTTGTCTCAAAACTAATATTACACGAGGTAAATTAGCATGCCCAGAAGATGTATGAATTAGCACTGGAATTTGATAAATTTCCTCCTGAAGAAAAGATGTCTATAATTGTTGAAGCTCGTAAGAATAGGGATTCACGTGAGTGCAACTAATCATTGAAGAAGTTATGTCTTTTTTGAATTGTAGAACAATTGTCTTTTGAAAACTTGTTAATGGTATGGTACACGAGAACATGTGTAACGGTAGTCTTTTTGAAATCTTGTGAATGGTATAACATTTATGTGAATCCCATGAGGTTGAAGTTATCTTTGTTATTTTATATATAATCCCATGGGATTGATCAATGAATCCCATGGGATACATCAGAATCCCATGGGATTGATCAATGAATCCCATGGGATTCATACAGAATATAAGTAAGAAACAAGACATATTCAATTAAAGAAGAAAAATAACTAACAAAACCAGAATTTTCTTTCCAAATCATCTAAATATTCAAGTAAAGAAGAAAAAAGAATTAACATAAAACCAGAATATAAAAAGTTTGTTCAAGAAACTATTGGTTTCGGCTTTCATGCCTTTGGGTTATCCGGACAAGTTGTTTTTGTGTGCAAGTTGGTCTTCACTCCACAATAGCCACAAACCTTCTCTTGTTTCTTTTTAACCTTCTGTTGTTTCTTTTTGACTCCAAGTGCTTTTTCTTTCTCACTCTTTCGCCTTTTATTGCGTTCCTTTTCGGTAATATTCCCTTTGTTGCCTACCTTTGTTGGATTGTTAACATTTTGTTCGTCAGGTTTAGAAATGGAATAATGTTCTCCAATCACATCTCATGTTTCTCTTGAAGGATGATTTGGCACCTCAGCCTCCACTTCTGTTTTCAATTTCTTCAACTTTTCTACAAAATCCCCCATCTTCTCTACATTATCGCC
Organism: Artemisia tridentata subsp. tridentata; assembly: GCA_021014915.2. Lineage (NCBI taxonomy): Eukaryota > Viridiplantae > Streptophyta > Magnoliopsida > Asterales > Asteraceae > Artemisia > Artemisia tridentata. The sequence continues at coordinate 380,474,848 of CP139505.1, forward strand.
TAACCTGAATAAACATTCGTCCACCACAGAAGTTGCTTCATTTGTAAGTCTTTCAACTTCTACATTTTTTTCCCCATATCTGTTTCTTTTCCTTCTCAATTCAGGCGGTATTATATCCCTTGTCCAACGCTTCAAAATATACCGTTCTGGAATGACGTTAATATCACGGTTCTTGAATACACAGAATATGTGTCGGCATAGAAAACCAAATCGGGCAAAATGTCTACAAGTGCATACCACCGACCCATCTTCTATAGTACGCAGCACCTTTTTAAACAAAAAACAAAAGAATTAAAGATTTAAAATTCATCATGAAAACCATATATTCATAACTAATCCCATGGGATTCAGCAAGAATCCCATGGGATTCATTCTGAATTACATGTGATTCATACTGAATCCCATGGGAATGGGATTCATACAGAATCCCATGGGATTCATACAGAATCCCATGGGATTCATATTCTGAATGACATGTGATTTATTCTGAATCCCATGGGATTTATTATGAATCCCATGGGATTCATATTGATTCACAGATGATTCATGTTGAATAACAAGAAACATACCTTATAGTCTATAAATGTTCTCTTTGCTTCTGTTTCTTCTTCCTCTGCTTGTTCTTTTGCAAGTTCCTTATTAATGATTCTGTAAACCCACGGATTTCTGTCTCTTATAATGACAATCTCACAACCTTCTTCTATCTTTAAATCTTGAATCGTACAAGTCCAGCATGCTTCATATATTTCCTTTTGAACAAGAAGATATATCGTTCTAGTATACACTTTTGATGCATGAAGTTCAATCTCTAACTGTGTTAAACATTTTGGAGCCGCGTCAAATGTTTTAAAATCCAAATGATCTTGCCTATATCGTTGTCTTTCCATTGCTGATTCATATGACATCATAAAACTAACTAGCGTTGCTCCTGGGCTAGTGAAACTTTTGAAGAACGAGTTCTCACTCTCGGACCTTGATGTGGTTCTCATCAAACCAAACAATGGCGAGTCGATAAAATAAGCAGGAATCCACATTTCTCTTAGGTTAAACATTTTGGTCATCCATTTGTGATTTTGCAAACCGAAATCTTCAATCAACTTAGCCCATTTCTTTTCAAATTCCAACGGTTCGATGAACATATTCCAAATAATCTTGTTTAAACGCTTCTTGAAATCTGTTTCTACGTATATTTCTTTACAAATCTATTTTTGATAAAGATTGTTTTAGAATCTTATTACAAGCATAAGTAACATGATATAAACATAGGTGAATCCCATGGGATTCACAGTTAATCCCATGGAATTCTATTTGAATCCCATGGGTTTCTGTATGAATCCCATGGGATTCACAGTTAATCCCAAGGGATTCTGTATGAATCCCATGGGATTCATTGATGAATCCCATGGGATTCACAGTTAATCCCAAGGGATTCTGTATGAATCCCATGGGATTCATACAAAATCCCATGTGATTAATCTATATATGATATGTGATAAAAAAACACATTTTTTGTAAACTCGATAAATTACCTTTGCTGGAATCTTTTGGTGAATATGCCACATGCAAAGTCTGTGTTTTGATTTTGTGAAAACGGCTTCAATGGCCCCCTTCATTGCTCCATCTTGATCGGTTACCACCATGGTTGGTTCTTTCTTGAAAGCAGTCATAAATGCTTTTAGTAGCCATGTGTATGATTCAGTGTCTTCATGTAATAGCATTCCCGAACCAAGAGTGACACATTTTCTGTGATTATCGACACCTGTGAATGGCACAAACACCATATTGTACCTAAAAATAATATAAGTTTTAGTGACAAAATTCAATGTGGCTACATACACAATCTCAAGGGATTCATTGTGAATCCCATGGGATTCTGTGTGAATCCCATCTGTATTCATAAAGAATCCCATGGGATTCTGTATAAATCCCATGGGATTTCATAAAGAATCCCATGGGATTCTGTGTGAATCCAATGTGACTACATACACAATCTTAAGTGATTCATTGTGAATCCCATGGGATTCATAAAGAATCCCATGGGATTCTGTATTGTAATTTAAAAAAAACAAAAACCACTTACTTGTTACACCTAAATGTCGCATCAAAGGATACAATGTCTCCAAACTCCTTATAATAGCATTTTGCAACTTCATCAGCCCAAAACAAAGCCACTAACTCACTCTTTTCTACCTTATACTGAAACGTAAAGTTCGGCACATATATCTTTCTGTTTTCCATTTTATTTATAAGCATTTGTGCGTCACTTTCCCCTATGAACATATTAATATCCCGCAGTTCATTCTTAAAATCATCAACTGTCCCGTGAACATATTCATACCCACCTTTCATACTAGTTAACAAGTTGTGAGCCCGTGTTGGACCAATCTTGTTCTTTGCAGATTTAACAACAAACAGTTTTTCTGCATGTGTCATTTTTCTTTGCTTTTTTGTAAAATGTTTGTACGCATTTGGTAAAAGCATATGGTTGTGTTCTTCAATAAACTTAAGTATCTTGTATCTTCCAGAAACGATATCCAATTCTAACCTTATACGAGCTCTACAACCTGTTATATAAAAAATAAAACATTTAAAAAACATTAGTTATACAAAAAAAAAAAAAAAAAAAAAAAAAAAAAAAAAAAAAAAAAAACATTAAGAATCCCATGGGATTCTGAACACATCCCATGGGATTCTGTATGAATCCCATGGGTTTCAACATTATTCTTATGAATCAAGTTATATGTTATAAGTCATAAATATGGAGAGTTTTTCAACCTGTTACATGAACAGTTGTATTTCTCTTCTGTTTGCCACTGTGTTTTGCATCCAAAGTGTTGATATTAACATTTCTTGGTGGTCCTTCTTTGTTGCACATGATGTATTTGAGTGTTACAATTCCAGATTTTGTTATTTTTTGTCCTGCTTTTTTTATTTGAAAACCTCCCGCTTCAGCGTACTTACTATACATATCTATAGCTTCGTCTATAGTGTCATAGCTTTTTCCCTCTTCCGGTACAGTAATTCCTTCATCTACATGAGGCTTCCAATATACTGATCCGCCCGGTGTCTCAATGTGTTCATACAAAGTTGGTTTTAGTGATTTCATAGAATCTGTATATAAAAAGCAGAATATCAAGGGATTAAGATAACTAAAAACACAAGAATTAAATTATTAAAATTCATCCTAAAAACCATATATTCATAACTAATCCCATGGGATTCAGCAAGAATCCCATGGGATTCATACAGAATCCCATGGGATTAGTTATGAATATCAAGGGATTAAGATAACTAAAAACACAAGAATTAAATTATTAAAATTTGTCCTGAATCCCATGGGATTCACACAGAATCCCATGGGATTCTTTATAAGTTCCTTGTGATACATTTATAAATTTATCTTGTACAGAATCCCATGGGATTCACATAGAATCCCATGGGATTCACACAGAATCCCATGGGATTCTTTATAAATTCCTTGTGATACATTTATAAATTTATCCTGTACAGAATCCCATGGGATTCTTTATAAATTCCTTGTGATACATTTATAAATTCACATTGATGAATCCCAAAGGATTCATTGATGAATCCCATAGGATTCATTGATGAATCCCATAGGATTCATTTATTAATCCCGTAGGATTCATTCATTAATATTGAATCAAATGATTAATAATGAATCAAATGGGATTCATACAGAATCCCATAGGATTCAGTATGAATCCCATGGGATTTACACTTCTCTTAAATCATTAAACAAAAAAATTAGATTCTGAAAAGATTTACCATGAACTTCTTTAACAGTAGCATCTTCATCTTCATCTTCATCTGGTAAATCACCTTCTGTAATCAAATCATCTTCTGACGTGTTTATTGAAGAATCCGGCGGGTTTGTTGATGATTCTGATCTGATTATTGATGATTTCGACGGCGGCGGTGGTGTTGTTGATGAATTCGTTATTCCGATGATTTCCGATTGGTTTGTTGATGATTCCGATCTGATTATTGATGTTTCCGGCTGGGTTGATGATGATTCCGATCTGATTTCCGGCGGCGGCGGTGGTGTTGTTGATGAATCCGTCGGATTCATGATTAATCCGGCGAGATTCATGATTTTCCGGCGTGAGATCTGGCAATTTTTGTGATATGGCGTGAGATCTGATTATTGATGAGAGAGAAATCAAGCGCGACGGTTATGATTTTTGTGATATGGCAATTTTTTTTTGTTTTTATTGAGTTTTGTGATTTTACTATCTTGCCATTCTTTGTATATTTTGGTTTCATCTAAGCCATTAGATGGAGGGGGATTGGATGGTTGAGATTTGATTATATGTACTTTAGATACTAGTTGTTTTTTATAGATCTCACCTCATAATACAATATCATCTAAACACGTTTTTTAGATTTTCAAACATTTTTTTTAATGAAAAATGACACATCCAATTTTCTTAAAAACTAGAAATGAAAACATTTTAAGAAAATTTCACAACTAAATACAACCGTACTTTTCAATATTTTTCATGACATTTTTCCTTACATCTTTCACTTTCCTTAAAAAAAAAAAGCCAGCTAAACACATTTTTTTATAAACAAAACCCGTTCTCTTTTCTAAGAAAATCAAGATTTCCCATTTTTCCCGCCCAAATCAAGAGCTACTAACAAAAAGACAAAACACTAAAGGAGCAACTTGTAAACAACTAAAAAGATGAGGGGCTGATATGCTTTATAAATTATAACATACAAAAAATTATAATTTCTTATTTTCTTACATAAAGTTGTACCATAATTTTCAGACAACATAAAAATCTTCTTGCAGCTCAAATTCCATCTTCAAAACTCAAGTAAAAACAATCTTTAAATTACTGGGTTTTTTGTTTCTGTTTACTACTTTTGTTTGTCATTAGTTTTGATGGGAAAAATTTGAGTTTTTTTTTTTTGCATCTTTTGGTTACTTTTAGCTTAGGGGGTGTTTGTTTCACCTTATATAACCGGCTTATGGCTTATTTGATTTTGGGCTTATGTTTTACAAGCTCATTTTTTTATTTTGCATATTTTGAAACTCTTCGGCTTATATAAACTAATTATGAAATAAACTTATATAAGCCAAAAAGTTCTAAAATAAGTCACGGAACTTGAGCTTATGAAACACAAGCCCAAAACCAAATAAGCCATTAGCCGGCTATATAAGCCAAAACAAACATCCTGCATGTTAGAAATAAAGTACTCCTCCCTCCTAAAATACAAGTTCACTTTCAATTTCAACTGATCAAAATGCTTCTAAGTGGGTGATAATGTAATTTTATTGGTTGATACATAGCTATCATATGGGACCCACTTTTCTTAAATTTTGTAAAATATGAAAGTGCACATTTAATTTGGGATGGAAGGAGTACAAAATATAAATCACCTAACCTCCTCATAAGAGGCCGTGTTCAAACCTCACTATATACATATTTGGGGTGTCTAGGGAAAGGGTTAGGAATGGTCATGAGAATATCTTGGTTAGGCCGCGACAACCGAGTAAAAAGACTCGCCCACGAGAAAACTTCGTCCGCTTACCTGTTTGAGTGTTTGTTTGTTAGAAATTTATATTTATAATAATGTGGTTATATTATACATTTATACATCCCAACCCTTTACATACTGGACCCTATGAATTTGGACCCATGAGTCTCGAATATTGACAAAGAATCTCGGATCATGAATTTGGGTTTTGTGATTCTTTGGAAGTTGTTATTTATTGTTGTTAGACTTAGAGTTAGGAGGTGCTTGTAATAGCTTATTTACTGGGCTTATAAGCTTGAAAAGCTTGCAAGCCGACTTTTTTTTTTGCTTATAAGCTCTTAAGCTGAAAAAGTGAACTTGTCAGCTTTTCCACATTTACATAAGCTCATAACCCCGAGAAATTAGCTAAAATGAACACCCTTTATGTCAGAGTATATAGTTCTATATGGTAACTTGTAGTGGTTTTTGTTTGGGTAAAATGTTTGAATGTTATTCGGAAAATCCGCGAATCTTGAATTAGGCCTCTTTTGGGGTTCTTTTTATTTCTGTGTTATTGATGTTAGAGTAAGATAACGGAGTGTTTGGGATTGCTTACTTTATGTCATTTGAAATGTGGTGACAAAAAGATTTAGTAGTTTGTTAGGCAAAATCACAAAAGTGGATCTAGTTATTCATCCCAACTTTTACATTAAGGACCCTTTGAACACTTGTTTCCGATTTTTGACTCATGAGTTTTCAGATCTTGGTAGAGAATCTCGAATCTTAATTTTTTGGGTTATTGTTGTTAGAGTAAGCTAGATGTTTATTTTGTTACAAAAAAATTAGTGAATCTGAATTGCGGCTTTGGGATTCTTTGTGATTGCGGTTAAAGTATATAATCTGCAGTTTTTTTTGTTACAATTTATTGATGCTATTTCAGATAACAAATCGTGAATCTTAAATCTTGAATAAATATAGCAAGTCGTGAAAAGGCATTCGGGAATCTTTGAATCATAAAATGTAAAGATGTTTTTGCTAAATGTGAATTTTTCTGATTCTGTAAATCACAAATCCTGTCAGTAGGCATTCGGGAATCTCGAATGGTTCCATATTCAGGGGTCCAAAACCAGACACTAGTTTTAAAATGGTCTGAAATTTGAAAGGTTGTGGTGTATAGTTCTAAAATGGTCTCTTCTGTAATTTGTTCTGGAAATATCCTCGTAATTGTTTTCCTCCATATGAAATTCTAATTTATAGCTAACCTTGTTTGTCCTTTGATCATAGATGGCTTCGTCACTTGTTAAACGCGTTGCTTCAAATCTCATGCGGGTCAAAGCAATGGCCTCATCTTCTCGCCTCTTAAACACCAACTGTTTCCAATATGATAAGTGTGACAATGGCTGCATCCTAAAGTGTGATGATAGAGGCAGGTCTTTTGTCCGCGGTGTAGTCCATGGTGCGTAAATCTGATTCCCAAAAAGAATTAGCTATACACAAATATTTCATTTGCACACCCTTATAAAATATTAACACATTTTTTGCACTTAAAATAGTAGACAAAAAAAAAAGTTTACACTTATAAGCTTGTACACATGTCTAATTCGTCGACACTCCATTTCCTCATGCTTCCTCTTGCACAAGGAAATAAGCTGTAACAAATTGATTTCTAAACTTTTAAGTTTTAAGTGTATACATAGTTTTAAGTGGTAATAAGATATGTCCTGGACCTGAGCGTCCTAAAAGTCATTGTTTAATCATAATGTAATCGCTAAAGCCTTTTTTATAATTTCAGATACGTTTAATCCCCGTCTCCCACCAGCTGAAAATCTGGGCCATCTTCTAAACCGCACGGATTTTATCACTGGTTTCAAATACGGCTACATGCTCCCTTTGTGGTATGTGGTGGAGGACGACAAAGCCCTTTATCTACTCCGTGGCATGCCTCCTATGCACAAGGAGTTTATGGATGAAATCAGCAAACTAGAACTTAAGGAATATGTTCCACAATATGAATTTATGTTTGCAATTCACCCTGATGATGTGAAGGACTCTGTTCGAGATATGAATCTGTCCTTCCACTTACATGTGATGAGAGGAGTTGATTCAGAACCTTCTGGTTATTACTATCATGTGCTGCAGGATATAAAGGAACGCACAAGACTTATTGAACCGCCGAGTGGTATCATTTTAACATTATTATTTATACATATATCATAATAACATAAAAAGTTTTAGACTTTTTTAATATATAATACTATTGTATTTTTTAGCCGCCCGTGTGGTCATTGTAGTATGTTTATACATCTGAAGTTATAAAAAGATGAATTCACGTCTCGTTTAATGACTCAAACGTGACAATAGTCATCTTTTATGATCAGACGAGACATAAAATGTAGCATATAGTTTTATACTACTCGTATATATTTGCGAAAACCATATTAGCTAAAGGTATGCATGCACTAAAAGTAGAGCTTTCTGTTTTATTCCATACAAGTTCTACAGATGTTGTCACTATGCCTTGCCATGTGTCCTACAAGCTGCAAAATCCACAAGCAATTCGCATCATAATGGGAGTAGCGGGCCGGACTAATGAGGGTCGGGAGACTGATGACCCTTTTCAAGGTTACGCAATGGAGATATTTCTACCTGATGGGTTATACAATATCCAGGATGCATTGACTGATAAAACGGAGAGCTTATGGAAGATAATTATTCCAAAGAAGAAAAGGGAGTGGACTCAAACAATTGGAGGAAATTTATTATTTTTCTGTGAGACCCAAATATGCAAACCGACACTCTGGCGCCCCACATAGGATCATGTCTCTGTTGCGACATTTTATGTAGGCAAATATGGGAAAATTTAGTCTTTAGTTTATATCGATGTTTGGTAAGGCCTTCGCGATTTTTGTTGTTGTTTAGTTGGCACTTGACCACATACTTTCAATGATGTTTAGCTGGGCGTTTAGTTATGACTTGTATCCTTTTGGCGTTTTTCAGCTTCTGTTTAAGAGGTTGATTATAATATATTTACTTGTTTTGCTAAAAATATGTACATACATAGTATTAAATACCCTTAGTATTCTGCCAATAAATTAATCAGGTATTCTGCAAATAAGCTGCAAAATTCACAAGCAATGTACGTACTTGTTTCGATTCAGAGGAATCAGGTATGTTGATTAGTATTCTGCAATGATACATAATCTGGCGCGGACGGATTAGACGACTCTCCCTTGGCCGTTAGTCGTTTTCTCGAGCCCTATTAGACCTGTCAACAACGAAAACCCGTTAGGAGTGGACCCGAGGCCGTAGCCCCGGGGTCCACCTCCGACGGTCAAGTTAGTCATCGGTGCGATATAGCGTAGATGAGTGTTAGGTTTAGGGTAACCTGTTGAAGATGTCGTAGAAGAGGATCCCATGCCATGTATTTATAGGCATGGATTAGGGTTTTAGGTGTAGATTGGGCCGCTGTCGCCGGGCCTGGCCCATTGTCTGGCCCAGTCCAGGCTATGCGTCCACAAGCCCCCCAAGTTTAGTATGCGCATGACCTGAGTGCGGATGCTAAACTTAAGCTCTGTTCATGGCCGCGTAGGCTAATCAACAATGACGGCACGGCCCATGTGTGCGCATCCTTGTAGGCACATGGGTCGGACCATACTGCGCAGCCCAAATGCGACAGTGCGCACTGGAGTTGCGATACAGATTGTCTCACATTGGTGAAGGTGTCCGTGGTGAAGGTGGATCCCACATGCTGCATCCTGGGTAAGGGCGTACCCTTGTTCCAGTAGCGATGTAACATGGTGTGACAGAAGATGTACTTCTGTGGCAGAAGTGCGCGTTGTCCGCGACTAAAGATGCGCGTTGTCCGCGACTAAAGATGCGCGTTGTCCGCGACTAAAGATGCGCGTTGTACGCAACAGAGGTGCGTGCTGTGCGCGCTGTGTGCGAACATTACATTCGTCTTTACAACCGACAGAGGACGTCTCCCCTGCGGCGAGATGATGCGAATTTTTCAAATTCGTCTTTGTACCGGGCTTGCAATACCTGCGTGACGCGTACGCCAACAGTGGTAGGATATACCATGGTAGCCCCCCAAGTTTGATGGTGCTACTCGTGTAGGAGCATTAAACTAAATTATTCAAATCCTGAGAAATACTTAATGCAAATATTAGAAGTATATGTTGCGCATCGCAACATATAAAACCTTAAAAAAATAAAAAATTAGCGCATAGCATATATATAGCACGTAGCATGTAAAATTAACACATAAGAGAAGTAGTAGTGCAAATTACACCTATCGTGAGGTTTTACAAACTACATAAAAAAAAGTGGCACGTAGCTAATCTACGAACGCAGTACGCTCATGATCGTTTTCTTTTTTATATTATAATAAAAACAATGGCGCGGATGGATGTACCATGACCGCGACTAATAGTTTCAATTGCACGCACAGACGCAGATGGATGTATCGTGACCGCATAGACTCTAACGTTTGTGGATGATCGCAGATGACCACGGCTTTCGTCCAGTGCGCTCATGGCGATTGACTAGCATCGTGGTGCCTGTACGTGACAGTGCGCTCATGTCGCCAGTCTGCGAAGATCTCTATACGCATGGCCTAACGCGGGTAGATTTATCGTGACTGCGTTGTTCGCATCTAAAAGATAAGTTAGGTCCGATCGTGCGGACATAGCGCGTGGCTATAGGTAAAATCGTGTTTACCAAATTAAAAAGATTTATGTAAAATCAAATCGCATGTCAAATCTTGTTGACCAATCAAATTGTAAAAGATTTACATAAAAGATCTCTATTTAAAAGATAATAAATCGCATGACAACTTTTTGCAAATATCTGTCTCACGTTTTGCAGTAATAAATAAGATACTTTTTGCACAAGTCGATCTATAATTAATGATTCTGATTCGCAGTACGAATAGTAATAAATAATAAGATCGCATGTACCGATTTAATGATGTACGAATCGTAAATAATAAGATACCGGATTTTGAACATGATGGTTACTTTCCGGCTATATGAGAACCACGAAACTTTTCGGGTCCCACGGATGGCGCCAACTTGTTGATACATAATCTGGCGCGGACTGATTCAACGACTCTCCCTGGGCCGTTAGTCGTCTTCTCGAGCCCTATTAGACCTGTCAACAACGAAAACCCGTTAGGAGTGGACCCGAGGCCGTAGCCCCGGGGTCCACCTCCGACGGTCAAGTTAGTCATCGGTGCGATATAGCGTAGATGAGTGTTAGGTTTAGGGTAACCTGTTGAAGATGTCGTAGAAGAGGATCCCATGCCATGTATTTATAGGCATGGATTAGGGTTTTAGGTATAGATTGGGCCGCTGTCGCCGGGCCTGGCCCATTGTCTGGCCCAGTCCAGGCTATGCGTCCACAATTAGTATTCTGCAATCTTTCATAAACATGTTCCAGGACATTGAATTTGATTATCTTTGGCTAAACTCGAATTTGATTTGATACCTTAGCAAACTTTTGTAATGTAAACACCAGCTTTCCTCTAGGATGTTCGAGTGAGCTCAAACAGCTCTCCTCCAGTTGTAAACAAACTGCATTTTGGATATCGTATTTAGATGATGGCTTTTGGGTGCTGAAATTTGTCATTTTGAAGATTATGTGTTCACAATGTAAGGAGCCGATCCTGACTCATGGTGCTCAGCCTTAATCCCATCACAGACATGACTTAATTCATATTCTGCATCGACCTACAACTTACGACTCATGATGCTCTTTTGACTTATAATCTGACTCCATATTACTCATATTAGAATCTATCTCCTTAGTCCTTAGCATGGTAAGATTACCACAGGATTCTGGCCCATCAGCTGTAATGGGGTCTCTAGTTCACTAAAAATGGACACGACACGGTGCTTGTTCATTGGTATCCTGACCTCAATGTGTCATCTATCTTTCATGGTACTTGTAGTGCATACTGAACCCGAATGTGGATGAATCTATAACAGCAGTTGATCCTAATGAAAGAAATCACTATAAAGTAGAGGTGCGAAATGGGTGGGTCAGGTGGGTGACCAATGGGACAAAAGTCAAAATGTGACAATCATCCTCATGATTCATGAGAAACTTAAGAGGGCTGAGAATCGGGTCAAAACCTATCCGAATCGACCTAAACTGAAAACCGATTTTGTGGAAGACATGAACCGAGAAAACCTTTATGTATAATAAGTAGTGTGGTTAATCGGATTTTGTAAAACTTTTTGTAAAATAAATAGTTAAAAAGGGTTTTTATGTAATTCTGATTGCAATATAAGCCGTAATGAAAAATAAAAATAAAGATCCCTTATAAATGAAAATGATAGTTTCTAATGTAATGAGTTATTCTATCTATCGAGACATTCCATTAGACTCACTCCGCCCTAAAATAATTGTCATAAAAAAAATACACAATTTTAGAAAAGTTGGACCACTACACTTCTTAACTAATCAATATGATCACCACTCACTAAAGTCTCTTTTGATTGGTACAATTATTTTTGAGACATCTTAAAACAGAAAGTGGACTATAATTTTGAGAACATGAGTAATCATCTTGTCCATTGCAAACTTCATTACCAGATACCAAACACATTGTGTAAGTTGTTATGTTTTTACATATTAAGGATGTTGTTGAGGTAAAGACTCGGACTAGGTTCGTTGAGGCTTTTCCCTTTGAACCGAGTGAGATCCTGCAAACAAAGATGAACCCGTTAGCCTCGTCCTGGGTTTTATCCCAAGACCAAGCTCCGGTGCAAGGATGAGTGTTTATCCGGTTTGGAGTAAATGTAGAGTATGTAGGTGAGTAATAAATATGAGTGAAAGTAGTTGGTTTGAGTATTGAATGCGCTGGGGTATTTATAGTGTCCCAGCCACTTGTTACCTGCTGTGCCTGGGGGCATGGATCTGGTACATGAACAGTTGCTGTACCTGGGGGCATGGATCCGGTACGTGAACAGTTGCTGTACCTGGGGGAATGGATCTGGTACGTGAACAGTTGCTGTGCGCGGTGCACTGTTCATGTACTTACCGTACCATTCCATTAAATGCGGGGATGGTGGCCTTGTACGTTTCTTGGTCTTTCCCGAGGTTCCTTTTGTCCTTGTTTATTACTTATTATTTTGTTATTGCGTTCCGGGCCGGACGACTTGAATGGGATCCGTCCGGTTTGATCCGTCCGGAATGGGTCGTCCGGACACCTACACGAACATGTCCCCCCCCTAAGTATTGTATCTTTGGTTTCCGAATCAAAGGTACAATATAAAATAAAGATAACAGGGAATTGGCTACTGTATGAGGCGGACAAACTTAATTAATGCGAGGAGCTATGATGAAAATGCCATGAGTCATACCTTGGTTGTTGTGCGGCCCGACACGTGTTACGGCGTATTCCTTTCAACGGTTAAGATGCGTGGATTAGCATGATTTGACGTTTCGTCTTATTATCCTTCTGCCTATAAATAGGGGTGGTGAATCCCTCATTTTTTACCACTTCTATATTTTTCACCGTTTTTATCCGAGCTCTCTGCGATCTTCCCTTCCGTCTTTCAGGTGCGTCCATCTTCCTTCTTAGTTTTAGATTTTCTTTCGTCCTATCCGGCCTTTCAAGACATGTCGGGTGATCATCTTTCACCGGACAACCAAGAAGGTACTAGCGGTACTACTTACTTTCCGAAGTTTGATATGCACATCCATACATCTGTTATGAATGAAGCCCACGTGAGTTGGGCTGCTATGGTTTACGGTATTCCACTCGACCTGCACCCACGGTTGCCTCCGGCCGGGATGACGATGCTCCAGGTTCCGAACGATACTCTGGGTTTATATCTCCATTTTTTCAAACAGGGGGGTTTTAGGATTCCGGTTTCTACGTTTCTATTGGGGGTGTTGAATCACTTTAGAGTTCACATTGCTCAGTTGGTGCCGATTGGGTTGAACCGGACTACCATGTTCGAGATGTATTGTCGGTCGCTGGGTATAGACCCTACCGTTATTTTGTTCAGGGTTTTTTACAAACTTTGCAAACAAGGCCACTGGTTCTCCTTCCAGGCTCGGACGAGCAAGAATTACAAACCCTGTTTTAAAGAGATTCAGTCCAGCCTTAAAAATTGGAAAAATCAATTCTTTTTGGTTGATCGGAGGGCAATTCCTATTGCTATGCCATGGCGTGACGTAGATTCTAATATCAGTGATCCTCCACCTACCGCCGGGTCTTATGATGCAGGTGCTGTCGCTAGGCTTCGTGAGGTGGTCATTCCACTTCATAAGCCTGAGCCCAGTATTTTGTATGCCGCTGGCCTTAGCACCGTGTGGAAACACGCCGGACGTCATCCTGTCTTGAAGGGTCCGGAGGGAAATGGTAATATGACCCTAATCGTACTTTGCCTCTTTTATATTTCTAACTCTTCTTATCTTATACTTTTGTGCATTGCTCTTCCCCCTTTTCATTGTAGTTATCACTATGTCGGAGCTTCTTCGTTTTCCTTCCTTTGCCGGCTGCAAGGTCATTGCCGGGTAACCTCTTGCTGAAGGGGAAAACCATGTTACCTATACCTCCCCTCCGGCCCCCACTAATGAAGCTATCCCCCCTAAGACCAAACACATGGAGGTGGTGGAAGCACCCGATCCGGACGTGGTTGTCGCCCGATCGCGGAAAGAGGCTCAGGCGCACACCAAGGGAGCAGAGGGTGAGGGTGTCTCTAAAAAGAGACGTGTTGCTGCTGGGGGGTCCCGTGCTTCCAAGAAGAGAAGGAATACCGAGGAGCTTGTTGATCATGACTTGAGTTCAACTCATGTTTCTTCTCCCAGCCCTTTGAATCAATCTTCTCCGGTCAACCCTGCTTTTCAGTCCGGGCCTTCTCATCCTGATGGTCAAGAAAATGAAGAGGTGGGTGATCCTCATCATAGTGAGGAATCTGAATCTCCACGGGCCAGCCAAAGGTCTCTTTCTTTGGAGCGTGAACCAAACCGTTCGGCCACCCCTTCCGGTTAGTCTTATGCTTCTCTCCCTCTTTTTATTTTTTATTAAGCCCGTAGTGTTGATTTAAAAAATTTTATTTTTCTTGCAGTTCATGCTTCCGGTGTACTGACGCAGTTTGTTGATTTGACTGCCGACCGTCTTGGAGCGGATGAGGGTGAGTGATTTTGTATACTGTCATCTGTCCTTGGACGCTTTCATCTTTACCCTTACCTTTAGTTTTTCGCTTACGCACACATTTTTTTTAGGCACTTCCGGTGGTCGCCATGGGGATAATGTTTTTACTCCCCAGTGGGGGCTTACCGACAGCTCTCGAATGAACAATGCTGTGAACTGCAGGGATATGCTCAAGAACTTGTTCACCCCGGCTGACCAAGAATTCTATTTTTACGGAATGTCTGATGAGCTAGCTGTCAAGCGGTCCTATCGGTCGCTAGGGATGTGTATGCTAGAACAAGCCAACGTTCTGATGCGGTTTGAGTCGTTGTCTGAGCAGTATGCTGATCTTTCTCACAAGCATCAATCTTACAAGGATGTTGAGCTCCGGTTCAAAGAATGTAGGCAAGAGCTTCTGGGAGTTAAAGCCGAGAGAAATTCTGCGGTTGACCGGGTCGATGAGCTTGAGCAGGAAAGGTTAAACCTGGTTAGAGTTGGGGTCGAGCAGGCCGTAAAGATTAGGGACTTGGGGGCCAAACTTGCTGGGTCAGAGAGTGCGTGTACGAAGTTGGCCAAGGAGAGAGAAGATTTGGCTGTGGCGTGTGGGCAGGGAGAGATCGCTAGGCAGCGTTTGGTCCGTGAATATTTTCCTACTTTCGTTCGGCGTCTACTTCAGAGTGAAGAATACAAAAGGAGTTTGGCCGGTCCGTTTAATACGGCTATTGCTGCTGGCTGGCTACAGGGGGTTCAAGAGGGCCGTTCTCCCGAGGCCATCCAAGCTATTCTTGATGCCTCAACTGTATTTGATCTGGAGGCCGGGGCGAAACTTTACCCGGACTATGACGCTTTGTTTGACAAGCGGTACCCCTATGTTGACAAAATCTCTCGTGCCCACAACAAGAGTCTGGCTGATCTACAGAATCTGCTTCCGGATGAAACCCCTCCAACTCCCGGCCAAGGTGGTTTAGGCTCTGCGCAGCCTTAAAGTTGTAATAACTTAGTTTTTTGAACAGTTAGAACGTTTTGTTAAGATGAATGGTGCTGTTTTTGTAACTGTTTGTTGTGCCCTTTGCCCGAGCGGCAATTTTACCTTGTATGTATATTTGGATCGTTCAAGTTTATGTCATGTTATGCTTTCTTACCTTTATCTATTTTTTGGTTTATTTACCTGCTTAATGTGGTTGTTCAAGGTTGTTTGTGCGTATTTTGTATTTTGTACTCATGCCGTGAATAGCACCTTTCGAATGGTATAACCGTTCGGTGAACAGCACCTGGGTTCTTCCCTTGTGAATAGCACAATTGGGGTATGATAACCGTTCGGTGAACAGCACCTGGGTTCTTCCCTTGTGAATAGCACGATTGGGGTATGATAACCGTTCGGTGAACATCACCTGGGTTCTTCCCTTGTGAATAGCACGATTGGGGTATGATAACCGTTCGGTGAACAGCACCTGGGTTAGTAATAATAGACATTGACTACACATCGACGGAGGTAGCTAGCCGTCCGCCGGAGTCATTATTAACTTATGTCTTACATGTTTTTGCGGGAAAATTGCTGTCATTCCAACCGGAATGTAGCGTTCATTTCATTTCATATATATTAAATACTTAAGATTACATTCGTTTACATATAGCATCGCCTTAAATTCATCGCGTTCCATGTGCGTGGAACTTCCCTTTCATCTAGTGTCATAAGCTTGTACGAGCCGTTCTGGAAGGCTTCAATCACTTGGTATGGTCCTTCCCAAGTAGGTCCTAGCTTTCCCAAGTTTTCTACCCTGCTGGCTTCGTTTTTTCGATACACAAATTCCCCAACCTTGAATGATGCCGGCCGGACTCTTTTGTTGTAGTATTGTTCCACTTTGGATTTGTACTTCACTTCTTTAATGGCTGCCGCTTCGCGCCTCTCTTGTAGTATGTCCAGGTTTAGACGCATTTCGTCTTCGTTCATCGCTTCCTGAACCATCATGGTTCTGTGAGTTGGCATTCCGATTTCTGCAGGAATTACCGCGTCGCTTCCATATGTTAGGCTGAATGGCGTCTCACCATTGCTTGTTTTCAAAGATGTTCGGTGAGCCCATAGGACATTGGGTAATTCGTCTACCCATCCGGCCCTTTCTCTTCCCAAACGTGTCTTGATGCCCTTCATGAGACTCTTGTTTGCTCCTTCCACTAGCCCATTTGCTTGTGCATGGGCTACCTCTGTATTTATCTGTATTATCTTTAGTTTTTGGCACCAAGTCTTGAACGGATCCTTGACAAAGTTTGTTCCGTTGTCTGTCACGATGATGGATGGAAGACCATACCGGCATACTATATTGTCCCACACAAATTTGATAACCTCCTTGCCGGTGGTTCTGGCTAAAGGTTTCGCCTCAATCCATTTGGTAAAGTAGTCGATTGCCACTATGACATATTGGACCTTTCCCGGGGCCGCTGGGAGTGGACCGAGGACATCCATTCCCCATTGGTAGAACGGCCAAGGTGCCATAATAGATGTCATCATGTTCTTGGGGAGTTTTGGCACCGGTGAGTGTATCTGGCAAGAGTCACATTTCCTTATTTCATCCCTTGCGTCCCGGTGCATAGTGGGCCAGTAATATCCTTGCCGGATTGCCTTTGCTACTACCGACCGAGGCCCGGAATGCATTCCGCATGCTCCCATGTGTAACTCCCGGATGACATAGTTTGCCTGCAAGGGTCCTACGCACCTTAGCATAGGCATGAGATAGGATTTTTTGAAAAGGACGTCGCCCTCCATGACGTATTGACTTATTTTCATCCGGAGGGCCCTAGCTTCGTTCTTGTCGTCCGGCCATTTCCCTTCTTGGAGACACCTTACGATCGGTGTCATCCAATTATCTTCTTCTTCTTCCACTATTGTGTTGACCTCTGTTGTTTCTATAGATGGTTTGCCCAGAATTTCAACAAGGATTTCTTTTGTGAGGTGGTTGAAAGCGACGGATGCTAGTTTGCTTAGTATGTCTGCTTTCTGGTTTTGGTTCCGAGGTATGTTTGCTATTCGGAATTTCTGGAAGTGGGTTATGTTGTGTTTTGATTCGGCTAAGTATTTTGTCATGTTATCCGTGTAAGCTACAAATTCACCGTTGATTTGCCGTGCTACCAACTGAGAATAGACCTTTACGGAGAGAGCGGATACTTTCATTTCTTTCGCTATTCTTAATCCGGCGACCAACGCCTCGTATTCCGCTTGGTTGTTCGTGCTGGAGAAATCCAACCTAAGGGCATAGGTGTACTCCGTCCCTGTTGGGTTTATTAGGACTAGGCCTGCTCCCGATCCGCTCTTTCCCGATGCACCGTCAGTATACAAAGTCCATTCGTCTTCTCCGTCAGGATTTCTTAGTTTGCTCGTTACTTGCTCCTCCATCCTTTCGTTGCTGTCTACCGGAACTTCATTTATGAAATCCGCCAACACTTGCCCTTTGATTGCACCTCTGGGTTCATATGTTATGTCATACATCCCCAATTCAACAGAATACTTGGCCAGTTTTCCTGAAGCCTCCGCTTTGTTTAGGATTGTTTGATCGGTTGGTCGGTGATGACTTTAATTGGGTGTGCCTCAAAATACCTCCTGAGTCTTCTTGATGCGTGGAGCAACGATAGGGCTAGTCTTTCAAGCGGAGCGTAGTTGCACTCGGCTTCATGTAGTGTTCGGCTGACCTAATGGACTGGAAGCTGTTTTCCGTTTCGTTCGACCAATAAAACAGCACTGACTGCCTCTTTTGCTGCCGCTAGGTAGACACACAGTTGTTCCTTCGATTTAGGGGCGGCCAGGTATGGAAGGTTAACGATGACCTTCTTGAGTTCTTGGAAAGCCTTCTCCGCATCGTCCGTCCAACGGAACTCGTCCTTGTTCACTTTTGTGATATTCTTTAAAGTTTCGAAGAATGGTAGAGCCCTCTCGGCTGATTTGGCGAGAAACCTGTTTAAAGCAGCCAATTTTCCCGAGAGGCTTTGCATTTCTCGCAGCGTCTTAGGAGATTGCATATCCGTGATGGCTTTCATCTTTTCCGGATTTGCTCGTATGCCCTCGGATGTCACCATGTATCCCAAGAATTTTCCTTCTTGGACATCGAACGAGCACTTCTTCGGATTGAGTTTCATGTTTATCCTCCTGAGGTTGTCGAACGTTTCCGCTATGTCAGCTAGCAGGGTTTTCTCCGTTGCACTTTTGATCACCATATCATCAACGTAAGCCTCTAGGTTTCGTCCGATTTGAGACTGGAAAGCCGTGTCTACCAGGTACTGATACGTGGCTCCTGCATTTTTTAAACCGAACGGCATCTTGGTGTAACAGAATGTTCCTTGGTCTGTGTAGAATGCTATTTTTTCTTCGTCTTCGGCGGCCATTTGCACTTGGTGGTATCCCTTGTAGGCGTCCAGGAAGCACTTGTATTTGGAGCCTATGATTGATTCTACCTTTAAATCTATCTCCGGGAGGGGATAGTAATCCTTTGGGCATGCTGAGTTAACGTTCTTGAAGTTGATACACATCCTCCAGCTCCCGTCTCCTTTTTTTACTAGGACCGGGTTGGAGATCCATGTTGGGTATTTTACCGGCCTTACTATCCCTGCCTTTAACCACTCGTTTACTTCTTTCGTAACCGCTTGGATTTTTTCTGCTGAGAGGGGTCTCTTCTTTTGACTCACGGGAGTGATTGATGGATTGGCGTTCAGGGTGTGTTGCATGATTTGCCTGGGGACGCCTGTCATATCAGCTGGTTCCCATGCAAAGATATCCATGTTCCTCTTAAGCATATTCTTTAGGCTTTCCGAACCGGCGGACGACAAATTTCGTCCTATGGATACCAATTGGTCAGGATAAGCAGGATTCACCATGACTTCCTCGGTTGATTCGACCTCCTTCTGTTCTACCGGTTCGGGTTCTTCTTCCGTTATTCTTTTTTTGTTTACTTCTCGGCACTCGAATACCGATGCTGCTTGAGTGACTAACGTTGCTATTCCTTTGGGAGTCGGGAATTTCATCATTGAATGTATAGTGGAAGGGATGGCTCGTAACTTTTTTAATCCTGATCGTCCTATTATAATGTTGAAAGGTGAGGGTGCGCTTGCCACGATGAACTTCATTGTAGTGCGGCTGCAAAAACCACCGCTACCGAAGCATACGTCCAATTCTATTTTTCCCATAGGTTTTACCTGTTCCCCGGAGAAACCTGCCAGAGTCGTTGCTGTTTCAACTATCCTTGCCCTGACGGCTGGATGTAGGTTATCGAAGCAGTGCTTAAACATGATTTCACACGAGGCTCCTTCGTCTATGTGGACTCTCTTCACTAGGTACCCAGCGATTTCCGCTTCTACTACGATGGCTTCTTCATCCAGCTTTCTGTGGTGGTCATCGTCTTTCTTTTTCGGCCCTCCCCTTGGTAACTAACCATATTAATGATCTTTCTTCCCTGCTGGCCGTCCTTTTTCTGATGAGCCTTGCCTCTCTGCCTTACATCTTTGACCAGGTGACTTAGCTTACCGGACTCTAAAGCGAGTTCCAATTGCTTTTTCAGCTGAAAGCAATCGTTAGTGTAATGCCCCTTTTCTCCGTGGTAATCACAGTACCTGTCAAGGTTTTCCTTCCTAGGAGTGCCGGGCAAAGGGGGCGGCTGTGGTAGCCGGAGGTGATGCTCAGTAGCCAAGATTTCCCTGGGGGTGCGTTTCAATGATTCTAACGTCAGCCTGTTCTTATCATCCTTGAACCCGTAACGAGGGTTTCGAACGAGTTCCTGCCTTGGGGGCGCATATGGGGAAGGGCGATCCTTAGGCCGAAAAATGGGCCTGGGCCCCCATCCCCGTCTATCTTCAAAGATTTTGTGGGGCCGCTCGTTTCTTGCCATTTGCGATCCTCCCACATCCTTCCGGGTGTATTCCCCTTTTGGTAACTCGGTGTTTCGGAAGGCCTCTTCCGACCGGATGTAATCTTCGACCCTTGCTAGCATCTCGTCAACCGTTTTTGGGATTGTGTCCGAGAATTTCTTTGCCAGTTCCGGACAGTGGTGGCCGTTCAAGAAAGAGGAAACCTGCATTATTTCTGGAGCGTCCGGGAAGTAGTTCGCCTTACTTACCCATCGTTCCTTGAAATCCAGCAGACTTTCATTGGCTCTTCTGTGGATCTTGTTAATTTCTGTGAGGTCCTTGACACACACCCTCAGTATACCGAATCTGATCAGGAACTTCCTTTGGAGGTCATCCCAACTATCAATGCTCCCGGTTGGTAATTTATCGAACCATCCCCTAGCCTTCCCATCTAATGTTTGTTGGAACATTCGACACCACACGGGCATCGGCCATTCTTCGTGGTTTCCCGCTCCAGTGAACCGGTTGATGTGGTCGTCCGGATCAGTCGTCCCATCATATAATTTGAGATTCGTTGGTATCTTGTGCTTCAGAGCGGAGAACTCGATGATCCTTCTGGTGAACGGACACTTTATCATTGCTTTGTGAGGTTTGTTCAGGTCGTCGACCGCCGCCGCTTTATCCTTGCGGCCTGTCTTTCTTACGGGGCTTCCCCCTTCTTCGTCCGTCCGGTCGTCCTCAAAGTCTAGAAGCAGTGGCTTGATCAGGTCGCGGTTTGCTGATTGCTTCATCAGTTCCTTAAGAGCTGACACATGGCCTTCTATGAGGGCTTGTGGATCCGGGGTTGTAGGTCCCCCAGACGGACCCTCTCCTTCCGAGCGATTTAGAAGAGGGGTGAAAAGGTAAGGACCGCTCATTCTATGCTTTGTGGTAGATTGAATTTGGGTCCCACGGATGGCGCCAGTTTGTTGAGGTAAAGACTCGGACTAGGTTCGTTGAGGCTTTTCCCTTTGAACCGAGTGAGATCCTGCAAACAAAGATGAACCCGTTAGCCTCGTCCTGGGTTTTATCCCAAGACCAAGCTCCGGTGCAAGGATGAGTGTTTATCCGATTTGGAGTAAATGTAGAGTATGTAGGTGAGTAATAAATATGAGTGAAAGTAGTTGGTTTGAGTATTGAATGCGCTGGGGTATTTATAGTGTCCCAGCCACTTGTTACCTGCTGTGCCTGGGGGCATGGATCTGGTACATGAACAGTTGCTGTACCTGGGGGCATGGATCCGATACGTGAACAGTTGCTGTACCTGGGGGAATGGATCCGGTACGTGAACAGTTGCTGTGCGCGGTGCACTGTTCATGTACTTACCGTACCATTCCATTAAATGCGGGGATAGTGGCCTTGTACGTTTCTTGGTCTTTCCCGAGGTTCCTTTTGTCCTTGTTTATTACTTATTATTTTGTTATTGCGTTCCGGGCCGGACGACTTGAATGGGATCCGTCCGGTTTGATCCGTCCGGAATGGGTCGTCCGGACACCTACACGAACAGATGTGTTTGGGAGAGGCCTTCTAAGGCCTTATGGGGCTTAAATTTAAAATAAGCCAGCTTATAAAATAAGCTTTGTTTGTCACACGGGCTTATGAAGGCTTTTATAAGCCATAAGCCTCCATAACCCAAGCCCATTGAAAGGGGCTTATGAGGGCTTATAGCTAGTCAAATTACTTAAATACCTTTCAAAATATAATGGATCATCACGCAAAAGTAGGAAATGTATCTGGATTTAATTTGATGTATTTTTATGAGATTTATATTAATAAGCTTCAGCTCCAACTAATTCGCCAAACAACTTTATAAAAATAATTTTATAAGCTCGGCTTATAATATAATCCCAGCTCTAACACATAAAAATCGACGATAACAAAGAAGATCATCTAACAACAAACGTGCATAGCATATATTCCATAAAAAAACAACATGCAAGAACTAAAAACAAAGAAAGTCCAGCACACCTACCAAAACCCTAAGAGAGAGTAAAGTGAGTCGGTTTCTTCAGGCTGAAGCAAATCTATCGAAAGCATGTAATGGAACGTGAGGCATGGCAACGTTGAATAAGCAGATGGCATAATGGGCTTCTGGCGGATCACATTCTGGGCTAACAACTTAAATTTTAAAGAAACACCATGGGCTACTTAATGATAATCCCAGCTCCAACCACAACCCGTTTCCAAAACATACCCTAAGATATGCCTAAAAAAGACCTCTTCAACAAAAGCTGAAAAAGGTAAAAAGATCCATCAACTATAACTAACCTGTCAGCTGTAAAACATAAGAGCAGAGGGTGTCATCACCTTGGGTTAAACTTTCACCCAGTGCCACGTCAGCGCCACATCAACTTTAACCTTTTCACCTTTAACTAAAAAAAAAACACTCATATCATAACTCAACCTTAACTCAATATTTTGGGCCCCACCTTTTAAAAAATTACAATTTACAAATTAACCCCTTAACTATTTCATTCATTCAATAATCTAATATTTCATTAATAAACTAAAAAATTACAATACAAGATAAAAAAACGTTACGAATTAAAAAAAAAAACTACCACATAAAAAAAACTAAATAAAAATGTTATTAACTAAAAAAAAAAAAAAAAAACTGCTACTAAAACGCAGGGTCTAAAATGTAAACACCACAATACCACAAGGACTAAACTGCAAATTTGAAACATATGTCATCTTCCCTAACGTGTACTTGATGTACACACACTAAACACACACAAACACACTCAAGAACACAAACACTGCAAAATTATAAAAGCACAAAACAACTAATTTCAATCATGGGGGGCGAAATGATTTTTTATTTATTTATTGTTTCATGCCTTTCACGCAGCGTTAAAGCTTTAACGTGGGTGAAAGTTTTGGCCATTAACGAAGACCCCCGGTGTGGTTAACGTGGCTTTAACGCACCAAAGTGAAGGTTTCACCCACTTGGTGCGTTAAGACACCGTGTGCTCTAAAAGAAAAACCATGTGGCCAACTAAACAACATCAAAAATCTTTAAGGTCAACTAAACATCAAAGAACAATAAGGTCAACTCAACAAACATCAATGTAAATTATGACACTGACAGTCTCCAGATTTTCCTAAATAAACTGTTGCACGATAGAGATGATCCTACCTGGTTTACAAATTATTTTTCTCTCTTGAAAAAAGATTAAGTTACCTTCAATTGTTTGTATCGAATTCCCTTTCTTCTTCGGAATAGTTATATTTATGCCACCTGTGTCACTGGACTCGGTATCCTCGATCTTGTAGAACTAATCAGGTAAAAAAATCTCAATAGCGTAATCTCCACAAGGGTCGTCAGTATCGCTGCCCCCTAGTCCTATTATAATGTGAACTGCTTTCGGATTTTTCATTTTTCAGGACACATGTATAGAAAAAGAGAGATCAATCATTCCTGTAAAGGGTAAAAACAAAAGATTTAAGAAAATAGTTCAGTTAAAATTGCTTGCGTACCTAGTTAAAATGTATCTTTTTGCTCCAGTAGTAAGTATAAAAGCATCCTTTTTTTTTCCAACCCGAAAATTAAATTGTAAGTACTCGCAACCACATTATTGCTCATACCTTCGAAATTAGCCTCAACCCATTCAGCAAATAGGTTGAGTTCTTTAGCGTCTTTCATCAGATGATAGTAATACTCGCTGGGTGATATTTCATCTCCCCTAATCCACTCTAATAAAGGGGTGGATTCCTTAGCATCTTTCTCGAGTTCTCCATACATGAACTCCTTTGTAACAGATTCATCAACATCTTTTTCGTGTTTCTCAGACATGAACTGTAACACCCCAACCCGACAAGGGTAAAGATATCACAACAATGGTTTCATATCAGATCACAAGCATTCAATCCAAAACATCATAAGTCTATAACATTAATGATAAAAGGGAAAATAAGTCAACATGACTTATGCCAGAAGTGAAAACAGAAATAAACTGAAGTACATAAATCCAAAATGCCCAAACAATGGCATAACAGAATCAAAATCCAAATGGTAAAGCTAGAATGTCTAAAGTCTAAGCTTCACACAAGTCGCTCTCATCCCAAAGCTAAAACCCAGCTCCTAGCTTAAGTACCTGCCGCAGGAAAAGAAATGCGGCTGAGCTACGAGAGCTCAGTGAACAGATATATAGATAACAAAACAGTAACGGATACAAATGCAGAGAATCAGAAATACAGATCAACAGACATAATCAGAATGCAGAAATGAATAAGGATAAAAGGGAAAAGGTAAGGAAAAGCAAAGGTAAAGGAAAAGTAAAGTAAAGGAACAGTAATCCACCACGAGCCCAGAAAACAGAGATATCATAACCATATAGCCATATCAGTAATCCAGAGGGGATGCCTCTCAAGTAACCAGATAATATGAGGGGTTACCTCATGTATCAAATATATATATGGAGTGATCAGCTCCCAGAGGTTGTGAAAGACGTGTATCGCACACACCATCAATCACCAGAGGTATACATGTAAACAGTAAATTATAACAGATAACAGAAATAGAACAAATCTAGGATGCATCCATACGCCCCAGGTGGCCAGTGTCTACCAATAAACACCAGATAAAATAAAGTCAGGGACGGGATAGGTCATCTCTCTCCTACCCTAGAGTCAAGCCATCGGTGCATCAATGACAAGGACATGAATACCTCATGCCTGGTGAGTTGGCTCGGGTATCAAACCGTGGTCAGAGTTAGATATCATATCAGAGGGTCATAAATAAAGGTTCATGTCAAAAGGTTCATGTCAAATATTTCAGGAGTAATATATATCAGAGGTTCAGAAATAAATCAGGTTCAAATCAGAGTTCACAGAATAAGGGATCATATCAAAGGTTCACAAACAAAGGGAACATAGCAATGGCTTAGGGAATCCTAATATGAAACAGAGACCATAATCAAAGTTAAGAGAAGGAAATTGCCCTTACTGAAAGAGGGCGGAATATCTGTACCTTATGACAAGCAAACAGAAAAATAAATAAACACGGAATAGAGATCAGTGCTTCTCCTTCTTCACACCTAAAGAAGTAGAAGACAGAATTACAAAGGGTTCAAGTTCAACTTACTATTTTAATTCATCTTTCCATTTTAAGAAACTTTTCAGATTTAGCAACTTTCTATTTTTAGCAGGTTTTCAGAATTAGTAAGTTTTCAAATAATATAATTTAAGTTAAGTCATTTATTAGGCTTATTATGGAAGTAATGTTCACTTTAACAAATTATCAGAGGTTAGGGTTAAATATGACAAGTTTCCCTGATTTAGGGTTTTAAAAATAACTTTACCAAAGTCAAAGGTCTAATATCTTAATTTACTCATTTAATACAGAAGTTATTCAGAATGGCACTTTTAATCCCTTAAGTTCCACAATTTACACTTTATACCCCTTTAGTTATTTAATTTACAAAATAAACCTCATAATTACATAATTTACAATTTAACCCTATAATATCCATAGTTACCAAACAAACATCTTATTTTACAAAAATTTCAGAATGTCACATCAGAATTTACATATAGTACGAAACAGCCCCTCAGATTTCAGAATTCACACAAATGGTCCCTTAAGTTTACAAAACTTATAAATTAAATCATAATTCCATAATAATTACACATTAAGCCCACAAATACTCAAAATTACCCAAAACACTCTTAATATCATTATTTACCCAAAATGACTTCAAGTTTCCAGAATTTACATTTTTGGTCCCTTTATTTTCTTTAATTTCATTCGGATTATAATAATATATATATAATAACCCTATATACCAAATTACACAATTACCCTCTATATATTTATAATTATTCCCAATTTAACACCTTCAAAAATATCCCCATAGTTTGATTAATTACAATATCACCCTTAACTATTTTATTTCAATCGTGCATACTTTAATTAGCAATTCAAACCCTAATTATCCATCATCATATATTAAAACCACATAATAATAATACAGATCCAACACACAACCCTTGAATGTCTTAGGTTTCTTTTCCTTTATTTTACAATCGATGCATACTTTTAATAGCAAATTCAACACCTAATATAATCTTCATATAATATAAAACATATTAATTACATGAGATATATAGATCAACCACACAAATATATCAAGGTCCAGGAAAATTTTGTTTATTTATGAAATCGATTACTAAATCAAGATTATAATTCCAAATCGTTATTTTTGTGGTTATATGATGTATATAAACCACAAAAATTTATAATCATCCAGAAGAATTTGTATTATATAGAGATTTATATGTTGGTTAAGAACATAAAAAATACAAACGATTTTAGAATTCATAGATCGATTTGTATATATGAGCTTATTGATGTAAGAACTGAGAAATAATCGATTACTGAAATAGCAATTAACTTCGAGACACCAATAATTCACCACGATCAAACGAGCGATCCAAAAACCTTGGAATCATTTTTCACAGATCATATATGATATAAAGAACATGAGAAAAATGATAAACAAATTTTAGAAGGGTCGAATGAATTATTTGGAATAATACCTTACGGATTGAATAGCGAACAAGAAAAATGTGCTACGTTCGAACCAAGCAAGGAACGACCTCAAACCAATTTTTCTTAGCTTCCTTAGACCACGAACAACACCATAAAAATACTCTCCAAGTTCCAGAAATTCGGATGAAGGCTCTAGGAATTTTTGTGTGTGTTTAGTTCTAATCGGCTAGGGTTTTATGGGTTGTTAGGATTTTGTTATTAATAAAAGTGATAAGGCCGATTGAGGGGGGGGGGATATGGCTGGCAAAATGCAGGAAATCATGGCCCATATCAATTTGATACTTTCCTTAATTTATTTTTGCAATTCAAATGTTTTTAGTTTAATAATAAAATTAATATACATAAGGTATTTTCGGTACATAATGTGACACAAGTAATTTTTTTGGTACTTCACAAATGTCAAATGTGGTCGTGGAATTTATTTTACTTCGTATCTTAATTATCTCCCGAAGTTTAGAATTTATTTGGTATTTTATAAGCTCATAAATCAATGTTTTAGATCGTAGGGGCATTTTGGTCTTTTACAGGTTTTCAGATTTTTGGGTTTTACAACTCTTCCCCTCTAACAGAAAAATTTCATCCCCGAAATTTGCAAAGACTCAGAAATGAAAAGGAACGGAAACAAAACAGAGACATACCAGATCAGAATAAGAACTGCTGGTAACTGGCTCGTATCGACTCCTCGGTTTCCCAGGTAGCCTCACGTTCTGGGTGGTTCCTCCAAAGAATCTTTACGAACGGAATAACTTTATTTCTCATAACTCGCTCATGGCGATCCAGAACCGCTTCCGGCTCTTCAGACAAAGACATATCGGGCTGAATCTGATCAAGCGGATAAGATACCACATGCAAAGGATGATAATTGTATCCCCTCAGAAGAGATACATGGAAAACATTATGCACATGCGATAACTGAGGAGGCAAAGCTAAACGATACGAAACCTCTCCAATATGATCCAAAATTTCAAAAGGACCAATAAATCGAGGACTCAACTTGCCCTTGATTCCAAAACGCTTAACCCCACGGAAAGGAGATACTTTAAGAAATACGCGGTCACCAACATTAAACTCCAGGTCACGACGGTGCTTGTCAGCATAGCTCTTCTGACGAGCACGAGCCTCCTTTAATTTTTCCCTAGCAACTGCCACCTTTTCATTGGTGATCTCAATCATCTCTGGTCCCTCAATCAGACGTTCACCTACTTCATTCCAACAAACAGGAGCCCTACACTTCCTACCATACAACATCTCGAAAGGAGCCATTCGAATACTCGCATGCCAACTGTTATTATACGCAAACTCCACTAGACACAAATACTCGTCCCAACTACCGGTCCATTCCAAAGCACAAGATCGTAACATGTCTTCCAAAGTCTGAATGGTCCTCTCCGACTGACCATCAGTTTGGGGATGAAATGCAGTACTAAACTTAAGGCGAGCGCCCCAAGCTTTATGAAGTCCCTTCCAGAAACGCGAAGTGAAACGAGGATCACGATCAGAAATAATAGATGAAGGCATACCATGCAATCTAACAATCTCCTGCTGAAAAATCTCCGCCAACCTACTAACACTATAACTCATACGGATAGGTAAGAAATGAGCAGATTTAGTTAGCCGATCAACGACCACCCAAATCGCATCATGTCTTTTACGAGTCAAAGGTAAACCAAAAACGAAATCCATGGAGATCTCATCCCACTTCCATGCAGGAATCTCCAAAGGCTGTAACAGACCACTAGCTCGCTGATGCTCAATCTTAACTTGCTGGCAGGTCATACATCTAGCAAAAAATAACGCCACATCTTGCTTCATACCGTTCCATCAGAAATGCTGCTTAAGATCCCGATACATCTTGGTAGAACCAGGATGAATAGAGAAAGGAGAACTGTGAGCCTCAGTCAACACAGCCTCACGCAAGTCAGAATCATTAGGCACGCATAAACGATCCTCATACCAGACAACTCCGTTATCATCAACTCTGAACTCAGTTTGCTTACCTTCTTCTACATTCTGAACAATGGCCCAAAGCTCACCATCATCTTTCTGAGCTTCTTTAATACGCAACATCAGATTCGACTCAATTTTCAAACTAGCCCAGTAACCAACATCACGCCGAACACACAACTCGACATCCAAACGCTCCAAATCCTTAAGAACATGCGGATCAATCTCCAAACTAGCAATCATTCCAGATTTACGACTAAGTGCATCAGCAACCACATTAGCCTTGCCTGGATGATACTGGATGTTCGCGTCGTAATCCTTCAGAAGTTCTAACCATCTTCTCTGTCTCATATTAAGCTCCTTCTGAGTAAAGATGTATTTGAGACTCTTGTGATCGGTGAAGATATCACACGATTCACCATACAAGTAATGTCTCCAGATTTTTAATGCAAAAACAACCACTGCTAATTCCAGATCATGAGTTGGATAATTTTCTTCATAGGGTTTCAATTGCCGAGAAGCATAGGCAATCACCTTGCCGTGTTGCATAAGCACACAGCCCAAACCCTTCTTAGAAGCATCACTATAGATTTGGAAACCTCCAGAACCCGATGGTAAAGTCAGAATAGGTGCAGACACCAATCGCCTTTTCAACTCTTCAAAACTCTGTTCACGCTCATCAGTCCATACAAACTTTTCACCCTTCCGCATCAACTGAGTCAAAGGCAAAGCTAACTTAGAAAATCCTTCAACAAAACGCCTGTAATAGCCAGCTAATCCCAGAAAACTCCTGACTTCAGTCACAGTGGTAGGTCTTGGCCACTTGGTGATAGCCTCAACCTTAGATGGATCCATGGTGATACCATCTGCAGACACAATGTGACCAAGGAAAGCTACTTGGTTCAGCCAGAACTCACACTTGGAAAATTTCGCGAATAATTTCTGCTACCTCAGAATACCCAGAACAATATGCAAATGCTGCTCGTGCTCCTCAGACGATTTAGAATACACCAGAATATCATCAATGAAAACAATGACGAACTTATCAAGAAATTCATGAAAGACCCGGTTCATCAAATCCATAAACACAGCAGGAGCATTTGTTAAGCCAAAAGGCATAACCAGAAACTCATAGTGTCCATAGCGGGTACGGAAAGCAGTCTTAGAGGCATCCTGCTCTTTAACTCGCAATTGGTGATAACCAGATCGCAAGTCGATTTTAGAGAACACCATGGCTCCTTGCAGCTGATCAAACAAGTCATCAATGCGAGGAAGCGGATAACGGTTTCGGATGGTAATACGATTCAACTCACGATAATCAATGCACAACCGCATACTACCGTCTTTCTTCTTCACAAACAGAACAGGTGCGCCCCATGGAGATACACTAGGCCGAATAAAACCACACTCTAGCAACTCTTCCAATTGCTCCTTTAACTCTTTCAATTCAACGGGTGCCATCCGGTACGGAGCCTTAGAGATAGGTTCGGCACCGGGAATCAGATCAATAGAAAATTCCACTTCTCTAGCCGGAGGAAGACCAGGAAGTTCATCAGGAAAAACATCCACAAAATTTCGAACAATGGGAACGCTAGCAACATCAGGGCTTTCTACAGATGAATCTTTAACAGAAGCCAAATAGCCTTGGCAACCATGAGATATCAGAGTTCGTGCTTTCATAGCAGAGATGATTTTAACAGATTTCAGAGGGCGAGACTCATGATACACGAATTCAGTGTGGGAAACTAGAAGGGGGGTTGAATAGTTTACCGGTTTAAAAACTTCTTTTAAAAATCTTGTTTTAGAAGTTGGTTATTGAAAACTTTGATTCGAACTCTATGTGTAATCAATCAACACCAATATGAACTACACACTAAGCTAAGTAATAATAACAAATAAAAGTAAAGAGTAGAGTTGGAAAGATCAAACCGAGACAGAGGATTTATAGTGGTTCGGCTACGAAGCTCTTCTTCGCCCTACTCCACTCCCCGAGTACCACACTCGAGAGTTTCAAGCACTATGTCAACAACCTCCCTTAAGGCGGAGAAAACCGTACACGTCGCTTATCCTATTACCGACACTAAGCTAGATGTCGAGTGCTAATCTTAGCTAGCACCAATCTACCAAGGTCCACGTGACCAAACACTCAAGCCCAGTGGCTTCAAGAGATCACCAAGATCTCAACACGATCACAATGATCAACACTCACTTCACTCTACTCAACTAACACTAACCTAATGACCCTTGATCTTCTTGATCAATCACACAAGCCCAATGGCTTCAAGAGATGTTCACTTTCTCTATAGATCACACTTGATCTTCACTCTCACTCACAAAAAGAAAATAAACTTGATGTATGCTAAGACACAACAAGGTTGTAACAAGTGTTACAAAAGCCTATCAACTATAACTCTAGTATCTTCTTGATTACTTGAGTTCTTCTCTTGCTAATGAAGAGGGATGACAACACCTTGTATCAACTTGGATACTTGTGTTCTTCTCTTGCTAATGAAGAGGTATGAAGAGGATCACTTGAAGGATGATTGGATCACTCTTGAAACAAAGAAAAACTAATCTAATTGACCCTCAGAAGTGAAAGGTGTGAGAGGATTTGACTAAGGGATTTTTCTGTGTGTGAAGGGTGCCTAAAACTGTGAAAGTGGTGGGTATTTATAGGCAAAGAAAATCTGAACGTTACAATTCAAAATGGTACGGACGGCTCCATTAAATGACCCACGGCTCTGTTAAATTTAACGGTACCGTGGAGCCGTGGTAGACTAGGACGCTCCAAATTTTGTCTTTTCTGGTGAAAACTTATTTGGGGAAGGTTGGAGCTGATTTTGGGGGGAAAAATAGCTGTTGTGATTTTCAAACTAATTTTTCCATTAAAACATTTCTTAATATTTCAAAAATAATTTGTCATGTGTATTTTTGAAAAAATGTTTTGTCCCATTTAAGATGTGAATTTTCAAAACATGAATTCACTTCTTTGATCACTAGTTCAAGTTGTAACATTGTTCAAGAGTGATTTGCGTAGAAACGGGATCTTCCGATTAAAAACTTGTTAACGTTAATTTTAACGTAACGTGAGTTCACATTTTGTCATCCTCAAAACGTGAAGTAATCGAAAGATATAAATAACGTTTTTAGAACATTATTTGCATCAACATTCAGGATTATTCAGATCACCAAAAATCACATTTCTGGTGTGGCAGTCAATGGTTGCTCGATGGAAAGCCAACCAATCCATACCCAGAATGACATCAAAATCAATCATGTCCAGAAGAAGTAAGTTTGCCGGACGAATCCGATCATCGAAGCGTAACGGATAGTTCAAATATTCATGGTCGATAAGGATACGATTTTTCATTGGGGTAGATATAGCAATTTGGTTACTTAGTGGTGTTGAAGGTATATTCAGTTTCTTAGCTAGTTTCACAGATATGATAGAATGTGTTGCTCCAGTGTCAAAAAGCGCGTAAATAGTAAAATCACCAATATACAGAATGCCAGTAATGGTACCTGACGCCTTAGCTGCCTGGTCCCGAGTGGTCGAAAACACACGACCTGTATTCGGTAGGGGAGGAGGAGGAGGAAGAAGATAGTTTCCAGCTTGTGCCGGATTCTGCTTAGGACAGTCCCGTACTCGATGCTCAGTTGATCCACATCTGAAACAAGTACCCGAAGCCTTATGACACGCCCCGGAATGACCTTTCCCACATGTAACACAGATAGGATGAGAAGGTAAACTCTCCGTCGGTCCCCTCTGAGAACCCGATCCAGAACCACGACTATGCTGACTCTGCTGAAAACCTCGACGCGGGTTGTTACCACCATGACCCTGCCGGTCATTCCCATACCTACCAGAATCCCGCCGATCCTGACTCCTAAAATCCTGACGCCTCTGATAAGCATCCCGGTCCTGACGACCCTTCTGCTCATGCCCTTGGTCTTGACGACCCTGACCCCGGAATTCCACACGGTTACCGTCCCTATCCCGCATATTAGAACCCCCATCCGCATGTAACAACTCGATGTTACGTGCAGCATCCTGAACTGCAGCCACATCCTCGTACTCAAAGTTCACGATACGATCTAAAACCCACGTCTTCAATGCCCACTTAAAATGACGAGCCTGACGACGAGCATCCCCAGTAACCTCTGGCCCAACAAAGCTGGCCAAACGTAAGAACCTCTGCATAAACTCACCCGATGACTCACGATCCCCCTGACGAATCATCCCATACTCCCTCTCATACTTCTGCTGCTCCGATAATGGAATATACTGCCTATAGAACACCTCAATGAAATCCGCCCAAGAACAGGTCTCAGCATAATCATCTCCCTTTGCCTGAACAAGAGCAGTCCACCAATTAAGAGCGTCACCCTCCAGCTTGAATGTAGCCAAACGAGTTTTAAACTCGTCAGCACATCCGAGAACCCTGAACAACTTCTCGACATGGGTGATCCAGTCCTCTGCCTCATGGGGAGTGGCAGCGGACCTGAAAGAGAGAGGCTTGAGCTTATTGAACCTCTCTATCCATACATGAATACCAACAGGTGGAGCAGTGGGTGGAGCAGTGGGTGGAGCATCGCCACCACCACCACCAGAAGAACTCGCACCATTTCTGATGTTGCTGGTGACTTGGGTCACCAACTGAGGAAGAGCAGCAGCCATAGCAGCGGCTATCATGGCCTCAAAATCAGGGCCATCATTCCCATCAGTGTACTGGGTAAAACGCGTATTCACCATCTGAACGATCACAAAAATGATTAGCAAACTCAAACAGAATATGACAGAGCAGATCAAGAAAATATGACAGAGCAAAACAGGAAAAGAGTGCGCGAAAGGAAACCTAATTTCTACCCAATCCTCACAGGTCACGAGCCTAAGCTCTAAGGGTTTCGGATAACCTGTCTCTGATACCATAAATTGTAACACCCCAACCCGACAAGGGTAAAGATATCACAACAATGGTTTCATATCAGATCACAAGCATTCAATCCAAAACATCATAAGTCTATAACATTAATGATAAAAGGGAAAATAAGTCAACATGACTTATGCCAGAAGTGAAAACAGAAATAAACTGAAGTACATAAATCCAAAATGCCCAAACAATGGCATAACAGAATCAAAATCCAAATGGTAAAGCTAGAATGTCTAAAGTCTAAGCTTCACACAAGTCGCTCTCATCCCAAAGCTAAAACCCAGCTCCTAGCTTAAGTACCTGCCGCAGGAAAAGAAATGCGACTGAGCTACGAGAGCTCAGTGAACAGATATATAGATAACAAAACAGTAACGGATACAAATGCAGAGAATCAGAAATACAGATCAACAGACATAATCAGAATGCAGAAATGAATAAGGATAAAAGGGAAAAGGTAAGGAAAAGCAAAGGTAAAGGAAAAGTAAAGTAAAGGAACAGTAATCCACCACGAGCCCAGAAAACAGAGATATCATAACCATATAGCCATATCAGTAATCCAGAGGGGATGCCTCTCAAGTAACCAGATAATATGAGGGGTGACCTCATGTATCAAATATATATATGGAGTGATCAGCTCCCAGAGGTTGTGAAAGACGTGTATCGCACACACCATCAATCACCAGAGGTATACATGTAAACAGTAAATTATAACAGATAACAGAAACAGAACAAATCTAGGATGCATCCATACGCCCCAGGTGGCCAGAGTCTACCAATAAACACCAGATAAAATAAAGTCAGGGACGGGATAGGTCATCTCTCTCCTACCCTAGAGTCAAGCCATCGGTGCATCAATGACAAGGACATGAACACCTCATGCCTAGTGAGTTGGCTCGGGTATCAAACCGTGGTCAGAGTCAGATATCATATCAGAGGGTCATAAATAAAGGTTCATGTCAAATATTTCAGGAGTAATATATATCAGAGGTTCAGAAATAAATCAGGTTCAAATCAGAGTTCACAGAATAAGGGATCATATCAAAGGTTCACAAACAAAGGGAACATAGCAATGGCTTAGGGAATCCTAATATGAAACAGAGATCAGAATCAAAGTTAAGAGAAGGAAATTGCCCTTACTGAAAGAGGGCGGAATATCTGTACCTTATGACAAGCAAACAGAAAAATAAGCAAACACGGAACAGAGATCAGTGCTTCTCCTTCTTCACACCTAAAGAAGTAGAAGACGGAATTACAAAGGGTTCAAGTTCAACTTACTATTTTAATTCATCTTTCCATTTTAAGAAACTTTCCAGATTTAGTAACTTTCTATTTTTAGCAGGTTTCCAGAATTAGTAAGTTTTCAAATAATATAATTTAAGTTAAGTCATTTATTAGGCTTATTATGGAAGTAATGTTCACTTTAACAAATTATCAGAGGTTAGGGTTAAATATGACAAGTTTCCCTGATTTAGGGTTTTAAAAGTAACTTTACCAAAGTCAAAGGTCTAATATCTTAATTTACTCATTTAATACAGAAGTTATTCAGAATGGCACTTTTAATCCCTTAAGTTCCACAATTTACACTTTATACCCCTTTAGTTATTTAATTTACAAAATAAACCTCATAATTACATAATTTACAATTTAACCCTATAATATCCATAGTTACCAAACAAACATCTTATTTTACAAAAATTTCAGAATGTCACATCAGAATTTACATATAGTACGAAACAGCCCCTCAGATTTCAGAATTCACACAAATGGTCCCTTAAGTTTACAAAACTTATAAATTAAATCATAATTCCATAATAATTACACATTAAGCCCACAAATACTCAAAATTACCCAAAACACTCTTAATATCATTATTAACCCAAAATGACTTCAAGTTTCCAGAATTTACATTTTTGGTCCCTTTATTTTCTTTAATTTCATTCGGATTATAATAATTATATATATATATATATATATATATCAAATAAACCCTATAATTACCAAATTAACACAATTTACCCTTCTAGCATATTTTATACATTATTCCCAGATTTATAACACCTTACAAAAATATCCCCATAGTTTGATTAATTACAAAACACACCCTTAACTATTTTTATTTACAATTCGGTGCATACTTTTAATTAGCAAATTCAAACCCTAATTATCCAATCATCATATAATCATAACACCATCATTAAAATACATTAAATATTCAGATCCAACCACACAAACCCTAATTCGAATGGGTCTTAGGGTTTTCATAATTTTCCCTTTTATTTTACATGAAATCCGATTACTCCAAAATTTCACCACGACTCATATAAGCTTCCAAAATTCGAATACATATTTTTGTGATGTTATATGATGTATATAGAAGCCACGAAAAATATATCAAGGATCCAGAAAATTTGTATGAATTATTTAGAGATTTATATCGTTTTTAGGGTTTATGACTCATAAAATCACAAACGATTTATAGATCATGGATGGATCGAATTTTGTATTTTATATGAGACTTATATGATGTAAAGAACATGAGAAAAATACCAGATCGAATTTAGAGCGTGTAGAATAGGCTGGACGAATTTAACCTTCTCGGATAGAATAATACGACACCAATAATTCACCACGATCAAACGAGCGATCCAAAAACCTTGGAATCATTTTTCACAGATCATATATGATATAAAGAACATGAGAAAAATGATAAACAAATTTTAGAAGGGTCGAATGAATTATTTGGAATAATACCTTACGGATTGAATAGCGAACAAGAAAAATGTGCTACGTTCGAACCAAGCAAGGAACGACCTCAAACCAATTTTTCTTAGCTTCCTTAGACCACGAACAACACCAGAAAAATACTCTCCAAGTTCCAGAAATTCGGATGAAGGCTCTAGGAATTTTTGTGTGTGTTTAGTTCTAATCGGCTAGGGTTTTATGGGTTGTTAGGATTTTGTTATTAATAAAAGTGATAAGGCCGATTGAGAGGGGGGGGGGGGGGATATGGCTGGCAAAACGCAGGAAATCATGGCCCATATCAATTTGATACTTTCCTTAATTTATTTTTGCAATTCAAATGTTTTTAGTTTAATAATAAAATTAATATACATAAGGTATTTTCGGTACATAATGTGACACAAGTAATTTTTTTGGTACTTCACAAATGTCAAATGTGGTCGTGGAATTTATTTTACTTCGTATCTTAATTATCTCCCGAAGTTTAGAATTTATTTGGTATTTTATAAGCTCATAAATCAAAGTTTTAGATCGTAGGGGCATTTTGGTCTTTTACTGGTTTTCAGATTTTTGGGTTTTACATGAACTCCTTTGTAACAGATTCATCAACATCCTTTTCGTGTTTCTCAGACGTGAAACAGATTCCTCAACATCTTTTTCGTGTTTCTCAGACAGAAACCCCCTGTTTGAATCAAATTCCTTAACATATTCTTCTTTCAATCCAGTCATGATGCGGAGTAGGTAGAGGGCTTTGTCGTCCTCCACCACATGCCACCTAGGGAGCTTGCAGGGTCTAAGTCCAATGCGATTTTCCGCCATGTTTAACAGACGGGCCAGATTCGCAGTTGCTGAATGACAAGGACTAAACGCATCTGAAAATCATTAAAAAAAAACGTGTTAACGACTTAACTATATAACTAATATAAGATACGCACCATTGATTACATCGCGGACAAGAGAACCATGTTTGTCATCACACTTTAGGATGCACTCATCCTGATCAGAGTCATGCTGATCATACTGGAAACCTTTGGTCTTAAAGAAACGAGAAAATGAGCAGACCGGTCTGACCCTTACGAGATTGGAAGAAAAGAGCCTGGCAATCGAGGAAGCCATCTATGATCAAAAGACAAACTAACAAAGTTAGCTATGAACAATAACTTCACTGGGATGAAAGCGATTATAAGGATATTTCTTCAAATTATCAACGTAACGCGCGAGCATAAAGTGGGAAATAACAAGTCATTCATTTGATATATTTCCCATGTAACGCTGTCATCGGAAACTGCATACTCACTGTTATAGCTTTTGTTTGGATTGCGATATTGCTACTTGATGCTCACAAAACAGTCTTCAAATAAAAACTAATCAGTAGCTGAAACTAGCTAAAAAACGAGTAAAAGATTGAGGTAGACCATAGACACCCCAACCTTTTACATTTCAGAACCTTTGACAACTAGTTTCCGGTTTTGGACTCCCAAATCTTGAACCATTCCTATGCCTATTTAAGCGGGTTCATGATTTACGAAAACAGGATTCCCCATTTAGCAAAAACATACATAATTTTTAAGATTCCCAAATGCCTATTTATATGGGTTAGAGATATCATGATTGTTCTGATATAATGTCAACAAATTTTACAAACGAACACTAAAAACCAAAAATAATAAGCTCAATAGAGTGACAAACATGAAATCGCAATCCGAGATTCAAGATTAACCATTTTCGGAGATAACATCCATACATTTTACAAAAAAAGCCACAAATTACATAATCTAACTTACCCTTTTCCGGAACCCCAAAACCCAAGTCAATATGCTAGATTATCATTTATCAGCCAAGTCGTGGGTCGAAAATCAGAAACTAGTGTTCAAAGGGTCCAAAATATATAAACCCGGGGTTCATAATTAGGTCTACTTGTGTAATTTAGCCTAACAAGTAGTAACATTTACAAACAAACCAAAGCTGACGTGACGCCTATAACATATTCTATTACTCAAAACCGCACCTTGTGCTCTAACAAATAAACACCCAAACCTTTTTTAAAATATTTTTTACGAAGTAATATAGTTTTAAACTTGATGTTTTATTTATTTATGGGTTTAGGTCACAAAATAGCAACGATCTTTTTTCAAAGTCCACGTGAACCAGAAAAAAATATCATTAAAATGCAACGAACTTTCATAAAGTATACATCAAAACGTGCATATTGGAACATTTTATGAAAGTTCGTTGCATTTAATGATACTTTTTATAGTTCACGCACCGAGACGGAAAGTTTGTTGTTATTTTGTTACCAAAACCCCTTATTTCTTAACTTAAAGTGGTCATCCGGGCTATCCAAAATGATAGTCGCCCTGAGATTAGTCGGCTCGCAATCAGTGACGGAGCTAGGATTTAGTTTCTGGGTGGGCCGGAAAAAAGACAAGCATCGTTAAGTAGAAGACGAAAGGCTTAAATAATATTGAAAGCCATGAAATTTACTGATGATTTTATTCATGAAAGATTCTTAACCCAACTATTAAACCATAAACATAAACAAATATGTTACCATGTACAAATAAGAGTTCAATATATATTTTTTACCACATTATTTTTACAGGGATTCTATTAAATATTTAAATCATATATCATAAACATCTCAAGTCTAAAAGCATAACAAATAAAAAGATTGTTTATAGCTCTAGCTTGCAAGAAAAAAAATAAGGTGGGCCAAGTTCAATAAAGTATGATCAAATTTAATAAGCTAAAGCAAAAATACTTGCACTAATACACATTTTGCAAGATGTTAGGGTGGGCCTTGGCCAACCATTTCTCTAAGGTGGCTCCGTCCCTGCTCGCAATGTCGAGTAAGAAATCCATGTAAAAAAAAAAAAAAAAAAAAAAAAAAAAAATCAAATCAACAAAGTACCAAAAGATACATAAATAAATAAATTTCAAATGATATACAAAACAAGTAAACAGAAACAAAAACGCAGTAAAGATTCAAGGGTTTGTAAAAATTTGGGGGAAAATGAAAAATGTCTGAAAATTTTGGACCTATATATAAGCAAATAATTAGTTATATACAATTTCAACCCCTCGTCTTCTAAGTTGTTTGCATATTTCGCTTTAATGTTTTGTCACGAGTTTTTGTCTTTTGGATTGTTAATTAAGGGATTTGCTTATTTTGTAAACTGCGGTAACACTTGTAGAATTAATAAGGGTGCGATTGGTATGCCACTTTGGAGTGGGTTTTGATTTGATTTTACATTTAGCAATTGTTTGGTTGAATTTTTGTCTATTAGATTAGGATTGATGAAAAGGGCAGGAATTGAGAAAAGTAGTAGTCTCATGGTTTTTTTTCTTTCTTTCTCTATCCACTTTTAATACAATAAAATAATAACTAATATATTAAAATAATATATTTAATTATCTTTTTATTTTTAAATCTATTAAAATATACTCAAATTTCTCTCTGAAAATCCTACACCAAATCCAAATATAAATTCAAACCCATTTGTAAACCAAACGTACCCTAAGGGTTTTTCTAACTTGTGCTCTATGAGCACAAGTTAAGCACACCAAAAGTATTATGCGATTCACGAAAAAGGACTCATGGACCCAAACAAAAGTACATTTTCTGGTACTTTTGTGTGTGTCATTGAATATTTTTCTGTACTTTTTGATGTGCATAACTTATGCCCCTAGGGCACAAGTTAGAAAAACAATTAATGGTTAATAATGCTTTTATGAAACTTTTTGATCAGTCTCATTTGTATAAGGTCTTAAATAATTTTTTTGATAGAAAAACAGCTTTTTCTACTTAACAAGTTTAGGAAAGTTCATAAGCTTTTTTTTTTTTTTTTCTTAGTGTTGAAGTAAAATCTTGCCCCAAGTCCTTTTGGCCCGAATCTTGAGCTATGCGAACCTGAAACAAAGATAACACATGTTAGCCTCGCTTTGGGTTTTATCCCAAGACCAAGCTCCGGTGTGAGGATAAGGTGGCGTTTAGTTGGAAAATATTTTCTTTCATTTTCTATTTCTTGTTTTGTAGGAAACGGGAGGGGAGTTTTATTTCCACAAAACAATAGATAATTTAGAAAACGCGTTTAGTTTGAGAAACATGCGTTTGTGTTTTCCATTTTGCAAAACTAGAAAACATGTTTAAGTGTTGTTGTTTTATATCTCAATTCATTATTCACCTTTGTAATATTATAAAAAACATCTTCAAAACACAAAAACAAATATTATAAACTAACCAACTAAATTATAAAATAACTAAAAAAATATAATACGATAAAATAAAGAATTAAAAAAGTAAACATAAAATAATATGAAAAAAACTTCAAGCGACTATAATTCGAAAACTATAAATCGAAAACGTAAAATAACTAAAAAATGTATTTTTTTTTTAAACTTTTTCGTCTGTTTTTTACGTTTTTGTCCACTTTTTTATTTTTTCGTCCGTTTTATTACGTTTTCGTCTGTTTTTTTACGTTTTCGTCCGTTTTTACGATTTCGTAGGTTTTTTTA
Organism: Artemisia tridentata subsp. tridentata; assembly: GCA_021014915.2. Lineage (NCBI taxonomy): Eukaryota > Viridiplantae > Streptophyta > Magnoliopsida > Asterales > Asteraceae > Artemisia > Artemisia tridentata. The sequence goes on from CP139505.1 coordinate 380,516,030, forward strand.
AAGTTTTCGTCCGTTTTTTTACCTTTTCGTCTGATTTTTTACGTTTTCGCCAGATTTTTTACGTTTTCGTCTGATTCTTTAAGGTTTTCTTCCGATTCTTTAAGTTTTTGTCCGATTCTTTACGTTTTCGTCCGATTCTTTACGTTTTCGTCTGATTCTTTACCTTTTTGCCGATTCTTTAGGTTTTCGTCCGATTCTTTATGTTTTCGTTCGATACTTTACGTTTTCGTCTGTTTTTTTATGTTTTCGTATGATTTTTTACGTTTTCGTCAGATTTTTTACGTTTTCGTTTGATTCTTTAGGTTTTCTTCCGATTCTTTACGTTTTCGTCCGATTCTTTACGTTTTCGTCCGATTTTTACGTTTTCGTCCGATTCTTTACGTTTTCGTCCAATTCTTTACGTTTTCGTCTGAATCTTAACGTTTTCGTCCGATTCTTTACGTTTTCGTCCGATTCTTTAGGTTTCCGTCCGATTCTTTAGGTTTTTGCCCGATTCGTTATGTTTTCGTCCGATACATTACGTTTTCGTCTGTTTTTTTACATTTTTGTCTGAATTTTTACGTTTTCGTCTGATTTTTTATCTTTCCGTCTGATATTTTACGTTTTTGACCGATTCATTACATTTCGACCGATTCTTTACATTCTCGTCCGATTTTTTACTTTTTCGTCTGAATTTTTACGTTTTTGTCTGATTCGTTACGTTTTCGTCTGAATTTTTACGTTTTCGTCTGATTTTTTATGTTTTCTTCCGATTTTTTTACCTTTTTGACCGATTCTTTACATTTTCGTCTGATTTTTTATGTGTTCGTCCGATTTTTTATGTTTTCCTTCGATTCTTTACTTTTTCGTCCGATTTTTTACGTTTTCGTCCGGTTCTATACATTTGCGTCTGATTCTTTATGTTTTCATTTGTTTTTTACGTTTTCATCCGATTTTTACGCTTTTGTTCGATTTTTTACGTTTTCTTCCGGCTCATTACGTTTTCGTCGATTCGGAAGACGAAAAAATGGGACAAAAACGTAAAAAATCGGACGAAAACGTAAAAAATAGACGAAAACGTAAAAATTCAGAAGAAAACGTAAAAAAAAAAGGAAAATAAAACGTAAAGAATCGGACGAAAACGTAAAAAATTGGACGAAAACGTAAAGAATCAGACGAAAACGTATAGAATTGGACGAAAACGTAAAGAGTAGGACGAAAACGTACAGAATCGGACGAAAACGTAAAGAATCGGACGAAACGTAAAAATTCAGAAGAAAACGTAAAAAAAACATACGAAATGTAAAGAATCGGACGAAAACGTAAAAATTCAGACGAAAACGTAAAAAAACAGACGAAAACGTAAAGAATCGGACGAAAACGTAAAGAATAGGACGAAAACGTAAAGAATCGGACGAAAACGTAAAAATTCAGCCGAAAACGTAAAAATACAGACGAAAACATAAAGAATCGGACAAAAACGTAAAGAATCTTACGAAAACGTAAAAAAATGGACGAAAATGTAAAAATTCAGAAGAAAACGTAAAAAAAACAGACGAAATGTAAAGAATCGGACGAAAACGTAAAAATTCAGACGAAAACGTAAAAAACCAGACGAAAACCTAAAGAATCGGACGAAGACGTAAAGAATAGGACGAAAACGTAAAGAATCGGACGAAAACGTAAAAATTCAGCCGAAAACGTAAAAATACAGACGAAAACTTAAAGAATCGGACGAAAACATAAAAAATTGGACGAAAGCGTAAAGAATAGGACGAAAACGTAAAGAATCCGACGAAAACGTAAAAATTCAGCCGAAAACGTAAAAATACAGACGAAAACGTAAAGAATCGGACGAAAACGTAAAGAATCGGACGAAAACGTAAAAAATTGGACGAAAACGTAAAGAATCGGACGAAAACTTAAAAAATGGGACAAAAACGTAAAGAATCGGACGAAAACTTAAATAAAGAGGAAAAAAACGTAAAGAATCGGACGAAAACGTAAAAAATCAGACGAAAACGTAAAAAATCGGACGAAAACTTAAAGAATCGGACGAAAACGTAAAAAATCGGACGAAAACGTAAAGAATCAGACGAAAACGTAATGAATCGGACGAAGACGTAAAGAATAGGACGAAAACGTAAAGAATCGGACGAAAACGTAAAAATTCAGCCGAAAAACGTAAAAATACAGACGAAAACTTAAAGAATCGGACAAAAACGTAAAGAATCGGACGAAAACGTAAAAAATCGGACGAAAGCGTAAAGAATAGGACGAAAACGTAAAAATTCAGCCGAGAAAACGTAAAAATACAGACGAAAACGTAAAGAATCGGACGAAAACGTAAAAAATCGGACGAAAACGTAAAGAATCCGACGAAAACTTAAAAAAATGGGACAAAAACGTAAAGAATCGGACGAAAACTTAAATAAAGAGGAAAAAACGTAAAGAATCGGACGAAAACGTAAAAAATCGGACGAAAACGTAAAAAATCGGACGAAAACTTAAAGAATCGGACGAAAACGTAAAAAATCGGACGAAAACGTAAAGAATCGGACGAAAACGTAATGAATCGGACGAAAACGTAAAAAATCGGACGAAAACGTAAAGAATCAGACGAAAACGTAAAGAATCGGACGAAAACGTAAAAAATCAGACTAAAACGTAAAGAATCGGACGAAAACGTAAAAAACGACTGGAGCGACGCCGGCGAGGGTGGTGATGGCTGATGTGGGCTGTGGGAGGGTGGTGTTTGGGGTTAGGGTGTATGGCTGGAGTGTGTGAGTATGTGGTTTTAAGAGAAATAGAAATAGGAAATAGGAAATAAGGAATACAAAAAAAAATTGTTTTCTTGTTTTCTTTGTTATGGATGGAAATAGAAATTTTGTGTTTTGGAAAATATTTTGTTGGAAAACGCTAATTTGAACGTGATCTCTGTTTTCCTTGTTTTCTTCAAAACATTTTGTGGAAAACAAGGTTGTTTTCCTCCAACTAAACGCACCTTTAAGTGTTCGTCCAGATGGATGATTGGTGAGTAATAAATAAGGGTAATAAGTGTGTGTAGTAAATGAGGGGGAAAGTTAGATGAATATGCATTAAATGAGTCGTGGTATTTATAGTGTCACAATTACTCTACCTGACAACCATGGGGAAGCGAGGAGCCGGTCTACGCCTAGACCAGGTCTATGGGCCACTGTACATGTACTGGGGACCGTATCCTGTAGAAATCGGGATGACGGCGCATGCTTGATTTACGTTAATAAACAGCGGTCTGCGCTCATTACCTAGGTGATGAGACGTCTTGGTCTTTCCTCCTGAGGTACTTTATTATTATTATTATTAAATGCATGTTTAAGGTCCGGGCCGGTCGGCGTGAGTGAACCTCGTCCGGAACATGTCGTCCGGCATGAATCGTCCGGACACATACACGAACACTTAGGTTTAAGAGTTTATCAACCTGAGTTTATATGTTTTAAAATAGTCAAAAGCTCAACTTTAATAAGCACAAAAATATATAAAAATATGGGTTTTGAATATCAACGTGAGTTAGGGAAAAAAAAAGTGTGAAATTAAAAGTTCAAAACTAACTCGTTTTTAATAATTGTTACAAGCCTGACTTGTTCGGGACAAGACAACGCAACTTTGCTTCCACATTGTGTTTGGTTTGTTTTCTTCCATACATTTTTATTAACAACTTATAATTATGACATATTGTTAGCAACCAATATCAAATAATGCCATTAACACATTAAGTTAACTTATCAATACAATTTGTTAAAGTGACATTTTTCTATAATGATTGCCATAAACTTTAAGAAATATGTTAAAAGTGATTCAAGTTCAAATCCACAATTAAGCCAAAATATTATTTTTGTCAGGGTGATGATTGTCACTATTTTGACCTTTGTCTTGATGGTTAATCCGTCTGACTTACCCATTTTGGCACCTCTGATTTTTTAGATATAGTTTGGTGGCCGTGGCACAAATCTGTTATCGGTAAGATGGCATCATCTATTCATCTTACCAAGATAGTCCAGTATATTGTTCGGTGGTAGCTATTCTTTCATCAGGACGAAGGCCCTTCGAGTTTAGTATTAGGAACATTTCAGTACCTCAAAAATTATGGAGTCTGGTAAGCCATCTGAAAGTTTTAAAACTCAAGTTACAGCTGATGGGCTAGAATCTTACTGAGGAAATAGATTCTAATACGAAAAATTTAGTCAGATGAAAAGACAAAACGGCATCATGAGTGATAAGTTGTGACCTCAGAGTTCAATGCAGATGCTGAATCAAATAGTGTCTGTGATGAGATTAAGGCTTGAGCACTAGACTGAGTCGGTATCAGCTCCTTCAGTTGCACATTATGCGTGTAACTTATTTGCCGATATGTTTATCATGTCAGTGTGCATTGTTTCAAAGAGCACATACGATTAGCCCAGAATAGAGTAACATCTTATAATTAAGAGTTTCGTACCATCCCATACGTGTAAAGTTTAGCCTAAAAAAATCAATTCAAAGTCAAGGGCATGTTTCTGATTCATTTGATAGTACGTGATCAAATTCAAATAAGAATGGAATAAGTTTATAGTGCAAAACAAAACTATGTTTGAACTCTTTTTCTAGCAAAAGACATACATTAAAAATGGTCTCTACCACAAAAGTTGCAGAAATCAAAATACACGAATCATAACTGAATGCCCAGGTATACAACAGCAAATATAACCATGTGGCGAAACCAAACAGCATCAAGAATCTTTAAGGCCAACCAACATCCAGAAAACATCACCATAAACTATGTGGCCCGCCAAAGGGTTGGTTTGCATACTTTTTCTCACGGAAAAAGATTAAATTGCCTCCAATTGTTTGAATCTGCTCCCCTCTCTTCTTCGGAATCATTATTTTCCATGCCTCACTCGTAATATCCCCAACAACATCTATGGCATTGCAGACACTATCATCTTCAAATATCTCAATTGCATAACCTACATAGAATTCGCGAGTATCTGGGGTCCCGATTCCTACAATAATGTAAACCGCTTGTGGATTATAATGTACGCCGGACACAAATACATTTGCTTTGATCGGAACAACTCCCCTCATCCTTGTTCCTGTAAAGAGTAAAACAAACGATAAAAAAAGAACGTCCTTAGCTTATAGTGCATGCATAACTTTAACTAAGTATGCGTTAACTTTTTTTTTTTTTTTAACTATTTGTTAGTCATACCAAGCATATAATCAGCCATAGATCCAACAACATCGTCCAGTTCTTCAGCGTCCAGCATCACATGATAGTAATACCCGCAGGGTTCGGATTTGACTCCCCTCATCAAGTCTCTTATAGGACGTAAATCCCTCTTTTTAACAGTTTCATTGTTTGGAAAATAATCCGTAACATATTTTTCGTGGATTCCAGTTATAAACTTCATCTCTCGAATAGATTCCATAATACTTGTTTTGTGTTTTCCAGTAGTGTCGCGGAATAAGTAGAGGGCTTTGTCATCCTCCACCGCAGTCCACATAGGGAGCAACTCGGGCCCATGTCTGAGTCCAATGAGAACATCCGCTGTGTGTAATAGATAGGCCAAATTCCCAGCTGGAGTGTAATGAGGATTAAACGCACCTGAAATCATTAAAAAAAAAGGCGCTTATGATTAATAACCACAAAAATATCTTATTTCCACACATATTATTATAAGTACAAACATTTTCCTTTACAGTTTTTAATGCGCAAATTGTGTTGATTTTTTAATATATCATTTGGAAATCATAAATACTCACAATTGACTACGTCATGGAGGAAAGACCCATGTTTGTGACCACACTTTAAAATGCACTGGTCCGCAGAGCCGTGTTGAACATATTGGAAAGCTTTAGTGTTAAGGAACCGGTAAGACGAGGCAACTGGCCTTGCCCTCAGAAGATTGGAAGCAACGAGTTTGGCAAGCGTGGAAGCCATTCTCTGATCAAAAGACAAACAAACAAGGAACAACAGGGTTAGTTATAAATAATGCTCCTTTATATAGTTCATAAGCTATTGCAAGTTAGACAGCTTAACACGCTTTCGTCATTGAACTTTTACACCTCAATTGAATTGATAAAAGATAATTATCACATACTCAAGTGCCTAATTTTTCAAAAAAAGGTGCATAGTCACAGTCAAACGTATGTTGTTTACTTGGTTAAAAAAAATAGCTTATTAGAATTTGCAGAAAACAGTTAAAACAATGTAGTGGACCTTATACACCATAACCTTTTACATTTTGGACTCTTTGAACACTAGGTTCTGATTTTGGATTCAAGCCCTGAATCTTGAACTATTCGAGATTTCGAAAAGCCTAATTGAAGGGCTTTGCGATTTACCAAATCAGGAATCAGCATTTTGCAAAATTCTCTACTTTTCAAAATAACATCCATAAATTTTGCAAATAGAAACAATACAAAATACAGAATCACAAAAAAGCCTCAAAATTCTAAAACCCAAATTCAAGATCCGACACTTTGTCAGGACCAAAATTTCACTATCTATTTTTAGTAATGAACAATTAATTTGAGACGATCCGAAAAGAAAAACTGGACTATTAATTTGGGACGCCGGGAGTATATCACTAGTTACATACTTACATATCTTAAAATGGACAAGGAAACGGTTGGAAACGGTCACATGATACGCCAAAACTCACCCACCCCGAGTAACTAAAAGGTAAAAACCTCATCTGTTTTATGAATATTTTGGGTGCGTGGAAAATTAGTTGGGGGAAAACACCCTTGTTTTCCACAAAATGTTTTGTGGAAAACAAGGAAAACATAGATCACGTTCATATAAGCGTTTTTCAACAAAATGTTTTGTAAAACACAAAATCCCTTATTTTCCAGCTTAACAAGGAAAATTACAAAACAAATTTTAGTTGTTTTCCTTGTTTTCCTTTGTAACCCCCAACTCTCCCTCCCCTTCTTCAAAATAGAAATACAAACATCAACTAAAAGCGTTTTCTATATTTTCAAGTGTTTTGAATTTCCCTTCCAAATTTTTATAAAACTAGAGATAGAAATCAAGAGAATTTGTTCTCCAACTAAACGCACCCTTTATATTTCTAAACAAAAAAACCCCACTTTAAATATAGTTAACTTAAAGTAACAAAGCTAGTACCTAAAGATGCATAAATAAATGCTCAAATTTTTACCTGATATTTAACCTTTTGAAATATGGAATTTGAGCTGAAGAAGATTTCAATTTTTTATGTTGTCTGAAAATTGTAGTACCACTTTATGTAAGACATGATTTGTTTATAAACCATTTAGGCCCCTATTATTTTCTGTTGTTTACAAATTGCTCCTTTAGTGTTTTGTCTTTTTGTTAGCAGTGCCTTTCATTTGGGCGGGAAAAAAACGTGAGATTCAAAAGCCTTGTTTTTTTTTTTACCTAATATGAACAAACACAGCTTACACAATGTGTCTGGTATCTTGTAATCAAGTTAGGAATGGAGAAGATGATTACTCATGTTGTCAAAATTATTGTCTTACTTGTTTTTTAAAAGATATCTCAAAAATAATTGTTTATTTTTTCTTTTAGTCAATCAAAAGAGATTTTAGTGATTGGTGATGAAATTTGATTCGTTAGGGAGTGTAGTGGTCCAATTTTTCTAAAACTTTTTGTCTTTTATCAAGCAACAATAATTTTAAGACGGAAGGAGTCTAATGAAATCTCGTTAAACAGAATAACTCGATCTTTATTTCTATTATTCATTTTGGCTTATATTGCAATCAAATTACATAAAAACCCTTTTTAACTACTTACTATACACAGTTTTGGAAAATCTAATTAACCACACACTTCACACTAATCAAATACCCACTAAAAATCTATTTTCATTGGTTGTAATGTAAAGCGAACACTTATTTTCTAACATTCTTAAATAGCAATGTGGACATTTAATATGAGACGGGTGGGTATTAATCTTTTTCTTATTGATTTTAGTGCATACTATCATGCCATCTAAACATGATTATAATGGTGATAAATCATTTCATTGCCTCATGCATATACATTGTGTCGTTTATTCAATTCATTTATTATTTCATTTCGTCTAACAAAACGGGCTAAATCTTTAACTTATCCCACAAGAGTCCTATTCAAAGTGGACAATGTCACAAGAACGTAACAATGAAACATGATTTAAAACAATGTTTTTATATTATTTTCCTCGAACTTGAAAACTAGTCGTTGTGTTCTCAAAGGGAGTTAAAGGGATGAAAGAGAATGAAAGTGATAAAAGTTGTGTTCTCTAGCAATGAAAGTGAAAGTAAATAGGGTATTTTGCTTTTAATTTCAATTTCACTTTCACTTTTACTTTCACTTTCACTTTCATTTTCACTTTCACTCGACTTGAGAACATAGTGTCATGATTTTTGTCTCTAACACAAGTTATTCAACTAATATGAGCGTCTAACGACACTAGCTTAACTCTTTCAAATTAAAACCTAAGTAAGATAACATAAATCCAAGATTGTAAAAATCGCTAGGTGCTAGTCAGGCGGCCAGGTACTCTTAGCAATTAATCGATTAGGCGGGATTAATCGGATTAAACTTTTTATATATACAATTATAAAGTTTTGAAATTATATGTATAACATAAACGAAAAGCTTCAAAATACTTTAAGGTTCAAAGTTCAAATGCTTCAATAAATTTTTAAAACCAATTTCCGAATTCAACTAGTGTCACAAACGTCAAGATAAGAAAAATGAGCATACCTTCACATTTTGTGTTAAATCACTACTCAAGGCGCGTTTGAATGGTTGTGTCGACTGATTTTGTGAAAAATGGGAGACATATTGAAAAGAAAACCTCAAATGTTATTTTTGAAAAAGTTGACCCGTATTAACTGATTTGGCCGATTTAGCTGATTATTGTCCGGTTTGACCAATATATGCCCGATTTGCCGATTATTATCTGATTAATCTGTATGTTGACTAATTTTTTTTACCAATCCGATTAATAAGACCGATCAGACTAAAATTATGTGGTTAGTTCCAGTGCCGTAGCTGAGCGAACGGAGGCCCTGTGCGAAACCTTATACAATAACTAAATATAATGGTCAAAAATATATTATACCAACTATTGAAACTAAAAAAATGGTATTTTAATTTAATGATCTTTCCTAAATTTTAACAAATATTTACAACATAAAATTGTACCACGTTAACAATTTTTGTTCGAAGTGAATTTTGAGACCCCAAACATATAAAGAGGTGTACACTTTGAGGCCCCTAAAAGTTTGAGGCCTTGTGCGGTAGCACACCTCACACACCCTCGTATACAGCTCTGGTTAGTCCTTGCCTAACACCTAAGCGCCGATTAATCGGTTGCTTAGGCCAATTTTTACAACACTACACAACTAAAGATTACTAAGGGTGCGTTTGGTATCCCCCAATCGGAATGGGTCTATGGATTTTATTCCGATTCACGGTGTTTGTTTAGTGGGCCCGGGAATGAAATGGGCATATTTTAGCCATAGATTTTTTGAACGGCAATTTTATAAAGCAACTAGCAAGGAAATGGGCATATGATAGCCATAGATTAATTACACACCAATTTGGTGTCTTTGAAATCCATTCCCGTGGGTCCCTCTTTTTTTCAATACAAAACTCAAATATCTATACACTTTTTCATACCATATTTTTGTTATACAAACATAAACAATCCTAATGATACACTTTTTCATATCCATTGTCATTCTAACCCATACCAAATCCGATACCCATTATCATTCCTAGCAACAAACCAAACGGGCCCTAAAACTTCTATTTTGGAACCATGCAAACGTGTTTGGGTCACCTAAGCCCAAATCAAGTCATTAAGTTATGTGTTGGCGAAACCTTTTTAATAAAAGTTGTGTGCATATATCATTTCCTTTTTAGTAACACTTTGTCATTAGACGCATTGGGCTTATAATTAGATGACAACACATGACTGTAATTTGTTTATTATAATTGAGTAAGAAACAATATCTTATTATTCAACATGAATGAGACTTAACACTACATGGAAGCCTGCGCGTTGCAGCGGGTTGTTCAGATAGTTATTTTTTGTTGTACGATGTTTGTTTTACGTTTTGTAGGTTGACAATTATTTTGTGATGTATTTAGTAGATTTTTTTTTTTTTTTTTTTTGTTATTTCTATTTTTAATTATGTTTTGCGGCGGGGTGTTTAGATAGTTGTTTTTTTTTTGTACAATGTGGCTGGTCATTGAATTCATATAATCATTACATGTTAGGTTATTGAAAAAATTAAAAAAAAAAAATTAAAAAAAAAAAAAAAAAACTCTTTTGAGTTTTTTTTTTCTTAAAGTTTTTTTAAAATGTTTTTTTTGAAAATATTTTTTTCAAAAACTTTATTTTTCAAAATTTTATTTTTTTCAAAAAAAAAATTAGAAAAAGGATTTTCGAAAAAAAAAAATTTTGAAAAAGATTTTTTTTTCTGCTATTACAAAAAATTTTATTAGAAAAATTAATTTTTTTTTTCGAAATTAATTTTTTAAGAAAAATAATTTTTTTATAAATTTATTATTTTAGAACAATTAATTTTTTTTCGAAATTAATTTTTGTAGAATTTTTTTTTTAAATTAATTTTTTTCGAAAAATTAATTTTAAAGTTTTTTGAAAATATTTTTTTAAAAATTTATTTTTTCGGGAAAAAGAAAAGAAAAAAAAAGTTACTGTTCATCACAAAAAAAATTTGAAAAAGATTTTTTTTTTCTGCTATTACAAAAATTTTTATTAGAAAAATTAATTATTTTTTTTCGAAATTAATTTTTTAAGAAATTTTTTTTTTTACAAATTTTATTATTTTAGAAAAATTTATTTTTTTCGAAATTAATTTTTCTTTTCGAAATTAATTTTTTTAGAATTTTTTTTTAAATTAATTTTTTTTTTGAAAATATTTTTTCAAAAACTTTTTTTTTTCAATGAAATTTTTTTTTTTTTAAATAATTTTCAAAAACTTTTTTTTTTCAAAATTTTATTTTTTCAAAATTATTTTCTCCGGAAAAAAAATTACTGTAGCATCCACTGTAGCGTGAACTGTGTCGCTACAGTAAAATGCTACAGTACCTGCTACATTAACTACAGTAAAAAGTGCACAGTAGCGACACTCACAAAAACACTGTTAAGTCCACTGTAATCTCCTGTAGCAAAAAAACTGCCCTTTATATATATTGTATAATGAGACTTAACACTATATGTGGGTGATTGGGATTGCTTATTTTTTATGTTCTTTTACTTTTTTTAAGCAGAAAATTGATACTTGACTGTAGGGCTGTTCACGAGCCGAGCCGAACCGAGCGAGGGTCTGCTCGAACTCGGCTCGAATTGAAACCGAGCAGCTCGGCTCGGTTCGAACTTAATGAAACGAGCAGAAAACCATTGCTCGAGCTCGCTTGGTTTAAAACCGAGCAGCTCGGCTCGGCTCGAACTCGCTTGGTTTAAAATTTAGTACAAAGACTTCGAATTATATCACGACTAAAATGATAAAATACACACTTTTGTTTAAAAACGTAAATAAAAAGATTGACGATTTCAGAAACTAACAATTATCTTGCTTAGCAAATATATAAAAAAATCATGTATAAGGGTGTGTTTCAGACTTCAGGATGAGTTTATGTTTTTAGAGTTCGATTTTCGAAAGCTTAGTTTTAAAAGCTTTTGACCATTAGCTTTTATTTTAAAAGCTACTTAAAGTATCTTTTGAGTTGAAATAACTAGTTTGCATATAGTTTTATGTTATTTTATATTTAAAACATTCAACTATTATCTTATCGAGTATGCGTTAAAAAAAAACACTAACGGATAGTGTGTACGTGTACGTCTTTGGATTTTGGATGGACTTTTAATTGGGCTAAGTGTTATTTGGGCTAAATACAAAAATGTTAATCCATAAATCTAATAGAATGATAGTTACAAGATAAATTTATATTTATATAAATACATACATATATAATATATATATAATATATTTATATATAATAAAAATATTCAAGCCGATCCGAGCCGAGCAGACCTTTGCTCATGCTTGGCTCGTTTACAAACCGAACCGAGCGGAGCGGCTCGTTTACAATCGAGCGAGCAATTTCCGAGCAATTTCTAAACGAGCGGCGAGCGCTTTGAACGGCCCTACTTGACTGGTGCTTATTTTAGGGGGGAAAAAGGAATTTTTCATAAAAAGTGTAAAGAGCTGCTTATTTCATGTTACATACTTGATATCATATAAGAGTTCGCTTTACTCTCATACTTAATCTAAAATCGTTAATAAATGAATTCAATAATAATTAAAAAATAAAAAAAAAAAACAAAAAGTCTTATCAAATTAATATTTTTTCAAGTATTATTGTATCGTTTACAAAATAAGCAAACCAAAACACTATTTCAGAAAGTACTTATTTTTAAGCAACATATAAATTGTTAAACACCAAAGTGTTTGTGTCCCAGTGGTATCCCTTGCAGCATGTTGCAACATGTGAGATAGTTTGTGGTGTACCTATTGTGACATAGTTAGTTCTCGTTCTAAAAAAGAATTGTTAATGTTGTTCCCTTCACACGCTTAGAGTTAACTAGAAAGTTAATCTATTCGTGTTTATAACTAATACAATGTTATGATTAATTCTAACAGATTAATGAAACGTAAAAGTAAAAACACATAAGTATTTTTCAACGTTTAAATTCTTATTAGAAATGAATCAAAGAATCTATTACCCAAGTGTTTTGCGGAACAAACACTTGGGATTGAATAGACAAGATATGGTGGTGTCTCCTATCTAAACTCAAGTTTTGCTTTGAGTGGTAACAATTCAACCCACTGAGCAATCTCAGGGATACGTTACTCTTTGTAGGAGAGAAGTTGCTTTGTAAAAGTCTAAGCTTTCAATGTACAAAAACACACTCAACTTCTCTCCTTTTGAACCTATTTATACACAAGTATATAAGAGTAAAAGTGATTAAAAAACTACAACTTGTTGAAGCAAGCGTGTCTGACAATTACAACAGTAATTGTCATTTCCAAGAACCAATGGGAACGGACTATAAAGTCTTTAGGAGTGGTTGGTCTGACACTCCATGACTTTTTAGCCGTCTTAGGGAAAGTTTCTTCCTGACAAGATAAGATTTGATCTTATCTTAAAACTCTTCCCAGATCTTCCCGCCTTTCTTTCAGGCGTTGAGTTCTTCAGTCTTCAATCACTTAATGTTGTTAAGGAGACTGGGGTTCAGTGAGTTCTTGTCCAACACTCACTGAACCATCATCTTCTTCTTTGGCTTAAGTCCTACTCAGGGAGTACCGCCTTCCTGAGTAGTGAGTCATTCTTCTTAAATTCGCCTTAAGCATCCTGAAGATGACTCACTGAGTGATTGTTCACTCAGTGACTTGAATTGTTCTCGGTTTAAGTTACCACTTAGTTAATTTGTGTCCAAATCTTGTTTTAAGTATTCTTAGGTACTGACGGACCCAACAATCTCCCCCTATTTGGATATAAATTATTCCTAAGTGTTTTGATCAGTTATGAGTGAGCTAATGACTTCTACTCATACTGAATGTACTAGAATGTAAATAAGGACACTGAAATAATAAAAACATCATCTTATTAATATCATTACAAGTCCTATCAAAACTAAGTACAAAAAGGTGGTGGTAGTATTCAGGCAGATTCATCAGTTCAACTTAATCCCAAGGGCTTCAAGCTTAGACTTCTTTGACTGCAGCTCATGTTGGTCAGGGTGCTCTGATGGGCGTGCGTGTCGTTGCGGTTTAGCAGTATTAATGTCTACTCAAGTTTTAAATTTATATTTAGCCGACTTATCAATAACACACACACTTAACGAGCAGTGTACCCGGTCAGTATGAATATAATGGTAAGTAGAGTGTCGATCACTAAGAGTGGAACGTATTATCTAGTTATTCTAATCAGTATTTTAATATCCTAAGTTAGCTATACAACCTAATCTAACGCAAGGGGGTTCAGCCTGAGAGACTGGCACGGTTTGGTTATGATTAAATAGAAAACTAAACTAATGAGCACGAATCAGCGATTAGCACACACGTACACAGATAGATACTCGAGACAATAAGAAGACCTGTCCTGATAATTAAGTAGCTTGTCACTTGTTTTATTGATAGTTTTATATGAAGTGTATTGATGTGTTTTTTTTTTAGGTCTATAATAAACTACCAAGTTTTAAATTTATTTATTGCCGAACTAACCTATAGACTCTAAACACTCACGAGCAGTGTACCCGATCAATGTAGATAGTTTTTAGGTAAGCAAGGGTCGTTCACTAGGAGCGAAGCTAAAGTGATCTAAAGGTATTCTAGTCTCTAATCTAACTAAACTAAACTAGAAAGAAATTAAAGATAGATGGGGGTTTAGCCTGAGAGGCTATCACGAGTTTGTGTGTATAATTAAACTAAATACAGGAAAGTAAATAACTAAACTAAAGATAGATCGATATATAGAAGAACGGGTTAGCCAAGCCTAATCCATCTAATAGTTATACATGCTTATGTCTACTTGTTTTAATTCATTCAATTGTTTTGCCATCAATCCGATTATTAATCCTGTCACAATTGAATAACCTACCATCGTGGTGGGAAAGAGGACATGATCATAGTGACCTATCTAGCATCAATACTAACTTATCGCTTTAAACCGTCTAACCTAGTTTGGCATTACGCGCTACTAGTCCTAATAGTGGCATAAGGCACGGTTCCGGTGTGTTCCCTCTAAGCCGTCTAATAGGATTCGGATTACTACACTTTATGATCAATTAAAGTAACCACAATTACAGATAGTTAAGTTACCACATTAAACCAATAAGTTCATAATCTAGTTACATAGACTTTTACTAGTTATAAGCAATAAACGAGTTTTTATCGATAAGCACCCAATCCAATAACAAAGTAAACACATCAACACAAGCATAAAAACTAATAAAACTTCATAAACATGACTAACACCTAAGGGTGTTAGCCCATAATCTCAGTAACAATACATAAAGTTGTAATCAAAGCAAACGAATAAGAATTCATAATGAAAACGATACGTTAACCGAACGATTATACTTAATATAAGGTTCTTGAGATGATCTTCTAGGATGATTGGATCTTCAAGGAGGTCTTCTGCTGTTTGGAGGGGTTTTTGGTCTTCTGGGAACGACCCCAAGGGTCCCCAATGATCCCCAAATTCGTTAATGAGTTCGGTATTTATAGATTCTGAAATCTGGGTCGATACGGCGCATCTAGAGAGTTAGATGCGCCGCATCTATAAGTAAACGTAGCCTCCAAGTCTGAAACTGACCCAATACGGCGCATCTAAAGACCAGATGCGCCTCATCTCCCAATACGGTGCATCTAAGGACCAGATGCGCCGCATCTCCTTCAGATTCAGATAGATTTTCTTTTTCTCTTCGCGTGGCCGCTTGAATCAACTAAATCGGAGTCCGGATGAAGATTTTATGGCCAAAATACGAAAGCATCTTCAAGTGTCGACTTGTAATCTTGACTTCTTCATTAAGCTTCTAATCTCCACTTGATTTCTTGGTAAGGATTGTGTATGGCCGATACGGCGCATCGGATTGGTCCGATGCGGCGTATCTGGAGTAGAACAAGTTGGTTCTTCTTCGTTGACCAAAGTTTCATATGCGACGCATGATAAAATCAGATGCGGCGCATGCTTCAAAGTCAGGCAATGGTCTTTAATCTCTTCAATTCAGCAGACTTTTCCAACTTGATTCATTTTGCTCCAATTTCCGTCCGAAATCATTAACTTTCACCTAATGCTTGTTTATAACTGAGAATTACAAAAGTAAACGATTAAGTATCAATTCTCATATAAAGTGATATAAAACAAGTCATTAATATAGGATAAATGATGCTAATAATATGTCGTTATTTGATGTCATCAAATATCCCCCCACTTGAACTTTACTTGTCCTCAAGTAAACCTTAGATTAAACTTATGAAAATGTATCCTAAATAGGATGTATTTTTATAATTAAGCACTTATTCGTTTTATCATAATTGCACAACCAAACACTTAACGAATTAGAAATAAAATAAAATATTTCGATAAAAGCAAATCTAATCGTTTAACTGTCCAGTCGTGACAAATATTCTATCATAAGCTTGGCAAGTATACACATCTCCCCCACTAAAGCCAAGGAATAACAAGTCTAAAGCGGTAAAAAGGGTTTTTAGGCTTAAGGGTTAATTATTCTCCTTAATCTCTATCGATCTCAAATTCCAGAAAAGGCGACAAAATCACAAATACATGATCGAATCCACGAACACGATACTTGCAATTGCTCAAATCCTTTACTCGAATAGGCTAAAGATAGGTCCAAACTTCACCAATAATAATATATCAAAAAGGGCGACAAAATCATAAATACATAGCCGAATCCACGACTACGATACTTAAGATTGCTCAAATCCCTAATCTCAATAAATCAAAGGTTTGGATAAAGAATAATATAGGGTATGGATAATATTTGGGATATAAATTGGTGTAAAATGAAAAATAAACAAAACAAATAAATTAAAATCCTAAGTGTGGTTAATCACTATCCCAACCATCCCATGAATAAGACTCATATCATTGAATAACTCACGCTTTAACACTTGAAACACACGCTTTAGGTAGACACGAATTATACTCAACAAGATCTCAATCAAAGAATAACCTTAGTTGGCGTTCCCATAACGGCCAACTCCCATTCAATCCATAAATATAATATACAACAAATAGTAGTCATATGAACCACTTACATAACTTTACATTGTTGGTTTAACAAACTTCCAACTTTCTTCTTTCTTTTTCTTTTCTTATTTTTCTCTCCTTTTTTTTTTTCATTTTTTTTTTTTTTTTTTTTTTTTTTTCAACCAATAAAAACATTAATGGTGTAAAATTTCACCACTTCACCATCACAAAAAAAATCTTCATAACTTCAGATATAAAAATAATAGTGAAAGTAGTAAACACACGAAAATAAACTAAAAGTTATACAATATTTACTTTCTTACCAATTGCATTGTGCAATTTCCCGACCTAACCAAAGATAATGAATTACGCACGCGAACACAGGTAATGTAAGGAAACACACTTTGCCTAAAGCAATTAACCACGGATTTTAATCTACAGGGTAAGCTAAGGTGTAAGGTGTAACGAAACATTATAACAAAGGTGTAAGAAACGAAAGGAATGGCTCTGAGGGTTTTTCTAGGGGTATCTTACTCTAAAAGTGAGAGTAACAAAGGGTTTATACGGGGGTTAACTAACCAGTGTAGTTAGTTAATATCACATAACATAAAAGGCTTTTTGGGTGTAATCCTAGAAATTTACCAATTTAGACAAGTCACTCCAATTATATAAATAATACTTATTATGGTGGTCTCGAGTAGTATACAAGCCAAGTTCTAAAGTTTACAAGTCACCGGCACACTCATAGATTTGTGAGTTTTGATAAATTCACAATTTTTGAAAATAACGTCATGTGTGCAGCTATGCAACTTAGATTAAACAAAAACATGCTAAAAAAAATTAAATTTTGATAATTAAGCATAGATTAAAGCATATTTTTGAAAATTTAGGACAAGTAACGTTCTAATTCTCCATCCCCCCACTTAAGTTAAACAACGTCCTCGTTGTTTGTATTTAAAATTAAAAACAAGAGATAGAAAGAATTAGAACGGAGAACTCCCCTGAGATTTGCTCGGTATGATCTTCCAATGTAAACGTGCGAGCGTATGTAATACGGGAGTCCATCAACCTCTTCAATTGTCCAGACCTGTAAAAATATAGAGACCACAGAAAAAGAAATCTCGAGAAACATCTCATTAATCATCGGTTAGAAAACGATAAAAAGAAAAACAAAGAACTGTATTCAATTCTGGCAGGTCGATACGCCGTATCTAAAAAGATAGATACGCCGCATTGATGTCAGCAAAACAGTTCGGACTAAAGTATTCCAGATGATTCGATACGCCGTATCCATAGGGGTTGGATACGCCGCATCGAAGGCCTGGGACAGACTCGACAGAAAATTAAATTGACATAAATTAAAAGATAAGCATGGGTTGCCTCCCACGAAGCGCTTGTTTTTGTTCGAGTCACGAGCCTGACTCTACCCTTATTTACTATGTAATAGGGTATTGTTCCCCCCACTTGGAATCAAGTGCGGGTGATAATAGCAATAAACACTATAGGAGTGTAAATTTGCTAGTAAAGATGGAAGAAATAAATAAAAATCATACCTTGGCAATATATGTACATCGTTCCTATCCTTACCCGGTTTGGTTGATAAATTGGATGACTTGACCATTCCTTCTGAAAGAGTAGTGTGTTGAGGAAAAATGAGTCTCCTTTCTTCTTGGTTATTCTCTTCGGTAGTAAGGCGTCCCTTGACTTCCGCAGAAGATGAGAAAGGGTCTTTAGCAAGTAAAAGTTCGAGTTCCTCTATAACCTTCATAGGGTCGAAATCATCATCTTCATCAATCATAGCAATGTTTAAGAGCTCATCACCAAACTCTTCTTCGAGCTCCACCAAATACGGGTTAATCACAGGTGCTTCAATAGGTAGTGTAATATACTCCACCTCATCATCCTTTTGTTTTGCAACCTGTTTAGGAAAACTAGCAAGATTATTAGTAACGGGATTAATAGTATTAAATAAATTTGTACCACTTTTTGTTGTAAGTGACTCCAATTCATCTTGTGAGTCTCCATCTTCAACTAATGGTCTTGCAATTTCATAACCGTCCCGAATTTCATCCTTAAATAAGTCATTCCAGATTTCTTCAAAAACTTGCGTTGGATCAAAATCTGGTTGAGGAATGTCATCATAAACTATGGCGTCAAATGGTTCAAACTCAAAATCAGAATACTTTTCATCTTCATCCGTTGGATTGTCTAATGGCGGTAACACGATTGCAGAATATTCTTCAATGTAAGGTTCCGTATACACCTCATCTTGTTCAATCTCCGGAGAAAAAGTACTATCGAGAACAATTGCAGGAATTTGTTTCATATTAAATACATGGGATACTTTCTCATCATTATCATCCGATATAGTCCAAGTATGCCAAAACGGCAACCCATTTCTTTCTTTCTTTGACTTAACCTTTTCCAGCAACAAGTATTCTTCCATAGTTATTTCTTTCGTCTCATTGACTTGTGCACCATTTCTTGCTCTTTCCCAATCGTAGATCCTATTATTGCTCAAGGCTCTTTCCTCTTCAAGTCTCATATATTCTTCCATTGTAATATCTGGATCGTCCATCTTCATTATTACCTGAAAGATAAACAACCAAGAACAGCAGTAACCGAAACAAAAATAAAAACTAAACTAATAAAAATTTAATAAACACAAAAAATAAAAAAACAAAAAATATTTTTGGTGTGACAGAAAATCGATGCGCCGTATCCAACAGACAATGGATACGCCGTATCGACACAAGATAATACGCCGTATCCAACAGACAATGGATACGCCGTATTAGCTTTCTGTAACAGATTTTTCAAATTATATAATACTAAAAAAAAAATCACACAAACTAAAAAAAAATTGTCGCAGAACGTCAATGCGCCGTATTCACAGACAAGAATACGCCGTATTGAAATCAGACAGATGCACCGTATTCACAGACAAGAATACGCCGTATTGCCTTTCTGAGAAAGAAACACAGAATGACAAAAACACACAGAAACTAACGAAAACAAATAAAAACTAAAATACCAATAAATCAAATTAAACAATCACTCCCCGGCAGCGGCGCCAAAAACTTGATGTGTTTTTTTTTAGGTCTATAATAAACTACCAAGTTTTAAATTTATTTATTGCCGAACTAACCTATAGACTCTAAACACTCACGAGCAGTGTACCCGATCAATGTAGATAGTTTTTAGGTAAGCAAGGGTCGTTCACTAGGAGCGAAGCTAAAGTGATCTAAAGGTATTCTAGTCTCTAATCTAACTAAACTAAACTAGAAAGAAATTAAAGATAGATGGGGGTTTAGCCTGAGAGGCTATCACGAGTTTGTGTGTATAATTAAACTAAATACAGGAAAGTAAATAACTAAACTAAAGATAGATCGATATATAGAAGAACGGGTTAGCCAAGCCTAATCCATCTAATAGTTATACATGCTTATGTCTACTTGTTTTAATTCATTCAATTGTTTTGCCATCAATCCGATTATTAATCCTGTCACAATTGAATAACCTACCATCGTGGTGGGAAAGAGGACATGATCATAGTGACCTATCTAGCATCAATACTAACTTATCGCTTTAAACCGTCTAACCTAGTTTGGCATTACGCGCTACTAGTCCTAATAGTGGCATAAGGCACGGTTCCGGTGTGTTCCCTCTAAGCCGTCTAATAGGATTCGGATTACTACACTTTATGATCAATTAAAGTAACCACAATTACAGATAGTTAAGTTACCACATTAAACCAATAAGTTCATAATCTAGTTACATAGACTTTTACTAGTTATAAGCAATAAACGAGTTTTTATCGATAAGCACCCAATCCAATAACAAAGTAAACACATCAACACAAGCATAAAAACTAATAAAACTTCATAAACATGACTAACACCTAAGGGTGTTAGCCCATAATCTCAGTAACAATACATAAAGTTGTAATCAAAGCAAACGAATAAGAATTCATAATGAAAACGATACGTTAACCGAACGATTATACTTAATATAAGGTTCTTGAGATGATCTTCTAGGATGATTGGATCTTCAAGGAGGTCTTCTGCTGTTTGGAGGGGTTTTTGGTCTTCTGGGAACGACCCCAAGGGTCCCCAATGATCCCCAAATTCGTTAATGAGTTCGGTATTTATAGATTCTGAAATCTGGGTCGATACGGCGCATCTAGAGAGTTAGATGCGCCGCATCTATAAGTAAACGTAGCCTCCAAGTCTGAAACTGACCCAATACGGCGCATCTAAAGACCAGATGCGCCTCATCTCCCAATACGGCGCATCTAAGGACCAGATGCGCCGCATCTCCTTCAGATTCAGATAGATTTTCTTTTTCTCTTCGCGTGGCCGCTTGAATCAACTAAATCGGAGTCCGGATGAAGATTTTATGGCCAAAATACGAAAGCATCTTCAAGTGTCGACTTGTAATCTTGACTTCTTCATTAAGCTTCCAATCTCCACTTGATTTCTTGGTAAGGATTGTGTATGGCCGATACGGCGCATCGGATTGGTCCGATGCGGCGTATCTGGAGTAGAACAAGTTGGTTCTTCTTCGTTGACCAAAGTTTCATATGCGACGCATGATAAAATCAGATGCGGCGCATGCTTCAAAGTCAGGCAATGGTCTTTAATCTCTTCAATTCAGCAGACTTTTCCAACTTGATTCATTTTGCTCCAATTTCCGTCCGAAATCATTAACTTTCACCTAATGCTTGTTTATAACTGAGAATTACAAAAGTAAACGATTAAGTATCAATTCTCATATAAAGTGATATAAAACAAGTCATTAATATAGGATAAATGATGCTAATAATATGTCGTTATTTGATGTCATCATGTATATAATTAAACCTTTCTCGTTGGCTCTAATCTTATCGGCGAGTAAACTCTTAATGATTACTTATGTCTATCCTATTTATTCAAGAGACGCTAAAATAAATAGGCGAGGAAGGGGCATGGCGACCCAAGCAAGACTCAGCTAGACACAGAGGTTATCAATGCACTAATAAAAGTCACCAAAGACATCAACATATAAACTTTAATTAATGGGAAAGCAATATTAAGGGGAGTGCATGATCTTTCGTAGTCACATGACACAAGCCCATCAATCCTGATGAATTAAAGTGTACTAAAACAATAAAACAAAACTACTTAATGAGTTGAATACATGCAGGACCTTCTTACAGCTCTTGTATCTTCGTTTAGGGTGTGTCTTGTGCTGCTTGGTCGTCTGAATTCGGCTCTAGGGTTATTTCTTCACACTGTCCAAGACTCCAAAATCTAAGCTCTCGAAATTCGTCTGGCCTTGGGGTATTTATAGTTTCTGTCTGAGGGGTCGATGCGGCGCATAGAGTTGATAGATGCGGCGCATTGACTTAACTTCGCGTGGGGTCCAAGATTAATATATTCTGGAATATTCGTACACCGTCTTCAGATGCGGCGTAACTTGATCTTTGTATGCGGCGCATGTACTTGGATTGTAACTTGTGAAATCTTGATAGTGATACGCCGTATGTTAGAAGTATATTGCGGCGTATCTAGAGTAGAACGAGCTTGATCTTCTGGATTTCAGTAGGCTTTTGACATCTTGCTTGTTTTGCTCCATAATTAGTCCAAAATCGCCAAGTTTCACATAATGCTTGTTTTTTACCTGAGAATTACTAAAGTAAACATTAATGTATCGATTCTCATATATAATATAATAAAATAAGTCAAATAAATAGGATAAATGATGATAATAAAATGTACTTATTTGAGTTCATCAAATATCCCCCCACTTGAACTTTACTTGTCCCCAAGTAAACCTTAGAATTAATCAAATGAAAATGTATCCTAAAAGATGTTAGGATTTATTTTTATATTTAAGCACGTATTCGTTTTGTCATAATCACACAACCAAACACTTAACGAAGTAGAAACCAAAATAATTTTTAATGTAAAACAATTCTAAATCGTTTAGTTGCTTAGTTGTGACGAATATTCTATCATAGGCTTGGCAAGTATACGCATCTCCCCCACTAAAGCCAAGGAGAAACAAGTCTAAAGCGGTAAAAAGGGTTTGTTGGTTAAGGGTTGATCATCCTTTTTAATCTCTATCGATCTCATATTCCAGAAAAGGCGACAAAATTACAAATACATGATCGAATCCACGACCACGATACTTGCAATTTCTCAAATCCTTAACTCGAATAGGCTAAAGATAGGACCAAGTAATCTTCACCAATAATATTATATCAAAAAGGGTGACAAAATCATAAATACATAGCCGAATCCAAGACTACGATACTTAAGATTGCTCAAATCCCTAATCTCAATAAATCAAAGGTTTGGATGAAGAATGATATAGGGTATGGATAATATTTAGGATACAAATTGGTGTAAAATGAAAAATAAACAAAACAGATAAATTAAAATCCTAAATGTGGTTAATCACTTTCCTAACCATCCCATGAATAAGACTCAGATCATTGAATAACTCACGCTTTAACACTTGAAACACACGCTTTAGGTAGACACGAATTATACTCAACAAGATCTCAATCAAAGAATAACCTTAGTTGGCGTTCCCATAACGGCCAACTCCCATTCAATCCATAAATATAATATACAACAAATAGTGGTGATATCTCCCACTTAATACAAAACTTTACATAAGTTGGTTAAAACAAACTTTCAACTTTTCCTTTTTCTATTTCTTTTCTTTTTTTTTTCTATATTTTTTTTTTTTTTTTTTTTTTTTTTTTTGGCAAATGGCACAAAAAGGCATCAAAGTTAGAGTCCATTTTCAATCAAGGTATCCAACTTTTTTTCTTGCATAAAAAGGTTCCCAACTTTTTTTTTTGGCGGATTTGGGTTTTTTACTAACGCTCGTTAACTCAGTTCGTTAGTAAATTACATGTTTGGTCCTCGACTTCATATAATCATTTCATGGAACATCCAAAAACAATTTCTAATTTTTTTTGGGTACCTTTTGATCAGAGAGATGCAGATTCACAAAGTTATGATTAGTAGTTAAGTTACACACAATTTTTTTGAGTTTCCAAGTCCTAATAACCATGTAAACAGCACATATAACAACATATTCATACTTTAAATCTAGAACTATAAACCAAACAAGATTCACACAACCCAACCTAAATTTATAAACCAAACAGGATTCACAGAACACAACCTCACAATCCGTTTACATGACAAATCTCAGTAGATAACAAAAACATAAATCATGAATTGATTTTGCTAGAAAATGTATTGCTCATATATGAACTTTATGATCTTATACATATCTCGAAAACAAAATAAAAAACATAGATTCCAACATCATCTGTCACAGCTTCAGATTTAGTAAAACAAGTATCATCAAGAATATCACTTTGGCACCATCTGCAATTTATGTTCTTGAGCTGCTGGATTTCATCTTGAAGAAGCACAAGTTTTTGTTGGCTGCTACCACTAACAAACACCATCCCTACCAACAAACACCCACCACAGACCACCACTACAAACACCATCTTCACCAAACACCCACCATAACCATTTTCTCCCTCAACTAGCTTGACCACCACCACCACTCCCATCCATTTTCGGACGCTCCTTTTTATATTACCATTAATAGTGATATAATCAACTGAGTCCGAATCATTGACCACCCATAATTTTCTGACACCCATCACATCCGACTCAACCCAATCCTTTTTCCATTTTCGCCGTCTCTTTTCATCCGCAAGACGCTTGACCATGGTAGTTGGGTTTTGATTCAGATTTCATTGTTCGAACTGGGTTTTTGATTTCTTGATGGTTTTGAGATGTGGGTGATGAAGTAACACACGTTTTTGTGTGTTTTGGATTCGGATTTTGACTGATTATTTAATCAGTGGTGGGTTTTTTGTTTGGTGGGTTTTTGTTGATAGATCGACTTTTTGTGATTAGAGTGATTGGATCTGGTTTTTTTGTTGTTGTGATAATAGATGAGTGTGTTATTTTTGTTGTGAGAGGATCTGGGTTTGTGTTGTGATAGGATTTGTTTTAAGGATCTGTTTTTTTTTTTTTTTTTTGATAATGAGAGTCTCGTTTTATCACAAGAAGAAGGGATTAAACATGTAAAAAAAGTTAGAAATTGTTTTAGGATGTTGCATGAAATGATTATACGAAGTCGAGGACCAAACATGTAATTTACTAACGAACTGAGTTAACGAGCGTTAGTAAAAAACCCAAATCCGCCAAAAAAAAGAGTTGGGAACCTTTTTATGCAAGAAAAAAAGTTGGATACCTTGATTGAAAATGGACCCTAACTTTGATACCTTTTTGTGCCATTTGCCCTTTTTTTTTACATCAATGTGTAAAATTTCACAACTTTTCTATCACTATTTTTCCGGATAATTTTTCATACTCTTCATACTTTCAGAAATAACTGTAATAGCGAAAGTAGCAAACACACGAAAAATAAACTAAAAGTTATACAATATTTACTTTCATGCCAATTGCATTGTGCAATTTCCCAACCTAACCAAAGATAATGAATTACGCACGCGAACACAGGTAATGTAAGGAAACACACTTTGCCTAAAGCAATTAACCACGGATTTTAATCTACAGGGTAGGCTAAGGTGTAAGGGTGTATCGAAACATTATAACAAAGGTGTAAGAAACGAAAGGAATGGCTCTGAGGGTTTTTCTAGGGGTATCTTACTCTAAAAGTGAGAGTAACAAAGGGTTTATACGGGGGTTAACTAACCAGTGTAGTTAGTTAATATCACATAACATATAAAGGCTATTTGGGTGTAATCCTAGAAATTTACCAATTTAGACAAGTCACTCCAATTATATAGATAATACTTATTATGGTGGTCTCGAATAGTATACAAGCCAAGTTCTAAAGTTTACAAGTCACCAGCACACTAAAGTTTTAATATTTTTGAAAGAATAGAGTTATGTGTGCGGTTATGTAATTTAGACTTTAAACAAAAACATGCTAAAAAATTTAAATTTTGATATATTAAACGCATTTTAAGCATATTTTGAAAAAGTTTAGGACAAGTAAGTGTTCTAATTCTCCATCCCCCCACTTAAGTTAAACAACGTCCTCGTTGTTTGTGTCAAAGGTTAAAAACTGGAAAATAAAAGAATTAGAACAGAAAAACTCCCCTGAGATTTGCTCGGTATGATCCTCCATTATTCGTATAAGAGCAAAAATCAACTTTCTTGTGGATGAGAACGTTTAAGCTTCATAGATGATGTATCCACACAAAAATGCAGGAATCTATAATACCATTTAGACTTTAACACACCTGAGTTAAGAAGGTTCAAACTTGCATAATACATTAGTAGTTAGTAAAAATAAAACCAAAAAAATTAAATTGTAAATCATCAGGTCAGTCAATACGCCGTATCTTATGGAAAAAGATACGCCGTATCGAGCCTGGAATAAATACGAATCAGAATAAAAGATGCGTCGCATCCTTAACCAGGGATGCGCCGCATTAAATAAACTGACAGAAAGTTTTAAAGTCAAAAATAAAAATGCAGAAAAATGAAATAAGATATGACCAGTGCAAGTGATGCGTCGCATCTTATGATGGAGATGCGCCGCATCTTCTGCAGGTCTGACAAACTCGACACAGAACAGAAAAGTAAAAAAATTTCTATCGGGTTGTCTCCCGGTCAGCACTTGTCTTTATTCCAGAGTCTTCAAATTAGACTCACGTTCAGCTCCTTATTCCAGTACTTCGGGTTCAAACTCCACCACCTCGTTCTCAGTATCCTCAATTTTATTATCAAAGTATTTTTTAACTCGTTGCCCGTTTACCTTGAGTATATAACCATTTTTATCGCATATTTAAATAGTCCCATATGGATACACTTTCTTAACAACGAACGGACCCGTCCATCTTGATTTAAGTTTACCTGGATACATCTTTAATCGAGAATTAAATAGCAGCACTTTTTCTCCAATAGTAAACATTTTATCCCCATGTAACCTCGAGTCATGCCATCTTTTAGTTCTTTCTTTGTAGATCTTAGTATTTCTGTAGGCCTCATCTCTTAGTTCGTAGAGTTCATTGAGTTCCATGAAACGGTTCTTCGTTGCAGCTTCCATATCCATGTTACATTTCTTCAAAGCCCAATATGCACTTTGTTCTATTTCGACCGGTAGGTGGCATGCTTTTCCGTATACAAGACGAAATGGAGTGCATCCCGTCGATGTCTTATAGGCTGTACGAAATGCCCATAAAGCATCATTTAACTTGTCAGACCACCCTTTCGGATTATATCCAGTTGTTTTTTCTAAAATCCGTTTTATAGCCCTGTTGGTTACTTCAGTTTGCCTATTGGATTGAGGATGGTATGCAGTGGAAACCCTATGATACACTCCATATTGTTGCAAAGCTCTTCCTAGATGGTGATTACAAAAGTGTGTTCCCCTATCACTAATCAATGCCTTAGGAACTCCAAACCTAGCGAACAAACTTTGCAAAAATTTAAGAACTACCTTGTTGTCGTTTGTTGGTAACGCTTGCGCTTTGACCCATTTTGATACGTAATCAACAGCAACCAAAATATACTTATTACCTTTAGATTCAGGAAACGGTCCCATGAAGTCCAATCCCCATATGTCAAAAACTTCACATACTTGGATATAGTTTTGCGGAATTTCGTTTCTTGATGTAATATTTCCGGATCGTTGACACGCATCACATCCTTTTATATAAGCTTTTGCATCATCCAGCATAGTGGGCCAATAAAATCCTGCATCAAGGATTTTCCTTTTTGTAATAATTGCACCATGATGTCCCCCCGTCGGCCCTGAATGGCAATGTGCTAATATTGCTGGGACATCATCTCCATCTACGCATCTTCGTATAATATTGTCAGGACATAATTTAAAGGCATAAGGTTCATCCCAAATATACTCACTAGCGTGAGTTAGAAACCTGATGAGGCGAAAAGTGTACCGCTTTTAAGGGGTCATTTAAGCCCTAAATCGTATTTATTTGATCAAATATTGCCCTAAATCGTTCCTTTTGTCATTTTAGGTACTTTTGAGGAGAAATCTGGAAAAGGAGGCATTTTGGACGTTTTTGGAGCATTAAAGTGAAGAAAACGACAAAGTCTCAAAAATCGGCTAAAAGTTACTCTTGACGGCGTCACAATTTACTCTGGACGGCGTCATGCTTTGGCAAGAAAAGTTGGACGTGAAATTTACTCATGATAAGCCAGTGAAAATAGCATGTGAATTCTGACGGCGTCACGCTTTAACTTGATCGAGGGCGTCACGGCTTAAATCATAAGGGGACGGCGTCACGTTCACGAGCTGACGGCGTCAAGCCTTGATAAGCCAGAATGGATTTTGGAAGAGCTAAAGAGGGACGGCGTCAAGAAGGTCATCCGGGAACCCTAAAAGCGGCGAGGTGACGGCGTCACACTCCATAAGGTGACGCCGTCAGATCCAAAAATATATATATAGTTTTCTAATCTTTTGTCATTAAGGAGAGCTTAGTGTGTGGAATTTTGGGATAAAACCCTAAGACGATTTTAGCTACTTTTTCAGGGCTTTTTGCCTTGAGATCTTCCATGTTTCATTGAAAGATAAGTTATCAATTAATCATTCAATATGTCTATGTGTTGTTTGATTCTATCTTATTCTTGTCTTTTGTTTAACATGTTAGGCTAATTTTATCTTGTGTTTGCTTAGATCTAATGAAACTTAGCTATTGATTATTGGTTGTTAGTGTGTTGTTAGTTGTATTGGATGATTGTTTATCTATGTTAGGCTTAAGAAAACTGGCTAACTTCCTATTCGGTAACTTGCTTGAACGTCTTAAGAAACATGAACCAAACGCGTACTAAAGGTTTTTATGGTTGTATTTAATGCACAAGCGAATTCTAGTGATCCCATGTTAGGAGCTTCCTAGCCGGCTCGACATAGGAGTGAAGTAGGAGCTTGTAGAGTTGGGGAAGTAAGTACGCCACCCCACGAATGGTATTAAGGAATACACCCGTCATCCACGCGACTAATACACACTAATTAACCGGTAAAAGATAGTTAGGGAGTAAGGAAATCTAAGTAAACACATTTCTCTACACATAAGTTTCTCACCACATTTCATTTTTGTTATTTTATTTTATTTGCATTCGTAGTAATTTGGGTTAGTTGACTAGCAACTAATTCCGCCCACTCCTTCAAAACCGAGATTTTATTTGCTTTCATAAAATTATAAAAACATAAAAAAGAATCTTCCTCAACCCTTAGACCTAATTAGAGTAGCCTTTCATACCTAACGAACACTATTCCCTGTGGAGAACGATCAATCCCCCGTACTTACCACTACACTATACTACATCGGTCAGGTACACTGCCTGGTGGGGTTGTAAGCCTCTTGAGATCCCTCGAGAGGTAAAACCTGTTGTAAGGTTACAAAACCACGCAATTAAGTTTTTGGCGCCGCTGCCGGGGAATAGTTATTGTTTAGGTTGAATTTTTATTTCTATTAGGTCTACTCACTAGATTCCTTTCTAGTGAGATTTTTATTTTATTTTTCTAGGTTTTCTTTAGTCTATCTTATTTCTTTGTGTGTTTGTTCGTAATTTCCATTGACTCTTCCGTTCACCATTATGGAGAACGCGAATCCACCATACTACCAGCCACGTAATTCACCCACTCCATATGACATCTTGATGTTTAAACAACATAAAGATGAACCTCTCTATGATACATGGACTCGTTTTAAATATTTACTCCAAAAAGTCCCTCATCATAACTTCGATTTTTGGTCCCTAACTCAAATCTTTTACAATCATGTCGACCGACATGCCCAAAGGGACATTTACCATATTGCCGGCAGGGATATTAGGGAATTAAGTGCTGAGAAAGCATGGGAAGCTATTGAGAATTGTGCCCAATATTATTATATGGTAGACAACCCAACAAACATTAATACAAGTCAATTGACCACAAATTTCAAGGATCATGAAACAAGTTTGTTTGGGGATGAGGGTAGAGTTGAGCCACCTAGCTGCATGTCATGGTTAGGCACTACCATAATACAGGGTGAACACTTAGGTTATCTTGATGTGATGGAGGATCTAGCCGAGCATGATCACATTGATCAAAAAGACCTAGGTTTTATGATCGATGACGATGAATCTCAAGAAACACATGATGAATCTTTTGGGCAATTTGAATATAGCAGTCAGAATTTGAGGATGATCCTTATGATTCGGATATAGAAGTTGAGATGCCTAGAGAAGCACTTGAGATACTAGGGAAAATGTTAGGGTTAGATTCTACTAAAACACATGATGAGGATACAGGTGATCTTGACACAAGGAATGATGAGGTAAGTAACATAAGCCCACCAAGTACCCCACAAATCCTACCATCATTTGAGGCACACACACCGCCCGTGACTTACCCGGAAGAAGTTGAGGAGACTATAGGAACCCCAATAGAGGTAGAGCCCTTGTACCAAACACAACTAGAAGAAGTATGTTTGAATACTTGTGATCACAACCTTACTCTTAGTTCTATGGAAGTTCCTAGTTTTGATGAACCGGAGCCTCAGCCAAAACCGTTACCTAATCTTCCATCCTTAGATGTGAATTTAGGAATTGAAAAAGGTCCCGATCCACCCATCAAACCATGTAGTCCGGGTAATGTTAAGATTAAGGTAGTAGACTCTAGGCCATGTGGAGTGGAAGCTAATATAGGAGTGAACCGTGACCTTACATACATACATCACCCATTTATGATTGATCACAAGAAACATTATGGGTTTAAACCGGGTTTATTAGGTCAAAGTGGATTCTTAACTTGGAGTCTCTCGAAGTTGATAGAAGATGATCCCTTTCTAGGAGAAAACTTCAATTCACCCATTGACCCAATTGAACTAAGTAAGGTTATGATGATTGGATCCCATATCTTTGAGCATATAATTCATCCACCACTCTTTCCTCACGTGGCATACTTCCACCAAGATGGTGTGTATCGCTACTTTCACCCACACTTAATCCTAAGTGTAGGGAAAACCTCCCCTATTTCCGTTAAATAAGGGTAGAGTCAGGCTCGTGACTCGAACAAAAACAAGCGCTCTTGGGAGGCAGCCCATGCTTTATTTGCTTTGTGTGTTTATTTATTTGTTTGTTTGATTTTATTTGTTTCCATATGTGTGTTTAATTTTTATTCTTATTGATTCATGTTCAAAACTAATTTGTGAAAATGCTTTATTTTGTTTTTAACTTCGTCTTAACTACATATAAAGGTATTTTGCAAAAGATAAGTGTAAGGGAAATCTAAATCGGTTTATTAGAACACAAATGAACATGAATCGTAATAATAATAAATTAGCATACATATTATTATTCGTTTGAGTCAAATGCTTGTATCGAGTCATAGTGATGTTTTGCAGGATTTCCAGGAAGTAAGGTAAAGGTTTTTCCAGAAATTTTCCGGAAACTTAAAATGAAAATTTTTGTCAGGTCATTTCTGACGGCGTCAGGGGTTATAACCTGACGGCGTCAGATTTAATTTCCAGAAATTTTTGAAAGTTTTGTTTTCATAAAAAGTTTTATTAAAATCTCCAACTTATAATCTCCAGGAATCTGCAAAATTATCATTCCACAAGCATTATATCCTTATATATAGATTTTTCCCGCCGATGTTATGCAGGTTTTCGTGTTTGTTTTCTCAGGTTTAACAGGTTATTTTGGACAAGGAGATGTTTTTGGAATCAAGCTTATGGCGATGCATTAGTCATGGAGCTTCAACATTCTCTTTGGAGGAAGATTTAACCGTGTAATTTCATTATCCACCGAGCGAATCAGGGGAGTATTTGATTTCATTCTTTTACTTTTTGCTTTTACATCTTATTATTTGAACATTGGGGACAATGTTCATCTTAAGTGTAAGGGGAGGGTAAAAGTACGATTTTAGAGAATACAATTGCGCTTGATTTTTGTTTGTTTGATGGTAGATGTGTAATAAAACTGAGAGAAATACTTGTTAAGGTAATTTTAGTGCCAAATTTAAAATTTTTTTACAACATATAGGAGTGAAACTTTGATCTTAATGAGCGTCTCACGGATAGGAGTTATATGACTAGCACAAAAACCGTACCACTAAAAAATTTTCCACCCCCAAATATGTGAGGTTCGCCCCTAGAATTGGTAGGAAAAGCATTTATGCTATGATGTGTGTACCGGTA
The DNA here is from genome assembly GCA_021014915.2 of Artemisia tridentata subsp. tridentata. Lineage (NCBI taxonomy): Eukaryota > Viridiplantae > Streptophyta > Magnoliopsida > Asterales > Asteraceae > Artemisia > Artemisia tridentata. The sequence goes on from CP139505.1 coordinate 380,547,961, forward strand.
GCACTTAGATTCTAGAACTTGCGTTAGGACCATTCCAAGGCCACAAGTGAGACTACATTCGTGTAGTTAGATTTACTACATGATAAGAGGCATTAGGATTAACCCATTGTTTTACACCTGTGTTTTTGTTATAATTACTTTGGCTACATTAGTCAAGTAATTCTCCCACACCCTTTGCGTTGTACTCATTTTTAGTACACGATACCCCTAGTACACCCCTCAGAGCCTATCTTTTCGTTTTGACCTTTAAGCATTTTACTTAAAGGAAGAATTTGTTTACACCCCACTAAAATGTACACCCAAATCGCCTTAGCCTACCTTGTATGCACTCATTTTTAGTGCATTATTGTTACAACATTTGTTTAAACCCAAGTTAATTATCTAGTTGATTACATGGTTGCTAAGTCGAGTCATATCCTTGTACATATTGTTTTGGGACGATTGGGACTCATGGGTAAAGTACTAGTGTAATGGAGTAATGGGGAAGAACATCATTTATTACCCCCATATGTGCTAAATATTTTAAAAGTACTCCAAGTTTTTCGATTATCTTAATTCGAGTCATTAGATTAGTATTTGTAAAGTTATGTAAAAATTCAAGTGTAAGGGGGATGCAATGCCCCTATGATGTATTATTTTGGATGGTAGGGTAAAAGTGTATGCAAAAAAAAAAAAAAAAAAAAAAAAAAAAAAAAATCAAGAAAAACACAAAAAAATGAGAAAATGAAAAATAGAAAAAAACATACGGACTACCATCCCGTTTTATTTTATGTTTGTTTTATATTTTTGTTATTTTGTTATTTTGTTTCTAGCTTAAGATCGAGTCTAGTCTTGGCTTAGCAACATTGTATAGTACATGTAATTGATCAAGATCTTTAACTCGCCACCAGTAAAATATCCTTTATCCAACAAAACCGTGTTTTCCTTTTCCCTACACCTAACGTTATAACCCATTTAAAAGCCCTCTTTGATAGTTTATCTTTGGTGCTTACGCCTAGTGGAGGAGGTTTTCGATCCTTTCCCAAGCCTATGGTAATCTATTTGCTATGACAGGTAGTGAGAGATATTATCCGTTTTCATTTATGAGATTTATTTTGATGACACTTGAGAGATGTGAGTATCTAAACACTACTTGTGAGGTGCTAGTATGTAATCTCCGTGCTTATTATGATTGAAGTGGAACGATTATTTGTTGTAATTACTTTTATGTTAGCATTAAATGACCCCTAACTTGTATTTTGATTAGAATAAAAGCGCATTTGCTTGAGGACAAGCAAATCTCAAGTGTAAGGGTATTTGATGAGGCGAAAAGTGTACCGCTTTTAAGGGGTCATTTAAGCCCTAAATCGTATTTATTTGATCAAATATTGCCCTAAATCGTTCTTTTTGTCATTTTAGGTACTTTTGAGGAGAAATCTGGAAAAGGAGGCATTTTGGACGTTTTTGGAGCATTAAAGTGAAGAAAACGACAAAGTCTCAAAAATCGGCTAAAAGTTACTCTTGACGGCGTCACAATTTACTCTGGACGGCGTCATGCTTTGGCAAGAAAAGTTGGACATGAAATTTACTCATGATAAGCCAGTGAAAATAGCATGTGAATTCTGACGGCGTCACGCTTTAACTTGATCGAGGGCGTCACGGCTTAAATCATAAGGGGACGGCGTCACGTTCACGAGCTGACGGCGTCAAGCCTTGATAAGCCAGAATGGATTTTGGAAGAGCTAAAGAGGGACGGCGTCAAGAAGGTCATCCGGGAACCCTAAAAGCGGCGAGGTGACGGCGTCACACTCCATAAGGTGACGCCGTCAGATCCAAAAATCTATATATAGTTTTCTAATCTTTTGTCATTAAGGAGAGCTTAGTGTGTGGAATTTTGGGATAAAACCCTAAGACGATTTTAGCTACTTTTTCAGGGCTTTTTGCCTTGAGATCTTCCATGTTTCATTGAAAGATAAGTTATCAATTAATCATTCAATATGTCTATGTGTTGTTTGATTCTATCTTATTCTTGTCTTTTGTTTAACATGTTAGGCTAATTTTATCTTGTGTTTGCTTAGATCTAATGAAACTTAGCTATTGATTATTGGTTGTTAGTGTGTTGTTAGTTGTATTGGATGATTGTTTATCTATGTTAGGCTTAAGAAAACTGGCTAACTTCCTATTCGGTAACTTGCTTGAACGTCTTAAGAAACATGAACCAAACGCGTACTAAAGGTTTTTATGGTTGTATTTAATGCACAAGCGAATTCTAGTGATCCCATGTTAGGAGCTTCCTAGCCGGCTCGACATAGGAGTGAAGTAGGAGCTTGTAGAGTTGGGGAAGTAAGTACGCCACCCCACGAATGGTATTAAGGAATACACCCGTCATCCACGCGACTAATACACACTAATTAACCGGTAAAAGATAGTTAGGGAGTAAGGAAATCTAAGTAAACACATTTCTCTACACATAAGTTTCTCACCACATTTCATTTTTGTTATTTTATTTTATTTGCATTCGTAGTAATTTGGGTTAGTTGACTAGCAACTAATTCCGCCCACTCCTTCAAAACCGAGATTTTATTTGCTTTCATAAAATTATAAAAACATAAAAAAGAATCTTCCTCAACCCTTAGACCTAATTAGAGTAGCCTTTCATACCTAACGAACACTATTCCCTGTGGAGAACGATCAATCCCCCGTACTTACCACTACACTATACTACATCGGTCAGGTACACTGCCTGGTGGGGTTGTAAGCCTCTTGAGATCCCTCGAGAGGTAAAACCTGTTGTAAGGTTACAAAACCACGCAATCAAAACCTTATTTTCTCGTCGGATGTTAGCCCTTTTGGAATTTCATTTGCAACAATAAAGTTTATATAGTCGGCATACCATGGTGTATTATTATTTCTCTTAATTCTTACCATCATAAGGTGTTCATCAGGAAAGTCATAAACGATTTCCCTTTCATCAAGCACCTCCATATCGGGGTTCTCAAGTCTAGATAAGTGGTCAGCAGCTAGATTCTCGGCACCCTTTTTATCTTTAATTTCAATATCGAATCCTTGGAGCAATAAAACCCACCTAATAAGCCTTGGCTTGGCATCCTGTTTATTGAACAAATACTTCAAAGCAGAATGGTCAGTGTAAACCATAGTTTTTGACAATATAAGATATGACCTAAATTTATCGAATGCAAAAACTACTGCTAAAAGTTCTTTTTCAGTGGTGGTGTAATGTTCTTGGGCATTATTTAATGTTTTGCTAGCATAATAAATTGGCTTAAATTTATTTTCTATCTTTTGGCCAAGTACAGCTCCAACAGCATAATCACTAGCATCACACATTAGTTCAAAAGGTAGATTCCAATCTGGCGAAATTATAATAGGTGCAGAAGTTAGTTTTTCTTTAAGTATATTAAACGCCTTTTTGCAATCTTCAGAAAAATCAAACTTCGCATCTTTTAGCAATAATTGGGTCATAGGCCTAGATATCATTGAAAAATCCTTTATGAATCTACGATAAAATCCAGCATGCCCTAAAAAACTTCTAACACCTTTTACATTAGTGGGGTAAGGTAGTTTGGCAATTACATCAATTTTAGCTTTGTCGACTTCTATACCTTTCCCAGAAATCTTATGTCCTAACACAATTCCCTCTCTAACCATAAAATGACATTTTTCCCAATTAAGAACAAGGTTAGTTTCTTCACACCTAGAAAGCATTTTATCAAGTTTAAAGAGACAATCACTAAATGAGTTACCGAACACCGAGAAGTCGTCCATGAAGACTTCCATAAAGTCTTCTACCATTTCATGGAAGATAGCCGTCATACAACGTTGGAAAGTAGCAGGGGCGTTGCATAGTCCGAACGGCATCCTCCTATAGGCGAAGGTTCCATAAGGGCAGGTGAAAGTCGTCTTCTCTTGATCCTCGGGGGCAATGGGTATTTGGAAGAAACCTGAAAAACCATCTAAAAAACAATAATAATCATATCCTGATAGTCTTTCTAACATTTGATCAATAAATGGAAGAGGGAAGTGATCTTTTCGCGTAGCATCATTGAGTTTGCGGTAGTCGATGCAAACTCTCCATCCAGTAACAGTTCTTGAAGGGATTAGCTCATTGTCGTCATTGAGTACTACCGTCATTCCTCCTTTTTTTTGGTACAACGTGGATAGGACTGACCCACGAGCTGTCGGAAATTGGGTAGATAAGTCCGGAGTCAAGTAATTTCACAATTTCATTTTTCACCACATCTTGGACTTTTGGATTCAAACGCCTTTGGGGTTGGATAGTAGGTTTGAATTCATCTTCCATAAGGATTTTATGTGTACAAAATGACGGGCTAATTCCCTTAATATCAGACATCTTCCATGCTAATGCTCCTCTTCGTTTATATAGAGAAAAGAATCAAGCAAATTACTTTTTAACAATTTCTGAGTAAATTGATTAATCGTGTCATCAGAAACATCGATATTATAGCATTCATCATCTTCATAATTAGTTTTACTCATAGATTGTTCCATATTAAATTCAACCTCATCTTTTCCTATGGTAAGAGTTATCTTTTTATTAAAAACATCAATGGTGTCTTCCGAACCAGTTGGGGAAAATATCGAACATTGTTCTTGAAAATTAAAGACAGGTAGATTTCAAAGTAAAAACTTCCTAGTGTAAGGGTAAGTTAGAATATTTTTCGTTCGGGAATAAGAAAAATAAAAGTTGTTGATATCTGCAAACGATGCGCCGTATCCAGTAAGTTGGATACACCGTATCTTATTTCGTTAAAATTTAATCAGACTTTTATTCAGAAAACAGATACACCGCTTCTAATTTTAGAATGCGCCGTATCCAGTTTAAATTATCAAAAATCGATTATATTTATTAAAATTAAATGCGTCGTATTAACAAAAGCTAATGCGCCGTATTTTCGTTACGTTTCAAAATAAAAGATTTTTGATTTAGTAGATGCGCCGTATCGATAAAGATCAATGCGTCGCTTTTGTTTAATAATTCGAAAAAACTGTTTTTAATTTAAATAGAAAATACGCCGTATCTGTTAAAACAGATGCGTCGTATGGCGTTAGGGTTTAGAAAAATTTCTTATTAAAAACAGAATACGCCGTATCTTGGGGAAAGACGCGTCGTACTCGAATTTATTAAACGCGTTGTATTTTATAAAAATTAAACGCAATACGTCGTATCTGTTAAAACAGATGCGCCGTATCGTTTGTATTGGCACAATACAACGAAAGCAGAATGCAGAAAAATACAGAAAAAGAAAAACAAAAATAAAAACAAACAAAAAGAAACAAAAATTACAGAAATAAAAAACACACAAAAAGAGAAAATATGCAAAGTATACAATGAATGCAATCTATCTAATATATAACAGGGTTAGTGGTTAGAATCTAAAATAAACTAAAAAGAAAAACCTAATTAAAATATTAATCAAATTAACAGATAATAACAATTCACTCCCCGGCAACGGCGCCAAAAACTTGATGGAGCGTGATGTGTCGTTGCGGTTTAGCAGTATTAATGCCTACTCAAGTTTTAAATTTATATTTAGCCGACTTATCAATAACACACACACTTAACGAGCAGTGTACCCGGTCAGTATGAATATAATGGTAAGTAGAGTGTCGATCACTAAGAGTGGAACGTATTATCTAGTTATTCTAATCAGTATTTTAATATCCTAAGTTAGCTATACAACCTAATCTATCGCAAGGGGGTTCAGCCTGAGAGACTGGCACGGTTTGGTTATGATTAAATAGAAAACTAAACTAATGAGCACGAATCAGCGATTAGCACACACGTACACAGATAGATACTCGAGACAATAAGAAGACCTGTCCTGATAATTAAGTAGCTTGTCACTTGTTTTATTGATAGTTTTATATGAAGTGTATATAATTAAACCTTTCTCGTTGGCTCTAATCTTATCGGCGAGTAAACTCTTAATGATTACTTATGTCTATCCTATTTATTCAAGAGACGCTAAAATAAATAGGCGAGGAAGGGGCATGGCGACCCAAGCAAGACTCAGCTAGACACAGAGGTTATCAATGCACTAATAAAAGTCACCAAATACATCAACATATAAACTTTAATTAATGGGAAAGCAATATTAAGGGGAGTGCATGATCTTTCGTAGTCACATGACACAAGCCCATCAATCCTGATGAATTAAAGTGTACTAAAACAATAAAACAAAACTACTTAATGAGTTGAATACATGCAGGACCTTCTTACAGCTCTTGTATCTTCGTTTAGGGTGTGTCTTGTGCTGCTTGGTCGTCTGAATTCGGCTCTAGGGTTATTTCTTCACACTGTCCAAGACTCCAAAATCTAAGCTCTCGAAATTCGTCTGGCCTTGGGGTATTTATAGTTTTTGTCTGAGGGATCGATGCGGCGCATAGAGTTGATAGATGCGGCGCATTGACTTAACTTCGGGTAGGGTCCAAGATTAATATATTCAGGAATATTCGTACACCGTCTTCAGATGCGGCGTATCTTGATCTTTGTATGCGGCGCATGTACTTGGATTGTAACTTGTGAAATCTTGATAGTGATACGCCGTATGTTAGAAGTATATTGCGGCGTATCTGGAGTAGAACGAGCTTGATCTTCTGGATTTCAGTAGGCTTTTGACATCTTGCTTGTTTTGCTCCATAATTAGTCCAAAATCGCCAAGTTTCACATAATGCTTGTTTTTACCTGAGAATTACTAAAGTAAACATTAATGTATCGATTCTCATATATAATATAATAAAACAAGTCAAATAAATAGGATAAATGATGATAATAATATGTACTTATTTGAGTTCATCATGCTCTCGGATTTTTCTTTTCAGTTCTTGACAAAACCTCACATTCTCAGGACTCTTGATTGGAGAGGCCATCATGAGGAAACCCATCATTTCCTTGATCCTCGATAGATCAATATCATTCCACCTCTGGAAGGCTGGGTCTCCGAACTCATCAGTGAAGAACAACCCTCTTTCAGGTTGTTCGATGACCACATTCCTTCTGAATGGAACACCTTCAGGGAGAGCTCTGTTGTAATCCAGACCAGGGACCTTGATCTCAGGCTCTGCTTCAATCTTCTTTCTCTTTCTTGAGGAAGACTGAGAAGGTGCAGGCTATTCGACTGAAGCTGGAAGAAGAGAGAGAATGCCAAGTTCCTGAGGTGTTGCAGCCAACTTTTTATACCTCAGACTGAGGGATTTCATCAGGTTTGGCACAACAACATTTTGCTTCTTCTCAATTAGTGGACCCAGTTCATCCAGTTCTGAGATCCCAAAGTCTGCGAATCTGAAAGGTTCATGAACGTCAAAGACTCTCTTGTCATTACTTCTGTAGACAGTTAGAATTGCAGGCTTGGAGTTTTTATGAATCTTGACATCAGTGATTGGTTCTGGCTTTAACCTGTTTGTCATGACCCACTGATATCTTGCAATCCTGTTCTGCCTAATCTCTTCAGTCCTTTTCATTCTTTCTTCCCTTCTCTGCCTGAGGGCAGTCATTTCAGCATTCTGAGCTTCCACAAAGCTATTACCACCTTCCCTTTTAGCAAGGTCTTTTGCCTCAATCCCAATCTTCTCAGCCTCTTCTCTTGCAACCTGAATGAGAGCAAGCTTGTTCTGCCTTTCATCTTCAGCAGCTTTCTTCACTGCCTCCTCTTTCTCCATGTGAGCTTGAATTTCAGCATGAGTGAGAAGTTCCATCACCCCATTGATTTCATAAGGAACCCTGACTGGTTCATCAGGGTCTGGCCTTCTTTCCTTGGAGGCAGGTACCAAGATTGTGGGCTCAGGCTCAATGGTTGTGAGAATGCCCTTGCCTTTGTCTTGGTGGGATGAAGATGAGGTGGCTTCAGGATTCTCCCCCTCAGTGTGAGAAGGAGGTTGTTCTTGTTCAGGTTGTGGAGGTTCTTCAGTGACTTTCTCCCCCTCAACTGTTGCTTGACCCATAGTGAGAGCAAGAGTTGGTTCGCTCACTGAAGTTGAGGGAGCTTGACCTTTGAAGGCCTGATAGATCTCAGTCATCATGGACTTGATGTCTGAGGTGTCCTCCTGAAGAGTTGAGACCTTAGTCTCAAGAGAAGCCTGAGAAGCCTCTAATGCAGTCATCCTTGGCCCAAGATTCCAAGCCAGGGAGGAAGAAGACGATGCCAAAGATGCCATGTGGGACTCCATAAGACCCAGGGAAGATCGGATGGAGTCCACTGAAGAGTTGAGGATCTCAGCACAGTTACCAGCTCAGTCAACTGAGAAGTTTGTTGCTGGTAAGTTTCTGAAGCCTGAAGAATTTTCTTGTTTAGCTCAGGGTCATCTTTCACTGACTCTTGAATAGTGTCAACGCTCTTTTGTAAGTTGGTGAGAGACTCGTTGAACATTTTAAAGTTGTAATCAAGATTTGTCAGGGAGAAGGAGATAGATGACTTGTGCTCATTTACATCATCATGATAGGATTCCACTGATTCCTTCAGGTTGACATAATGAACAGCTGCTTCAGTGTGCTGGTCAAACATTTCTTCAGTCAGACCTTGGAAGAGAGCCTTGTTGGTCTTTAGCAGGAACTTGACCAATTGTCTCTCAGTGAGAGGAAGAATGTTGTCATACTTGCTGAGGATGTTGTCAGTATCCGAAGAACCAGCAGCTTCAGATTCTGATTCTTCACTTGGATGTGGAGATGACTGATGTGATTGTTCAGGTTGTACATCAGTTTCCATATCCTCACTAGCCTCAAAGATTTCTTCCTCACTCTCTTCCTTGAGCTCATTATCAGAATCTTCAGAATCAAGAAGAGCCTGAACATCCCCCATAGACTCAAACTCAAAAAGGTTAACCGGCTCCTCCTCATAAAAGGACTTGCCTTGGTTTTGGCCAGGTCCTGACCCCGCCATAATAACTGATTTGGTTTTATCAGCCTGGCTAGTCATAATAACTGATTTCTCATCCTGAATTTTGGGGGCAGTTCCTAAGAGACTGGATCCGCCTGAGGTGGTTGTGGGTTCCGTATCAGCGGGTGGTTTATATCCCTCTGAGTCTTTGTCCCCCTGAGCGCCTTCAACTACTGACGGGTGTTTTCCAGTAGTATCACTAGGCACTTTTTGTGATGGTTGGTGGTCCCCCTTCCCATCAGGGTTGTACTGCCCTTTTGGGGATTTAGGGTCCTTAACTCCCTTGGGTCCTGACTGTGATTTGTCAGTACCTTCATTGGGATGTGATTGGGTGTGGGTTCCCTTCTCAGTTGAGTAGTGCTGCCCAACCGAGGATATAGGACCCTTTTCTCCCTCAGGCTCTGATTGTGATTTATCAGTGCCTTCATTGGGATGTGAATGGGTTGAGGTTCCTGACTCCAATGACTTGTTTATGTCAGTGGAATCATGAGAAAGAGGGGGTTTGCCCGAGGATACTGAGGATGATTGCTCAGTGACCTTCGTTGGCCTTTGTTTTGTGGTCAGGGGGGTCTCTGTAGTGGGTGTCTCAGAGGTCTGGGCCACATTCAACCCTTTTTTAAGGTTGAGTTGGTTCTGGGCATCAGTCTCAGTGGCGAGTGGTTTGGGTCTAACCACCTTACTGGACTGACCTTTCTTTGTCTTCTTCACCTTCTTTGTAGGTGAAGGTACTGGAGAAACAACGTTCTCCCCCTGAATAACCTCTTGCATGTAGTTAGTCAGGGCAATGGGTTGTACCTCAGTGATGCCACTAGTGAAATTGGTCTTATGTAAGATGTCAGGTTTCATACCTAAGACGTCAGGCCTCACATAGTCAGAACCAAGAAGGTCCTGAAGCACACAGGAAATAAACCTAGGATAAGACAAGTGTTTTTGCCTAGATTTTCCTGAGAGCTTAGCAACAAGGTCACGGAAGATAATACCTCCGATATTTATTTTTCTACCCTCCAAGAGACTGAACAACATCAATTGTTGTGATGAGTTCAATTTCTCAGTGGAGGATTTATTCCCCCCAAGGACCTGAATGACGAATGTCATCAGGATCCTCCAGACTGGGTGGAACCAGGTTTTGACAATTGGAGCCTTTTCTAATAAGGCTCCAGCGGACTCCTTAGGACGTTTAGGGTCATGAGGTCCTAAGAATATCAACTCTCCTTTGACCTCTTGGTCAGTAGGATTGGGCACAAAAGCCTTAGCAAAATCAAGACCAGTGGCCTTGATGAAGTCATTGTAACCCAGGGAGAGGGTCCTTCTCCCATTCATCACTGTGAAAGTGATGATGGATTCTTTGGTGTCTTTTGGGCTAGTTGCCACAGCAGTACACCAGAATTCCATCAAGTAGTCATGGTAGATGACTGAGGGGGTTTTGGTAAATGCTTTTGCAAGAAAACAGTTTTGAAGATATTTCATTACGTTCTTGTAAGCATGGAACTTTTGTGGATAGGAAAAGTTTCCCACCACATTGTTCTTGGTGAGGTCTACACCCTCCGATGTGAAATCCACATTAGGGGCGTATGTCACAGCTTTAGAAGAAGCCATATTTGTTGGTAAGTCTGGGTAACAAAGATGGTTGGGATTTCTTAAAGCTAAGAACACACACACTATTAGTTTTGAGAAAAAAAAATGGGCAGAATTTGCTTAAAATTTCTAATAGACGTGTGTGTTGTTATTTTGGTTGGGGTATTTATAGGGAAGTGAAGTGGAGGGTATTTTAGGCATTAAGCGGATTTTATTTATTCAAAAAGAATTTTTGGAAACTATTTTGAATAAAATGTTTTGGGATCCGCATTTAATGCCAACACTCCACTTTTCCCTGGTTTGGCGCAACAGTCAAGGTGAACAGTTGAGCAGTTCTGCAAAGGGATAATTACTAAAATAGCCCGATTGCCCAAGTGCTAAGAGTATCTGTCCCGATCTCAAAAAATTCCCCCTTAGCCCAAGGGCAACCGTATATTCACGTATTGTACGGTAGTGTATTTTGGGCAACTTTTATTTGTTGGGCAACCGTATACTTTACAGATGGTTTTTTGGTCATTTCAAAAATTTTACACTGTTCACTGCTTTCATTACTGTTCATACCGTATTCGAAAATAAAAATTTAAAAACAAACAGCATCTCCTCTATACACTTCTTCCCTCCATCTCGTTTCACAGTCACGGTCAAAAAAAATAAACTGGGTTTATGTTCGCGCTTGTTTATCTTGTTACACTATTATTTCAATCTCCAATCTACTACCATTGTTTTCCCTGATTGTCATCTGAAAACTGAGTAACTGTTCATTGAACAGTGTTCCAATAAAATCATTTAACACCGTCGATTGTTTGTTTGATTCGAAAAAATGTGGTATAATATGGTATGTACAGCGTATTACGAATCTTTATTACATTTGTTTTGTATCGTTATTGATTTTTGTTTATCTGGTATAATATAGTGTTGTTTGTTTGTTTATGCATTTATGTGGATTATGATTTGATTTTTGTTTTGGGATGTATTTGATAAGCCACGATTTTGGGTTGTATCTGATACGCCATGCCTGATTCAAATAAGGTCATAAGCAAAACACCCTATTCTTATGGTCCAACACTAAGTGGTTGTAGTTAAGTTGTAATCATCTGAACTGTGTATGATAGTGTTTACGCTGGCTGTATACATGTGTTCAAACTTATTTTGTTATGAATTGTATGTTCTGAGTTAACATATTTTTTCCTTTTAGGACTATGAAGCTAAACTAATCATTAGTAGCAAACTCAACTACTTTTGGTTGATAAATCGGAAATTAGACGCAAAACGACGGAACTTGTTTAGGAGTACATGCTTTGGAAAATGGTTGGATTTGTTATACTTTGAACATGAAACACACCTCATTGACTATATGGTACGGAAACAAAGAAGAGTGGACGAGTCTCATTATGATATGCCCTTTATCTATTACCTAGATGGACATACTCTGCATTTTGGTCGTCCTGAGTTTTGTCTAATGACGGGGTTGCGGTTTGGAAGTGTGAGCTTTGAGTTATACACTTCTGGTGCTCTCAAATTTCGTGATAGGGTGTTTCCTGACAAGCGAGGTTTGATTGTAACCAACTTAGACCTTATTGGTGTCATCGAGGATGAAGAGCAGTTTCGCAAGCTATGTGATGAAGACGCAATACGGATATCTCTTTTGTTAGTCTTAGAGGTGATCTTTATGGGTCGTTTATTGACATCCCAAGTTGATGACACATTGATGAGGTTGGTTGAAAACCTAGAAGCTTGGAATGCATTTCCGTGGGGTGAACATATTTGGACCCATTTATATGACCAACTTCATAATGTAATGGATAAGCACACGGATAACCACCTTTTAGTATTGAAGAAAAACCCAAAATCTGTTCCGACCTATACTTTGTCTGGATTTGTATTTGCTTTCCAGGTTTGTATTTATTTTTATTAATAATATATTTTTCAGCCGAACATTTTGATGGACTGATTGATATGTTTGTGTTTTACAATTTGTTTAGATTTGGATACTCGAGTCTTTTGAAAGATCTGAACGTTGGTGGAGTAAAGACCCTGATGTGCGTGTCGTTGTGTTCAAGTTTTAAAATTTATAAACACGATTTATCCAATTCTCTAATCACACATACGAGCAAGTATACTCGTCCGTGGTAGTAAAGGTGGGTAAGTCGAGATCGTCCCAAGGGAATTGGGGTTTAGGTTTAGTAAATAAGTTTTAGCAAAATGGAGTGTCAATCCAATTTGAAGCAAATTAAAAATAAACAAGCAAGGTTCAATTAATCAAAAACAAATATACTTGTGTGTAGGTTCCATGACAATTGTTTAGAGTAACCAATCAAGTAGGGTGTTACTTGTAATGATGCACAACTTAAAATGAATGATTCACAATCAATGGTTTTTATCATGAGAAATCATATCTAAGAATTCAATCTCCTAGTTAACTCCTTTCGGCCATTATTAACTATTACGATAATTCTATTAAGTCCTTTGTGTTGTTTGAAAGCATGTCTTATCTTAAGAATTCCTACGAATCCTTTCGGCCTTTTTCGTGATGAAATCGTTTCCAAATCCATTTTAATGAGTAAAGGTGTTGCTTGTCACACACCACAATCCATACTAATTCGTGCACTAACTTTTTGGAATAAAAACATAAAGAAAACTCCTTTCGGCCTTTTGAATCTTTGAAAATGTTTTTACCAACCAATTAAGCAAGACTAGATTTTATCTCAACAAACTCATAAAACAAGATATGTTTTCATGCATCACTATGATAAGATTACTCCAACAATTGTCACATCATCCACACACAAGTATAACTAAATTACTCCATAACAATCATAACCAAACACACATAATTAACCAAACTTTCATTCATCATATAGTAAAAGTAAAAATAGTTCATGATAACTCAACAAGAAATACCTATCAAGGAATTACAAGAACTAGAATTGTGGAACTATAGCAATCCACACTCCTCCAATCGCCTATTATCACAAGTAAACAACTCCACACACGGACGCAACTCTTGAGACTCGAACTCAAGATCTCCTGGACGTTTTCACAGCAACTCCAAGCTTTTGGGCAATAATAATAATAGTGGTGTAGCTTTCTTAGGTTATGTCACTTCCCCCAAAAGAACTCTCTTTGCAAACTAACCAAGGGTTCCTTAAATAAGTGAGGAAACCCTTCTTATCCAAGTAAAAACGTCCCCTATGAATTAACAGCTGAGAAATGATAAGCCTTAATGATTATGGGGCTTAAATTCACCATTTAATGCAACTTTGTAACTTCAGTTTTGGCCAACCGATCGGTATTTGGCTCCATCCGATCGGTTGGAGCTCTCGGTGTTTCTAACTTCACTCCATCCGAATCGGATGCGGGCGGCGTCCGATCGGATGGATGTTCCTGCTGTGCACTTTTGTTTTCTTTTATTCATTTCTCGTTACTTGCTTGATCCTTCGCTGTACCATTGATTTCCTTCATAAAACTTGATCTTTTCTTGATACATTACGCATAGAAGTCTTGGTCTAATCAATTCTTTGAAGTATCAAGTGGTTTCTTTCTCGTAATTCTCCTTATGTGCATAATCTCTTCATTTCTTCGTGTTTTCCTCCATTTTTCCTGTACTTGGCTATATTTACTTGCATACACACTTTTTCATCATTTAGCAACAAATACATGCAAATATAACCAAATATAATGCACAAAACTAGCAATAACGCACCTAAAAAACATGTTAGATTTAAGCGTTATCAAATCCCCCACACTTGAGTTTTGCTCGCCCTCGAGCATGTCTAATTTTTAGAAAAACTGAACTCAATGGCATTTTCATTATGTTCATAAAAAAATCCTTGAAATGTAAGCAAATTAAATTGAGTTTAGTTAACATCACCAAGTACCTCACAAAGGAAATTTTAAATTCACACAACTCTCGATAGTAGATTTGATTGTATATCACTCAATTGCCCAGGCGCGATTCATGTCTCTTACCATAAGCTTGTACTTGTATCAAAACAACAAAATAAAACATCAAAGAGGTCTTTTCTTTGGGTTTAGGCTTCAAAAAGGGTTTTGATTACCTAGCTAATGTATAGATATCTCATACAAGTACATCATAATTCGCTAACAACGAATCCTTGCATAGTCAAGCAGCGGATGGTCACCAGATCGTGCCTTGGTTCGCTAACGACGTTACTTGCATAACGGATGGTCACCAATTTACTCACCAGATCGCTAACAACGCTTTTCAACTATCCAAAAACTCGGATGGTCACTACAACATACATGTGCTACATATCTAAACAAAGCCATCACTAAATCCGAATGCTCGAATAAAGTAATTGGTAAGGGAAAGGGATAAGACATGGGAATTTGATTTGGTTCTAAAAAAAACAAAAAATCAAGCCCAAATTCAATCCTAACTCTTTACATCACAAATGATTACTCACCAAACTTCTTCGATCATTATTCCGCACTTCATATAAACTTCATCTTCCATAATAACTCTTTGAATATCTTATTTCCACACATACATAGCTCATTGGCTTTTTTTTTTTTTTTTTTTTTTTTTTTTTTTTTTTTTTACACCCCCACACTTTGGATGAGCACACGCTACAAAAAATATAAATAAGAGTAGCGACCTCCTCCTTCATTGGAACAACATATACACATACAAGGTGTGGTCAATCATGCAATCATCAAAAAATAAATCGTTTCGAACTTCATTTGGACTTGATTCGGGAAAGTCTAAGGTGTATGGTGTAATAATTTTCTGGTTAAATCAAAAGAAAAGATAGGCTCAAAAGGGTGTAACTAAGGGTATCTAGCATATAATGCTAACAAATGGGTTCCAATTACTAAGGACAACTAACCGATGTGGTTAGCAAAAATGTATTGTAAACAGAAGGCCATTTGGTGAAAATCCTAATTTGCCTCTTATCATTTGAATATATTTTATTACTTGAAAGTAATTTTAACCGTAATGCATAACAAGTACAAGTTCTAGAATTGACATAATCACCGGCACACTCATACGAAATATAAGGCATGAATCCTCACAATTTAAAGTGGTGGTAAAATGTACTTAGCAATAGCTACCAAAAACTCTCAAAACTTGACTACATTCCAAAAAATTTTTCAAAATAACCTTATTATTTACCATTGAATCAATTTCGTCTATCAACTAGAAAAATCAAAGGCGAATAAATTCACAAATTCTAGTCCTTGAAATCCAAAAACAAAAAATTTTAACAAAATTTAAAAAAAAACTTTCCTATTTACTTCCCTCCCCCACACTTAAGTTTTGCATTGTCCTCAATGTAATAAAACGAACTTCAAAGTAAAGGAAATGGAAAGAAAAATAGAAAAAAAAAAACTACCCGGAAAAAATTAGCATTAGCCTAGTTGATCACAAGTAATCTCGTGAATTCTTCCAACTTCCAAAATTGATCAACACTAAGCTTCCGTCAATTCTCCCCCTGCAAATACTGCATACTATGCTCGAAACAAACAAACAAAATACCAAAAACAATAAACCAAACAAACATAAAAATAAACATAATCCAAACAAACCAAAATCAAAACAAATAAATCCTACAAGAGTTAAAGTTTAAAATAGTAGAAAATAGAAAATAGAAATAGTTCAACCATCATTGTTTTGAAACCATAATCATAAACCATCCCAAGTGGTTATTGGCTGAATATCCAAGACTTCTGGAAGCCCTCTTAACTTTCCATTCCTGCTCTCTCTAAGGTTTGTGAACTTTCTTATATCAACACTCCATGGAACAACTGGTTCTCCAAAATCGCTCATTTCTTCTTCATTAAACAATCCAAGATTCCTAGCAATTCTAGAAATAAAATGCCCCGCACATAAGTAATTTCTTGTCCCATCTGCTGCACGCTTGTGTAAATGTTGCACTATTACCCATGCTACGTTCAAATGCCTATAGGGATGCTTCTCATCTAGTGCGTGTAGTACCCATAAATCATCTTCATAGATCACTTCCACACCAGACGTCCTATGTAACAATGACTGCACTATTATCCTATGAAGCACACGTAACAGTGGTTTCTTGATTGTTGACACTTCACTTTCTCCAAACACTAACTTGCTTTCCGTACTAATCCTCTTCCAGTATCCGTTAGCATCAAAATTATTCTTATTCCTTTCTCCACTCATTACCAAAAATTTGAAATCCCTATTACCTAAATCTTCGTCCGAATATAAACCTAATAGGTTTCCAAATTCAAATAGTGTAACCTCGTGTTTTTGTCCCCCTAGTCTGAATTCGAGGAATTTATCGGTGGTAACACCGATATCAGTGATCTTTTCTTTCATCCTCATTGAACACAAAAATTCTAAGCACCATTCCTTGTATATCGGTTCCCTTATGCTCAATGCTTTCATCCACTTGTTGGAAGTCAAAATTCGTCCATCCCAAAGAATCCTAATAAGAAACATGTCCTCCAGAAATTCATCACAACCAAGCTCTTTCATGTCATTCCAGTTCATAATCCGTGGTGAATGAATCTCCCATCCTCCAATCTTAAGAAGTATAGCACTAAAAGCTTTTCGAACACTTGCATCCTCCCCTTTCCACACTAGATTGGGGTGACATTCCGGTATCGGCATATTTTCTCTCTTTCTAATTCCTTCTCTCGTTCTTTTCGCGATTCCTGATCCACCTGCAAGAAATCTCTGTAGAAATCATGATTATTTGTTAGTATAAGAGTATAAGGAACAAAGTTAGATGATTAAGAAGTCCAAAATATTCGATTTGAAAATCTTCAAAAAGTTTTACCGAGAGCTCCATCCGATCGGTATCTCTCTCCATCCGATCGGATGGAGTTGTGACCTTGTCCAGCCGATCGGTAGCAATTCGCAACCGAATCGGTTGTACTCACTGTATTCAAAACAAAAATTTTCCGACTCCAAACTCAATCCTATCTAATTCCACTCTTCCTTATCCTGCATTTCATCAATCATTATGGTCTCTACACATCCCACTTATCTCCGAATAATATCCATAACATACTCGCATAATCAATCTTAAGAACTATGAACATATTCAAAATCAAACCTTATTGATGTTCTAATCCACAATGCATCATCCTAGGAACAATAATCAACATCCAAACAACATCTGGAAATCACTAATTTCTACCCAAAATCGATTCAAAGTTTTGACTTTTTTGATCCAAAAATCAATTAATTCATTCTTCCTCAAAACTTAATCAATCCATCTAATTCTTTTTACTTTGATTTCCTCAATCATTTACCCATCTATTCCAGAAAAATCATGCCTTAATTCGAACTATATCAAAAACGCCTAAATTTTGACCTAATTCAATCAACTCGAATTAAAACCTAATTGACACAAATTAATGATGTTACTTACTTGTTTTGGTGCCATTGATGATCCTTCAACTCTTCTGCAACTCTTAAAATTCTCCTAATGGTCGAATTAATGAACCCCAAGTATGGTGGAATGAGTGTGTGTGTGTTCTTATGATTTTTGAAATCTTGGGTATATATACTTCAATCCATCCGATCAGTATTTCATCCAACCGATTCGGATTGAATTTTTGCAAAGCTTCACTTTTTCTTTCTCTCTTCAATACCTTGACTTTTTGTAAGAACAAATAAAAAGTATTTGACTCCCTTTAAGACTTCTCTTTAAGTAAAAATACCACCAACACACTTATTCTCCCAACTTGTTATCCAAACTATCTCTACAACTTCTAAAAACTAAACTTAACTCCATAGATTAAAAACTTAATAAAACCATAAGATAACCAAAAGGTCTTAAACTTAAATTAAACTTAAATGCAAAACATTAAACTACCATTAAAAAAATGCATTAAAAATAAACAAACATTAGCACAAGCCTTGTGCTTTATTCTTCAACTCTTGCTCTTCAACCTTCAACCTTCAAAATATTCATGCTTCAAGATGTCTTCACTTTGAAATTTACCGGATAACTTTCGATTAGTCACTTGAGTTTTAAACTTCCTTGCAAAATTTCTTCCATCCGGACAAACTACATCAAACTTCACATGCCATTCTCCATCACCTTCTTCTTTCTTGTAAACACTAGCTCCTTCGGGTACCCATTCCAAATTCTTCAATTGAACCGGTAAAGATCCAAGAAAATCTGTCAATTTATGGAACACAAAAATATTCTTGAATGGATTATAGAAAACCTCCATAGCTAATGCTCTTTCCAACTCATCTTCAATACCAAAGTAACTAGGGACAATCGGCCCATATTTAGGTCTTCCCTCTTCATCTCTACCAACTTCAAAACAACCTAAATGGTCTTCTTCTTCTTCTACATCATGTACTTCCTTAATAATCTTGCCTCTAGGTTTTGGATAATAGGTATGCTTTAAGATCCCATCACTAATAGTCATAGTACCTCTACCCATATCTATAATAACTCCGCAAGTTCTCAAAAACGTTCTCCCTAACAACAAAGGTAACTCCTTATCTTCCGGGATATTAAGTACAAGAAAATCGGCTAAGAAAGCTTGATATCCTACTTGCACTCTAACATTCTTCACTTCTCCCATTGCTTTTGCTCTTGAATTGTCCGCCATTGTAAGATTATATTGATTTGGTTGAGGATTACCAAGTCCTAATCTTTTGTACAACGGGTATGGCATCACATTCACACTTGCTCCTGTATCAGCCAATGCATACATTGCATCGGTTCCATTCACCTTAACTGGTAACACAAAATTTCCCGGATCACTCTCTTTCTTGGGCAATCCATTTTCAACTATCCTTTCCCTTGCAAACTCATCAAAATTCTTATCTTCTAGCCTAGTTGTTGCCATCGTAACCGCATCTAACTTCTTACGATAAACCATGTAATTGTTCAACACTTCTATAACCGGCTTCTCTTCCATAAGCTCCTTAAATTTCATTTCCAAGTTCTCCAAAACAGCTTCCTTTTGTTCTTGAGTCAATGGTTTAACTTCTTGAGGTGATTTGGGCGATGAACTAGATGAACTAGCCTCATTTTTAGGGGTGGAGGGTTGGGTAAGTTTGTTAAGTGGTGTTTTCTTGCGATTAGCCTTTCCCATTTTAACAATCTCTCCTTTTCCTTCCTTCTTCTCTACCATATCATCATCAACATCAATTCTCATCTCTCCCATAGCAAAATCAACCCTACATTTAGTTTTCACCATGAAATTTCTACCAAACATAACTTCCGGTTCATCCACATTTCCATATTCCAACACAACAAAATCAATCTTGAAAACATGACCATGAATATTAACTTTCACATCTCTCACTATCTTCCTACCATAACTTTCATAATCAAGCCTAACAAAGCCAAGCTTACCAAGCATTTCTTCCGTAATGTAATTTTCACCATATTCCATATTAAGTTGAGCATCCCAAGCTTTAACTCCTTCCACACCACATGGTGTAGCATACCTCATACATGGTACATCAAACTCTTTAGGTGGTGCTTGTGTAAACACAACTACTCTCTTTTCCTTAGGTAAACAAACACTGCTTTCGCCAACTTCTTCTTTCCTTTCTAAACCAATCTTAGCTTCATCCAAAATGCTTTCCAACTTCTCCAACGAATTTCCTGAATCTCTCAACATCTCTTCCAAATTTCTCAAGTACTCCGAAACATTGCTCAAACTCTCCATTCTACTTAAACACTATCATAACATAACCACAAGACAAAAATTCCAAACTATTAGCGTGAGGGTTAGTTATAATCGAACCTTATCAAAATATCAATCAAACATAAGCTAACAAACAACCTCAAATCATCAAAACATGAAAACAACTAAAAATAAAAAATCATAAAAACTTTTACCGAGGCAACCATCCGATCGGTATCACCTTCCATCCGATCGGATGGGTAAACTGCAAAAGACGAAATCTCACCAACCGAATCGGATGCGGGCGGCCTCCGATCGGTTAGATCGAATTTTTTTTTTTTTTTTTTTTTTTTTTTTTTTTTTTTTTATAAATAATAATAAAACTAACTAATGACAACCTATTTCTAATTTGTTTTTGTGCTTTTTTTTTTTTATATATTTTAAGAAGAACTAAAAAAAAAGAATTAACTAAAAACTAAAACTAATTAACATAATCCTACAATTACTTATTAAGCATTAAACTATGTGATTACTTTTAACTAATGAACTAATGACCATAAAAAACTACTTATTACTCATTCAATAAAAACTTTAAAACTACCAAACATTACAATTAAAATAAATTAACTAACATTAAATATAAAAACTTTCTAATACCCTAATTAATTAATCTAATTAATATACTAATTAAACATAACATTAATAACTCATAAAAACTGAAAAATAACAAAAATTACTAAACAAAAAAATATTAACGAGACCACCAACCGATCGGATGGAAATCCATCCGATTCGGTTGGTCCGAACCAAACTTTTTTTTTTTTTTTACTCTTTAACCTGTTTTAGCTTTCTAAAAAAAAAACTTAAGACTACTAAGCCCAACTACCAAGAAAATCTTAACAATTCCCCGGCAGCGGCGCCAAAAACTTGATGTGCGTGTCGTTGTGTTCAAGTTTTAAAATTTATAAACACGATTTATCCAATTCTCTAATCACACATACGAGCAAGTATACTCGTCCGTGGTAGTAAAGTTGGGTAAGTCGAGATCGTCCCAAGGGAATTGGGGTTTAGGTTTAGTAAATAAGTTTTAGCAAAATGGAGTGTCAATCCAATTTGAAGCAAATTAAAAATAAACAAGCAAGGTTCAATCAATCAAAAACAAATATACTTGTGTGTAGGTTCCATGACAATTGTTTAGAGTAACCAATCAAGTAGGGTGTTACTTGTAATGATGCACAACTTAAAATGAATGATTCACAATCAATGGTTTTTATCATGAGAAATCATATCTAAGAATTCAATCTCCTAGTTAACTCCTTTCGGCCATTATTAACTATTACGATAATTCTATTAAGTCCTTTGTGTTGTTTGAAAGCATGTCTTATCTTAAGAATTCCTACGAATCCTTTCGGCCTTTTTCGTGATGAAATCGTTTCCAAATCCATTTTAATGAGTAAAGGTGTTGCTTGTCACACACCACAATCCATACTAATTCGTGCACTAACTTTTTGGAATAAAAACATAAAGAAAACTCCTTTCGGCCTTTTGAATCTTTGAAAATGTTTTTACCAACCAATTAAGCAAGACTAGATTTTATCTCAACAAACTCATAAAACAAGATATGTTTTCATGCATCACTATGATAAGATTACTCCAACAATTGTCACATCATCCACACACAAGTATAACTAAATTACTCCATAACAATCATAACCAAACACACATAATTAACCAAACTTTCATTCATCATATAGTAAAAGTAAAAATAGTTCATGATAACTCAACAAGAAATACCTATCAAGGAATTACAAGAACTAGAATTGTGGAACTATAGCAATCCACACTCCTCCAATCGCCTATTATCACAAGTAAACAACTCCACACACGGACGCAACTCTTGAGACTCGAACTCAAGATCTCCTGGACGTTTTCACAGCAACTCCAAGCTTTTGGGCAATAATAATAATAGTGGTGTAGCTTTCTTAGGTTATGTCACTTCCCCCAAAAGAACTCTCTTTGCAAACTAACCAAGGGTTCCTTAAATAAGTGAGGAAACCCTTCTTATCCAAGTAAAAACGTCCCCTATGAATTAACAGCTGAGAAATGATAAGCCTTAATGATTATGGGGCTTAAATTCACCATTTAATGCAACTTTGTAACTTCAGTTTTGGCCAACCGATCGGTATTTGGCTCCATCCGATCGGTTGGAGCTCTCGGTGTTTCTAACTTCACTCCATCCGAATCGGATGCGGGCGGCGTCCGATCGGATGGATGTTCCTGCTGTGCACTTTTGTTTTCTTTTATTCATTTCTCGTTACTTGCTTGATCCTTCGCTGTACCATTGATTTCCTTCATAAAACTTGATCTTTTCTTGATACATTACGCATAGAAGTCTTGGTCTAATCAATTCTTTGAAGTATCAAGTGGTTTCTTTCTCGTAATTCTCCTTATGTGCATAATCTCTTCATTTCTTCGTGTTTTCCTCCATTTTTCCTGTACTTGGCTATATTTACTTGCATACACACTTTTTCATCATTTAGCAACAAATACATGCAAATATAACCAAATATAATGCACAAAACTAGCAATAACGCACCTAAAAACATGTTAGATTTAAGCGTTATCAGTGGAGTAAAGACCCTAATGTGATTCCAAGAGCTATTGCATGGTCTATGAAGTCACCATTCAGAAGAAGCGACCGTTCCTACCTTTTTTCAGAGGTCCCTATTTTTTTCTATTTGTATTTACGTAAAATAAATTGTTGAATCCCTGTTGAGCAATGATCTTTTTTTCTTTTTCTTGAATTGAAACAAAATTAATCACTACGCCGAATATAATGAATAATCTTAAGGAGAGCAATGAACACACATAGGTAGGAGCCTGTTTTTTTTGTACTATCCCTTATGCTTCTTTCTAAGTTGCAGAACCAAATCATCTATGGCATCCTGTCTCTCTTCCGGAGTATACATTTCTCTTTCCTCCTCCCGAGTTTGCATTGTCATTTTCTTTCCAACTTGTAGGATCGACGCCTTGATTGATCTTTGAGCCAATAAAAATCTCTGTATGACAAACTTATATTTATGCGGAAACTAAATATAAGATTGTGAAGAAGACAATGACTAATGAACTATGATCCTAGAATAAGTGTAACTAGAATAACTGTAATACGACTAAAAAATAAGCAACGACCAGCAGCAATAAACACTGCCAGCAGGAACACACCAAAGCTACCAGCAGGATTGCACTTGCGCAGCAGCAAGATTAAGTAACCAGAAGCAACATCTTTAAAGCAAACATTTCCAGCAGCAACCTCTATATAAAAGCAGCAACATAATATAATCATCTCCAATTAAGCTGGTTACCATGTAATTCTCTTGATCTTGACTGCTACTATGACAATGTGTACATCAAATCACTTAAGTTTCATACTATTCTCATCACTTCCAGGTGTGTTATCTCCTGTGAGAGGTGAATCATTGAAAATTAATGGATTTGATGTCTCTTTACCAATAGCCATCACTACTGGAGTAGCCAATGTTTTTGTGTGTAAGACCATGGTACATTGATAACCATATGATTTTTAGTAAATCATCAACTATAAACGGATTTGACTTGTCTTTACCTGTATCCGTTTGCTCAGGACTAGCCAATTCTTGGTTACAGCAGAACCTTGGTGAATTGAGTACCAAATATGGTTTTCAAACTGCCTTTACCACAAGCCATATGCATGTGGGCTAGCCAATTCTTAGGAAATCCAACTTTGTTGTGATCTTCTTTGTATTCAAGGGTTGCCATAGTGTTGAATCAGGGATTGAGATGTGCAAATAAGAAGGAATGAGATGTGCAATTGATTTGAGAGACTGCGGTTATTTTGGGAGAGGAATTTAATATTTAGTTCGTGAATACGGTTTCCAAATTTAGCAGATCTAAATTCTAAATTTCTCGCGTAAACTTTGACTAATTTGAATTTAATTTATTCCCAAAATTAATCCCCCAAATTCTTAAACGTCCGCAGCAATGAAGTCAAGCAGAGTACCTTTGACTAAAAAACACTACCAGCAGCAACGTTAAGTCAACCGGCAGCAATGAGATGGTCAATCGGCAGCAATGAATGATGTGTGACTAACGTCAAATCCCCAATTAACTCTAAACCAACCCAACATTTAATTCCATTAACCTCCCCTTAAGGCTATATAATCCCTTGAAAAATCAATCACAAAGAGTTGCTTGCAAATGAAGTAGATTTGACAATGGGGTTAACACAACCAAGAGTATCTGACAATAATCACAATCAATAGTTGTATTCAGTATCTAATGAACTTGAAGCTGCACTATCTTCAAAAGTCAACATTAGGCGCACAAAGTTACTTGTGAGATATAATTGTCGTTCAAACAGTTGTAAGGTTACATATTTTATTTGTCCCCGTTTATTTGTAGGAGTCGAATACACGTTTAGATCTCAAGCCGAATACACCGGAGTACGAGTCTTCATGGTGGATACAGAGCCAAGAATTCTTCCAAAACTACGTTCCCAGGGCTGCAGCCACATCCAATTACACCCTCTTCGATGCTTATCTTAACAGGTTGTCAAAGGCACGCAAACGGGTCAGTGAGTCGTTGAAAGTAAATTCCACTCAACGTAGGGCTGGTAATAGTTCACCAACCAAGAGGCTTAAGGACCGTGTCCTTGCTGAGCTTAATGGCCAAGTATTGAAACTTGAGATTATTATTGAGGTTGCGTTTTATTCAGCTTACTATGTCAATAGTATGCACTCTGTATATACGGGTTTATAATACATGTTATAATATTACAGGTTCTTGCTCGTGAGAGACCTGGCGGACTGCAGGTACATTTCAAAAAAAATATGAGTACCTACTTTGACATCCACCCTGTATTTTTTTACAAAAAATATAATGATTTGACAGGAGAAACTGGATATTGAGTCACATTTTCCTAACACGAGTTCTGAATTTTGCCATTCACTTAATAAATTTTACATGAAATTGATTGCCTTGCCTGATTCTGACGAAGAACTAGCTCAGGTAGAATACGTTATTCCAAATTATCCGTATACCCGATTTATAGCGTAATATTATTTGTGCGGCATATGTAATCCACAATATCCTGTTGCAGGAGTATCTTATTCAAGAGGAATTGAGATGGGCGTTGGCAGAGGAAGAGAGGTTGCAGTTAGAAGAAGAGAAGTAATTTTTTTATAAGGGTTTGTGTAATTATGGTGTGTATAGGGGTTTGGTGGGTGGGTTTATTTTTCCCGCGGGAAATAATTAAATAGTTGTCAGAAAAATCAATGTTAATTAACGGTGGGTCTTGTCAAGTTGGGCAACTTGTAAAGTTGGGCAACTTGTAAACTTGTCGGCTGAAATTTCCAAAGGTGGAAAGTCTTCTCAATTGCCCATTATTAAGTTGCGTCACAAATTTGCTCAATTTTATAAAGTTGCACCATTAAAGTTGCACTTTTTTTAAGTTGCCCATCTTTAAAGTTGCCATTTTGTAAGTCTGACTACCAATATTACACCTGTCACTTGCCCCCATAAGTGGATTACCATCCACAATGGCAAAAGTCTTTCATGACCTTTTTTGCATTTAATAGCATTAAATGGGAACCATTCATCTACCTCTCAAGCCTATTTTTGTGCACGATCCGCTTCACAATCAAATGCTTTTTTTAGAAATCAAATAAGATAACTAGTCTCACGTGCAACAACAGTAATCTAGCTGCTATATAAAGCACTCCCAACTGAAGCAAAATGTGCGCGTTGAACGAGATTAACAATTCCATAACATAGTTAGATTCTTACAATCCTCCAACAAACTTAACCCAAGCCTACTAGTTACTTTTAATTGCCATCATGAATCATAAACTCGTTATTCTTTCAATGTCCAAGCGGCACGTGTTTATGTTTATCTTGTTAATTCATCAGTTGCTCAAGTTTAAAGCGCACCAACAAATGGTATCACAGCGGGTGGATCACTCTTATGATCTAGATCCGTTCTGAAATGACTGCTAATAACTTTAAGCCGTTCTTAAAGGGGTAGATAGATTGTGTTTGTGTGGTGGATCAAGAAAATAGAGGATGAAAATCCATGATTTCTCATCCTTGTTACTGCCCTGCCCGGAAGCACAAAGGACATTGTTGCCGGCTACTTAGGACTGATCTGGAATGGAAAAGCTACTTAAGACTGAATATAACTCAAGCAGTAGTCTCTATCTGTACTTCATCAACATCATTAGAATTAGGATATGATTGCCATAAGTGTATTAACATTTCAGTTTCCTTTAATTTTTATGTATTTACTTATGGGAAAATGATGGGCTTAATGGTAAAAATTTTAAAGTTTCCAAGAAAAGAAAGTAGGTACCTTTCCTACTTTCTTTATTTACTTATTTAGTTATTATTTATTTTTATTTTTTTCATTATTAAACCACATATTGTACGCCTTCCAAAAAAAAACCCACATATTGTTTGTGTAATCATGGTGGGTATAGGGGTTTGGTTTGCAGGTTTATCGGCAGAAAAGTCAATGTTTGATAGTGAATTGGTGAATACTTGGGTCTTGTCACGTTGGTCAGCTTGTTATAAAAGATGCTCCCTTGGTGTCCACTAGCTTACAACACAAATAAACTTGTATTAAAAATTTGGGCAACTTGTATTAAAAATTTGGGCAACTAGTTATACAATGGTAAAAGTGAACCCCCCAATAATAGTATGACCCCATTAGTTAGTTGCAACTCTTTTAAGTTGCCCCTTTGTTTAGTTGCCCCTTTGTTTAGTTATACAATGGTAAAAGTGAACCCCCCAGTAAAAGTGCACAATTGTTGGTTGCCCAAGTTCTAAGTTGCCCCTTTGTTTAGTTGCAACTCTTTTAAGTTGCCCATTATTTTATGTTTGATGAACTGCCATATTAAGTTGCCCAATTTTTATGTTGCCCAATTTGTATGTTGCCCATTTTTAGTTTCCCAAATTTTAAGTTGCCAATTCTTTTAACCCTGCCCAACAGCCATTATAAAGACCATTTGGTGATTGGTCTATTTTGGTAATTATCCCCCATTATAATTTAAGTTGTTGGTTGCCCATCTTCTAAGTTTCCCGTTTTATTAGTTGCAAATCTTTTAAGTTGCCCATTTATTACAACAACAAACCAACCAAGAAACCGTCCGTAGTTAAACCACATATTGTTTGACCTTTCCGGTGACGGTCCAACATTTATTCCCTCGGGCCAATATTAACAAACCCGATCCCAAATCATCCCAAATTTCACAAACAACCAGTTGGTAATATTGAGTTTGTAAGTTTATTATTCACAAAGCATGAGATACACCTAGTTGTTGCGTCAACTCATTGGCCATGGAAGGTCAATACTTGGTAAAAGGATATTTGAGACTTTTTGCGTACATCTTCGATTCACATCTATTAATTTTGGCGCGCGCCTTTGTCCCTTTCCCGCCCAAAGTGTTGGGAACCTTTAATCTAACTCTCCAGCCTATTTATAACTATGCATTGTATACCAAAAACACACAGACAAACACATATATCCCTTTCAATTGAAAGAAAACATAAACAATGGCAACGAATAATGGCAACTTTCAAAATGATGCTGAAGAGTACGAGTGGGTGTTAAACAACAATTTACTATTTGACGCAGTGTTTGATGCTTTCGGGTATGAACCGATTGCAGAATATGGGTCGTATAGGCAGGTAGATGCGTGGATGAGGGGTCAAATTTTGAACTGGCTGCATGCGCAAGACTTTTACTGGGATGAGGTTTGGGGACTGAATGATTATGGGGAGGAGGAAGAAGACGAAGAGGAAGATGAAGATGAAGAGGAGGAGGAAGGTGAAGAGGATGTGGTGGCTCAAAGTGAGTTACTGGTGCAGCAAAATGAAGACGATCAGCAGCAAAATGTGGTGGTGCCTCAAAACAAGGGGGAGCAACAAGGTGGGTTTCACGACCCTTATAATCTAGAAAAGAGGATTACCGATTTTGAAATTGTGTTTAAACGACTCAAGGAAAGCAAGAATATGATGGAAAGCAGGGAAGAGAGCTCCGGTTCTAACAAGTTGGGGTGAAATGCATTGAAGCAGTTTAGTATGACGTTGTTTTCATGTTTCTAGTATGTTTAGTACCTTTTACAAAAATATCAATGAATTATTTGATTTTACCGAAGTCAACAAACCAAAATTTGTGTAAGGGTAAGTGGTGCAAAAAATATCACCAACTATTAGTGTGGTTTTAACCAAAAATTGCATAAGGGTAAGTGGTGCAAAAAAAATGTTACAAACAATTAGTTAGGCAACCCTGAGTATGTACTAGCGCCATTTATTATTTTGTACTTTCAGTACAATATATTCTTCTGAACGACTGACAACACCATATATACTACTGTAGCACCATTTGTTGGGCAACCAGGTTATGTGATTACTATGATTGTGTTAACATTTCAGTTGCCTCTGTTTTTTACGTATTTATTTGTTTATTTAGTTTTTGTTTAATTTTATATTTTTTTAATTCCGTTTAAAACAACAAACCAACCAACAATACGTGGTTTAAGTATCGACGTTTTATTGGTTTGTTTTTTTGTTGTACAATTCATGGGAAAAAAATCAAAATTTAAAGGACAGCTTAGAGAAATGGGCAACGTAAAATGGGCACCAGGATAAATTGGGCAACTAAAAATGGGCAAAGAAGAGTGATCCTGCTGGTAGCTCTTCCATTGCTACAGGTAGTGAAACCCTTGCACCTGCTGGCGACATTTCTCTTCCTGCTGGCAAAATTAGGCAATGTTTTAAAAAGGCATTTTATAGCGCAACCTACATGGCAAAATTAGGCAAAGTTTTAAAATGGGCAACTTAAAATGGGCATCTAAAGTTGTCCATTTTCTAAAGTTTCCTAAGTTTTTAAAAGTTGCCCAATTTAAGTTGCCCACTTTCTACGTTGCAAGTTGCCCATCTTTTAAGTTGCCATTTTGCAAGTGTGATTCACTAACTTACCCTGAGAAGTCATCATTACACTTGTCAGTTGCAGACAATAGTTTATTGCTTCGACACTGCCAAAAGTCTTTCTAGAGTTTTTGCATTTAATAGCATTCAATGGGAACCATTTTTAGTGTATGTTCAATTTCACAATCAAATCAAAATTAAAAAAATTAAAGTGGCTTTCCAAAATAAATGTTAAAGGCAGGTGAGCTCTTTTGCCAAAAGTCTTTCTAGAGTTTTAGCATTTAATAACATTAAATGGGAACCATCCATGTACCTCTCAAGTTTCCAGGCAATTTTTAGTGTATGTTCAATTTGACAATCAAATAAAAATTTAAAAAAATTAAAGTGGCTTTCCAAAATAAAATGTTAAAGGCAGTTGAGCGGACTATCCACCTTTGGAAATTTCAGCCGATACTCCCAACAAGTTTAAACACAAATTTGTGTACCTTCCCAAGACGTTGAAAAGTCAAGACAATATACTTTATGTCTAATCCAACATGCTAGGTAGGCATCCAGATATACTGTATAAAGATTTATAAAAATTGTTTTATTCCAAAACTTTTAGCAAAAACTGCTTAATGAGCAGAGTAGTTTGGTACCCAAAAGGTCTATTTAAGTTACCCAAAATAGTTATGGCATAACTATTGTTGCTCTATTGTTATTTTGGTACGTCGGTTGCAAACCATGACAAACATAAACAAGTAAAAAAATACAACACAATAACAACATAACATAGTACAATTACTAAGTTTTCTGCTGAAATGATAAACCACAACGATGACTAAATAGTAGCCAATAATTTGAAGGTTACATGTTAACGAACGCCTTCCATTGATGACAGTAACAAGGTTCCAAAGGCGAATGACACTAGACTTCGAAGCCACACTGAAAACATGTCAAACGACGATGCTGGATCCATAACTTCATACCTTCTCAAACCGGAGGTAAACCTGTTCACATAAATGTATGAAATTAGTGTTAACGTTTTAACATGTGTAAGTGTACTAGACAATATTTGTGAGTGTCAGTATATAATACAAATGCAATTGTGTTTAATATTGTGTCAATTCGATAACTGTTTGTTAGGAATTATTAGAATAATGTTTATTTTCATTCCTGCTGTTAGTGTAGTTTGATTCCTGCTGGCAGTGTTGGTTTCTGCCGGTCAAATAAAAATTAAAAAAATTAAAGTGGCTTTCCAAAATAAAATGTTAAAGGCAGTTGAGCGGACTATCCACCTTTGGAAAGTTCAGCCGATATACTCCCAACAAGTTTAAACACAAATTTGTGTACCTTCCCAAGACGTTGAAAAGTCAAGACAATATACTTTATGTCTAATCCAACATGCTAGGTAGGCATCCAGCTATTTTGTTGTTTGCTATTTAGTTATTACCAAATACTGTATAAAGATTTATAAAAATTGTTTTATTCCAAAACTTTTAGCAAAAACTGCTTAAAGCAAGACGACATTGGAGTTCAATTGGGTTTAATGAGCAGAGTAGTTTGGTACCCAAAAGGTCTATTTAAGTTACCCAAAATAGTTATGGCATAACTATTGTTGCTCTATTGTTATTTTGGTACGTCGGTTGCAAACCATGACAAACATAAACAAGTAAAAAAATACAACACAATAACAACATAACATAGTACAATTACTAAGTTTTCTGCTGAAATGATAAACCACAACGATGACTAAATAGTAGCCAATAATTTGAAGGTTACATGTTAACGAACGCCTTCCGTTGATGACAGTAACAAGGTTCCAAAGGCGAATGACACTAGACTTCGAAGCCACACTGAAAACATGTCAAACGACGATGCTGGATCCATAACTTCATACCTTCTCAAACCGGAGGTAAACCTGTTCACATAAATGTATGAAATTAGTGTTAACGTTTTAACATGTGTAAGTGTACTAGACAATATTTGTGAGTGTCAGTATATAATACAAATGCAATTGTGTTTAATATTGTGTCAATTCGATAACTGTTTGTTAGGAATTATTAGAATAATGTTTATTTTCATTCCTGCTGTTAGTGTAGTTTGATTCCTGCTGGCAGTGTTGGTTTCTGCCGGTCAAATAAAAATTAAAAAAATTAAAGTGGCTTTCCAAAATAAAATGTTAAAGGCAGTTGAGCGGACTATCCACCTTTGGAAAGTTCAGCCGATATACTCCCAACAAGTTTAAACACAAATTTGTGTACCTTCCAAGACGTTGAAAAGTCAAGAGTCAAGACAATATACTTTATGTCTAATCCAACATGCTAGGTAGGCATCCAGCTACAAGTTTAGGCACGTGACCAGACCACGTGACTGTTCACACGTGACACAACAGTGGTTCATCCTCTATAAAAGGTTATTACAACGAAAAAAGGCGCAACCAACCCCACAAAAAAACGATAAAGACATCTAACACATAGAATAATACAGAGTGTCACAGCGATCGAACTCACAACCACCGTTTGA
Source organism: Artemisia tridentata subsp. tridentata (assembly GCA_021014915.2). Classification (NCBI taxonomy): domain Eukaryota; kingdom Viridiplantae; phylum Streptophyta; class Magnoliopsida; order Asterales; family Asteraceae; genus Artemisia; species Artemisia tridentata. The sequence continues at coordinate 380,579,505 of CP139505.1, forward strand.
GACAAGTTGAAGATGTTATCGTTTTTTTACAACTGGTTGCTGAATAACAGTATAAAGCATCGTCAAGAGGGTCATCTGACGGCCCACACATGTTCTTAAATGACTACTAATAGCGGTTAGTCGTTCTTAAATGACGACTAATAACCATAAACCATAACGCTCTACAAAACCCAATCATCTAAACACCCCTCCATAACATTCTTGAGCGTCCTTTCGAACAATATGGTGCATTTCGAACCGTTTTTTGTGCAGAAGGGCGTCTCTGCAAGCATTCCCAAAACAACGGAAGGGAGATATAGAATGGGAAGAGCACTTTTGCTTGGAGATACAGGAGGCAATTTTGTTGCATACAGTGCCATACTTGCACCTGATTATCAAAAGACTCCTTACAACATGAAGGACATAGTAACGGTGGGAAGAAGTTAAAAGACCAAGGCGGTATATTGACAAAAGTAACCATACGAAGTGGTATATAGACAAAAGTAATGCTGACTTCAGTCCGGTTATTCAAATGGCACAATATTTTGTAACGTAATTACGTATTTTCTAAAAGATTGTTGTGCACTTTATTTTTAATTTGGTAGATTTGTAATTGTTTTATGTTTTTTTCATTTTTTTATGTTACTGTGGTAGGGTTTTCTACTTGGTAAAAGATTGTTGTGCGTATTTGATGACCTATTATCTAAAAGATTGTTGCGTATTTATTTTTAAAAATACAACGTTTTTCCATTTTAAAAACCTTACAATATATGGGTTTGCAAAGTAGAAACAATAAATAAAGTTGATGACACATATATATATTGGAGTGTAATTGATTATGATTAAACCTACTGGTTGAAGTGCCATTTAAAAAAATACAGTAGATGTATTTGTGTGAACTGTAGAGCAACCTACATGGCAAAATTGGGCAACGTTTAATAAAATTGGGCAATGTAAAAAAGATGGGCAACTATAAATTGATGCATCGTTGTGGCTAGACAACATTTCAGTATTTTAGTCGTCAGGCGTTCAGAAGAATATATAGGAGTCTCATTAATTATGCTTAAAGTATCAAGTGGCATTAAAAAATTTTTTAAAATAAAGTGGATTTCCATTGTGTGAACAGTAGCGCAAGGGCTGCATTGGAAAGTGATCTACCTTTTGGAAGTTGATTCATTAGATTTACTTAACAACGTACCAAAATAACAATAGAGCAACAATAGTTATGCCATAACTATTTTGGGCAACTTAAATAGACCTTTTGAGTACCAAACAACTGTGGTCATTAAACCCAATTGAACTCCAATGTCGTCTTGCTTTAAGCAGTTTTTGCTAAAACTTTTGGAATAAAACAATTTTTATAAATCTTTATACAGTATTTGGTAATAACTAATAAGGTAATAGCAAACAACAAAATACGAAGTTGGTTGTCATACAGTATTCAACCCATACATGCATAAACTACAAGACTGAAAGAAAACAACCAACGCTGTGCGGGAAGCTCGGTGGAGTTTCAACAGGTTCTTAGCCAACTCCCAATTCATCCTCACATTTTCGGCCTCATCATAACTCAAATCAAACAGCTTGATATAAACCATCTTCAGCAAGGGGGAACACGCAAGTATGAGCTTTATTATTGTGAATTCATTCTCTGATCTAGGAAAAGATCGAAACACCACACTCTTGAAGCTTACATGTTAACGAACGCCTTCCATTGATGACGGTAAAAAGGTTCCAAAGGCGAATGACACTAGACTTCGAAGCCACACTGAAAACATGTCAAACGACGATGCTGGATCAATAACTTCATACCTTCTCAAACCGGAGGTAAACCTGTTCACATAAATGTATGAAATAAGTGTTAACGTTTTAACATGTGTAAGTGTACTAGACAATATTTGTGAGTGTCAGTATATAATACAAATGCAATTGTGTTTAATATTGTGTCAATTCGATAACAGTTTGTTAGAAAATATTAGAATAATGTTTATTTTCGTTGCTGCTGTTAGTGTAGTTTGATTCCTGCTGGCAGTGTTGGTTTCTGCCGGTCATGGTTCCTGCTGGTAGCATTGTTTAGTTTCTGCTGGCAGTGTTTGTTACTGCTGGTCATGGCGTATTTTTTGTATGTTTGTTATTTTAGGAAGAGAAACATACGACATTGTGTTTTGCATCCAATTCCAAAGAAAATAGTTAATACAAGATCCATAGAGGATCAAAGTCTTTTAGTCATTGTCTTCTTCAACTCTTGTGTTTAGTTTCCGCATAAGCACAAGTTTATTATACAGAGATTCTCATAGTAGTTGGCTTGTGTTTAAATAAGCTATGTAAAAGTTCTTTTGGCTCAAATATCTATCAAGAGGCACGATCCTACACAGTTTCTATACATATTGTTTTACATTCTTATCTAATATAATTAACAAAGATCTATCAAGGCCTCATCTGGGATCAACACCAAATCACAAAGTTTTTTCTTGAATTAAACTATCTTATTCCTCATAGCTTGACACTGATTATAGATTCTTTGTACATAACTCATAGACGGGTGTTTCTTTTATACTAACAAGAACTCCTTAACCTTACCCGTCATACAAGAAAACGTGTGAAGAGATATACATCAATCTCTTCTATAAATAAATATAACAAACTTTCTAAACATACGATTACTACGATTACTAGATAATAGTAAATTGTATTTTGGGTTACAGATTTATAAATCAACTCTACTACCTTCCAAATACCATTAAACATTGTTTATTAACTCCTTGTGCTTCCAGAAGTATTGAAGCATCCGCTCACGGTATGCTACCGCTGTTTGAAGCGGGTCATCTACTTCCAGTGGTTGGTTGCGGCACAATCTATATAAAATAATACATACCCATACACCGCAATCGCCATATACGTCTGCTTGTTTCGGGACTGCAGGACACTGGTATGTTATTTTATATTCCTCGGCTGATATGCCCTTGCTCGCCAATATACCCTGCTGATCCAGATACATGGTAAGTTGTTTTGGCAAAATTCTTTTCAAAGTTCTCCACCACCGTGCACCATTGCCATGTACCAACCCAAGAGTGTCATAAAATGAAACAACACCACTACGTAGGTGAAGCTCAGCGAGACACCAGTGTTTATCAGGTTCATTCACGGGGAAATAAACCTAATATAGACAAAGAAATGTACATATTAATATGCATACACTTAAAATTATATTTAAAAAGGATTGTGGCAAACTAACCTTTTCAACATCTCGCCAAGCCACAGGGTAGCTTGTTCCATCTGAATAATGACTGTACATCTGACCAGCCAAGATATGTCGGGCGAACAGAGAACCTGCCAAGGTCCAATCAGCATTGCTTGGTCTAAGTGACCACATAAGGTCAAACCATATATCCAAGTGCTGTGTACACAAAACAAAAATTATAAAACTTATAGTGGTTACTCAATCAAAAGTATATACAAATGTATTTGACCAGATAGTGATGATGGTTCCTTACATAGTCATACAGGCAACCGCCTTTACAATCTTCAAGACATGCCAACGCTAGCCAAAATTTCATATCAGAAACAATGTTACGACCGCCCCATGGAAACTTATAGCTTTTTGTTTTTTTTTGCTTTAAATAAACACGAAGTGAATCAGGCAGAGACACCTTGTCCTTTTTCAATTTGGGATGTCGAGTCAGATCCTAAAATAAACAAATAAATTATTAACAATAAACGAATCATAATATTGTTAATTTAAGAATAACAAATCAGACTACCTCAACAAAAGGATCTGGGTTGGCCGAATAGAACTCAGTAATTGACCGAGTTCTTGGGTTTCCAGATACGTCCTGAAAAGACACATACCATATATTAGCATAGGCCAACCAGATAGTGATTTCAGTATCAATGTTTTACAGTGCTTTACATCTAAAATGACTATAGGCTCAATCAACTTCTTTCTGCAAGTAGCTGCTCTGGTCAGTCGTGCGGATTGGACGTTCTCTGAATTCAGAGATTCAAAAAACTTATCGTGCTTTGATTTAAAGGCTTTAGCCACTAGAGCAACTTTATGCGCATTTTTTTTCTTTTGGATTTTCTTCTTTTTACGTTCAGAAAAAACAGAGTGCAAGCAAGGTTTGTCATTGGGACCGACCACATTTGCAAACCCATGGTTGGTGAGTGTTTGTTGAAATGGTGTTGTTTGGTCTTCCTGCATAGCATAGGTTGTAATTAACACCGACCACAAGACATAGAAAGGAACAATTAGTAACCTTTTTAAATTTAAAGTAAACCAAGTACCTCAACATATGTCTGCAATGGGGTTGTGTGTTCTTTATGCACGAAAATAGCATTTGCATTCTCAACACCCTTACCATTTTCATTATCAAACGGTACTTCTTCTAACGAAACACTAGTCACATCCGCTCCGTCGTTTATATAACTCATGACATCATCATACACCACCGGATGATACTGGTACAATAAAGATGTATAAATAAATAGGCAAACAAGGAAGGTTGTATTTTGCAAAAGTATTTTTTTCAAGATAACGTACATCACCGTAGACGAAGGATGTTGTTTCATTAATGTCCTTCTCGTGGGATGCCACAACTGGATTCGCAGGTTGATGATGATCAAGAGTAGGGAAGTCAGGAGTAACCCCTAATTCACATGCTTTTACAAGAACGTCCATCCCACCCACCTGAGATTCGTTGTAGCCTTGCTGCCCAACATCCATGTCAATTTCCATGTGATGGGCTGCAACACTGGTCGTAACACCAGTATGAGCCTCACAAGCTAATGGCGTGGCCTGTAGTTGACAAAATAATACAACATTTAATGAATTAAATGTAAGATTAAAGGGTAAACATTAACGGGGAAATGAGATACTTATAAACGTATGCCAAAAAAACACAAAGTAAAAGTAAACCTTTAAACAAACAGGATTGTCAACTTCCATTGGATGCGCATGATCGACATCATCATCAGCATGATCATCATCAACATCTCGGCGCGTAACACCATTATCAACATCATCTTCACAACGTGATGACGGGGTCTGTAGTTGACAAAATGAGATAAGGTTACTTAACGAGGAATTGATCTTCGTATAATGTTAGGAGAATAAAACATATAAGGTGAATACAAACCATGTAAATATCAGGGTTGACATCATACTTGACTGGAAAATCTGGATCATCGGTGTTTTCGTTAATAACTGTCTCTAACTCTGAAAATTTTGTTTTCACCTTCTGAAGCACCTCGCGAATGTCTTGTTTAGGGACAGACGCTACGTGCTTCGCTATCAACGAAATATCAGTTTGCAAATCAAATATCTTGCCCAAAATAGGATTTGTTCCAAAATTCTTTTCATCTTGGCCTTCGCATGATTGGACACCTTTTGCGTTTTCAACATTATTTTTATCTAAAGTTTCTAAACTTGGTGCTTCATGTTGATCGTCTGCGCTACCAGCTTGTTGGTGATCCTCTGATCTACGAAGTTGGTTGTCATCGTCTGCGCTATCAGGTTGGCGGTCATCCTCTGCGCTAGCAGGTTGGTGATCATCCTCTGCGCTATCAGGTTGTTGGTCTTCCTCTGCACTTGACAGGTCTGAATCAGACAAACCCTTTATAAAGGGGATGCTGGCAATACACCACGGTTGTCTCAATTCACGTTTGGTGGCATAAAGTGCCTTAATAGGAACTGACTCCTAAAAAAACAAATAGTAAATAACTTTGTATGTGAACAAATTTAAATAAGGGTCCAACAAATTAGCCTTCAAAGATAGTGCGGTGCTTACCGGTCTAAATAGTGTTATATGGTCTGATCTTCGAAACTTTTGACATTTAGACCAAGCAAGACCTCGTGGAATGACGTTCGTGTCTTTCGCCCACCAGTTGCCGCTTTTAGGAAATGTCTCCAAAATCCATATCTGAAATATGTGGTTGTTTAAAATGTATATAATGTGGAAAAGAAAAATGCTCAAACTGCAGGTTATTACCGTGTTCAAAACTATATATTCAATATATATCTAATACAAAAAACCTAGTAATGGATAGAAAACAGATACAAACATTTTGTACACCGGATACATATATATAACAATAGTATTGAACTTTAGTACAGAGTAGAAAGTATGGCATACCTTGAAAGCCCAAGCAAAACCGTATAGATTGTATGTCGCATTATAATATGGGTTTTTTTCCAACTTCTCCAAATGTACTGGTCTGTGTCTCTCAACAACATTCACAGTCCTTTGATAAAATTTATGCCACATGTATTCACCCCAGGGAAAAACGTTCCAAGCATCAAAGTCCTCCACCAAAGACAGTATATGATTAGGGATACAATTCCTTTCTTCAATACCCATAAACACCAACATAGCAACTATCAAAAGACACAACCTAATAGCATCCTCATCCGAAAGAGGTAAGAACCTATTTGGATCTTTAAGTAGTTTCAAACAATCACTGCCATATACAGTTTTTATACCATCTGTCTTTTTTTCTGGAAATACGCGGTCACGAAATGCATTTGCTTTATTTTCATTTTTACAAACTTTCCCAAATCGAAACCCTGTTATTAAACAAAATTCCTTACGCCCGAACTCTAACAAATCATCCCCAATTTTGAACAAATCATCCCCAATTTTGAACTGCAATGGTGGGGAATCGGACGATATGTTAGAAACTTTTACCTGATGTTGTAAAACAAAATGCATCAAAGGGCAGTCATTATCGAAAAACCGAATATCCAACCACGGACCAAAGACTGTGTTTCTAAACAACCTTTCCCGCTTTTTATCCTTTGACAAAATTTCTTTGACTTCTGCAAGCAACTTCACTGTAGATCGAACAACGATTTTACAACGGTACAACTGAATCGACATATCGAATTACAGGGTGTTAAGGAATTATGATTTGTTACTTGTGTGATGCTTTGTCTATGGAAAAGAAGCTGTTTGTGTATTGATGTATTTTTGTAATGAATTGTAATCGAATTATCGAATTACAGGCTAATATATTTAAAAAAAAACTAACTAGTTTTAATGCACGTAAAATGACCAAAATATCCTTTTGTTCATGTATTTGTTGCCCAAAATTCAAAAGTTGCCCAAAATACAATACATCCCTTATACATCGTAGCAACAGTTGTTGAGGTACTCTGGTCGGTGACGTGGCGTCCTGTGGTCCGTCGGATCAGTTGCCCTGGGCTAAGGGGGGAATTTTCTGTGAGCGGGCCGGATACTCTTAGCACTTGGGCAATCGGGCTATTTTAGTAATTATCCCTTCTGCAAAAGTGTAATTTGCAGAGATGAGTCATCACATATCTGTAATGTGATTGGAGAGGCATTTAATGCCAAGTGGGAATGTGGGGGCCCAGAGGTGGAAGCCAGAAAGGCAAAAAGAACAAATATTCTTAAATTAAATATGAGTTCAGTTACCAACCTCGGACATTTACTAACTAGATACTTAGAGCATTTAAGTCAGTACTTAATGTCTCTTGAGGACCCTGAATGACTTTTCATTCAGTGAACCTGATTGTTAGGACTTGGGTTTAGTCACTGATGGTTCTTGTGATCAGGAATTTGGGTCTAATTCCTGAGGTTCAAGGGTTCAGGAACTTGGGTTTAGTTCCCGAGGACCAAGAATTCAGGAACTTGGGTTTAATTCCTGAGGATTAAGGGTTCAGGAACTTGGGTTTAGTTCCTGAAGTTCAGTGACCTTTCTCACTGAAGAACACATTGAGTCAGGGATTCAGAATTTACACATATTTGGATGGAGTCAATCAGTGGACTGATTCTCAATATCTAACATTCCTAGTTTAGCTTTCAGTCTGGTGAAAGTTGGTTCATCCAATGGCTTGGTGAATATATCAGCTAGCTGATATTCAGTAGGAATGAAGTGTAATTCAATGTCACCATTCATGACATGGTCCCTGATGAAGTGATATCTAATATCAATGTGTTTTGTTCTCTGATGAAGAACAGGGTTATTTGAGATGGCAATTGCACTTGTGTTATCACAAAAGATGGGAACCATCTTGTACTGAATTCCATAGTCACTGAGTTGACTTTTCATCCAGAGTACATTTGCACAACAACTTGCTGCTGCAACATATTCAGCTTCATCTGAGGACATGGCAACTGATTGTTGCTTCTTAGCACTCCAACAGACTAGTTTTCCACCAAGAATTTGGCAGGAGCCCGAGGTGCTTTTCCTGTCCATGTTGCATCCAGCATAGTCAGAATCTGAGTATCCTTTAAGATCAAGGCCTGAACATTTTGGATAATATAATCCAAGGTTTGGAGTACCTTTCAGGTACCTGAATATCCTTTTCACAGCAGTGATATGAGTCTCTCTTGGGTCAGATTGATATCTGGCACATAAGCAGACTGAGAATTGGATATCAGGCCTTGATGCAAGTAAATACATCAGTGATCCTATCATTCCTCTAAAAAGAGTTTGATTCACTGGTTTTCCAGTAAGATCAGGACCAAAGTTGTTTGGGGGTACCATCGGAGTCTTGACTGAGGCACAGTCACTGAGCTCATACTTCTTCAGTAGGCTTTTGACATACTTCTCTTGACTGATAGAGGTTCCTTTATCAGTCTGCTTGATTTGTAGACCAAGGAAGTAAGTCAGTTCTCCCATCATGCTCATTTCAAATTTCTTTGCCATTAGTTTTTCAAACTGTTTGCAAAGTTTATAATTTGTTGAGCCAAAGATGATGTCATCAACATACACTTGTACAAGTATGACATCATTATTTGTCTTGTAGATAAACAATGTGTTGTCTATCTTGCCTCTGACAAATTTGTTTTGGATCAGGAAGGCTGAAAGAGTCTCATACCATGCCCTGGGAGCTTGTTTCAGTCCATAAAAGGGCTTTGTTAAGCTTGCAGACATGGTCAGGAAACTCATGGCTTTCAAATCCAGGAGGTTGCTGAACATAAACTTCTTCTTTCAGTGAGACATTTAAGAATGCACTTTTAACATCCATTTGGTACACCTTGAAGTTCATGTATGTAGCAAAAGCAAGGAAGATCCTGATGGCTTCCATCCTTGCTACTGGTGCAAATGTTTCTTCATAGTCAATGCCTTCTTGTTGATTATAGCCTTTGGCTACAAGTCTGGCTTTATTTTTAATGATTATGCCATTTTCATCAGATTTGTTTTTAAATACCCATTTCATGCCAATGACTGAAACATCTTCAGGACATTTGACCAAGGTCATTACCTTGTTTTTGTCAAATTGTTCCAGTTCATCATTCATGGCTTGAACCCAACTTGGATATTTTAGTGCTTCCTTAACACTTTTGGGTTCAATTGTGGAAATGAAGTCCACAAATAGGCATTCATTGGCTGAGGTTGCTCTCAGTTCAGCAGCCATGCTTCTTGTGAGCATGCCTTCAATAGGCTCACCAATTATATTGACAAGTTCTATATCCTGAGACCTAGTCCAACTGTCCTGAGGTCTTGGAAACTGATTAGAACTTGTAGAGGCCTGATGGGTAGGATCAGGATCAGACACATGATGTTCTTCAGTATCTTGAGTGTCTGAGTGGGTTGACTCATCACTGAGATTGTTTAGTACCTGAGTACTTTGTACTGACTGAATAAATTCATCAGTATTTTGTGCTTCAATAAACTCAGTGATGGTTGGGTAAGGAAGGTTGTGGGGAATGATGTAATAGGAGATGTCAGCATTTGCATGGTACTGAGTGGAAGGACCATAATCAGCATGATGTTCATCAGAAGGGTATCTTGATGATTCATCAATACCTATCTCTTCCACTGAGTTGTTAGAGACACTGATTGCATCAGTGCTCTCATCAAAGGTAACATGAAATGTTTCCTCAGCATGCTGTCTCCTAGTGTTGAACACCCTGAAGGCCTTTGAGACAAGGGAGTATCCTAGGAAGTATCCATCATCAGCTTTGGCATCAAATTTTCCTAAGTGATCCTTGTTATTATGAATAAACACAGGACACCCAAAGACATGAAAGTAGCTGATGTCAGGGATTCTTCCCTTGAATAACTCATAAGGTGTTTTGCTATGTCTCTTGACAATGATGGATCTGTTTTGTGTGTAACAGGCAGTCTTTACTGCTTCAGTCCAAAAGTGTTTGGAAAGGACTGATCCATTTAGCATTGTCCTAGCTGCTTCAATGAGTGTTCTATTTTTCCTTTCAGCCACCCCATTTTGTTCAGGTGTGTAGGGTGAGGAAATTTTTTGTGAAATGCCTTTCTTATCACAGAAACATTCAAGTTCATAATTTTTGAACTCTGTTCCATTGTCAGTCATAATCTGTTTGACTTTGATGTCATTCTGATTTTCAATGTTCCTGACAAAGGACATAATTGTTTCAGCTGCCTGATTCTTTTTGATCAGGAAGTATACCCAAGTGTATCTTGAGTATTTATCCACAATGACCAGAGTATACTTCTCATGGTTAATGGATCTAGGACTAATTGGTCCAAATAGATCCATATGGAGAAGATGAAGGCAGTTCCTGATGGAAAAGTTGGTTTTGGTTTTAAAGGATGCTCTGTGATGTTTACCTTTTTCACAAGCTGAGTGATGCGTGCGATGTGTAGTTGCGGTTTAGCAGTTTTAATGTCTACTCAAGTTTTAAATTTATATTTAGCCGACTTATCAATAACACACACACTTAACGAGCAGTGTACCCGGTCAGTATGAATATAATGGTAAGTAGAGTGTCGATCACTAAGAGTGGAACGTATTATCTAGTTATTCTAATCAGTATTTTAATATATTAAGTTAGCTATACAATCTAATCTAACGCAAGGGGGTTCAGCCTGAGAGACTGGCACGATTTGGTTGCAATTAAATAATAAACTAAACCAATAGGCACGAATCAGCAAGTAGCACACACGTACACAGATAAATACTCGAGACAATAAGAGGGCTGTCCTTAAGATAAGTAGTTTGTCACTTGTTTTATTGCTAGTGTTATATGAAGTGTATAGTTCGATGCAACGCACCGAGATTAAGTCCTTTCTCGTTGGTTCTAATCTTATCGGCGAGTAAACCCTTAATGATTACTTATGACTATCCCGCTTATCTTTCTCCTACTTTTCTACAGACCATAGAATGCATAGGCGATCTAATAAACAGGCGAGGGCAGAGGCATGGCGACCCGATCAACGCTCAGCTAGCCACAGAGGTTATCAATGCACTAATAAAAGTCACCAATGACATCAACATATAAACTTTAATTAATGAGAAAGTAGTTTTAAGGGAGTGCAACCTTTCCGTTGTCACGTTACACAAGCCACCAATCTTGATGAATTAAAGTTTACTAACACAATAAAACAAAACTACTTAATGAATTTAACACATGCAGCACCTTCTTACAGCTCTTGTATCTTTGATTTGGGTGTGTCTTGTGCTGCTACCTTGACTGAATTCGTCCTTGGTTTCTGGTCTTCGGTCTTCTGTTTGGAACTAAAGGCTACGGAATTCGTCTGGTCTTGGGGTATTTATAGTTACCGTCTGAGGGTAGGATGCGGCGCATCTAGTAAGTAGATGCGGCGCATTGACTTAACTTCGCGTGGGGTCCAAGATTATAATATTCAGGAATATTCGTACACCGCCAGGAGATGCGGCGTATCTTCATCTTTGGATGCGGCGCATGTCCTCTTGTATCTTGGATCGTATCTGGTGAAATATTGATAGTGATGCGGCGCATATCATGAGTGAGATGCGGCGCATCTGGAGCAGAATAGTCTTGATCTTGTACATTTCAGTAGACTCTTAACTTCTTGCATGTTTTGCTCCATAATTAGTCCAAAATTGCCAAGTTTCACCAAATGCTTGTTTTCAACTGAGAATTACAAAAGTAAACGATTAAGCATCAATCCTCATACATAATATAGTAAAACAAGTCAAATTAATAGGATAAATGATAGTAATAAAATGTACTTATTTGAGTTCATCAAATATCCCCCCACTTGAACTTTACTTGTCCCCAAGTAAACCTTAGAATTAATCTTATGAAAATGTATCCTAAAAGATATTAGGATTTATTTTTATATTTAAGCATGTATTCATTTTTGTCATAATCACACAACTAAACACTTAACGAATTAGAAGTAAAATAAAATAATCTGATAAAAGCAAATCTAATCGTTTAACTGTCCAGTCGTGACGAATATTCTATCATAAGCTTGGCAAGTATACACATCTCCACCACTAAAGCTAAGGAATAACAAGTCTAAAGCGGTAAAAAGGGTTTTTAGGCTTAAGGGTTAATTATTCTTAATCTCTATCGATCTCAAATTCCAGAAAAGGCGACAAAATCACAAATACATGATCGAATCCACGAACACGATACTTGCAATTGCTCAAATCCTTAACTCGAATAGGCTAAAGATAGGTCCAAACTTCACCAATAATAATATATCAAAAAGGGCGACAAAATCATAAATACATAGCCGAATCCACGACTACGATACTTGAGATTGCTCAAATCCCTAATCTCAATAAATCAAAGGTTTGGTTGGATGAAGAATAATACAGGGCATGGATAAATTTTGGGATATAAATTGGTGTAAAAATAAAAAATAACAAAACAAATAAATTAAAATCCTAAGTGTGGTTAATCACTATCCCAACCATCCCATGAATAAGACTCATATCATTGAATAACTCACGCTTTAACACTTGAAACACACGCTTTAGGTAGACACGAATTATACTCAACAAGATCTTAATCAAAGAATAAACCTTAGTTGACGTTCCCATAACTGCCAACTCCCATTTCAATCCATAAATATATAATACAACAATTAGTGGTGATATCGACCACTTACATAACTTTACATCGTTGGTTAAATCAAACATCCAACTTTTCTTTTTCTTTTTCTTTTCTCATTTTTTTTCATTATTATTTTTTTATTTATTTATTATTTTTTTTTCAACATATAAACTTAGATGTGTAAAATTTCACCACATCACTATAATGATAATTCTGGATAATTTTTCCATACTTTTCATACTTCAGAAATAACGGTAATAGTGAAAGTAGTAAATACACGAAAAAAATAAACTCAAAGATATACAATATTTACTTTCACTCCAATTGCATTGTGCAATTTCCCGACCTAACCATAGATAATGAATTACGCACGCGAACACAGGTAATGTAAGGAAACTCACTTTGCCTATAGCAATTAACCAACCACGGATTTTAATCTACAGGGTAGGCTAAGGTGTAAGGGTGTAACGAAACATTTTAAACAAATGTGTAAGAAACGAAAGGAATGGCTCTGAGTGTTTTTCTAGGGGTATCTTACTCTAAAAAATGAGAGTAACAAATGGTTTATACGGGGGTTAACTAACCAGTGTAGTTAGCTAATATCACATAACATATAAGGCTATTTGGGTGTAATCCTAGAAATTTACCAATTTAGACAAGTCATTCCAATTATATAAATAATACTTATTATGGTGGTCTCGAATAGTATACAAGCCAAGTTCTAAAGTTTACAAGTCACCGGCACACTCATAGATTTGTGAATTTTGAAAAATCACAATTTTTGAAAATAACGTCATGTGTGCAGCTATGCAACTTAGACTTTAAACAAAAACATGCTAAAAATTTTAAATTTTGATATATTAAGCATATTTTGAAAAGTTTAAGGACAAGTAAATGTTAAGTGTTCTAATTCTCCAATCCCCCCACTTAAGTTAAACAACGTCCTCGTTGTTTGTAATAAAGGGTTAAAAACTGGAAAATAAAAGAATTAGAACAGAAAAACTCCCCTGAGATTTGCTCGGTATGATCCTCCATTAGTATTAGAGCAAAAATCATCTTTCTTGTGGATTAGAACGTTTAAGCTTCATAATCATGTATCCACAGGAAATGCAGGAATCTATAATACCACCAAGGCTTCAAAACACACCTAAGGTAAGAAAGGTTCAACTTGCATAACACATTAGTAGTTAGGTAAAAATAAAACATAAAAATTAAAAATGAAAATCATCAGGTCAGTCGATGCGCCGTATCTTATGGAAAAAGATACGCCGTATCGAGCCTGGAATAAATACGGATCAGAATAAAAGATGCGCCGCATCCTTAACCAGGGATGCGCCGCATTAAAATAAACTGATAAAAAGTTTTAAATTCGAAAAATATAAATGCAGAAAAATAAAGATATGACCATTGCAGGAGATGCGTCGCATCTCAGAATTGAGATGCGCCGTATCCTCTGCGGCCTAAAACAAAAATAAAACGAAATAAAGGATAGGATGCGTCGCATCTGTTCCCCAGATGCGGCGCATGTGTTCATCAGACAGACTGCTAGCAGTCTGTTGCAAAAATGGCTCATTCCATGGTTCATATCTCACGTCCTCTTGTACTCTCATGCTGAACTTAATGCCAGTCTTTGTCAAGCATATCAAGAAATATAAACTGAAACATCAAATACATAAATGAAAATATAGATTAGTACAATCCAAAAAGAATAATAATAATGTACATGGAATAATGTCAATAAACACGTGGAATCGAGAGATCAAGGGTCAGTCTGGTCGTCTGGGTGGGCCCCTGAAGTGCTGGCATCGTCAGTCCTAGGCCGGACTCTGCGAGCGTATGTACATGTCACTCCCGCAACATGAGTACCATCAGGACGGGTGTGGGTAATACCCTGCTGCTCCATCAGTCTGCTCACACTCGTAACTACCCACTCAACAATGCCTCTCAAGGCTCTCAGCTCTCCCTCGACTGCGTCAACTCTCTGACCCATCGTGCGTACAGGGACTGGTGGTGGTACTGGTGCCTGCGGCTCCTCCTGATGGGCTGGAGCAGCAGCCAGAGGTCCCTGAGGGCCTCCCTGCTCCGCCTCTGGTCCTGCAGCTCTGGCGGGCCCTAATGCTACCCAAACGTACTCTCCCATGGCCAACTGGCATATCCCGAGTCTAACCAAATAATCCCTGTCAATAACTGGGAGACTAGTCACCACAACCTCCAGCCCCGCTGGAATCTCCGCTCCAATGACTCCAAAATGGCGGGCCAGCCGAGAAACAAAATGCCCGCCAGTCATCTGGCTCCTCCGATCTCTCCCTGCAGCTGATCGGTGGAGGTAGTGTGCCAAAAAGTGGGGGGATGTTCACTGACAACCCCTCATCCATGCTCCTAAGGAGGAAGAGGTCCAGAGTGGTCACCTTTTCAGGTGACTGACCCCTCCCAGCAATGGTAAGTGCAATCAGCCGGTGGCACAGCCTCCTCATCGGCTCCCTGATCAAAGTGTAAGAGGGGGTGGAAGTAGTGATATCACCCCCCGAAGAAATCCTGTCCCAGTAATCACTAAATAATCCTCTGTCAGGGACCACTCGCAAACTATCATCCCAGTATCTGTCAAACCCATCTGACTCAAGCTCCTCAGCAGTGTGTAAACCCATGGCCAGGATAAACTCCCTCATCGACATCTGCCTGTGCACTCCCCCCAACCTAAAAACCAAAGTGTCGGCAGTATCCAACTCCATATCAGTCTCCCTATAATGGACAGTACTGAAGAACTCCAACATAAGCTCCCTGATAAGAGGCTCATCGATCCTGAACAGTCTCTCCCAAGCACTAGATCTGAACACCACCTCCTCATCATCTCCAGCAACAACCATCTCCATCCTATGCTGTAAACTCTCAGCAGCATGTCCTGCCCCAATCAATCCTACGTCAGCGAAATCCAAAACCTGTACCCTGAATATCCTCCTAAAGTAAATCGACTCAAGTCTCCGTAAGTAATCCTCCAAGGTGCCAGGGGTTAGACCCATATCCTCGAATCGTAACCACTGGTGTCTCTGTGCTGCTTCTGGTAGTGCCATCTGAAATAAAATTTCAAAGTTAGTGAACAGTCTGCAAGATAGGTAGATACGGCGCATCTGATTTAATCAATGCGGCGTATCTGCACAAAGTATAAGGGATGCGGAGCAAGAGATGAGATACGGCGTATGTAGATGCGTCGTATCTAGATTAAGCAATACGGCGTATCTAGAATTTTATTAATTTGGAAAAGGTCGTTACGCCGCATCAATTAACCTAGATGCGCCGCATCTAGAAGCATATCAGTATAAATAAAGGGGATCAGGCAGACTATTCAAGAATCCGTATCCGTGACGTAAACTAACACTAAATATCACAGTATCATATACTCCTTATATCAGTTCTAATAGCTCAATATACCACTACTAATCCATTTCCCACCAAATATTCAAAATCGAATTATAAACCCCAAATTTTCGTTCAAATCAAACTAGGCCAGAAATTCGATTATTTACGCAAGTTAAATACGGGGAAGATCATCTATTACAAGTCCTAATCATATCTCTATATCATTTAAGCACAAATCGAATTAATCATATAAACCCTAATTTTCGTATTAACCAAGATTAAATCGAAATGGAATAATTACCTTAATTTGATGATTAGGAGAAAGATTATAGATCGGATTAAAGGTGGGTTTAAGAAAAGTGATCGGAATCGGAGTATAATATCAGTGTGTGTAAGTTCTTAACTGTGTGTGTTTATGCGGTAAAGATTTTAGATCCGGCGCATTCCCGTCGTATTTATAGGGCAAAAGGATGCGCCGTATTGAAAATTGGGATGCGCCGTATCTATTTAATTTCGTTGACTAGTCAATGAGTCCTAGATGGTCAGAGATACGGCGCTTTGGATAATTAGATCCGCCGTATCGCTATGTTAGTGAACGAAATTTAAATAAGGAACGTACCTTGGCCTCCGCAACACGATTCTTTATACACCAAATTGGTATAAACGCAATACGATATAAATGAATTCAAAATAAGAGCAATAGGTATAAACGTTTTATTAACAATTGTAATCTTATAGTTTAGAGGATAAGAATTTATTCCGAGGTTAGGAACAAATATCGTTTTTAAGCATACAAAATTAAGATTACAATTTGAATCAGATGTATAATATGGATAATAAAATTGAGATTATAATGTAGAGAACTTCCCTTTGGGCAGGTTGAATAATCGAAGAGGTTGCGTTTGATCACTCCAGCTAGCTTCTCTCGGGTTGGTTCAGAATGTAATCTTTCATGGTGATGCTTGAATCATCCTTTATCCTGAAAATAAACAACTTGCACACGAGAGTAGCGGCCCGATCAAAGTAAATATCAAAAATCAACTATATTTATCAAATTATATTCGTCGTATCAACAAAAGTTAATGCGCCGTATTTTCGTTACGTTTCAAAATATAAGATTTTTGATTCAGAAGATGCGCCGTATCGATAAAAGTCGATACGCCGTATCTGTTTAATAATTCGAAAACTGTTTTTAATTAAAATAATAGATACGTCGTATCTGCTAAAGCAGATGCGTCGTATGGTGTTAACGTTTAGAAAAAAATTTATCAAAAACAGATACGCCGTATCTTGGGGAAAAGATGCGTCGTATCGAATTAATTAAACGCGTTGTATTTTATAAAAATTGAACGCAATACGCCGTATCTGAGAAATCAGATGCGCCGTATCGTTCGATTTAGCTCAGTACAACGATAGCAGAACACACAAAATTACGAAAAATTAAAAACAAATAAAAACACACAAACGAAAATAAACACAAACAAAAGCAAACAAATAACACACAAAAACAGAAAATATGCAAAATATTACAATGAATGCAAATTAATCTAATACACAACAAAATTAGCGGTTAGTTAAAAAAAAATTAGAAACCTAATTAAAATACTAATCAAATTAACAGATAATAAAAATTCACTCCCCGGCAGCGGCGCCAAAAACTTGATGCGTGCGATGTGTCGTTGCGGTTTAGCAGTTTTAATGCCTACTCAAGTTTTAAATTTATATTTAGCCGACTTATCAATAACACACACACTTAACGAGCAGTGTACCCGGTCAGTATGAATATAATGGTAAGTAGAGTGTCGATCACTAAGAGTGGAACGTATTATCTAGTTATTCTAATCAGTATTTTAATATATTAAGTTAGCTATACAATCTAATCTAACGCAAGGGGGTTCAGCCTGAGAGACTGGCACGATTTGGTTGCAATTAAATAATAAACTAAACCAATAGGCACGAATCAGCAAGTAGCACACACGTACACAGATAAATACTCGAGACAATAAGAGGGCTGTCCTTAAGATAAGTAGTTTGTCACTTGTTTTATTGCTAGTGTTATATGAAGTGTATAGTTCGATGCAACGCACCGAGATTAAGTCCTTTCTCGTTGGTTCTAATCTTATCGGCGAGTAAACCCTTAATGATTACTTATGACTATCCCGTTTATCTTTCTCCTACTTTTCTACAGACCATAGAATGCATAGGCGATCTAATAAACAGGCGAGGGCAGAGGCATGGCGACCCGATCAACGCTCAGCTAGCCACAGAGGTTATCAATGCACTAATAAAAGTCACCAATGACATCAACATATAAACTTTAATTAATGAGAAAGTAGTTTTAAGGGAGTGCAACCTTTCCGTTGTCACGTTACACAAACCACCAATCTTGATGAATTAAAGTTTACTAACACAATAAAACAAAACTACTTAATGAATTAAACACATGCAGCACCTTCTTACAGCTCTTGTATCTTTGATTTGGGTGTGTCTTGTGCTGCTACCTTGACTGAATTCGTCCTTGGTTTCTGGTCTTCGGTCTTCTGTTTGGAACTAAAGGCTACGGAATTCGTCTGGTCTTGGGGTATTTATAGTTACCGTCTGAGGGTAGGATGCGGCGCATCTAGTAAGTAGATGCGGCGCATTGACTTAACTTCGCGTGGGGTCCAAGATTATAATATTCAGGAATATTCGTACACCGCCAGGAGATGCGGCGTATCTTCATCTTTGGATGCGGCGCATGTCCTCTTGTATCTTGGATCGTATCTGGTGAAATATTGATAGTGATGCGGCGCATATCATGAGTGAGATGCGGCGCATCTGGAGCAGAATAGTCTTGATCTTGTACATTTCAGTAGACTCTTAACTTCTTGCATGTTTTGCTCCATAATTAGTCCAAAATCGCCAAGTTTCACCAAATGCTTGTTTTCAACTGAGAATTACAAAAGTAAACGATTAAGCATCAATCCTCATACATAATATAGTAAAACAAGTCAAATTAATAGGATAAATGATAGTAATAAAATGTACTTATTTGAGTTCATCACTGAGCATGGTTTGTCCTTTGAAAACACAAGAGATGGTAAGCCAAGGACCTTGTTTTGTTTTACAAGGTTGTTTATGTTTTTGAAGTTCAGGTGGGAGAGTCTCTTATGCCAAATCCAGTTGAGAGTATCAGTGGCCTTGGTAAAGAGACAAGTTCCATTTTGAGTCAGACTGGACATGTCTAACACATAAACATCATGTCTTCTTGGTGCAATAAGGACAAATTCCTTATTAGCATTGAAGATGATTCCTTGTTTATCATCAAACTGAACTATGTATTTCGCATCACATAGTTGACTGACACTTATCAAATTGTATTTTAGACCATTTACATAAGCTATCCTAGTAAAGACTATACCATTGCAGTTTACTGAACCATAACCTTCAGTGAGACATGATGAGTTATCAACAAATATCACTTTGGGTCCTGATTCATCCACATACTTGTGCAGATACTCCTTCACACCAGTCATGCTCCTTGAACATCCACTATCAAGATGCCAAACAGGATCCCTGGCATGTTTCTGCACAAATGGTAAACTGGGTTAGTTCTTTCTAGGACTCTACTTCTTGGAGGGCTTAGCTTTGAGGGTCTTATTAACATTTTCAAGTGATTTATGGTCAGTAGTGGAGTGGACTGAGCTACCACATATTATGCATTTGATTGCTGATGTAGACTCAGTGGACTGAGAGGCTGACTTTGTCATACCTCTACTGGCCTGAATGGCCTTACCACGTCCTGAGGTGTTATGAGTGGAACTTCCACTATTTTCACAACAATTGTCAATTTGACAATCCTTAGGATGGTAGTCATTGAACCCACAGTAAAGGCAAGGTGCAAAAGGCTTTGCCTTTTGTTTCTATTTCTGTTTAGAATCAGAAGGATAGTTTAAAGACTGAGCTTTAAGACTTGCCATGTTTGATGTGACTGAATGTGTTTTGTGATCAGAGGTCCTGTGATCATCCTTTTTGCAAACCATACAATAAAGGATTCTATAGCAATCGTCAGTGACATGATTGGTATAGTTACACAGTTCACATCTTTTAAGGGGTTTTGAGGGTTTGGG
Source organism: Artemisia tridentata subsp. tridentata (assembly GCA_021014915.2). Lineage (NCBI taxonomy): Eukaryota > Viridiplantae > Streptophyta > Magnoliopsida > Asterales > Asteraceae > Artemisia > Artemisia tridentata. Next base: position 380,599,717 of record CP139505.1, read on the forward strand.
TTTGGTCTTTGAGGAAGTTGGTTTTTGTTCCTTCTTGGATTGAGAAGATTTCTCTGAAGATGCAATCTTCTCACCAAGCTTCCTGACCATTTCAGCCAACTGATCAAATGTTGAGTCAGGGCTTTGAGTTGTTACTTCAGAAGGGACTGAAGTTGACGAGTCATCAATATTTACTGATACTTCAAGGGTTGGTCTCTTCGGGATGGTTGTTCCCATTCCTGATCTCTCCTTTGGAGAGTGTGGTGAGAAGACCATTGGTGGGAGGCCTAACTTTGGTGCAGCACCCTGAAGGGTATTCAGTGGAGGAAGTGGTGGGTATGATTCTGATTCAGACTCATTCACAGACTCAGTATTACTGAGTTGTTCAGTGAGTTCAAGCTTACTGAGTTGTTCAGTAAATCCAAGCGTGTTTTTCAAAGCCTGACTTTCAGGAAGCAAGATCTTTCCAGTCTCAAAGTTTGGTAACTTACTGACTGGGTTGTCCCTGACAATCCAGTCATTAGACTTGGGAAGCATTTCTTGCTCAAAAGATATGCCAGCTGGAACAAAGGTTAATTCACCGTGACTCACATTGGGATCAACCATAAGAGGGTCAATTCCAATGGTTTTCTGAGAGCTTAATCCCACAGTGTCAAATACCTTGGGGTTCTTTTTGGTCCAGCCTTGGATGACAGCTTTTTCTTTGTTAAGTTCAGTTTGTAGGGCTTGGTTTTGTTTCAAAATTTCAGTGTTCTGAATTTGTAGAGTTATTATTTCTAACTTGGCTTGCTTTAATACAAGCAATTCATCTCTACATTTATTCAATTCTGACACCTTGTTGTTATATTTTGAACACATGTTAAGCCTTTGTTCCTTAACAAATTTAAGATCTACACAAATATAATTCATGTAAGACTGCCAATCAGAATCATCATCCATAGAAAGTAAAATGTTTACCTTCTTCATGGTGATGTTTACCCACTCTCCATTCCTTGCATGGCTTTTCCCAACAGCCACCTGATCACCTTCAGAGAGTGCCATCAGTGCACTCACTCTGATTTCCTCATCTGAGGAGACCTCTTCATAATCTCAGTCATAAGCTTCAGCTACTAAAACCTTATTCTTTGCCTGAACAGGTTTGGGTGTTTGAGCAGCCTGAGACATAGAGGGATTAGTTTCAAGAATTTCAAGTTTAGCCTTGGCTTTCCTATATTTTGCTTCAAAGTCTTTTTGACCCTTTTTTTGAAATTTTTGGGTCGACTGAAACATTCTAGGTTGAAACTTGTTAGTTCGTGAGGAACTATTTCCTGAAAATTTGTAAGAAGGTTCTGAGGTAGTTTTAGAATAGCAGTCCCTAGCAAAATGACCCTTTTTCTCACAGTTAAAACATTCAGTGGTTTCATTTGCTTTTCCTTTAGAAAAGTTAGACTGGTTTCTTTTGATGAAACGTTTTGAACTAGCAAGGAGTGCCCTCTCTTGGAATTCCAAGTTTAGATCTTTTAGGTACTCATCACTAGTCCTTTCATCAATTTCATCCTCAGAATCCTCTTGAAAGTCCTGCACAACACCATTAGTATAAAAAGAAGTTGATATGGGTGTGGAGGTTAAGGCCTTTTTAGACTCAAGAGCTTTTGAGTCAGGATATCTCCTTGAGATCAAGTTGTCCTCATAGACAAATTTTCCATAGATTTCAGGGAGCTCAAGGGTCTGAATGTGATTAGCATTCCTCAGGCCTTGTGAGAAGTTTAGCCACTTCTCAGGGAGACTGTTGACAAAGCCAACGTTTGTCTCATGCTTAGATAATACTACACCATCATTTGATAGTTCATTTATCAAAGTCTTGTATCTGGTATAAGTCTGAGAGAGACTTTCAGAGTCTTTTGCCCTGAAAGTATTATACTCAAGTTTCAGGTCCATGACCCTGTTTTCCTTGGTATCTGAGGAGCCCTCAAAGCTATTAACCAAGTCATCCCAAGTTTGCTTGGCTGTTAAATAGTTGATGACTGATTCCATTATATCGTCAGGAAGACAAGATATAAGGATGTTTTTAAGGCGCTGCTCTTGATTGACCACCCTCCTCTCATCAATGGTCCATTGTGCCTCAGGCTTGTTTAGCCCTGCAGCAGTCTTAGGGACAAATGGGCCATCCCTGATACATGTGATGTAGTAAGGTTCCATACCAGTTAAATAGCAAATCATACGTTTTTTCCATTTGCTAAAATTTCCAGCTTCTAGTCTGGGTGCAACAGCAGAATAGCTGCCACCCTTTTTATCGACCAGCTGGGGTACATTAATATCAGCCATAGTAGGATCTTGGTTTTAAAAACCTTGAGCACTCTTGGTTAGTTTTGAAAGATTTTATAAACCAGAGGCTCTGATACCACTTGTTGTTCCCTTCACACGCTTAGAGTTAACTAGAAAGTTAATCTATTCGTGTTTATGACTAATACAATGTTATGATTAATTCTAACAGATTAATGAAATGTAAAAGTAAAAACACATAAGTATTTTTCAACGTTTAAATTCTTATTAGAAATGAATCAAAAAATCTATTACCCAAGTGTTTTGCGGAACAAACACTTGGGATTGAATAGACAAGGTATGGTGGTGTCTCCTATCTAAACTCAAGCTTTGCTTTGAGTGGTAACAATTCGACCCACTGAGCTATCTCATGGATACGTTACTCTTTGTAGGAGAGAAGTTGCTTTGTAAAAGTCTAAGCTTTCAATGTACAAAAACACACTAAACTTATCTCCTTTTGAACCTATTTATACACAAGTATATAAGAGTAAAAGTGATTAAAAAACTACAACTTGTTGAAGCAAGCGTGTCTGACAATTACAACAGTAATTGTCATTTTCAAGAACCAATGGGAATGGACTATAAAGTCTTTAGGAGTGGTTGGTCTGACACTCCATGACTTTTTAGCCGTCTTAGGGAAAGTTTCTTCCTGACAAGATAAGATTTGATCTTATCTTAAAACTCTTCCCAGATCTTCCCGCCTTTCTTTCAGACGTTGAGTTCTTCAGTCTTCAATTACTTAATGTTGTTGAGGAGACTGGGGTTCAGTGAGTTCTTGTCCAACACTCACTGAACCATCATCTTCTTCTTTGGCTTAAGTCCTACTCAGGGAGTACCGCCTTCCTGAGTAGTGAGTCATTCTTCTTGAATTCGCCTTAAGCATCCTGAAGATGACTCACTGAGTGACTGTTCACTCAGTGACTTGAATTGTTCTCGGTTTAAGTTACCACTTAGTTAATTTGTGTCCAAATCTTGTTTTAAGTATTCTTGGGTACTGACGGACCCAACAGTTAAACATAGGCAAAAGCAGAGAAAACAAGCAATCTTAAACACCCACATAATTGTATAATTGTAAGTTCCTCTCTATCCCAAAATAAATGTCTCTCGACAATAAACATATAGTTTAAAAAAAAACATAATAATTACTGCTTCTTTCTTATTTTTTTGCAGAATGACATATTTACCCTTAATTAATTGATTACTAGTATCTTTAAAGTTTGTAATAATAAATTCAAGTAACGGTAACATACTAATCTAGATCAAATCTCATATCTATTTTTAGTAGTGGATAATGAATTTAGTACCTGATTATATTGGGAAGGAGGGAGTTTTAGAAAACACATGTTTCTTAAACAAATTAAGGCAATAAGAAAATACCAAGGGTCAATTTGCAAACAACATGAAAGATGAGAGGCTTTAATGTGTATAAGAAAAACATAAACTTTTGGGGATTTCTTGCCTAGTAAAATGTTCCCCCTACTTTTCACAAACATAAACCTTAAAGATTCTTCCGACCAAATTCTAGTATCCAAACATTAAATCTCAGGTAAAAAAAAAAAAACATCTTTACTTTGTCAAATTTTGTTTCTGTTAAGTAGTTATAATTATGTAGTATGTCATTTGTTACTCTGTAATGCATCACCAATATTTTAGTTACTTTCAGTCAAGAAACAAAAGTTACTTCCTTTTTAGCATCCAAAAGAATGATATAAATTTTGGGTTTTTGTTTTTATAAAATTTCTAGTTATAAAGTTCAAATCTTTATTACAACTGCTTACTTGTGTGTGAAACTTACACAAATGGACCTTATACATTCGAATATCTTACATTTTTGACCCTATAAACACTAGTTTTTGACTTTAGACTATTGAATCTTGAATCTTGACAAAGGATCTTGAATTTTGGGTTTTGGGATTTTCTGTTTTTACATTCATTTGAGGTTTATTGCTTTTAGAGTAAGATAGACTGTGCAATATGGCTGTAAAACTCGGTTGTTGGTACTCGAGCGGCCAGCTACCTTGTCACCCTAGGCGGGGAGTACTTTGAACACTAGTTTCCGATTTTTGACCCACGAGTGTTGAATCTTGGCTGATAATCTAGCATATTGACTTTGGGTTTTGGGTAAGTTAGATTATGTAATTTGTAGTTTTTTTTTTTTTTTTTTTTTTTTTTTTTTTTTTTTTTTTTTTTTTTTTTTTTTTTTTGTAAAATGTATGGCTGTTATCTCCGAAAATGGTTAATTTTGAATCTCAGATTGCGATTTTATGTTTGTCACTTTGTTGAGCTTATTTTTTACTTTATGATTTGTAGTGTTCATTTGTAAATATTTGTTGGCGTTATATCAGAACAATCACGATATCTTGAACCCGTATATACAGGCATTTGGGAATCTTAAAATTTATGGATGTTTTTGCTAAAGGGGGGATTTTGTTTTTGTAAATCATGAACCCGGATATGCATATGGAACCTCAAAAACATCGAGATTTGGTGGGGTCCAAAATCGGAAACTAGCGTTCGAAGGGCCTGATCTGTTGCTGTAGTTTTTTACATGAAGACTGTTTTGGGGACATCAACATAAACTCTTTTTTAGTCAAGTGGCAACATTACTATCCAAACGAAAGCTATAACAGTGAGTACGTATATTCGTTTTTGATGTTACATTGTAAACATATAAACAAATGACTTTCTGTAACTAGTTTCTGAGTTGATAACCGCCATTTAAACTCAAAGAAATATCTATGTACAACAGTACAAATTGTTTTAGCAGATATCCACATAACCGTTTTCATCCCAATGAAGTTATTATTTAGAGTTAACCTTGTTAATTTGTCTTTTGATAATAGATGGCGTCCTCACTTGCTAGGCTCGTTTCTTCCAATTTCTTAAGGTTCAGACCGGTCGGCTCATTTTCGCGTTTCTTTAACACAAAAGGTTTCCAATATGATCAACATGACTCTCGGGAAGAGTGCATCTTAAAGTGTGATCACAAACATGGGTCTCTTGTCCATGATGTTATCAATGGTGCGTATATTTGATTCCGATAAAAGAACTATCACTACAACATATATGTCACTTGAACACATTTTTTGCACTTGACCATATAGCAAGAAATTTGCACTTATAAGCCTAATAAAATTTGTCCACTTTCAAAATCTTCATGCTTCCTCTTTTGCGAGTAAATTAGGTGTGTAAAGAATTGATAAAGTTTATGTTTGTACACGCGGAAATAAGATATTTTTGTGGTGTACTAGTTATATGTGTAAGTCGTTAACACTTTAATTAATAATTTTCAGATGCGTTTAGTCCTTGTCATTCACCAACTGCGAATCTGGCCAGTCTGTTAAACATGGTGGAAAATCGCATTGGATTTGGACCCTGCAAGCTCCCTAGGTGGCGTGTGGTGGAGGATGACAAAGCCCTCTACCTACTATCTGATTCAAACGGGGAGTTTATGTCTGAGAAACACAAAAAAGATGTCGAGGAATCTGTTACAAAGGAGTTCATGTCTGGAGAACCCGAGAAAGATGCTAAGGAATCTCTGACAAAGAAAGAATTAGTTCCTAAAAAGGAAAATGTTCCAAAAAAGGTAACTGAGCGACTGAGGGATTTGACCCCTTTAGTAGAGTTGATTGTGGGAGATAAAATTGCTCCGAGCGAGTATTACTATCATCTGATGAAAGACGCGAAAGAACTTGACCAATTTGCTGAATTGATTAAGGGAGGATTCAAAGGTATGAGCAATAATACGGGATGCGAATACTAACAATTTAGATTTTCGGGTTGGAAAAAAAGGGATGCTTCTTTACTAAAAACTGAAGCAAAAAACATCTTAACTAAAGGTGTGCAGGCATTTTAAACGGAGCTATTTTTTAAACTTTTTTTTTTTTTTTTTTACAGGAACGATGGATCTCTCTGTGTCTATACGTGTGTACGGCAACCTGGTAGATCGACAAGCAATTCACATTATATTAGGACTAGGGGGCAGGGATACTGACGACCCTTTTGGAGGTTATGCCATTGAGATTTTTTTACCTGATTGGTTCTACAATATCGAGAATGCAATTGCCAAGATGAATGATCACACAGATGGCATAAACATAACTATTCCGAAGAAGAAAGACAAGTCGATCCAAACAATTGGAGTAACCATAATCTTTTTTCAAGAGAAAAAGATTTGGAAACCGACACTTTGGCGTCCCACATAGGATCATCTCTCTCGTGCAACAGTTTATTTAGGAAAATCTGGAGACTCACAGTGTCATAGTTTACATTGATGTTTAGTTGGCCACATGATTGTTTGATGTTGTTTAGTTGGCCGTTTATTTATAATTGTTGTATCTTTTTTGCCGTTTTCACCTTTGTTGAAGAGGTCGTTTTGAATATATATCTATGTTTTAGGCATATTATATTACAAAGCCATTCTTAGTTTCGATTCAAAGGGATCAGGTATGTTTATTAGTTTTCTGCAGTCGTTTTACACCTACACATTTATTAGTTGTAAACAAACCACATTTTGGATATGGTATTTACATGATCACTTTTGGGTGCTGAACCTTGTCATTTTGGATGATATGATCTGCAAAAACGTTAAGCATATTCAAAACTCATTGTTCAATGCACAGTGTAAGGAGCTAATACGAACTTGATCACTCTGGTGCTCAGCCTTACATTAATTCCTTAATTCCCTCAGACATGATTTGATTCAGCTCCTCTGAGGTCATAGCTAACAACTCATGATGCTCTTTTGACTTTCCATCTGACTCCATCTTTATCGTGTTAGAAACTTCTTCAGTATGATTACAACAGCTGCAACTTGACTTTACAAATCTGCAGATAGCTTACGAGACTCTCATCAGCTGTTACTTGAGATCTGCTTAATCTGAGTATTCATTCAATACTTGTGTACTTTTTTAGCTGCCCCGTTTTGGTCACTGTAGTTTGTTTACATCTGAAGTTGTTAAAAGACAACTTTATGTCTCGTTTAATGACTCAAACATGACACACAGTCATCTTTTATGATCAGTAGGGACATAAATTGACTGACTTACAAAAAAAGTACAATGATTAAACCATGATGAATGAAATAATATGCTTGTTAAAATTCTCAGTGGTTAGCTACCCTTCTTCATAATTGCATAGTCTAAATTGTCATTACAAGCAAACATAAAATTATAACTTTGCCAAATGCCAAATTCAGTCATCGATCAATGTAAAACAAACCAATGTTACTAGTTTACAACTCACCCTAGACATGCTTAAAAGTCTCACAGATGGATGAGTATGTGCCAACAGCTCCTACCAGAATAGCCAACACTACTAACCCCATAATCACAACAAGATCGACACCAAAACTCCTATAAACTTTAAAGATCTTCAAGTAACAAGCACAAGGGAGGACGAATGATACAATGACAATAAGAGCTGCTCCGCTAAGAGATGTTACAGACTCAAATGATGGAAATATGATAGCTAATACCACTGTACTAACCAATAAACTTGTCTTTATCATCGCACTGATTATGTTATTATCTTTGTGTTTGACAGGTAAGTAGTTTTCGATGGCAGTAGCAATTGGCATTATGGTTAAAGCATATTTTGCAATTGGACCAGCCAAAATTGTGTATATTGCAACCTTTGCACTAGCTTTTTCTGTGGGTAGGTTGAGTGTCACTTGAGATTGTACATCCTCGCCATAAATAATGTAACCAAGTATGGCCATTATCACATATGTCGCTGTACATATCAAGAAACTTATAATTAGAACCTGCAATTAATCACACAACAGATGAAATCAGAATGCATGTATATTTGAAGTCCTAAATATCAAATTAACTGGTGAACTTACTATTGGGAACTGGCTTTTCTTTTTCATTGAAAGATAAATGGTTGGGAACATAGCATGAGCTCCATAACAGAATGTGTATAAACTAACTGCTGTTGGTAGCCCCTTGTAATTAACAAGATCCCCCTTCTTGTGAAATCCGTCCCCCGACAATCCAACACATAAAACACAAACAACCACTATCAGTGACGAGAGAACCCCACCAAAGGAAAGATATGACAGAACACTCAGATCACTTAGCCACAGAGTAGGCATAATGATGAGCCCCGCGACAATGACAAAAGAGTGTCTTCCATCCATTTTCGTGTTCCCAATCTTGAAACCGAAATGTGGAGAAAGCTTATGTAAATTGTCACCTTCTAGTATTAGTAGACCAGTCGCAACAAGATAGAGCTCTAAACAGGTAAAAACCAATGCTGTAATCCTTCCCTTACGACCAAATGCGACCCCAGCTATATCCGGATAGCTGGTCACTGAAGGGTTGGAGTCCATGCAACGACGCATCAAAAGGCCAGTAAAGTAGGCTGCGAGAGCGATCACCATCAGGACAACCAAGCTTAGCCATCCACCTGATGAGAGTGCATATGGAATTGAGAGAATCCCAATACCTGATAGTAATAATTTGATTAGTTATGATCCGATATTAATTATCCCATGTTAATCACAAGTTATGAATGTTACAAAATGTGTTTACAAAACTTTTGCACACCACTCCCACAAACCTAACAAAAACTAATTCAATGATCGAAACAAAAAATCAAAAGCAAACCAAAGTCTTCTTAAGAGGAGCTAGAGAGCTACATTAAATCAATACTACAGGTAAGAGAAACTGAACCGAGGAAAGCGAAACAAGCCGGCCACTGTAAGATTTTGAGGTTACATGGGGTTCGATAGTTGTGTTTGCTAGCCGATCGATACAATATATATCAGCTAACAACAATTACAAAAACACACAGATAAAAGATATGCATACCTGATAAAGCGTTAATGCCATTCATGCATGTACTGAGAAAATTGGCTTGTCTTTTTGATGAGTGAACAGGATCCATCATGACAAATTGTGATTCTTGTACGTGGGTTGTGAACAACAACTAAGAAACAAGTATAGGATAGGAGCAACAAACGGGTTCATGCATTTATGTTAGGAGAATTAACTATAAAATAGGATAATAAAGAAAGTCATTATCTCAGTCAAACACAAATTTAATGCCAAAATTTTCTATAATAAAGAGTTATTAAGAGCCATAAAACTATATCCTTAAGCATTAACAACTTATGATAGCGAGGAGATTTTGAAAAAGTTATCCACAAATATGTATATAATGGAGAAAATTTCAATGTATATCTAATATCTTCTAAAGATCCGATAAACCAATCATTCTCATTCATTTTTTTATCAAAACAAATAAAAATAAACTTTCATCATTTTTTTAAAAATTAAATATTTCGTAAACCATTAATCGTTACGCAAAACAAATCATATCATCGTAACGAGAATTAAATCATCTTTCTATTGACGGGCATTTCGATATACTTTCGACGAACTATTTTTTTTTTTTTTTTTTTTTTTTTTTTTTTTTTAAATCTTTTTTTCAGTTACGTCAAATCACACGTGATTTTTCTAGACGTAACTGAAGAAAAAACGAAAAAAAAAAAATCGTCGAAAGTATATCGAAGTGCCCGTCTACTAAAAAATAAATAAATACTCGTCGTGATGGTGTATTTTTTTTCACTTGATGATTTACCGTTTGCAAGATATTTTATTTTTAAAAAATAGGTGGAAAGTGGGGTTTGCGTGCTTTTTTTTTTTTTTTTTTTTTTTTTTTTTTAATAAAAAAATGAGTGGCTATGATTGGTTCATTTGATATTTAGATAATTTTGATTCTACATTGATCTCAACTATATACAATGGATGAGGTTTATCCAGGAAGGGTGAGCCTTTTGACAAATCATAATAACAAGTATAAGGAACATAAAGTATGTTATAGTGCCAATATTTTGTAGCTAAAAATCCTGTGATGTCTTTAGATAGATATGACTAATTGACTATTAAGACAAGTAACCAATCACCTAAATACCAACAATTTGTTATTTATTACTCCATTTTACACATAGACGCGCAAATTGCAATTAAGGCAACAAGATAAGAGTCCATTTGATTCGCCAAATGTTTTTGAAGGAATGGTAACATGTTCAAGGAATTGTAATTGTAATATAAATGAATTCTAAAGTGACAATTATAATTTGTCGAAAAGAATTATAATTATAATCTAAATAAACTATTACATGGATTATTTGTAATTTTCAAAATAGTAATAATAATAAATAATTAATTTAATAATAATTAGTTAATTGCAAAAATAATAAATTTTTTAAATTGAAAAAATATAAAAATAATAATGCAAAAAGATTACTAAAATATTTAAATATAATAATATTTAAAAATACTAATTATAAAAGAAATTATCATATAGTATTAGAAAATTAATAATAAAATAGTTAAATTTGATTTAAATGTATTATAATAGATCAAGTATTTTTAATATAGAATTACACAATATAATTATACAATAATTTATAATATATATATTAAATAATAAATAATCGTAACTACAACGTAATTTAAAACTTTACATTTAACTTGCTATATAATCTAATTTCCTTCACTTGATATAATTAGAAGAATTGAATTACAATTGTTTCGCAAACCAAATAGCCTATGTAATTTGATCTAAATTACAAATCTTTTCATTATGCAAACCAAATAGCATACGTAATGTAATCATATTACAATTATATCATACTACAACAAACCAAACAAAAGGGAAAGTTAAAGAAGATGAAAAATTAATAGCTCAAATGTTTTTAATAACAGATTTAAGGATATTTCGTACGAGTAAATGTTCCATTTACAATCAAAGATACCAAAATCAATAATTGCTTCATTGGTTAAAAATAATTTCAACTGCATTGTTTTGAATTATTTCAAAGTTGATGAACACTTCTTAACATGAATGTGTATCATAATTCACTTTACCATGTCACTTATAAGAGTAGATGTAATGGGTGGACTACTCACGCATGAAGGGAGGTGCACCACACATGAAGACAATTACCGGGGGGGTAGTTTCACACATGAAGAACGTAAAAAAAGGGTTATTGGAGGGGCAGAAAACCGGTAGAAATAAACTTTGCGTGTGTGAGTGTTACTAGTTATAAGTAATCGGAAAGTGAAAGGGAATAAATGTGTTGTGATGTTGAGATGAATGTGGTGACCCAAACATTACATCCAATCCAATTCAACTTAAAATTGTTACAAAGCTCACATAGAACATTAACCATCAGAAAGATAGCAGACACATCATTATGAAAAATACCAAACATAATGACACTATACTGAAGTCTATGTTATTGCATAGTAAACCACTATTTTGAGGTGAATATGGTGAAAAACTTTCATAAACTATAATAACAAAAATACTCAATCTCGTTCATACCCCTACGGCCCTACCCAGGGACGGAACCAGGGGTTCCGGGGTCCAGAGATACCCCTGAAATTTTGTGTCATAGTGTAAATTTTGTTACAAAAACTCGACTTTTTTTTTGAAACACCCGGTCCCAAAAAGTTATGTATGTAGTCTTGTTTGATTTTCCCTAAATGCACCCAGTGACTTTGTGTTCTAGTTCTGTCCGTAGATGTAAACCCGATAGTAAGAAGACTGCTTCCGCGCTCTTGATCAGAATATACAATGCACAATTAAGGCATCAACAAAACAGTAAGGGAAAACTTGAAAACAACATGAAAGACGAGGGGCTTTAATGTAACACAACGTTTGGTGTTTTCTTACAAGTAAACATGTTCCCCCTACCAGAAACATAACCTTAGAGAGGAGGGAGTGGAGCTCGGGTTGGCTAGCGGGTTGGGCGGGCTGAATTGGAACACCGCCGCCGCCTATGCGGGTTGGCTGGGCGGGCTGAGCTTGCGAGTTATTTACTCGCTGCGAGCTTGAGAGGAAGAAACGGTCATATGACCGTTGAGGGGTGTAAACTGAAAAAAAAAGAACGTTAAGAGGAGCGTAGCAACAAAAAAAAAACAATTTGGTCCAAGCATTTTTAGTATAAATAGAGGAACAAACTACACAATTTTAACCACAACACACATATCTCATTTTCACAACCTTTTTATCAAAAAATGTCATCATCATCATCATCATCTTCTTCCTTTTCGTCCGAGTTATCGATGCCACCCATCTTACCGGACTTATCCACGGGTAGTACGATACCTTTTTTGTGCTCCGTGGTTGAGTCGCTCGAAGAAGACACGGCAAGCACGAAAGAAACTCGAACCTATATAGAAGAAGACACGGCAAGCACGCTTGTACGAGGCGCATGAACGAAGACACAAGATTCCGGGAATGCTAGGTAGCCTTGATTGTACACATTTTGTTTGGAGAAATTGTCCTAAACATTTGAAAGGCCAATACAAGAGTGGGAGGTATCCATACCCGACAATTATGCTTGAAGCCGTTGCTTCACAAGATTTGTGGATCTGGCACGCTTTTTTTGGTCCTCCCGGGTCGCTTAACGATGTCAATGTTTTGTATCAATCGACTTTGTATCTTAGGGAGCGAAATGGAACGGCTCCTAACTCATCATTCGTTGTAAACGGGCGTAACTACAAACGGGGATATTATCTTACCGACGGAATCTATCCTAGGTACTCAACTCATGTCAAAGCATTTCCGTATCCGACTGAAGCGAAGGAAAAGAAATTCAAGAAAGTTCAAGAGTCGGCAAGAAAAGATGTCGAACGATGTTTTGGTGTTCTTAAAGGAAAATGGGGTATTTTGAATGGCAAGATCCGTCAAAAGACCATCGAAAAGATCACTAACATCGTTTACGCGTGTTGTATATTGCACAACATGATTATAAAAGATGACGGGAGGGCAATATCACCGACTCATATAATGGATCCGCCGGTGCAACCCGTTTATGACGACAACGCACTACCGGAGTTACTAGATGAACAAATCCATCATCGTCTTCAATTTGATCTTACGGAGCATGTAGCGTCTCAAGATTTAGCATACCTCGATGACCCGAAAGATTTAGTTATGTAGTTTCTTTTTATTTTATGAATTGTAATTTTAATTTCAGTTATTAATAAAATGTTTGTTTTTTTATATAATTGTTTAGTATTGAAAGGGTTAATGTTGCAAATTTATAAATTTGAAGGACAAATTATGAATATTTAAAAAAAGATTTGGGAGGGTTGAGAGTGATGGGCGCCAGTAAAAAAGGTTGGATTGAGGGTTGGAGGGTTGAAATGAGGTGGAGGAATTTGATTGTTTAATTTTGGGAGGGTTGGAGAGTCATGACTCCCTCCACCCTTAATAAAAGCAGCCCTAGGATATTCTCTTCTGACCAAATTCTAGTATCCAGACATTAAATCTCAGGTAAAAACCATCTTTACACATAGTATGTTTTGTTTCTGCTTACTATTCTTGTATGTCATTTGTTACTCTGCAATGCATCTGCTTTTGGTACCAATGTTTTAGTTTTTTTCAGCTTAGAAATAAAAGTTAAAGTTCAAATCTTTATTACTTAATAATTCCAGTTTAGCATTCAATTTAATGATTGGGTTTTTGTTTGTTAGAAATTTCAAATCTTTATTAAGCTACTTAGTGAAAGTTACACAACTGGACCTTATACACCCCACTCTTTTACATTTTGGTCCCTTGAGTCTCGAATCTTTACAGAGAATCTTGGGGGGTGTTGTTTATGAAGACGGCTTATGGCTTATTTGGTTTTGGGCTTATCTTTCGTAAGCTCACTTTTTGTGTTAATAATGAACTTATATAAGATGGAAGAGCAAATAAGCTATAAGCCGGCTGTATAAGCCGAAACAAACACCCCCTTGGATTTGAATTGGGGTTTTGACATTCTCTGTTTATTAATGTTTTGAGGTTGTTGTTTTATGCGTTTTCTTGTAAAATGTATACATGTTATTTCAGAAAAATTGTGAATCTTGAATATGCATTTGGGAATCTCAAATCTTTGCTAAATCAAACCCCGTGTTAAATAGGTTTTTTGGAATCTCCAATGGTTTGAGTTTAAGAGGTCCAAAATAGGAAACTACTAGTAATAGCTGTTAGAGTTTGTGGATATAAATTAATATTTATATGTCCGGTTTCGAACACGAGACTTCGGGATATCACACAATACATAAGAGTCTCAATGGTTTGAATAATTAAATGTAATTTTATATTTTATTTATTCATTTCACAAACAATACTTAACGGTAGTTAACATTTAACGGGGTTTTGGATAACGCTCGTTAAATAAAGGACTAGGAATGAAAATAGGGATCAAGAAGGATCTAGAATCCTTCCTAATCACCTATAGGCGGCCGATCCTTTCCATAAAGGATATATGTGTCGATTTGAGGAGTAGGGAACAAGTTAAGGAGGCTATAAATACAAACCTTATGTGTTTGTTATTCTCTAGTCATTATTCCCTAGCTTTCCAACTTCTTCTCCTCTCCCTCTTAGCCTAGTCGATCAATTCTTCATTCCCTAACTCCTAGGGTTTGCTGAATTCACTAGTGCATAAAGTGTTGGATTGTTTGTAAATTTTGAACCTAGCTTTTCCCATTGAAACGCTAGTATTACGTGTGTACAAGAACGAGTAACAAGCTTCCTTTAGCTTGTGGTGACTTACCCTATTCGATCACACCTAGATCGATCCATCCTTAAACCCTAGTTAGGGTTTATATAGTTCTTGAAGCACGTGATTCCTTGTTCTTGCTAGGAATCAAAAGGTACTCTTTCTATTTAGTTTTAGTTAATTAATTTACATGTTATTGTAGATCTATTCCGCTGTGCATGCTTTGATGTTAATTGGTTATTAGTTTATAGTTTATGATTCTAATATTCCAACAGTGGCATCATGAGCCCGTTTTTAACATGTAATTAATTACTAAAAACCTTAAAATTGAATCTTGTTTGAATAGATAACATGGAATCATGATTGTTCTAGGGTTTTATTTTTCAAACCCTAAATTTTTTTAATTTGGGTAGACACCCATACTTTATTTTTAGGGTTTTAGTTTTTTGTTAAAACTTGTAGAAACCCTAGGATTGCATGCAATTTTAAGTGTTTTATTAATGAGTACATGCTAGGATCCTGGACACACGATTAAGGTGGTTAAACCTTGTGACTTTGTGTGTATGATATGTTGTGTTAAAATGATTAAGTGCGCGGAATTCACTCAACCAAACTTTAGAAGGTTGTGTATGTTATGGAAATGGAATTGTTATGTTTGTTAGTTAGCAATGAACACATAAAGATTATCACCAAACGATTCAATATTATTAATGATAATAATACGAGTGATCTTGAAATATCACTAGGGTTACAACCTTGAATCTTAAGTTTTTCTAACTTGTGATGTTTTTGTGTTTGTTCTAACAGTTATGAGTGTTCTAAAAATAACATATGCATGGACTAACACTTTTCTACTACGTAATATCACAACTAAGATCTCTTTTATAGTCCAAGAGATCTTTACATATTGCTTAAAGTCTTAGCCGACTTACTTTGTTAACTTATCCTTTTGAGTGTCAGTACATAAGCTACAACTTGTTAACTAAGCACATGGGGTAAGATATTATCTACCGTATATTGTTGACCAAAATACAATAAATATCTTTTCGATCTTATCCACTCAGCAGCAGAATGTTCACTATCGGCAGCAATGAGTTATCGCTATCAGCAGGAACAAGTATCATTAGCAGCAGGATCAACATCAGCAGAATGCTAAGCCGAACAGCAGAATCATTTATCACTAACAGCAGGATGAAATGTTCTAGCAGCAGAATTACTCTTAGAATATTTCTTTGAATAGAACCCAATATTAGACATCTTGAATATTTAATTCCCAACAATCCTCCCCTAAACATGTGAATCCATTCAACATGTTTCTGAATTAAATCATGGATTGAAGATCTTTCAAACACTACTGTTTTTCAAGATTGAATATCTTCTCAGTAATTCATCTGCTTTGCTCTTCTTTGACTTTAACAATATCAAAACATATTGAACCAATCTTGGACTAAAAGATGGTGCAATTTCCTTGGATGGAGGAATTATAAGAGGCAATGATGCTGTGTATCTTGGATGCTTGTTTCAACAAGTGAAATCATCTAACCAGCATGTCTTTGAAGTGAAATTGAAACTTTTTTTCATTTGACCTAGATAGAACTTTCTCCTTTTTGGAATGCTTCATCCCTTCTGAATATATATATACTACTCCAGAATAAGCTCTATTCTTGTCATTTTCAACCTCCTCATCATCTTGTATGCTCTTGTGTTCTCCTTCCTTTTATTGGATTATCTTCCTTTTCAGGGCCATTATTTCCTACCCTGAGATTGTTACCTCCCCTGAAGCAAATAAAATTTATCCTCCCCTTGTTTGGAAGATCTCACTATGTACCAAAATATCTTTCCTTATCATCTGATCCATCAAATAGAACTTGTTGTCAGACAATATTGTACATGAAGCCATCAATTCCTTAAGAGTTTTAGTTACTGCCCTCATCACTTCTAGGTGTGTTAACTCCTATGAGAGGTGAATCAGTGGACATTTCGATTCATGATCCATCAATGGATGGTTTTTGTGAATCCTTGAAAATCCTTTTAAGAAATCATTTGACTTAGTAGTATGTTCATGATTTTAGAATTGAAAAATCATACTACTTTCAACCATTTTGAAGGGATCAAGTGTATAACAGACACTTAATCAGCATTTCGGTTTAAAGCAACCTCTGGTTGTGTGAGAACCAATATTTTTCAGTTATAAATAACTGCCTGTGTAAAGATAAACCTATTCAAAAGGGTTTCTTGACAGGTTTCCAGCTCATAGTAATTGTTGCCTCTAACACAAGTGTTAGATTCACTTTTACTAGCTGTTCTTTCTATTAGATGTCCTCAGACTTGCACATTATACTTAAAAGTATAAAATGATAGAAAGTGAGTTGCATCAGTTACTATCTGATCAACTAAGTTATCAATTCAATGTGAAATATCATAACTAGATTTCAAGAAAGAAGTTTTAAGGAGGTTTGAATTCCCAAACTCAGTCCATCATAAACCTATTATGGTCAGCAGCTAATATCTCAATTCTGCTGTTTCCATTTCACTTGAAACATCCTTTGTGTTTACATATTCATACCTGAAATTGTTAGTCTAAAACCAAAAGAACAAAATACAAAGTACTTGTCTTGCATTAGTATAATCATAAGACCAACTATATGAATAACACAATTTAAATTTGTACTATTAGCACAAACTTTTGTAATAACAGCAGTATTAGATAAATCAGCAGCAACAACAAAAATTTATTTACAAAAACACATCATATTGAAAATTTAAAGATTAAGCATTCCAATACTTGCTAGCAGCAGGATCAACAGCAGCAGAATGCTAAGCCTAGCAGCAGAATCATTTATCACTAGCAGCAGGATCAAATGTTCTAGCTGCAGGAACAACATTAGCAGCAGGAACCATAATGCATTAGCAACAGAATCATACTTAGAGTATTTCTTTGATTAGAATCCGATATTAAACTTCTTGAATATTTAATTCCCAACAATCCTCCCCTAAACATGTGAATCTATTTCAACATGTTTCTGAATTAAATTATGGATTGTGAAGATCTTTCAAACACTTCTGTTCTTCAAGAATAAATATCTTCTCAGTAATTCATCTGCTTTGTTCTTTGACTTTAACAATATCAACACATTGCTCCAATCTTGGACTAAAAGATGGTGCAATTTCCTTGGATGGAGGAATTATAAGAGGCAATGATGCTGTGTATCTTGGATGCTTGTTTCAACAAGTGAAATCATCTAACAGCATGTCTTTGCAAGTGAAATTGAAATTTTTCTTCGTTTGACCTAGATAAAACTTTCTCCTTTGTATGCTCTTGTCTTCTCTTTCCATAATTGGTTTGTCTTCCTTTCTGGGGCTTTTATTTCCTCCCCTGAGATGTTTCCTCCCCAGAAGCAAATAAAATTTTATCCTCCCCTTGTTTGGAAGATCTCACTATGTACCAAAATATATCTTTCCTTATCATCTGATCCATCATATAGAACTTGTTGTCAGACAATATTGTACATGAAGCCATCAATTCCTTAAGAGTTTAAGTTACTGCCCTCATCACTTCTAGGTGTGTTAACTCCTATGAGAGGTGAATCAGTGGACATTTTGATTCATGGTCCATCAATGGATGGTTTGTTTTGTGAATCTCTTGAAAATCCTTTTAAGAAATTGTTTGACATAGCAGTATGTTCATGATTTTAGAATTGAAAAATCATACTGCTTTTAACCATTTTGAAGGGATCAAGTCTATAACAGACACTTAATCAACATTTCGGTTTAAAGCAACCTCTGGTTGTGTGAGAACCAATGTTTTTCAGTTATAAATAACTGCCTGTGTAAAGATAAACTTATTCAAAAAGCTTTCTTGACAGGGTTTCCAGCTCATAGTAATTGATACCTCTAACACAAGTGTTAGATTCACTTTTACTAGCTGTTCTTTCTATCAGATGTTCTTAGACTTGCACATTATACTTAAAAGTATAAAATGATAGAAAGTGAGTTGCATCAGTTACTATCTGATCAACTAAGTCATCAATTCAATGTGAAATATCATAATTAGGTTTCAAGAAAGTAGTTTTAAGGAGTTTTAAATTCCCAAACTCAGTCCATCATTAACCTAATATGTAGCAACTAATATAATCATTTTGCTGCTTCCATTTCACTTGAAACATCCTTTGTGTTCACATGTTCATACCTGAAATTGTTAGTCTAAAACCAAAAGAATAATGTACAAAGTACTTGTCTTGTATTAGAGTAATCATAAGACCAACTGTATGAATAACACAATTTAAATTTGTACTAGCAGCACAAACTTTTTGTAATAACAACAGTATTAGATAAATCCATCAGCAGAAACAAAAATTTATTTAAAAAAACACATTATATTGAAAATTTAAAGATTAAGCATTCCAATACTTGCTACCAAGTACTAAAACCTTGAAACATCAAAAGCTTTTGTTAGTAGATCTGCAAAATTATGTTCTGAAGCAATTTTAAGAACTTGAATTAACCTTTTCTCATTGCAGTCTCTTATAAAGTGATGTCTAATTTCAATGTGTTTTGTTTTAGAATGTTGCACTGGATTTTTAATAATACAAATTGTACTACTATTATCAATATGAATAACAGTGTTTAAGAAATTGTACCCATAATCAAGGAGTTGGTTTTGAAGCCATATAACATGACTAGAACAACTTGCAGCAGCTATATATTCAGCTTTAGTTGTTGAATTTGCCACACTTGTTTGCTTCTTACACTGCCATGAGACAAGTCTACACCCAAGGAATTGACATCCTCCAGTTGTTGACTTTCTGTCCAAGCTAGCACCAGCATAATCACTATCCGAATATGCTACCAAGTCAAAAGGAGATTCCCTAGAATACCATATACCCAACCTTGGTTGACCTTTGAGATATCTAAAAATTCTCTTGACTGCAGTTAAATGAGAAACCTTTGGAGTAACTTGAAATCTAGCACAAACACAAACAGGAAACATGATATCAGGTCTAGATGATGTAAGGTACATCAAAGAGCCTATCATAGATCTGTAAGTGTGTACATCCACACTCTCTCCATCTTCATCTTTCAGAAGGTGCTTCTCAGAGTCCATTGGTGTGCTTGCTATTTTTGAATCAGCAAATTGAAATTTTCTAAGTATCTCTGCAACATATTTGTTTTGACTAATAAATATGCCTTCAGATGATTGCTTAACTTGCAAACCCAAAAAGAATGTAAGTTCTCCCATAGAACTCATCTGAAACTTATCTTTCATAAGCTTCTCAAATTCTAAACACATATCTTTCCTAGTAGATCCAAAGATAATGTCATCCACATACACTTGCACTAACAGAAGATCCTTCTTGTGCTGTTTGATGAACAGTGTCTAATCAATCTTTCCTCTTTGAAATCCATTTTCTAATAAATAGGAAGCTAGTGTTGCATACCAAGCTCTTGGTGCCTGATGAAGGCCATATAGAGCTTTCACTACTCTGTACACTTTGTTTGGATGTAATGGGTCAATGAAGCCTGGAGGTTGTGAAACATACACCTCTTTTTCAATTTTACCATATAAAAATGCACTATTGACATCCATTTGGTAGACTGTGAAGCCTAAAAATGAAGCATAAGCTAGAAATAGCCTAATTGCCTCAATCCTTGCTACTGGAGCATAAACCTCATCATAGTCTATCCCTTCTTCTTGTGTGTACCCTTGGGCTACTAATCTAGCCTTATTCTTGATCACTATTCCTCTTTCATCCCCTTTGTTCTTAAAAACCCATCTAGTGCCAATTACCTTCACACCTGTAGGTAAATCAACTAGCACCCAAACCTTTTGAATCTTGAACTGAAGAAGTTCTTCTTGCATAGCCTCTAACCAGCTTGAATCATCTAGGGCTGTAAGAATTGTCTTTGGTTCAGCTTGTGAGAGAAAACATACAAACAAGCAAGAGTTTAAAAGCTCATGCTGTTTTGAAGCATAAAGGGCATCAAGAAGCCCTTGTTGGTCTGAAGACATCAATTGTTGTCTTGTCTTCACACTTGACTGTATATCTCCAATCACATGTTCCAGGGAGTGAACTTTGTGAATTCTTGTTTGTGGTGTAGAAGGAACTTGATAAGATGGTGGAAGATTACCCAAATCCACCTCATTATCTGAGAATTCTGCTTCTTTTGTTTCTGAAGGGCCAGCAGCAGAGTCATTTGACCGAACAGCAGAATCAGTAAGCTTAGCAACAGAGTGCTCTGGCTCAGCAGCAGAATGACCAGCAGGAACAGAGACACTACCAGCAGCAACAGAAATACTACCAGCAGAAACATTCTGTTGTTCCTGAGTTCCATATTCTTTACTTTCATCTTCAACACCTTCTTTAGCTTTGCTAGAAGAAGATTCATCAGTTGTCGAAGTTGATTCCACAATTGAACTTGACCATATTGGCATTATCACATCATTTTGATCTTTCTCTAACTCTGCCTCATTTGTTGTATGAGAACCTGCAAAATCATTAGTTTCTGCAACAAAAGGCACATAATTCATTGAATTGGTTAGATATTCTAGATCAAATAGCCATTTTGGTCCTTGACCTTCTACATTGGATTTGTTTTCTAAAAACTCCACATGTAGATTTTCCTCTACTATTTCTTTTCTTGTGTTGTAAACTCTAAAAGCTTTGCTGTTAAGAGAATAACCAACAAAGAATCCTTCATCTGCCTTACCATCGAATTTTCCTAAATGGTCTAAGGTATTGAGAATTGTCACATGACATCCAAAAGGTCTAAGAAATCCTATTGCAGGAGTTCTACCATTAAAAAGTTCATATGATGTCTTATTGTGAGGCTGCACAACTAAAACTCTATTTTGAACATAGTAAGCAGTGTTAACTGCCTCTGCCCAAAAATTTATAGGTAGCTTAGAATCAGCTAACATTGTTCTAGCAGCTTCAATTAGTGTTCTGTTCTTTCTTTCAGCCACACCATTCTGTTGTGGTGTTCTAGCAACACTAAATTCTCTCTTAATACCTTTTTCTTTGCAGAAGTCATCCATAACTCTATTCTTAAACTCTGTCCCATTATCACATCTAATGACTTTTACTTTCTTGCTTACTTGATTTTCTATCTGTGTAATGAAGTCCTTAAGGATGCTTGATGTCTCATCCTTAGTGGCTAAAAAGAAAACCCATGTAAATCTACTATAGTCATCAGTAATAACTAGACAATATCTCTTATGCATTATGCTCATTACTGAAACAGGTCCAAATAAGTCCATATGCAACATAAACAAAGATTGATTGATAGAGTTAAAAATCTTGGGCTTACAAGTGGCTTTGTGTTGTTTGCCTTTTAGACAAGCAATGCATGTTTGATCATTTTCAAATCTTTTGTGAGGTAAACCTCTTACCAAACCATTCTTAACAATTTTATTTATGGTTTTGAAGTTAATATGACCAAGCCTTCTATGCCATTTCATTGATTCATCCAATGAGGCCTTTGCAACAAGACAAGTTAAATTCTTTTTAGGAATAATATTCTTCATGTCTACACTGTACATATTGCCTTTTCTAGGAATTCTAAGAAGTACTTGACTTTCATCAGGCATCTTAAAATCAGGAGAAAGTACAAGACATTCAGTCTCACAGAAAAGAACATTATTCTTTTTGTCACACATTTGTGAGACACTAAAAAGATTATAATTTAGCTCTTTTACATAGTACACATCTTCAAAATCTAAATTTCCGGTTTTGATTGTACCTTTACCAGAAATTTTGCCACGAACACCCCCTCCAAAGGTAACATATCCTCCATTGAAAGCTTCAAAATCTGAGAGATAAGACATGTTGCCTGTCATGTGCCTTGAACATCCACTATCTGAGTCTGCTAACTTTGTAGTTGAACTCTTTGGTCTCCAAATTTGTTTATGGACCACTGCCTTTGTTTGAATGGGCCTTAGAACAGTTGTAGGTGCATGTTTGAAAAATGTTTTTGCACCCTTAGCTGTTGATTTTGGGTTAATAGTCATAAATGGTCGAGCAGCAGGAACAAATTTTCTAGCAGCAGGATCATTTGGTCTATCAGCAGGATCAGATTTTGAGATAGACTTGTTTTTGACTACTCTGGGGTTTGATTTCTTAGAACTAGAGTGAAAGTGAGATTTAGGAGTTTGCCTTTTGTGGTTCACTCTATGGTTTTCATACCCAGTTACCCATTGGTTGCAGAAAGCTGCAAGATGGTCAAAACTACCACATGTGTAACAAGCTTTATTATAAAAAGCAAAGTCATCACCTAATTGGTTAGACTTGAGGTTGTTCCAATTTCTTTGGTTACCTCTGGGCTTGTTAGTGGTTCTATATTGCTCACAATATCTAACTGGTTGCCTGACATGCTTAATGTTTGATTTAGGCCTATCAGTATTGTGTTTGACTACCTTAGGAACACTTGTTCCTACTTTCTTAACCACTTCAGGTTTAGACATAACCTGTTCTTCTTCATCATCATCACTATCAGTTGTACAATCTTCAACAACTATAGTTTCTCCTTTCTTAGCAAAGGACACCTTGTCCTGATAAAGTAAAGTTTTATCTAAACTTTTACTTATCTTTGCTACCTTAAGGCTCTTACTAGCCTTAGAACCATATTCCATGATTGGTTCTTGAAACTCAGCTAAACCTGTATGTGCTAGGTCAACACCTGGAGGTGAAGGAACACCTCTATATGGTGGAGGGACAGTTTTGTAACCTACACCTGAATTAGCTTTATCAATTACCTGAGCTTCCCAAATCTTATTCATTCCTTCTGAGGCATGTACTAAAGTATTTATAGTAACCTTAACATTTTCTTTTTCATTTTTGACTTCAGATAAACGTCTACTTTGATCATTAAGTAATTCATCTCTAAATGCTATTCCTCTTTTTAAAGCATTTAAGTCATCAGTAAACGTAGATTCATTCTTTTTAAAATGTTGAATCTGTTTTTCTAAAACTCCTACACACCTCTTATGATTAGCTAAATTATGAAGGGCATCAATTAACTCTTCTCTAAAAGCATCAAATCTCTTTTTAATGTCTTCATAATTTTTAAGATTAGGACATGAATTAGTACAAGTAGGAATGGTATCTACCTCTGAATCAGAAGAGGCCATTAGAGCAAATTCATTGGCCATAAGAGCAGCATTTGGTGGTGCATCCTCTTCAGTAGCCATAGAGCTCCAATCATATCCAATACCATCAATAGCCAGCATAGCATTTGGCTCTTCCACCAGTACTTCCTTATTCCTCTCTTGCTTATACCATGTGTTCCTATTATCCTGCTTCCTTGGGCTTCTACATTCTTTAGCAAAGTGTCCCAACCTATGACAGTTAAAACATTCCACTTTCTTCTTATCGAACCCAGCAGTATCATTACCATTTATGGTAATTTGCTTTCCAGTTTTCAGCCAAAACTTCTTAGCCCTCATGCTAAGTAAAGCAACTTGCCACTTAATATCCATCTCTTCCAAATCATCACCATCTACCTGCTCAAGGTCTTCATGATTTAGAGAAGAACCACTAGCTTGACTGGTTATAAAGGCATAAAATGTTGGATCTCCAAGTCCAGCAATATCCTTTTGTAAACTAGTAGAAGGACCACCATAAGTAACATTAGAAACACTTTCAACTTCATCTACCTCCTCTAAATGACTAACACTAGGAACTGATAAGAGTGCAACATTCCCAGAACTAGTACCATAGTTTCCACCTCTCTTTAGACTTTGTTCAACAATTTTAAAATTGTTGAACAAATCATTAAGCTTCATTGTTTCAATTTCTGGTTTGTTCATCCAGACAATAACATGAGTATGGAAATCAACAGGTAGACTTTTCAAGAACTTCATGTTGAGATCTTCCTTCTCAGTCTCAACACCCAACACAGCTAACTGACTGACAAGCTTGTGTAGTCTTGAAAACAGTTTATCAAGAGACTCATTACTAAAAGCAGTAAAATTTTCAAATTGGTGCTTTAGTAAAGTCTTCTGTGTCTTTTTGGTAGTTTTATTACCACCAAACCATGCACAAATCTCTTCAAAAAGAGTTTTTGCATCAAGATATTTGCTAAAAGATAGCATCTGCTCACCAAGAATGGTCATAAGCAACAAGTTTCTTGCTTTCTGATCATTTCTCTTCTGTATCTTTTCATCATTGGAAACTGGTCCAGTATTTCTTTTTCTAACTGTTTTCCCTTCAACAAGAACATCTGAATAGCCTAAAGTGAAGGAATCACCATACTGAATTATGTCCCAAAGAGCATAATCTTGAACCATAAAATATTGCTCAACTCTCATCCTCCATAACTCAAACTCATTGGGTTTGATCATGGGCAACTTTGCAGCAACATTTGTTTGAACATCTTGTACATCCATTTCTGGTTCTTCTAAAAACAACAATATCAGCCTTAGCTCTGATACCACTTGCTAGGATCCTGGACACACGATTAAGGTGGTTAAACCTTGTGACTTTGTGTGTATGATATGTTGTGTTAAAATGATTAAGTGCGCGGAATTCACTCAACCAAACTTTAGAAGGTTGTGTATGTTATGGAAATGGAATTGTTATGTTTGTTAGTTAGCAATGAACACATAAAGATTATCACCAAATGATTCAATATTATTAATGATAATAATACGAGTGATCTTGAAATATCACTAGGGTTACAACCTTGAATCTTAAGTTTTTCTAACTTGTGATGTTTTTGTGTTTGTTCTAACAGTTATGAGTGTTCTAAAAATAACATATGCATGGACTAACACTTTCCTACTACGTAATATCACAACTAAGATCTCTTTTATAGTCCAAGAGTGTAATGATCAAGATTCGTGTTCAGGAGGTCGGGGGAACTCAAAATAAAGGTTAAACATGGTATTTATTAGATTAAGAATGGGGGAAGGTGTGTGTGTTTTCTAGAGAGAGAGAGAGGAGATCACACACACCCCTTCAAAGATTACAAATGAATTCCCTAACCTCCTAGTCTCAACTAGGAGGGTATTTATACAAAGATCCTAGCTTAACTATCCGCTAATTGCTAAACTAGTCCCTGTACTTAAATACAATGCAATTCCCGAATATAACATTACTTTTAAGTCTAACAATCTCTCCCCAAAGTGATGTTATATGGGAATTGCTTACAAAGTTCCCTACAAGTAAAATATAAACCATTAAGCGCAGAGAATGATCTTCAAACTTCATTACTTCGTTCAGCTTGTAGAATCTTCTCAGCTTTCATTTCTTTACTTGCAGAAGAACGTGAGCAAATCTAATTAGGGTATAATTCTGGGTGCCCTGAGTGCTCTCCCCTAATTAGTGCTCTCCCCCATACTAACAACCTTTCTGATTACTGCCGTGATTCTGAAGAAGTCTTTTGATAGTTAACTGCATCCCGTCTTTTGTCTTCTAACACGCAGCGGAAAATGTAGAACAAACTTTAGACTCGACCTTCTTCAAGATTATCCATTCGGGGGAATAAAGTATCAACATCTTCATCTCACTCAATGCATTCCAGTTATCTGTCATATGATAAATCAGCCCATAACATACACATGAAATGATAACACCAAAGTAACAAGTTGAACCACTGATCATCATGATTTTGTTGCCCGAAATTGGTGAAGGTGGATAAGGTAGAAGTACGTAGAATAAGATGAGTGGAAGATAAGACATAGAATCAACCAATCTCCGACACAAATCATTTCATAAATCATTAAGCCCGATCACGTGAACTTGTTGTGCGTCCTCGATGTACACATTTCTCTCCCCTGCTGGTTACGATTTATCGGAATCCGCATAGTGATGTGTACGTGAAGTATTAACTGGAAGCACTTTATCATTAACCCGATCAGCCTATGAGAAGATGTCGATAAACCCAATCTACTAACAATACCATATAAGATGTCTAACTCTTTATTAACCTCCTGTATAAAAAACAACGGCTTTTTGTAGTTGATGAAGCGAAAAGTGTACCGCTTTTAAGGGGTCATTTAAGCCTTAAATCGTATTTATTTGATCAAATATTGCCCTAAATCGTTCCTTTTGTCATTTTAGGTACTTTTGAGGAGAAATCTGGAAAAGGAGGCATTTTGGACGTTTTTGGAGCATAAAAGTGAAGAAAACGACAAAGTCTCAAGAATCGGCTAAAAGTTACTCTTGACGGCGTCAGACTTTACTCTAGACGGCGTCATGCCTTGGCAAGAAAAGTGGACGTGAAATTTACTCATGATAGGCCAGTGAAAATAGCATGTAAATTCTGACGGCGTCACGCTTTAACTTGATCAAGGGCGTCACGGCTTAAATTAAAAGGGGACGGCGTCACGTTCAAGGTCTGACGGCGTCAAGCCTTGATAAGCCAGAACGGATTTTGGAGAGCTAAAGAGGGACGGCGTCAAGAAGGCCATCACGTGTTATCTAGTCACAACTTGCGCGCGTGGTAGCTGTTACTGTTTTGGCCATAAAATCCTCATACGAACTCGGATTTAGGTGATTCAAAAGGCCACGCGATCGGGACGAAAAGATCTACAATTTGGTGAAAAATTGGATGTGACGGCGTCACTTGTTAAGGCTGACGCCGTCAGAACCCCTCGGACAGCAAACTGCCTATAAATACAACATCATAACTTCATTATTTGTAAGCCCTAAACCCTAAGTCCGATTCTAGGGTTTAGGTAGGTGTTTTTCCAGCAACTTAGAGGGTCCTAATCATGCCATAAACATCTTGTAATGGTTTGTTTATCGATTCAATCTTATGTTATGTCTTCAATTATGATTATTGTTGATTGCTCTTCATTAATTATGCTTGGCTAAATCACCTTGTGTCTACTTATGATTGTGTGAAACTTGTGTATAACTAATTAGATCTTGTTGATTTCTTGTTGATGTGTGTGTCCATCTCCATCAATTAGGGCGTGACAACTTCAATAGATCTAGTTGGTTTAGTTTATAATTCTTGTTTCCTATTGTCTCTTGTTTGATTGGGTGATATCGATGTTAGGCTTAAGAAAACTGGCTAACCTCCTATACGGTAACTTGCTTGAACGTCTTAAGAAACATGAACCAATGCGTACTAGGTTTATTTGGTTGTATTTAATGCATGAGCGAATTCTAGTGATCCCATGTTAGGAGCTTCTTAGCCGGCTCGACATAGGAGTGAAGTAGGAGCTTATAGAGTTGGGGAAGTACGTACGCCACCCCACGATTGGTATTAAGGAATACAACCCGTCAATTAAAACAAGGTGTGACAATTCAATAGGTAGAATTGGATAGCTAGCAAGGAGTAACATATCATAGGTAGACATGCTTCATTTCCCTTGTAGAACCCTAGTTTACTTTTCTTGCATATTAGTTTAATTAGTAGCTTTTGGGTTAGTTGATTAGCAACTAATTCCGCCCCTTCTTCCAAAACCAGAGATTTTTATTTGCTTTCCATAAAATATAAAAATACAAAAAAGAATCATCCCTCACCTTTAGACCTAGTTAGATTAATTTCAATCCTAACGAACACTATTCTTTGAGTTGAACGATCAATCCCCGGTACTTGCCACTTCACTATACTACAACGGTCAGGTACACTGCCTGGTGGGGATTGCAAACTTCTCAAGATCCCTTGAGAGGTAAAACCTGTTGTAAGGTTGCAAAACCACGCATCAAGTTTTTGGCGCCGCAGCCCGGGGAGTAGTTATTGCTTAGGTTGAAATTTATTTCTATTAGGTCTACTCATTAGATTCCTATCTAGTGAGATATTTTCTTTTTATTTTGTAGCTTTCTCGTAGTCTATCTTTTCTTTGTGATTTTGTTTGTAATTTGCTTCAAATGGACTTTTCACTTAGAGTTCTAAGATTGCAAGATATGGTTGAGTGGCTAGAACACCAAGAAGTTCAAAATACCTCATTTAGAGACACTTATGAATCATATGAGCCTTCACCTAGGATAGATTCTTATGAACAACCTCCATGTTTAGGATCTTGTTTTAGTGAGGCTAATAGGAAAAGCGACCTAGTTTGCCAAGGAATTGTGGATAGAGCCGTATCCATAAACCATAAGTTGGATGAAGCACTAGGTTTGTTATTATCACTACCTAAGAAAACAATTGATGAGGATATAGGTGATCTTGACACGTGGAATGATGAGGTAAACACCATAAGCCCACAAAATACTCAACCATCATTTGAGGCACCCACACCGCCCGTGACTTACCCGGAAGAAGTAGAAGAAACTTTAGGAATCCCGATGGAGGTAGAACCCTTGGACCAAGCACAACTAGAGGATATAGGTTTGCACACTTTTAGTGATGACCTTACTCATATTTCTAGGGAATTTCCTAGTGTTGATGAATTGGAACCTCAACCTTTACAGAACTTTTCATCCTTAGATTTACATCTAGGAGAAAAAAGAGGAACCGACCCACCCATCAACCAAAATTATCCGGGTAGTTTTAGGATGAAGGAAGCCATTCACTCACCCCCTTCACCTCACGTGGCATATTCACACCCTAAGGGTGTGTATCGCTACTTTCACCCGCACTTAATCCTAAGTGTAGGGAAAACCTCCCCTATTTTTGTTAAATAAGGGTAGAGTCAGGCTCGTGACTCGAACAAAAACAAGCGCTTATTGGGAGGCAACCCAAGCTTTATTTAATTGTTTGTTTGTTTGTTTATTTGATTTTATTTGTTTCCGTATGCATGTTTTATTTTTATTGTTTGTGGATCATGATTCAAAATAAATTGTGAAAATGCTTTATTTTGTTTTTAACTTCGTCTTAATTACATATAAAGGTATTTTGCAAAAGCTAAGTGTAAGGGGAGACCCAAATTTGTTTATAAGAACGAAATTGAGCATGAACCACAACAATATTAAATGAACATGTATATTAGTAATTGTTTGAGTCAAATGCTTGTATCGAGTCATAATGATGTTTTGCAGGATTTTCTAGGAAGTAAGGCATAAGTTTTTCCAGAAATTTTCCGGAAACTTAACATGAGATTTTTGCAGGAACATTCTGACGGCGTCAGGAGTTATAACCTGACGGCGTCAGGTACATAAATTCTGAAAAATTTTGCGAGTTTTGTTTATACAGGAGTCGTAAAAGTTTTTTGTTAAATCTTTAGTTTTATAAACTCCAGGAAATCTGCAAATATTCATTCCACAAGCATTATATCTTTAATTGTTTTGTTTTTATTTCTAAGTCTGGAATTACATCTAGTTGTGAGTTTTCTTTGTTCGGTTTGATGCTTTGGTTTTTCTTGTTTGTTTTCTCAGGTTTAACAGGTTATTTTGGACAAGGAAATGTATGTGGAATCAAGCTTATGGCGATGCATTAGTCTTGGAGCTTCTACATTACCTTGGAAGAAGATTTAACCATGTTACTTCATTATCCACCGAACGAATCAGGGGAGTATTTGATTTCATTCTTTTACCTTATTTACTTTTACATCTTGTTATTTGAACATTGGGGACAATGTTCATCTTAAGTGTAAGGGGGGGTAAAAGTACGATTTTAGAGAATACAATTGCGCTTGATTTTTGTTTGTTTAATAGTAGATGTGTAATAAAACTGAGAGAAATACTTGTTAAGGTAATTTTAGTGCCAAATTTAAAATTTTTTACAACATATAGGAGTGAAACTTTGATCTTAATGAGCGTCTCACGGATAGGAGTTATATGACTAGCACAAAACCGTACCACTAAAAAATTTTCCACCCCCAAATATGTGAGGTTCGCCCCTAGAATTGGTAGGAAAAGCATTTATGCTATGATGTGTGTACCGGTAGCACTTAGATTCTAGAACTTGCGTTAGGACCATTCCGAGGCCACAAGTGAGACTACATTCGTGTAGTTAGATTTACTACATGATAAGAGGCATTAGGATTAACCCATTGTTTTACACCTGTGTTTTTGTTATAATTACTTTGGCTACATTGGTCAAGTAATTCTCCCACACCCTTTGCGTTGTACTCATTTTTAGTACACGATACCCCTAGTACACCCCTCAGAGCCTATCTTTTCGTTTCGACCTTTAAGCATTTTACTTAAAGGAAGAATTTGCTACACCCCACTTAAATGTACACCCAAATCGCCTTAGCCTACCTTGTATGCACTCATTTTTAGTGCATTATTGTTACAACATTTGTTTAAACCCAAGTTAATTATCTAGTTGATTACATGGTTGCTAAGTCGAGTCATATCCTTGTACATATTGTTTTGGGACGATTGGGACTCATGGGTAAAGTACTAGTGTAATAGAGTAATGGGGAAGAACATCATTTATTACCCCCATATGTGCTAAATATTTTAAAAGTACTCCAAGTGTTTTGATTATCTTAATTCGAGTCATTAGATTAGTATTTGTAAAGTTATGTAAAAGTTCAAGTGTAAGGGGGATGCAATGCCCCTATGATGTATTATTTTGGATGGTAGGGCAAAAATGTATGCAAAAAAAAAAAAAAAAAAAAAAAAAAAAAAAAAAAATCAAGAAAAACACAAAAAAATGAGAAAAAGAAAAATAGAAAAAACATACGGACTACCATCCCGTTTCATTTTATGTTTATTTTTATGCTTTTGTTATTTTGTTATTTTGTTTTTAGCTTAAGATCGAGTCGAGTCTTGGCTTAGCAACATTGTATAGTACATGTAATTGATCAAGATCTTTAACTCGCCACCAGTAAAATATCCTTTATCCAACCAAACCGTGTTTTCCTTTTCCCTACACCTAACGTTATAACCCATTTAAAAGCCCTCTTTGATAGTTTATCTTTGGTGCTTACGCCTAGTGGAGGAGGTTTTCGATCCTTTCCCAAGCCTATGGTAATCTATTTGCTATGACAGGTAGTGAGAGATATTATCCGTTTTCATTTATGAGATTTATTTTGATGACACTTGAGAGATGTGAGTATCTAAACACTACTTGTAAGGTGCTAGTATGTAATCTCCGTGCTTATTATGATTAAATTGGAACGATTATTTGTTGTAATTACTTTTATGTTTGCATTAAATGACCCCTAACTTGTATTTTGATTAGAATAAAAGCGCATTTGCTTGAGGACAAGCAAATCTCAAGTGTAAGGGTATTTGATGAAGCGAAAAGTGTACCGCTTTTAAGGGGTCATTTAAGCCTTAAATCGTATTTATTTGATCAAATATTGCCCTAAATCGTTCCTTTTGTCATTTTAGGTACTTTTGAGGAGAAATCTGGAAAAGGAGGCATTTTGGACGTTTTTGGAGCATAAAAGTGAAGAAAACGACAAAGTCTCAAGAATCGGCTAAAAGTTACTCTTGACGGCGTCAGACTTTACTCTAGACGGCGTCATGCCTTGGCAAGAAAAGTGGACGTGAAATTTACTCATGATAGGCCAGTGAAAATAGCATGTAAATTCTGACGGCGTCACGCTTTAACTTGATCAAGGGCGTCACGGCTTAAATTAAAAGGGGACGGCGTCACGTTCAAGGTCTGACGGCGTCAAGCCTTGATAAGCCAGAACGGATTTTGGAGAGCTAAAGAGGGACGGCGTCAAGAAGGCCATCACGTGTTATCTAGTCACAACTTGCGCGCGTGGTAGCTGTTACTGTTTTGGCCATAAAATCCTCATACGAACTCGGATTTAGGTGATTCAAAAGGCCACGCGATCGGGACGAAAAGATCTACAATTTGGTGAAAAATTGGATGTGACGGCGTCACTTGTTAAGGCTGACGCCGTCAGAACCCCTCGGACAGCAAACTGCCTATAAATACAACATCATAACTTCATTATTTGTAAGCCCTAAACCCTAAGTCCGATTCTAGGGTTTAGGTAGGTGTTTTTCCAGCAACTTAGAGGGTCCTAATCATGCCATAAACATCTTGTAATGGTTTGTTTATCGATTCAATCTTATGTTATGTCTTCAATTATGATTATTGTTGATTGCTCTTCATTAATTATGCTTGGCTAAATCACCTTGTGTCTACTTATGATTGTGTGAAACTTGTGTATAACTAATTAGATCTTGTTGATTTCTTGTTGATGTGTGTGTCCATCTCCATCAATTAGGGCGTGACAACTTCAATAGATCTAGTTGGTTTAGTTTATAATTCTTGTTTCCTATTGTCTCTTGTTTGATTGGGTGATATCGATGTTAGGCTTAGGAAAACTGGCTAACCTCCTATACGGTAACTTGCTTGAACGTCTTAAGAAACATGAACCAATGCGTACTAGGTTTATTTGGTTGTATTTAATGCATGAGCGAATTCTAGTGATCCCATGTTAGGAGCTTCTTAGCCGGCTCGACATAGGAGTGAAGTAGGAGCTTATAGAGTTGGGGAAGTACGTACGCCACCCCACGATTGGTATTAAGGAATACAACCCGTCAATTAAAACAAGGTGTGACAATTCAATAGGTAGAATTGGATAGCTAGCAAGGAGTAACATATCATAGGTAGACATGCTTCATTTCCCTTGTAGAACCCTAGTTTACTTTTCTTGCATATTAGTTTAATTAGTAGCTTTTGGGTTAGTTGATTAGCAACTAATTCCGCCCCTTCTTCCAAAACCAGAGATTTTTATTTGCTTTCCATAAAATATAAAAATACAAAAAAGAATCATCCCTCACCTTTAGACCTAGTTAGATTAATTTCAATCCTAACGAACACTATTCTTTGAGTTGAACGATCAATCCCCGGTACTTGCCACTTCACTATACTACAACGGTCAGGTACACTGCCTGGTGGGGATTGCAAACTTCTCAAGATCCCTTGAGAGGTAAAACCTGTTGTAAGGTTGCAAAACCACGCATCAGTAGTAACCACATGAGAAGATAACCCAACATGACGAACTTGAGAATAAAGTAAAATCACCCAGATTTGTGACTTAATCTTGTATGATCCTTGTAACTAAGAACGGTGTACCCTATACCCGCAACAGAAGTATTAGTACAAAACCTCTTGACATATCCTCAACTACTTTGTGAGTATAGAGAGAAAGAATCACAAAAGTAACTAGGTATCCAAGTCTTCGTCACCATTAATATAAGCCCAAACAAGTCATCTTCGCAGGAGGGTAGAAAGAAAGAAGATGAAATAAGTACACGCGTCCATATAACCTTACTTCAAACCCAAATAAATAATAACGAATCATTCCCGTAGTCACATTTCATTGCAAACTGTAGCCATTGTCTTTTGATAGTGAATCTTGATCAGGATCGTTTTAGCGATACTGATGCGTGGTTTTGCGACCTTACAACAGGTTTTACCTCTTGAGGGATCTCAAGAGGCTTGCAATCCCCACCAGACAGTGTACCTGACCGATGTAATATAGTGTAGTGGCAAGTACCGGGGGATTGATCGTTCTCTAGGGGAATAGTGTTGTTAGGATTGAAAAACTACTCTAATAGGTCTAAGGGTGAGGGAAGATTCTTTTTGTATTTTTATATTTTATGGAAAGCAAGTAAAATCTCGGTTTTGAAGGAGTGGGCGGAATTAGTTGCTAGTCAACTAACCCAAATAACTACAAATGCAAATAAAATAAAATAACTGAAAATAAAAAGGTTGTGAAACTTATATGGAGAGAAATGTGTTTACTTAGATTTCCTTACTCCCTAACTATCTTTTACCGGTTGATTAGTGTGTATTAATTGCGTGGATGACGGGTGTATTCCTTAATACCAATCGTGGGGTGGCGTACGTACTTCCCCAACTCTATAAGCTCCTACTTCACTCCTATGTCGAGCCGGCTAAGAAGCTCCTAACATGGGATCACTAGAATTCGCTCATGCATTAAATACAACCATAAAAACCTTAGTACGCATTGGTTCATGTTTCTTAAGACGTTCAAGCAAGTTACCGTATAGGAGGTTAGCCAGTTTTCTTAAGCCTAACATCGATAAACAATCATCCAATACAATTAATAACACACCAACAACCGATAATCAATAGTTAGGTTTCATTAGATCTAAGCAAACACAAGATAAATCTAGCCTAGCATGTTAATTAAAAGACAAGAACAAGATATAATCAAACAACACATAGACATATTGAATGATTAATTGATTACTTATCTTCAATTAAACATGGGAGATCCAAGGGTATAAAACCCTTAAAAATGGCATAAAATTCGTCTTAGGGTTTCTCCTCACAAAGTTGCACACTAATGACTAAAAATTGCAAAACTATATATAGAATTTAGGGGCTGACGGCGTCACGTTGTAGGAGGTGACGCCGTCACCTCGCCGAGGCTAGGGTTCCCGGATGGTCTTCCTGACGCCGTCCCTCTTTAATCCTCCAAAATCCACTCTGGCGCGTCAAGGGTTGACGCCGTCACAATTGTGCTTGACGCCGTCTCTCTTTAACTTAAACCGTGACGGCCTTGATCACCTTAAAGGGTGACGCCGTCAGACTTCCATTGTAAAACTTTCTGGCGCGTCACGTGTATTTGTCATATCCACCTCTTTTGCCAAGCCGTGACGCCGTCAGGAGCAATTCTTGACGCCGTCACGTGTACTTTTCCAGCAGCTTTGGAGACTTTGTCGTTTTCTTCACTTTTATGCTCCAAAAATGTCCAAAATGCTTCCTTTTCCAGATTTCTTCTCCAAAGTACCTAAAATGACAAAAGGAACGATTTAGGGCAATATTTGATCAAATAAATACGATTTAGGGCTTAAATGACCCCCTAAAAGCGGTACACTTTTCGCTTCATCAAATACCCTTACACTTGAGATTTGCTTGTCCTCAAGCAAATGCGCTTTTATTCTAATCAAAATACAAGTTAGGGGTCATTTAACGCTAATATAAAAGTAATTACAACAAATAGTCGTTCCACTTTAATCATAATAAGCACGGAGATTACAAACTAGCACCTCACAAGTAGTGTTTAGATACTCACATCTCTCAGGTGTCATAAAAGTATATCTCATAAATGAAAATGGATAATATCTCTCACTACCTGTCATAGCAAATAGATTACCATAGGCTTGGGAAAGGATCAAAAACCTCCTCCACTAGGCGTAAGCACCTAAGATAAACTATCAAAGAGGGCTTTTAAACGGGTTATAACGTTAGGTGTAGGGATATGATAAACACGGTTTTGTTGGATAAAGGATATTTTACTGGTGGCGAGTTAAAGATCTTGATTAATTACATGTACAATACGGCGTTGCTAAGCCAAGACTAGACTCAATCTTAAGCTAATGAAGAATAACAAAAAGATAAAATAAACATAAAATGAAACGGGATGGTAGTCCGTATGTTTTTTTTCTACTTTTCTTTTTCTCATTTTTTTTGTATTTTTCTTGATTTTTTCGATTTTTTTTTCATACACTCTTGCCCTACCATCCAAAATAATACATCGTAGGGGCCTCGCATTCCCCTTACACTTGAACTTTTACATAACTTTACAATTACTATTCTAATGACTCGAATTAAGATAATCGAAACACTTGGAGTACTTTTAAAATATTTAGCACATATGGGGGTAATAATGTTGTTCTTCCCCATTACTCCATTACACTAGTACTTTACCCATGAGTCCCAATCATCCCAAAACAATATGTACAAGGATATGACTCGACTTAGCAACCATGTAATCAATTAGATAATTAACTTGGGGTTTAAACAAATGTTGTCACAATAATGCACTAAAAATGAGTGCATACAAGGTAGGCTAAGGCGATTTGGGTGTACATTTAAGTGGGGTGTAACAAATTCTTCCTTTAAGTAAAATGCTTAAAGTTAGAAACGAAAAGATAGGCTCTGAGGGGTGTACTAGGGGTATCGTGTACTAAAAATGAGTACAACGCAAAGGGTGTGGGAGAATTACTTGACCAATGTAGCCAATGTAATTATAACAAAAACACAGGTGTAAAACAATGGGTTAATCCTAATGCCTCTTATCATGTAGTAAATCTAACTACACGAATGTAGTCTCACTTGTGGCCTCGGAATGGTCCTAACGCAAGTTCTAGAATCTAAGTGCTACCGGTACACACATCATAGCATAAATGCTTTTCCTACCAATTCTAGGGGCGAACCTCACATATTTGGGGGTGGAAAATTTTTTAGTGGTACGGTTTTGTGCTAGTCATATAACTCCTATCCATGAGACGCTCATTAAGATCAAAGTTTCACTCCTATATGTTGTAAAAAAATTTAAATTTGGCACTAAAATTGCCTTAACAGGTATTTCTCTCAGTTTTATTACACATCTACCATTAAACAAACAAAAATCAAGCGTAATAGCATTCTCTAAGGTATCATATTTTACCCCCCCCCCCTTACACTTAAGATGAACATTGTCCCCAATGTTCAAATAACAAGATGTAAAAGTGAATATGGTAAAAGAATGAAATCAAATACTCCCCTGATTCGTTTGGTGGATAAAGAGGTAACATGGTTAGATCTTCTTCCAAGGTAATGTTGAAGCTCCAAGACTAAAGCATCGCCAAAAGCTAGATTCCACATACATCTCCTTGTCCAAAATAACCTGTTAAACCTGAGAAAACAAACACGAAAACCTGCATAACATCGGCGGGATAAATCTATATAAGGATATAATGCTTGTGGAATGATTATTTTGCAGATTCCTGGAGTTTATAAGTTAGAGATTTAATAAAAACTTTTTATGATTCCGGTAGAAAAACAAAACTTTCAAAAATTTCAGAAAATTAAAACCTGACGCCGTCAGGTTGTAAGGCCTGACGCCGTCAGAAATGATCTGACAGAATTCTCATGTTAAGTTTCCGGAAAATTTCTGGAAAAACCTATACCTTACTTCCTGGAATTCCTGCAAAATATCATTATGACTCGATACAAGCATTTGTCTCAAACAATTACTAATATGTATGTTAATTTAATATTGTTATGATTCATGTTCATCCCTGTTCTTGTAAACAAATTTGGATTCCCTTACACTTATCTTTTGCAAAATACCTTTATATGTAGTTAAGACGAAGTTAAAAACAAGATAAAGCATTTTCACAATTTAGTTTCGAACATGAATCAATAAGAATAAAAATTAAACATACATATGGAAGCAAATAAAATCAAACAACCAAACAAATAAACACACAAAGCAAATAAAGCTTGGGTTGCCTCCCAAGAAGCGCTTTTCTTTATTAACGAGTCTTGTAGCTAGACTCAAAGTCACGTACATTACGTGATTCCATCATTGGTCACGGTTTCTAGGCCATTCTCATGTCCGGTTTTATATTCTGGTCCTAATTTTAGACAATCCTTGTAGAAACCGGATATCCTTTCCATAACATAGTCTACTCCTTTATTTCTATCCTCAGGTTCACTATTATCCTCATTCCTATCAATTGGTTTAATAGTGACAATGTTGACGAAGTGGACATGTTTGGATGAAGAGGGGTCTTTTACTTGGGGTCCGCTATTTGTGTTCCTAGCGTCCTTATGTGGAGGTGATAGCACTTGGTTATTGAGGGCTTTCAATAAGTTGTCAATTTTATTGGTCATCTCGCTTTGTTTTTGTTTGAAATCGGCTTCAAACTTGGCCAAACGAGCTTCTTGAGATGCCATAAATTGGGACATCAATCCTTCAAAGTTATTGGTACTACCATTGCTGGAAGGATTGTTGTTGAAAGTACGGTTCGAGTTGGAACCGCTTGATTGGAAACGATTAGGTGGGTTGGAAGAATTGGTTTGTTGTGCGTTTTGGTTTTGTTTCCACCTAAGGTTTGGGTGATTTTTCCATGAGGGGTTGTATGAATCACCGTAGGGGTTTGGCTCGGGTTTAAAAGTGTACCACTTGTCTCCCGCTCCGTCGGTACGCGAGGATGCGTAGTCCGCAAAAGCTTGTTCGGGGAGTTCCACGCAATCACGAGTGTCGTGGGGACCACTACATAATTCACATGAAGAAGTGATGTTGTTCACTTGGCTTGAAGGTTTAGGAGCCTCGTAGGATTTCATAAGAAACTTGACTTGGTCTTCAAGTTCTATGATCCTACGGTCGGAAGTGCTTGAATTGTTCGAAGGCAAAGATATTGCCTTGACCGTTTTATTCAAATCACGGGGATCACTCCAACTTTCGTTGTCATAAAGAGCAAGATCTTCCAGGAGAGCCCATGATTGTTCCGCACTTAGATCACGTAGCTTACCACCGGCCGATTGGTCAATGGTTTGCCTCGTGGAGAGATTGATATGGTCATAGAAGATTTGGACTTGGAGCCAAAGTTCTATGCCATGGTGAGGGACTTTTTGGAGTAAGTCCTTGAATCGAGTCCATGCCTCGTAGAGGGTTTCGCCTTGACGTTGTTGGAACATCAAGATATCATTCCTTAGCTTGGTAGTTCTTCCTGGTGGGAAAAACTGAGCGAGGAAACGAGTGGTGAGATCATCCCAAGAGGTGATGGATCCTGCGGGTAGACGCTCTAGCCATTGACTAGCTTGGTCCCGCAGAGAGAATTGAAAGAGACGTAGTCGGGTCGTCTCTCGAGTGGCAACATCAAGGTCTATGGAATCAACGGTTTTGAGAAAGTCCTTGAGATGTTGATTAGGATCTTCGGAACGAAGTCCATGGAATGCGCATCCGCTTTGCACCAACCGGATGGTGTCGGATCGCAAGGGAGTGACATTGGCTCCTTGAGTGAGCTCAATGGTGTTTCGATAGCCATGGTGGCTAGGACGGGAGTAGTCTCCTAAGGTACGGGCTCTAGGAGGTGGGTGTTGTTGTGGTGGTGGGTTGTTGGGATCAAGGATATTACCACCTTCCATGATGTCAGATGGTAATGGTTACGAACAAAGAAACGAAGAAAAAAGATAGACTAAAGAAAAACCTAGAAAAAAAAAAAATCTCACTAGAAAGGAATCTAGTGAGTAGACCTAATAAAATAAAAATTCAACCTAAACAATAACTATTCCCCGGCAGCGGCGCCAAAAACTTGATGCGTGGTTTTGCTACCTTACAACAGGTTTTACCTCTCGAGGGATCTCAAGAGGCTTGCAATCCCCACCAGGCAGTGTACCTGACCGATGTAGTATAGTGTAGTGGCAAGTACCGGGGGATTGATCGTTCTCTAGGGGAATAGTGTCGTTAGGATTGAAAAACTACTCTAATAGGTCTAAGGGTGAGGGAAGATTCTTTTTGTATTTTTATATTTTATGGAAAGCAAGTAAAATCTCGGTTTTGAAGGAGTGGGCGGAATTAGTTACTAGTCAACTAACCCAAATAACTACAAATGCAAATAAAATAAAATAACTGAAAATAAAAAGGTTGTGAAACTTGTATGGAGAGAAATGTGTTTACTTAGATTTCCTTACTCCCTAACTATCTTTTACCGGTTGATTAGTGTGTATTAATTGCGTGGATGACGGGTGTATTCCTTAATACCAATCATGGGGTGGCGTACGTACTTCCCCAACTCTATAAGCTCCTACTTCATTCCTATGTCGAGCCGGCTAAGAAGCTCCTAACATGGGATCACTAGAATTCGCTCATGCATTAAATACAACCATAAAAACCTTAGTACGCATTGGTTCATGTTTCTTAAGACGTTCAGGCAAGTTACCGTATAGGAGGTTAGCCAGTTTTCTTAAGCCTAACATCGATAAACAATCATCCAATACAATTAATAACACACCAAAAACCGATAATCAATAGTTAGGTTTCATTAGATCTAAGCAAACACAAGATAAATCTAGCCTAGCATGTTAATTAAAAGACAAGAACAAGATATAATCAAACAACACATAGACATATTGAATGATTAATTGATTACTTATCTTCAATTAAACATGGGAGATCCAAGGGTATAAAACCCTTAAAAATGGCAGAAAATTCGTCTTAGGGTTTCTCCTCACAAAGTTGCACACTAATGGCTAAAAATTGCAAAACTATATATAGAATTTAGGGGCTGACGGCGTCACGTTGTAGGAGGTGACGCCGTCACCTCGCCGCGGCTAGGGTTCCCGGATGGTCTTCCTGACGCCGTCCCTCTTTAATCCTCCAAAATCCAATCTGGCGCGTCAAGGGTTGACGCCGTCACAATTGTGCTTGACGCCGTCTCTCTTTAACTTAAACCGTGACGGCCTTGATCACTTTAAAGGGTGACGCCGTCAGACTTCCATTGTAAAACTTTCTGGCGCGTCACGTGTATTTGTCATATCCACCTCTTTTGCCAAGCCGTGACGCCGTCAGGAGCAATTCTTGACGCCGTCACGTGTACTTTTCCAGCAGCTTTGGAGACTTTGTCGTTTTCTTCACTTTTATGCTCCAAAAACGTCCAAAATGCTTCCTTTTCCAGATTTCTTCTCCAAAGTACCTAAAATGACAAAAGGAATGATTTAGGGCAATATTTGATCAAATAAATACGATTTAGGGCTTAAATGACCCCCTAAAAGCGGTACACTTTTCGCTTCATCAGATACGTGGTGTTTTGAGGATGAAGGCCAATAATATTTTGAAGCAACCATGTCACATGCAAATATACACGTCTCAAAAATAAGAGACATGTCACATGCAAAAGTTAGTATGCACGTTTCAAAAGCAAATTCACTGAATGCCACACATGCAACTTCACATGCTAGCTTTTTAATAGTAAACACATCACATGCAACTTTGCCTTATGTAAAAACACGTCTCATGCAACTGTATTACTCATGTTTCTCATGCTAGCTCACTTCACATGCAACTTCACTGAATGTACACGTATGGAATAATAAACTTATATAACGTTTCATGCACATCACTTGCAAACCACACATTCACGTGAAATGAATATTACTTCTACTTTCAATATCACATCTTGTTCAAACCGTAGCATGATGAAACTCAGTATCTTGATGAAACTTAATAGCAACTTCATCATTCACATCTTATTCAAACTGTAGACTTCAAGTGCCACACGAGAAGACTTCAAGTAAACCGAACTCGAGAAGATTCGACTAGAAGGTTGTTCGAATAACTTCACATGTTC
The DNA here is from genome assembly GCA_021014915.2 of Artemisia tridentata subsp. tridentata. Taxonomy (NCBI): domain Eukaryota; kingdom Viridiplantae; phylum Streptophyta; class Magnoliopsida; order Asterales; family Asteraceae; genus Artemisia; species Artemisia tridentata. Next base: position 380,641,408 of record CP139505.1, read on the forward strand.
GACTAGATATTGGATCAAGTGCACTTGTTGTGCGTCTACTCGCTCGATCAAAGGTTTGTTCTGTCAAAAGGTTGTGGTACAATGAATCCTTCTTCGATAAAGTATTCGTTCGACTCTATCATGCTCGTTCGATCAACAACTCGTTCGACTAGATTACCATGGTTCGACTATATAGCCCGTTCGACTAGTTACTCCTTCGATCACATAAGCTCCTTCGATCAAGGTATGGTTCGATGACATGATATGGTTCGATGAAGTGAGGGTTCGATCAACCTAGCTCCTTCGATCACAGAAGTTCCTTCGACTATATGCTCCTTCGATCATAGAAGTTCCTTCGACTATATGCTCCTTCGATCATACCCTCCTTCGACTATATGCTCCTTCGATCAAGTTGTGACATGCTTCGTTCGACTATTTAGATCGTTCGACTATTTAGTCGTTCGACTATTTAGTTCATTCGACTATGTAGTTCGTTCGACTAAATAGTTATTGGATCACATCAATCTAGCTCGATTGAGTGATGTTCGTTCGACTATGCTGCTTCGATGATAAGGTTGCTTCGATCAAGTTTTGCTCGACTAGAGTTTTGCTCGTTCGATCAATGTTCTCGTTCGATGAGATTGTTCCTTCGATCAAGTGCTTCTGTTGAACAGTAGCCGACGCAAAACATGAACAGATCACATAATTTTCACCTCAAAACCCCACGATTCGCCCCTGGTTAGCTCTGATGCCAATTGTAAAGATCAAGAATCATATTCAGGAGGTCGGGGGAACTCCAAATAAAGGTTAAACATGGTATTTATTAGATTAAGAATGGGGGAAGGTGTGTGTGTTTTCTAGAGAGAGAGAGGAGATCACACACACACCTTCAAAGATTACAAATGAATTCCCTAACCTCCTAGTCTCAACTAGGAGGGTATTTATACAAAGATCCTAGCAATTGCTAAACTAGTCCCTGTACTTAAATACAATGCAATTCCCGAATATAACATTACTTTTAAGTCTAACAAAGAGATCTTTACATATTGCTTAAAGTCTTAGCGGACTTACTTTGTTAACTTATCCTTTTGAGTGTCAGTACATAAGATACAACATGTATCTATGTATACAACTTGTTAACTAAGCACATGGGGTAAGATATTATCTACCGTATATTGTTGACCAAAATACAAATAATATCTTTTCGATCTTATCCACTCAGCAGCAGAATGTTCACTATCAACAGCAACGAGTTATCGCTAGCAGCAGGAACAAGTATCATTAGCAGCAGGATCAACAGCAGCAGAATGCTAAGCCGAACAGCAGAGTCATTTATCACTAACAACAGGATGAAATGTTCTAGCAGTAGAATTACACTTAGAATATTTCTTTGAATAGAACCCGATATTAGACATCTTGAATATTTAATTCCCAACAGTACATTTGTGATGTCATTAATTAGATTGCGTACAATATAGGCTTGTAAATATGTGATACATGATTTTAAGTGCTATATGGGATCCATGACAAGATCTTGCATGTTTTGTCATGGAATGTTTTGTGTTTAAATTGCTACATGTTTTAGATAAATCTAAAATTAGGGAAGACCCTAATTAATATATTAATTAATTGGTTATGTGCAATGTGGTATCTAGTTAATTAAAACTTACGCGACCAAGCTATTTGGCGTCTGTGGTCCATTGGGCACAATGAGCTCGAAAACCAATGGGAGTTTTATTGATTAGATACATTAAAAATTCACATAGAAAATTAATAGGATTTATCAAAAAGGTTTGCATGTGGCTATATGATATTGTTAATAATCATATATGTGTTATTGAGTGTTTATTTATTTTTTCAATTACTTGTTCTTTGTGTTTAATTATGATGGATTGTAACATCAAAGAGGGTAACTTTTTGAATAAAAAATAAATGAACCTAATAACTATGAAACCTTTGTAGTAAATTTATTTATTGCCAAGTCTTATGTGCCGATAGTGGTTCGCTTCGCACGGTAATTTGCTCCCAGGCAAAACTAGCAATTAATAATTTACTACATAAAATTGTTTTAAGCTTTAAATCTTAAAGTTTTAATTGATTGATGCGACTGTACAAAAGTAGTCGAAGCGGCGGACCTATTATTGACAAACAATAAAGTGGGTATAAGGAGGCTTGACATTAAATTGTCATCCAAAAGGGGCGCGTTTTTAATTAGCTTCGGCGGACGTTTGCCCCTCCGCTCGCCTATATGTCAATAATAGACTTACCAAGTACACCATGAAAAAGTACGAAGCATCTTAAGGCAATGTTGTATGTTTCTCAACGCCATCAATTAAATTTTGTTGATTTTAAGCTACGAATGAGTAAATAGTTTTTGTAGAAAACATATGATACAAAGATGAATGCATGACATTTTTGTACATATTTTGATTACACATATCAAAATTATACCCTTTAAATTTAAGTAATATGCCAACCAATTAATACAGAAACACCTAAAATGACATTCTATCGTTGCTAGCAGCCTCAGCTGAATGTAATGATTCAAAGAATAGGAATCAAAGGGTAAATTGAGCACTTTAATTGCTAGCAGCTTCAGCTGATGTGATGAAACGGCGTCAAGTTTACATGTTTCTAAATTGGTTAACTTAATTGAGCACTTTCATTACTAGCAGCCTCAGCTGATGTGATGGAACGACGTCAAGGCATAAAGATTTGGGGATGAAACATGCTTACATTTGCAACTGAGGTTGGCATAATATGTAAGTCCCATGATTCTAGGAATTGCAATTGGATATTGGCAATTGGGATTGACCCGTACCTTATTGAGTACTTTCATTGCTAGCAGCCTCAGCTGATGTAATGAAACGACGTCAATTTGGATCCTATTTTTCAATGAAAATTAAATGGTGAAATTTTATTTTTACCGTGGGTGTTTAATTTTCTTGAAAATTTATTATCAAAAATACTAAAATTGAATTTTGAAAATTCTTTTAATGTATTTAATGCAACGTTAAAACCGTAAATATGGGACATTCTTTTAGTAGTAAATTGATCTACACCCGTAGGGGTTTTGGATAGAGTCAATTTTTACTGAAAAGAATAAACCGAGTCTACTTTCCGTGTAAAGAGTAAGACTTAATCCTATTCCTTTTCATGAATGAGAAAGATATAATAGGAAAATTAGAATTGTCTAAATTCTAAGAAATAACTCATGGCAAATTTTGTAGAAATTGCACGTGTAGGAGTTATTAATTTAGAAGCTAGACTAATTACCGCATAATTGGTAAAAGGAAAACTAGAATGTTTGATCTAGTTGTTATGCTTTAACCATTTAAAGGTGCTACATTTCATGATGGGGATGGTAGACCTAATTAAGGAAGAAATTGCATACCCAATTTTTTCAAGTTAATTACATTGATGGATATTCCATCATTGACAAGTAGAATACATTCTTTGAAGTACCTTAGTAATGTTACGTAAGGGATTCATCAAAGGTGTAGGAAAGTAAACAACACGCTATTTGCTTTTACTAGTTTTGAAACGTTGTTAATGTTGTCAAATCCAGTGGGAGCATTGTGTTGTAATTACTGAATAATAAGTTCATGAAGTGATCTTTAATTCAGTGGGAGCTACAAGTCTTGACATCTTGGTAGTAACCCAGATTATCTCTAGAACCTCTTGAGATAAATACTTTCCAATTATAGACACTTGTGGTATTAAGGATAGTCGTGTACGTTTCCTTACTAAACGAGGTGATTCTATATCTACTTATATCTATGACACAATCATATTGATCAAATAAGCAAACTATTGACGTGTTGTTTATCTGATACGTGATGTTGTTTCATGCACAAGTGGGAGAAATCTTTATTGTGTGCAAGCAACAACATAAAGAAATATGATTTCAAGGTTTCTCTTTGTAAAGTAAGAGACCAATGTTCTAATGTGTTTTAAACACATTCTAATAATAGAACACTTGGAGTTAATATCTACTTTCATTACTAGATATTAATGACAAGGTAAATTACATACTTTTATTATTAGCAGCCTCGGCTGATGTGATGAAACTATGTTAATTTACAAGTTTCTAAAATTAGATAATTATTAGAACAAGTGTCGATATGATAATAAGACTACTTCAAATGTAAATATTTATGTATTATTGCAATGACATAAATATATGAAGTAATCTTATACTACTTCATAATTTGAATATTTATGTATTCTTGGAATGACATAAATATATGAAGTAATAAATTAACTTGAAATACTATTGAAACCAAGTTGTGGGTTTTATAATTACTTTAGTTATGCATATTTATATTTTAGTATAAAGATATATATATGAAGTATTTTATTGTTATAAGACTTATAATAAAGTAAGACATTAACTTGTTATGTTTTTTTTATTAAGACATATACAAGGAGTCATTGAGTTGATTAATGACTTATAACGTAAATTAGGAATATAACAGTTATGTCTTATTGGTAAGACATAGACATAAAAGTGACTTGATCTAAAGTACTTATGTTATAAAGCATGCAATTGGCTTAGAAAATCTATTGTACCATTAAATTGATTTAATTGGTAAATAGGTAAGCCAAAACGATATATATTTATCTTATATATTGTAAAAATGACTTACAATATTAATCCTAATGAAATACATAGTGTTTATGATATGTTCAGTTAGGAGAATCAAACTCTTGTTATATTGTTTGATTAAGATGACTATATCTTCTTTTCTTCCAAAAGTTGTCAAGGTTAGAAAATTGAGTATGGATTGGATATACTCAATTAGACTCCAACCTAGAAGATTAATAAGACACCATTTATTATGGAATGTGTTGAATCACATTAAGTCTTAAAATTGAAGTTCATGATTTGTTAAACTACTTGTTGGGTAGGTTATTAACAAATTAAGATTAGGAACTGTCAATATGTATTTGTAAAGTCCCAAAAGAGAACAAGTTTGTGTTGCTCTATTTGCTAAGTATTTATAGTTAATCTGTAAATTGCAAAAGGCAAGTGGGAGTTTTATCTTGATAAGATAAAAAATTACAAGATACATAATCTTCTAAATACACTAGAAAAATCATAATGAGGATTTAACATGTTAGTGTTAAATCTCAAAGATGATGGAATTCTCATTTCATAGATCCTCAAGGATATCTCAAATATTTGTAGAATATGTTGAGGGTTATGAGTTACAGGATCGTGGTATGCCTGTTAATAAATTGCAAATGTTTATTTGGCAAATTACTCATACTATGAATAATAAGATGCAGTCCAAGAAGATAACTAGTTTGAAAACGTAATTGATCTTGAACTCTATAGTTACACTATAGAATGGAGATGAATTTCTACAAAGGAAATGAAAATCCTAAAGATTTAAATTCTTGTGTAGAAATCATATGGACAAAATTTGTATACATATTTAATATGTGAAAAGATTATCAAACACACTTAAGCAATTAAATGTGATTGAAATTCTTTCTAAGCACATTAAATATATAAAGATTATGATTGTCATTATTAGTTTCATTTATATGAAATTAATAATGGAATATCAAAACTCTTTCTTGTGTAATTACTTGTGCGAGGACGAAAAGTAATTGAAAGGAGTGTTTGAATTCAAATAATCTTTAGAAGTATACAAAATGCAAATCATTTGTAAATGGATTAATGCATGCATCTAGAAGATATACTTATTTTTAGTTATTAAATCTAGTTTTGATTTATAATTAAATAAGATATTTCTGAATATTCCTGAAAGCTAGTGGGAGTGATGTATTTATTTTCTTATTTCATATATGTTGTATAACATATAGGAAGTAACATTTCATTACCATTTATATGTTAAGTCTTAGTTTGGAATGAAACTTCACAAGGAAATTTAGAAAATAAAACCTTGGAATATATGTTTATTGTTATAAACATAAGCAGTAATAATAACTGATTCTAAAAAGAACATGATATACTACTAGAATAATCTAGATAGTAACATATCTTTGAAAAGATATGACATGAATAAATCTAAGGTTGACGAAAGGATTATTCATGTACATCATGTTATTTGTTGTATCATGCTTGGATGCAAGATGATTGACAACGTTAGTATCTAACTGAAAATTATTAGATAGCTAAGTGTAATGGATATGGTTTAGAATTTACATCCTCAGCCTGGATTTGCTCCAAAATTCTAAATAAGAACCATATGGCAAGATGTTAATATAGATGACAAATCTTGTAAGATTTGTAGATGTCAAACATTACACGATGAATATTAAAAGTTTACGGGAACTTTTAAAAGAGCATATTGTTGTTTGGATACAATGATGCTAGTAAGATTGAGATGACACTCAATACTAGTCATGGTGGGAGCTCATCCTTATTAGGAGACCATGTGTACTAGTTATGCTCAAAATGAGCATAGTTGCATTATACATAAAGAATTAGAATACTTTAACTACAAGGTTTGGTAGTTTAATTGTCATAAATTTATGGTTAAGGATGTCACGCAATTTATGAAATGTTATGTGGCAATATCTAGATAGATGGATGCACACATACATGAATTTCATTCTTGAAATAAGTATTCTCAAAAATTCCAATAGATCAAATTAATTGATTTATGCCTTGTCAACAAGTATGGTGGTCATGACTTGTAGCATATGTTAGAGTTTATGTTTAATGAATTAATATATGTATGTCCGGTTTCGAACCCGAGACTCGGGATTGCACACAATACGTGAGAGTTCCAATGGATTGAATAATTTAAATATATTTTATATTTATATTTATTCATTTCACTTAAACAAACACTTAACGATAGTTAGTACTTAACGGGGTTAGAGATAACGACCGTTAAAGGACTAAATATGCAAGATTGGAAAAGAAGAATCTTAAAACCCACAAGGGTTGTTTGGGCTGGCCGATTGACCCATGTTGTAGGGTGGGTCGGTTATGGTGATGGCTTAGGGAACAAGTTTTGTGTTTTAGGTTTTGCCTATAAATACAAATTCACTTGTTTTGATTTTCACCTAATCAAGTATCCCTAACTATAGCCAAAGTTCTCTTCTTCTCTCCTTCTTGCTCACCTTGTTCGACCCTCTTTTAATACCACTAGGTATTGGCGAATCAAGTGTAGCAAATAAAGTGTTTGGTTTGTTAGTGATTCTTGAACCTAGCTTTCCCATTGGAACGCTACTATCGCGTGTGTACAAGAACGAGTGACAAGCTTATTTTAGCTTGTGATTCTTGGTGTTTTTCCCTTAGTTGGTTCGACATCTTCATAAACCTAATTAGGGTTTATATTGTTCTTGGTGGTTACGCGAGAAAGGTACGTGTTTATTTAGTTTAATTAATTACATGTTCATTAGATCTTTCCGCTGCGTGTTCTTGATGTTTTATATGTTTATAGTTTATTATGATTCATATATTCCAACAGTGGCATCATGAGCCTCGTTTTTGAACTTGTAATTAATTACTAAAACCTAAAAATTGAATCTTTATTAGATACACGCAATTAATTTTTTTTTTGGGTTTTAAACCCTAATTGTTTCTTCCAAAAGTAGGTCGACACCCTCCATGGGTCGACACCTACATGTTTTGGTTCGGGTTTTATGGTTGATTTAAAATCTTGATAGAAACCCTAGGATTGCATGAAATTTTTAGGGATTAATTTGTGAATACCGTATGTGATGTCACTAAATTAATTAAACACGTACAAGTTTAATATTGATTAATAATATGGACTACATGATTATGTGATCAATATGGTATCCATGACAAGATCTTGCATATTTTGTCATGGTTGGATTTGTATGTTTGTTTTGTATGATTGTTTGCTACATGTTTTACATAAATCTTAAATTGGGGAAGACCTCAATACATATATTAATTAATTGGTTATGTGCAATGTGGTATCTAGTTAATAAAACTGACACGGCCAAATTTATTTGGTGTCTGTGGTCCATTGGGTACAATGAGCTCGAAAACCAATGGGAGTTTTATTGATTAGATACATGAAAATTCACATAGAATTAATATTAGGATTTATTGAAAAAGGTTTGCATGTGGCTATATGATATCGTGGATGATCATATATTTGTTATTATGTGTTTATTTATTTATTTTTGTAATTACTTGATCTTTTGTGTTTAATATTATGATGGATTGTAAACTACAAAAGAGGGTAATTTTTCAAAATAAAAATAAATAAGACTAATAACTATGAAACCTTTGTAGAAATTTTATTTATTGCCAAGTCTTATGTGCCGACAGTGGTTCGCTTCGTACGGTAATTTGCTCCCAGGCGAGACTAGCAATAATAAATTTACTACATTAATTGTTTTAGCAAGAAAATCATATTTTTTTAGTTGATTGATTGCGACTGTACTAAGTGGTCGAAGCGGCGGACCTAAAATTGGCAAACTAAAAAGTGGGTTCTAGTTGGTACGCATTAAATTGTGACCTTAGAGGGGCACGATTTTAACCAGCTTCGGCGGCTGTCGTCCCTACGCCCGCCTGTGCGTCAATTTTAGACTTACCAAGTACACCACGATAAATACGAAGCATCTTAAGGCAATGTTGTAATTTGTTCAACGCCTCAATTAAAAGATTTGATGATTTGAGCTACGAATGAGTAAACGGTTCTGTTTTTGAAAACATATATGATACAAAGATGAATGCATGACATCTTTGTACATATTTTTGATTTAACACATCAAAATTTATTACCCTGATAAATTTAAGTAATATGCCACCCAACTACAAAAAGAAACACCTAAGGTTTCATCCTACATCACTAGCAGCCAAAGCTGAATGTTGATGTTCAAAGGGTGGTCATCTAAGGGTAAATTGAGTACTTTATTGCTAGCAGCCAAAGCTGAATGCAATAAACCGACGTCAATTTACTGTTTCTTAAGTTGGTTAAACTTAATTGGGCACTTTCATTACTAGCAGCCAAAGCTGATGTAATGGAACGGCGCCAAGGCATAAAGATTTGGGGATGAAACATGTTTACATTTTGCAACTGATGTTGGCAATATAATGTAAGTCCCATGATTCTAGGAATTGCAATTGAATATTGGCAATTGAGTGCAGCTCTACCTTATTGAGTACTTTCATTGCTAGAAGCCAAAGCTGATGTGATGAAACGACGTCAATTTGGATCCTAATTTTCAATGAAAATTAAATGGTGAATTTTATTTACCGTGGGTGTTTAATTTTCTTGAAAAGTTATTATCAAAATACTAAATTGAATTTTGAAAATTCTTTTAATGTATTTAATGCAACATTAAAACCGTAAAAATGGGATATTCTTTTAGTAGTAAATTGGTCTACACCCATAGGGGTTTTGGATAGAGTCAATTTTTACTGAAAAGAATAAACCTAGTCCACTTTCGTGTGAAGAGTGAGATTTAATCCTATTCCTTTTCATGAATGAGAAAGGTATAATAGGATAATTAGAATTGTCTAAATTCTAAGAAATAACTCATGGCGAATTTCTTAAGAAATTGCATGGTTAGGAGTTATTAAATTAGAAACTAGACTTATTACCACATAATTGGTAAAAGGCAAACTAGAATGTTTGATCTAGTTGTTATGCTTTAATCATTTAAAGATGCTACATTCCATGATGGGGATGGTAGACCTAACTAAGGAAGAAATTGCATACCCAATTCTTTCAAGTTAATTGCATTGATGGATATTCCATCATTCACAAAGTAGAATACATTCTTTGAAGTACCTTAGTAGCTATTAAATAAGGGATTACTCAAAGGTGTAGGAAAGTAAACAGCACGCTATTTGCTTTTACTGGTGATGCAACACTTACAATGTTGTCAAACCCAGTGGGAGCATTGTGTTGTAATTACTGAATAATGAGTTCATGTAGTGATCTTAAATTCAGTGGGAGCTACAAGTCTTGATAGCAACCAAGATTATCTCTAGAATCTCTTGAGATGACTACTTTCCAATTATAGACACTTGTGGTATTAAGGATAGTCGTGTACAGTTCCTTACTAGACGAGGTGATTCTATATCTACTTATATCTATGACACAATCATATTGATCAAATAAGCAAACTATTGACGTGTTGTTTATCTGATACGTAATGTTGTTCCATGCACAAGTGGGAGAAATCTTATTGTGTGCAAGCAACAACATAAAGGAATATGATTTAAAGGGTTATCTTGACTGTAAGGTAAGAGATCAATGTTCTAATGTGTTTTATACACATTCTAATTTATAGAACACTTGGAGTTAATATCTACTTTCATTACTAGATATTAATGACAAGGTAAATTACATACTTTCATCATTGCAGCCTCAGCTGATGTGATGAAACTATGTTAATTTACAAGTTTCTAAAATTAGATAATTAATTAGAACAAGTGTCAATATGATAATAAGATTACTTCAAATGTAAATATTTATGTATTCTTGGAATGACATAAATATATGAAGTAATAAATTAACTTGAAATACTATTGAAACCAAGTTGTGGGTTTCATAATTACTTTAGTTATACATGCTTATATTGCAGATATAAATATGAAGTCTTTTGTTGCTATAAGACTTATACTGAAGTAAGACGTTAACTTGTTATGTTTAGACATATACAAGAAGTCATGAAGTTGATTAATGACTTATAACGGAGATTGGGATTATAACAGTTTATGTCTTTTTGGTAAGACATAGAAATTAAGTGGCTTGGGCTAAAAGGCACTTATGTTATAAAATATGCAATTGGCTTTGAAAATCTATTGTACCATTAAAGTGATTTAGTTGGTAAATAGGTAAGCCAATACGATATGTATATTTATCTTATATATTGTAAGATTAACTTACAATATTAATCCTAATGAAATACATAGTGTTTATGGTATGTTCAGTTAGGAGAATCAAACTCTTGAAACATTGTTTGATTAAAGTTAACCATATCTTCTAATCTTCCTAAAGATATCAAGGTTAGAAAATTGAGTATGAATTGGATATACTCAATTAGACTCCAACCTAGAAGATTAATAAGACACCATTGATTATGGAATGTGTTGAATCACATTAAGTCTTAAAAATTGAAGTTCAGAATTTGTTAAACTACTTGTTGGGTAGGTTAATTAACAAATTAAGGTTAGGAACTGTCAATTTGTATTTGTAAAAATCCCAAAAGAGAACAAGTTTGTGTTGCTCTATTAGCTAAGCATTTATGGGTAATCTATAAATTGCAAAAGGCGAGTGGGAGTTTTATCTTCAAAAGATAAAAATTACAAGATACAGAATCTTTTAAATACGCTAGCAAGATCATTATAAGGATTTAACATGTTAGTGTTAAATCTCAAGATATGGAATTCTTATTCATAGGTCCGCAAGGATATCTCAAATATTTGTTGAATATGTTGAGGGTTATGAGTTACAGGATAGTGATATGCCTGTTAATAAATTGCAAATGTTTATTTGGCAAATTACTCATACTATGAATAATTAGATGCAGTCCAAGAAGATAACTAGTTTGGAAACGTAGTTGATCTTAAACTCTATAGTTACACTATAGAATGAAAATAAATTTCTACAAAGGAAATGAAAATCCTAGTGATTTAAAATTCTTGTGTAGAAATCATATGGACAAAATTTGTATACATATTTAATATGTGAAAAGATTATCAATCGCAATTAAGCAATTAAATGTGATTGGGATTCTTTCTAAGCACATTAAATATATAAAGATTATGATTGTCATTATTAGTTTCATTTATATGAAGTTAATAATGGAATATCAAAACTCTTTCTTGGATAATTACTTGAGCGAGGACGAAAAGTAATTGAAAGAAGTGTTTGAATTCAAATAATCTTTAATAGTATACAAAAGTGCAAATCATTTGTAAATGGATTAACGCATGCATCTAAAAGATATACTTATTTTTAATTATTAAATCGAGTTTTGATTTATAATTAAAATTAAGATATTTCTTAATATTTCTGAAAGCTAGTGGGAGTGATGTATTTATTTTCTTATTTCATATATGTTGTATAACATATAGGAAGTAACATTCCATTAACATTTATATGTTAAGTTTTAGTTTGGAATGAAACTTCATATAGAAAATAAAACCTTGAAATATATGTTTATTTGATTATAAACATAAGCGGTAAAATAACTGATTCTAAAAGAACATGATATTCTATTAGAAGATCTAGATAGAAACATATCTTGAAAAAGATATGACATGAATAAATCTAAGGCTGACGAAATGATTATTCATGTATATCATGTTGCTTGTTGTATCATGCTTGGATGCAAGATGATTGACAACGTTAGTATCTAAATTATTAGATAACTAAGTGTAATGGATATGTTTTAGAATTTACATCCTTAGCCTGGATTTGCTCCAAAATTCTAAATATGAACCATATGGCAAGTTATTGCTTGATTGATATTGTGCTCAAATCTTGAAGGATTTGATGATATCAAAACATTACATGATGGATATTAAAGTTTACGGAACTTTAAAAGAGCATATTGTTGTTTGATACAATGATGCTAGTAAGATTGAGATGACACTCAATACTAGTCATGGTGGGAGCTCATTCTTATTAGGAGACCATGTATACTAGTTGTGCTCAATATGAGCATAGTTGCAATTATACATAAAGAATTAGAATACTTTAACTACAAAGGTTTGGTAGTTTAATTGTCATAAATTCGTGCATGAGGATGTCACGCATTTTATGAAGTATGTGGCAATATCTAGATAGATGAATGCACACATACAAGTATTTCATTATTGAAATAAGTATTCTCAAAATTCCGATAGATCAACATTAGTCAATTTATGCCTTGTCAACAAGTATGTGGAACATGACTTGTGGCATAATTCACTAATGAGAATTGTCATGCATTGATCTAGTTAGTATTTGGATAAGGGATGTGAAGCAATATTATCTTAATGAAATAAAGTGTGGATAACGTTTATTCTCATTAATAATATTGTATCTTATATTTGCATGTTTAAATCCGTGAATAACTTACGTTATTCTAAATGGTCCATTGTCAATTAATAATATGGGAATATTATTGAATTAAGACAAATGTGAGGATTGGTAGAATGTACTGTAAGGTTGAGACACCAATGTCACATGATATTCAATATTGGATAAAATTGAATATAGGACTTATCCCAACCACATGATTATACTTTATGGATCGTCGTCATCAAGTATATCATGAATATTTATCCTCAGACTTGAGATACCAGGTGACTGCCGAGGATGTAGCTCATTTTCTGTAAGGTAGTCTAACGCTATCCGTAAAAGGTAGTTATAAGGGCTATTTTCGGAGGTGATGCGAAGTTCGAGGGTTACGCTCGTAGTCAACAAAGGATTTGTTCCTTCAACTTTGTGTTGAAGTTTAATACTGCTCGGCCGCTCGTAGGATTGACAAGATGTTTGTGTGGCCACACCCAAAGTCTATCTGGAAGACGTTCAGATGATTTGGTAATCTTGTTCAATTATGTACAAACGAGAAACTACTGTTAATTATGGAATGACAAAGATCCATATCCAAATTAACGCGGTATTAGTAACAAAAGGATAAGTATGATGATTTAATCATCACGTGGTTTTTTCCAGGAGAACCATACTCGGATCAAGCTGGGGGCATTGGGATCTGTTAAAGCTAGACTAGCCCATGTCATTACAATATTAATCATTATCCAAGTGGGAGCTGTTAGAGTTTATGTTTAATGAATTAATATATGTATGTCCGGTTTCGAACCCGAGACTCGGGATTGCACACAATACGTGAGAGTTCCAATGGATTGAATAATTTAAATATATTTTATATTTATATTTATTCATTTCACTTAAACAAACACTTAACGATAGTTAGTACTTAACGGGGTTAGAGATAACGACCGTTAAAGGACTAAATATGCAAGATTGGAAAAGAAGAATCTTAAAACCCACAAGGGTTGTTTGGGCTGGCCGATTGACCCATGTTGTAGGGTGGGTCGGTTATGGTGATGGCTTAGGGAACAAGTTTTGTGTTTTAGGTTTTGCCTATAAATACAAATTCACTTGTTTTGATTTTCACCTAATCAAGTATCCCTAACTATATCCAAACTTCTCTTCTTCTCTTATTCTTGCTCACCTTGTTCGACCCTCTTTTAATACCACTAGGTATTGGCGAATCAAGTGTAGCAAATAAAGTGTTTGGTTTGTTAGTGATTCTTGAACCTAGCTTTCCCATTGGAACGCTACTATCGCGTGTGTACAAGAACGAGTGACAAGCTTATTTTAGCTTGTGATTCTTGGTGTTTTTCCCTTAGTTGGTTCGACATCTTCATAAACCTAATTAGGGTTTATATTGTTCTTGGTGGTTACGCGAGAAAGGTACGTGTTTATTTAGTTTAATTAATTACATGTTCATTAGATCTTTCCGCTGCGTGTTCTTGATGTTTTATATGTTTATAGTTTATTATGATTCATATATTCCAACAACATATTCATTAATGGGAATTATCATGCTTGATCTGGTTAGTATTTGGATAAGGGACATGTAAACAATTATTATTTTAATGAAATAAAGTGTGGATAACGTTTATTCTCATTTATAATATTGTATCCTATATTTGCATGTTTAAATCCGTGAATAACTTATGTTATTCTAAATTGTCCGTTGTCGATTAATGATATGGGAATATCATTAAATAAAGACAAATGTGAGGATTGGTAGAATGTACTGTAAGGTTGAGATACCAATATCACATGATATTCAATATTGGATAAATTGAATATAGGACTTATCCCAACCACATGATTTTACTTTATGGATTGTCGTCATTAAGTAAATCATGAATATTTATCCTCAGACTTGAAATACCAGATAACTGCCGAGGATGTAGCTCATTTTCTGTAAGATAGTCTAACGCTATCCGTAAAAGGTGGTTATAAGGGCTATTTTCGGAGGTGATGCGAAGTTCAAGGGTTATGCTCGTAGTCAATAAAGGATTTGTTCCTTCAAATTTGTTTTGAAGTTTAATACTGCTGGGACCCTCGTAGGGTTGTCAAGATGTTTGTATGGCCATACCCAAAGTCTATCTGGAAGATGTTCAGATGTTTTGGTAATCTTGATCAATCATAAATAACGAGAAACAGAATAGTTAATTATGGAATGAATTAGATCCATATCCATATTAACGCGGTATTAGAAACAAAAGGATAAGTATGATGATAATATCATCACGTGGTTTTTTCCAGGAAAACCATACTCGGTTCGATCTGGGGGCATTGGGATCTGTTAAGCTAGACTAGCCCATGTCATTACAATATTAATGAATATCCAAGTGGGAGCTGTTAGAGTTTGTGGATATAAATTAATATTTGTATGTCCGGTTTCGAACACGAGACTTTGGGATTGCACACAATACGTAAGAGTCTCAATGGTTTGAATAATTAAATGTAATTCTATGTTTTATTTATTCATTTCACAAACAATACTTAACGGTAGTTAACATTTAATGGGGTTTTGGATAACGCTCGTTAAATAAAGGACTAGGAATGAAAATAGGGATCAAGAAGGATCTAGAATCCTTCCTAATCACCTATAGGCGGCCGATCCTTTCCATAAAGGATATATGTGTCGATTTGAGGAGTAGGGAACAAGTTAAGGAGGCTATAAATACAAACCTTATGTGTTTGTTATTCTCTAGTCATTATTCCCTAGCTTTCCAACTTCTTCTCCTCTCCCTCTTAGCCTAGTCGATCAATTCTTCATTCCCTAACTCCTAGGGTTTGCCGAATTCACTAGTGCATAAAGTGTTGGATTGTTTGTGAATTTTGAACCTAGCTTTTCCCATTGAAACGCTAGTATTACGTGTGTACAAGAACGAGTAACAAACTTCCTTTAGCTTGTGGTGACTTACCCTATTCGATCACACCTAGATCGATCCATCCTTAAACCCTAGTTAGGGTTTATATAGTTCTTGAAGCACGTGATTCCTTGTTCTTGCTAGGAATCAAAAGGTACGCTTTCTATTTAGTTTTAGTTAATTAATTTACATGTTATTGTAGATCTATTCCGTTGTGCATGCTTTGATGTTAATTGGTTATTAGTTTATAGTTTATGATTCTAATATTCCAACAATAGCCCTCATCAAGAACCCGTATTAATTACTCGTAATATTTTGGTTTGTTTATGTGTCTCATAGCTCAATGGCTCAACCAACTCATCCTCAAAAACTCATAACCACGCGTGGTGGTGTAACAGTGGCTTACGCGTGGTGGTGGTGGAGGAGGGACACGTTAACCCTTTAAACACTAGTTTTTGATTTTGGACCTTGGAGTTTTGACTCTTGACAAAGGATCTTGGGGCTTTTGCGATTTTGTCTTCTACTGCTCTGAGGTTTATTGCTGTAAGATTAATATAGACTGTGCAATATTGTTGTTAAACTTGTTAGGTGGTACTGAAGCGGTCGGCTACCTTGTAACGATTAGGCGAGGAGTACTCTGATTCGGATTTTTGTAAATAAATTTTAAATTATATGTATCACATTTTCATAGGACTATAGCATTGTTCATAGGGCCCTTTGACACAATTGCTCAAATACTTCAAACCGAGTTTTGACCGGATTTTGCCCAAGCCGACTTGGGAGTTCTGATTTCCTAGATCAGAAGCTGGTATTCAAAGGGTTTGAAATGTAAAAGGTTAGCTAGTGTTCATAGAATTCTAGAAACTAACAACAAAGTTGGCTATTAAAATTTATGGATCATTTCGCTAAATGAGGAGTTCTAATTATCTAAATTGGAGACCAGTGTTCAAAGGGTTCAAAATGTAAAAGGTTGGGGTGTAAATTGTGAATCCCTTTAAATAGGCATTCGGGAATGTCGAGTGGTTCAAGATTCAGGGGTCCAAAACCGGAAACTAGTGCTCAAAGGGTCCACGCAATAGGTTGGGGTGTATAGGATCCACTTCTGTGATTTTTCGATCTTTTAGCTTATTTCAGGATTTTTTAGCATATTACCTGGTCTGCTTTTTGAACCATGTAGTAACATTACAAACCAAAGATTTGTGACAAATGACGTTTTTACTGTTAGACAGTTAATATAAGACTTGTGCTCATGTTGACTTGTTTTTTACTTGATAATTACCTTTTAAGATGCACGTTTTTGGGAGTTATGCATAATCATCTTTTTATCAGCTCACTTATCTTTATTGGGAATTCCTTTAAATAGGAATTCAGATTCTAGAATAGCTCATGATTCAAGGGTCGAAAATGGAAACTAGGTGTTTAATCTTGCAGTGTTACGTTGGAAACATCTTAAATGAATGACTTGTTATTTCCATCTTTGTGCTCATTTTACTTTCTATCCTCATAACCATTTTCATTCCAATGAAATTCACATTTATAGCTAACCTGGTTTGTTTGTCCTTTGATTATAGATGGCTTCCTCTATTGTTAAACGCGTTGCATCCAATCTCATGAGGGTCAGAGCGATGGCCTCATCTTCTCGCTTCTATAACACCAGGTGTTTCCAATATGATAAGCTTGACTCTGAAGATGTCTGCATCCTAAAGTGTGACAGTAAACCAGGGTCTATGGTCCATGACCGGATCTAAACACACGAATTTGTGTTGAGGATACTTTGAATATTATTTAGTAGCACGCGAAATTTACTACTAAGCACTTAGAAGATTTCGTACGTATGTTATCAATGAAACAGTAAATAAGAACGCAATATACTTCAATGATTCAATATTATTATGAATAATACGAGTACTCTTAGATAGTACTAGGGTTTACACCTTGAATCTTAACCAAAACAATAATCTAATCGTAATTCTCTAATCGTATATAACCTTAAACCTAGGCAATCCTTTTATAGACCAAGGATTCTTTACAAGATAACTATCATTCTAATTCTAGAAGATATACACAAAATCTTTTCTATAATTATCTTTTACAAAGTTATAAACCGTACTAACTTCTTCTTCAACCGTACTAACTGACTTTGTACTGTCAGTTTGTCTTCAAACTTATCAGTAGTACTAACCTCTATACTGAACCGTACTAACTGCTTAAAGCTTAATTCCTAACAATCCTCCCTTAAACTTATGATTTCTCCAAATCACTAAGTTTCTTCACATTAAGCTTTATCTTTTTTATGAGGGGGATTCTTCCAAACACTATCAAGCAATCCTCTTAGATCTAGCTTTCACTTCTTGTTCAAGGTTGAATATCTTAGTTACTAACATATCAGCCATCTCAGATTCTTCATTAGCCTTAAGCATTACAGATACCATAGTTGTTAAAACAACTGGTCTGAGTGGATAATCTTTTTCAACCAGCATATAAATCTCTATTCCATCCTTGGTAGACACTCTGTGCACTCCACAAGATTCAAATAATCTCCAAGTGACATCCTTGACTTGTGCTTGAAATCTCCACATTGATTCTCCACCATCTGGTTCATAAATCCTCTTCAGCTGCACCCATAACTCTTTATCTTTGTCTTCAATAGGGTCTTGAACTTTAAACTTCTCTTTTACTAAGCTCCACAGCTGATTAAGATCTTCTCTATCAAAGCATTTGAGTAAATCTTCAAACAACCTATACCTTTCAGTAATACCACCAAGTCTTATTATCTTCCATCCCTTCATTCTTCCATCTGTGAAAACTTCCCAGTCAATAATAGGATGTTTTACTTGTAATGGTTTGATGTTTGTAGATTCTGGAACTATCACCATCATACTCTTAATCTGTTCATCAGTCAATCCTTCTTCTCCAAACTTTGACTTCTTTGTAACATCAGATTCTAGAACTTCTGGTTCTCTTTTCTTTCTCTTTGTAGCATCCTTCTTGTATGAAGTATTCAGTCTTGCATATGTCTCATAGAAAGCCTTTTCTATCTCAGCATCTGTCTTTCCAATGAAATCACTCATCTTGTAATTTGCTTGGTTCTTCAAATAATGCTTCATAAAACTGACTTGTTCTTTCTTGGTAGGCATCTTTGTCTTGTAACCATGCTTTTGCCTATCTCTAATTCTCTGCATTAATTCATTCCAAGTAACTTCTTTATTCTTTGACAAGATGAATTCTTTAAGTTTCTCTGACTTTTCTTCTTCACTTAGATCTTCATCTCTAAGAATCATCATTGCTTGAGCTCTTACAATCAAATCAGAATCTAACAGATATTATAATTGTTCATTGAAGACTTCTTGATCAACATCTTCAGATCTTGTTCTCTCCATGAATTCAGCTATGTTTCTTACATCATCTGCAGCCAATTTCCTTGCTAATTCTGCATCTTGAGCTATCTGAGCTTGTTCATCAGCTAAATCCTTTTCTAGAAGCTTTCTTGCTACCTCTGCATCTACTTCTATTTGTCCTTGAGTTCTTGGCTTTACCTTCTTGATCTTTTCAGCTTCTTGTTCAGCTTCTTCTGGTGTCATTGGCTTCTTTCCTTTATCAGTTCTTTTTCTTTGATATTCTTCCTCATCAGTACCTGAAAATGAACTAACCGTAGGAACTGTTTCAAACTCTGTCTCAGCAGTTTCAACTGTTTCAGCCGTATGAACTGCTTCTTGATTTATGTCACCAGTCTGAACTGCTTCTTTCTCAGCTTCATGAGTCTGTTCTTCTACTTCCATATCTGCAACATTAGTATCAAATTGTTCACTTGTTCCTTGTTCATGCCTCCCCTGAGCTTCAGATTCATCCCTCTTACCTTTATCTGTTTCCTCCCCTTTTTGGAAGAATCACCATCATTACCATCTGAATCATCTGAGGTGTCTGAATCATCACTATCAGAAGAATCCAATACAACCTTTGCCCTTTTCTTCTTTAACTGTTCTTCCAGCTTCTTCACCCTTAAGGTCAATCTGTTGTAAACCTTATCAAAGTTCTCCTTATGGGCTTTGAGCTCCTCCTTGTTGGTCTTAAGCTCCTCCTCCAAAGTTTCAACTTTGTTAACTAACTTGGTACATAATCCCATCAATTCATTTTGTGAAGAGCTACCCTCATCACTTCTAGCTGTGTGACCTGCTAGGAGAGGTGAATCATGGGGCAAGGATCCGGTAGCCACTTTAGTTAGACTAGGTGTGGTCCTTCTCCTATAAGTTGTGTGAATTGGGGGTGGTTGAATTCTTTCAGAAGCTGTAGTGGATGTGTGATGGGGATCAGTTGGTTGTACTGAACCTTCACCCACTTCAGTTTGAAGCATTTCAGGAAACAATGGGACTACTACTCCAGTAAAAAGCCTACTAGCCATAGCCATGTTTTGAAAAACTTTTGATTGAAGGCTAGGAGTAACAAAAGTTTCTGTTGGTTTTGTAAGCAAATTCTTCTTTTTATTCAAAAGAGTTTGAACAAATCTTGGGTACATTAGAATCTTGGTTTTGCTGTGAACATTTGATGCCATACTCTCAAAAATAAATTTTGAAAAATTAAAGACCTTGTTTGTTGACAGACAAATAAGAGCAATAACAATATTGCTACTGAATTGCTCCCATGCTGTCTTTTTGGGACTTAAGCAGTGTAGGAGAGTATGTATCAAAAATCTCCATTGTGGGGAGAAACATCCTTTTTGAAAAGTGAGTTTTTGACTGGATGTGTCATACCCCATTCTGGCAAGTTCTTGAAAAATTTCAGTGTTTAGCATAGTGATGATACCATCTGAGTCTTGCAACTTAAGATGTCTCCTAAGTGCAGATTCGGTAACAACAAAGTTAATGCCATCCACTGTGGAGTGAATTTCTAAGTCTCCATTTCCACTAGTCAAGACAGTAGAATTCTGCCAGAACTGTGTGATGTGAGAGACATAAAGAGTAGGAGAGATGGTTAAAGCATACCTGATATGAGAGTTGTTGAGGAAGTCCACAATCTCATGAAATCGAGGTCCATCTCCCTCCTCTGTTTTCCTTAGAAAAGCAACCTGGTTGTGAGTCTTTACGAAAACCAATTCAGCCATTTTCAATGATTCCTTTGTGAGTGAAAAGATTAAAAAATTGATCGAATGAGGTTAATTGAAGGATTTTGACAGCCAATTGAGTTTTTGTAGATACTGTTAGGGTTTAGCAAATTTTGCGTATGAGATAAATTATCTTAGGAAATAGAATATGTGGAAAACTAGAGGGGGGGGGGGGGTTTGAATAGTTTATGTCTTTTTAATTTTATTATGAAAACCTTTGTTTATTTTTAAAACACTTAGATTCAAGTTTGTATGAAAAATAAAACTTGAACCTTATTATTAGTTATATATGTATTCTTTTAAATTGATTGTAAAAGTTTTGGTTTCTTGAATGGAGTTTCAATTTGATCTATATGTTAAGTCAACTTCTAATTATTACTAACAGTTATTGTAATACCTGAAACTCAAAAACATGTAAAATGACCAAAATGCCCCTACTACGTACTTTAAAATTTTAATTAAAACTTATATAAAAGACAATTAAATTACAAAACCTTTGAGATTAAATTACATATGAAATAAAATAATTATGTGACACCATTTAATAATTACATGACACAAGAAAATAAATTTTGACATCTTAAAATTTTATATATACCGAAATATATATGTATATTGTATTTAAATATATTTTAAAGTATATAATGAATGGATAATTATCATTTAAATAAGGAATGAGATCAAAATTGAAAATCCCTGATTTGGTGAGATTGAAACCGTGTGAAAGGGTCCAAATTACTCCCAAAATGTTCGGCCAAAATTTTCCCATATATTATCTCATCATTTTTCTTCCTTATTCACTTTGCCGAGAGAAACAAAAACACCAAATAATTCACCATTCATTCCATACGATTTCTGGAGGTCCAAGCATAATTTTTCTGAGTTCATTGTGGTGCTAGGAAGCCAAGAAAATTGGCCATCCGATTTTTAAAGCCCAGAATCTTTTATTGTCGAATTTTGTCCAAAAGTAAGGTAAAATTCCATTTTAATTCGTGCGACCTCTTATAAATTCGTTTTCTATTTTTCTTGAGTTCCTTAAATCGTATATGATCTGTGAAAATTGATTCCAAGGTTTTTTGGTCGCGTTGGTGCTCATGGGAATTTTGGTGTCGTGTTATTCAATTCGAGAGGTGTAAATTCGCCCAGCCTATTCTATTTGTTCCAGATCTGGTCTGGTATTTTTCTCACATCTCTTACATCATATAAGTCTCAAATAAAATGCTAAAGTTGAATCATGCATGCTCTATGAATTGTTTGTGATTTATAACACTAAAAACGTAATAAAACTCCAAATACTCTATTCGAATTTTCTGGACATGAGGATTATTTTATGTGGACTCTATGTAATATGTATGATCTCAGAAAAATACTCTTTTGAATTATAGAGGCTCGAATCATGTTTTGTGAATTTATGTTCTAATCGCTATATTTAGAAATTAAAAGAATGAAATAAAATAAAAAGAAACCCTAAATAATTCGACCTAGGGTTAGGGTTTTGGAGTAAGATTCTGGTCATTAATGATATTTTAAGGATTAAATAATTATGGTGTAATGATTGGCAATTGATATTAGGGTTTAGTTTGGTTTTATTAGTTAACGATTTATAAAATAAAAGATAAGGGGCTGTTTTGTAAATTATGAAAATTGTGGGGTATTTTTAGAATATTATTAAGATCAGTACTAAAGTGTAAAAAATATAACATAAGGGTGTCATGTGTAATTTTGGTGTTTAAGAGATTTATTTTGGTTAATTAAATAACATATAATTCGATTTGTAATTAATTAAACTAGAGGGACTAAAAATGTAAATT
The DNA here is from genome assembly GCA_021014915.2 of Artemisia tridentata subsp. tridentata. NCBI lineage: Eukaryota > Viridiplantae > Streptophyta > Magnoliopsida > Asterales > Asteraceae > Artemisia > Artemisia tridentata. The sequence goes on from CP139505.1 coordinate 380,664,176, forward strand.
CTTGAAACTTTAGGTCATTTTGAGTAAATAATAATATTAAGAGTGTTTTGTGTAATTTTGAGTATTTATGGGGCTAATGTGTAATTATTATGGAATTATGATTTAATTTATATGTTTTGTAAACTTAAGGGACTAATTGTGTAAATTCTGAAATCTGAGGGGCTGAATGGTAATATATGTAAACTCTGATGTAACATTCTGAATTTGGTAAAATAATATGCTTGTTTGGTAAATATGGATATTAGAGGGATTAAATCATGAATTATGTAAATATAAGGTTGTTTTGTAAATATTGTAACTAGAGGGGTATAAACTGTAAAATTATGAAACCAAGGAGATTATAGTGTCATTCTGAATAAAATGTGTATTAAATCAGTAACTTGAAGTATTTTCACTGTAAACCCTTGAAATTGATGAAATTACAATTAAAACCCTAAACTATGCAAACTTGTCAGAATTAACCCTGGACTTTTGTAACTTGATAAAATATACTTAAATTCCATAATAACCTTTAAATAGAGACTTAACCTAATCTGTAACATTAATGTTTTGTTAATTCTGGAAACCTGTTAAATATGGAAACCTGCTAATTATGGAAACTTACTAAATCTGGAAAGCTACTAACAATGGAAAGGTAAACTAAAAGTAATAATCTGAATTTAAATCCTTTGTAATTCCGTCTTCTACTCCTTTAGGTGCGAAGAAGGAGAAGCCTTGATCTGTTCAGTATTTATCTGCTTGTCTATTTTCTGCACTGCTAATAAGGTACATATATTCTGTCCTTTTTCAGTAAGGGCATTTCATTCCCTTTTCTTTCAGTTTTTCATTTTCCTTATTAGGATTCCCGGTACCATTGCTATGTTCCCTTCTGTTTGTGAACCTTTCATGTGATCTCTTTGTTTTGTGAGCCTTCTATGATCTCTCTCATGTTCTGATCTGTTTTACTCCTGAGTTGATGTCTTTATTATAATCCTCTTTGCTTTGAACCTTTTTCATGATTCCCTTTTGTTACGACCTCTGATATAAAAATCTGTTATGTGAAAACCTTTTCAATTATGACTTGGAAATGTTTTGAGAAAAATAAGTTATTTTAAAAGAATGATTATGAATGGTGATATGATACTATTTTATATGATAGTTGTTAACTTTTGTGAAAACTAGTTTTAAAGAATGTTTTTATGAAAAACCGTTTTGAAAGATTATTTTATGAAAACTACTCTGAAAGATCATTTTAGTGAAAACCGTTATTAAAGGAATGCTTTCAATGAACTTTTGACAGGAAATTTCTAAAATGAACTTTTGCAATGAACTTTTAATTATGAACCTTTGATATAATCTTCTGAACCATTTGATATAATCCTTTTAATCTGAACTTAAACTTTGTTATAAAACTTAATCTGATAAACTTTGATTTGAACCTTTGACATTTATTTCTAAACTGTTTGACATGAACCTTTTTGCCATGTACCCTTAAGATATGACTTTTGATTATTTTGATAGTACATCTGACCTTTGACCTACAGTCTGATGTCCGAGCCAATCACTAGGCATGAGGGTTTCATGTCCATGTCATTGATGCACCTTTGGCATGACTCTAGGGCAGGAGAGTGATGACCTGTTCCGTCCCTGACTTGATTTGACTGGTTATGTAGAGGTAGACTCTGGCCACCTGGGGCGTATGGATGCATCCTAGATTTGATCTGTTCTCTGTTTATGTTATATGTTTACTGTTATTATATCTGGTGACTGATGGTGTGTGCGATACACGTCTTTCACATTGTCTGAGAGCTGATCACTCTACACAGGTTTGTTTTAATATATTATTATGCTATGGTATAATCTGTTATCTGGGCTCGTGACAGACTTCTGTTTTTCCCTTATTCTATAACTTATTGTTTCCTTTCCTTATTTCTTTTCTTTTGTCCTTATTCCGTTCCTTATTCCTTTCGCTTTGATTTGTATCGGTATGATCTGTATTCTTGATTTTATTTGTACTACTCTCTACTACTGCTTTTGTTATCGTTATATCTGTTCACTGAGCCCTCGTAGCTCAGCCGCATTTCTTTTCCTGCGGCAGGTTTTAGTAGGAAGCTGGGAATGAGTGGAGAGTATGCCTTTGGACTTAGAAGATTGAATAGCTATTCTGGATTAGAGTTGACTAGAAGATATTATAATTTAGAAGTAATTGTTTTTGGAAGTTCTCAGTTGTAACTTTGTAGATTCAGTATTTCATTTGTAATCCTTGAGATTTTTGTATTACTGAAAATGTATGCTTTGTTTTGATCTGATGTGAATCCATTATTGTGATATCTTTACCCTTGTCGGGTTGGGGTGTTACAATTTATGGTATCAGAGCAATCAGGCTGAGACTCGTAATACATTTACCCTTGACCTGTGAAGTCTGGACCACTAAGTTTCCACTGTAGGCGCTCGTAGGACAACCTTTGAGAAATTGCTGTAGGATTTCCCTATAGGAACTTAAATTCTGACCAGTGAGGAATGGGTAGACTATAAGTCATTTGCTTAAGTATCTTGCTTCCGCACCACTCTGATTCGTGTCTTGCTTTTGGTTAAAATCACATTTGGATATTTAGAGCTTTGCACCACCTAAGAATTGAAACCTAAATAAAACCTGAAGCATTGGAAATTGCGTAGTAATTATCTGACATTATTTGATCCTTGCCTTCCGATTTCCGACTCCAACCTCAGAACCTTTTGTTAATCATTCTAATGCCCCTCCGGGCATTCTGAGAACTCTTATGGCGACGATATAATTGGTACATGCTGTTCTATAAATCTTTTAACACTATTTGATTTCGTCTTAACCATCCCTGTTCCCATGAGAAGTTTTGTGGTGTTTAACCACGAGTGTAAAATATTTTCCTTCTCATTCTGAATGATAAGATTCTTCCTTGTTGATCCGTCTTTCTTTGATAGTAACCTTGATTTTATTCTTATAAGGATTGATGGACTGATCATTTAGTACTGACGACTATCCTCCTATGTCTCACCTTTGGCGTTTGAATCAATTTTTGGAACCCTTGCCATGATTACCGATTGTTAAACTTTTGCTGCCAGTACCTGATTTTGACCTTCACTTTCGATCTGTTTGATAAACAGTTTGATATTGTCTCCGATCATTTCGAAGGTCATTTAACCCTAATGTGTTTCACCCATTCTCTAAATTCATTACCCATACTTGATGTAAAAGTAGCAACTGATACTATTCTGTCTTGCAAATCTATTACTACTCCCGTTAGAACTCTGGTGATTATTAACCTCAGATATAGAAGTTTATTCCCTCCCTTGAACGATGAATCTTATTTTCCAATCAGTTTTCCTTTGGAAGGATTTGATGCAAACACCATCTCTGTATGAAATTGTTAACTGAGCATGATGATGCTGATAACTGATATTTCATACGCCTCATTTTGACAGTATACGATGTTCGTATTGCCGATAATTCGCAACCTACCTATCACTTGTGCTAGATAGCTAAATAAGGTCCCAACACCTTGAATTGTTCGCCTATTTATCCCCCTACTTTTGTTATGAAAACCTTTAACCGCTCAAATCTGATAAGATTAATGTTGCTATGGAAACACTTACCCCGTTCTTATTAGATCTTCATTTTCCCTGATACCTAACAGTATCTACCCCGAGAAAGCGTTGGCATTGAAAGTTTTGTGGTACAAATTTTCCGGTGCTTTCTGATGAAACTCTTGGGTTTTCCTTCCTGTTTGAGAAGTAGAATTGACTCTGAACCGATCTCAGTTGACGAACCATGATGCTATAGAAGTTGAAAGATTGAAGAAGCTGATGAGATATGTTTTTGTCCCCCCCCCAGTGTTTCCATTGAATACCCTATTAATTTATGAGGAAGAAAGAGAAAATTTTGCGTCAGCATACCAACTATCGTAAACCTAACCGTAATTCTAACCGTAATCCCTTTTCATTGCCGCGTATCAATGATTAAATTATTCTATCTTTGTAAATTCTATATCAGACGACCTCATTTAATGTTTGAAGGACTGATGAAGCAACCACAAGAACTCCTAAGATAGGATATGGCTAACTGAGAGCAACTTCCGTAAAGTATTTCAGTTTTATTCTTAAAGATTGGTTATGTGAATTCGATATGAAGTTTTCCTTGAAACATTTCATGAAAACTGTTTCCGTACTCATTGTGACCATCATGAGTTTTAAATAATGCCAATTGTATTGGCTAATACGAATCATGTTTTCACGAGTATTAGGACAATGGTCATAGTATGACGGCATGTTTTTTTTGCTCTGAGACGAACGAGGAACATGTAGACCATCTTCGTATTAAATGGAATGACCTTTGTTCTGGAAGAGTAGATTTGATTGGCGTTCAGAGATTGTAACAGACACCACTACCAGGCATCCGGTGACGACAGCAGTCTGAGTTGGCGAATTTCGAACGGTGCTAGTAGACCTGTCCAAGACTCGCAGTCTGGCTTCTTTATTCATTTTAGTTGTACTAAGATGAATTGAGAGAAGAAGCAGACTTGAGAATGGAAGAGGATCAGGTATTGAAGAAATGATATTTCTGAAGCGAACGTTTACGTTTGGAAGAGTTGATTCTGCGAAGGATGAAACTATGGATGACGTATTTCACTTAGCTTACTTAAATTTTCGTTACCAGATGATAAGATCCTTTGAATGATTTAGACCCTCTGTTAATGATCCCGTTATGTATTCATTCTGCGTATGTAGGCCGATGGTTTGTTATGAGGATTTTGAAGCAACCTCTGGTATTGTCTGAGTTGATTATGATGAGTGATGAAGGGTTGACGCTATTGGCGACGTATCCGGTTCTGATAGACATTTTAGACCTGTTCCATTAACTCTTTCAAGTAGTTCGTTTCTCCTCTTAGTTATGATGTTGATTCTGATGACCTCTGAGACTGTAGTTGGATTAGGTAGATTGAGTAAGTTATTTTGTTCACGACTTGAGATTAAGTATGACCATCATGAGGGCATATTTATATGATGCCAATATTATGACGTCTGGCCAATGTGATAATACTTACATCATATAACGTGCACTTGTTGTGGGCATCAGATATTTCGAGAAGTGCCTTAGAGCTTTAGAAATTCCGATAACTGTTTGAGATCATCTGCGTTAGTGAGACTTTAAGTTCATTCTACCTTTGATAGTAATCTGCTTTCGCCGTTATACGAATTGATACATCTGTATTCTAGTCACGCATTCTGCTGACCTCTGGACTCCCGATAAAAATCTTAGGTTCTGTTATAGAACTTCTACCAATAGACGTTATCGATAATCTATTCCTGTGTGTTCTAATCTGATTTGTCTAATCAATTTCTGTGAACGGCATATCCGTCAAAATCCTATGTATTTCTTTGTCTCTTCCGAGAGAATCTGATTTTCATCTACTACGTTTGGTATGTTATTCTTTTGATCTGGATTCAGTATGTTATGTCTGTTCTGAGGATCTGAAACAATTTTGGAATCTACAAGTTCGAGTCATGAGAAACGAATCTTTCATATGTCTGTTCACCGTCAGTCGTGTTTCTGTTTCGTTTCACCTCAATTCTCGTCTTAGTCCGTTATGTCTTTGTTTTGTTTCCTGTTCTCTTTTCTTTCTGTTTTCTGCAAATTTCGAGGACGAAATTTTTTTGTTAGTGGGGAAGAAGTTGTAATACCTGAAACTCAGAAACATGTAAAATGACCAAAATGCCCCTACTACTTTAAAATTTTAATTAAAACTTATATAAAAGACAATTAAATTACAAAACCTTTGAGAGTAAATTACAGATGACATAAAATAATTATGTGACACCATTTAATAATTACATGACACAAGAAAATAAATTTTGACATCTTAAAATTTTATATATACCGAAATATATATGTATATTGTATTTAAATATATTTTAAAGTGTATAATGAATGGATAATTATCATTTAAATAAGGAATGAGATCGAAATTGAAAATCCCTGATTTGGTGAGATTGAAACCGTGTGAAAGGGTCCAAATTACTCCCAAAATGTTCGGCCAAAATTTTCCCATATATTATCTCATCATTTTTCTTCCTTATTCACTTTTCCAAGAGAAACAAAAACACCAAATAATTCACCATTCATTCCATACGATTTCTGGAGGTCCAAGCATAATTTTTCTGAGTTCATTGTGGTGCTAGGAAGCCAAGAAAATTGGCCATCCGATTTTTAAAGCCCTGAATCTTTTATTGTCGAATTTTGTCCAAAAGTAAGGTAAAATTCCATTTTAATTCATGCGACCTCTTATAAATTCGTTTTCTATTTTTCTTGAGTTCCTTACATCGCATATGATCTGTGAAAATTGATTCCAAGGTTTGTTGGTCGCGTTGGTGCTCGTGGGAATTTTGGTGTCGTGTTATTCAATTCGAGAGGTGTAAATTCGCCCAACCTATTCTATTTGTTCTAGATCTGGTCTGGTATTTTTCTCACATCTCTTACATCATATAAGTCTCAAATAAAATGCTAAAGTTGAACCATGCATGCTCTATGAATTATTTGTGATTTATAACACTAAAAACGGAATAAAACTCCAAATACTCTATTCGAATTTTCTGGACATGAGGATTATTTTATGTGGACTCTATGTAATATGTATGATCTCAAAAAAATACTCTTTTGAATTATAGAGGCTCGAATCATGTTTTGTGAATTTATGTTCTAATCGCTATATTTAGAAAATAAAAGAAAGAAATAAAATAAAAAGAAACCCTAAATAATTCGACCTAGGGTTAGGGGTTTGGTGTAAGATTCTGGTCATTAATGATATTTTAAGGATAAAATAATTATGGTGTAATGATTGGCAATTGATATTAGGGTTTAGTTTGGTTTTATTAGTTAACGATTTATAAAATAAAAGATAAGGGGCTGTTTTGTAAATTATGAAAATTGTGGGGTATTTTTAGAATATTATTAAGATCAGTAATAAAGTTTAAAAAATATAACATAAGGGTGTCATGTGTAATTTTGGTGTTTAAGAGATTTATTTTGGTTAATTAAATAACATATAATTCGATTAGCAATTAATTATACTAGAGGGACTAAAAATGTAAACTCTGGAAACTTGAGGTCATTTTGAGTAAATAATAATATTAAGAGTGTTTTGTGTAATTTTGAGTATTTATGGGGCTAATGTGTAATTATTATGGAATTATGATTTAATTTATAAGTTTTGTAAACTTAAGGGACTAATTGTGTAAATTCTGAAATCTGAGGGGCTGAATGGTAATATATGTAAACTCTGATGTAACATTCTGAATTTGGTAAAATAATATGCTTGTTTGGTAAATATAGATATTAGAGGGATTAAATCATGAATTATGTAAAAATAAGGTTGTTTTGTAAATATTGTAACTAGAGGGGTATAAACTGTAAAATTATGAAACCAAGGAGATTATAGTGTCATTCTGAAAAAAATGTGTATTAAATCAGTAACTTGAAGTATTTTCACTGTAAACCCTTGAAATTTATGAAATTACAATTAAAACCCTAAACTATGCAAACTTGTCAGAATTAACCCTGGACTTTTGTAACTTGATAAAATATACTTAAATTCCATAATAACCTTTAAATAGAGACTTAACCTAATCAGTAACATTAAGGTTTTGTTAATTCTGGAAACCTGTTAAATATGAAAACCTGCTAATTATAGAAACTTACTAAATCTGGAAAGCTACTAACAATGGAAAGGTAAACTAAAAGTAATAATCTGAATTGGAATCCTTTGTAATTCCGTCTTCTACTCCTTTAGGTGCGAAGAAGGAGAAGCCTTAATCTGTTCAGTATTTATCTGCTTGTCTATTTTCTGCACTGCTAATAAGGTACAGATATTCTGTCCTTTTTCAGTAAGGGCATTTCATTCCTTTTTCTTTCAGTTTTTCATTTTCCTTATTAGGATTCCCGGTACCATTGCTATGTTCCCTTCTGTTTGTGAACCTTTCATGTGATCTCTTTGTTTTGTGAGCCTTCTATGATCTCTCTCATGTTCTTATCTGTTTTACTCCTGAGTTGATGTCTTTATTATAATCCTCTTTGCTTTGAACCTTTTTCATGATTCCCTTTTGTTACGACCTCTGATATAAAAATCTGTTATGTGAAAACCTTTTCAATTATGACTTGGAAATGTTTTGAGAAAAATAAGTTATTTTAAAAGAATGATTATGAATGGTGATATGATACTATTTTATATGACAGTTGTTAACTTTTGTGAAAACTAGTTTTAAAGAATGTTTTTATGAAAAACCGTTTTGAAAGATTATTTTATGAAAACTACTCTGAAAGATCATTTTAGTGAAAACCGTTATTAAAGGAATGCTTTCAATGAACTTTTGACAGGAAATTTCTAAAATGAACTTTTGCAATGAACTTTTAATTATGAACCTTTGATATAATCTTCTGAACCATTTGATATAATCCTTTTAATCTGAACTTAAACTTTGTTATAAAACTTAATCTGATAAACTTTGATTTGAACCTTTGACATTTATTTCTAAACTGTTTGACATGAACCTTTTTGCCATGTACCCTTAAGATATGACTTTTGATTATTTTGATAGTACATCTGACCTTTGACCTACAGTCTGATGTCCGAGCCAATCACTAGGCATGAGGGTTTCATGTCCATGTCATTGATGCACCTTTGGCATGACTCTAGGGCAGGAGAGTGATGACCTGTTCCGTCCCTGACTTGATTTGACTGGTTATGTAGAGGTAGACTCTGGCCACCTGGGGCGTATGGATGCATCCTAGATTTGATCTGTTCTCTGTTTATGTTATATGTTTACTGTTATTATATTTGGTGACCAATGGTGTGTGCGATACACGTCTTTCACATTGTCTGAGAGCTGATCACTCTACACAGGTTTGTTTTAATATATTATTATGCTATGGTATAATCTGTTATCTGGGCTCGTGACAGACTTCTGTTTTTCCCTTATTCTATAACTTATTGTTTCCTTTTCCTTATTTCTTTTCTTTTGTCCTTATTCCATTCCTTATTCCTTTCGCTTTGATTTGTATCGGTATGATCTGTATTCTTGATTTTATTTGTACTACTCTCTACTACTGCTTTTGTTATCGTTATATCTGTTCACAGAGCTCTCGTAGCTCAGCCGCATTTCTTTTCCTGCGGCAGGTTTTAGTAGGAAGCTGGAAATGAGTGGAGAGTATGCCTTTGGACTTAGAAGATTGAATAGCTATTCTGGATTAGAGTTGATTAGAAGATATTATAATTTAGAAGTAATTGTTTTTGGAAGTTCTCAGTTGTAACTTTGTAGATTCAGTATTTCATTTGTAATCCTTGAGATTTTTGTATTACTGAAAATGTATGCTTTGTTTTGATCTGATGTGAATCCATTATTGTGATATCTTTACCCTTGTCGGGTTGGGGTGTTACAGTTATATATGCCTATATGTTATAAAAGTAATGACGATATAAATAAAGATGTAAGTAAGAGATGGAAAGATCTAACCGAGACACGAGGGATTTATAGTGGTTCGGCTACAAGGACACCTTCCTTGCCCTACTCCACTCCCCGAGCACCAAGCTCGAGAGTTTTCTTCACAACTTCAATAAGCTCCCTTATGGCGGAGAAAACCATACACAACTTTGGCTTACACGGGTTTAACGACACAAAGCTAAATGTCGAGTTCTAATCGTAGCTAGAACCAATCTCACAACTTCACAACACAACTTCTTCACAACTTATTCACGACTACTTCACAACGGCTTCACGACTTCTTCACGACTTCAACACTAGGACTTCACGACTTGAACTTCACGACTTCAACACGACCGCTACACAACCTTTATGCTGCGGCTTCACGACTTCAACACTATGTCTTCACGACTAAGACTTCACGTCTTCAACACGACCGCTACACAACCTCTATGCTACGGCTTCACGACTTCAACACTAGGACTTCACGACTAGGACTTCACGGCTTCAACACGACCGCTACACAACCTCTATGCTACGGCTTCACGACTTCTAGGCTATGGCTTCACAACGGCTTCAAGACTTCTCTACTTCACAACTTTACAAGGCTTCTACTCTACTTCTTTACTCCACAACTACTTATCCACGTTCTTCACTACTTACACACTACTCTAGCCTAATCACTTATGTTTACAACTTATATACACACTTTACACAAATGAATGAATGATTTACAAAATATACAAAACAAACAACTTGAGTAACAAGATGATACTAAGTTGTAATACTTCTAGTCTTGATTGATAGAAGTATTCTTCTTTTGCACTTGGATGGTGGAAGCTTGGATCACTTGGAAACCAATGCTTAAGATTACATGATCAAAGGTTTTTGAAGATATGAAATGAGATCTACAACAGAAAGTTCTAGTGCAAAAGGGTGAGGAAAAAGTCCAGGGGAAGGCTGGTATTTATAGGCAGAAAACTGGACAGCTGGAAGGCTACTGGAGCGTGGCCGGCCCCCTTAAATAGGGGGGTGGTCCCCTTAATTTTAAGGGGGCCGCCTAGCAAAATTAAGGGGGCTGTCCAAGCCAACCGTTGCCCAGTTTTGTCTTTTTGTGGGGAAGGTTTTTCTGGAACATTTTTACTGATTTTGGTTGAAAATTTGAATTCATAAATTTATAATGAATTAAACCTTTTTATTTATTACCAAAAATGTTTTTCTAAAAGATATAAAATGTTTTTGACATTTTATAAAAAATCTAGTGATTAAGAAAATGTTCCTTTGATCATATAATGCATTAAGCACTTGTTTATTCATACCTTAAGTGATTAAGTTGTAGAAATGAATATTTACAACTAAATACTTGTTTATTTGATAAGTTTATGTTTAATGAGTTTACATTTTGTGATTATCAAAACATAGAGATATGAATAAGTATGAATAATGTTTTTAGGCATTACTTATGTCAACAATCTCCCCCTTTTTGATGATTACAAAACTAAAACTCATTAAATCCAAAAAGTTATTTTTGGACAAGTATTTAGTGAGTTTATATTCACTTCTCCCCCTTTTTGTAGAATCAAAAAGGTTATGCCGACAAGTTTTTGAGACAAAATTTGTCGGGACGAGAACTCCCCCTTGATGTGTGCTCCCCCTCGTTTGAGGGCACCAAGGAATCGATATATGGAATACTTGCAAGAAAAATATTAGAAGCACAAGCATATATATAGCAAAAATAAGCATGCATATACATAATCATTCTAGGAGTACATGATCTTCCATGGGGCTTGCACACAAAATGGTTTGAAAAATTATTTTTGATTAAGCATTGCATATGCTTAATTTGGTGAGAATGGAGGTGGTGGTGGTGTAGTGGGTGAAAATGGTGGAGGTTGTGGTGGAGGTTGGTTGTTAAGCATGTGTTCAAGGGATGAAAACATGTAGTGTATCTCATCTCTAAGACCAAAGATGATGGTTCGGTTGTGGATGCAACAAAGGCAATTGTCTCCATGGGCTTCAAGTAAAGCCCAAGGGATGGGAAAGCATGGTGGTGGTATTGGTGATGATGAGAAATGAGCATCAAGAGGTGTTATTGGTGATATGGAAATGACAAGTTGGGTGAATGGAGGTTCTTGAGTAGGAGGTGGAGTTGATGCTCTTGATGGTGGTGATGATAGGTGTGAGTTGATGTAGTTATTGATGGATGAAGTGGAAGGTATGGATGAAGATGATGTGCCATGAGTGGAGGGTGTTTTTGATGGTGCATTTGGTGCACTTGGGGATGAACATTGAGGTGGTGGTGATGGATTTTTGGTGTCTTCTTAGGTTAAGTCAATGAAGAGTTGTTTTGGTGGTATGATGAGAATTTTGTGTTTCTTGGATGTCTTAGAGATGGATGATTTTGGTGATAGCATGGTGAATGAAAATGGGTGTTTGATGGAGGTGATGGTTGATTTAGGTAAGGTTTGGAGGTTTTGTGGTAAAATTTCAATACCAGTTCATCCTTTAAGAGAAATGGTAGCTAGGGCTAGATAAAAGGGGTCACAAGATGCAAAAGAAAACAGTAAATTTTACTGCCCAGATGGCCGGTCCCCTTAATTGTAGGCTGGCCCCCTTAAAATTAAGGGGACCGCCTAGGGAATTAAGGGGGCCGCCCATCTGGTGTTTTCCCAGGCGACCAAATTTGAAAAATTTCCAGAAAAAGGGTCATTTTTAGGGTGTTTTTGCAGCACGATCCATTTGAATCATGTACATCAAGAATGATTAAATAGTGGCATAAACATGTTAAATACGCATGCATACATTTAAAACATATTATGGAATAAGCATGTTATTAATCATCAAGCATGTATATATATCATGATATCAAGTATACAAGCAATAAGCATAACAATCATATATTAAAGACAAGAAATAAAACATTCATTAGTTGAAAATAATTATGTTAAAAACATAATTATTGATACAACACATATTTTGCTTATAGCATACAATAAGTAGAAAATTTTTGTTGGGAATAAAATGTTCAAGTCAAAGAGCCTGCCAGATGAAGTATTAAGCCTGCTAGTTGATTTTGAAGAAGTTAAAGACATACTAACAGTACCTTCTGGGTGAAAAGGTACTGCTAGTTAAAGAAGGTCCTGCCAAGTTGATGATCAAGTTGATAGATATTTATTTGTAGATATTTAGTTGTATTATTAGTCTTTGTACAATGTAACACGTTAAGTAGAAGTAGTTCAGTCTTCTATGTTGTGCAGAAGATAATACTGATTAGTTTACATTGAAAGTTGTAATTAGTAGGTTAGAAAAGTCCAAGTATCTTATTATAATACACAACTTGACAACTTGTAATAAGGGGTCCTTATCCTATAAAAGGATCTCTTAGTCACCACCTTTGACATCTGATCTTTCCAACCAAAATACTTAGCAATATCCAAAACATAACAACCTCTCTAGTAACTTAGTTACTGATTCACAAATCCTTAAACAAACCAAAGATTCAAGGTTACTTTTGTAATCCTGGTGATAGTTTAGATCATCCGTATTATTTCATAAATAATATTGAATCGTTTTGTGCTATTCAAGTTGTGTTCATTGTTCATTACAATTCACGTTTGCATGTTTACCACCTTTTGTTCCTTTAAGTGTGTTATAGTAAATTCCGCGTACTAAAGCACATTCATTCCTAAATATCCCACACACATTATTAAGATTAACATCCCAAGTGTTTGTATAATCCTTCACAAGTGGTATCAGAGCTAGGCTGATATTTACGATTTAAAAGAACAATGGACGTTGAACACATTCAAACCAATGTGGCTGCAAAACTTCCATTACTCAAACAAAATGAGTTTGATATGTGGAGACTGAGGGTAGAGCAATACTTCCAAGTGCAAGACTATGCACTTTGGGAGATTATTGAACAAGGAAACTCATTCAAACCTACAATCACCACCTCCACAGTGAACGATGCAATAGTAACAAATATGCAAGTGAACCCAACAACCGCAGAAGAAAGAATCCAAAAGAGAAATGATCTTAAGGCCAGAAGTATGCTTCTCATGACTATTCCAAATGACCAGCTTTTGATCTTCAACAAGTACAAATGTGCTAAAACCCTTTTTCAAGCTATTGTGGCTAGATTTGGTGGAAATGATGCCACCAAGAAAACTCAGAAAACTCACCTCAAACATCAGTTTGAAAACTTCACAGCCACAACAAATGAGTCTTTGGACAGCATGTTCAATAGACTACAAAAGCTTTCAAGTCAGTTAGCCATTCATGAAGTGCTAATATCTCAAGAAGACTTAAACTCCAAATTTCTTAGGAGTTTACCCTCTGAATGGGCCATGCATGTCATTGTCTGGAAAAACAAACCAGATATTGATCAAATGAGTCTTAATGATCTTTACAACAACTTCAAGATAGTAGAGCATGAAGTGAAGAAGTCTACTAGTTCAAGCTCAGGGAATATAGCCTTTGTGTCATCACCAAGCACCTCAAGGATAGTAGATGAAGAAAAAGATAGTGGAGAAGAAGGTACTGCCAACACAAATTTTGGTACTGCCAATACTTCTAGCAGTACCAAAACAATTCTAGATGAAACAATTGGTTGTGCTTTCCTGACATCACAACACAATGGTTCCATATTGACTTTTGAAGATATTCAAGAGATCAATGATGATGATCTTGAGGAAATGGACATAAAATGGCAACTTTCACTTCTGAGCATAAGGGCTAAGAAATTACTGATGAGGACTGGAAAGAAGATTACCATAAATGGTAATGAGCCTGCTGGGTATGACAAGTCTAAAGTGGAGTGCTACAACTGCCACATGGAGGGTCACTACTCAAGAGAGTGTAGAAGACCAAAGAAGCAGGATGATAAGGGAAGAGGTTTTGAGAACAAGAACAAAGGAAGCTTTGAGAACAAGAGCAAGGCTGTGGAAATCACTGAGCCTAAAGCTATGGTAGCTATTGATGGGCTGGGTTTTGATTGGAGCTTTATGGGTGAAGAGGAGTCAACTTCAGATGAAATGGCTTTAATGGCTTTCTCCAATCATGAGGTACAAATTACTAAATGTTCTAATACTTGTAAAGTTTTTGAAGAATTACAAACTTTAATAAACCTTTATGATGAACTGAAAGTAGAACAAAGAAACACTCATCAAGACCTAGTTAATCATAAGTGTGGTATGGCCAAACTTGAGAAGCAGATAATCCATTTTAGGGAAAATGAACTCACTTTTTCTGACACAAAAGCCATTCTTAATAGGGAAATATTTTTGAAAGATGCTGAAATAAACCTGTTAAGAACTGAGTTTGCTAAAGTGAAATTGGCAAAGGATAATATTCAACTAACTGTTACCACATTAGAAACTGCTTCTGACTGTACTAGAAGCATAGTTGAAAATCAAATGAACAAGAGAATCAAATCTAGGATTGGATACAAGACTTGTCCACCTCCTTACAGAGGAATCCCTTGTCCCCCAGGTTTAGATCTTGCAGAATCAGGTTTACATGAATTCACCAATAAACCACTAGGAAATGAGAAACCTGTAGAGAAAAGTGAACCTTTTGAGAGTGCTAGTGTTGTTTCACTCTCTAACAAAAGGGTGCTCACTGATAAGAGCTCAGATGCTCCAATTATTGAAGATTGGACATCTGATGATGAGGAAAAAGAGACTGTTTCAAACAAGGGAAACAAAGTAGGACCACCTAGTCCTAAAAGTGTAGAGATTAAGACTAAGGCTAAAACTGTTCTGAAAATAGTTGAATGTTGTGCTAAGTGTAATAGCAAACCTAGAGGTAGCCAAAGAAATTGGAACAATCTTAAGTCACACCAACTTGGTGATGATTTTGTTATGTACAATAAGGCCTGCTATTACTGTGGTAGTTTTAATCATACTCATGCTTATTGTAACAATTGGGTTTCTGGGAGTACATCAAGGTCTAAAACAAATGGAACAAACCCCAAAAAAAGTTTTGTGAAGTCTAACACACCAAAAGTTAATCATACTGTTAGACCAAATAAGCCTGTTAACTCAAAACCAACTGATAAGGGTGCAATAAATACTTTCAAACATGCACCAAGAGTTGTGAAAAGTCCCATTGAAAAGAAATCTGTGGTTAAATCACAAGATTGGAGACCAAAACCAAATGGTCCTGCTAGACCAAATGGTACTGCCAAAATTAGTACTGTCAGTCCAAGGACCACAAAATGGGTTAAAAGGGAAAATACTATTAAGTCCTCAGCATGTTGGATATGGAGACCACTCCAATCAAAAGTTGCATCAACTGTCCTAAAGAGGTTTGATTACATTGATGCAAGAGGCAAACCCAAGTCAGTCATGGCTTGGGTACCCCAAGGAAACTAATATGTCTATATATGTGCAGGAACATTCAAATGATATTGCTGATCAAGGATATGTAGATAGAGGATGTTCAATGCACATGACAGGTAACATGTCTTACCTCACAGACTTCAAATCATTTGATGGAGGATATGTTACCTTTGGGGGAGGAATCAAAGGAAAGATTACTGGTAAAGGTACAATCAAAACCAGTAAATTAGATTTTGAAAATGTGTACTTTGTGAAAGAACTTCAGTTTAATCTCCTTAGTGTTTCACAAATGTGTGACAAAAAGAATAATGTTCTTTTCTGTGAGACTGAATGTCTTGTTCTTTCTCCTGATTTTAAGATGCCTGATGAAAATCAAGTACTTCTTAGAATTCCTAGAGGGAACAATATGTACAGTGTTGATTTAAAGAACATTGTTCCTAAGGAGAGTTTAACTTGTCTAGTAGCAAAAGCCTCATTGGATGAATCTATGCATTGGCATAGAAGGCTTGGTCATATAAACTTTAAAACAATCAATACAATTGCAAAATATGATTTGGTTAGAGGTTTACCCAAAAAGATTTTTCAAAATGACCAAACCTGTGTTGATTGTCTTAAAGGCAAACAACATAGAGCTTCTTGTAAGCCCAAGACCCATAACTCAATTTCTCAAGCTTTATACATGCTTCATATGGACCTTTTTGGTCCTACTAATGTGAGTAGCTTGAATGGTAAAAAATATTGTATTGTAGTTACTGATGATTACATCAGATTTTCTTGGGTTTTCTTTTTAAGATCTAAGCATGAAACTAGTGAGATTCTTAAGTCTTATATAACTGAGGTAGAAAACCAAGCTGATAAGAAAGTAAAAGTCATCAGATGTGACAATGGGACATAATTTAAGAATAGGGTTATGGATGAATTTTGCAAAGAAAAAGGAATAAAAAGAGAATTTAGTGTAGCTAGAAACCCACAGCAAAATGGAGTAGCAGAAAGGAAAAATAGAACACTAATAGAGGCTGCTAGAACAATGTTAGTAGACTCTAAGTTGCCTATTTCATTTTGGGCTGAAGCAGTAGATACTGCTTGTTATGTGCAGAACAGGGTTCTTGTGATTAAACCCTATAAAAAGACTCCTTATGAACTTTTCTTTGGTAGAACACCATCTTTAAGTTTTATGAGACCTTTTGGATGTCATGTCACTATTCTCAATACCAAAGATCATCTAGGAAAGTTTGAAGGAAAAGCTGATGAAGGCTACTTGATAGGGTATTCTTTGCAAAGTAAGGCCTATAGGGTGTATAATAGTTGCACTAGGCTAGTGGAAGAAATCTGCACATAGAGTTTCAAGAGAAACTACCAAATGTTAAAGGAATTGGGCCAGATTGGATGTTTGACATTGATAGGCTTTCAGAATCTATGAATTATGTGCCTGTTACAGGTACAAATACTAATGATAATGCAGGTTTTGAAGACAATGTTGAAACACCTAAAGATCAAGATTACATCTGGATGCCAATTTGGAAAGGATTGGATTTATCTTCAAGTCATGAAGAACCTTCAAATACAACAAATAAAGGTGTTGAAGATGATCATGGAACTCAGGGTCAAGAGAATTAAGAAAGTAGTGCAAATGAAAATGGTACTGCTAGTTCACCAGATGGTACTGCCAGTTCACAAGTTGGTACTGCTGAACCATTAAATGTTCAATCAGATGATTCTTTACCAGAAGAAGTGGGGATTGGCAATCTTCCACTTACCTATGAAGTTCCTACAACACACAACACAAGAGTTCTCAAAGATCACTCCATTGATAATGTGATTGGTAGCATTGATTCTGGTGTTAGAACAAGAACTCAAGTCTTGTCTTCAGACAAAGAAGGGTTTATCTCATCTATTTATGAAGAAAAGAATCATGAAGTTGCCAACATATGTCTGTTTTCATGTTTTCTCTCACAAGCTGAACCCAAAAACATTAACAAAGCCTTAGATGATCCAAGTTGGGTTGAAGCAATGCAAGAAGAGCTTCTTCAATTCAAGCTTCAGAAGGTTTGGAAATTGGTTGATTTGCCCAAAGGTCACTGGGCAATTGGAACCAAATGGGTGTTCAGAAACAAGAAAGATGAAAGGGGGATTGTGTTCAGAAACAAAGCAAGATTGGTGGCCCAAGGGTATACTCAATAAGAAGGAGTGGATTATGAAGAAGTTTTTGCTCCAGTTGCAAGACTAGAAGCAATTAGGCTATTCTTGGCCTATGCTTCTTTCATAGGCTTCACTGTTTACCAAATGGATGTCAAGAGTGCCTTCTTGTATGGTACTATTGGAGAAGAAGTGTATGTTTCTCAACCTCCAGGCTTCATTGATGCAGAATATCCAGACAAGGTATATAGGGTTACCAAGGCTCTTTATGGTTTACACCAAGTTCCTAGGGCATGGTATGAAACCTTGGCTTTCTATTTATTGGAGAATGGATTTCAAAGAGGCAAGATTGATCCAACTTTGTTCATCAAAAGAACCAAGAAAGACATCTTGCTGGTGCAGATTTATGTTGATGACATTATCTTTGGATCCACAAACCAAGAGTTGTGTGTAGAGTTTGAAAAACTTATGCATAGTAAGTTTGAAATGAGTTCCATGGGGGAACTTACTTTCTTTCTGGGTCTCCAAGTGAAACAATCAAATGAAGGCATATTTATCAGCCAAGATAAGTATGTAGCAGAGATCCTGAGGAAGTTTCAGTTTGCAGATTCTAAGGTTGCAAGTACACCAATGGATTCAGAAAAGGGGTTACTCAAGGATGCTGAGGGTGAAGATGTGGATTTGCACAATTATAGATCAATGATTGGGTCCTTGATGTACCTTACATCATCAAGACCAGATATCATGTTCTCAGTATGTGTATGTGCAAGGTTTCAAGTACATCCCAAAGTTTCTCATCTCACAGCAGTCAAAAGGATCTTTAGATATCTCAAGGGTCAACCTAGGTTGGGTCTATGGTATCCAAGGGAATCATCTTTTGACTTGGTGGCTTATTCTGATAGTGACTATGCTGGTGCAACCCTAGACAGAAAATCCACAACTGGTGGATGTCAATTTCTTGGCTGCAGACTCATATCATGGCAATGCAAAAAGCAAACAATGGTGGCCAACTCTACAACTGAAGCAGAATATGTTGCTGGTGCAAGTTGTTGTGGGTAAGTGCTTTGGATCCAAAATCAAATGCTTGACTATGGGTACAATTTTCTTAACACCATTATTTACATTGACAATAGCAGTACTATTTGTATCATTAAAAATCCAGTTCAACATTCAAAAACAAAACACATTGAAATAAGACACCATTTCATAAGAGATTGCAATGAGAAAAGGTTAATACAAGTTGTCAAAATTGATTCTGAAAAGAATTTTGCAGACCTTCTCACCAAAGCTTTTGATTTAGGTAGATTCAAATACCTAGTAGGAGGTATTGGAATGATAAATCTTTGAAAAACATGTGTTTTTGTACATAGAGTAAAATGGTACTGGCTCTTAAACATGGTACTGCTAGTTAGTCAAAAGGTACTGTCAGTTCATAATTGGTCCTTGTAACCACTGTAAGATTTCCTCTATATAATTTTCTAGTACTTATCTTTTTCCACGTAGATTTTTTTTTCTTCCCTGATTATAACTATTATCCTATGTGACGAAGATCACATCCCTGACAACCCTGCTTGCAACCCAACCTTAACTGATTTAGCATTTACCTATGTAAACATTATTGACCTAAAACGTTATGAGGTCCCACTTACCACTTTACGTTATTTCGCTAACATACGTTTAAAACTGAATGTTTCTTAACTGATAAGAGTTTTATGAAACTCTAAACCACCATAGCAACATGTGAAGATAACGAAACCTTAAAAATAGCAACATATAGATTATTTAATAATGTACAAGTCACTAAAGCACAGAAACCCTAATTCCACTAAACTCCCGATAAAACCCTAATTTCTCAAAACTATTATTATAGGTAATAAAACCACGAACCCTAATTAATATTTTTATAAAATATAAAAGTACAAGTCTTCTAAACTAAGGTACAAGTCTTTAAAGCATGAAAACTAATTATTTATAAAAACTTTATATAAAACTTAATAATAAATGTTTTAAAGATATAAAATGTAATAATTTTATATATTAATTTTTAAAATGAGTTTATTTGTTTATAAAATAAGTGTACAAGTCCTTAAACTCAAGGTACAACCCATTAAAGCATAAAAACTTAAAAACTAAATAAAAGGCATATAAAGCTTAATAAAAATTATATAAAAATTATATAAAATTAGGAAATAATTAAAATTATATTTTTCTTATTTTCCTAACCCTAGTACAAGTCCTTCAAGCCTATAGTACAACTTCCCAAAGAACAAAATCATTTTCTTACATATATAAGCAAATCGACAAGAACAAAAATGTTTTCTAAAATTCTAAAAATCATTTTCAAAGAAACTTTAAACCTAGAAACCCTAACTATGCCTAAAACCCTAGAGTACTACCCAACTAAGCCCTAGGTACTACCCCTTGTTGCACCCAACGAACCAAACTCTTCTAGTTACTTAAATCTAGTTCGAATTCAACCTTAAACAAACTAAACCCTAGAATTATCCAAGCCCTAATCTTCCAAATGTAAGAACCCTAATTGGACACATCTTCCTTCTTCTAGAATAAGGGCCACTTGTGTGAAGGAGAACTTTACACCTCACTTTTTCCCCTTCCTCCCCACATGTCGCCATCCACAGCCACATATCTCAGCCTACACTCTTCCATACTCCTCTTAGAAGCCCTTAGAAACCCTAGATTGTCTTCTATAAATAGCAACCACCATATGAAACCCTAATCCATCACTACCCTTCGAGCCACCTCAAACAACCACAAACCTTTACACCACAGATGTTAGACCCGTTTCCCGGGTGTTGGGACCCCACCCTAGATGAAAATAGATTATGGCCTCATGTGATTGGCCAGTCAACATTTGATGTGTAGTGGTCAAACCCGATAGTCAAAATATGACTAAAGTGGTTATGTAAAATATGATGTGTAACTAAAGGGGCCTAAGTTGCCATTGTGGTAATATGTTAAAGGTATTATAAGATTAGTTGTGGCTAAAGTAAGAAGAAAGAGACTTGAGGGGCTATACTTGCCAATTGCCCAAACTTGTGCCTAACTAATTATATCTAGCCAATTCTAGAGAAATCCACATCTTTCAAGAGTTTGGAAGTCCGGTTTTTTAGAGAAATGGAAAAGAGAGGGAAAAAGATGGATGATGGCTTATGAAGAAGAAGATGAAGATCTAGTATTAATAGCCTTCCTTAGTAATGATCTTCTTCAAGATTGATAAGTTATGAAGGATGATGATGGATCATTGTGATGATGATGATGATGTTGAGGATGATGATGGTGGGATATATGTTAGTAGCTTGGCTTTGGAAGCTAAGGTAAGTAACTTGTACTAAAACATGTGTTATATGTGTATTATGTATATATGTGTTATGATTATTATGAGGTTTAGTGATTTGTTGATTTTATGATGTTGGATATGGAAATGATGGCTAGACATGAGTTAGACTAGCAAGTATATGGCTACTTGCTAGTGAGATTGGTTATAGCTTATGTGATGAAGGTTTATGTGATAATTGAATGGTATGGTTTGAAGTAAGTAAGTAAGTGTTATGATGCTTATGTGCATATATGTGTATGATATATGTTTTATGTCGGGTTACTTACTAAGCGAAAGCTTATGGTTTAGTTGTCTAACCTTCTTGTAGGTTCTTGTGATGTTGGATGGCGTGAAATAAGGAGTATGGTTCGATTATGTGGAATAATTGAAGGTAGTATGTATTTAGGAGCTTAGGTAGAATACCGAGCTCATGTGTAGTTTGTACCCCCGTTGGTCTTTTCATGTTTTGTAAAGTGTAGCCAAGTGGCAAAATGTATGTCAAGGTCCGTATATCGATTTGTAAAAGTACCCATTTTGGGGTGGTGAACGGGTCAAGTACCCTTGGAACATGTTTGTTATGATAAATAAATGTTGTTGGCTAATTTTGGTGGGAAAATGAAGTGTTATAAGTGGTTTGTAGTGTAAATGGGTCAAAACGGGTATTTTGGCATAATACCCGTTACTTTGTAAAGCATGTTTCCGCGGGTCGTTATGACCAAGTTTATGCATATATTTGATGTTTATAATGTCCTAATGATTTCTGGAAGTTTTGGTGTTATGTCATGTTATGGAAGTCGTTTTCCGGAAAAATGGGTCAAAAGTGCACAAAAGGGTTATGCAGAAAAAGGGGTGTTTGGGACAAGGTCTATTGTAACCCATTTTGGGTCTAACGGGTCAAGAATTTTGGGAAACCACGTATAATGTATAATTTAGTTAAATGTGGATTACATGTGTTAAAATATAGATCTAAAGTGTTGATTTTATGTTTAAAGGTGTTACGGGTCATTTTGAGAAAATAGTGCACTTTAGGGGTTGGTAGTGCACCGAAGGTGTTATAGTGCACTTTAGGGGTCCATAGTGCACCAGAGGTGTCATAGTGCACTTTAGGGGTCCATAGTGCACCGGAGGTGTCATAGTGCACTTTAGGGGTCCATAGTGCACCGGAGGGGTTATAGTGCACTTTAGGGGTCCTTAGTGCACAATACAGGTTACAGTGCACTTTAGGGTGCCACCCATCATTTTAAAAGTATTTGAGTATAGACTCATTTAAAAATGAGTTCAAGGTCTATATGTCTAAGGATTTTGTTAATGGTCAAATGAGTTTTGGAATGAAGGTCAAAGTTGGGTCATTTAAGCGTAAAAGTCAAAGTTTTTGGTCAAAGCGTTCACGGGGCGTTACAAATTGGTATCAAAGCTTCGGTTTAAGTGAATTAGGTCTCCACTATAGGTTGCCTAGTCTTAAACCACTAGTAGGAGCGTTAGACGTAAGTGTTAGTTGCGCGGAAATTTATTTGCTATGTGTTAGACGGATTATGTTTATGGTAGTTGAGTCTATTGATGATAGGTGATATATGCTTGTAATAGTATTGTTGTGTATGAGATACAAGTTCATGGGGACTTGAGATGTTTAGATGATTAGTTGACCGTGCACCTCGGTTGGTGCCGGTGATTGTATTTGCGATTATGTGATTGTATGATAGAGTTATGGTGATGGGTTGCGAGTAGAAATGCTAAGTGGTATTAGAGACGGGCTAGTAAGTGAATTAAGTTTCATGATGCCATAGACTTCATGATTTGATTTTGTTAGGAATGTTTTAACACTTGTTGGATAAGTGTTAAGTGTTATGATATGCTAGTTTATTATATGTTTAAGCTTTATGTGGAGTGCTTGAGAGCACGATTGTATAGAAGTGTATGAGTTGAGATAGATGCATTGGAGTGCGTGTTATGTGTTGACCTAGTGGTGGTCGGTAAGTTAAGAAGAATACATTGCCATGTGAATTAAGTTAAGAAGCATAGTGAGTGCTTGATGAAACTTAGATGCTATGAAAACGTGATATAAAGTAAGACATGAATAGCGAAGTATGCTGTAGTTTGATGATTAGAAAGTCATGATTGAGATAATAACGATTAGATGCTTGAAGCATAATTTCTTATATGCTAAACTAAAATGAGAAAGTTAAAGAGTATAGTTAAGTCGTGATGAGATCATGTGCAATTAAAACATTATAATTAAAACGTGTTAGTAATAAAGGAATAGAAGTGATGAATGAGATGCCGATTGTGCTAGAAGTCATAAGTGACTTGAAGCGTGCTGGAAAGAATTGTAAAACATGTATATAATCATACTAATCTATATATTGAAATGTGTATGATGAGATTTGTGAAAGTGTTATGGAATAAACCTATGTAAGGTTCATATGCATACAAGTTGAATAAACCATGTGAAGCGATAGTGTAAGTTGAGAGAATATGGTCAACAAGGGGCTGACGGGTATTAGTTAGAGTGTTTTGAAAGAACACGTAGAGATGTGTAAATTGGAATAGACAAGCAATTACTTATATATAGAACTTGTCTAAATAAAAATGGCACATAGTTAGTGTATGAGTCAACTTGGGGTTGACGGATGAAAGATAAGTTGCATTGTGAAAATGCATACATAATAAATGTGCAAGAGTTATATATAAACTTGCCTAGACGATAGAAAGCATGATAATGAATGGTGAGATTGCTTAAGGCAATGAAAATTTAATAAATGTTTGTGTGTGCCTAATTATAGAAGTTCATGAAAGATAAAGTAAGTAAAGATGATGAGATAGTCATAGCTTGGATCCAATGCTCTAGTTTTGGCATCCTTTGGGATGGCCTAGCTTGCCTTTTACGGCATGATGTAAAGTTTGCCTTTTATGGCATGATTGTTAGCTTGCCTTCACCGGCATGGTTTGCCTACATCCTTGACACGTGTTAAAGATCCTTCGGGATGAATGTTAAAAATGGTATCCTTCGAGATGGCCATGTAATATAGTATGGTATCCTTCGGGATAGCCTAGCTTGCCTTCGAGCATGGATGTTAAGATGCCTTTATGGCATGATGTTAAGATGTCTTTATGGCATGGTGATAGCTTGCCTTTATGGCATGGATGAAAGTTAGTGAGATTGGATCCAAGGCTAGTAAATATGGAAAGTAAAGTATGTACGAGTGTTATGTCGGAAGCGTATAAGTAGGATGGTTTATGGTCTCTTGATTTAGATGGATTGGGACGCCTTTTCATTTAAATGAAGAAATTGTAAATCGCCGAACCATAAATTTATAATTCCTTGTTTACATAGAATGGGACGCCTTTCTATGTAAATAAAGAGTTATAAATGAGTGGACTTATGTGTGACCGATATGACATGAGTACGGATTGTGATACGAGATAGTCAAAAAACTAAAAACCAGTTAGACGTCATAAGACAAGATAAATATGAATAAAACTTATAGTGGCGCTAAGGTAATGTGTGTAAACCTTAAGATAGACGTCTAAAATGAATTGTACATTTTTAATTTGATAAGTTAATTTGTGAGCAATTCCTGAAATTTGATAAGAAAGTTATTTAAGTAATGCGTGAGTAAGAATTTTTGAAAGTGCCATTTGTATGGTACTTTGTATATTTTGAGATTAAGTTGCCGGTTTTTGGTATAGTTATGTGTTAGTATTATGTGGAATGTGAAATTAACCGGTATATGATGTTATGTTATGGTTAGTGCATAGGCGTATGCCGTGTTTATGGTGATGAAGTTTGACTCATATAGAGTCAAAGTAATAGATTTTCCATTTGACAAGTAGTCATTGTTGGAAATTTTAGACAAGTTGCGACGAGAAGTGTGTTTTAAGTGGAATATGAGTTGTGATTATGTATAGTGAGTTGAGAATTTGCAAGATCATGTAGATCATTGCAAGGAAATGGCTTAGCGGGCATGAGAGTAAGGACATGTATATGTTGTGAATTTAGTTTTGGACAGTTTTAGACGAGAGATTTCGGGGACGAAATCTAAATAAGGAGGGTATAATTGTTAGACCCGTTTCCCGGGTGTTGGGACCCCACCCTAGATGAAAATAGATTATGGCCTCGTGTGATTGGCCAGTCAACATTTGATGTGTAGTGGTCAAACCCGATAGTCAAAATATGACTAAAGTGGTTATGTAAAATATGATGTGTAACTAAAGGGACCTAAGTTGCCATTGTGGTAATATGTTAAAGGTATTATAAGATTAGTTGTGGCTAAAGTTAGAAGAAAGAGACTTGAGGGGCTATACTTGCCAATTTCCCAAACTTGTGCCTAACTAATTATATCTAGCCAATTCTAGAGAAATCCACATCTTTCAAGAGTTTGGAAGTTCGGGTTTTTAGAGAAATGGAAAAGAGAGGGAAAAAGATGGATGATGGCTTATGATGAAGAAGATGAAGATCTAGTATTAATAGCCTTCCTTAGTAATGATCTTCTTCAAGATTGATAAGTTATGAAGGATGATGATGGATCATTGTGATGATGATGATGATGTTGAGGATGATGATGGTGGGATTTATGTTAGTAGCTTAGCTTTGGAAGCTAAGGTAAGTAACTTGTACTAAAACATGTGTTATATGTGTATTATGTATATATGTGTTATGATTATTATGAGGTTTAGTGATTTGTTGATTTTATGATGTTGGATATGGAAATGATGGCTATACATGAGTTAGACTAGCAAGTATATGGCTACTTGCTAGTGAGATCGGTTATAGCTTATGTGATGAAGGTTTATGTGATAATTGAATGGTATGGTTTGAAGTAAGTAAGTAAGTGTTATGATGCTTATGTGCATATATGTGTATGATATATGTTTTATGTCGGGTTACTTACTAAGTGAAAGCTTATGGTTTAGTTGTCTAACCTTCTTGTAGGTTCTTGTGATGTTGGATGGCGTAAAATAAGGAGTATGGTTCGATTATGTGGAATAATTGAAGGTAGTATGTATTTAGGAGCTTAGATAGAATACCGAGCTCATGTGTAGTTTGTACCCCCGTTGGTCTTTTCATGTTTTGTAAAGTGTAGCCAAGTGGCAAAATGTATGTCAAGGTCCGTATATCGATTTGGTGGTCAATCGTTGAGTTGAAGTATGTTTTATGTGTTTATGGGTTAAGTTAAGGGGGTGTTTGGCTAATATGTAAAAGTACCCATTTTGGGGTGGTGAATGGGTCAAGTACCCTTGGAACATGTTTTTTATGATAAATAAATGTTGTTGGCTAATTTTGGTGGGAAAATGAAGTGTTATAAGTGGTTTGTAGTGTAAATGGGTCAAAACGGGTATTTTGGCATAATACCCGTTACTTTGTAAAGCATGTTTCCACGGGTCGTTATGACCAAGTTTATGCATATATTTGATGTTTATAATGTCCTAATGATTTCTGGAAGTTTTGGTGTTATGTCATGTTATGGAAGTCGTTTTCCGGAAAAATGGGTCAAAAGTGCACAAAAGGGTTATGCAGAAAAAAGGGGTGTTTGGGACAAGGTCTATTGTAACCCATTTTGGGTCTAACGAGTCAAGAATTTTGGGAAACCACGTATAATGTATAATTTAGTTAAATGTGGATTACATGTGTTTAAATATAGATCTAAAGTGTTGATTTTATGTTTAAAGGTGTTACGGGTCATTTTGAGAAAATAGTGCACTTTAGGGGTTCGTAGTGCACCGAAGGTGTTATAGTGCACTTTAGGGGTCCATAGTGCACCGGAGGTGTCATAGTGCACTTTAGGGGTCCATAGTGCACCGGAGGTGTCATAGTGCACTTTAGGGGTCCATAGTGCACCGGAGGGGTTATAGTGCACTTTAGGGGTCCTTAGAGAACAGTACAGGTTACAGTGCACTTTTGGGTGCCACCCATCATTTTAAAACTATTTGAGTATAGACTCATTTAAAAATGAGTTCAAGGTCTATATGTCTAAGGATTTTGTTAATGGTCAAATGAGTTTTGGAATGAAGGTCAAAGTTGGGTCATTTTAGCGTAAAAGTCAAAGTTTTTAGTCAAAGCGTTCACGGGGCGTTACAAATTGGTATCAAAGCTTCGGTTTAAGTGAATTAGGTCTCCACTATAGGTTGCCTAGTCTTAAACCACTAGTAGAAGCGTTAGACGTAAGTGTTAGTTGCGCGGAAATTTATTTGCTATGTGTTAGACGGATTATGTTTATGGTAGTTGAGTCTATTGATGATAGGTGATATATGCTTGTAATAGTATTGTTGTGTATGAGATACAAGTTCATGGGGACTTGAGATGTTTAGATGATTAGTTGACCGTGCACCTCGGTTGGTGCCGGTGATTGTATTTGCGATTATGTGATTGTATGATAGAGTTATGGTGATGGGTTGCGAGTAGAAATGCTAAGTGGTATTAGAGACGGGCTAGTAAGTGAATTAAGTTTCATGATGCCATAGACTTCATGATTTGATTTTGTTAGGAATGTTTTAACACTTGTTGGATAAGTGTTAAGTGTTATGATATGCTAGTTTATTATATGTTTAAGCTTTATGTGGAGTGCTTGAGAGCACGATTGTATAGAAGTGTATGAGTTGAGATAGATGCATTGGAGTGCGTGTTATGTGTTGACCTAGTGGTGGTCGGTAAGTTCAGAAGAATACATTGCCATGTGAATTAAGTTAAGAAGCATAGTGAGTGCTTGATGAAACTTAGATGCTATGAAAACGTGATATAAAGTAAGACATGAATAGCGAAGTATGCTGTAGTTTGATGATTAGAAAGTCATGATTGAGATAATAACGATTAGATGCTTGAAGCATAATTTCTTATATGCTAAACTAAAATGAGAAAGTTAAAGAGTATAGTTAAGTCGTGATGAGATCATGTGCAATTAAAACATGATAATTAAAACGTGTTAGTAATAAAGGAATAGAAGTGATGAATGAGATGCCGATTGTGCTAGAAGTCATAAGTGACTTGAAGCGTGCTGGAAAGAATTGTAAAACACGTATATAATCATGCTAATCTATATATTGAAATGTGTATGATGAGATTTGTGAAAGTGTTATGGAATAAACCTATGTAAGGTTCATATGCATACAAGTTGAATAAACCATGTGAAGCGATAGTGTAAGTTGAGAGAATATGGTCAACAAGGGGTTGACGGGTATTAGTTAGAGTGTGTTGAAAGAACACGTGGAGATGTGTAAATTGGAATAGACAAGCAATTACTTATATATAGAACTTGTCTAAATAAAAATGGCACATAGTTAGTGTATGAGTCAACTTGGGGTTGACGGATGGAAGATAAGTTGCATTGTGAAAATGCATACATAATAAATGTGCAAGAGTTATATATAAACTTGCCTAGATGATAGAAAGCATGATAATGAATGGTGAGATTGCTTAAGGCAATGAAAATTTAATAAATGTTTGTGTGTGCCTAATTATAGAAGTTCATGAAAGATAAAGTAAGTAAAGATGATGAGATAGTCATAGCTTGGATCCAATGCTCTAGTTTTGGCATCCTTTGGGATGGCCTAGCTTGCCTTTTACGGCATGATGTAAAGTTTGCCTTTTATGGCATGATTGTTAGCTTGCCTTCACCAGCATGGTTTGCCTACATCCTTGGCACGTGTTAAAGATCCTTCGGGATGAATGTTAAAAATGGTATCCTTCGAGATGGCCATGTAATATAGTATGGTATCCTTCGGGATAGCATAGCTTGCCTTTGGGCATGGATGTTAAGATGCCTTTATGGCATGATGTTAAGATGTCTTTATGGCATGGTGATAGCTTGCCTTTATGGCATGGATGAAAGTTAGTGAGATTGGATCCAAGGCTAGTAAATATGGAAAGTAAAGTATGTACGAGTGTTATGTCGGAAGCGTATAAGTAGGATGGTTTATGGTCTCTTGATTTAGATGGATTGGGACGCCTTTTCATTTAAATGAAGAAATTGTAAATCGCCGAACCATAAATTTATAATTCCTTGTTTACATAGAATGGGACGCCTTTCTATGTAAATAAAGAGTTATAAATGAGTGGACTTATGTGTGACCGATATGACATGAGTACGGATTGTGATACGAGATAGTCAAAAAACTAAAAACCAGTTAGACGTCATAAGACAAGATAAATATGAATAAAACTTATAGTGGCGCTAAGGTAATGTGTGTAAACCTTAAGATAGACGTCTAAAATGAATTGTACATTTTTAATTTGATAAGTTAATTTGTGAGCAATTCCTGGAATTTGATAAGAAAGTTGTTTAAGTAATGCGTGAGTAAGAATTTTTGAAAGTGCCATTTGTATGGTACTTTGTATATTTTGAGATTAAGTTGCCGGTTTTTGGTATAGTTATGTGTTAGTATTATGTGGAATGTGAAATTAACCGGTATATGATGTTATGTTATGGTTAGTGCATAGGCGTATGCCGTGTTTATGGTGATGAAGTTTGACTCATATAGAGTCAAAGTAATAGATTTTCCATGTGACAAGTAGTCATTGTTGGAAATTTTAGACAAGTTGCGACGAGAAGTGTGTTTTAAGTGGAATATGAGTTGTGATTATGTATAGTGAGTTGAGAATTTGCAAGATCATGTAGATCATTGCAAGGAAATGGCTTAGAGGGCATGAGAGTAAGGACATGTATATGTTGTGAATTTAGTTTTGGACAGTTTTAGACGAGAGATTTCGGGGAAGAAATCTAAATAAGGGGGGTAGAATTGTTAGACCCGTTTCCCGGGTGTTGGTACCCCACCCTAGATGAAAATAGATTATGGCCTCATGTGATTGGCCAGTCAACATTTGATGTGTAGTGGTCAAACCCGATAGTTAAAATATGACTAAAGTGGTTATGTAAAATATGATGTGTAACTAAAGGGACCTAAGTTGCCATTGTGGTAATATGTTAAAGGTATTATAAGATTAGTTGTGGCTAAAGTAAGAAGAAAGAGACTTGAGGGGCTATACTTGCCAATTGCCCAAACTTGTGCCCAACTAATTATATCTAGCCAATTCTAGAGAAATCCACATCTTTCAAGAGTTTGGAAGTCCGGTTTTTTAGAGAAATGGAAAAGAGAGGGAAAAAGATGGATGATGGCTTATGATGAAGAAGATGAAGATCTAGTATTAATAGCCTTCCTTAGTAATGATCTTCTTCAAGATTGATAAGTTATGAAGGATGATGATGGATCATTGTGATGATGATGATGATGTTGAGGATGATGATGGTGGGATTTATGTTAGTAGCTTAGCTTTGGAAGCTAAGGTAAGTAACTTGTACTAAAACATGTGTTATATGTGTATTATGTATATATGTGTTCTGATTATTATGAGGTTTAGTGATTTGTTGATTTTATGATGTTGGATATGGAAATGATGGCTAGACATGAGTTAGACTAGCATGTATATGGCTACTTGCTAGTGAGATCGGTTATAGATTATGTGATGAAGGTTTATGTGATAATTGAATGGTATGGTTTGAAGTAAGTAAGTAAGTGTTATGATGCTTATGTGCATATATGTGTATGATATATGTTTTATGTCAGATTACTTACTAAGCGAAAGCTTATGGTTTAGTTGTCTAACCTTCTTGTAGGTTCTTGTGATGTTGGATGGCGTGAAATAAGGAGTATGGTTCGATTATGTGGAATAATTGAAGGTAGTATGTATTTTGGAGCTTAGGTAGAATACCGAGCTCATGTGTAGTTTGTACCCCCGTTGGTCTTTTCATGTTTTGTAAAGTGTAGCCAAGTGGCAAAATGTATGTCAAGGTCCGTATATCGATTTGGTGGTCAATCGTTGAGTTGAAGTATGTTTTATGTGTTTATGGGTTAAGTTAAGGGGGTGTTTGGCTAATATGTAAAAGTACCCATTTTGGGGTGGTGAACGGGTCAAGTACCCTTGGAACATGTTTGTTATGATAAATAAATGTTGTTGGCTAATTTTGGTGGGAAAATGAAGTGTTATAAGTGGTTTGTAGTGTAAATGGGTCAAAACGGGTATTTTGGCATAATACCCGTTACTTTGTAAAGCATGTTTCCGCGGGTCGTTATGACCAAGTTTATGCATATATTTGATGTTTATAATGTCCTAATGATTTTTGGAAGTTTTGGTGTTATGTCATGTTATGGAAGTCGTTTTCCGGAAAAATGGGTCAAAAGTGCACAAAAGGGTTATGCAGAAAAAGGGGTGTTTGGGACAAGGTCTATTTTAACCCATTTTGGGTCTAACGGGTCAAGAATTTTGGGAAACCACGTATAATGTATAATTTAGTTAAATGTGGATTACATGTGTTTAAATATAGATCTAAAGTGTTGATTTTAGGTTTAAAGGTGTTACGGGTCATTTTGAGAAAATAGTGCACTTTAGGGGTTCGTAGTGCACCGAAGGTGTTATAGTACACTTTAGGGGTCCATAGTGCACCGGAGGTGTCATAGTGCACTTCAGGGGTCCATAGTGCACCGGAGGTGTCATAGTGCACTTTAGGGGTCCATAGTGCACCGGAGGGGTTATAGTGCACTTTAGGGGTCCTTAGTGCACAGTACAGGTTACAGTGCACTTTAGGGTGCCACCCATCATTTTAAAAGTATTTGAGTACAGACTCATTTAAAAATGAGTTCAAGGTCTATATGTCTAAGGATTTTGTTAATGGTCAAAAGAGTTTTGGAATGAAGGTCAAAGTTGGGTCATTTTAGCGTAAAAGTCAAAGTTTTTGGTCAAAGCATTCACGGGGCGTTACAAATTGGTATCAAAGCTTCGGTTTAAGTGAATTAGGTCTCCACTATAGGTTTCCTAGTCTTAAACCACTAGTAGGAGCGTTAGACGTAAGTGTTAGTTGCGCGGAAATTTATTTGCTATGTGTTAGACGGATTATGTTTATGGTAGTTGAGTCTATTGATGATAGGTGATATATGCTTGTAATAGTATTGTTGTGTATGAGATACAAGTTCATGGGGACTTGAGATGTTTAGATGATTAGTTGACCGTGCACCTCGGTTGGTGCCGGTGATTGTATTTGCGATTATGTGATTGTATGATAGAGTTATGGTGATGGGTTGCGAGTAGAAATGCTAAGTGGTATTAGAGACGGGCTAGTAAGTGAATTAAGTTTCATGATGCCATAGACTTCATGATTTGATTTTGTTAGGAATGTTTTAACACTTGTTGGATAAGTGTTAAGTGTTATGATATGCTAGTTTATTATATGTTTAAGCTTTATGTGGAGTGCTTGAGAGCACGATTGTATAGAAGTGTATGAGTTGAGATAGATGCATTGGAGTGCGTGTTATGTGTTGACCTAGTGGTGGTCGGTAAGTTAAGAAGAATACATTGCCATGTGAATTAAATTAAGAAGCATAGTGAGTGCTTGATGAAACTTAGATGCTATGAAAACGTGATATAAAGTAAGACATGAATAGCGAAGTATGCTGTAGTTTGATGATTAGAAAGTCATGATTGAGATAATAACGATTAGATGCTTGAAGCATAATTTCTTATATGCTAAACTAAAATGAGAAAGTTAAAGAGTATAGTTAAGTCGTGATGAGATCATGTGCAATTAAAACATGATAATTAAATCGTGTTAGTAATAAAGGAATAGAAGTGATGAATGAGATGCCGATTGTGCTAGAAGTCATAAGTGACTTGAAGCGTGCTGGAAAGAATTGTAAAACACGTATATAATCATGCTAATCTATATATTGAAATGTGTATGATGAGATTTGTGAAAGTGTTATGGAATAAACCTATGTAAGGTTCATATGCATACAAGTTGAATAAACCATGTGAAGCGATAGTGTAAGTTGAGAGAATATGGTCAACAAGGGGTTGACGGGTATTAGTTAGAGTGTGTTGAAAGAACACGTGGAGATGTGTAAATTGGAATAGACAAGCAATTACTTATATATAGAACTTGTCTAAATAAAAATGGAACATAGTTAGTGTATGAGTCAACTTGGGGTTGACGGATGAAAGATAAGTTGCATTGTGAAAATGCATACATAATAAATGTGCAAGAGTTATATATAAACTTGCCTAGATGATAGAAAGCATGATAATGAATTGTGAGATTGCTTAAGGCAATGAAAATTTAATAAATGTTTGTGTGTGCCTAATTATAGAAGTTCATGAAAGATAAAGTAAGTAAAGATGATGAGATAGTCATAGCTTGGATCCAATGCTCTAGTTTTGGCATCCTTTGGGATGGCCTAGCTTGCATTTTACGGCATGATGTAAAGTTTGCCTTTTATGGCATGATTGTTAGCTTGCCTTCACCGGCATGGTTTGCCTACATCCTTGGCACGTGTTAAAGATCCTTCGGGATGAATGTTAAAAATGGTATCCTTCGAGATGGCCATGTGATATAGTATGGTATCCTTCGGGATAGCCTAGCTTGCCTTTGGGCATGGATGTTAAGATGCCTTTATGGCATGATGTTAAGATGTCTTTATGGCATGGTGATAGCTTGCCTTTATGGCATGGATGAAAGTTAGTGAGATTGGATCCAAGGCTAGTAAATATGGAAAGTAAAGTATGTACGAGTGTTATGTCGGAAGCGTATAAGTAGGATGGTTTATGGTCTCTTGATTTAGATGGATTGGGACGCCTTATCATTTAAATGAAGAAATTGTAAATCGCCGAACCATAAATTTATAATTCCTTGTTTACATAGAATGGGACGCCTTTCTATGTAAATAAAGAGTTATAAATGAGTGGATTTATGTGTGACCGATATGACATGAGTACGGATTGTGATACGAGATAGTCAAAAAACTAAAAACCAGTTAGACGTCATAAGACAAGATAAATATGAATAAAACTTATAGTGGCGCTAAGGTAATGTGTGTAAACCTTAAGATAGACGTCTAAAATGAATTGTACGTTTTTAATTTGATAAGTTAATTTGTGAGCAATTCCTGAAATTTAATAAGAAAGTTGTTTAAGTAATGCGTGAGTAAGAATTTTTGAAGGTGCCATTTGTATGGTACTTTGTATATTTTGAGATTAAGTTGCCGGTTTTTGGTATAGTTATGTGTTAGTATTATGTGGAATGTGAAATTAACCGGTATATGATGTTATGTTATGGTTAGTGCATAGGCGTATGCCGTGTTTATGGTGATGAAGTTTGACTCATATTGTCACACCCCCAAAATCGGGTCCAGCGGAAGCTTACACATCGCTGGGGTGCAACTCAATTGGTATCACAACACAAGTGCAAAGAACGGTTTTCATTTCAATTATTTAGAACAACATTGTTTAACAAAAATGTTGAATTTACATTGTTAAAAGTAGTGCGGAAATAGGCCCTTTAAAATAGGTAGAACGGTCCCAAATGTTTGTCAGAGTCTTCTATGACCATGCCATGCCCTGCCAAAAGCCTTCAGTAGCGTGCTATTGCTTTATACCTGAAAATACATGCTAAAAGTGTCAACACGAGGTTGGTGAGTTCATAGAGTTTAGTGCCAAATGTAAAGCCTTTGAATGAAGATTTCCCCTGCAAAGGCATTGTAAATCCACCCAGTTCCAAGTCCCGCCCATAACAAGACTTGTAACCTGTGTGTTTACAACCCACTGCCAAATATGATTTGGTTTATGTTACTGAAATGTTATACGGAAACCACAAGTATAAAGTGTATGACAAACTGCCACATGAAAATGTTACAATATCTCTTAAGCTCATGACCCCGAAGCTAGACTGATGATATATATGCCCCAAAATGGAGTGTTTTGCCAAACACCCTGAATGAATGAAATGAAATGCGTTCGTATGACAAGTTGGTGCTACCAACCCAAACGGAGGCGTCACCCTCAATAGATCTATCCACTGCACCTTCGCTTGCTCACAATTAACGGTTCATGATAAATAACAGGGGACTTAACTTGGCAATGATGTAACTTAAGCAATGTAATGAATTTGTATACTTTGGTCCGTATAAAAATGTTGGTACAATGTATTCTCCCCCGATAATTTTGAAATGATGTAATAACTTGAAAAGCGGGGCTATGAAAACTCACGTTAATCCTTAAAAGATTAAAGTGCTTGTGAAAAATAATTGAGCATGTATTCTCCCCCAAATCGTAATCCAAAACGTATAAAGGTAGGGGCTATTGAACTCACCTGGTGCGATAGCAACAATGACAAATATGAATATGCTGAAATGAGGCTCGGTCTCTAACCGCGACCTAATATGAGGATATGATGTAATGTAAGCAAATGAAATGATGCTACACATGCAAATACGTATGTTAACGATACCACTCGTTATTTTTGAAAATAACGTTTATTGTCGAAAAATATATTTTTGACATCTCGGCAAGTCATATACTATATTTCGTGTAAAAATGTTGGAATAATACTCCACGATCCTTATTTGGTGTTTTATCGTCAAATAAAATAGTTTCGTCGCAAAATATCACTTTTACAACTGGTGAAAATATGACCAAACGGCCTCGCAAAACTAGTCGTAAAATATTGTACGTTAAGAGTTAGTAATAGAACTTGACGTTTTTGAAAACCTTGTAACATGATCTTAATGCCGTCTCATTTGAGTTTTGATCATACGCGTCTCGATCATAAAGAAAATCGGCTTTGAATATAGTGTCTTGTAAAACAATTTCTATACTTAGAAACATTTTCTTATAATAGTTGTTTTTGGCGATACTAGGAAATTCATATCTTACTCATTATAAGTCCGATCAACAAGCGGTTGATTGATTTGAAAAATAGGCCGGGAATACTTCGTTTCACCTGAAGGAGTTTATGGCCCAAACCGACTCGCTCAACGGGAAAATAGCTCGTAAGATGGTGCCTCGCAAAAACTGTTTACACTTAGAAAATATTGGAATTATAGTGAGGCTGTCAAAATAAGTGTTGTTCGTCGGCTTTTCAAAAATTCATATCTTGGTCGTTACAAGTCCGTTTTCAACGTTCTTTATATCCACGCGTTCGTCATAACATGAACTAACATGTTTTCAGTGGCTCGGCTCAGCTAGACTTCGGCTAACGCCTCGTTCTGTCCCTTGAAGTTCGGCCAACAGCACGCATTTTCTGAAAATAATAGTTTTTGTCGCCTAACTTTAAAACTTCGTATCTCTTTCGTTATAACTCGGTTTTTAGTGATTCACGCGCCCACGTTTTCGTCTATGAGTGTATTTTCTGAATATGAAAGCTAAAATAACGCCATGCTTACTGATTTTTCCAGAGTTTGTGTTTTTGGACAGCGGGTATATATATATGTTAGAAACTCGTTTTCTTGGTTCGCGGCTTGATCAAACTACTACAAAACAACTCCACAAATACACACATCCTACCATACACCTTCTTAGGGTGTCATGGGTCCTAAACATCGCTAAAAATAATGGGCTTCGCGGGGATGTTAATAAAACATACAGATCTAGAGTTTGAGATAGTTTTAGTGAAAAATGAACCAAGTGGTATATATAACATAAGTTTTGCATGGATTGCCCTCAAAATAACTAGAAGATACAACAATATAAGAACAAAGGAAGTATGAAATGATCAAAAATGGTGTTCTTGAGCTTACTTGATGATTGATGAACTAGGATGAAAAATGACCACAACCTTGGAGTTTTTATTGCAAAACTCTAACAAGGAAGGTATTTGGGACTTGTATAACACTTTTGCTTGAAAAATTTATGGATTCCTTGTGGTGTTCTTGGTCTTGCCGTGGGAAATGATGGACAAAAAGGAGAGAAATTGGTTTTTTTTGCTAGTTTGAAAGTAGTATGTAAATGAGTTATGAAAGAAAAATCAAGTTATAAGTAATTAGGTAATTAAGATGGTTTAACTTATTAGGCCAAGGAAATAGAAAGGAAAGGGGCGGCAAGCTTCTTGAGGAAGATTTAGAATGAAGACTTTTGTTTATTAGATATTTTAGGATAAGCTCTAGTTAGTTTAGTGTATAATTTCGGTGTTATCGGGTACCGGGTTAACTGAAAATAAAACGTGACGAATAAAAATAAAATCCGACGAAGTCGTGAAAATTATGAAATCATGTTACTGATAAGAATCGGATGTTAAAATAGTGATCGTGATGAAATATCGCAAACCGATGGAGTTATAAGCTCTTAATGTAAAATTTAGCAAAAGGTTTCAAAACACCGGGTAATTTAATAATATAAATTTTATATCATTAAAATTAGCATGAAACTATATTAGGATCATAGTCGGGAGTATTTGGGTATAATATTAGTAGTAATGACTGAGTGGTAACGTTTAACAAATAAACAAACATACGTAAATGAAAAACACACAAACCCGTGCATGACTTAACATGATAATGATGTTACTGATGATATGTAGACTACTCTAGTCTATATGACATGTCCTTACTGATGATGCATGAATTTCGCAGCTAAACCAAACTGGTTACGCGAATTTGAATACCCGTAAACCCAGTTTACGAAAAGATGAATGATGATTATGAATAGTGATTTCCCTCCGGAAATGAATAGTGTTTCATGAATAGTAAAATTTTCCGAAAGTTTCTCAAAATCTCAAATTGACCTCGAAAATGATGAATAGTAAAAGTGAATAGTGATTGATGAATAGTAACTTGTGAATAGTAAATTGTCGAGGTTCGGAAAAATGGCCTGAAATTACGAGTTGTCACAGTCTCCACCCGTTACGGGAATTCAGTCCCTGAATTCAGTTAGTGTTGGTCTCCGGGGTGGATTCGGTGAAAGGTGTAGATATTTGAGCCGCATCTGGTCTTCCCGCTCCCAAGTAAACTTAGGACCTCTGCGAGAATTCTAGCGAACCTTAACGATAGGAATTTGACCCTGCTTCAACTGTTTGACCTCATGGTCTATGATTTCTGTTGTTTCCTTCACGTAATTGTGCTTATTATCGAGCTGAATTTTTTCCAATGGAATTTCGGGCGTTTCGTTTGAAAAACATTTCTTGAGGTTTGAGACATGAAACGTGTTATGTATGCTGTTGAGCTTTGACGGAAGCTCCAGTCTGTATGCCAGTCGGCCGATTACAGTTACAGTCTTTAATGGTCCAAGGTACCTAGGGTTCACTTTCCCGTGTTCCCACAATTGTATCATGCTTTTCCAAGGCAAGGTTTTCAACATAACTCGTTCCACAGTTAGAATTCTAATGATTTGCTGCTTAGGGATACCCAATCCCAATGATTTTGCATCCTGAGTTGACCTAACTTTTCTATTGTTCTCTTGTTGCTTGTAACTGATTCTTGACTTGTACAATTTCCTTTGTTGTTTCACGATTGGGTTCTAGACTAGTGAATTGGACTTTCCGATTTTGGTCTGTCAGTAGGTAATTGGTACTTCCACCACAGGGTGTCTTAAAGGGTATAGTCTTTGTATTGGTGTGATGGCTATTGTTGAAGGTGAAATCTGTCAATGTCAAAGGTTTACTCCAAACAATTTAAGGTTAATTCTATGGTGCTGAGCATGTCCTATAGGGATTGGATAATTCTCTTCAATGTTCGTTGGTCTAAGGATGGTAGATCGTGTATACATCTGATTGGGTAAGGATAGCTTAAAGGGATTGTTAGAAGTTTGAAGTAAAGCGACTATCTCTGTCGGAAATGATGGAAATTGGTTCACCGTGCCTTGAAACTATTTCCTTGACGTAAAGTCTGGTAAGCTGTTCCATAGTATAAGTCTCTCCGATTGGAATGGAATGGACTGATTTGGTGGGACGATCGATGATCACCACCCAAATAGCTTCGAAACTACCTGATGTCTTGGGGAGTTTAATGAAAATATCTATTGTAATGCGTTCTCATTTCCACTGAGGAATTGCTGGTTGCTGAAGTAATCCTAATGGTTTCTGGTACTCGGCTTTTACTTTAGCGCAAGTAAGGCATTTGCTAACATACAAGGCTATGTCTGATTTCATATTCAGCCACCAATAAAGTTTCGTGAGATCCTGATACATCTTACCAAAACTTGGATGAATGAAGTACTTCGACTTGTGCGACTCGTGCATAATCAACTCTCGTATTCCACCATAGAGAGATATCCAGTTTCTATCCTTGAAGCACAATACTCTGTCTGACCTCTTTACTAACCCATTTGCATTCTTTGGCATACCATAGGGTTTTATCATTCTGTCGGTTTCCTTCCTTGAGTGCCTCAACTTGAGTCTCGAGGATTCGTGATGGTATAGGTGAAATGATTGTCATTCCCAATGATCTGACTCTCAACGGCTTGAGGTTGGGTTATGGTTAGCTGACGTGCTTCTAGACTGTGGTTCATAAGGTGATGCAGGTGTGGATGTTCTTGCAACGATTGTGTACACACACAAGAAGTTTTGAAACCTTTAGAAATCGAGTAGGAATGCAAACCGGACATAATTTTATTATAACTGCTCTCAGTATTGCAAAATTCATCTCTGAGCGGGGCATAGGTAGTCAGCCTATGTCCAACTGTCCCGGGTTGAATATAGGTGACGAGTCTATATTCCACCGAGGTTCAATGAAGTTTAAAATACTCAGCTCAGTTATAGTAACACTAGGTCCTTCACATTTGAAGAGATGTTCTGATAGGCTAAGGCAAAGGACCAAACTCGTGGTCGAATGATGAAACTATGTAAGAAAAAGGTGTAACGCTGAAACGTATACGATATGTATGCATGCTTATATGAAAGACAACTATAGTAATCAACTATAATAAGTGGGTATAAATGATTTGATAATAAGACACAAATCTTATTAAATATGTCAGCAACAAACCACAATTGAGGCATCAGCTTGGCAGGCAGGCACGTGGCGGTCATAGGGTTAAGTTTTTGTAAATGCAGCTATAGTCTAGGTTTTAAAATAACCCAGTTCTCTATAGCCAAGGCTCTGATACCAATCTGTCACACCCCCAAAATCGGGTCCAGCGGAAGCTTACACATCGCTGGGGTGCAACTCAATTGGTATCACAACACAAGTGCAAAGAATGGTTTTCATTTCAATTATTTAGAACAACATTGTTTAACAAAAATGTTGAATTTACATTGTTAAAAGTAGTGCGGAAATAGGCCCTTTAAAATAGGTAGAACGGTCCCAAATGTTTGTCAGAGTCTTCTATGACCATGCCATACCCTGCCAAAAGCCTTCAGTAGCGTGCTATTGCTTTATACCTGAAAATACATGCTAAAAGTGTCAACACGAGGTTGGTGAGTTCATAGAGTTTAGTGCAAAATGTAAAGCCTTTGAATGAAGATTTCCCCAGCAAAGGCATTGTAAATCCACCCAGTTCCAAGTCCCGCCCATAACAAGACTTGTAACCTGTGTGTTTACAACCTACTGCCAAATATGATTTGGTTTATGTTACTGAAATGTTATACGGAAACCACAAGTATAAAGTGTATGACAAACTGCCACATGAAAATGTTACAATATCTCTTAAGCTCATGACCCCGAAGCTAGACTGATGATATATATGCCCCAAAATGGAGTGTTTTGCCAAACACCCTGAATGAATGAAATGAAATGCGTTCGTATGACAAGTTGGTGCTACCAACCCGAACGGAGGCGTCACCCTCAATAGATCTATCCACTGCACCTTCGCTTGCTCATAATTAACGGTTCATGATAAATAACAGGGGACTTAACTTGGCAATGATGTAACTTAAGCAATGTAATGAATTTGTATACTTTGGTCCGTATAAAAATGTTGGTACAATGTATTCTCCCCCGATAATTTTGAAATGATGTAATAACTTGAAAAGCGGGGCTATGAAAACTCACGTTAATCCTTAAAAGATTAAAGTGCTTGTGAAAAATAATTGAGCATGTATTCTCCCCCAAAACGTAATCCAAAACGTATAAAGGTAGGGGCTATTGAACTCACCTGGTGCGATAGCAACAATGACAAATATGAATATGCTGAAATGAGGCTCGGTCTCTAACCGCGACCTAATATGAGGATATGATGTAATGTAAGCAAATGAAATGATGCTACACATGCAAATACGTATGTTAACGATACCACTCGTTATTTTTGAAAATAACGTTTATTGTCGAAAAATATATTTTTGACATCTCGGCAAGACATATACTATATTTCGTGTAAAAATGTTGGAATAATACTCCACGATCCTTATTTGGTGTTTTATCGTCAAATAAAATAGTTTCGTCACAAAATATCACTTTTACAACTGGTGAAAATATGACCAAACGGCCTCGCAAAACTAGTCGTAAAATATTGTACGTTAAGAGTTAGTAATAGAACTTGACGTTTTTGAAAACCTTGTAACATGATCTTAATGCCGTCTCATTTGAGTTTTGATCATACGCGTCCTGATCATAAAGAAAATCGGCTTTGAATATAGTGTCTTGTAAAACAATTTCTATACTTAGAAACATTTTCTTATAATAGTTGTTTTTGGCGATACTAGGAAATTCATATCTTACTCATTATAAGTCCGATCAACAAGCGGTTGATTGATTTGAAAAATAGGCCGGGAATACTTCGTTTCACCTGAAGGATTTTATGGCCCAAACCAACTCGCTCAACGGGAAAATAGCTCGTAAGATGGTGCCTCGCAAAAACTGTTTACACTTAGAAAATATTGGAATTATAGTGAGGCTGTCAAAATAAGTGTTGTTCGTCGGCTTTTCAAAAATTCATATCTTGGTCGTTACAAGTCCGTTTTCAACGTTCTTTATATCCACGCGTTCGTCATAACATGAACTAACATGTTTTCAGTGGCTCGGCTCAGCTAGACTTCGGCTAACGCCTCGTTCTGTCCCTTGAAGTTCGGCCAACAGCACGCATTTTCTGAAAATAATAGTTTTTGTCGCCTAACTTTAAAACTTCGTATCTCTTTCGTTATAACTCGGTTTTTAGTGATTCAAGCGCCCACGTTTTCGTCTATGAGTGTATTTTCTGAATATGAAAGCTAAAATAACGCCATGCTTACTGATTTTTCCAGAGTTTGTGTTTTTGGACAGCGGGTATATATATACGTTAGAAACTCGTTTTCTTGGTTCGCGGCTTGATCAAACTACTACAAAACAACTCCACAAATACACACATCCTACCATACACCTTCTTAGGGTGTCATGGGTCCTAAACATCGCTAAAAATAATGGGCTTCGCGGGGATGTTAATAAAACATACAGATCTAGAGTTTGAGATAGTTTTAGTGAAAAATGAACCAAGTGGTATATATAACATAAGTTTTGCATGGATTGCCCTCAAAATAACTAGAAGATACAACAATATAAGAACAAAGGAAGTATGAAATGATCAAAAATGGTGTTCTTGAGCTTACTTGATGATTGATGAACTAGGATGAAAAATGACCACAACCTTGGAGTTTTTATTGCAAAACTCTAACAAGGAAGGTATTTGGGACTTGTATAACACTTTTGCTTGAAAAATTTATGGATTCCTTGTGGTGTTCTTGGTCTTGCCGTGGGAAATGATGGACAAAAAGGAGAGAAATTGGTTTTTTTGCTAGTTTGAAAGTAGTATGTAAATGAGTTATGAAAGAAAAATCAAGTTATAAGTAATTAGGTAATTAAGATGGTTTAACTTATTAGGCCAAGGAAATAGAAAGGAAAGGGGCGGCAAGCTTCTTGAGGAAGATTTAGAATGAAGACTTTTGTTTATTAGATATTTTAGGATAAGCTCTAGTTAGTTTAGTGTATAATTTCGGTGTTATCGGGTACCGGGTTAACTGAAAATAAAACGTGAT
This sequence comes from Artemisia tridentata subsp. tridentata, assembly GCA_021014915.2. NCBI lineage: Eukaryota > Viridiplantae > Streptophyta > Magnoliopsida > Asterales > Asteraceae > Artemisia > Artemisia tridentata. The sequence goes on from CP139505.1 coordinate 380,707,171, forward strand.
GAATAAAAATAAAATCCGACGAAGTCGTGAAAATTATGAAATCATGTTACTGATAAGAATCGGGTGTTAAAATAGTGATCGTGATGAAATATCGCAAACCGATGGAGTTATAAGCTCTTAACGTAAAATTTAGCAAAAGGTTTCAAAACACCGGGTAATTTAATAATATAAATTTTATATCATTAAAATTAGCATGAAACAATATTAGGATCATAGTCGGGAGTATTTGGGTATAATATTAGTAGTAATGACTGAGTGGTAACGTTTAACAAATAAACAAACATACGTAAATGAAAAACACACAAACCCGTGCATGACTTAACATGATAATGATGTTACTGATGATATGTAGACTACTCTAGTCTATATGACATGTCCTTACTGATGATGCATGAATTTTGCAGCTAAACCAAACTGGTTACGCGAATTTGAATACCCTTAAACCCAGTTTACGAAAAGATGAATGATGATTATGAATAGTGATTTCCCTCCGGGAATGAATAGTGTTTCATGAATAGTAAAATTTTCCGAAAGTTTCTCAAAATCTCAAATTGACCTCGAAAATGATGAATAGTAAAAGTGAATAGTGATCGATGAATAGTAACTCGTGAATAGTAAATTGTCGAGGTTCGGAAAAATGGCCTGAAATTACGAGTTGTCACACATATAGAGTCAAAGTAGTAGATTTTCCATGTGACAAGTAGTCATGGTTGGAAATTTTAGACAAGTTGCGACGAGAAGTGTGTTTTAAGTGGAATATGAGTTGTGATTATGTATAGTGAGTTGAGAATTTGCAAGATCATGTAGATCATTGCAAGGAAATGGCTTAGAGGGCATGAGAGTAAGGACATGTATATGTTGTGAATTTAGTTTTGGACAGTTTTAGACGTGAGATTTCGAGGACGAAATCTAAATAAGGGGGGTAGAATTGTTAGACCCGTTTCCCGGGTGTTGGGACCCCACCCTAGATGAAAATAAATTATGGCCTCATGTGATTGGCCAGTCAACATTTGATGTGTAGTGGTCAAACCCGATAGTCAAAATATGACTAAAGTGGTTATGTAAAATATGATGTGTAACTAAAGGGACCTAAGTTGCCATTGTGGTAATATGTTAAAGGTATTATAAGATTAGTTGTGGCTAAAGTAAGAAGAAAGAGACTTGAGGGGCTATACTTTCCAATTGCCCAAACTTGTGCCTAACTAATTATATCTAGCCAATTCTAGAGAAATCCACATCTTTCAAGAGTTTGGAAGTCCGGTTTTTTAGAGAAATGGAAAAGAGAGGGAAAAAGATGGATGATGGCTTATGATGAAGAAGATGAAGATCTAGTATTAATAGCCTTCCTTAGTAATGATCTTCTTCAAGATTGATAAGTTATGAAGGATGATGATGGATCATTATGATGATGATGATGATGTTGAGGATGATGATGGTGGGATTTATGTTAGTAGCTTAGCTTTGGAAGCTAAGGTAAGTAACTTGTACTAAAACATGTGTTATATGTGTATTATGTATATATGTGTTATGATTATTATGAGGTTTAGTGATTTGTTGATTTTATGATGTTGGATATGGAAATGATGGCTAGACATGAGTTAGACTAGCAAGTATATGGCTACTTGCTAGTGAGATTGGTTATAGCTTATGTGATGAAGGTTTATGTGATAATTGAATGGTATGGTTTGAAGTAAGTAAGTAAGTGTTGTGATGCTTATGTGCATATATGTGTATGATATATGTTTTATGTCGGGTTACTTACTAAGAAAAAGCTTATGGTTTAGTTGTCTAACCTTCTTGTAGGTTCTTGTGATGTTGGATGGCGTGAAATAAGGAGTATGGTTCGATTATGTGGAATAATTGAAGGTAGTATGTATTTAGGAGCTTAGGTAGAATACCGAGCTCATGTGTAGTTTGTACCCCCCGTTGGTCTTTTCATGTTTTGTAAAGTGTAGCCAAGTGGCAAAATGTATGTCGAGGTCCGTATATCAATTTGGTGGTCAATCGTTGAGTTGAAGTATGTTTTATGTGTTTATGGGTTAAGTTAAGGGGGTGTTTGGCTAATATGTAAAAGTACCCATTTTGGGGTGGTGAACGGGTCAAGTACCCTTGGAACATGTTTGTTATGATAAATAAATGTTGTTGGCTAATTTTGGTGGGAAAATGAAGTGTTATAAGTGGTTTGTAGTGTAAATGGGTCAAAACGGGTATTTTGGCATAATACCCGTTACTTTGTAAAGCATGTTTTCGCGGGTCGTTATGACCAAGTTTATGCATATATTTGATGTTTATAATGTCCTAATGATTTCTGGAAGTTTTGGTGTTATGTCATGTTATGGAAGTCGTTTTCCAGAAAAATGGGTCAAAAGTGCACAAAAGGGTTATGCAGAAAAAGGGGTGTTTGGGACAAGGTCTATTGTAACCCATTTTGGGTCTAACGGGTCAAGAATTTTGGGAAACCACGTATAATGTATAATTTAGTTAAATGTGGATTACATGTGTTTAAATATAGATCTAAAGTGTTGATTTTATGTTTAAAGGTGTTACGGGTCATTTTGAGAAAATAGTGCACTTTTGGGGTTCGTAGTGCACCGGAGGTGTTATAGTGCACTTTAGGGGTCCATAGTGCACCGGAGGTGTCATAGTGCACTTTAGGGGTCCATAGTGCACCGGAGGGGTTATAGTGCACTTTAGGGGTCCTTAGTGCACAGTACAGGTTACAGTGCACTTTAGGGTGCCACCCATCATTTTAAAAGTATTTGAGTATAGACTCATTTAAAAATGAGTTCAAGGTCAATATGTCTAAGGATTTTGTTACTGGTCAAATGAGTTTTGGAATGAAGGTCAAAGTTGGGTCATTTTAGCGTAAAAGTCAAAGTTTTTGGTCAAAGCGTTCACGGGGCGTTACAACTGATCCCACAAGCCTAAAATAAGTCCATACAACCCTAAGGAACTAGTAGAAGCAAGCTAGATCCAGTAGGAAGAAAGTTCGAACCCTATTTCTTCAAAACTGCCCTAATCGACTTTTATATAGGAGGTATGTTTCTAGCCCTTTTCATTTACTTTTATATAGTCCTTATGTGTCTAAAAACATCCTAGAACATGTATCAATAAGAGTCATAGCCTATAAATAGCAGAAATGAAATTTTGTTTCTTTTATTTCAAACCGAATGGATTTTTAGAAATAAGTATGAAATGGATCTTTAGGAACCCTAGGATCTTTAATATGGATTAAGAACACTCTATATATGTTAAATATACTAAGTATAACATAAAAACACTAGATCTAAAAATCGGATTTAGAAAAATACGCATTTTTCTTTTCTTTTTCACCCAGTCGACCACAGCAGGTCTGCTGCTTTGGACGTCGTTTTACCCTATCAAACGTATTTCAAAAATTCTGATTTTCGACATGCTTAAAGTAAATTAGAAGGTCTAAATGTAGGAAAAAGAATCATGAATTTTCGTCGAGTAACAAAGGAGAACGAGCCATGTGAAAATCTGAGTTTTCTGTGTCAAGTAAAAATAAGTTCGCTAGTTTTATAAATTATTTCTGAGGTCATGGGTTCGAACCAAGCCCCTATCTTTTACAAAAATCCTCTTATAACATTTATAAATACTTTAGAAAAGGAGTCATAAAAAGTCTCGAGGTAAAACGCAAGAAATAAAATGTTTTTGTGTAAAAGGATGTCGAGTAAAATCATGTGGGAGTCTCAAGGACCAAACCTGTCAAAACTCTATAAGGTTTCGTAGTTAAGACTTATTTTGCGAACGAGAAAACCCTAGGGATATAAAGTGTCACTTTTCGAAACTTAAGGGTAGAAAATGTAATTTAACGAAAGACCAAGGGTATAAATTGTCATTTTCATAAAGTCTAAGGGTAAAAGTTGCCAAACCTAGATACTTTAGGGTCTAAAATGTAAATATACTTAAAAACACTAATTTAATTATTATTATTATTATTATTATTATTATTATTATTATTATTATTATTATTATTATTATTATTATTATTATTATTATTATTATTATTATTATTATTATTATCATTATTATTATTATTAGTATTATTATTAATCTTATTAGAATTACTAATAAAAATTAAGAATACGATGACAAACGAACGGAGCAAATGATAAAACTTATATGTTCAGAACACAGTTACTGAGAACTTGACATAACCAACCCAGGTTGCAAGCCGGAGACGTTTATCAACTTTGAATAACTTTGTTTTCCATCCAGATTGATCAGGTGAGTTTATAGTCCCACCTTTCTCATTTACATGTTTTCCAAATATGTGGGGAGATACATGCTATTAAACCGAACACAAGTATTTTCCTGATTGTTATTGCACTAGGCTAACTTACTTTATTATTGAGATTGAATTATTTATTTAAAAGACCCTCATATCATGCACCATTAGTCACCTGCTGGGTGAGCGCGAATATGTGAATAGATCTATTGGCCTGACGACCCATTTGTACTAACCGGATGGATATCTACGTGGTAGCCGGTTAGGCAGATGCATTATATTTGATTTCTTGAACTCGGGGGCAAGACCACTCTCATTTCAATCGTGATTGTGGAACCTGGAAACTGTTAACGCATTGCGTATCATGAGGTTGAGTGCAATATTACCGAACTACGACATAACTGAATTCTCTTATTTTGACTTGTGTTCAAACTAATTATAACTTTAAACACTATAGATTCACTCAACCTTTGTGTTGACTTTTTAAGCATGTTTATCTCAGGTAACTAGGAGTATGGCAATGGCACGAAGTGGCTGTGGACTTTCTTTTTACAAGAGTGTCCACTTTGTTATCATTCAATGAATAATGTAACTTTTATCATGTATTTCCGAACCTCCCTCTGGGACCTATTTTATGTACTCTGATATTGAATAAATGAATGATAACAATTTTATTTAAAAACGTCTCTTTATGAGTCGTTTTCTATTCTCATGACTGTGAACCATGAAGTAACACCCCAAGTTTATATTCCGCTGCGTATCTCGAAAATGGGGGTGTTACAGTCCTGCTAGTATAAAGTTTGCTCTGTTTTGTTCATCTTGATGCTTAAATGTTAACAATACTATAAAACAAGTGCTTTGCACTTTGTTCTTTTGGTCTGCAACTAACAAATTTCAGGTTGATAACAAAACAAGAGATCTTCCAAGCAAAGGGGGAAATAAAAGTTATTTACATCTCAGGGGAGGTAACAATCTCAGGGGAGGAAATAATAGCCCAGAAAAGGAAGATAATCCAATAAAAGGAAGGAGAAGACAAGAGCATAAAAGATGATGTAGAGGTTGAAAATGATAAGATTCAATCATATATTCAGAAGGGATGAAGCATTCCTAAAGGAGAAAGTTCTATCTAGATGAAACTAAGGAAAGTTTCAATGCAAAGGCATGCTGATAGATGATTTCACTTGTTGAACCAAGCATCCAAGATACACAGCATCATTGCCTCTTATACTTCCTCCATCCAAGGAAATTGCACCATCTATAGGTCAATATGGAATTGGTATTCAGTTCACCAAGTTTTACAAACTTAAGAGCTGGCTAGTCCATAAGCAAACGGCTTTTGGTAAAGACACATCAAATCCGTTGATGGTTGATAGTTTACCAAAAACTATATGGTATTTAACTAACCATACTTTACAGTAAATAGTTGACTAGTCCATAAGCAAACGGCTTTTGGTAAAGACAAATCAAATCCGTTGATAGCTGATAGTTTGCTAAAAACTATAAGGGATTTTTGCTAAAATTTCAAAGAGACTGCCAAGTAAAATTTTCTTTCAAAGGTACTGGTAGAGTAAAATGGTACTGCTAGATAACCGTTGAGCCTGTCAGTAAAAATTATAGCCGTTAGGCATGGTAGTTAAAATTAGCCGTTGGGGTAATTCTGTAAATTTCTGATGTTATATTATATTATATTTCTCATATAAAAGATCTTTTTAACCGCCTTTTCATTTACTTATTATAAATTTTCTTATTGTCGGTTAAAAGTAAATCTCTCATAATATCTTTCATCAGTCCTTATCACAATTAACACTCACCTTTCATCTTCTACCAGTACCACAATCAAATCCCACCATCCTAATCAAGTTTTTCCTTAACTTTCTCTATGGCTAATCTATCTTTTGTTAAACGTCACAACCAGTTAACATTTTTGGAAAAGTCTGAGGATAATGCTTCTTTTCATCAAATAGTAGACTTTTTAAATGATTCTTACATCAGGTTTGCTTTACTTGTAAATCCCACTATTTATGAATCTCAAATTTTACAATTTTGGCAAACGGCTAAAGTTATAACTTCTGAAAATGGGGACCAAAGGATAACAGCCAAAGTGGATGGCAAAACCTTGACTCTTACTGAGTCATCCATTAGAAGACATCTTCATTTGGATGATTCAGATGGTATTAGTCAATTTCCTGATACTGAAATTTTTGAAAATTTGGAAAGAATGGGGTATAATGTTGATTCTACTAAACTCACTTTTCTTAAAAAGCATTTTACCCCACAATGGAGATTTTTGTTCCATACAATCCTTCATTGTTTAAGCCAAAAGAAAACCTCATGGGAGCAATTTAGTGGTAACATGGCTACAACTCTCATTTGCTTGGCAACAAACAGAAAATTCAATTTTTCCAAACATATTTTTGAAGGATTGGTTAAAAATATGTATAGCCAAACAAAGTTTTTGATGTATCCCAGATTTATTCAATGCATCATCACAAAATCAAAACTTTTGTTACTTCCCCCACACTCACTTTATGAAACACCAAAACTTTCACATAAGGTATTTTCAAACATAAAAATTGGTTTTAATGGGGAAGAAATACCACTGTTTGAGGAAATGTTACCACAACATGCTGAAGAACCAACACCATCATCTGAATCACCATCATCAAGTTCTTTACCTGGTTACATATCACCAACTCATCTTTCATCACCAATCCCATCACCACTACCATCTGTAACACCACCATCACCATCACATCATGTATCACCATCCCAATCTCCTCCACATCAAAGTCTGGATTCTCAGACAGTGAAAGAACTAAAAGAGAAGGTGTAGCTCTTGGAAAATGCTCTTAAAAGTCAGAACACAAAATTTTCTGAGATCAACATCAAGTTAGTTAAGAGGGTTAAGAAATTGGAGAATGAAGTGAAGATGCTAAAGGGTAAAAGATCTTCAAAGTTGGTTTTATCTAGTTCTTCAAGATCAGATGCTGAAAGTTTGGGTCACTCTTCCAAAAAGGGGAGGATGGGTAGTTCAGAAGGTGAAGAAGAGGCTCAATTTCAATTTCATGAAGGAACTCAGGTATATGATGAAGAGCCTGCTGGTGCAGAGCAAGAGCCTGCTAGTTCAAAAGAGCCTGCTGAAGCAGAGCAAGAGCCTGCTAGGATTAAGAGGCTGTTGGCTATGGACTATAAAGGTACTGCTGAACATGTCTACAAAAGAAAGAGAGAATCACAGCCTCAGGGGAGGTTGTTTGTTCAAGGAAAGGTATATGTTGATGATGAACAATCTGCTGCTCCATCTCAAGAACCTACACCAAAAGATAAGGGCAAGAAAATTATGGTTGAAGATGAACCTAGGCCCAAAAGGTTAAAGAAAAGAGAGCAATTGCAGATGGCCTTAGATGAGGAAGTCTCCAAAAGGCTTCATGAAGAAGAAATGCAAAAAGCTTTAGAAGCTTCAAGACTGCTTGCAGAAATGCAAGAGCAAAAAGATGCTGCTCAAATTCTTCTTAACTCTCAAGCTGCTCAGGAAACATTTGATGCTCAGATGCAATGGATTATTGCCAATGATCCAATTGTGAAAGGTCAGGCTTCCATAATTATGGATGACAAGAATCTTAACACTGAAGAGAAAACAGCAGAGCTTGAAACCTTTATCAACAACAAATATAGAGAAGCAGCTCTGGAAAATATTTTTCAAAAGATTCAAGAAAGTCAGAAGAGAGGTTTTAAGGTGGGCTCATCTCCAAAAGATCAAGTGAATTTCATGAAGAAGTTTATAAGAAATCAAGAAAATTGGACTGAATCTCAACTGAAGAAGAAAACTCCTGAAGAAATTCATTTCCTTTATCTGAATGCCTACAAGACATGTTACTACAAGATCCCATCTGATGCAAAGCCTTCAATGAAAAAGAAAGATGCTCAAAAGAAACAAGAAGCAAAATTGGATCCAGAGCAAGTAAGTAAAATGTTAATTGCTTTACCAACAATTATACATGTTGATCCAATTAGGTCTAGACACCCTATTATTGATTGGGAGATTCACCATGATAGATCAGGAAAGTCATGGAAAATAACCAGGGTTGGGGGTCAAACTGCTATCTTCAAAAACTTTGAGAATCTAATAAGAGCATGTGATAGAGCTGACTTAGAAGAGTTGTGGAATCTAGTTCAAATCAGGCTAGACACAAATTCTAACACTGATGTTTAGGAACAAGAACTTTGGGTAGAATTCAATAGGATGTATGATCCTAATCCAAAAGATGTTCATTGGAAATTTCCATATCATGATTCTACAACCACAAGGGAATTCCTAAGTCTTAGCAGTGTACATCATCTTTTTACACAAAGTGGGATTGAACTCTTTATGTTGGCTGAAAAAGAGTATCCACTGAGCTTTGAAGTTCTTACAACCATGATCTCCAAGAGGTTAAGGTGTGATAAAGATGAAGAAAAGTCAGAAGTTGTTCAAAGTTTGTTGATGATTATTTTTGAGCAATGTGAAAGAAAAAGGAAGAATAGAGAGTAAAGTTTTTGGAAGAGTTCCCTCAAATCCTCAAGGTATGGATTTTATTCATAAGAAACTTGTGTATTTTAAAGGGAATAACAAGTTTAGGGGAGGATTGTTGGGAATAAAATGTTCAAGTCAAAGAGCCTGCCAGATGAAGTATTAAGCCTGCTAGTTGATTTTGAAGAAGTTGAAGATATACTAACAGTACCTTCTGGGTGAGAAGGTACTGCTAGTTAAAGAAGGTCTTGCCAAGTTGATGATCAAGTTGATAGATATTTATTTGTAGATATTTAGTTGTATTATTAGTCTTTGTACAATGTAACACGTTAAGTAGAAGTAGTTCAGTCTTCTATGTTGTGCAGAAGATAATACTGAGTAGTTTACGTTGAAAGTTGTAATTAGTAGGTTAGAAAAGTCCAAGTATCTTATTATAATACACAACTTGACAACTTGTAATAAGGGGTCCTTATCCTATAAAAGGATCCCTTAGTCACCACCTTTGACATCTGATCTTTCCAACCAAAATACTTAGCAATATCCAAAACATAACAACCTCTCTAGTAACTTAGTTACTGATTCACAAATCCTTAAACAAACTAAAGATTCAAGGTTACTTTTGTAATCCTGGTGATAGTTTAGATCACCCGTATTATTTCATAAATAATATTGAATCATTTTGTGCTATTCAAGTTGTGTTCATTGTTCATTACAATTCACGTTTGCATGTTTACCACCTTTTGTTCCTTTAAGTGTGTTATAGTAAATTCCGCGTACTAAAGCACATTCATTCCTTAATATCCCAAACACATTATTAAGATTAACATCCCAAGTGTTTTTATAATCCTTCACAATTTTAAATTGCCTAAGAGATCCATTTGACTTCCTTGAGACATGAAAAACTTGAATTATTTTGGATGGATGATGGTAAAGAGGGGGTAAAAATGTTGGATTAATGGGGTTGTAAGTTTGGGTGTATGGATGTTGGAGAAAGTGTTGATGGAGGAATTGGAGGTGGAGAGCTTGGACTTGACCATGTTGAATGAGGGTTTTGATGTTGTTCAAGTGGTGGTGTTGGATTAGATATAGTGAGAAGATACTCAATCCAAGTGAGACGCTCATTTAAGGCGATGGTTTGATTTTGAAGAAAGATGCAACAAGGACAATTGTTGACATGTTTCTCAATTTCACTCAAGTGATGTGGTGATGATGGTGAGATGGATGGTGATGGGTCTAAGTTGCTTTGAGCAAGGTGCAAAGCAAGGAGAGCATTAAGCTCATGGGCTTCCTTGAGTTCTTCAATGAACTTCAAGTGTTGAGTGGAAGGTGATGATGATGGAGAGTGGTTGTTATTTGGTGGAAGTGGTGGTGACACTCTTGGTGGTGGAGACATTTGTGAACTTGGGTAATTATGAGTGAATGAAGGTGGACATATGGATGATTGGTTATGTGTGTGAAAGGGTTCATTAGGATGAGGTTTAGGTGTTGGTTGAGTTTGAACAACATCATTTGTTGGGTTATGGCAAATGTCAAGCTTCCTCCTCCAAATGGGCCTCACTGAGATTTTAGCAACTCTTGAAGGCTTGGATCTTGGGTGGTTAGATGATGACATGTTTGGATGGATGATATGGATGAGCATTTATGATGGAGTTGGGTATTTATGGTGTAGTGATGATGTGATTGTGGAAGGTAAATTTTGGTGGGTGGTTTGTGACAAAATGTGTTTGTGAATTTTGGGAAGTATAGGATAAAATGGGTTTTTGGCAAAAATTTGTAGAAAAGGTTGTGTTTTTGGGTTTAGTTTCAAGCAAGTCCAACTTCTTTTGAGGCAATTTAGGATTTAATAACTTATGTATGCTAAGCATATTCATTAGACATTATTATCTAGCATGCAAACAACTCATTTAGCATGTAACATATATATGTTAGACAAGAAAACACTACATAGCACCAAGTAATTCATAGTATCATATTTAGGAAGATTAATAAGCTAGTTAAATAATCCTAATGAATATCTATGTGTATGGGAATGTGGAGTTGTGATAGCATGGACTTCTAGACTTGTACCAAGTGAGGTCTTAGTGAATAAATTATGGTTATTTTCAAATTTAGTTCACTTATAAATGTCACATACATAAATATAGATGACAGATATGAGATCACCATGCATGATTTAAAGAAATGTTTTTGGCATTATTCAACAATGTTTGAAAGTGGGTTTTATGTGGATGTGAAAAATATATTAATGAAATAGTTTTGGCTTTATTTCAAAATGTTTTTATGAGGAAAGAAAACATATTTTTCCAATCTTTGGTTTTTGATAAACACGTAATTATGGACATAAGTTTGGAAGAAAGGTAGGATGGTGAAACATGTTTAATAGAAATGTGTCATAATCTTTTGAAAAATCATTTTTCCAAAATGTGAAGTTTTTGCAAATTTAAAAACAAGTCCCATTAATTATAGGTTTAAAAATAGTGGTTTATAAAAGATCTTATGCTCAAGGGTATTGGTTAAGTCTATTGTCACATGCTACCTCTTTCTACATATCCTATGGCATTTAAGCATGTATTATGACTAAATACAAAAATACATCATATCAGAGTAGTTAGAAAAAAACAAAAGCTATTATAATGACAATGCATTCAACAACTAAACAAATAATTACGAAGGCATGCAGTCAAATCACATAGGAGCAAGTGAACATCTAGAAATTTTATATATGCAAGATGACATACATCTAGGAATGAAAAGCTCTAGTGAAAGTGAAGTTCATAACAGTAAACTATCGTTAGGTATATTTAGGAAGAATAATGTATTCAAGTTGGAGAATGAGTATGAGACTATTACTAGTGGTGCTCAATTCAGGCTAAACACGACCGTTTTTACGGGTTACACACACCCAACTTCTCACATAGAAGCAATTCAACCGTTAGGTCAAATTGAGTTTCTAGTCAATAGATTCTCCAGTAGTCATTCTCTTTTTAGAAGAAATTAAGTTCCGAAATTTACCTATCGAAGAGTACCAAATATGAAGATTGCTTGGTTTACTAAGACTTAGGGGGGCTAACTAAAGGGTTTCTAGTTCATTAAGCCACATAACGAATATAACTAAAGTGTAAAGGCAAAGCAACCTATCTGACTAAGCGTATCCTAAGGCATTAATAAGATTATATGCATGAAGTAATTACTTATGAAATTTAAAAAGAGAACTTACCTCACGCCCTAGCTTTTCTTCGTAATGTCTCAGATGATGATCGACGTGTGAATGATAGGTGAGTCGGATGATGATCTTCTCCTTCATCTGTGTCACTCCATGATTTTGGATTGAGTTCACTTTGGAGTTGATTCATGTAGTCTTCGTAGTTAACACCTTCATTAACAACATTTGAACTAGTAGCACATGTATCTATTTTATCTAAATGTTTATCTATTAAATTTTCTAAGATGACTAATTCATGTACAAGATCAAAATCCTCATCTTTGGCTTGACATTTTTCTTGATGAAAGTTTAAGAGATTTTTCCAAATATCATTTGCCGTTTTACAGAAAGATATTCTTTCATATTCAAATTTTGGCAAGGTTTTGTAAATAATTATTTTAGCTTCATTATTTTTGTTATTTATTTTTTATTTATTTATTTATTTATTTATTTATTTATTTTTTTAAAATAATCATTTTGAGTTTCAGAATCCGTTTTTGTTTGACTTTCAAAATCCGTTTTTGTTGGTTGAAAATCACCAATCGAAATGACATGCCAAAGATCTAGATCAATTGATTTCACATAATTTTCAAATTTATTTTTCCATTCAAGAAAAGTATAGTTTTCAAATAGCGGTGGTGTTTACATAAATTCCCCTTCTAAATATTTTTCGGATTCCATAGATCGATTCAAGTTTTAAAATACAGTATATTTTAAAGATCTTGATTGACGTGACTCCTGATACCAATTGTGGAAAACTAGAAGGGGGGGGAGGGTTGAATAGTTTTATGTCTTTTTAATTTTATTATGAAAACCTTTATTTATTTTTAAAACACTTAGATTCAAGTTTGTATGAAAAATAAAACTTGAACCTTATTATTAGTTATATATGTATTCTTTTAAATTGATTGTAAAAGTTTTGGTATCTTGAATGGAGTTTCAATTTGATCTATATGTGAAGTCAACTTCTAATTATTACTAACAGTTATATATGCCTATATGTTATAAAAGTAATGACGATATAAATAAAGATGTAAGTAAGAGATGGAAAGATCTAACCGAGACACGAGGGATTTATAGTGGTTCGGCTACAAGGACACCTTCCTTGCCCTACTCCACTCCCCGAGCACCAAGCTCGAGAGTTTTCTTCACAACTTCAATAAGCTCCCTTATGGCGGAGAAAACCGTACACAACTTTGGCTTACACGGGTTTAACGACACAAAGCTAAATGTCGAGTTCTAATCGTAGCTAGAACCAATCTCACAACTTCACAACACAACTTCTTCACAACTTATTCACGACTACTTCACAACGGCTTCACGACTGCTTCACGACTTCTTCACGACTTCAACACTAGGACTTCACGACTAGAACTTCACGACTTCAACACGACCGCTACACAACCTTTATGCTGCGGCTTCACGACTTCAACACTATGTCTTCAAGACTAAGACTTCACGACTTCAACACGACCGCTACACAACCTCTATGCTACGGCTTCACGACTTCAACACTAGGACTTCACGACTAGGACTTCACGGCTTCAACACGACCGCTACACAACCTCTATGCTACGGCTTCACGACTTCTAGGCTATGGCTTCACAACGGCTTCAAGACTTCTCTACTTCACAACTTTACAATGCTTCTACTCTACTTCTTTACTCCACAACTACTTATCCACCTTCTTCACTACTTACACACTACTCTAGCCTAATCACTTATGTTTACAACTTATATACACACTTTACACAAATGAATGAATGATTTACAAAATATACAAAACAAACAACTTGAGTAACAAGATGATACTAAGTTGTAATACTTCTAGTCTTGATTGATAGAAGTATTCTTCTTTTGCACTTGGATGGTGGAAGCTTGGATCACTTGGAAACCAATGCTTAAGATTACATGATCAAAGGTTTTTGAAGATATGAAATGAGATCTACAACAGAAAGTTTTAGTGCAAAAGGGTGAGGAAAAAGTCCAGGGGAAGGCTAGTATTTATAGGCAGAAAACTGGATAGCTGGAAGGCTACTGAAGCGTGGTCGGCCCCCTTAAATAGGGGGCGGTCCCCTTAATTTTAAGGGGGGCCACCTAGCAAAATTAAGGGGGCCGCCCAAGCCAACCGTTGCCCAGTTTTGTCTTTTTGTGGGAAGGTTTTTCTGGAACATTTTTACTGATTTTGGTTGAAAATTTGAATTCATAAATTTATAATGAATTAAACCTTTTTATTTATTACCAAAAATGTTTTTCTAAAAGATATAAAATGTTTTTGACATTTTATAAAAAATCTAGTGATTAAGAAAATGTTCCATTGATCATATAATGCATTAAGCACTTGTTTATTCATACCTTAAGTGATTAAGTTGTAGAAATGAATATTTACAACTAAATACTTGTTTATTTGATAAGTTTATGTTTAATGAGTTTACATTTTGTGATTATCAAAACATAGAGATATAAAAAAGTATGAATAATGTTTTTAGGCATTACTTATGTCAACAGAATAAATAAATTTATGGTAAAAAGATAATTATCTTCTAGAAAAATCCCTATAAGTACTCTAAGAATAATGATTTTACCCCAACGGCTATAAAATTTATTACTGACAGATTTTTACAACGGCTAGTTGAGCCATACTGAGTTTGCACTAACCGTACAAACTGCTAAAAAAGTTGTTGAGCCGTATAAACTTATAAAAAGGATTAAAACATCATTGCTCAAACATAGTTTTTAGCAAAGTATCAGCTATCAACGGATTTGATTAGTCTTTACCAATAGCCGTTTGCTTTGGACTAGCCAACTCTTCACAGTTAGATATGGTGAGTTGATAACCATACAATTTTTGGTAAATTGTCAACCATTAACGGATTTGAGAATGTCTTTACCAAGAAACCGTTTGCTCTGGACTAGTTGGTTCTTATGTGGGTTAGACATGGTGAACCAATAACCATTTGTTGTGTGCACAGACAACATACTAAGCTCCAAATCACCATTTAGTCCAAAACATCAAGCATTTGTAATTCCTTGGTGCTTTTCCTCTAATCCTGCAATTGTTAGTCCAAAAACAAAGAAACAAGATACAAGCACATGACTAACATTGCACATAACAAGAAAAACTAATTTCCTTGTGGCACCCAAGCCATTACAGACTTAGGCTTTCCTCTAGCATCAACATAATTCATTCTTTTTAACACAATCTTAGCACCATTGGGTTGAATAGGTCTTCATACCCAACATGCTGATGCACTTACTCCAGTACCTATATGTCTCTTAGTAGTGTTGTTACTGACACCAGTACTAACTACTCTGCTAGCCTTAGGAACTGCTGGCTTTGTAGTTGTGACTTTGGGTTTCCAAACTTGGTTTTTCACAACTACTCTATGATAATAGGTTCTTTTATCAGTTTGTTGTGCTGGTTTAAACACTGTTATACCCTTTTGAACTGTTGGTCTTGGGTGAACAGGTCTAATAGGTCTGACAGTTTGAACTGCTGGTTTAACAGTTTGAATTTGTCTAAGGCCAGACCTTAAAAGAACTGATCTGGGTATCATTCTATCATTCCTAGGAAGAAGTTGAAGTCTTTCTAGGCTCATACTCTAGTTTGTATACCCTCTTACCCATTTATCACAAAAAGCTACAAGATGGTCAAAGCTACCACAAGTGTCACAAGCTTTCCTATAGCAGACAAAATCATCTCCTAATTGGTGAGATTTGAGGTTCTTCCAATTCCTTTGGTTACCTCTGGGCTTGTTTGTGGATCTACACATTTCTGCATACCTAGCTGTTGGTCTAAAAGGTTTTGCATTTGCTCTAGGCCTAACAGTCTCAGGTTTCACCATCTTTGGAACATTTGGTTCTTCTATCTTAACACTGACAGGATCCACTACAGCCTGATCATCCTCATCATTAGAAATCCATTCCTCAATGGTTGGAGCATCTGAATCCTTAGCTGAGGACACCTTATCCTCAGAATGTGAGGCATCACTTGCACTCTTATACACAGGTTTATCATCTACTTCCTTTGTAGGTTGAGAACCATACTTAAGCTCAGGAAGTTGAAATTCAGGTAGTCCTGTGTGTTCTAAGTCTATGCCTGAGGGTGTTGGAATTCCTCTATAGGGAGGTGGAACTGATTTGTACCCTAGGCCTGACTTAGCTTTGTTCAATATTTGACACTTAGTTATCCTACTGACACCTTTTGTTGCAAATTCTAATGTGTCAACAGTCATTTGAATGTTCTGATTAGCTATCTTAACCTGATCCAGCTCATGTTTTAACACACTAATCTCATCATCTTTGAGCATTAAGTCTCTCTTAAGTATTGCAACAGTATCACTAAAGGTAGACTCATTTTTCTTATAGTGAACTATCTGATCTTCTAGTACACCTAAAGCTCTTTTATGATTTGCGAAGTTAAAACTGGTCTGATTAAGTTCTAACCTTTATTCATCATATCCTTTCCTAAGATTTTCTAGCTCTTTTAATGCATCACAAGATTTTGAACACTTAGAAACTTGTACCTCAGAATCAGAGAAAGCCATAAGTGCAATTTCTGTTGAAGCTGCTTCCTCCTCAGCAATGTAACTCCAATCAAACCCTAAGCCATCAATGGCAACCATGGCTTTTGAGCTTGAATCAGTAACTTCCACAACTCTTGATTTGCTTTCATGACCCTTGTTCCTTGAATCCTGCTGTCTTGGTTTCCTGCATTCCCTAGAGAAGTGACCCATCTTGTCACAGTTATAGCACTCAATCTTTCCCTTATCATATCCAGCCACATCATTGCTGTTGATGATAATTTTCTTGCCAGTCTTCTTCAAGAATCTTCTAGCTCTCATGCTAAGAAGAGAAAGTTGCCAGTTGATGTCCATCTCTTCAATATCATCTTCATCTATCTCTTGAAGATCTCCATGAGACAACATAGTACCATTGTGCTGTGTAGTGAGGAAAGCACAATAGGTATTTTCATCCAGAAGTCCACTAGTACTGCTTGAGGTATTAGACGTACTAATATTAGCACTAGCAGTACCAACTGCTCCAGCAACTGCCACATCATCTGCTTGAATTGAGGTACTGAGAGTTGACATAAAAGCCACATTCCCAGAGTTTGAACTTGAACTTGATCCAACAGACTTCTTCACATCATTGTTCTACTATTTTGAAGTTGCTATAGAGATCCATCAGATCCATGGAATCAACATCTGGCTTGTTCTTCCAGACTACCACATGCATAGCCCATTCTGATGGTAGACTTCTCAGGAACTTTGAGTTGAGATCTTCCTGGGGTATCTCAATTCCTAAAACAGCAAGTTGACTCACTAGTTTCTGAAGTCTATTAAACATGTGATCTAGTGACTCATTGCTTGTAGCAGAAAAGTTTTCAAATTGTTGCTTTAGGAGAGTTTTCTGAGATTTCTTAGTGGCTTCATTCCCACCATACCTTGCAACAATGGATTCAAAGAGAGTCTTAGCACACTTATACTTGCTAAAGTTCAACAACTGATCTTTGGGAATGGTCAGTAGTAGCAAACTTCTCGCCTTTATGTCATTCTTATGTTGTGCCTTTTCTTCATTAGTTACAGGCTTGGTCTGCAGCTTTGTCTCAGTCTTACCTTCAACAACTGTTGTAGTAGTTGTAGGTTTGAACGAATTCCCATCCTCAATAATCTCCCAGAGAGTATAATCTTTTACTTGGAACAACTGCTCAATCCTTAGTCTCCACATGTCGAACTCATTGGGTTTAAGCATTGGAAGCTTTGCAGCAATGTTAGTTGTCTGAGGTGTATCCATGTCCATCTTCTTGAATGCTTTTCCTGGATCTTCTAAATCAAAGTATCAGAAACCTGGCTCTGATACCACTTGACCGGATCTAAACACACGAATTTATGTTGAGGATACTTTGAATATTACTTAGTAGCACGCGGAATTTACTACCAAGCACTTAGAAGATTTCGTACGTATGTTATCAATGAAACAGTAAACAAGAACGCAATATACTTCAACGATTCAATATTATTATGAATAATACGAGTACTCTTAGATAGTACTAGGGTTTACACCTTGAATCTTAACCAAAACAATAATCTAATCGTAATTCTCTAATCGTATATAACCTTAAACCTAGGCAATCCTTTTATAGACCAAGGATTCCTTTACAAGATAACTATCATTCTAATTCTAGAAGATATACACAAAATCTTTTCTATAATTATCTTTTACAAAGTTATAAACCGTACTAACTTCTTCTTCAACCGTACTAACTAACTTTGTACTGTTAGTTTCTCTTCAAACTTATCAGCAGTACTAACCTCTATACTGAACCGTACTAACTACTTAAAGCTTAATTCCTAACAGTCCATCATGTTGTCAAATGTACGTATACTTGATTCCCATTAAAAAAGAACACATTCTTTGCACTTAAAATAGTAAAGAAAAATACTTTACACTTACAAGTTTCTACAAATGTCCAATTTGTCCACGGTCTAATTTCCTCATACTTCCTCTTGCGCGAGAAATTTAGGTGTGACAAAATGACCCCTAGACTTTTAAGTGTAGACATGGTTTTATCACTTTAATGTTTGCACAATAGGATATTTTATGTCCTAGAACTTCCTAATGTAATCGTTAATACCTGTTTTATGATTTCAGCTGCGTTTAATCCTCGTGTCTCACCAACTGAGAATCTGCTATGGCTTCTAAACTATGCAGATGGTTTCAATGGACTCAAATATGGAACCCACAAGGTCCCTTGGTGGAATGTGGAGGAGGATGACAAAAGCCCTCTACCTACTCCGTGCCATGCCTACTCAAAGCAAGGAGTATCCATCTGGAATCCGTTTTACAAAATCTAAGGAATCTGTTCTACACAAGGAGTATATGTTTGCAATCCACCCCGATGATGAAAAGCACCGAGAGATGAACACGTTCTCTCTATTACGGGCGATGAGACAACACGAGATGGGACAAATCAATTCAAAACCTTCTGAGTATTACTTTCATGTGATGCACGACTTCAGAGAACTGCCCAGATTGGCTGAACCAGGGAGTGGTATATTTTTTACTTTTTTTTTTATATATATTTAAATATATATACATATTTGATATCACAATAACATAAAAAATCTAAAATACTTGTGTACTTTTTTAGCTGCCCCGTTTTGGTCACTGTAGTTTATGTTGGTTTATTAGTATTGTGGTGTTCCCAGATCAGGGTTAAGATAATCAAACAAGGTACCGGATATTCACTTGAAATCGTGGTATCACTTTCCAATAGAAACTATTCGACCCTATGCCTGGGTTACACGAATATCTCTATGGGATAAGACCAAGTGAAGCTCTTGTTCTAGGCACAGATCAAGAACCGAACGTATTCAAGTGTTTAGGGTTTTGTATGTTCTCTTCTCATGCAGTTATAATACGACCTCTATTTATAATAGAGTTTACTCAAAACCCTAGCCCATGGAATTATGTATAATTAATGGCCCATTAATTAACCATAATAGTTTCCATAATAGTAGGAGTCGGTAGTTATAACCAGCAGCAGATTCGTTTGCCTAGCAGCATAATAATTGTGCTAGCAGCAGAATCCATTGCTCATCAGTTCAGCAGCAGAATCAATAAAGCTAGCAGCCAAATTGATAACACTAACAGCAGAATTGATACACTAGCAGCAGAACTGTTCTGCATCAGCAGCAATAAAGCTAGCAGCAGAAACAGATAATGCTAGCAGCAGGAATGATAATGCTAGCAGCAGGAATGATCTGCATCAGCAACATTATCATTTATACTATAACCACTTAACTGAGTCAGGGCAAACATTGACCTGATGGGTGTACACTCCGTACCTCCAAACCCATTACCAGGTATGAATAAATCCCTCAAGTGCACTAAATTTTCCAACAATCCTCCCCAAATTTAGTTCACTTCCTTTGCATGAAAATTAAACACAAAACAAAACATATGCATAAATGAAAATATCTTGAAGATTGAATTCTCATCTTAGTACATTACACCTTCAAATATTCGAGAATCAGGGTGTTCTAAGAATTGAACCCTTCAACCCATTTGAATACCTGAAGATAAAATACACATACATTTTCAAACACTTAAATACTCCTGACACTATACAAGCCATGTGTCCATATCCAATTCATAAATGTTGTAAAAGCTAAAAGTCCAAAAGCTTTCTGAAGCGGCAAAACTTCAACATTTACATAAGTGGTTCATCTTTAATCATGCCCCTGCAAAGCACTTTTTCAAATAAAATTAACCATTAAGAAGTGAAGACTTCATCCTCCTTTTCCAGCAGGTTCTGAGCACAACTTTGGGATGTAAATAAAACATGTGCTCCAGTCAACTAAATGTTCAGCTTGCCACATTGAACTCAGCTCCAAAGTTTCCTCAGGAGGGAGTTGGGTGTCTTAGCATTCAGTGACTAAGTAGGACTTAAACCCATCCCTTTTGCAGACTTTAAAACCAAGTCTCTAGCCAAACCCTTCGTCAAGTGATCAGCTAAGTTATGTTGAGATCTAACAAACTCTATAGATACCACCCCATTCATGATGAGCTCACGAATCATGCTATGTCTGACACCTAAGTGTCTAGACTTCCCATTGTACATTTGGCTATAAGCCTTTGCCAATGTAGCAGCACTATCACAATGGATAGAAATAGGTGCTATAGGTTTAGGCCACAATGGAATCTCAAGAAGCAAGTTTCTCAACCATTCAGCTTCTTTACCAGCAGCAGCTAAGGCCACAAATTCAGATTCCATGGTAGAACTGGTGATGCAAGTTTGCTTCTTGGATGCCCAAGAAATTGCACCTCCACCAAGTAGGAATACCCAGCCACTAGTAGACGAATTGTCCTCAGTGTTACTGATCCAACTTGCATCAGTGTATCCTTGTAATACAGAAGGATAACCAGTATATGAGAGACTATAAGCCATAGTTTTCTTCAAATACTTCAGTACCCTCTGAATTGCTTGCCAATGATGAGCACTAGGATTACTAGTATATCTGCTCAGTTTACCCACAGCAAATGCAATGTCAGGTCTAGTACAAGTCATGGCATACATTAAGCAGCCAATTACCCTAGAATACTCAAGTTGAGATACAGCTTTGCCAGTATTAGGCATGAGCTTCTCACTTGTATCCATAGGAGTACTCACAGGAGTACAATCAAAGTAATTAAATTTCTTCAACACCTTCTCAATGTAATGAGACTGAGAGATAGAAATCTTGTTACTTTCATGTTTAATCCTTATACCAAGGATAACATCAGCCTCCCCCATATCCTTCATGGAGAACCTTGATGACAAAAATTCCTTTGTTAGGTCAACTTGATTTTGGTCAGTGCCAAAGATCAACATGTCATCAACATATAGACAAATGATGACTCCTTTACCAGATTCATCAAATTTGCTATATACACATTTGTCAGACTGGTTAAGTGAATAACCACTAGACAAAACCACTTCATCAAACTTTTGATGCCATTGCTTAGGTGCCTGCTTCAGTCCATATAAGGACTTAATCAGTTTGCACACCTTGTTTCCATATAAGGACTTAATCAGTTTACACGAATGCCTTGGAATGCTCAGCATATCCAACAAAGATGCATTCAATGCCTCTTTCACCCAAAGTTTTTAGCTTCGGATCAGGGAGTTTCACAACAGCCCTACAACCCAAAACCTTGAGGTAATTCAGGTTTGGTTTCCTTTTAGTCCAGAGTTCATAAGGGGTAGTCTTGTTCCTTTTGTTAGGAACCCTATTTAACAAATAGCAAGCTGTTAACATAGCTTCACCCCAGAACCCTTGACTCAGCCCAGAGTAGGATAACATGGAATTAACCATCTCCTTTAGCACTCGGTTTTTCCTTTCAGAAATACCATATTGCTAAGGAGTATAGGGGGCAGTCGTTTCATGGATTATACCAACAGACTGGAAATACAGAGTATCCATGTACTCACCTCCCCTATCAGTCCTTAATCTCTTGATCAGGGACTCTTGTTGCAATTCAACTTCAGACTTAAATACTTTAAATTTATCTAATGCTTCATCCTTTGTATGCAATAAATAAACATAACAATTCCTAGAAGCATCATCAATAAAAGTAACAAAGTATTTCTTATTCCCCAAAGAGGGAGTAGCATGTAAATCACATAAGTCACTATGAATTAATTCCAATATCACAGTTTCACGTTTTATACTTTGAAATGGTTTCTTAGTTATCTTGTTCATCATGCAAGTTTTACACTTTTCAGTGTCCATGTCAAATGCTGGGATTAACCCATCCTTAGACATATCTTGCATTCTTTTAAAGTGTACATGGCCAAGTCTAGCATGCCAAAGGGTTGAATCATATAAACTAGATGACAACATAAAAGCAGAATCAACCACATCATGAAAAATATTAAGTCTAAATATATGATTACATAAATAACCAAAACCAATAAACACACCATTTTTAGACAAAACAAATTTATCAGATTCAATTACTTGTTTGTAACCACAATTATTCAAAACACTACTAGAAACCAAGTTTTTCCTAATATCAGGAACATGTAAAACATTCAACAAAGAAACAATCTTTCCAGAACTAAACTTCAAATCAACACATCCTCTTCCATGCACCAGGGCCGTTGACTCATTTCCCATATGAAAAATAGAACCATCATTCATTGACTCGTAGGTCTTGAACCAGCTTCTATCTTTACATACATGGACTGTTGCTCCAGAGTCAACCCACCACGCAACATCATCATCCTGCACAAAGAACAATTCAGATATATATGTAACATAATAAATCCAAAAGGACTTATTAAATATATTCTGACCTTTCAGGGAATTGGAGTTACCATTCCCAGATCCACTTGTGCCTGATCCATTGGTCTTATTACCAATTTTACCACCTTTGCAATCCTTCCTGAAGTGTCCAGTTTTACCACACTTCCAACAAGTAGCCTTTGACTTCTTGTTAGGATCAGGTTTAGTGTTATCCTGATGCTTACGTTTGCCCTTGTTATCATTGTACCTGGTGGAGTTGTAATGCTCCACCATATTGACAACTGATGGACCAGCAGCAGTGCTGCTCTTTGGCTTGTCACTTTCATACGCCTTGAGTGATTCCTCAATGCGTAAATGACTGCCTAACTCAACAAGAGTTAACTCCTCCTTTTTATGCTTTAGCATATGCTTGAAATCTTTCCAAGAAGGAGGTAGCTTATCGATGATACAAGAGACTAAAATAGCCTCATCCATGTTCATCTTGTGTTGTGTGAAGCGACCAAGCATACTAAGAAGTTCATTGTATTGGTCCATGACCGGTCTAGAATCGACCATTTTGTAATTGTTAAAATTACTTACAAGAAACTTCTTACTTGAAGCATCCTCAGCCATATATTTGGCTTCCAAGGAATCCCACAGTTCTTGAGAAGATTCAACATTCTGATAAATGTCAAAGAGAGTATCAGCCATACCATTGAGGATTAACCCTCTGCAGACATAGTCATCGTTCTCCCACTTGCTTCTGTTCCTCATCTGTTCCATGGTAGCATCATCCCCATAATCTTCAGGAATGGGTGTGGTCAGAACATACACCACATTCATGCTGGTCAGCAGGAACTTCATCTTCTTTTGCCACCTTCTAAAATCCACACCTTCAAACTTTTCAAGCTTAGAAAAGTTAGCAGCTATATGTCTCATAGCAGCAGCCATTGATTATCACGGGAATAGTTTCTATTGATTGTTGGTTTATTTGTATTGTGGTGTTCCCAGATCAGGGTTAAGATAATCAAACAAGGTACCGGATATTCACTTGAAATCGTGGTATCACTTTCCAATAGAAACTATTCGACCCTATGCCTGGGTTACACGAATATCTCTATGGGATAAGACCAAGTGAAGCTCTTGTTCTAGGCACAAATCAAGAACCGAACGTATTCAAGTGTTTAGGGTTTTGTATGTTCTCTTCTCATGCAGTTATGATACGACCTCTATTTATAATAGAGTTTACTCAAAACCCTAGCCCATGGAATTATGTATAATTAATGGCCCATTAATTAACCATAATAGTTTCCATAATAGTAGGAGTCGGTGGTTATAACCAGCAGCAGATTCGTTTGCCTAGCAGCAGAATCCATTGCTCATCAGTTCAGCAGCAGAATCAATAAAGCTAGCAGCAGAATTGATAACACTAACAGCAGAATTGATACACTAGCAGCAGAATTGTTCTGCATCAGCAGCAATAAAGCTAGCAGCAGAAACAGATAACGCTAGCAGCAGGAATGATAATGCTAGCAGCAGGAATGATCTGCATCAGCAGCATTATCATTTATACTATAACCACTTAACTGAGTCAGGTCAAACATTGACCTGATGGGTGTACACTCCGTACCTCCAAACCCATTACCAGGTATGAATAAATCCCTCAAGTGCACTAAATTTTCTAACAGTTTACATCTGAAGTTGTTACTCCGTAAAAGATAAATTTGTCTCATTTAATGACTCAAACATGACACATAGTCATCTTTTATGATCAGACGGGACATAAATTGACTGACTTACAAGAAAAGTACATTGATTAAAACATGATGAATGAAAGAATATATGCTATGTTATTTAAATAAACAGTCACTAGTTTTACAATTTTTTTTTGCAAAAGAATAATTTTTAGGGTTAATTACCAAAATAGTATGTGAAAAAAACTTTTTTCAAAAAGTGGTATGGAAATAATGCATTTTCTCAAAAGAGTCATGTGCGAACGTGCGAATCCACAAATTGATTGACACGTGTCTAATATTTTAATATTAAAGTACAGTGGTTAGGTGGGGTTGGTGGGAGTTTGACTTTGAATTTTTGATTAAATGTCTAATATATCCTTCTATTAAATATAAATTAATATCAGATTTACATTCGCACATTTGCACAACGGATGTGCGAATGTGTACACGTATGTGCGAATGTGTACAACGGATGTGCGAATGTGCGAATAACGGATGTGCGAATGTGTGAAAAACGGATGTGCGAATGTGCTAACAAACTCAGATCTTCATAAAAAACCCAGATCTTCATCCAATTCATCATCCAAAACCCAGATCTTCATTTAAAAAAAAAAAAAAAAAAAAAAAAAAAAAAAAAAAAAAAAAAACCAATTAAACTAAACAACAAAAAACTCAGCCGAATCAACAACAAACAACATCAAAATTTTCAACATCCCCTCGCCTCATCTCAACAGAATCACAAGACTTAAACAAACACCAGCCATAACCTCAACTTAAACTAAGAATCGATTCGACTTAAACAAAGAACCAAAGATCTCAGATAATCTCTTCATATTTCAATCGATCCATTTATAATCAGAACCATAAGAAACTTTTTTCTTCATCGATCTATAAGAAGAAATACTTCTTCTTAATTTTCGAATCATAAAGATAGATCAAAACCATATTAGTTTCATCTTTTCTTTTTCATTTGGTAAATCAAAACAAGAAAAGAAAGTCAAAACACTACAAGGAAGAATGATCCTACCTGTGACCCACGTTTAAATCTTGATGTCATAAATACTTCGTGGACCCTTAATCAATCAATCACTACAAGGAATAGTGGACCCTTAATCAATCAACAAAAATAAATACACACACATATCTTTACCTTCCACCCCAGTGTTTGGATCGATTGGTTTTTTTAATTGAAGAGTTTTTTCTTTTATAGTGAGTAGATTTGTTTTGTTGAGAGTGAAATGCGAATCTGGGATTTTTGTTTGTGTGGTGAGATGGATAATATGATTGTTTTAGATCTGAATGTTGTGATAAAGAAGTGGGTAGAGTTTTGTGATAGGTGATGGATTTGTGTGGTGATAAAGAGAAGGGTATATTAGTCATTTAATCAAAAATTCAAAGTCAAACTCCCACCAACCACTGTACTTTAATATTAAAATATTAGACACGTGTCAATCAATTTGTGGATTCGCACGTTCGCACATGACTTTTTTGGGAAAAGTCATTATTTCCATACCACTTTTTGAAAAAAGTTTTTTTCACATACTATTTTGGTAACTAACCCCAAAAAAGGTATTAGTATGCGATATACGAAAAGTGGTGCAATTTTTTTTATTTTTTATTTTTAGTTATTATTATTACTATTATTATTATTATTATTATTATTATTATTATTATTATTATTATTATTATTCTGTTCTATTATATACAGGAACGACGCATGCTGTCCCTTTTCCTTTTCATGTGTGCTACAAGCTGCAAAATCCACAAGCAATCCACATCATCTTGGGACTAGGGGGACGAGATGCTGCAGGCCAGGAGACTGACGACCCTTTTCAAGGTTACGCATTTGAGATATTTTTACCAGAAAGGCTCTTCAATGTGCATGAAGTCAAGCAACTCTTAATGAGTGGGTTATGGAAAATAATAATTCCGAAGAAGAAGATAGGAGAGTGCATTCAGACAGTTGGAGGGAATTTGTTATTTTTTCATGCGAGAAAAATATGCAAACCGACCCTCTGGCGGCCCACATAGGATCGTGTCTCTGTTGCAACATATTAAGGCAAATCTGGAAGATTTTGCAGAAAGCTACTATGATGTTTGTTGATGCCTTAATGATTTTTGTAGTTGTTTAGTTTGCACTTGACCACGTACTTCTAGTGATGTTGTTTAGCTGGATGTTTATGTATGACTCTTGTATCATTTGACCTTTTCTGACTTTTGTTGAAGAGGTTGTCTATAATTTGTTAGTTTTATAGACATAAAATAGTAGTCGTGTGTTAGGATCGAACTCGAGATCACGGGATTGCACACATTACGTATGAGAACTAATTATTAATAATTAAATGTAAAATGTTATATTTGATTATTAATTATCACAAATGAGATAACGGACGTTAGTATTTAACGGAAGTGACTAACGGTCGTTAAATAAAATAAAGAAGGACTAGATTGTAATTAGTAGCTAAGAAGGATCCAGAATCACCTCCTCAAGGTGGTGGCCGATCGGTTTGATAAGGGTTAGGGGTTTCCTAATCTTAATCAAACTTGGGCTCTAAGATTACTAGCCTATAAAAGCAAACTCAAGGTTTATTTTTTGGTACCTCTTGTGCACTAGCTAAACCTTTGTTTTCTTTTCTTTTATCCTTGTGGTCGATCGGTTCTATACCCCCTCCAAGGGTTAGCCGAATTTTGTTAAAGCAAAAATAGTTTTGGTTTTAATTTTGTGATTAAAATAACTTGCATATTGTTAGTTCGGTTTAGTGCGTGTGTACAAGAACGTGGTATAATCACATCATTGATTATATCTTGGATTGAATTGCAAAACTTGGTAAGGGGCAATTCTTATAATCCTAATAACCCTAATTAGGGTTCTTCATTCATATTGCTCAATTGATTCTTGTTCGGGCTAGAATCACTAAGGTACGTTTGCTTTATGTTTTGGTTAATTATTATGTGTTATATGTATTCTATACGCTTCCGTATTATGTGTTCTTTGATTATGGTTTATATATATGATTGTCATGATGTTATAATTCCAACAGTGGCATCAAGAGCCGTTATAACATGTAATTAATTACCGAAACCACATAAAAATCAAAACTTGTTTGGATTATACACATGTTTAGATAATTCGATTAGGGTTTTATTTTCCAACTCAAACCCTAAAATTTTAATAAATTTCGATTTGTTTTTTATTAATTTAGGGTTTGTGTTTTGGTTAATTAATTTGATTAGAAACCATAGGTTTATAACATGTTTATGTGTAGTAAAGTGATCCTGTGCAATATGCTAATTGTTAGGTAGAATCCATGCAAACGTGCATGTTTGGCATGGATTTATGATTGTTTTATTTTTTTTCACATGTAAGTTAATTAATAGATGTCGAATTGGGGAAGACTCCAATTATATTAAGTAATCAATTATGTGCAACGTGGTTTAATTTTGATTAAGACTTACGCAACCAAACTAGTTTGGTGTATGTGGTCCATTGAGTACAATGAGCTCGAAAACCAATGGGAGTCTTAATTAAAATTAGACATAATTAAAACCTAGATTGATTATTAATAGGATATTGAATTAATTTGCATGTGGCTACATGTTTTTCATAATTTATTGTTAAGTTATGTGTTATTATTTAGTTGTTGTTTTTTTTATGTTAAAATTACTTGTTTGTTTAATTGTAAAGACATGTTTAAGCAAAGGGTATTTTTTAAATAAAAATAAAACGGACTAAATAATGGTGAAACATGAGTAATAAATTATGAATCTTGCAAAGTCTTATGTGCCGATAGTGGTTCGCTTCGCACGGTAATTTGCTCCCAGGCGAGACTATCAAGATTATACTTTATTACATAATTTTATAAGACTTAGAATCATAAACTTTTAATTCATTGATGTAACTGTACAAATGGTAGAAGCGGCGGACCTAATTTGACAAACTATAAAGTAGGTATAAGGAGGCTTGACATTAAATTGTCATCTGAAAGGGGCGCGTTTTTAATTAGCTTCGGCGGACGTTTGCCCCTCCGCTCGCCTGTGCGTCAATTAGAATTATCAAGTACACCATTATATGTACGAAGCATCTTAAGGCAAAGTTGTAAGTTACTCAACGCCTCATATTAAAACTTTGATGATTTAACTCTTAGCTTAAAATTGATAAAAAGGTTTTGAAAAACTTTATGATACGAAGATGTATGCATGCCTCTTCGTACATATTTTGATTGTCACATCAAAATTTATTACCCTTAAAAATTAAGTCAATGCCATCTAGTTAAAGAACACTTGAAGTTGTTATTTGGTCATGTGAGAGCTTGGACTAAATTTCAATGGAAAGGTAAATTGCATAATCTCATTGCTAGCAGATCAACTGATGTGATGAGATTATGGCAATTTGCAGTTTTTTATTTAGACGACTTAAATTGAGTTAAGTGAGAGCTTGAACTCAAGGCATAAGATGGGGATAAAACATGCTTATGTTGGAAATTGTTTGCCAATATAAATCCCATTGATATAGGAATTGGAAAATTGTTTGCCAATTATTGTACGACAGATTACCTTGTTATATACTTTCATTACTAGTAGATCAACTGATGTAATGAAACTATGATAATTTGGATCCTAGTTTTCAAGAAAGTACTATGGTTATATGAATATTTCCTTGGGTATTTTATTTTCTTGAAATTTTGTATTATCGAAAATACTAATTTGAACTTTCTTTATCTGTAGAATGGCTCAAAACAATAACACCAATATGAGTTCCGCGTTCAAGGCTTTCTTTGAACGGGAAAAATTGACTGGCACACAAAACTTCAATGATTGGTTTCGTTCTTTGAGGATTGTCCTGCGAGTACTTGACCAACTTGACTATCTGTACAAGCCTTGTTCTGATGAACCAGCTGCAACTGCTTCTGATGAAGTAAAAGCAGCATGGAAAACTGAGTATAAAGCACACAATGATGTGGCTTGTTTGATGTTGGGGGCAATGACACCTGCTCTAACAAAGCAGTTTGAGAATTACTTTCCCATGGACATGCTAAACGAACTCAGGAAATTGTTTAAAAAACCAACTAATGTTGAGATCTATGATTTAATGGAATCTCTGCATGGTTGCAAACAAGTAGAAGGTGAACCCGTGGGTGCTTATGTACTGAAAATGAAAGGTTACATGGATCAGTTACAAGCACTTGGCAAAATCTATGAACAAGATATAGCCATCAACTTAATCAATAGATCCCTGACAAAGGAATTTAGTGGTTTTGTTCGTAACTTCAATATGCATTGCGTGGGGAAGACAGTTTCTGAATTTTACGCATTGCTTATTGATTATGAAAAGGGTTTACCACCAATGACTACTCCTACACCCCAGGTACTAGCTATTCAAAAGGGTAGGATTAACAAGCCAAGTACGGGCAAGAAGGGCAAGGGTAAGGCTAAGGCTGATAAGGGTAAGCAAGTTATGGCTTATCAACCTTCACCTCCATCCAAGAAAAAACCTTCTAAGCAGAAGGATAACTCCAAGAAGGACCAGGCTTGCCACTACTATCATGTAGTGGGTCACTGGAAGAGGAACTGTCCTCTTTACATCCAAGAGTTGCGGGAGAGTAAGAATAAGAAGACTGGGCACTCGAGCGCCAGCACTTCAGGTACTTTACTCATGATTGAATTATTTACTCTAAATCATAAAATTAATTCCTGGGTATATGATACTGGATGCGGTATTAACATTTGTAATACGCTACAGGGGTTTAGAGTGGAAAGTGTTAGGAATATGAATATTCTGTTGAAGACTCGGTCACCCCGAGTACTTAGTAGCACATCATAGCTCGTAGGATAATTAGTAATACTATTAGTAGTTTAGTTATTAGTAATATTGTGGAGTGAGTCGGGTCTTTACCCACTGTCAGCTCGCTCCTCAGTCCACTAAGGACATATTATGTAGTACTATAAATACTCCCTTCCCACCCATGGGAAGGGTTGGACCTTTCATGATAATCTAATCTCATATTGTTTCTCTCTCTACAAAGGCTCCCAAACTCTCCTACCTCTCTCTAGAATATCTTCTATTCGATCCAAAACTAAGCCTCATACAAGTGTTTCTTGCATTGTGAATACCCTACAATTGGTATCAAGAGCCATGGTTAGGTCCATGAGAGTTGGTATTCATGGATTTGTGTAGTTTTTGAGGTGTTTTGGTTCGATTTGTTAAGTTACTAATATTTCATTTTGTGCTTTGTTTAGTGATTAAAAGTTGTTATACCCTGTACTTTCTAGCTTAGGAATAGTATAAGAGTAGTATTTAGTGCTTGGATTCACAGATTTAAGGTTTGTGTCGTGTTTTTGGGTGATTCGAGTGTTTTTCTTTCAAGTGTTCTTGAATGCGGTTTGTGTATTTTGGACGATCTTGAACGCGTTTTGTGTCACATCGGGTACGCGGTTTGTCTTATTACTAGTTTAGGCAAAAGGACAAACAGCATTGAAAGTGACGGGTTTGGAAGTTTGTGCCAACGCGGTTTGTCTCTTAGGCGCATACGCGGTTTGTGTCAACGCGGTTTGTATCTCCAGTGTGAACTCGGTTTGTCTCTAAGGCGCATACGCGGTTTGTGTCAACGCGGTTTGTATAAGCAGCGTGAACTCGGTTTGTGTCAACGCGGTTTGTATCTCCAGCGTGAACTCGGTTTGTGTCTACGCGGTTTGTCTCTGAGGTATGCATGCGGTTTGTATCAACGCGGTTTGTCTATCCAGCGTGAACTCGGTTTGTGTCTACGCGGTTTGTCTTTGCAGCGTGTACTCGGTTTGTATCAACGCGGTTTGTCTCTCCAGTGTGAACTTGGTTTGTGTATACGCGGTTTGTCTCTACAGTGTGAACTCGGTTTGTGTCTATGCGGTTTGTCTAGGCGGTTTGTATCCACAAGAGTGCTATTTGTCTAGGCGGTTTGTGTCTTGGTGATTTTAGAAATTCCCGCGAAAGATTCGATTTCTCGGTTAAATCACAAGATCTGTAAAATCCCGTAGTTACTATGGCTACCACATCTAACACATCATCAGAGGATATTCAAGCAGCAGGATCTGACACTCGTCCACCTATGTTAGATAGGACCGATTATGAGTCTTGGGCACAACGAATAAGACTTTACTGCTTGGGAAAAGATAATGGAGTTAACATTCTTAAGTCAATTGACGATGGACCATATCAGATGGGTACCACCAGAGATGTTGTTACAACTGGTGAAGATGGGACTGTGACTTGGGGCATAGACAGACCTAGAAACTACAATGATCTTAATGAAGAAGAAAAGAAGAGGAATGATGCCGACATTAGAGCCTCAAACATAGTCATTCAAGGTCTTCCAAAGGATGTATACAAGCTCATCAATTTCAACACTGAAGCCAAAGCTGTGTGGGACAACGTTAAGATGCTGTTAGCAGGGTCAGAACTCACAAAGGAAGATCGTGAGTCACAACTGTATGATGAGTTCGAGCATTTCAAAATGAACCCAGGAGAGAATGTCACAGACTACTATGTGAGATTTCATAAGTTGGTGAATGATATGAGGATGATCAGAATGACTATGCCCAATATCCAACTAAACTCAAAGTTTGTGAACAACATGACTCCTGAATGGGACAGATTTGTTACAGCTGTCAAACTCAACAAAGGTTTAAGGGATACCAACTATGAACAGCTGTATGCCTACCTACAACAACATGAGAAGCATGCTGTCTATGATCGGGTGCTGAGAGAAAAGTTAAGTCCTTCAACTACAAATGATCCACTGGCGTTCATGACAAATGTTCAACCGAAAATCCAATCATCATCCAACCCAAGCTATCATCAACTTCACTCACAAGTACCTGCTATGAGCTCTCAACTTGACTCAGGGTACTCTCAGACCAACAAAATGATTGACAATCTCACCAATCAAGTTTCATTACTGGTTCAACAGTTTCAAGCATCACTCCCTCAGACCAACAATCAGTTAAGGAATTCATCCAACCCACGCAATCTAGCAATGGTGGAGGATGGGAAAATTGTGGTTCAGAATGTGCAAGGGAGAGCTGGTAGAAACATGGGTCGAGGTTATGTGCAGAATAGAGCAGGGAATGCCAATCAGGGGCAAGGGAAACAGATCAAGTGTTATAATTGTGGGGGGCTTGGACACATTGCTAGAACCTGCAATCAACCTAAACGTCCTCAGAACTCAGATTACTTCAAAGACAAGATGCTGTTAATGCAAGCTCAAGAGAATGGAGCTGTATTGGATGAGGAAGAGTTACTGTTCTTGGCAGGAGATGGAGGAAATACATTTGATGAAGATGTGGATGAGAAACCTGTTCAGGATCTAGCACTTAATGATCCCAACATCTTCAAGGCAGATGACTGTGATGCATATGACTCTGATGTAGATGATGAACCTACGGCTCAAACAATCTTCATGGCTAACTTGTCTTCCCTGGTCTCATCTCCACGTCAAGTTGGTCCTTCTAATGCATCCGTGATATCTGAGGTACTAAAAATTTATGACACATATAATGTAGTCGAGGGACAAAAGAATCCCAAAGATGTACAACAGGCAGATGTTTCTGACACAACTACTGTTGACATGGAACATAACAATATTATTTCATATGAACAGTATTTGAATCACAACAACTTGCCTGATGTACCAAATGGTGATTCTTTTGTAAATAAAGATGTTTGTGTTGTAAGTAATATAGGTGCCTTAGATAATGCGTGTAAGTTAGATAATGCATATGAGTGCCATGAAAACAAGTTGCCTGTCCCTGATGATGACTTGATCACTAGACTTAATATCTATAAAGAACAAGTGGCTATGTATGAACAGCGTGCTAAGTTTGAGCTTAATGAACGAGAGCAGAAATTAGAAGGTCAAATGAGTACACTTATTAAAGAGTCTAGAGTAAGAGAAGAAACATTAAAATTAGAGTTGAGTTCTTTGAAAAGTCAGCTAGAACAGTCTGTCAAACAAAAACAGGAAGCACAAAAGTGTGTTGATACACTTAAGCTAGAATTCAAACAAAAAGAATCAACACTTTTAAATGATTTCTCTAGACTCAAGACGTTAAAAAATAAACTTGAAGATAAGTTGTACACACAAGACCAAACCAGACAGACTGCTCAAATGATGTATAAGCACAGAAAGTTAAGTGACAAGCATAGTGAAAGCAATGTAGGTAGATCTAAATTAGCTATTCATGAGATTGCTAAGATAGCCCAACCTGCATTAAATGATTCCAATGTGATGTTTATGCCTAATCATGACCCGCCTGAGCTTCTCTACACTAAAGAGGAGGAGGAGATGAGTGAGAGAACAAAGGAAAGAATGAATGAGAAAATGAGGGATCCCGAGTGCGTAGTCAGACGAATAATAATCAAACCCCATGACTATGGTGAGGAAAATTGTTTGACTGTGTTTGCTCCTCAAAAGAAGTTAACACCTGAACAGATTTTCTGGAAACAAGATAATGAAAGACTTAAGGTAGAAAAACTTAAGGCCAACACCCCCTCATTAGAAAAGTTGCGTCCATAACGGTGTATCCTCCCAATACACCTAGGAATTTGGTGCCTTTATCTCTTCCCACTGAATGTAAAACCTTTATTAGCTTATATGTGCTTTGGCAACTGTTTGCTGATTTCGATAAAACATGCAAGAAGAGAATCACACCCTCTGGTATTACTGAGGGGGAAAGGTGTTTTGAACATGCTAAAAGGTGTTACTTAACTGAGGTCATGCCATTCTTTAAGCTACTTAAAGAACACTTTGAAGGGTTGCAAACTGCCCTTAAAGCCGAAATAAAAGAAATGGAAGTAGTGTTTAAAGAAATGGAAAATGAGGTGAATGAATATGCAATAGAAATTAAGAGTCGAGAGATTGAAAGAAAGAACATACTCATTGCTAACGACAATTTGATTGCTAAATGTATTGCACAAGATGTATTTTACACTGTCACTGATTCTGCATTGTCTGCATGTCAATTTAATGAGTATGCTATTGCGTTAAATGTCACCCGGAATCGTGTTGTTGAGCTTGAGGGGGAGAATTTAAAATTGCTTGAAAAAATTCAAAATGATGACCATGAGAATATGGTTAAACGTTTTTCAAAATTAGAAGTTGAATATCTTAATTTGCAATTGAAACATCAACATTTAAATGAAAAACATAAAATATCAAATGACAAGGTATCCTTGGATGCTCCTGAATTTGATACTTATTTTGAATTAAGCAAACGAGATGAGACAATTCAAGCTCACACGAACACGATTCGACTGCTGAGGGCCCAAATTGCCCAATTGAAATCCAACAAGTGTGAAGTGTATGGCACCAATAAACCTTCGTCTTCAGATTCTCAGAATTTTCAATATCAAAACACCATAAATAAGTTACATTATGAAAATGAGTGTTATCGAGAAGAAAATTCAAAGGTTAAACAACATTTCAAAGAGTTATATGATTCTATTAAAGTTACAAGAAGCAATCATAATGATCAAATAACCTCTTTGACAAATGAAATTGAGAATCTTAAGGCTCGAGTGAAAGGTAAAATGCCATGCACCACTTGTAATTGTGATGCACCAAAGGCTATTGATAGTAAAAAGTATGATGTTGATGTTGGGCGTATTCCATTTAAGCTTAGAAATAACAGCCTTGCCCATCAAACATATCTCGATCATCTTAGAGAGGGCCTTGACACACTTCGTGAGGTGGTTGAAGAGGATAGGACTGATAAGCCACTTGATAGGGCAGTTGTCTATGCCTGCAAACTCACGAAAAGGATTCAGGAAAACTTAGAATATGCTATAGGCTCAATTCCTAAGTTTAGCAGCCATAGAGATAGATCTGTTGCATCATCATCTACTGTTGAGAACAAGCATGTAGCCTTTGATCTACCACCTATGACATCAGAACCCAACACATCTTTATCAGGAAGGCATGTGACAGAAAAACAAACTAATGTTTCCTTCGATGCTTCTACAGGAGTAAAAAGTGACACCCAAGCTAGCGAGTCAAGGTCTAGAGAAAATGCAAGAAAGGATAGGACTGCGCCAGCTAAGAATGATCACTTGAAGAATGTAGAAGCCCAACCTAGGAACAATAAGTTTACAATGAGTAGGATGAATCGTGTTGATTCTAGTATCAAAAGTACTGTAATTAATTCGAATTCTAATGCTGTCTGTAAAACATGCGACAATTGTTTAATTTCTGCTAATCATGATGATTGTGTTGTGTCCTTCTTGATGTCTTCTGCATTACCTCATGTTAAGAATGGTAGGATAACTGAAACATGCAAGAAAGCTTGGAAAGCTACAGGAAAAACATTTGCTAGCGTAGGCTATCAATGGAGACCCACTGGAAGGAAATTCAATTTAGGAAAACAGAGCACGTTACCTAAAATGAATAAGCATAAAATTGTGAAAGTTAAGGAATGGAGACCTACTGGAAGGAAATTCAATTTAGGAAAACAGAGACCATTACCTAAAATGTATATGCATAAAACTGTGAAGAATAAGGAATGGAGACCAACTGGTAGAATCCTATCTGTAGAGTCACAATGCCTTCCATCTAGGTCTTGTCCTGTCTCAAGTTCTGTCTCCTCAGTAAAGACAGTAGCATCTGTGAAATCTGTGGTTCCTGAATATGTGTGTGCTGACCAAATGGACCCCAATTGCACTTAGGGATCCACATTTTTCAGTTATTTATTGTTGTCTGGTTTCAAATGCAGGTCGTACAAATCGTCCTGTGGTATTTGGACTCAGGCTGCTCAAAACATATGACTGGGGATCGCTCACGGCTCAAGAACTTCGTGAAAAAGTTTATCGGGACAGTTAGATTTGGGAACGACCACTTTGGTGCTATTATGGGCTATGGAGATTATGTGTTTGGTGACAGTGTAATCTCAAGGGTATACTATGTGGAAGGACTAGGGCACAATCTGTTTTCTGTGGGTCAATTTTGTGATTCAGATCTGGAAGTGGCTTTCAGAAAGCATACATGTTTCGTCAGAGAATTGGATGGTATAGATCTCCTCAAGGGCAGTTGGGGAACCAATCTATACACCATATCGATTGAAGAAATGTTGAAGTCCTCTCCCATATGCTTGCTCTCTAAAGCCTCTAAAACAAAATCATGGCTGTGGCATCGTCGTTTGAACCACTTGAACTTCGGTACCATAAACAATCTTTCCCGTAAAGATCTTGTTAGAGGGATGCCCAGACTGAAATATGAGAAAGATCATCTCTGCTCTGCATGTCAACTGGGTAAAAGCAAGAAACAAACCCACAAGCCTAAAACCATCAACACCAACTTGGAAGTTCTTCATACCCTCCACATGGACTTGTGCGGTCCAATGAGAATACAAACCATAAATGGAAAGAAGTACGTTCTGGTGATAGTAGATGATTATTCTCGGTTCACATGGGTAAAATTTCTGAGAACCAAGGACGAAACTCCAGAGGTTATCATTAAACTGATAAAACAGCTGCAAGTAAGGCTCGATAAGACTGTCAGAATCATCCGCACTGATAATGGTACTGAGTTTGTTAACCAACAACTCCGTAATTTCTATGAAAGTATTGGCATCACGCATCAGAAAAGTATCCCTCGCACTCCTCAACAGAACGGAGTGGTTGAACGAAGGAACCATACTCTGGTGGAGGCTGCAAGAACTATGCTTATATTTTCAAAGACACCATGTTTCTCTGGGCAGAGGCTATTGCAACAGCATGTTACACTCAAAACCGATCCCTAATTCATCCGGTTCACGAGAAGACTCCCTTCGAGTTAATTCATAACAAGAAACCAGATCTTTCCTTTCTCCGTGTGTTTGGTGCACTTTGCTACCCAACCAACGATAGTCAAGACTTGGGAAAGTTAAGAGCTAAAGCAGATGTAGGTATTTTTGTTAGATACGCACCAGACAGTAAAGGGTATCGAATCTACAACAAGAGAACCCGTAAAATCATGGAAACCATTCATGTTACGTTCGATGAGCTGAGTGAGCAACCTGCTTCAGGACAAATTAGTTCTGGACCCGATCTTAACCTTTTGTCACCTGGACCCATTAGTTCAGGACTTGTACAGAATTCCACACCTGCAGATTCTTATGTGCCACCTACTTGTGAGGAGTTGAAGAAGTTATTCGATCCTATGTTTGATGAATACTTTGAGCCAACGAATGGAACCATCCCGAGTGAACCTGCTATACTTCCTATGACTGAGGTTCAAGCCCCACAAGGTTCAGAAGGCCCTACAGCTTCAGTATCAGTCAGTCACAATGCTCCAGCTGCCAGTCAATCGCCTTCGTCATCAAACGCTCAATCTTCTCCAGTAATGCAAGAATCTTCAGATAATCATTCTTTGGAAGTTAATCCTTTTGCTCCTGTTGATGAGGTTCCTTTTGAAAACATATTTCCTCCTGAACATTCATCAGACACATCCTTACTTGAAGAACACAGCACTGCTACGTCTGTTCATAACCCTCAACCTCACGACCATCTCAGGAAATGGACCAGTGATCATCCAATTGACAACATCATAGGCAATCCCTCACGTCCAGTATCCACACGTAATCAACTAGCCACTGATGCACTATAGTGCTTCTTCAATTTCGTACTGTCCAAAGTCGAACCAAAAGATGCCAAAGAAGCAATGACTAAAGATTGCTGGTTCCAGGCTATGCAGGATGAAATCCATGAATTTGATCGACTTGAAGTATGGGAATTAGTGCCTCCTCCAGAGCTTGCAATGATCATTGCTTTAAAGTGGATCTTCAAAGTGAAGCTTGATGAGTATGGTGATGTCTTAAAGAACAAGGCACGGCTAGTTGCTAAAGGGTTTAGAAAAGAAGAGGGCATTGATTTTGAAGAATCGTTTGCTCCTGTTGCTAGAATTGAAGCCATAAGAATCTTCCTCGCAAATGCTGCTAGTCGAAATATGATAGTCTACCAGATGGATGTCAAAACAGCATTCTTGAATGGTGACTTAAAGGAAGAAGTTTATGTGAGTCAACCAGAAGGATTCGTGGATACTGAACATCCTACTCATGTTTACCGCTTGAAGAAGGCTCTTTATGGGTTAAAACAGGCGCCAAGGGCATGGTACGATACATTGTCCAAGTTCCTCCTAGTGAACGGATTCTCCAAGGGTGTTGTTGATCCCACACTATTCACCAGGAAGTCAAGAAACCATCTACTGCTGGTTCAGATATATGTAGATGATATCATCTTTGCTTCAACAGATCCTAGTGAATGTGATAGTTTTTCAAAGGAGAGGAATTCCAAGTTCCAAATGTCCATGATGGGACAAATGTCATTCTTCTTAGGATTACAAGTTTCTCAAAGTCCCGGAGGCATATTCATTAATCAATCCAAATACGCCAACGAGATCTTGAAAAAGTTTGGATTCTATTCAAGTGAACCTGTTGACACTCCCATGGTTGATAGAACAAAGCTGGATGAAGATCCTTCAGGGATTCCAGTAGATATAACAAAGTATCGAAGCATGATTGGATCTTTGATGTACATCACGGCTAGCAGACCAGATCTTCTGTTTGCTGTGTGTATGTGTGCTCGGTATCAATCCAGACCAACCAAGAAGCATGTTGAAGCAGTGAAAAGGATCTTCCGATATCTTCAAGGCACGGTTCATATGGGTCTCTGGTATCCTAAGGACACTGCAATGGAGTTAACGGCTTACGCGGATGCTGATCATGCGGGATGTCAAGACACTCGTCGAAGTACTTCAGGAGGAGCTCAGTTTTTAGGGGAAAAGTTGGTTAGTTGGTCTTCTAAGAAGCAGATGAGTACTTCCATATCATCTACTGAAGCTGAGTACATTGCTATGTCTGCTTGTTGTGCACAAATCCTTTGGATGCGATCACAGCTTTCGGACTATGGATTCTCATACAACAAAATTCCCCTATATTGTGACAACAAAAGCGCCATTGCTCTTTGTTTTAACAATGTTCAGCACTCCAGGTCAAAACACATCGACATCAGGCATCACTTCATCAGGGAACAGGTGGAAAAAGGAATTGTGGAACTATACTTCGTGAGGACAGAGTTTCAGTTAGCTGACATCTTCACCAAGGCCCTGCCAAGAGAAAGGTTTCAGTTTATTCTCCCACGCCTTGGCATGAAAAGCATGACTCCTGAAACCCTCAAGTGTCTTCAGGAAGAAAAGGAGGAGTAAAGGATTGTCTTCTTATATCCTTGTAAATAGTTGTATATATCTTAAATCAAAAAGAAAAATACAAAAATATAAAATCTATAAAAACCATAAAAATCGAAAAAATCAGAAAATACCAAAAATAGTCCCTCCTAGGCATGTCTTCTGTTTATCGATAACATTTACGGATCTAGAAATGTCATTCAATAATGGCACGGATCCTTAAATGAAGCTCGAGCAGAAGTTATACTAATCAGTTAAAACATGTCTTAATGGCTTGCTATTACTTTAGATAGCAACCCGCGCTTCAAACTGGGGAAAGCACGTCGCCAAAAAGACGGCTGTTCCTCTAAATGGGTGATGTTTACCTAGGCATGGATTACTTTATATCCATGTTTCTTCGATTTGATGTACGTTTCAGTGCATCACTTCGTACATAAGAAGAGAAGTCTTCTTTTCATCAAGATTCTTTATCTTGTTTGATCCTTCAAGAGAGTCTTGATGTTACACAAGGTGGTAAATTGAACTAAATTTTTCACAAATACCCGTCGCTCAATTGAATGACTACAGCTCTTTTAATGGAAAACGGGTCATTAATTGAGGGGGAGCGTATTTGTTCAAATTTTCGACACCTTGCCAAATTTGTGCAAACATCAGCAGTGACACTCTCTCGTGGTTTCAAGGGGAGTATAGTATGCTCCAAAATCAGAATACAGTTAAACCTGACCACATTTTCTCCCAAGTTTTTTCTAA
The DNA here is from genome assembly GCA_021014915.2 of Artemisia tridentata subsp. tridentata. Classification (NCBI taxonomy): domain Eukaryota; kingdom Viridiplantae; phylum Streptophyta; class Magnoliopsida; order Asterales; family Asteraceae; genus Artemisia; species Artemisia tridentata. Next base: position 380,747,575 of record CP139505.1, read on the forward strand.
ATGTATTTAAATCAATTGGGATCACAAATCTCAAATGGTTTGAAATTTTTGATCGGGGGAGAGAATGTGATTTAAATAGGAAATTCTGATAAAATGTGATGATTTGGAAGTTAATGTATGCTCTCCCGTATGTGCTAAACCATTCTGTATATCAAGGCACATATTGAGGGGGAGCAAAATGTTTTGGTCATAAACGCAAGCTCTTCCATATGTGCTAAAATCTTTCTTATATCGATGCACATATTGAGGGGGAGCAAATGGTTTTAACAAAACAAAGGATTTGGCATCTCTCGTGAGCAAGGCTCAGACTTCACCAATGAATTGACGAAACTTGAATTGCCATCAATCGAAAGGATACGTCTTGGCCGGGTAATAATTTCAAGCTGGTCTAACCAGTGATGTAAGCGTGTCTCGAAAAAGATGTATCTGAGTAGAGTGTACCATTTCGAGAAACTTTCTGTGGACTTGACCAGGCCGGGTAATAATTTCAAGCTAGTCTAACTAGTGATGTAAGCGTGTCTCGAATCGGTCATGTTCACTGAAAGTTGATCAATTCAAAAAGTGCGAGCTCTACCTAACATGTGCAAATTTATAAAACAATCATCCGAGCACATGTTGAGGGGGAGCATTTGAAAAATATAAAACTCTCAAGTGTTTGCAAAAAATGTGTTTCGAAATCATGAACACTTTGAGAGATTTTTCAAAGATTTGGTTTGGAAATTGTGGAAGAAAACCAAAGGCCGAACATTGTATTTCATATAATGGAGTTATAAGGATGGTAAGGTTAGGTACAAGTTCCCACGATCCCGCCAGAGCCGGAGGGATCTACCCAGGGACAATCCACTAGTTAGTGTAGAAGTCCTTAGGTATGATTAAAAAGGAGAAATGTGTATAAGGGAAGAGTGCCGACTGAGATGGAGCTAACACTGGAATAAACCCAACAAGGTGTTAGTTATGAAGTCTTGGTAAGCACTGAAGGGGTTGAAGAATGAAAAAGAATTGTAAAGATAAAGGGTGAAAAGAAAGAAGCCCTCCTTACAACTTAGGCAGAAACCGGTTCAATACATATGCTGTCAGAATCACTTAGTTGATTGCTGGCATTGAAGACAAAGTATCATGGACCCAGTGATACGCTGCACAACCCTCCCTAGCCACTCAAGGTCCCTCAAAGGACTCTTGTTTCAATTGTCACGGAGTTCAATACATTCCTATCGTCTCTCTCACTCCGAGTTAGATGATATTGAATAGGTGGCAGTTCTCTCCAGCCTCCGCTCACTAAATCAAAACGCACTATAGAGTCTAGAGCCACGAGATGCATAATAAGATCTCATAGGAACACATGCCACTTCTACACTGGTTGTTCAACATTAAGGACACCAGCTGTAAACTTATGAGTCCTACGCAGATCTTAGCAATCTGCCAGAACATTTATGAGAGAATCTACTAATGTAATTCTCAATGATTGAATGGAAATTCCTGCCAGGGTCAACATCAAGCAGCCCTGAAAGCAGGTCACTTCGGTAATTCCTCGTGGATTACGCTTAGTGGTCACGGCGGTTTCAACCGGTCTACAGTCGTGGAGTGATCTCCAGCGACTCACCTAATCGTTGATTTACTACGGTAAAATCTTAAAAAGCCCTCTGTGGGTTTTCGATTAGGAACGGTCATGGTAAGGATTAGAGAGAGTTTTCACAATATGCTGTTGACTATCTCGAAGTCCAAACTTGTAAGTACCGGTCGAATTATTGCTAACTGTCGTATGCAGGAATATCTGGCGGTTGTAGCTGTGGAATGCTGTAGCTGGTTGCTGGTGTAGCTGGTTGCAGTAAAGATGCCAATCCTCTACCACATGTTCACACTATATCATCATTGTTACTCAACAAAGTCATGATCACCCAAAAGACCTTCAACACAGCTTCTGCTAACTCTGATGCAGAAGATCATGACACCATATAGTGTGAGCATGTCGACTCTAAGTATATGTCATCACATGGAGACTTACTACTGAAAGATGACTTGGAGACTCAAGTGGGATGATAACTCCAAAGAATCAACAAAGATCATCCAAGACAGAAGAAAAAGTCATCTTAAGATTTGCTGATGCACAATGATCAAGGAAATTGAAGAATCAATGAGTACGAGCTATGAAATCAAGATCCAAGGATGAAGTGCTAGAATTCAGAACATGACTTCCGGGGTGACCTCCCTTAGGGGGAGATTGTTAGGAATATGAATATTCTGTTGAAGACTCGGTCACCCCGAGTACTTAGTAGCACATCATAGCTCGTAGGATAATTAGTAATACTATTAGTAGTTTAGTTATTAGTAATATTGTGGAGTGAGTCGGGTCTTTACCCACTGTCAGCTCGCTCCTCAGTCCACTAAGGACATATTATGTAGTACTATAAATACTCCCTTCCCACCCATGGGAAGGGTTGGACCTTTCATGATAATCTAATCTCATATTGTTTCTCTCTCTACAAAGGCTCCCAAACTCTCCTACCTCTCTCTAGAATATCTTCTATTCGATCCAAAACTAAGCCTCATACAAGTGTTTCTTGCATTGTGAATACCCTACAGAAAGGAAGCTTGCCTATGGGGAGCAATATCTGCATGTGGGAAATGGAGCACCTGCAGCTGTTGAAGCCATAGGAACGTTTAATTTAGTTTTGCCTTCGGGCTTAGTACTGTTATTAAACAATTGTCATTATGCACCTTCAATTGTTAAGGGTGTAGTTTCCTTTTCATGTTTATTGGATCTTGGTTTTAATCACGTTATTAGCAGCAATGGAATTTCAGTTTCTTTAAATAATGTTTTTTATTTTAATGCAATTGCTGCTAATGGTGTGTTTGAAATTGATATGAATGATCATATGTCCAATAATAATTCAATGTATAGCATTAGTAAGAGAATTAAGTCTGACTTGAATTCGTCTTACCTTTGGCACTGTAGACTTGCCCATATAGGCAAGACTCGCATGAAAAAGCTGCAACACGGTGGGCTTTTGAAACATGTCAATGATGAATCATATGACAAGTGTGAGTCTTGTATTTCTGGGAAGATGACGAAGAAACCTTTTCATAGCAATATGGAAAGGGCTTCGGATCTACTTGGTTTAATACATACTGATGTGTGCGGACCACTTAGACATGTGTCAAGGAAAGGTGCTAGCTACTTCTTAACCTTCACAAATGATTTCAGCCGTTATGGTTATGTTTATTTACTTAAACATAAACATGAGGTGTTTGAAACATTTAAGGTTTTTAAAGCAGAAGTAGAATTGCAACTAGGAAAGAAGATTAAAGCTCTTCGATCCGATAGGGGTGGTGAATATTTAAGCCAAGAGTTTAAAGATTACCTAGCTGAGAATGGAATTGTCCAGAATCTCACATCTCCATATACACCACAACAAAATGGTGTATCTGAGAGAAGGAATCGTACATTGCTGGATATGGTACGATCAATGTTTAATCTTACAACTCTTCCATTATCCTTTTGGGATTATGCCTTAGAATCTGCGGTTCGTATTTTGAATATGGTTCCCACTAAGAAGGTAGATAAGACACCATATGAAATATGGAGTGGAAAGGTTCCGAATTTGTCTTATTTAAAGGTCTGGGGTTGCGAGGCGTATATAAGACGTGACTCAGCAGATAAACTCCAACAGAGATCTGTGAAATGTATCTTTGTAGGATACCCAAAGGAAACAATGGGTTACTACTTTTACTATCCTCCTGAAAACAAGGTAATTGTTGCAAGATATAGAGACTTTTTAGAAAAGGAACTTATATCTCAAGAATTCAGTGGGAGAGTATATGATCTGGAAGATGATCATATAGATACATTACCTTCTGAAAACACTAGCTCACTTCCTGTGGAACCTGAAAGTCTGGGTCCTCCACCTGAAGTTGAAAGTGTTCCCATTCGCAAGTCTTCAAGACATGTGAAAGCACCTGAACGTCTATGTCTTAACATGGAAGTTGAGGAAACTATATTAGGGGATTTTAATGAACCTCCTAATTATAGGGCTGCCATAGAGAGTCCTGAAAAGGACAAATGGGTAGTTGCTATGAATGGGGAAATGCAATCCATGAAAGATAATGATGTCTGGATTGAAGTAGACCTTCCTCCTAATGCCAAGGTAGTTGGGAGTAAGTGGCTCTTCAAGAAGAAAACTGACATGGATGGCAATGTACACACCTATAAAGCCCGTTTGGTAGCTAAAGGCTTTACTCAAATGTTTGGTGTTGACTATGAGGAGACCTTTTCTCCTGTAGCTGACATTAGGGCTATTAGGATTCTCATAGCCATAGCAGCATACTATGACTATGAGATTTGGCAAATGGATGTCAAAACTGCCTTCCTAAACGGTTGCCTAGATGAAGACATCTATATGGCGCAGCCAGAAGGGTTTGTGAATCCAAAATTTCCAAATCGTGTATGCAAACTTCAAAGATCCATTTATGGATTGAAGCAAGCATCACGACAATGGAATAAAAGATTTGATGAGGAAATCAAAAGGTATGGATTTACTCATAATCATGATGAGCCATGTGTATATTACAAAGCTAGTGGGAGTAATACAATTTTCCTTATCCTATATGTTGATGACATATTGATCATGGGAAAAGACATTCCAAGTTTGCAAAAGGTTAAGGCATATCTTGGAAAGTGCTTTTCTATGAAGGATTTGGGAGAAGCTGCATATATTCTGGGAATCAAGATTTATAGAGATAGATCAAGGCGGTTAATCGGACTAAGTCAAAGTGCTTACATTGATAAGATATTGAAGAGATTCAATATGCAAAATTCCAAGAAGGGATATTTGCCAATGGAAGTGAAACATTGCTTGAGTAGTGAGGATTGTGCTTCAACACCTGCAGAGGTGGCACGCATGAGTAAGGTTCCTTATGCTTCTGCTGTAGGATCTATTATGTATGCGGTGAGATGCACAAGGCCAGATGTGGTGTTTCCTCAAAATATTGTCAGTCAATTTTAAGAGAATCCAGGTGATAAACATTGGATTGCTGTTAAACATATTCTGAAGTATCTTAGGAATATGAAAGATATGTTTCTTGTGTATGGTGGAAATCCAGCTACAGAACTTGATGTTACAGGTTTCTATGATGCGTCCTGGCAATGTGACAAAGATGAAGCAAAGTCTCAGACGGGCTATGTCTTTTTTATCAATGGAGGAGCAGTAGACTGGAAGAGCAAGAAGCAGAGTAAAGTTGCGATGTCTGTAACAGAGGCCGAATACATAGCTGCTTCGGAAGCTGCGATGGAGGCAGGCTGGATTAGGAAATTCATTTCAGGGCTTGGTGTTATGGCTTCAATTGAATCGCCTATTAATATGTATTGCGACAATTCTGCAGCAATCATATTTGCCAATGAGCCTGGAGTCATGAAGGGCACCAGACATTTTCTACGGAAGTATCACTATGTTCGGGAACGAGTCCGCGAAGGTGAAATAAATCTCTTGAAGGTTCACACAGATGATAACTTAGCTGATCCATTCACTAAGGCTTTAGCGAAAGAAAAGTTTACTGAATTGTCAAATGGAATTGGACTTAAGTTAGTTAATAGTTTCATGCATAACTGTGTTTAGTATTTTAATAAAGGAATGTAAAACATTTATTATTTATTAATGAAATAAAGTAGCGGTTATGTTTATATTCATTATTTAATATTGTTGTCCTATTTTTTTTGCATGTTTTAATCCATGAATGATTTAGTTATTCTAAATGTCCGTTGTCGGTTAATGATATGGGAATATCATTATGTTAAGACAAATCCGAGTTTTGGTATAATATACTTGAAAGTGTATTGATGCGTTGTCATACCAAATTCACATGATATTCGATGAATTGAATATAGGACTTATCCCAACTACATGATATTACTTATGGATGATATTAAGTAAATCATGAAATAGTTATCCTCAGACTTGAGATACCAGATAACTGTTGTGAATGTAGTGCATTCTGTGGAACAATTTAACGCTATACGTAACTGGTAGTCATAAGGATTGTTTTCGGAATTGTTGCAAAGTTCATAAGTTATGCTCGTAGTCAAGATAGAATTTGTTCCTCCAAATTAAATTTTGGAGTTTAATACTGCTGGGCCCCTCGTAGGGTTGACAAGATATTTGCATAGTCGTGCCCAAGATCTCCCCTGAATATGTTCAGAAGATTTGGTGATCTTGCTCAATCATAAACAACGAGAAACAGAATTTTGAATTAAGATAATATCCATATCTTTAATTCAATGTGGTATTAGTAACAAAATGATAATAATAATGATGAATCATTAAAGGTTTTTCCAAGAGACCTACTCGAGTTGTACTAGAGGCATCGGCTGTGTTGCAAGACTCTAACCGATGTGATCACAACGATCACAACTATTATGATTTATGTCTAAGTGGGAGCTGTTAGTTTTATAGACATAAAATAGTAGTCGCGTGTTAGGATCGAACTCGAGATCACGGGATTGCACACATTACGTATGAGAACTAATTATTAATAATTAAATGTAAAATGTTATATTTGATTATTAATTATCACAAATGAGATAACGGACGTTAGTATTTAACGGAAGTGACTAACGGTCGTTAAATAAAATAAGGAAGGACTAGATTGTAATTAGTAGCTAAGAAGGATCCGGAATCACCTCCTCAAGGTGGTGGCCGATCGGTTTGATAAGGGTTAGGGGTTTCCTAATCTTAATCAAACTTGGGCTCTAAGATTACTAGCCTATAAAAGCAAACTCAAGGTTTATTTTTTGGTACCTCTTGTGCACTAGCTAAACCTTTGTTTTCTTTTCTTTTATCCTTGTGGTCGATCGGTTCTATACCCCCTCCAAGGGTTAGCCGAATTTTGTTAAAGCAAAAATAGTTTTGGTTTTAATTTTGTGATTAAAATAACTTGCATATTGTTAGTTCGGTTTAGTGCGTGTGTACAAGAACGTGGTATAATCACATCATTGATTATATCTTGGATTGAATTGCAAAACTTGGTAAGGGGCAATTCTTATAATCCTAATAACCCTAATTAGGGTTCTTCATTCATATTGCTCAATTGATTCTTGTTCGGGCTAGAATCACTAAGGTACGTTTGCTTTATGTTTTGGTTAATTATTATGTGTTATATGTATTCTATACGCTTCCGCATTATGTGTTCTTTGATTATGGTTTATATATATGATTGTCATGATGTTATAATTCCAACATAATCTACTACTTGTTTTGCCACAAAGGTTATTCCATTGTTATTCGAAGTTGGCTGTTGATCTGGGAGGGTAACGGTTTTAGAGGGTAATTTGCAACCCAAAACTAGTGCTGATTTCACCTCTTTTACCATGCAAGTAATCTGTTTACCTGAAACGATGCAAAAGAAAACGGGTGATACAATTATGCGGGAAAAAAAAAGTTGGTGATCTGGGTGTGTCGCAGGTGGGGAGGGTAATATGTCAAAACGCATAATCTTTGTTAGGACTGAAACAGGTCAAACCTTTCTACTAAAAATTTTTCAAGTTTTCGCGTCAAATATGATAGCAGGAACTAGATTATTTCATTAAAAATATATTCTTTGACGCAACTGAAGATTTTATTTTACGCGTTTGGCCTAATTAAGTACTTTGATTGAAGCTGCAACCCCTATAACAAAATGAACCCACCTGTGTAAAGTTGCGACTTGTGTCCTTAACTATCAACCAAGTGCGCAGCATCAGTAAATTGTCATTCTATGGGTTATCTATCTTCATTATTGCTTGCAGTTCCTGCTAAACTTAATCCAACAATGGGTCTTGGCTGGATATAACCGGATATAGCCGGGTCTTGACCGGATATGACCGGGTCTTGGCTGGATTTGACCGGGTCTTGACCGGATTTGACCGGTTCTTGGCCGGATTTGACCGGGTCTTGACCGGAAATGACCGGGTCTAACCAGTTCTTTCCCGGATATGACCGGGTTTTGGCCGGATATGGCCGGATTTGACCGGGTCTTGACCGGAAATGACCGGGTCTTTCCCGGATATGACCGGGTTTTGGCCGGATATGGATGGTTTTGACCGGGTCTAACAGGTCTTTACCGGGTCTTAGCCGGATTTGACCGGGTCTTGACCGGATTTGACCGGGTCTTTCCCAGATAAGCTTAAGGGACTTTAACTTTTTCAAGTTTCTTTGCTTTTCCCGTCACAAAAGTCACCAGAGGTAACTTCAGCACACCCATATGTAAAAAGTTATGATACTACAAAGTTGTAGGCCTGTTGTTGTTGTTACTTGTTAATATGATTATATGGGTTAAGCCCATATGTAAAAAGTTAAAGTTTGTGTTAAATAAATGGAAGGGAGAGGAAATTATTGTGTGTTGAGATGGATGATGGTTCAATTCCAGTTATCTTGCTCTATGAAAACATCTAAATTTTAATTTAGATAGATCTAGATTTAAAATTTAATGACTAAACTTTTATTTATTATGTTGGATGAAATTTATATGAATTTGACCACTGAACTCAATTTTGATTTTTATTGGTCAATAAGAATAATTTATTTCTCTTACATGACAAAAAAGAGCTATCTCATTTGTCCAATTGAAAATCCTCAAAAAATTTATTTCTCATTTTGTATGTTATCTCATTTCTATTTCATACTAGTTACGTTTTTAGGCCGTGTTAAGCAAAGGCCATTGCTCTATTAAAACAAGTAGAGTAAACTGCAAAAAATGTCCCTGAGTATATCAAAAAATGCAGGTTTAGCCACCGCAAAGATAAATCTGCAAATTATGCCACTACTATGGATGTTTGTCTGCAAATTATGTCCCTCGGCCTAACGATTGTTAGAAAATCTCGTTAGTTACTGTTTCAAGTGGGGGTATTTTAGTCATTTCACTCTTCCCGCTTTTTGTTAAGTATTTAATTATTTGTCCGCACTAGCACCAATAGACCCTATAGTTTCAAGGACATAATTTGCAACCTAAGTTCATCATATAAGCTACCATCTGGTTCGATCACTCATTCAGCCACCACTACCGATCAAAGTCACACCATATAACTCAACTAGTTTCCTCAACTAGCTCACTCCTTCCTTCCCATTTACACCATCACCTACACTCCTCTCTCACAAGTTACCGTCACTGTTCATCATCTGAAAAATGGTTCTTTATGCCCGTAGTCTTCAAGCTGTGGTCCGAACATCATGGACCAATAGGAATCCTGGACCTCGATTCTATGTATGCCCGACCTACGTAAGTTTTACTCTTGATCAAAACAAAATAATGTTACATTTTACAAGTCGCCTTTGTTTTCTTCATTTTATTTATAGTTCTTTTATTTTACAGAACTTGAGCTGTCCTTTCATTGGTTGGGTAGATCCTTCAATGTGCGACAGATTTCTTGATATCATCCCTGGTTTGCTTAGGACTAGGGATGCTTTGGAAGATGTTCTTGCATTAAAGCAAGAAATGGCTGACTATGAGGAGCACAGGGCAAACGAGGAGGAGATGCTGGCAAACATTGAGGAGCTGCAAGCAAACAAGTTGAGGAAATACTTGATCATCAGTTGGGTGTTCTTTGTAAGTGTGCGAGTATTGTGACAATTATGGGTTAGAAGTGATGGGAAAGTGAAAAAGAACGGAGATGATACGACACTAAGACGAAGGTCGCTACCACTACTTCCAATCCAACTAAAATCTATTACTATAAAGTTAAAAAAAAAAAAAAAAAAAAAAAAAAAAAAAAAAAAAAAAAAAAAAGCTATTAGTGAAATAACAAACACATCATTATGAAAAATAGGAAACATAATGACAATTTGCCAAAGTCTATCTTTTTGTACACTAAACCACCATTTTGAGGTAAATATAATGAAAAACTATCATAAAACTATTCGCTCCTACTTTATACAACTACAATAACATATAATCGCGTCTAAACAAAATACGAAGGAGGTGAAATGAAGATAGACCGTACCCCTGTCGTAGAGTAAACACGATAGTAAAAAGACTGCTTCCACTAGTGCTTATATGGATATGAATATACAATGCATAATCAAGGCATTACCAAAACAATAAGACTACTCTCTATAGTCACCTAACCCGTCACTAAGCCAAAATTATATAAATACTCCACTTTATAAAAACATATGCACAATATTCACTATACACACTCAAAATCAAATAAATAATGATAAAAACACCCATGGATGCCTGCAATTTTAGATAATTTGTGTGTCTTTATTTTTGGGTTTTTGGGTTTTGTTGCCAAAAACCTCACCCGCGCGCGTGGTGGTGGGTGTCGTTCCGCGCGCCAAGAAAACCAGTCTAGGGGGCAATTTGCAAATAACATGAAAGACGAGGAGTAGTGTTTTCTTACAAGTAACATTTCCCCCCTATTTTCTTACAATAGTAACCTTAAAGCCCTAGAATATTCTCTTCCGACCAAATTCTGGTATCCAAACATTAAATCTCAGGTAAAACATCATCTTTACTTTGTCAAATTTTGTTTCTGTTAAGTAGTTATAATTATGTAGTATGTCATTTGTTACTCTGCAATGCATCACCAATACTTTAGTTACTTTCAGTCAAGAAACAAAAGTTACTTCCTTTTTAGCATTGATCGTGTATAGTATCCCCGGACCCCAGCATACTGGGCCGGGCACGACTAACATCTTCAACCACGTAAGATCCCAATCCCACAATCCGGACAAGAACATCCCTGGTCTCTCAATGCCGGAGATGGAATCCGATGTCGACAGCTATCAGGCCGCGACTACCTAAAGCCAGATCTTGTGGGATTGTGTATTCCACTTGATCTGACATTCACCTACTAAGGTAAGGCACAACCATGCGCTGATCTGACATTTACCTACTAAGGTAAGGCGCAACCATGCGCTGCTCTGACACTTACCTACTAGGTAATTAATGCGCAGTGTCCCGAGGTAGCCACAGTAAGTATATGGGTAGTATAAATACCCCCACCTCATTAATTACCACACCTAACTGCATTTACTACACATAGTCCGCACTTAAATTATCTCTCTCAACAGATATACTTACTCTCACACCCGAGGCTAACCGCGGAACCCCCCTTCCGCGGTAAGACTAACGGTGCTACTTTTCTCTTAGCAGTTTACACAAAGTACTCAGTGCAAGATCTACCCTCCAAGAGCTAGTCTAACCTAGGTCTGGGAGTGTACCGAAGATTTGTACTAACAAGTTGGCGCCATCCGTGGGACCAGTTACACAAACTGCGTTTCAAAAGGAAGAAAAATCTACCATGAGCAATCAAGGAAACAATCCTTCTCCATCCCTGGAACCTTCCACCGTGCGTAACACTCGCGACACGGGAAAAGAGAAGGAGCAGGAACACCATGTGGAATCCCTCCCGGATGAAGCAATCAGGGAGTTTTGCGATCAGAACTACAACCGATTGCTGCCACTGATGTCCGAGAAGGTCCGTGCGGAAAAGCTGAATCAAGTAAGGACACGCCTTGATTTCGAGGATGAGTCGCGGGAAAACCCTTCCCCGCAAGGACTGTCCAAAAACTCTCAGTCAAGATCCCTATGGGAAAGAAAGAGCGAAAAGAGGCGGAAATCCAGTCCTAGTTACAGATCAGGGCCCTCTGAAAGCTCTTACTCCCGAAGCGTTTTCTCTAGACTTAGCAAAGAGCCTAGGGGCGGCGACAAAGAAACGGAATGCCCCCGATCTACCGTTTTTACCCGTTTGGGAGAAAGGAGGGGGGATGTTAAGACACGCCTAGGAGAGAAGAAGGCAGACGTATTCTCTAGACTTAGAACAAAAAGCCGTGCTAGAAGAGAGAGCAGAGATGAAGCAAAGCGTTATAGACAGGGTGGGCGTCCTTATGAGGAAAGACACCCAGAAAGCAGCAGGAGAAGGTCACCCAGCCCAACCCTCAGCCGCGTCCCTCGTTCCAGGGAGCATGGAACCGGAAGCAGGTCCATATACTCCGCCCATGAATGACCTCGGAAGCGGACACCTGTAGAAAGCGAGGACAGTGCGGGGGAATACTGGGAGGCAAAGTCTGGAAAGAGCAAAGGGGGGGGGGGATGATCTTTATCATCCCTATGATGTTGAAGACGCTAATCCGTTCACATTGAGGATTAGAGGTTTCAAATTCCCAAGAAGAACCAGAATGCCTAATAATGTCAAGACTTACGACGGGACCGGAGATCCGGAGGACCACATGAAAAGCTTCTGCACCGCGGCCAAAGTAGAGCGATGGGCCATGCCCACATGGTGTCGTATGTTTAACTCCACCCTCATGGGGCATGCTCGAATGTGGTTTGACGACTTGCCAGCAGAAAGCATTGACAACTTTGAGGATCTCAAGAAATACTTCCTGTCTTACTTTCTTCAACAAAAGAAGTATACTAAAGACCCGGTAGAGCTCCATCACATCAAACAAAAAGAAGGGGAGACAACAACAGCATTCGTTGATCGTTTCAAGGCAGAAAGCATGCAAGTAAAGGGTACCCCGGAATGCATGAGAGTCTCAGGGTTCATGCACGGAATTAACAACCCAGAGTTAATCAGGAGACTTAATGATAGAATCCCAAAAACCATGGACGAAATGTGGAAGATGACCACTGCTTTTGTCCGAGGGGAAACTGCCGCGGCAAACCTATCTAGGAAAAAACATGACCGTTCCTCGTGGAAGTCCGGCGAAGGAGGATCCCGGGCAACCAATAGTCAGCCTTTTGATAGAAAGACAGAATTCAAACAACGCTCCAGGGCAGACGGAAAGCGGGGTGATAGATTTACGCCCCTCACAAAAACACCAAAAGAGATTCTCGCAATGGATTCAGTCAAGTTCACGGCCCCACCGCCAATGTCAAGTCCGGCCGAGTCCAGAAACAAGGACAAATACTGTGATTTTCACAGAGAAAGAGGCCACCACACGGATGAATGTTTTCAATTGAGAAAACAAATTGAAGAAGCCGTCAGATCAGGACAACTGGCACATCTAGTGAAAGAGATTAAGAACGGGAGCCAAAAAGGCGGGACCTCCAAGAGCGGCAAGAAGGAAACAGCGGCTAAAGATAAAGCCCCGGCCATATTCATGATACAGGCCTTGCCGCGGAATGTGAAGCAGAAAACAACCTCTAGCGCCTATACCAATATGGAAATATCTTTCCCTCCTATAAGGGAGGATGACTGGGACGATCATCCGCTGGTGATAAAGGCAGAAGTAGGCGGATACCATGTGCACCGGATGTATGTAGACAATGGAAGCGCCTCGGAGGTTTTGTATGAACATTGTTTCAATCGCTTGAGCCCGGAAATTAAGAGAAGAATGATCCCGGCTACGACCCCCCTGCTCGGATTCAGTGGAGAGTTGTCATGGCCTTTGGGACAGATTTTATTGGAAGTAACCCTAGGAGATGAAGAGAACTCCTCAAGTGCCTGGATGAACTTCATGATTGTCAGATCACCCTCCCAATATAATGGCATCATAGGCAGACCGGGGATAAGACAGCTTAAACTCATTCCCTCCACGGCCCACGGCATGATTAAATTCCCCACCCAAGGAGGGGTAGTCACAATACATAGTGACAAAATCACGCCCATGGAATGCCAGATGGTAGCGGAACCGTCATCACAACAAAGTTTCGAAGAAGTCCCGGCCAAAGAAAGCGTAAAAGTTGCGATACATCCCAAGTTCGCGGACCAAACAGTCACCCTGGGGGGAAGCCTGACGAACCAAGGAAAGAAAGACCTATGTGATTTGTTGAAGAATAACTTGGACATTTTTGCTTGGCAACCGTCGGATATGACGGGTGTGCCGCGGAACATAGCAGAACATAGGCTTAATATCCGGGAAGGGTACGCGCCAGTAAGGCAAAAGAAGCGCGGACAAGCTCCTTAAAGAAACAAGACCATCAACGAAGACGTGGCAAAGTTGGTAGAGGCAGATATAATGCGAGAAGTCCATTATCACGACTGGGTGTCAAATCCGGTCTTGGTCAAAAAAAGCGATAGAACTTGGAGAATGTGTGTAGACTTCAAAGACTTGAACAAGGCGTGCCCAAAAGACTGCTACCCTCTACCGGAGATTGACTACAAAGTTGAATCTCTCTGCGGCTACACCTTCAAATGCTTCTTGGACGCTGATGATGTACCCTCCTAACGGGTCGAAGGACTCCCCTTCGAGCCCATAGAAAGCCCTCCCTTCGGAGGCCCAGGTTAACCTTCCAATACGTTTCATTGGCGTAAAACCATTCGGCTGCGAATGGTTACCATGTGGGAATCCGCCAATCGAAGCCCTAAGCCCTTCGGGGTATTCCTGACGAAGGGACTAACACGAAGGATCATCCAGACCTGGTCAAACCCACGTCTCCTCTATCCTTTGGCTTCCCGCCAAAACAGAGATCGTGGGCTACAAAGCCCTAGCGGTTACCACTTTCCATGGGACGCCCCCATGATCTCCGAACTATGTGCAACCGCCCACTATGTCCTATTTTCTCACCTATAAATAGCATAGTCGGGCCAAGAACAATGTAAGTAAATTTCAAGTTAACTTCACTCTCTAAATTTACTACCTACATTACCATCACGCATACTTACTCGCACGCCGGAGGTGGTTCGCAGGGTCCAACCCCTGCGCAATCACTTAACGTAGTGTCTTTGTATTTCTTATTCTCAGGTTAAGAACAAGCTTGGCGCAATCTCAACACCCCATTATTCCTTTGATCACCATCGAAGGCTTGGTTGACGAATATTTGTTCAATCAGTGGCGCCATCCGTGGGACCGCTACAATTGGTCTCGTTAATTCCGAGCTTTTAACCTACCAACCAATTTCACTATTATTCCGGCATGGATCAAGGGAGAGAAGATACTCCCCCGCCGGGCTTCTCTACCTTAACACCAATACCAGTCGACGACCCTAACAACCTTCCCCCAATAACCGCCTCCACTTTCACAACACGTTCTCACCCAGAAATCACAACCAACAATCATGCTTCGACATCAGCCAACCCGGAACCTGTCATTAGCCCAGCCTTTGTCGAAGCCAACCATGAAGTGTTAGAAACCCTTTTAAGGGCTCGCAACAGGCAAGTCAGGAATGCTGAGGTACGAAAGGAGTTGGAATACTCGAGTGAAGAGTATGATGAGGAAATGGAGATGGAACCTAGGCCTCCGACCCAAGGACCAACCCTGTCTGCCTTAAGGATTGGTTCTCCAGTTGGCCAAAGGCTAAGCAAAAGGTCTGTTGGTTTCGAAGGAGTCCCCGAGAGGGCTCCGACAAGGCGAGAAGGGGCGGTTGCTGAAGGCTCTAACGGTAGGAGTCAGCTTAGGGAAGAAAGGGGGATGACTTTACCTCCATTACTAGCCGCTCATCTTGGGAGAACTGAAGCCATGGTTCCGGTGCAGCCTTCTCACGCGTCAGGCGTAGAAGGCAATCCGTCTACAATCAATATGGGAGGAAATCTTCCTCCCAATGGTATGTACCCCCCGTTCCAAACTCAGTCTTATCCTCAAAATTTATATCCTCCCGTGAATGGACAACCTAATAACCCAAGCTTCCCTCAAAATTATGGGAGCATGCCCTTCGGCCACCCTATGGCGTACCCTCCATACGCCATGGGAAACAGTTACCCGTTTGCCGTGAACACACCTTATCAGTCCTACCCTGGCCAAACTCCTATGGGAATGACCCCAAACAGCAATCCATACAATACAGTCCCCATGTATGCACCACCTTATAATTGTCTATATTCAGACCCTATGGGTTCAGCTACACCCTTCGTTAGATGGATAGAAGATTACCCATTGCCTGATGGTTTGAAAATGCCTTCACATGTCGGGACTTATGATGGGAAAGGGGATCCGGACAATTTCTTACACTTGTTCGAAGGGGCTATCAAAATGCAAAAGTGGGTTATGCCGGTGGCCTGTCACATGTTCACATACACCCTTCGGGATTCTGCCCGTATTTGGTGGAATGGGCAAAAGCCCGGCAGCATCGTCAATCTTGATGATCTCAAAGCTAAGTTCCGGTCACACTTCAGTCAGCAAAAGAAATTCACAAGGACTCATTTAACGGTACACAACATCAAGCAAAAAGAAAATGAAAGTACCAGGGCCTTCGTTACTAGGTACACCGATGAGACTTTGCAAATTTTGGGTCTTCATGAAGATCAACGTATTTCTGGCTTCGTACATGGCCTTCGGAATAGGAGTTTGGTGGAATTCTTGTCCACTGACCTTCCGACAACTTACAAGGGCCTGACCGAGAAGACATACACTTGGATCGAAGCCAAAGAGGTATCCACTAATGGGGCTCCGATAGATAAAGATAGCAACAACAAGTTTTCGAAGCATTTCACGTGGGAAGGGTCCAAGAACAAGAACAAGAACAGAGATAGGTTCTCTCCGTACAACAAAGGCCCCAACCATGGTTTGTTGAGCAATCTAACAAAGTCTCCAAAAGAAATACTTGCTACAGAGAGGGCGGCCAAAGCTTTCGAAGCGCCTCCACGTATGACGAGTAAGGGTAAAAACAGGGATACCAGCAAGTACTGCCACTTCCACGAAGACAATGGCCACGATACGAACAGTTGCAGGGAATTAAAGAAACAAATTGAAGAGGCCGTAAGATCTGGGCAGTTGGCACACCTGGTAAAAGGAATCAAGAAAGGCAAAGAAAAGATGACTGACACTCAAATGGCCAAGGATACTAACCCTACCGAAGCCCCCATACTAATGATACACAGAGACGAAACCACTTTGAAAAGGAAGGTACCGGAGTCGGAAGCAAACAAGATAAGGGATGTAACGTTTTCCCCTATCTCAGGCAGGATCCCTTCGAACGATCCAGTGGTTATCAAAGTCCTAATTTTTGGCCAAGAAATAAGGGGAGCCTACATGGACTGCGGAAGCCCTTGCGAAGTCATATATGAACATTGCTTTCGAAAGCTCTCGTCGGCGGTCAGGTCTCAAAGGGTCAATTCGAAGAGGCCTTTAGTAGGGTTTTATGGTGAACGTTCGTGGCCCCTAGGGGAAGTTCCGCTGGAAATAACAATCGGAGAAGGCAGGATCGCAAGGACAGAAACCCTCATGTTCACTATCGTAAGGTCCGACTCTCCTTACAACTTGTTGATAGGGAGGACCGCTATGCAAAAGATGGGTATAGTAGTCTCCACTATACATGCAGCGGTAAAGTTTCACACAACCAACGGAATAGGGACGGTATTCTCTGAGCACAGTCCGAAGGATATCAAGAAAAAGATGGAAGGCTCTAAAAAGCCTCCGAATGATGTTATTGGAAGTGCGGATAAGGAAGAAGATATCGTCACAAAAAAGCGTCGTGCAGAACGAAGAATGGTAAGCAAAAAGCAATATCCAAATAGTTTCACAGCAGAATTGGAGAAGCCACACAAAGCCGAAGGGAAGATCTTCGAGGGGATACGTCCTAGGAGCACCAGAACTCCTCCGACACCGAGAACTGATGACAAGCTCTATGGCAAGGGTTATCGACTCAAGGGATTCAAATCCACTAAGTCGACAGAGCAAGAAGTCAAAATCAATCCTTCGAAATTCAAAGCAGCTATTGACCTGCCTGCTCCAAGATCATCGAAAAAACGTGATAACCCAAGCTCCACCAAGAGGCAAACTTTCGCAGAAGTCCTCAACAAAACGCCTTCCGGACACAGCCCAAATGGAGAAACTCTCCCAGCAGTGGCGGAAGAATGGAAATTATTTACCGACGGAGCCTCAAGCTTCAATGGTTTCGGAACAGGGTTAATCCTAATAAATCCGGAGAGAAAGGAGTACAGTTATGCGCTACGTTTTGAATTCAAGGCCACGAAAGATGAAGCAGAGTACGAAGCCTTGCTGGCTGGCCTTCGACTCGCAAAGGGTCTCGAGGTTCATAACCTCTCCATTTTCGTGGGCTCGCTTTTAGTCGCTGGTCAAATCAAGGGTTCTCGCAGAGCAAGGCAGCCAATAATCAAGGAGTACTTGAACGAGGTTAAAAAAGTCCTTCAGGGTTTCGAAAGATACAAAGTAAAAAATGTCCACTCAAGCCAAAATAAGAGGGCGGAGGCCCTAATCAAATTAGCATCGACTGCTTTTGCTCATCTACCCCGTGAGGTTTTAGTAGAAGAATTGGCCACCAGATCAATTGCAAGAAGCGAAACATTTGATGAAGACTCCAGCTGGATAGAACCAATCAAAATGTATTTGATAAGCGGCATTTTGCCCGATAAGTCAAAATCGTCACGAAGAATCAAAGTCAAAAGTCCACAGTACAGGCTCATAGGCAATAATCTCTACAAAAGGCGTCTTTCATCTCCTTGGCTCCGCTGTATCGAGTTAAAACAGGCTTCGATCATTCTCTGCAATGCTCATGAAGAGTTATGTGGAAGACACACAAGCCCTAGCGCCATCGCCGCAAAGGTAACAAAATGGGGTTATTACTGGCCAACCGTACTAGAAGATGCAAGGGAAGCAATCAGAACATGCACGGTATGTCAGACACACTCCAAAGCCCATAACCTGCTAGAGTATGATGCGACACCTAGCATGACTGTAAGACCCTTCGATCAATGGGGAGTCAGCATAATTGGACCCTTACCATTAACCCCCGGAGGGGTACAATTCTTGGTCATAGCCATCGATCATTTCACCAAGTGGGTCGAGGCCAAGCCGTTGGCATCAACAAAAGGAAGAGATGTGGAAGAATTCATGTGGGAACACATAATATTCAGATTTGGAATTCCACAAGTTATCACCTCTTACGAAGGGCCACACTTTGCTGAAGGAGTGTTCCCTTCTTTCTGCAAAAGCCTAAACATGAAGCAAAGATTCATTTGTGTTGACAAGGATATTGTCACCGAAATTGAGACGAAGTTAGGGCAATATCAGCATAAATGGCCAGATAAACTTCCCAAAGCCTTGAGGGCATATAGGAAGTTGTCCTTCGAATAAAAGCAAACGAAGCCAAACGAAAGAGCCTAGCGTCAAAGAAGAATTACGGTGACAAAAAGGACGTGGAAGCTCGAAGGATGGAAAACAAAAGATGTCGTGAACAAGTTTGGACATGATACAAGCTCTCGTAAGTCTTACATATAAGAACTTACCTTCCTTTAAAAAACATTTAGTTGTTTTCAATTTCATGTAACGTAGTCTTCTCACATGGGAAAAAAGCATTAATGGTAGGTGTCTAGTGTTCATTTTTTCAAATGATGTAATCCTCCCTACCCACTTAATGATATAGTATGTTTCCCTCAAAATCTCTTGTTTCGTTTTATACAACATAGATTTATCCAGCCAAGTACTTTACAAGTTTCAATGTCGAAGGATGAAGCAAGACACATGTCTTGTATAACATTAACATCCATTACAATTCACATTAGCTTTCCTATAAAGTCTTAGGGTACTTTAAGCCCTCTGTAACTTAAGGATAAAGACGGAGTGGGTCGCAACCCTCTGTCGCAGTCAAATTATACGATTGCATAAAATCTTGGTCCAAAATACACACAATAAGGTTATAACCTTAGGTTGTATGTTTACGTTCTAGTAATGAGCGTAAGAGAAGATAAGCATGGCATTAAAAAAGAAGGATACTCCTTCAAATTAAGAGTCATAAAGACTACGCACAGGCGAAGCCGTTTTCAAAAAAGGACAGTTGTTCAAAGTTATGGGACGAAGCCCAGACAAACCATTCAAACAGGCACTAGCCTGATAAAAGCACGCTAAATTGTCTTAAAGAAAGGCATCAGCCTTTAAGCACAAACAAATTGTTTCAAAGGGTACACGCCACCCTTACAGACTAAATTATTGCCAACATGGCAGCCTTCATTTGTTGATGGAAGAGTTTGGATCTTCTTGATGAGTCGCAGACTTAGGTTTCTCGGACAAGGTTCTTTTAGTTGGAGACGGAGGCTGTATACTCTTGGGTTTTTTGGAGAGGAGATCTTCGATGGAGGCTGAAGGATCTTTGGTTGCTTCGGCAAGAAAGGGGTAAACTGCAGTGGTAAAGGCATTACCAGCTTCATCATACTCCTGAACGGAATTTGGACGATAGTAGGGCACATCTGAAAGCACAACGGGTTTCTTAGTTTCGGCAATCTCTTCCAAAGTTGTGCATTTGCCATGGAATATGGCTGCATTCACCAGTTTACCCACAACCACTCCCACCTCATCGCTATGATATAATTCCATAGCAATATAGGGAACAACCTTCGATACGACCTCAGCCCTATCTTTTTTCAACCTTTGACATTCAAGCTTCAACCTATCAACCTCCTGACAACGTTTAGCATCCTGCTCCACTAGTCTAGTTCTCTTAACCTCCAACCCAGTACACTTGGATTCCAGGGCACTCACCTGGTTCTCATAGCCTACGACCTTAGCCTCCTCAAGAATTAACCTACCACATTCTGCCTGTGACTCCTTAAGCTGTTTTTCAAGACTATCAATCCTGTCTTGAAGAGCCTCATACCTTGGATGTTTCTCAAAGTTCTCCATGGCTTCATCGCATCTCTTCTCCAATTCAGCATAATTTTTCTCCCTCTCCTTTTCTCTGGCAACAACAGCAGCAACCTCCTCCTTCGCTTCCTGGACTCTATTAAGCAATCCCCTGGTGCGAAAGCTCAGATGACTGTCCAGCATTGCTTGTCGGATGTAACTTTTGTCGTTGAGATCGCAAAGTTCTTCAATGGACATTTCATTCATTTTCTTCCTCCATGAGGCAGGAGTAACATTCTCAACAAGCAAGCGGCAGGAGAGAGAGTTGGGCAATTCCTTCGTATCTGGCAAACCTTTAAGACGAAAGCAATATAAGCCAAACACGCAATATTACGGAAAGGAAGAAAGACTGGAAGAATTTTCGCTTACCAGATATGTCATCTTCATCAGCCAGTCCTTCCGGAGCATACATGATGGTCTTCCCACGAGACTTCTCTGTTTTTTGCTTGGTGGTTCGGGAAGTCGGGGTAGGAATGTTCAATTTTCTCTTGGGAGCAGCCTTTGCAGCCTTGGCACTAGTACCTTTTCTAGTCCGAACTCTATCAGCGATGCCGGAAGACCCCACAATCCTGAGCTGATCACCTCCGGAAGGGGTATCATCAGAATCACCAATGTCCTCCACTACCTGGGGGGCTTCCTCAGTACCAACTGCTTCGACAGGGGGGAGCACAGCCAGAGGCTTGGGTGGAGAGACATCAACATCATTATTATTGACAGAGATGGAAGGAGATCCCGCTCCGTAACTTGTATTTTGAGGGTCCCTTGGCATAAAGCTCACTTCCTTGGCACCTCCAGCCACGACAAAGTTTCGAAAAGCCATTTCTGCACAGGCAAAGGAAAAGAGATGAATATCAGCAGGTAAGTTATTTATTTATGAAATAAGAAATTATACATACTTTCTCCTTCACAAATAATTTCAGGAAGCAATGGAGACTCTTCCCAACTCTTAGCAATGCCAGCCATGAATAAGATGGGCTCAGGAAACGTTTGTACGTCCACTGGATGACGTGCAAGACGTTGATACATAAGTTCACTTCTCACCTCATAAGGTAACGGGTCATTGTATCGTTTCTCATCAAACCTATTCCCTTCGGCCAACAACTCAGGATACTCGGAGGGTATGATGGTACTCTCAATATAAAAAAAATTGACCTTTCCAATTTCGAATATTTGAAAAAGGTTTAGTTAATAGGTGTGGGACATCATACTCACTCCTTTTTGCAATAGTTACCCAATCTCCACCAGGGTAGAGATTGCAAAAGCCTCTAAACACAGTCAATGAAGGCTCAAAGCCATACGCTTTGCACATCACAATATAAGTTGTCAACTTGGCTAAACCAAATGGATTAAACCTTGAAATGTGCACCTTGTAATATTGCAAAAACTCCAAAATAAGAGGGTGGATGGGAATCCTAAAGTTTGATTGTGTAAACGCATGCACATACAAGCCTACAAATCCTTTCGGAGCATCAAAAATACTTTGCTTTTTACTGGGAAGCATGATTTTATATTCCAAGGGTATGGGATAATCATTCAGAAAATCAGACAATGCTTGTTTCGACAAGGTACAAGTTTGTTCTTTAATTATTCGTTTTGCAGCCATACTCATAAATAACGTAAGGAGAGCAAAGAAAGATGGTGGAATTTTACCTTTTAGATTCCAATGGAAGCACAATGACACAGAGTTGTGTATATTTTGGGCGGAGGTAAAAGTATTCTAGGGTTTAACGTATCGAAGATTAAATACTCATGAAATCTTTGATCATAACCGAACACGTGTACACTTTCTTTACTATCTAAGCGGATTTCAAATGGATTCTAAATTTGAAATGACGTTTTGCGACTACCAAAGAAGTGGCAATTAAGGGTTTGCAAGTGGCCGGATAATGATGATTTGCATTTAATGCGGAATTCAGTTAGACGCTTTCCTTTTTATTAGAGGGATAGAGTACTGCTTATTGCGTTTGAATTTATTTAAAGCACTTTATCTTCATTTCGTCCGAATTTGTGATAAATGGGATAGAGTGTATAAGGTTTTTTGAGTCGAAAGCAATTTATACTCGTACGTATATATTGCCTTCGACTGGGGGGCTTGATGATGTACCCTCCTAACGGGTCGAAGGACTCCCCTTCGAGCCCGTAGAAAGCCCTCCCTTCGGAGGCCCAGGTTAACCTTCCAATACGTTTCATTGGCGTAAAACCATTCGGCTGCGAATGGTTACCATGTGGGAATCCGCCAATCGAAGCCCTAAGCCCTTCGGGGTATTCCTGACGAAGGGACTAACACGAAGGATCATCCAGACCTGGTCAAACCCACGTCTCCTCTATCCTTTGGCTTCCCGCCAAAACAGAGATCGTGGGCTACAAAGCCCTAGCGGTTACCACTTTCCATGGGACGCCCCCATGATCTCCGAACTATGTGCAACCGCCCACTATGTCCTATTTTCTCACCTATAAATAGCATAGTCGGGCCAAGAACAATGTAAGTAAATTTCAAGTTAACTTTACTCTCTAAATTTACGACCTACATTACCATCACGCATACTTACTCGCACGCCGGAGGTGGTTCGCAGGGTCCAACCCCTGCGCAATCACTTAACGTAGTGTCTTTGTATTTCTTATTCTCAGGTTAAGAACAAGCTTGGCGCAATCTCAACACCCCATTATTCCTTTGATCACCATCGAAGGCTTGGTTGACGAATATTTGTTCAATCAGACGCATACAAGGGGTATCACCAAATACAAATGGCCGCGGAAGACGAGGAAAAAACCGCCTTTCACACAAACCAAGGAATATTTTGTTATAAAAAGATGCCTGTCGGATTGAAGAATGCCGGAGCTACTTATCAACGACTGGTGGATAAGGCTTTCAAAAAACAGATTGGGAGGAATCTCGAAGTATATGTGGATGACTTGGTCATTAAAAGCCATTCGGAGACGGAGATGTTAAGAGACGTAGAAGAAACCTTCAAAACGTTGAGGAAAATTAACATGAAGTTAAACCCGAAAAAGTGCACCTTTGGGGCAGAGGAAGGAATGTTTTTAGGCCATCTGATCAACAAAAACGGAATTGGGGCGTGCCCAGATAAATCCGCGGTGGTTGCTCAGTTACCCTCTCCCCGCACACTTAAGGAAGTGCAGAGCCTAAATGGAAAATTGGCAAGTCTCAACCATTTCCTATCAAAGTCAGCAGAAAAATCCCTGCCGTTCTTCAAGACATTAAAGAAATGCATCAAGAAAAGTGACTTTCATTGGACACCAGAAGCAGAGCAAGAATTTAAGGAAATGAAGAACCACATAGCCAACCTTCCTACCCTTACGGCTCCGCGACCACGAGAGGAACTACTAATGTACCTATCCGCGGCACAGGAAGCCATTAGTGCATTCTTGCTGGTGGAGAGAGGTCCAATCCAGCAACCCATCTACTTCATCAGCCGAACATTGCAACCCCCGGAAGCGAATTATGCCCCAATGGAAAAGTTGGTTCTGGCACTGATCCATGCGGCCAGGAGATTGAAGAGATACTTCCAGGAACATCCAGTGATTGTCATCACGGATCAGCCCATCAAACAAATGCTCGCGAAAATAGAAAAAACTGGGAGATTGGCCAAGTGGGCCATTGAACTGGGAGAACATGATATCAGCTTCAGGCCGCGGACCTCAATAAGGGGACAGGTGTTAGCTGACTTCATTGCTGAAATCCTGGAAGAAAAGACTCCGGCAACCGGTGAAAACGCGGAAGAATGTCCATATGTTGAGCCCTGGAGTTTGTACACTGACGGATCATCCTGCCAAGAAGGATCAGGAGCAGGCCTGATTCTCACAAACCCTGAAGGTGCGGAATTTACTTACGCGTTAAGATTTGAGTTTGATGCATCTAACAATGAAGCAGAGTATGAAGCACTAATAGCAGTTTTAAGAATAGCTGAGCAAATGGGAGTCCAGCACCTCTTCGCGAATGTTGATTCCCGGCTGGTCGCAAACCCAATTAATGGGGTCTACGAAGCCAAGGAAGAAAGTATGGCATCGTACCTGGATAAAGCCAAAGCCTTGATACAAAGCTTCCGCACATTCTCCATCAGACAAGTGCCGCGCAGCCAGAACAAACAGGCAGATGCTCTAAGCAAGATAGCCTCTACCAGTTTCGCTCATTTGTCAAAGCAAGTTCTTGTCGAAACATTGAAGGTAAAATCAATAGAAGAGAAGGAAGTAATGGCTGTGGTAGAGGAGGAAGAGGAGAGTTGGATGACTCCCCTCATAGCCTACATAAAGGACGAAATACTTCCAGCAGATCAGAAAGAGGCTAGAAAGTTGAAAATCAAGGCACGACAATACTCCGTTATTAATGGGGTATTATTCCGCAAGTCCTTCCTAGAACCATGGTTGCGATGCGTAGGCCCGGCACAGGCGAACTACGTAATCAGAGAGATCCATGAGGGCTCATGCAGCATGTACTCAGGACCGCGGTCTATTGTTGCCAAGGCAATCAGATCCGGATACTACTGGCCCACAATGCATAGGGACGCAAGGGAAATCATAAACAAATGTCAAGACTGCCAGGTACACCGGCCGGTTCCCAGGAACCCCCAACAAAAGTTAAATCCCATCACCTCCCCCTGGCCGTTCTACAAATGGGGAATAGACATCTGCGGCCCATTCCCAGAAGCCCCAGGAAGGATCAAATACCTGATAGTCGCAATAGATTACTTTACAAAATGGATAGAAGCCAAGGCTCTCGCAACAATCACCGGCAATCAGGTAAAAAAGTTTGTGTGGGATAACATCGTATGCAGGTTCGGACTTCCGGGGGAAATAGTCGCGGACAACGCCAAACAATTCCGGGACAACCCCTTCAAGGATTGGTGCGAAAAGCTCAACATCAAACAACGATTTGCATCGGTCAAGCACCCCCAGGCAAATGGACTGGTAGAAAGAGCAAATCGAAGTTTAGGTGAAGGAATCAAAGCAAGGATTGATCAAGGAAGCCGGGACTGGCTGGAAGAAGTTCCGCACGTGCTATGGGCACACAGAACTATGATCAAATCCAGCAATGGGGATACCCCGTTCTCTCTGGCATATGGGACGGAGGCTGTCATCCCCGTCGAAATCGGAATGCCATCTTTAAGGTGCGCTCTGTTTGATCCGATAGCAAATGACGAAGACCTGCAGCTAAATTTGGATTTAGTTGAAGAAAGAAGAGAGGTCGCGGCAATCCAAGAGGCCAAAAGCAAAACACAAATGGAGAAGTATTACAACGCCAAAGTCCGCAGCACGAGCTTCAAGCCAGGGGATTTTGTCTACCGGAGCAATGATGTAAGCCTTGTGGAAGACACCGGCAAGCTGGGCCCCAAATGGGAAGGCCCATATGAAATCGTGGAAGCTTTGGGGAAAGGAGCTTATAAACTTAAAGGTCAAGATGGTCGGGATATACCCCGGATTTGGAACATCCGGAACCTCAAGAAATGCTGTTTGTAATTAGGTTGTAAGCACTCCCATCTTTTGTATGCAATAGCGGGAGTCCATGTTTACAAGCTAAGTTATCTACTATGTATTAATCCTATAATTAATGATATGTGGGGTCTGATCAACTCCACAATTTTTCCCCAAAAAAATATTTTTACTGTCATTTTTTATATTCACATTTGCATGCATGTATGACTCGGATTACGAAATCCGGACGCGTAAGCGGCCTCACAAGCCCGGCATGAGGACATTGCACCTCAAATTATCTAAGGCATATAAGCGGTATTGCAAACCCATTGACCATATTAAACTATCCCCAGAAATCCTAAGTACGGATACACAGAGATAGTAAACTAAGTCCGGCCCTATGAGCCCCGGCAAAAACAAACACATAATGAAAAAACAACCAAGTGTTAATACACATGAAAATTGGTTAAGTTATATTCATTAGCCAAACATTTACAAGATACGCGGATGCATTCATCCGGATTACATTCACAAAAAGTCAAGGATTAAAAAGCTTCACAATAGCGCGGCAGGGTAGATATAGTCAAAATATCCCCCGAACAACAGCCGCACATACCTAATTCTGAGGATTCTCAGGGTTCTGGGAGTCAAGCATGGAGGAGTCAAACATGTCATCATATGTAACACCATCTCCAGCCAAAGAAACTTCCGCAGCAACACTGGAGGAAGGCTGAGGACCAAGGGGGTTAGGAAGCACGACGGCGAGACCCTTGTCAGAATAATCAAACTCCACCCCATACCTTTTGTTCTTGAACTCTGTATAAGTTGCAATGGCTCTGGGGCGGCGAGTAACAAACCGGAGCATGGACTCCGGTAAAACAGTCTCTTTCGTAACCGGAGCTTTGAAGGTAAGCTCCTCGGTCTTGGGATGACAATGCTCCTCCAAAACCAATTTCGCCATCAAGTACTCAAGTGGGGCATCCCGACACTCCTCCAAAGAATCCAACAAGGGGAAAGGCACTTTAGCCAACCTGACCACAGACTCATCATAACGTTGCTTGGCCTCCGGGTCATAGGCCTCTATCTGATCAAGTTTAATGCCTTGCGACCCATGAACAATCCAGGCCTCCAGCCCCTGGCGTATACCGTCCTTAATGGCCGCGGAAATACAACCACCAAGTCTGATCTTCAAATCCTCGGACTCTTTAAATTTTTCAATGACATACCTGAATCCGTGGCCGATAACCCAGCGACGGCCTTCAGCAGCCCTCAAAGTCTGAGGAAAGAGCTCCGTATCAAACTCTTCGTTAATAGCGACCAGCCTTCTATCCATCTCCGCAAGATGATTTTCAAAAGTGGCATGGGCAGAGCTCATACTCTCCTCAATAATTTTCTCTGTCTGAGTCTTAAACTGCTGCTCAAGGGTGCCGCAAAGGACTTCCATGCCGGATACTTTTTCATTCAGCACCTCCTTCTCACCACGAAGCTCTATAACTTCCGTAGCTAACCCCGCATTCTTCTCAATCATGGTCTCAACCGCTGGAGATAACCTTTTAACTTCAGCCCGGAGCTCATCCAGCTCCTTATCCTTGTCTTCCACTGCCGATTGCAAAGTACATACTTGGCCGCGGAGTTCAGAAGACCCAACAATTTCACCTTCCAGCTCAGCAATCCTGGTCTCCAAACCAGACACCTTCTGACTCAACTCCTCATTCTTGCCTTGAAGATCAAAAACTTCAGAAGCAAGTTCCGCATTCTTTTGACCAAGTTGACCCAGCTCCTCATCTTTAGTCTTAACGGCCACCTCCAGAGAAGATGCTCGGCCGCAGAGATCCATAACCCCGGCATTCTCACCCTCCAACTCGGACAACTTAGCCCTCAAATGAACAACCGCCTTTTTCTTCCCCTCAAGCTGCTTTCTCAACCTACCATTTTGGTATAGAGTGTTCTCTAACCTTAGTCGCACCTCAGAATTAACACAGATCTGATGGGTAGACAACAGATTGAACTCACTCATCAGATCTTCATTGGACATGTCCCTCATATCAGATGCATAGACCGGGGTTGCCACATTGTCAACAATGCTGCGGCAGATCCAGGGATCGTCCATCTTGAAGCCGTTGGTAGACAACCATTTGGGGACATAAGTGGAAGCAGTGTCCGCGGTCTCAACAGATACGGACTTCCCAAACTCATCAGAATCACTAGCATCCTCTTCATCAATTATCACATGACTGGACGAAGCAATCAAACCCTCAGCATGTCCGGACGGTTTATCCTGATCAGATACCTCAAAAGTTGGCATTTCAGACTCCACATTCTGAGACTCGTTAACATCCGTATGGGGAGTCTCAGAATTCCCCTCAGACCGCTCTTGAGTAGGTGTGTGGGAAGAAGAAGAGAGAAAAGTTGCATTCTTCATAATCCCCTCATCTGTATGAGGACCGGAACGGTTCAAGTCAGAACCTGACTCATCTTGAAGATCAACAGTATCGGGACCTTCCGCGGAAGGACCACCTGAAAAACAAAAACGTGTAAGTACGGATATATAAAAAAAAAAGAGAACAACACACAAGGATATAGTAAGCAACTCATACCAGATCCAGCCGTAACATCCTTGCGGACCATTCTCTTCTTCTTCTTTGGCGGCTCGGGCACATCAATAACCACCCTCTTCTTTCCGGCTTTCTTACCCTCCTTAGCCGCAGCAATCTCATCATGCACAGTATGTTGGACCACCTTTACCACGCCCTCGCGCGGTTGAAGAACACGCGTAGCGGTCTCAGCCCTTAAAGACTTCTCATCTTTTTCCAAGGTGCGTTCCCCGACCTTCACCTTGAATACGTCAGGCTGTTGGATATAAGAAAACAAGTCCATCTCTGCAAAGCAAAGCAAATAAGATTAGACGCGGAAGCAAACAAATAGAAAACGGAAATACAAGCGAGTCTATTCAACCCACCCGTTTCATCCGGCCGTAGAAAAGTCGGACGGGCACTATCGTCATCCCAAGTTTGGCTCAAACCTATGACATTCAGCAACATGGGACACATCCTAAAACCAACCGTGGATGCTACAACAGCCTCCATAAAGCCGCGACCTCTAAAGGCCGCGGAATGCAAATATAAAGTCTAGAACACTTGCTCTTCAAACAAAACAAGTATACTAGACTGGGGTGACTTGATCGTGTATAGTATCCCCGGACCCCAGCATACTGGGTCGGGCACGACTAACATCTTCAACCACGGAAGATCCCAATCCCACAATCCGGACAAGAACATCCCCTGTCTCTCAATGCCGGGGATGGAATCCGATGTCGACAGCTATCAGGCCGCGACTACCTAAAGCCAGATCTTGTGGGATTGTGTCTTCCACTTGATCTGACATTCACCTACTAAGGTAAGGCGCAACCATGCGCTGATCTGACATTTACCTACTAAGGTAAGGCGCAACCATGCGCTGCTCTGACACTTACCTACTCGGTAATTAATGCGCAGTGTCCCGAGGTAGCCACATTAAGTATATGGGTAGTATAAATACCCCCACCTCATTTATTACCACACCTAACTGCATTTACTACACATAGTCCGCACTTAAATTATCTCTCTCAACAGATATACTTACTCTCACACCCGAGGCTAACCGCGGAACCCCCCTTCCGCGGTAAGACTAACGGTGCTACTTTTCTCTTAGCAGTTTACACAAAGTACTCAGTGCAAGATCTACCCTCCAAGAGCTAGTCTAACCTAGGTCCAGGAGTGTGCCGAAGATTTGTACTAACAAGTATCCAAAAGAATGATATATGAATTTTGGGTTTTTGTTTTTATAAAATTTCTAGTTATAAAGTTCAAATCTTTATTACAACTGCTTACTTGTTTGTGAAACTTACACAAATGGACCTTATAGACCTCAAACTTGTACATTTAGGACCCTATGAAGTATGAACACTAAGTTTTGATTTTGGACCTCTGAGTCTTGAATTCGGGTTTTGGGATGTTATGATTGCTCATTTGAGGTCTATGGCTGTTAGAGTTATACTAGCATTGAAAGCGGTGTTTTGGCGGTGGACGTTAGTTTTTGTTTCGTAGTTTTGAGAAAAAAGAGTGTCTCAATCTTAAAACTATGGCCCGGAATGAGGTTTGGACTTTGGTTGTTGGGATATGTATGCTTTATATATTAGTAAGTATGGATATAGATAGACTGCTATTTTGTTGTAAAATTCGCAAGGTGGTACTCGAGCGGCCGGCTACCTTGTAGCGAGTAGTCAGCCTAGGCGGGGAGTACTCGGATTGGAATTTTAGATTATATGCTTTATAAGATCATAGCATTGTTGATAGGTCCATAGAAACATTAACACAATTGTTCAAGTACTTCAAACCGAGTTTTGACCGGATTTTGACCAATCCGTTTTTTTTGCTCTTTTTGCCTAAACTCGTTTCGGTCACTGACCTTCAGCGAGTAAGAGATGATTACTTGGCCTTGTAATCTCGAGTGTTGAATGAGAATGTCAAAGATCAAAATTTGAAATTTATGGATGGTTTTGGTAAATGGGAAGTTATAATTTCCTAAATCGGAAACTAGTGTTCAAAGGGTTCGAAATTTAAAAGGCTGGGGTGTAAATCACGAATCCCTTTAACTGGGCATTCAGGAATGTTGAGTGGTTCAAGATTCAGGGGTCCAAAACCGGAAACTAGTATTTTCAGTGATTTTTTAGTATTTTAACTGGACTGCTTTGAACCATGTAATAACATTACAAACCAGAGATTTTGTGAAAAACTCACATTTTTACTTTTAGACTGTAAATATATATAGTTAATAAATGAGTTTGTGCTTATGTTGACTTGTATTTGACTTAATTATTGCCTTTTAAGATGCACTTTTTTGGGAATTCCTTTAAGTAGGAATTTGGATTCTAGAATAGTTCATGATTCAGGGGTCGAAAATGGAAAACTGGTGTTTAATCTTGCAGTGTTACATTGGAAACATCTTAAATGAATGACTTGTTATTTCCAACTTTGTGCTCGTTTTACTTTCTATCCTCGTAATCGTTTTCATCCCAATGAAATTCTCATTTATAGCTAACCTGGTTTGTTTTTCCTTTGATCTTAGATGGCTTCCTCTATTGTTAAACGCGTTGCATCCAATCTCATGAGGGTCAGAGCGATGGCTTCATCTTCTCGCTTCTATAACACCAGGTGTTTCCAATATGATAAGCGTGACTCTGAGGATGACTGCATCCTAAAGTGTGACAGTAAACCAGGGTCTTTGGCCCATTATGCTGTCAAAAGTGTTAGCCTTTTAATGTTGTTAGATCAAATGTTTATATTATTTAGTGTTTAAAAGTTAAGACAATATTAAGTTAATTCTGTATTTAGTTTATGATTTGTATTTGGGTCGATTTAGGTCTGCTACAAGGGTCCAAAACGTTTAATCCAAACAGGCCCATAGTTGACAGTTATTTTAGAAACGGTTTTCTCTCAAACATCACAACGTTTGAGTGAAGCATTGTATCGATTAGGTTAGTATATATATGTGTAGAATTCTGTAATCAAAGGTTAACCCTTCACGTTTATTAATATAACAGAATCATTCAAGGGTTCAAACCCCATTCTCTTGTTCTTATTGTTCTTGATGATGATGCATACATGATGCTTGTTTGATTATTTAATGATCCTGGAAACTTGAAGTATGGAACCTGTGAAAATCCAATATGGTATCAGAGCGACGAGGAATCAAACAACACAACAATTCATGATTTTGATCATCACTCAAGATTCAAAAGCCGAGACAAACAAAGTTGTCTAGGGCACGAATTGTTTCAAATCAACGCATAGAAAGGAGACAAGCAACAGCAGGAACGACAAACAAAATTCACTTTTGTTTAGACGTTGGATTAATACCGTCGGGTATTAAGAAGGAAAAGGAATAAAAGCAACAAGATTGCTTTCGGTAAAAAAAAAAAGGGTTGTTGGAAGAAATACGGTGTGGAACAAAGAAGGAAAAGAGAAAAGGGTACACGGTTTTGAGTGATAAGTATGGAATGATTGCAAAACTTCAAGGACTAGATACCAAAGATGATGAAGCAGTTGCGACTGCATGTTATAAGAAGTTTGTTGATCTCATTGTAGTCTACCATGAAACTGCCCAAGTGCCTAGGGTTGAAAAGCCATTAGAGGTGGGAGAAGCAAGCAAAGATGATGTTGCCATGGACCTACCAGGCCAGAAGGATAAGGGAGTGAAGGATGGAGCAATAGAGACAAGTCAGAACCATTTTGGTGTTAGTCTTGGAGATGATAAAGAAGACAACATGATGGCAGTCAAGACAGCAATGAACTTTAGACATTGCTTGAAGAAACAATGAAGATCACTCAAGAGAATTTGATGCTAAAACATTAGGGGGGAAAATGTTAGCCTTTTAATGTTGTTAGATCAAATGTTTATATTATTTAGTGTTTAAAAGTTAAGACAATATTAAGTTAATTCTGTATTTAGTTTATGATTTGTATTTGGGTCGATTTAGGTCTGCTACATGGGTCCAAAACATTTAATCCAAACAGGCCCATAGTTGACAGTTATTTTAGAAACGGTTTTCTCTCAAACATCACAACGTTTGAGTGAAGCATTGTATCGATTAGGTTAGTATATATATGTGTAGAATTCTGTAATCAAAGGTTAACCCTTCACGTTTATTAATATAACAGAATCATTCAAGGGTTCAAACCCCATTCTCTTGTTCTTATTGTTCTTGATGATGATGCATACATGATGCTTGTTTGATTATTTAATGATCCTGGAAACTTGAAGTATGGAACCTGTGAAAATCCAATAAAAAGTGCGTATATCTGATTCCCATATTAAAAATCAACTATTTCCTTTGCACACCCTTACAAAAAAATCAACACATTTTCTACGCTTACAATAGTAAAGAAAAAAAAAACTTTACGTTTATAAGTGTGTGCTGTGTGTACAAATGTCAAATTTGTCCACACTCAGTTTCCTCGTGCCTCCTCTTGCGCGAGGAATTTAGGTGTAGACATATTTAATGTTTTCGCAATTAGATATTTGCTGTACTAGAGCTTCCTAAAAGTCATTGTTTAGTCATAATGTAATTGTTAATGCGTGTTTTACAATTTCAGGAGTGTTTGATCCTCGTGTCTCACCAACTAACAATCTGTTCCGTCTTCTAAACACGACGGATTATATCAATGGAGTCAAATATGAAACCCACAAGGCCGCTTGGTGGATTGTGGTGGAGGACGACGAAGCCCTTTACCTACTCCGTGCCATGACTGCTGATCCAAGCAAGGAGTATCCATCACCCCGTTTTACAGAATCTGAGGAATCTGTTCAACACGAGGAGTTCATGTTTGCAATTCATACCAATGATGAGAAGGGATCTGTTAGAGAGATGTACATGACCTCTCAATTACATGCTATGAGACAATATGAGTTGAAACAAGCCAATTCGGAACCTTTTGAGTATTACTTTCATGTGATGCATGACTTTAGCAGAGAACTCCCCAGATTGACTCAACCAGCAAGTGGTATCTTTTAACTTTTTTTCCCCTTAATACATACATAGTGTTTTTTAGATATAAAAAACTAAGGTACTTTTTTAGTTGCCCCGTTTTGGTCACTGTAGTGTGTTTGCACATCTGGAGTCGTTTAAAGATAACTTAATTTATGTCTTATTTAATGACTCAAACATGACACAGTCATCTTTTATGATCAGACGGGACATAAAATGACTGATTTACAAAAAAGTACAATGACTAAAACATGATGAATGAAAAAATATCAGTTACTAGTTTTATAATAATTTTTTGCAATAGAATAAATTTTAGGTATTGTTATGTGATGCACTAAAAGTGGTGCGATTTTTTTAATATTATGTTCTATTCTATACAGGAACCACGCGTGCTGTCTCTTTTCCTTTTCATGTGTCCTACAAGCTGCAAAATCCACAAGCAATCCGCATCATATTGGGACTAGGGGGACGAGATGTTGCAGGCCAGGAGACTGATGATCCTTTTCAAGGTTACGCATTTGAGATATTTTTACCAGAAAGGCTCTTCAATGTGCAGGAAGTCAAGCATAGCTTAATGAGTGGGCTATGGAGAATAATAATTCCGAAGAAGAAGATGTTGGAATATTAGAATCATAAACTATAAACTAATAAACCATAAACAAATAACATCAAAGCATGTAGCACAGCGGAATTAGGATCTACAATAACATATAAATAATTAACTAAAAAATTAAATAGATGCGTACCTTTTGATTCCTAGCAAGAACAAGGAATCACGTGATCACCAAGAACAATATATACCCTAATTAGGGTTTAGGATGGATCGACTTGTGTATAGTCGAATAGGGCAAGTCACAACAAGCTAAAGTAAGCTTGTACTTCGTTCTTGTACACACGTAATACTAGCGTTCCAATGGGAAAAGCTAGGTTCTAATTCACAAAACAATTCCACCACTTATATTGAAGCAAGATCGAAAATCCCAAGGGTTTGGGAGTGAGATCCGATCGGCCACAAGAGAAAAGGAAAAGAAGAGAAGTTGGAAAGCTAAGGAATTAGGATTAGTGAATAACAAACACAATAGGTTTGTATTTATAGCCAATCCAAACTTCCCCTCCAAGTCATAGAACCGAAACCCTAACCCATATGGTTAGTTCGGCCGATCCAAGCCCACACAATGGGTTCTAGATCCTTCTAACTTCCTTTTTCATTATTAGTCCTTTAACGACCGTTATCTCTAACTCCGTTAAGTACTAACTGTCGTTAAGTTAATTGTTTGTGAAATGAATAAATAAATATAAAATATATTTAATTATTCAAACCATTGAAACTCTTACGTATTGTGTGCAATCTCGAAGTCTCGGGTTCGAAACCGGTCATACAAATATTAATTTATATCCATTAACTCTAACAGCTCCCACTTGGATATTCATTAATATAAGCTATGTTTGGCGCGGAGCTTTTTGGAGCTTTTTGGGGCAATGAGCGGTGAGAATGAGCTTTTTTATTTTTGATGTTTGTTTGGTAAGAGAGCAATGAGTTGTAGCAATTTTTTAGGAAAGTTTTTTTCCCAATGCTTCATTTTGAAGCTGTGAATATTTACAAGAGCTGTGGATATATTCAATGACTAAAATACCCCTACCCCATCCCTAATAAAAACCTTAATATATATCACATAATATATCTTCGGTGCATAATTTTTTTTTTCTCTCAGTTGCTGTCACAGGTTCGTGTTTAATTGTCGCATATGTTTTGTTTAATGCAAATTTGCTGTTTGGTGGTTAAAAGTTGGTTGACATGCATGCTGCATGTTTATTATTTAATTGTTGCATACTTGATGAATCGGAGTTTATACATTTTGCAGCTAAAATTCATTGTTTTAAAGATGGATTAGTCTTGTAGATTATAAATATTTATAATCATCAATATTAGTATCGGTGCGAAATTTTGTTATACTGTATTGTTTAGGGTTTAATAAAGGCGTTTGTATGTAAATGTGAATCTGTACACACATTTTATGCTTATTGAGTTATTGTATCTGATGTATAAGTTTATGATTCGCTTTATTGTGCTTGAGTGATTGCTACATTTGAATTTGTGCATTAGGGCTAATGGTGTAGAATAATATTTTGCTTATGCCGTGGTTCGACACTTGTAAATGTCAGTTTTCATGTGAAATTTGTTATTAACTGTAGTGAAATTGTTCTGATTTTGCCGTTTCATGAAGTTTGATGACTAATTTCACATGACATTTTGTATAGTGAGTAATGTTATAGCATAGTGACTTACTAATGCCATGGTTCCACACTTGTAATTGTACATTTTTTCATGGTAAGATAGTTATTAACTTCGTGACGTACGTGGCTCGAATGCAAATAATGATGATACTTCTAGTGCAACATCTACCGAGATGAAACAGATTCGCAATGATATTGCCACTTCAATATGGAATGCACGTCGTCGGTAGTACATTACTAGTGTATAACGGTATTATAAAATGTCCAGCATGTAAACGTAACTTTATTATTTATTTAGACAATTTTCTATTGAAATATGTATATGTCCTTTTACGTCATTTTACATATATATAAATACAGCTACAGCTATATTACCAAACGTTTTTATTTAAAAAACAGCTACTGCTCACGGCTACTGCTCACAGCTACTGCTCACAGCTATTGCTCACAGCTACTGCTCACTGCTACTGCTCCTTTTACCAAACACAGCCATAGTAATGACATGGGTCAGTCTAGCTTAACCTTCCCAATGCCCCCAGCTTGATCAGAGTATGGTTTTCTTGGAAAAAACCACGTGATGATTATAATCATCATACTTATCCTTTTGTTTCTAATACCGCATTAATATGGATATAGATCTCGGTCATTCCATAATTAACAATTAGTTTCTCGTTTATACATAATTGATCAAGATTACCAAATCATCTGAACATCATTCAGATAGCCTTTGGGCGTGCGCACGCAAACATCTTGTCAACCCTACGAGTGGCCAAGCAGTATTAAACTTCAACACAAAGTTGAAGGAACAAATCCTTTATCGACTACGAGCGTAACCCTTAGATTTCACATCACCTCTGAAAATAGCCCTTGTAACCACCTTTTACGGATAACGTTAGACTATCTTACAGAAAATGAGCTACACCCTCGGCATCACCTGGTATCTCAAGTCTGAGGATAAATATTCATGATTTACTTAATGACGACGATCCATAAAGTATAATCATGTAGTTGGGATAAGTCCTATATTCAATTTATCCAATATTGAATATCATGTGATATTGGTGTCTCAACCTTACAGTACATTCTACCAATCCTCACATTTGTCTTTATTTAATGATATTCCCATATCATTAATCGACAATGGACAATTTAGAATAAATTAATTTATTCACGGATTTAAACATGCAAATATAGGATACAATATTAACAAATGATAATAAACGTTATCCGCACTTTATTTCATTAAAATAATATTGTTTATACATCCCTTATCGAAAATCTAATCCAACAGATTTACATGAAACTACTGGCTAAACGAAGACCAATACCCTGAGCATGTCGAGTAAACGTTTCCTTAGGTAATGCCTTCGTAAACAGATCAGCCATATTGTTATCTGTGTAAACTTTGAGTACATTTATTTGTTCTTGTTCGACTTGTTCTCGAACATAGTGATACTTTCTACGAAAGTGTCTGGTGCCCTTCATAACTTCAGGTTCATTGGCGAATGTGATTGCAGCAGAGTTGTCGCAATACACATTTATAGGTAATTCAATTGATGGCATCACTCCAAGATCCGAAATGAATTTCCTTATCCAAACAGCTTCCATTGCAGCTTCCGATGCAGCAATATACTCAGCTTCTGTAGCAGACATGGCTGTTGTACTCTGCTTTTTGCTCTTCCAGTCTACAGCTCCTCCATTGATGACAAAAATGTAACCCGTCTGAGACTTCATATCATCTTTATCAGTCTGAAAGGACGCATCGCAGAAACCTGTAACATTCAGTTCTGCGTCTGGATTTCCCCCGAACACAAGAAACATATCTTTAGTATTCCTTAAATACTTAAGAATGTTCTTAACAGCATGCCAGTGATCTTTCCCTGGATTTTGCTGGTAACGACTGGTCAAATTTTACGCGAATGCCACATCTGGCCTTGTGTATCTTACGGCATACATGATAGATCCTACTGCCGAAGCATATGGAACTTTATTCATGTATTCTACCTCTTCAGGTGTAGAAGCACACATTTCGCTGCTTAAGCCATGATCCACTTGCATGGGCAAATATCCCTTCTTGGAATTTTGCATATTGAATCTCTTCAATATTTTATCCATGTAAGCACTTTGGCTTAATCCAATTAACCGCTTAGATCTGTCTCTATAGATCTTGATTCCAAGGATGTAAGCTGCTTCTCCTAAATCCTTCATAGAAAAACATGTACTTAGATA
This sequence comes from Artemisia tridentata subsp. tridentata, assembly GCA_021014915.2. NCBI lineage: Eukaryota > Viridiplantae > Streptophyta > Magnoliopsida > Asterales > Asteraceae > Artemisia > Artemisia tridentata. The sequence continues at coordinate 380,785,480 of CP139505.1, forward strand.
AGACTCAACTTCATTAAGACTTGGTATATGATTTCCCATGATTAATATGTCATCGACATATAGGATAAGAAAAGTATTGTTACTCCCACTGACTTTGTGGTATACACATGGCTCATCGAAATTTTGAGTAAATCCAAACTTCTTGATTTCCTCATCAAATTTCTTATTCCATTGCCTTGATGCTTGCTTCAATCCATAAATGGATCTTTGAAGTTTGCATACACGCTCAGGAAATTGTGGATTCACAAACCCCTCAGGTTGCGCCATGTAGATGTCTTCATCTAGGCGACCATTCGGAAAGGCAGTTTTGACATCCATCTGCCATATCTCATAGTCATAGTAAGCAGCTATGGCTATAAGAATCCTAATAGCTCTAATGTCAGCCACAGGAGAAAAGGTCTCCTCATAGTCGACACCGTATGTTTGGGTAAAGCCTTTAGCCACCAAACGAGCTTTGTAGGTGTGTACTTTGCCATCCATGTCCGTTTTCTTTTTGAAGAGCCACTTACTCCCAAATACCTTAGCATCGGGAGGAAGGTCTACTTCAATCCAGACTTTGTTGTCTTTCATGGATTGCATTTCCCCATCCATAGCAACTTGCCATTTATCCTTATCAGGACTACTAATGGCAGCACTATAAATAGTTGGCTCATCAAGATCCCCTAGTATAGTTTCCTCACACTCTACGTTTAAACATAGACGATTATGAGCTTTTGTAGATCTTGAAGATCTACGGATGGGTACCACTTCAACTTCAGGTGGAGGACCTAAACTTTCAGGTTCCACAGGAAGTGTGTTAGTGCCTTCAGAAGGTGACGTATCTTCTTGATCATTTTCAAGATCATAAACCCTCCCACTGAATTCTTGAGATATCAAACTATCCTCAAGAAATTCGCCATACCTAGCCACGATGACTTTACTTTCTGGTGGGAAGTAAAAGTAGTAACCCTTTGTTTCCTTAGGGTATCCTACGAAGATACACTTAACAGATCTTTGTTGGAGTTTATCCGGTGAGTCACGTTTAACAAACGCCTCACAACCCCAAACCTTTAAGTAAGAAAAGTTGGGAGCTTTTCCAGTCCATAGTTCATATGGACTCTTATCAACCTTCTTAGTTGGAATCCTATTCAATACGTGAACAACTGTTTCAAGAGCATAGTCCCAAAAGGATAAGGGAAGAGTTGTAAGATTAAACATAGATCGTACCATATCTAACAATGTACGATTTCTCCTTTCAGATACACCATTTTGCTGTGGAGTATAAGGAGAAGTGAGTTGTTGGACAATGCCACACTCAGCTAGATAATCTTTAAACTCTTGGCTTAAATATTCACCACCATGATCGGATCGAAGAGCCTTAATCTTCTTACCGAGTTGTAATTCTACTTCATTTTTAAAGACCTTGAATGTCTCATTATGCTTAAGTAAATAAACATAACCATAACGGCTATAGTCATCCGTGAAGGTCAAGAAGTAGGTAGCACCGCGTTTAGACACATGTCTAAGTGGACCACACACATCCGTGTGTATTAATCCAAGTAGATCCGAAGCCTTTTCCATATTGCTATGAAAAGATTTCTTAGTCATCTTCCCAGATATGCAAGATTCGCATTTATCCAATGAATCATCATTGATATTTTTCAAAAGCCCATCATGTTGCAGCTTTTGCATGCGTTTCTTGCCTATGTGAGCAAGACGACAGTGCCATAAATAAGTCGAATCCAAGTTAGACTTGATTCTCTTATTGCCAATGCTATACACAGAATTATTTCCGTTGGATACACGGTTTTCCATATCAATTTCAAACACACCATTTAATGGAATAGCATTTGATGATGTACCCTCCGAACGGGTCGAAGGACTCCCCTTCGAGCCTATAGAAAGCCCTCCCTTCGGAGGCCCAGGTTAATCTTCTAACACGTTTCATTGGCGTAAAACCATTCGCCTGCGAACTGGTTACCATGTGGGAATCCGTCAATCGAAGCCCTAAGCCCTTCGGGGTATTCCTGACGAAAGGATTAGCACGAAGGACCATCCTGACCTGGTCAAACCCACGTCTCCTCTTCCCCTTGGCTTTCCCGCCAAAACAGAGATCGTGGGCTACAAAGCCCTAGCGGTTACCACTTTCCATGGGACGCCCCCATGATCTCCGAACAATGTGCAACCGCCCACTATGTCCTATTTCTCCCCTATAAATAGCATAGTCGGGCCAAAACAAAGTAAGTTAACTTCACTCTCTCAATTTACGACCTATATTACCATTACACATACTTACTCGCACGCCGGAGGTGGTTCGCAGGGTCCAACCCCTGCGCAATCACTTAACGTAGTGTCTTCGTATTTCTTATTTTCAGGTTAAGAACAAGCTTGGCGCAATCTCAACACCCCATTATTCCTTTGATCACCACCGAGCTTATAACCTACCAACTAATTTCACTATTATTCCGGCATGGATCAAGGGAGAGAAGATACTCCCCCACCGGGTTTCTCTACCTTGGCACCAATACCAATCGACGACTCTAACAACCTTCCCCCAATAACCGCTTCCACCTTCACAACACGTTCTCACCCAGAAATCACAACCAACAATCATGCTTCGACATCAGCCAACCCAGAACCTGTCATTAGCCCAGCCTTTGTCGAAGCCAACCACGAAGTGTTGGAAACCCTTTTAAGGGCTCGTAACAGGCAAGTCAGGAATGCTGAGGTGCGAAGGGAGTTGGAATACTCGAGTGATGAGTATGATGAAGAAATGGAGATGGAACCTAGGCCTCCGACCCAAGGACCAACCCTATCGGCCTTAAGAATTGGGTCTCCAATCGGTCGAAGGCTAGGCAAAAGGTCCGTTGGTTTCGAAGGAGTCCCCGAGAGGGCTCCAACAAGAAGAGAAGGGGCGGTTACCGAAGGCTCTAACGGTAGGAGCCAGCGAAGGGAAGAAATGGGGGTGACTTTGCCTCCATTGCTAGCAGCTCATCTTGGAAGGACTGAAGCTGGGGTTCCGTTGCAGCCTTCTCACGCATCAGGCGTAGAAGGCAATCCGTCTACAATTAATATGGGAGGAAATCTTCCTCCCAATGGTATGTACCCCTCGTTCCAAACTCAGTCTTATCCTCAAAATTTATATCCTCCAGTAAATGGACAGCCTAATAACCCAAGCTTCCCCCAAAATTATGGGAGCATGCCCTTCGGCCATCCTATGGCGTACCCTCCGTACGCCATGGGAAACGGTTACCCGTTTGCCATGAATACACCTTATCAGTCCTACCCAAGCCAAACTCCTATGGGAATGCCCCCAAACAGCAATCCATATAATACTGTCCCCATGTACGCACCACCTTATAATTGTCTATATTCAGACCCTATGAGTTCAGCTACACCTTTCGTTAGGTGGATAGAAGATTACCCATTTCCTGATGGGTTGAAAATGCCTTCACATGTCGGGACTTATGATGGGAAGGGGGATCCGGACAATTTCTTACACTTGTTCGAAGGGGCTATCAAAATGAAAAAATGGGTTATGCCGGGGGCCTGTCATATGTTTACATACACCCTACGGGATTCTGCTCGTATTTGGTGGAATGGGCAAAATCCCGGTAGCATCGTCAACCTTGATGATCTCAAAGCTAAGTTCCGGTCACACTTCAGTCAGCAAAAGAAGTTCACGAGAACTCATTTAACGGTGCACAACATTAAACAAAAAGAAAACGAAAGCACAAGGGCCTTCGTTACTAGGTACACCGATGAGACTTTGCATATTTTGGGTCTACATGAAGATCAGCGTATTTCGGGTTTCGTACATGGTCTCCGAAATCGGAGTTTGGTAGAATTCTTGTCCACTGACCTTCCGACAACTTACAAAGGGTTAACCGAAAGACATATACTTGGATCGAAGCAAAAGAGGTGTCCACTAATGGGGCTCCGATAGATAAAGATAGCAACAACAAGTTTTCGAAGCATTCTTCGTGGGAGGGGTCCAAGAACAAGAACAAGAACAGAGATAGGTTTTCTCTGTACAACAAAGGCCCCAACCATGGTTTGTTAAGCAGTCTAACGAAGTCTCCAAAGGAAATACTTGCTACGAAGAGGGATGCCAAAGCCTTCGAAGCACCTCCTCGTATGACAAGTAAGGGCAAAAACAGGGATACCAGCAAGTACTGTCACTTCCACGAAGACAATGGCCATGATACAAACAGTTGCAGGGAACTAAAGAAACAAATTGAAGAGGCCGTAAGATCTGGGCAGTTAGCACACCTGGTAAAAGAAATCAAGAAAGGCAAAGAAAAGATGACCGACACTCAAATGGCCAAGGATACTAACCCTACCGAAGCCCCCATACTAATGATACATCGGGGCGAAACCACTTCGAAAAGGAAAGTACCGGAGCCAGAAGCGAACGAGGTAAGGGAAATAACGTTTTCCCCTATCACAGGCAGGATCCCTTCGAATGATCCGGTAGTTATCAAAGTCCTAATCTTTAGCCAAGAAATAAGTGGAGCTTACATGGACTGCGGAAGCCCTTGTGAAGTCATATATGAACATTGCTTTCGAAAGCTCAAGCCTGAGGTCAGGTCCCAAAGGGTTGACTCAAAGATGCCTTTAGTAGGATTTTCTGGCGAACGTTCGTGGCCTCTAGGAGAAGTTCCGTTGGAAATAACAATTGGAGAAGGCAAGGTCGCAAGGACATAAACCCTCATGTTTACTATCGTAAGGTCCAACTCTCCTTACAACTTGCTGATAGGAAGGACCGCCATGCAAAAGATGGGTATAGTAGTCTCCACTATACATGCAAAGGTGAAATTCCACACACCCTACGGAATAGGGACTGTATTTTCTGAGCACGGACCGGAGGCTAGCAAGAAAAAAAGGGAAGGTTCTAGAGAACTTCTGAAGGATGCTATTAGGAGTGCGGATGTTGAAAAAGATATCGTTACGAAAAAGCATCATGCAGGACGAAGGGTGGTAGGCGAAAAGCAACCTCCAGCTAGTTCCACAGCAAACTTTAAGAAGCCACACAAAGCTGAGGGAAAGGTCTTCGAAGGGACACATTCTAGGAGTACCAGAACCCCTCAGGCACCAGTGATTGATGACAAGCTCTACGGCAAAGAATATCAACTCAAGGGGTTCAAACCCATTGAGCCAACTAAGCAAGGAGTCAAAGCCAACCCTTCGAAGTTCAAAGCAGCTATTGATCTACCAGCTCCGAGGTCATTAACAAGATGTGATAGTCCAAGATCCATAAAAAATAAGACATCCGCAGAAGTTCTCAACGAAACACCTTCCGGACACAGCCAAAATGGAGAAACTCCCTCGACAGCAACGGAGGGGTGGAAATTATACACTGACGGAGCCTCAAGCTCCGATGGTTTCGGAACGGGCTTAATCCTAATTAATCCGGAGGGAAAGGAGTACAGTTATGCACTACGTTTTGAATTCAAGGCCACAAAGAATGAAGCAGAGTATGAAGCCTTGCTGGCTGGCCTTCGACTCGCAAAGGGCATGGAGGTTCTGACCTCTCCATCTTCGTAGGCTCACTTTCAGTCACTAGCCAAATTAAGGGTTCTTACAGAGCGAGGCAGCCAATAATTAAGGAATATTTGAACGAAGTTAAAAAGCTCCTTCAGGGTTTCGAACGACACAAAGTAACAAATGTCCACAGAAGCCAAAACAAAAAGGCGGAGGCCCTGATCAGATTAGCATCGACTGCTTTTGCTCATCTACCCAGTGAGGTTTTAGTGGAAGTATTGGCCACCAGGTCAATTGCACGAAGTGAAACATCTGATGAAGGCTCCAGCTGGATAGCACCAATAAAAACATACTTGATAAGCGGCATTTTGCCTGATAATTCAAAGTCAGCGCGAAGAATCAAAGTCAAAAGTCCCCAGTACAGGCTCATAGGCAATAATCTCTACAAAAGGCGTCTTTCATCTCCTTGGCTTCGTGGTGTCGAATTAAAGCAGGCTTCAAGCATTCTCTACAAGGCTCATGAAGAATTTTGTGGAAGACACACAAGCCCTAGAGCCATCGCCTCGAAGGTAACAAAGTGGGGTTATTACTGGCCATCCGTACTAGAAGACACAAGGGAAGCAATCAAAGCATGCATGGTATGTCAGACACACTCCAAAGCCCGAAAACCATTAGAGTATGATGCGTCTTCTACCATGACAGTAAGGCCTTTCGGTCAATGGGGAGTCAGCATAATCGGACCCCTACCAGTAGCTTCCGGAGGGGTACAATTCTTGGTCATAGCCATCGACCATTTCACCAAATGGTTCGAGGCCAAGCCGTTGGCATCAACAAAAGGGAAAGATGTGGAAGAGTTTATGTGGGAACACATAATTTTCAGATTTGGAATCCCACAAGTCATCACCTCTTATGAAGGGACACACTTTGCCGAAGGAGTGTTCCCCTCTTTCTGCAAAAGCTTGAATGTGAAGCAAAGGTTCATTTGTGTTGACAAGGATATTGTCGTCGAAATCGAGATGAAGCTAGGGCAATATCAGCATAAGTGGGCAGACAAACTTCCCAAAGTCTTGAGGGCATATAGGAATTTGTCCTTCGAATGAAAGCAAGCGAAACCAAGTGAAAGAGCCCAGCGTCAAAAAAGAAATGCTGTGGCAACAAGGCATACAAGCTCGAAGGGCAGAAAAAAAAATGTTGTGAACAAGTTTGGACATGACACCAACTCTTGTAAGTTTTACATATAAGAACTTACCTTTCTTTAAAAGCACTTAGTTGTTTTTTCAATTTCATGTAACGCAGTCTTCTCACATGGGAAAAAAGCATTAATGGTAGGTGTCTAGTGTTCATTTCTTCAAATGATGTAATCCTCCCTACCCACTTAATGATATAACATGTTTCCCTCAAAATCTCTTGTTTCGTTTTATACAACATAGATTTTTTCAGCCAAGTACTTTACAAGTTTCAATGTCGAAGGATGAAGCAAGGCACATGTCTTGTATAACAATAACATCCATTACAATTCACATTAACTTTCCTATGAAGTCTTAGGGTATTAAAAGCCCTCTGCAACTTAAGGATAAAGACGGAGTGGGTCGCGACCCTCTGTCGCAGTCAAATTATACGATTGCTTAAAATCTTGGTCCAAAATACACACAATAAGGTTATAACCTTAGGTTGTATGTGTACGTTCTTGAAATGAGCGTAAGAGAAGATAAACATGACAATAAAAGTGGGACATATCCGACTAAATTAGCATTAATAAATGTTGATATAAATAATGCCTAAACACGTTATTAATATTTTTTGATATCTCTACGTTTTGATAATCACAAAATGTAAAATCATTAATCGGAAAATTATAACGTAAACAAGTATTTAGTTGTAAATATCTATTTCTACAACTCAAATCACTTAAGGTATGAATGAACTAATGCTTAATGCATTATATGATCAAAGGAACATTTTCTTAATAACTAGATTTTTTATAAAACATCAAAAACATTTTATATATTTTTGAAAAACATTTTTGGTATTAAATAAAAATGTTTAATCTTTTATAAAAATATGAATTCAAATTTTTAACCAAAATCAATTAAAATGTTCCAGAAAAACCTTCCCCACAAAAGGACAAAATTGGCCAACGTTCAGTAGGGGCGGCCCCCTTAATTTTGCTAGGCGGCCCCCTTAATAATTAAGGGGACCGCCCCCGCTCCAGTAGGCCTCCAGCTGTCCAGTTTTTCTCCTATAAATACCAGCCTTCTCCTAGATTTTTACTTACCTTTTGCACACTAAAACTTTCTGTTCTAAATCCTTTCTAAAACATTGTAAATCCTTTGATCATATTTTCTTAAGCATTGGTTTCTAAGTGATCCAAGCTTCCACCACCAAAAGTGCAAAAGAAGAACTCTACTTCAACTAGTGAAGAAGTGTTATTACTTACCTCATTCAATTGTGTTGTTGTGTAAAGTGTTGTGTAGTTGTGATAAGTAGATCTAAGTGTAATTACGTAGTGGTGTTGTAAAGTAGTTGTGAATAAGTAGTTGTGAAGTAGTTGTGAAGAAGTAGTCGTGAAGTAGTCGTGAAGAAGTCGTGAAGCCGTTGTGAAGCTGTCGTGAAGAAGTCGTGATTAAGTCGTGTAGAAGTTGTGTATAAGTTGTGAGATTGGTTCTAGCTACGATTAGGACTCGACATCTAGCTTTGTGTCGTTAAGCCGGTGTAAGCTAAAGTTGTGTAAGGTTTCTCCGCCATAAGGGAGTTTGTTGACATAGTGAAGAAAACTCTCGAGGAGTGGAGTAGGGCAAGGAAGGTGTCCTTGTAGCCGAACCACTATAAATCTCCGTGTTGTGGTTTGATCTTTCCATCTCTCTCTCTTATTTCATTATATTTACCTTACTTGCATTACTTATCTATATTTGTTTATATATGTTCATATTGATCAAGAGTTGAATTCACATAAGATAGAATCGAAGTTTTAAAAAGTAAACAAAAGTTTTCATAAATTAAAAAGACGTAAAACTATTCAACCCCCCTTCTAGTTTTCCACAATTGGTATCAGAGCCAGGTTAAACAAGATTTTTAAAATAAACTGTATTTTAAAACTTGAAACGATCTATGGAATCTGAAAAATATTTAGAAGGGCAATCTATGCAAAGACCACCACTATTTGAAAGTGATGGATTTTTATATTGGAAAAATCGATTCGAAACTTATGTGAAGTCAAAAGATCTAGATCTTTGGCATGTTATTACTAATGGTGATTTTTTACCTATTCAACATAATCTTGAAACTAAAAAGGATGAAATTGTACCTTTTGAAAAACAAAGTGATGATTTAAAAAGAAAACTTTCTAAAAATAATGAGGCTAAAATGGTTATTTATAATGCGCTACCACGTAAAGAATACGAAAAAATCTTTATGTGCGAAACCGCAAAAGAAATTTGGAATTCTTTACTAATAACTCACCAAGGTAATAGTCAAGTCAAAGATAATAAAATAGATCTTCTTGTTCAACAATATGAACAATTCACGATTCCGGAAGAGGAATCAATTGATAATGCATTTGCTAGGTTTAACACAATCATCACAAGTTTAAAGGCACTTGATGAGAGTTTTTCTAGTAAGAATTTTGTCAGAAAATTTCTTAGGGCTCTTCATCCAAAATGGCGAGCTAAAGTTACAGAGATTGAAGAATCAAAGAACTAGTCAACTCTTCAACTTGACGAGTTGATTGGCAACTTGAAAGTCTACGAAGCAATAATCAAGAAAAACTTCGAGATGGTTAAAGGAAAGAAAGAGCAAAGCAAGTCAATCGCGTTGAAAGCTAGGAAAGCATCAAGTGACGAGGATAGCTCAACCTCCGAAAGTGATGATGAAGAATATGCCATGGCCGTTAGATACTTCAAGAAGTTTTTCAAAAGACGAGGAAGATTCGTTAGACAACCACATGACGAAAGGAAAACACTCCAAAGAAACAAAGACGACAAAGGTAGCAAGAGCGAGAGGAAGTGCTTCAAATGCGGTGATCCAAATCATCTCATTGGAAGATGCCCTATGATGTCAAAGGAGCAAAACCAAAAGGCGTTCATTGGAGGAGCATGGAGTGACAGTGAAGAAGACGAGAAAGAAACCACAAAAGAGGAGAAGTGTCTTATGGCTAAGACATCAAGTGAGGTACGTTCCGAAACCGAATACTTTAGTGATGAAAATTTATCATTAGATGAAAAAGACCTAGATAACGAATATAATAGGTTATGTATATTAGGCCAAAAAGTAATGACTAAAAATAAATCACTAAAACACATAAATAACCAATTAGAAAAAGAAATACTAGAATTAAAAATTAAACTACATAACTTAGAAAAAGGCAAAGAAGTTCTTGAATGTAAGACATGTCAAGAAACTAAAAATGAAAACGAAATACTTAAGGAAGAAATTTGTAGATTTAACAAATTTGAAAATAGTAGTAATTCACTTAGAGATATAATAAGCATTCAAAGAATATCAGGAGATAAAGCATTCAAAGAATATCAGGAGATAAAACCGGATTAGAATTTAACTCAACTAAGGCTACAACTAGTGAAACTAAAAATGTAAAGTTTGAAAGTGAAACTAGTAATCAAAAATTATTAGAGTCAAAGCCTAAATATATACTTATAAAAGATAGAAAAATACCCATAGCCAATAATGAGGAAATAAAAGCTTTCTACAAACCATCTTTAAAAACCGAAGTAGAAAACTCTAAACCAAAGCTTAGGTCAAAAACACCTCCTCCTAGAAGACCACCTAGTCCTCACCCTCGGCCTAAAACACCTCAACCTAAAAGAAACCAAAATAGACCAAACCGTCATAACAATCGTTACCCAATGTGGAATTACCCGAATCCACCAAGCTTCAATCCTTGGGGAATACTTCCACCATACATGCATCCTAGTCAACTAAAACCCATTTTTGGTTCAAACAACTTTGGATCAATGAGACAATGGGGACCAAGTGGCTAAATCGCTATCTCATTGGATTATTGGTATCTCGTCCTTGATTGACTTCTACAAGTCAAACATAAACGCTTTGAAGCGCTTGAAGACCACACGTTGAAGACTAAAAGGTACGCCCCTCTTTCAGGCTCATCATTATGTGCGTAGATGTATGAACTAACAAATTGCATGACCCCATAAGTTTTTAATGCCTAGTTTAGTTAGTACTTGTATGGTAGTTAGTAGATAATCCCTTATACGTATACATAACATAAATATATATATATATATATAATATATATATATATATATATATATATATATATATATATATATATATATATATCCATATTATTATTATACTATATACATATATAAATATATCCGCACATAACCTAGATACATCATTTATTGACTATCTAGAACTAAAAGAAATTGTTCGTCCTCGAACCTTTTCTTCCCCCTTTGCCTTTTTTGAACTTTAACGTTCAACACGAAAATCTTCCGTGTCCACTATCACATAACTCATGGTGATGAAGAGAAGTGAGTTAAGTGGATTAACGTAGAAGTAGCACTTTGACCGTCGAGTCAAGAAAACTATGGATGAAACAAACTCCCGTCACCGCCAGCACCTATCTCCGTCATTACCTCATCATTTCTTAACTCCATTCAACATCCCGCGTTTTCACACAAAATATATATATATATATATATATATATATATATATATATATATATATATATATATATATATATATATATATATATAAATATGCACTTTTACTCTCACCCCCTAACACATTTGTCAACTTGACATCTTGATCATTTTATCCAAAATTCTCAAGAAATGTTTTCTTAACGAAATGTTAATAAAATGTCAAGTATTCCTTCCTCGTGCCATTAAAACCCAACGTATTTTTGATATATAATAAATCTATATATATATATATATATATATATATATATATATATATATATACATAAAATTATTTTGCTATCAGAAACTAAACCCGAACTATTTCCAAGTTTGGTAGGCGGCCCCCTTAATGTTTAAGGGGACCGGCTAGTAAACGGTGGCGGTCCCCTTAATAATTAAGGGGACCGGCCTACTGTAGCTCCCAAAAACGTTTTTCTTCCAAAAATCTTTACCAAACACCCCACTTTTCAAACACACCCATACTTGCTTCTGCTGTGAACGAACCTCAACTCAAAAACCATTCTCCAAATCACCATCTCCGACTAATTTCGCAAGGGGCAAACACTTGTATCTTGATTAGCAACATATTTTGTAAGTTTTCTAATTCACATTTCATCTAATTCCATTCAATTTTAAGTCTAATCATAATTAGGTCTTTTACTAAACTTTCTTTTAATCCAAAATTTGTTAAAATTAAGTCCAGAAATCTTATAACCAAATGCTCCCCATAGGATTAGAATGCTTAATCAACCTAGAAACTAAGTAATTAAAAAAAAAAAAAAAAAAAAAAAAAAAAAAAAAAAAAAAAAAAACATTAAGTGAAACTAATCACTCCTTTTCAAAACTAATCACATTGTTGAATTATGCCATAAACATCTGTTAAAACTAATCACATTGGTTTATTACAACTCACAAATCCTAAAAATATATTTTTCGAATCATAAAAAATGTTTTTGTTAAATATAAGAGAGTGTTTGGATTAGGAACTAGAATCATCGAAATTTAATCAAAATTAAGTTCATAACTACTTGTCAAGTTTATAAACACGCAATTAGTTGTTTTAAGTCATCAAGATACATAATTCATATTTATATTGAAATTTTACTAGTTATTTTCTTATTTAAAGGAGCGTTCGGCACAACATTTTGAAAGAAATTTTTGAGTCAAAATCTAAGTTACTTAACATAAACACTCGTAAGAAATAGCTAGATATACAATCCAATGTTTGTCCAGCCACATTTCAAAGTAGCTTATGACGTATAAAAGAACGTTCGGATATTTTTGATTTCTTGTCATAATGTCCCTATAACTATTCTTTAACATCATAAAATACATTTTAAGCGAGTTAAAAATTAAAAATAAGGAACATTGTAAACTACTTCTTAGGATTTAAGTTTTAGAGTCGAAGTATGTTTACGTTCCACATAAGTAGCATATATAATATATGCATGTCATTTTCTTATTTTTCTTTGTTGCTTTCTTGTATAGGTGAAAATGCCCAAAACTACAGTCGGTGATGTCTCAAAAACAAAAGAATACATTCCTAAAGTCTCTGCCACTCCAGGCATTTCTCCTGCTGTTGCTTGTTTCTATCGTCCCATTAAAGATAGAAACATTCATGAAGGGAGAGTTGTCTATCCATCGTTCTATGAATCCGACTATATCGAACGAATGTTCTCCAACGTTCGTCTTGATTGTCTCTACAAAATCAATGAGCTTATGATTCCCCGCTTTGTTCTTGACTTCTATAGCCAAGTGACGGTGCAAACCGATCCCAATGGTTGTATCCTCATATCCTTTATGATTCAACACGAATTCATTACTCTTACTCTCGCTCAATTTGGTCAAATTATAGGAATCCCCTACTCCGGTCAAGCTGTTTTCTCTAATGAGTGGGATCTCTCATCTCTTGAGCAATATCGATCTCAACAGGGTCCTTACTACTCTGAGATTCCATCATCTGAAGAAATTCGCCAATATCTTGGGCTAGATCGCGGTACGACTAGCCGGAGGATCAAGTCAAAAGATGTTGACATCCATGCTAACCAAATCCTCCTCAAGGAGTTACGCTCCGACATGAGGCGTTGGGAAGAACTCATTCGTGAGAATGCGTTCAGTACCGGTGGTCACCGTGATCATGTCACGACGAGCATAGCTCATATGTTGTATTGTATTGTTGCTGAACAGCCATACAATTTGGCATATCTCTTTGTCTTCCGTATCATGTCCGCCAAAAACACTCATAATGCAAATCTTCCGTATGGCATGTTTCTCACTCGCCTCTACAATCATGTCATGATGCATTATCCACATCTTCAGAGTCCAATTTATGAGTCTGTTCAACCGGTCCTTAATCCTCTTGTTCGTGTCCGTGAACGTCGCCCCCGAAGTGACAAGGGAAAATCTCGTAAATCTGTCTCACTTCCACCTCGTGGTTCCACGTCACATCGAGGAGACGATGATGATGATGATGATGAGGAGGAGGGCACAACACGTGCTAGTACCCCCATCACCTAGGACCTTCGTTCAAAATCTTCCGGATCTTGATTACACCGAGTATCAAGTTCCTTCTCCTTCCGAACGAACAGACGAACTGCTATTTGAAAGACAAACCGAACTACTCAACACCACACAGCAGATGCACCAAGAAGTACGAGGCGGTTTCAAGTCAATTGGAAAGACACTTGGAAGGATGTTTGGAAAGAAGAAGAAATAGACATGTTTGATGAGTGTTTAGTTGATTTTTATTGATGTTGTGATTAGACACTTATATGTAGTATCATTATCTTAACATTTGCTTGCTATGACTTTTATTATGTTAGATGATAAACTTATTAGAACTAAGCTACTAGTTTATTTGAAATTATATGACTATGCTTCTAATATGATTTTTTTTTCTAGTCTTAAATATGTATATTATTTATTTTAATATGCAATTGATAATATTTAATCATTCTTGATGTACATGATCCAAATGGAACTTGCTGCAAAAACACCCTCAAAATGACCTTTTTCTGGAAAATTTTCAAATTTGGTCGCCTGGGAAATCACCAGATGGGCGGCCCCCTTAATTCCCTAGGCGGTCCCCTTAATTTTTAAGGGGGCCGCCCAACAATTAAGGGGACCGGCCATCTGGACAGTAAAATTTACTGTTTTCTTTTGCATCTTGTGACCACTTTTACCTAGCCCCAACTACCATTTCTCCTTATGGACGAACTGGTATTGGAATCTTTCTACAAAACCTCAAATATCAACCTAAACAAACCACATTTTCATACTATAAATTCCCTCCATACAATCACCTCTCATTCAATCATCCTTCATCATCCAAAACCACCATGTTATCACCAAAACCCTCCATCTCTAAGACTCCAAGGAAGCAAAGACTTGTTATCATACCACCAAAACAACCTTTCATAGACCTAACCCAAGATGACATCAAAACTCCATCACCACCACCTCAAAATTCATCCCCAAGTGCACCTAATGCACCATCAAAAACACCATCCACCCATGGAGCTTCATCTTCCTCCATTCCATCCACTTCATCCATCAATGACTACATCCACACTCACCTAACATCATCACCAAGAGCATCATCACCACCATCCACTCAAGAACCTTCATACACCCAACTTGCCATTTCCTTATCACCCATCACACCCCTTGATGCTCACTTTTCACCATCACCAACCCCACAACCATTCTTTCCTATACCTTGGGCAATGCTTGAAGCCCATGGTGATAATTGTCTTTGTTGCATCCATAACCGGACCTTAATCTTTGGTCTTAGAGATGAGATACACTACATGTTTTCATCTCTTGAAAACATGATTGCCAACCCACCACCACCACCTCCTCCACCTCCTTCACCCACTACACCACCACCACCTCCATTTTCACCCAATTAAGCATATGCAATGCTTAAAAATAATTTTTCAAAACCTTCTTGTAAGCAAGCTCCATGGAAGACCATGTACTTCTAGGACGATTATGTAGTTTCATTAGTTGTTTTTGTTTGTATGCTTGCATGCTTCATGTTGTAATCTTTTGGTTGTGTATTTATACACAACACTTTTATTAAATGAATGATCTTATTCTATATGCTTGCTTATTGTTGTTACATATACTTGTGCTTCTAACATTTTTTTTGCAAGCGTTCCATAGCTCGTTTCCTTGGTGCCCCCAAACGAGGGGGAGTTCTCGTCCCGACAAATTTGATTCTAAAACTTGTCGGCTTAACCTTTTTGATTCTACAAAAAGGGGGAGAAATAGATGTAAACTCACTAAATACTTGTCTAAAAACTAATTTTTAGATTTAATGAGTTTAGATTTTGTAATCATCAAAAAGGGGGAGATTGTTGATATAAATAATGCCTAAACACGTTATTAATATTTTTCGATATCTCTACGTTTTGATAATCACAAAATGTAAAATCATTAATCGGAAAATTATGACGTAAACAAGTATTTAGTTGTAAATATCTATTTCTACAACTCAAATCACTTAAGGTATGAATGAACTAATGCTTAATGCATTATATGATCAAAGGAACATTTTCTTAATAACTAGATTTTTTATAAAACATCAAAAACATTTTATATATTTTTGAAAAACATTTTTGGTATTAAATAAAAATGTTTAATCTTTTATAAAAATATAAATTCAAATTTTTAACCAAAATCAGTTAAAATGTTCCAGAAAAACGTTCCCCACAAAAGGACAAAATTGGCCAACGTTCAGTAGGGGCGGCCCCCTTAATTTTGCTAGGCGGCCCCCTTAATAATTAAGGGGACCGCCCCCGCTCCAGTAGGCCTCCAGCTATCCAGTTTTTCTCCTATAAATACCAGCCTTCTCCTGGATTTTTACTTACCTTTTGCACACTAAAACTTTCTGTTCTAAATCCTTTCTAAAACATTGTAAATCCTTTGATCATATTTTCTTAAGCATTGGTTTCTAAGTGATCCAAGCTTCCACCACCAAAAGTGCAAAAGAAGAACTCTACTTCAACTAGTGAAGAAGTGTTATTGCTTACCTCATTCAATTGTGTTGTTGTGTAAAGTGTTGTGTAGTTGTGATAAGTAGATCTAAGTGTAATTACGTAGTGGTGTTGTAAAGTAGTTGTGAATAAGTAGTTGTGAAGTAGTTGTGAAGAAGTAGTCATGAAGTAGTCGTGAAGAAGTCGTGAAGAAGTCGTGAAGAAGTCGTGAAGCCGTTGTGAAGCTGTCGTGAAGAAGTCTTGATTAAGTCGTGTAGAAGTTGTGTATAAGTTGTGAGATTGGTTCTAGCTACGATTAGGACTCGACATCTAGCTTTGTGTCGTTAAGCCGGTGTAAGCTAAAGTTGTGTAAGGTTTCTCCGCCATAAGGGAGTTTGTTGACATAGTGAAGAAAACTCTCGAGTAGGTGACTCGAGGAGTGGAGTAGGGCAAGGAAGGTGTCCTTGTAGCCGAACCACTATAAATCTCCGTGTTGTGGTTTGATCTTTCCATCTCTCTCTCTCTTATTTCATTATATTTACCTTACTTGCATTACTTATCTATATTTGTTTATATATGTTCATATTGATCAAGAGTTGAATTCACATAAGATAGAATCGAAGTTTTAAAAAGTAAACAAAAGTTTTCATAAATTAAAAAGACATAAAACTATTCAACCCCCCTTCTAGTTTTCCACAATAAAGACTACGAACAGTCTTTGCTATCATAATCACAAAAAGGACAATTGTCTAAAGTTACTGGTCGAAACCCAGTAACATGAAAGATAAACTGTTCAAACAAGCATAAAGATCATAAATTGTCAAACACAAAGGCACCAGCCTTTAACCACGATAAATTGTTTTAAAAAAGGGTACATGCCACCCTTATGGACCAAATTACTGCCAACATGGCAGCCTTCAATTGTTCTTGGAAGAGTTGGGACGCTCCTGGTGGGTTGCAGACTTAGGTTTCTCAGACAAGGTCCTTCTGGTTGGAGACGGAGGCTGTATGCTCTTTGGCTTTTTAGAAAGGAGATCTTCGATGGAGGCTGAAGGATCTTTGGTTGCTTCGGCAAGGAAGGGGTACACTGCCGTGGTGAATGCGTTACCAGCTTCATCATATTCCTAAACGGAATTCGGACGATAGTATGGTACCTCCGAAAGCACAACTGGTTTTTTGGTTTCAGCAATCTCCTCCAAAGTTGTGCATTTGCCATGGAATATGGCTGCATTCACTAGCCTACCCACAACCTCCCCCACCTCATCGCTATGGTATAACTCCATAGCAATGTAGGGAACAACCTTCGATACAACCTCAGCCCTATCTTTTCTCAAACTTTGGCATTCGAGCTTCAACTTATCAACCTCTTGACAACGCTTGGCATCCTGTTCCACTAGTCTGGCCCTCTCAGTCTCCAACCCAGTACATTTAGACTCCAGGGTACTCACCTGGTTTTCATAGCCAACAACCTTAGCTTCCTCCAACTTTAGCCTACCACACTCAGCCTGCGATTCCTTAAGCTGTTTCTCAAGACCATCAATCTTGTCTCGAAGAGCCTCGTACCTTGGGTGTTTCTCAAAGTTCTCCATGGCTTCGTCACACTTCTTCTCTAACTCAGCATAACTCTTCTCCCTTTCCTTTTCTCTGGCAACAACAGCGGCAACCTCCTCCTTCGCCTCCTTGACTTTGTTAAGCAATCCCCTTGTACGAAAGCTAAGATGGTTGTCCAGCATTGCTTGCCTGATATAACTTTTGTCATTAAGATCGCAAAGTTTCTCAATGGACATCTCACTCATTTTACTCCTCCATTAGGCAGGAGTGATATTCTCAACAAGCAAGCGGCAGGAGAGAGCGTTGGGCAGTTCCTTCGCATCTGGCAAACCTAACCAAAAAAAAAAGCAATATAAGCCAAATACGCAATATTATGGAAAAGGAGGAGGACTTGAAGAACTTTCACTTACCCAGGATATCATCTTCATCAACCATTCTCTCTGGCGCATACATAATGGCTTTCCCACGAGCTTTTTCTGTTTTTTGTTTGACATTCCTCGATGAGGGAGTAGGAACATTGGGTTTTCTTTTTGGAGCAGTCTTTGCAGCTTTGGCACTGGTACCTTTCCTTGTTCTCACTCTATCAGCAATGCTGGAGGACCCTACGATCCTGAGCTGATCACTTCCAGAAGGGGTATCATCAGAGTCACCAACATCCTCCACTAGCTGGGGAGCTTCCTCAGTACCAATAGGTTTGATTGGGGGGAGCACAGCAAGAGGTTTGGGTGGAGAGACATCAACATCGTTATTATTGACAGAGATAGAAGGAGATCCCACTCCGTAACTTGTATCCTGAGGATCCCTCGGCATAAAGCTAACTTCCTTGGCACCTCCGGCCACAACAAAGTTTCGGAAAGCCATTCCTGCACAAACAAACGAAAAGGAGATGAATATCAGCAGATAAGTTACTTAAATTATTTAAATAAGATATATACATACTTTGTCCTTCACAAATTATTTCAGGATGCAATGGAGAGCCTTCCCAACTTTTAGCAATACCAGCCATGAACAGGATAGGTTCGGGGAATGTCTGGACATCAGCAGGATGTCGTGCAAGTCGCTGATACAAGGGCTCGCTCCTTACATCGTAGGGCAAGGGATCATTATATTTCTTCTCATCATACATAAAGGATTCGTCAAGCAAAGCTGGGTACTCAGACGGTATAATGGTGCTTTCAATATAAAAGAATTGACCCTTCCAGTTTCTTATGTTCGAAAAAGGTTTCGTCAAAAGGATGGGAACATCATGTTCACTTCTTTTGGCAATAGTCACCCAATCCCCACCGGGATACAAATTAACAAAACCCCTAAGAACATTCAATGAGGGCTCAAACCCATAAGCTTTACACATCACGATGTAAGTAGTCAGTTTGGCTAGCCCAAATGGGTTAAATCTGGAAATGTGCACCTTATAGTATTGCAAAAACTCTAAAATCAAAGGATGAAGTGGAATCCTAAGGTTTGATTGGGTAAACGCATGAATGTATAATCCTACGTACCCTTCTGGGGCATCAAAAACACTTTGTCTTTTACTGGGACGGATGATTTTGAGTCCAGATGGTTGAGGGTAGTCACGCAGAAAATCAGTCAACGTTTCTTTAGACAAGGTGCATGTTTGTTCCCTAATAATCCTTTTGTCAGCCATACTCATATCAATAGAATAAAGTAAGAAGCTCAAAGAAAGTGACAGAATTTTACCTTTTTTGTTCCAATGGAAGCACGATAACATAGAGTTGTGTGTGTATATTTTGGGCGGAGGTAAAAATATTCTAGGGTTTTACCGTATCAAGGTATAAGTACCTATCATATCTTAAATCATGACCGAACACGTGTCTGGTTTGTCATCTATGCGGATTTGAAATCGATTTTAAATTTTGAAAGGACTCTTACTTATACCGAGAAAGTAGCTGTGGCAGGATAAGTGGGATAATTGTGATTAATCCGCATTAAATGCGTGGTTAGGTGCACATTTATCTTCCTATTTTGCATGATTAGTGTTATACAAGGAGTATAGGGCATATTTGATTTGTTGAGTCGAATGCAATTTATACTTGTGCGTATATATCACTTTCGACTGGGGGGCTTGATGATGTACCCTCCGAACGGGTCGAAGGACTTCCCTTCGAGCCTGTAGAAAGCCCTCCCTTCGGAGGCCCAGGTTAATCTTCTAACACGTTTCATTGGCGTAAAACCATTCGCCTGCGAACTGGTTACCATGTGAGAATCCGCCAATCGAAGCCCTAAGCCCTTCGAGGTATTCCTGACGAAGGGATTAGCACGAAGGACCATCCTGACCTGGTCAAACCCACGTCTCCTCTTCCCCTTGGCTTTCCCGCCAAAACAGAGATCGTGGGCTACAAAGCCCTAGCGGTTACCACTTTCCATGGGACGCCCCCATGATCTCCGAACAATGTGCAACCGGCCACTATGTCCTATTTCTCCCCTATAAATAGCATAGTCGGGCCAAAACAAAGTAAGTTAACTTCACTCTCTTAATTTACGACCTATATTACCATTACACATACTTACTCGCACGTCGGAGGTGGTTCGCAGGGTCCAACCCCTGCGCAATCACTTAACGTAGTGTCTTCGTATTTCTTATTTTCAGGTTAAGAACAAGCTTGGCGCTATCTCAACACCCCATTATTCCTTTGATCACCATCGAAGGCTTGGTTGGCAATTATTTGTTCAATCAGCATTAAAATAAAAAACATAATTTAAAGAAACCGAAATTCCATTATTATTAAAAGTATGCTCAAAACCATTATCTAACAATAAAGAAACTGAAACAACACCTCTAACAATAGACGGTGCGTAATGACAATTGTTCAATACTAAAATTAAACCCGAAGGTAAAAGTAATTCAAATGTCCCTATGGCCTCCACTGCTGCACGTATACCGTTGCCGACATACAAGTAACATTCCCCATAGTTCAGCTTCTTAGCTCCTCTAAGCCCCTGCGATGTATTACAAATGTGAGTACCACATCCTGTATCATAAATCCAGGCATTTTGCTTACGAGGAAAGGAAAATAATTCAACCATAAAAATACCTGAAGTGCTCGCGCCTATTGCAGCCTTGGCATTTTTATTCTTGCGACACTCCTCAAGCAACAATGGACAGTCCCTCTTCCAGTGTCCAGGAGTGTGCCAGTGGTGACAAGCAGCCGCATCCTTCTTGGGATAATCCTTCTTCACAGGAGGATTCTGCTTCTTGGGCTTCTACTGATAGGTCACAACCTATTTTCCTTTGTCAGCTTTCCCTTTGCCCTTCTTGTTCACTTTTTGCGGTTTACTAGACTTAGCAACCCTACCACCTCTAATTGCCATCATAGCAGGTGTAGGTGCTTTCTTAGAGAGTCCTTTCTCATAGTCAATTAGCATTGCATGCAAATCACTAAAAGTATTCCCCGTGCAATGCATGTTAAAGTTGCGCACAAACTCACCATACAATTCCTCATTGAGGGATCTATTGATGAGGCCAACTTTGACATCTTCCACGTACCCGCATCCAAGTATGTCCAATTGGTCAAGATATCCTTTCATCTCCAATATATGGGCACTTACGGGTTTTGTTGCATCCTGCTTACACTTGTTCAAACTATCCAACAAGTCATACAACTCTGCTGTTGGAGGTTTCTCAAACATATGTTTGAGTTCCTCAATCATTTGCATCGGGCCATAATTCTCAAACTGCTTTTGCAGCTGAGTATCCATCCCCGATAGCATGAGACAAGCCACATCATTGTGTTTGTCATCAGCATTGTTGTACTCTTCAAGTATTTCATTTGGAGAGTTAGCAGGAGGAGCAACAGGAAGAGGCTCACTAAGATAATTAAAACGTTTGGCCATTCTAAGAACAATCCTTAGATTACAGTACCAATCATTAAAATTCTTAGTCCCAGTCAACTTCTCTCTTTCAATCATCATTTTGAAAGCAGAGCTCATGTTAGTCATGTTTGTGTTGCCAGGGTTTGCCATTTCTACAGAAAAAAGTTCAAAAGTTAGTACTTTCGATAATAAAATTTTCCAAGAAAATTAAACACCCATGGTAAATAACCATTTAATTTTCACTGAAAACTAGGATCCTAATTGACACCGTTTCATTTCATCAGCTTTGGCTGCTAGCAATGAAAGTGCTCAATAAGGTACGGGATCACCCAATTGCCAATATCCAATTGCAATTCCTAGAAATCTTGGGACTTACATTATATTGCCAACATCAGTTGCAAAATGTAAGCATGTTTCATCCCCAAATCTTTATGCCTTGACGCCGTTCCATTACATCAACTTTGGCTGCTAGTAATGGAAGTGCTCAATTAAGTTTACCAACCTAAGAAACTTATAAATTGATGTCGTTTCATCACATCAGCTTTGGCTGCTAGCAATGAAAGTACTCAATTTACCCTTAGACAACCACCCTTTGAACATCACATTTAGCTTTGGCTGCTAGTGATGTAGGATGAAACCTTTGGTGTTTCCTTTTCAGTTGGATGGCATATTACTTAAATTTTAAGGGTATTAAATTTTTGATGTGTAATTGATGTGTCGAGTGTGAGTACAAGTTTTAAATTTATAAAGGTCGAATTACCGAATCTAGAAACAACACATACGAGCAAGTGAACTCGTCTGTTATAGCAAGATTGTGATGGTAAGTCGGGATCGTTCGCAGGGATTTGTGTAGTGAATCGAATTGTAAGCTACTAGAAGTAAATTCCTTAACAAGTAATGAAAAATAGATTAATTCAAATGATTAAAAACTACACTTGCTTAGACTAGCATACTACTCCTTGATAAGCATGATTGTGATAACTTTGGATAACATGTTGGTTATGATAATTAGTTTGGTGAACTAATCTATTGTTTCTACAAATTAAAACTTCGTCAAGATTTTAGTTCATAAAAACAAGCATTACGTTTAACCACTCAATTCAAGATTGATTCAAGGTTCATAAGTTGGTGCACCTTAAACACAAAAATCATCTTTTGCTTAATCAAATAGCTTAGGAAATGGTCAATACAAAAGGTAACCGATTATAGACAAAAGGTCACAATTGAGAGTAAACTATTAATCTTTCGACCCTTGAAATGGTTTACCAGCAATCCTATTTTTGATAGACAAAAGCATTCTCATTACAACCACAATTAACTTTCTTTGTGTAATCAAGAATAATGGTAAAATCAATCACTCATAGACAAGTGATTATAACTAGTTGAATAACAATAGTTCTTTCGACCCTTAAGATTATTAGCAACTAGTTAAACTTGATTCAACAAATGTCACTACAAAACTTAATCACGATTGGATCTTAGAATCAACTTGAAATTGAATTAAAACATGTCATCACAATCATACGCATATCAATTGGTAATACATATCATCTAAGCAAGTGCACAAAGGCACTAGCCACTCATAGCAAACATAAACATAAACTCATAACTTTGAACATTAAAAACCATAATTGAAAGTCTTATAATGATTGAAATAAGATTACAAATGATGAGATGATGATAACCAAAAGGTTGGTGATGATTCCTTGATGTTACGACCTCCAAATGATGACTTCTTGGACCTCTAAAGTTTCCTGGACTTCTAAGGATGAATTTTGAGAGTATTTTTATGAGTGGTTGCTTCCTCCTTTGTTGTGTTTTCTTGATATTCTCTTAAATACTCATCAGATGGTCCAATTAATACTCCAACCAAGGGTCTAAGTTCATAAATGCTTCTCTTGTCCTCCAAGTAGTATTGAATAGACTAGAATTATGAGTGGAAGGACCTAGAACCGGATGTGTAGAGTCACATATCTTAATGATGAAGTTTTGGCAAGTCAGCAAGCTTCCAACCGATCGGTAATATGTCCAACCGATCGGTTGGTCTTCGATACTACCTCCATCCGAATCGGTTGCGGGCGGCGACCGATCGGATGGATCACTGCTGCTTGGGCTTTTTCTTGGACTTTTGTCATCTTGGCTTGATTTTTCCTTTTTGGTTCTTCGGTTCTTCATCCAAACTTGATCTTTTCAACATCTTTGAAGTTAATCGACATGAATACTTGGACCTTCATTCTTTGAAATACCTTTTTGATTGGGTCTTCGTATAAGAATCTTCGCACTTTCATAAATATGTCCTTCTTTCTCCTTTTTCTCATCTTTTTCTTCCTTTTTCCTGTTTTTGGCCACATATGCTTTGCAAACACACTTTGGTACAATTTAGTAACAAAAGCATATAAATATAACCAAAAAGCATAC
The DNA here is from genome assembly GCA_021014915.2 of Artemisia tridentata subsp. tridentata. Classification (NCBI taxonomy): domain Eukaryota; kingdom Viridiplantae; phylum Streptophyta; class Magnoliopsida; order Asterales; family Asteraceae; genus Artemisia; species Artemisia tridentata. The sequence continues at coordinate 380,809,386 of CP139505.1, forward strand.
ATAAAAACACGAATAATGCTACTAAAAACATGCACAATTTGAGCGTTATCAAATCCCCCACACTTGAACGTTGCTTGCCCTCAAGCAAATCTAGCAATAAAAACTATTATCCACATGGTACACAAGGATGTTTAAAAAGATGTGATGCAAATCTACCAAGTACGGGTACAAGTTAGATTCATCATTTTAAGCTTTTATGGTTGAAGCATCGAGATGTTTGACAATACCCAAATGATTTTCTTGCTTGATACACATTACTAAACACCTCACGAAGGGAAATGAAATATAATTCACTCAAAACACTCATTTTATGGTGGAGTATATAAGAGAAATCACACTTATTTGCTCAGTCATGATTTAAATATTACCATAAGCTTCTACAAGAAACAAAACTACACCGAAATGGCTTGAGCACCAAGTATAGATATCAAAGAGGGCTTTTATTCAGGTTTAAGGTTTCGAGGGATAAGCAAGACTGATATGTAACTACCTTATGCAAAACATAATAGATCGCTAACAACGAATTCTCGCATCACCAAATAACGGATGGTCACTATGATATATCTTAGATCGCTGACAACGTTACTTGCATAACGGATGGTCACCAAAACACACACTAGATCGCTAGCAACGTTATTTAATTCTTCAAGAAATCGGATGGTCACTACATGTCCATACACTTGATAATTTCACAAAGTCAATAGGGGTAGGAATAAGGCATGGGATATTATATATTTAGAAAAGGTTGAAGGGAATGAAAAATAGTCAAAGTCTACTGCCCAGATGTTACTAGCTATTTCGAACCGCTATCATGCATTCTTGAAAAACTCCACACTTGATTGCTCTTTACATTATCTCATAGCTCATTGGCTATTTTTTTTGTTTGTCACCTTATTGTCGCGATGACTTTTTTTTTTTTTTTTTTTTTTTTTTAACATAAACTCATGTCATCTTATAGTTGTGATGACTTCACTTGGATAACAACTTTTGGAGTTTGCAACTTTCTTCGTACTTTCATGATTTCCCACATAACATCCATCTTGCCAAATAGCTAGTAACCAACCAAGACTTGACTCAGGGTAAGGCTAGGCTAAAAGTGTAAAATCTTTTTGTATTATTCTAGATTTAATCAAAGAAAAAAGATAGGCTCAGAGGGTGTAACTAGGGGTATCTAGCGCTAAAGATAAACGCTAACAAAAGGGTTTATACTGGTGGTTAACTAGTCAATGCAACTAGCTAAATATCAATTTGGAAGGCTTATTTGGGTTAAATCCTAAGGTTGCCTCTTATCACGCATGTATACTTATATCACTAAAAAATGATCTCACAACGGTCTCGTAATGATTTACAAGCTCAAGTTCTAGAATAAATAAAATCACCGGCACACTCATAGCAAAAAAATCAAGCATAAGAGATGTATGCTCTATACGAAACAGGCTTAAATTCCTCACATTGTAGTGAAAAGGGCTAAAACATGTGCTAGCTAATGTTATCGATCCCAGAATGGATTGCAATATTAATCAGGACACATCTCGATTTTTCAAAAATTACAGGTTTACCAGTGGATTGATCCAGTTATTCTAATATATTATCCTTTAAATGACAAAGAACTAGATCATAAGGGCAAACAAAATTTAAAATTTAGCTCAGAACCTACAATTTATCCTTATTTTCCTATTCACCCCCCACACTTAAGTTAAGCATTGTCCTCAATGTGATATATGAACAAAATGAAAATAGGGAAATAAGAGAATAAACCATATTTTCTTGCTTCAGAAGATTCTTTGATCCAAGTGTCCATACTTTGTAATCATTACCTGCAGTAATCTTAAGACAAAAAGAAACACACGAAATATGTCTATGTTTTATTAAAAGTTAGTGATACACCCCCACACTTAAGTTCAACTAATAGATTAGAGAAACTTTGGGATATAATCACTTTTGAAAAATAAACTAATAAATAAAATTGCAAATAGAAAACACACGGGTTGCCTCCCGAGAAGCGCTTGTTTTATTAACGAGTCATCAGCCGGACTCAAACTTCCTTCTTGCTACGTTGGTGTAATTTTCGGTTTCTTCTTTGAGACTTTTGGAACATACACCACGTTTCCTATCACTATTCCCTCTCCAGTTTCATCTATGTTTTCCAATTTGATTTTTTCCCAAGGTCTAGGAAGAACATCATAGATATAACCAGAATCCTCGGCCCATGGAGTGTTTTTCTTGAAATCGGCCGGAAAGGGTGCCATTAATGTTATTGCTTCATAGTCCGATTCAGGTGGAATTTCTTTAATAGAAATCTCGTTCATTTGCTCCTTATCATAATACAATTTAATTCGGTGACCATTAACAATGAAACTTTCACCTTGCTTGTCATGTAATTCAACATACCCTGATGGAAATCCATGTTTCACTATATATGGGCCAAACCATTTTGGTTTTAGCTTAGGTGCTTTGAACTTGTATTTCATATTAAATAGTAGAACTTTGTCTCCAGCTTTAAATTATTTCCGGATTCTAAGCTTTCTGTCATGATACGCTTTGGATCTAGCTTTGTAGAGCTTGGAGTTCTCGTAAGCTTGGAGTCTTAGTTCATCGAGTTCATGCAATTGCAAGAATCTCTTCTCTCCAGCTATTTTGAGATCAGGGTTACAGCTTTTGAGTGCCCAGTAAGCGCGATGTTCGATTTCGAACGGCAAATGACAAGTTTTTCCATACAAAAGTCTGTATGGTGTTGTACCAATTGGAGTTTTATAAGCCGTACGAAATGCCCACAGAGCATCATCGAGTTTTCTTGACCAAACGGCAGGATTGTCTTTAACCGTTTTTTCAAGTATCCTTTTTAAGGCTTTGTTGGTATTTTCGACTTGACCACTGGTCTGAGGGTGATAAACTGTGGCGAAACGATGATGTACTCCATATCGTTTCATAATTTTCTCCATTTTTTTGTTACAGAAATGGGTTCCTCGATCACTTATTAAAGCTTTGGGAATTCCGTAACGAGCGAAAAGCTTTTTGAGAAAATTGACAACAACTCGAGCATCATTTGTGGGTAGAGCTTCTGCTTCAGCCCATTTGGAAACGTAATCTATAGCAACGAGAATATATTCGTATTTGTGCGATTTAGGAAATGGTCCCATAAAATCGATTCTCCAAATATCGAATATTTCACAGACTTGAATGCTCTTTTGAGGCATTTCATCTCTACGAGAAAGACTACCCGATTTTTGGCAAGCATCGCAGTTTTGGACAAGAGTATGAGCTTCTTTGAAAATAGTCGGCCAATAGAATCCAGCATCAAAAACTTTTTTAGGTGTGGTGGAAGGACCATAGTGTCCCCCTGTCGGGCCATGATGGCATTCATCAAGAATTTTTCTTGTTTCAGAACCAAAAACACATCTTCTTATCATTCCATTGGGACACATCTTGAAAAGATAGGGCTCTTCCCAATAGTAATGTTTGAGGTCTGAAAAGAATATACTTTGTTGGCCATGAGTTAATCCCTTTTTTAGAATCCCTCCAACGAGGTAATTTGCATAATCAGCAAACCATGGAATTTCTATCTCATCGGCTGTGTCAACAGTCATGAGAGTTTCATCAGGAAAATAATCGTCAATCTCGTCTTCCTTTAACTCTTCCAAGTTCGGATTCTCAAGACGAGACAAATGATCAGCAGCTAGATTTTCTGCTCCTTTCTTATCTTTGATTTCGATGTCAAATTCTTGGAGTAGCAAAATCCATCGGATAAGACGCGGTTTTGCATCTTGTTTGGCAAACAGATATTTGAGCGCGGAATGATCAGTGAACACAATTGTTTTTGAAAGCACAAGATAAGATCTAAATTTGTCGAAAGCAAAAACAACGGCTAATAATTCTTTCTCCGTAACCGTATAGTTTTGTTGCGCATTATTGAGTGTTTTGCTGGCGAAGTATATAGGACGAAAATGTTTTCCTTCATGTTGTCCTAATACAGCTCCAACCATAAAATCGTTTGCGTCGCACATGAGCTCGAATGGTAGTGACCAATTAGGTGAAACCATAATGGGTGCACTAGTCAGTTGGGTTTTCAATGTTTCGAATGCCTTCATGCAATCTGCATTGAAGTCAAAAAAACAATCTTTTTCTAGAAGTTTCATCATTAGACGAGATATTTTGGAAAAATCCTTAATGAAACGACAGTAAAAACCGGCATGTCCTAGAAAACTTCTAACGGCTTTAACGTTTGTTGGAGGTGGTAATTTGGTGATAACATCTATTTTTGCTTTGTCAACCTCCATTCCTGCATTGGAAATTTTGTGTCCTAGCACAATTCCTTCAGTCACCATGAAATGGCATTTTTCCCAGTTGAGAACAAGATGTGCAGTTTCGCATCTTTCGAGCATTTTGTCGAGATTAGAAAGACAAGCTTCAAATGAGCTTCCAAAAATTGAAAAGTCATCCATGAAAACTTTCATCGATGTTTCAAGCATGTCTTGGAATATAGCAATCATACATCTCTGAAAAGTAGCAGGTGCATTACACAATCCAAGAGGCATACGCCGATAAGCGTAAGTTCCAAAGGGACATGTGAATGTAGTCTTTTCTTGATCAACAGGATCAATGGGAATTTGGAAATATCCTGAAAAACCTTCAAGGAAACAAAAGTACTCGTTCCCTGCTAATCTCTCAAGCATTTGATCCATGAATGGCAAAGGAAAATGATCTTTTCGGGTGGCATTGTTTAATTTTCTGTAATCAATACATACTCGCCATCCTGTGACAGTTCTAGTAGGAACTAATTCATTCCGTTCGTTAGTCACAACAGTTATTCCTCCTTTTTTCGGAACACAGTGAACTGGACTCACCCAAGGACTATCCTCGATGGGATAAATGATACCAGCATCAAGAAGTTTGATGATTTCTTTTTTAACAACTTATTTCATGTTGGGATTGAGTCGACGTTGTCTTTCTACAACGGGCTTTGCATCTTCTTCAAAATTGATTTTGTGTTTACAAAAATCAGGACTGATTCCTGGGATGTCAGATGTTTTCCACGCAAAAGCTCTTTTATGCTTCTTGAGAACAGAAATGAGGCATTCTTTTTCCTTATCATTGAGCAACGAAGATATGACTACTGGAAGAAGTGAATTATCCTCCAAGTAAGCATACTCAAGATTTTCGGGAAGTGGTTTCAGCTCAAGATCAGTTGGTGGTTCTTGAAGAGATTTTTTGATTCTCAATTGATCATTAAAAGTGATTTCCTCAAAATCTTCTTCTATTTCTCCTTCTTCAACTTCTGTTTCTTCTTCTTCTTCAAACTTTACTTCCATAAAATCAGCGAATTCTTTATCAAAGTTTGTTTCACTAATTTTTTTTGAAGTAGTCATGAATGGATCAGAATCGTCAAGTAATGCATCCAATTCTTCTTCAGTGACTTCATCGATTACATCAACGTTAAAACAAGTGTCATCACTGGAATATGGATATTGCATTGCTTTATCGATTAAAAAGGTAATTCTATCATCTCCAACTCCAAGATTCAGTTCTTTTCCTTTTACTTTGATGATCGCATCAGCGGTGTTTAGGAAAGGTCTATCTAAAATAAGAGGTACTCTACTATCTTCCTCTATTTCTAAGATCACAAAATCCAAAGGAAAAATGAATTTACCAACTTGGACAAGCATATTCTCAGCAATTCCAACAGGATATTGATAAGAATGATTTGCTAATCGAATACTCATCCTTGTAGGTTTCAAGGTATTGATGGAAAGTTTAGAATACAACGAATAGGGCATCAAATTGATACTTGCACCTAAATCGGCTAAAGCATCGCATGTGATGTTGTTTCCTAACGTGCACGGAATCAGAAAACTTCCAGGATCTCCTAGTTTCGGTGGAATGTTGTTTTAAACAATGGCTGAACATTCTTCATTCAGAAAGGTAGCGGATATTTGCTCCAACTTGTTCTTGTTATTAAGAAGTTCTTTCAAAAATTTCCCATAATTGGGCATTCCAGCTAAAACATCAACGAGGGGAACATTGAGTCTAACCTCTTTGATTATTTCAACAAACTTCTTATAACGTTCTTCCATTTTTTCTTTCTTAAGGCTTTGAGGATATGGAATTTTTGGTGTATATGCCTTAACTGGTGGGATGGGTTTGGGTGGTGCTTTTTTTGTATTTTCCTTTTTTACTTCTTCTTCCTCCTCACTATCATCATCGATGATCGTGGTATCATTTGGATTGGGTGGTGGATCATAAGAAAGACCACTTCTTGTGAATACAGCATTTATATGCTCATTTCGAGTCTGTGGTGGACGATAAGTTTTATCGTTCGATCCAGATGATGTCGGCTTGGGGTTGGTTTGGGTATTACTTGGCAACGAACCAGATGGTCGGGAAGAAATTTGATCAGAAAGTCTACCAAATTTGTTTTCAAGATCTTGAATCGATGCTTGATGATTTTTTTGACCTTGCTCAACCTTGGTTTTGAGATTGAAAAATTGGTTCTTGACAAACTCATTGGTTGATTTTTGAGCAGTTACGAATTCTCTCATCATTTTCTCAAAATCGGATTCTTCTGCTTTTTTGTCAGAGGTTTGTGTGGTTTGATTGTCTACTCGTGGTTGAGAATCACGGTTGTTATCCCGTTGTTGACGATCTTGCCAATTTACAGAATTTCGTCCGTAATAATTTCCACGATAACCGGCACCACGGTATCCTCCTTGGACATAATTGGCTTCTCCTTCTTTGGATTGGTCCATTGGTTGGTCGTCACATTCTGATGACGGGTGATTACCTCCACAGTTGTTACAACCGTCTCGCATTTCTTTCATTTCTCCTTTAAGGTCTTTGAATTGCGAATCGATTTTTGAAGTTAATGTTTCCATTTTCTCCATGAGTTTAGAGGTATCGGAACTTTCAGCAAAAGCAATGATTTTTCGTAAGGGTTTGGTTTTGGCATCTTTTGACCAGTCGAGTTTGAGAAGAACTCGGTCTTCTAGCAATTGATATGCCTGGTTTGGAGTCTTATAAAGAAAAATTCCTCCAACATCAAGAATTCCTTGAGATGCTTCATCTAGTCCATGGTAGAAGATTTGGATAATGGTTCCTCGTCCTAAACCATGTCCATGACAACTACGAAGCAAATCTTTCATACGAAGCCAGGCTTCGACGAGCGATTCGTTAGGGTTTTGTGTGAAAGCACGAATTTCTCCCATGAGTCGATCAAACATGGCAGGTGGAAAGAATCGGCTTACAAAAGCTTGCCTCATCTCCTCCCAAGTAGTGATAGTTCCTGGGGTTAATTCATTATACCACACTTTTGCGTCTCCAGCAAGTGATGATGGAAAAAGTTTGAGTTTAATGACATCCACATTGGTGTCACCATATCGGAACATGCCACAAATTTTGATGAATTCGGCAATGTGCTTATGAGGATCGGCCCTCGAACGGCCATCGAATTGACGGTCTTTGATCATAGAAAGATGGTGACCTTTCACGGTGAAATTGTCACCTAGGTTGACAGTAACAATAGCAGCTCCAGGAGTGGGTGCTACGGTTCGGTTGGCTTCCCACATGGGTCTATCGTCAGCCATGGGAAAAGGTTGCTCGGTGAATTGGTTATAAATGACTTTAGGTTCACAAAGATTTTCAAACGGTGGATTTCGTACTCTTGGTATACGGTTGGCTAGTGGAACAAATGGTTTTCTTTTTCTTCTTGGTCTTTGGACTAAACGTTCGGGATCTGAAAAAGGTGAAATTGGTTCTATTCCAGTTGATCGAGTGCTCATACAATTCCCAAGAGAATCGATGCAATGTTTAAACACACGATTAAAGAATGGAAACAGTTTGAAAAATCAGGTTTGGTGATCCGATCGGATGGATGAAATACCGATCGGATACTTGTCTCGGTAAAATTGATTTTGGTGAAAATCCGATCGGATAGAAGTTACTACCGATCGGATGGAGCTCTCGGTAAAATTAAAAATTGGACAACCGATCGGATGGATGAAATACCGATCGGATGATCAGCTCGGAAAACTTTTTTTTTTTATATATGAAAACGAACTATGAACTTCTAAAACCTACAGAAACACGATCAAAATCCCTGCCAGCGGCGCCAAAAACTTGATGTGTCAAGTGTGAGTACAAGTTTTAAATTTATAAAGGTCGAATTACCGAATCTAGAAACAACACATACGAGCAAGTGAACTCGTCCGTTATAGCAAGATTGTGATGGTAAGTCGGGATCGTTCGCAGGGATTTGTGTAGTGAATCGAATTGTAAGCTACTAGAAGTAAATTCCTTAACAAGTAATGAAAAATAGATTAATTCAAATGATTAAAAACTACACTTGCTTAGACTAGCATACTACTCCTTGATAAGCATGATTGTGATAACTTTGGATAACATGTTGGTTATGATAATTAGTTTGGTGAACTAATCTATTGTTTCTACAAATTAAACCTTCGTCAAGATTTTAGTTCATAAAAACAAGCATTACGTTTAACCACTCAATTCAAGATCGATTCAAGGTTCATAAGTTGGTGTACCTTAAACACAAAAATCATCTTTTGCTTAATCAAATAGCTTAGGAAATGGTCAATACAAAAGGTAACCGATTATAGACAAAAGGTCACAATTGAGAGTAAACTATTAATCTTTCAACCCTTGAAATGGTTCACCATCAATCCTATTTTTGATAGACAAAAGCATTCTCATTACAACCATAATTAACTTTCTTTGTGTAATCAAGAATAATGGTAAAAACAAGCACTCATAGACAAGTGATTATAACTAGTTGAATAACAATAGTTCTTTCGACCCTTAAGATTATTAGCAACTAGTTAAACTTGATTTAACAAATGTCACTACAAAACTTAATCACGATTGGATCTTAGAATCAACTTGAAATTGAATTAAAACATGTCATCACAATCATACGCATATCAATTGGTAATACACATCATCTAAGCAAGTGCACAAAGGCACTAGCCACTCATAGCAAACATAAACATAAACTCATAACTTTGAACATTAAAAACCATAATTGAAAGTCTTACAATGATTGAAATAAGATTACAAATGATGAGATGATGATAACCAAAAGGTTGGTGATGACACTACAAAAAAACAGGCTTTCAGAGACTGAATTTCTAGGGACTGATATATCAGTCGCGGATACATAGCATCGGTAACTGAAACATCAGTTACTGATACTTTTAAGGACTGACCTTTTGTTGACTGATTGTGGCGACTAAAAATCAGTCCTCAATTCAGTGAACCCATATTTGAGATTAAATTTCAGTTACTAATATGCCTGTATGGGAAAAAAATTTGGAGGCAAATTTGTTAGTGACTGAATAGGGGTGACAATTCAGTCCCTAGTACATGTACATCATATCTAAGACTAAATTTCAGTTACAAATATATTTGCACAATAAAAAAATTTGGCGGAAAATTTGTTAGTGACTGAATTATAGTCACGGTTCTGTCCCTAATACATGGAGATCATAGCTAAGACTAAGTTTCAGTTACAAATATGTCTAGACAATACAAAGGTTTGGAGGGAAAGTTTTTAGTGACTGAATTTCAGTCACAGCTGCGTCCCTATTACATGGACATCATACCTAAGACTAAAAGTCAGTTACAAATATGTTTGCGCAATAAAAAAAGTTTGGAGGGAAATTTGTTAGTGACTGAATTTGAATCACAACTCAGTCCCTAATACATGGACATCATAGCTAAGACTAAAGTTCAGTTACAAATACGTATGCAAAATAAAAAAAAAACTTTTGAGAGAAAATTGTTTATGACCGAATTTTATTCCCACATAAACCTCTTATACATGGGCAACATATTTAAGACTAAAATTCAGTTTAAAATATGTCTACACAATAAAAAGGCTTGTAGGGAAAATTTGTAGTGACTGAATTTCAGTCACAGCTGAGTCCCTATTACATAGACATCATACCTAAGACTAAAATTCAGTTACAAATACGTCTGCGCAATAAAAAAAGGTTTGGAGGGAAATTTGTTAGTGACTGAATTTCAATCACGACTCAGCCCCTAATACATGGACATCATAGCTATGACTAAATTTCAGTTACAAATACGTATGCAAAATAAAAAGGTTTGGAGAGACAATTATTTGTGACTGAATTTCAGTCCCACATAAACGTCTTATACATGGGCAACATATTTAAGATGAACATTCAGTTATTCATTGGAAACGTGGACTTATATTGTGACTGGTATATATTTAACTCCGTTCATTAGCAAGGTTATTGACTTTTACCTATTATCACGAGTAACTAATTCACAAATTTCAAAATAAAAGTGACATATACATACAATAATAAGTTAATTATGTCTATTACTTTTATATTTTTGACTTTATTTTTTTTAACTTCAAAATACTAATCTAGTTATATATTTTATCTAACACACTAGATAATTATATTAAAGATTATTTGACTTTTAATTAATATATATATATAATATATATATATATATATATATATATATATATATATATATATATATATATATATATAATATGAAACTACTATGTAACAATAGCAAACTACATATATTATAAAAGACAATAGAAAATAGACGGCTGAAAGATACTGATGGCGGTTGGTGCCGATGGAACAGACGGCGGATGGTGGTTGCTGCCGGTGATGAGAAAATACAACATCCTTTTCTTTTCTTTTTTTATTTATAACGGCAATGATGAGAATAATAGTTTTAAATAAATCATAGTTTTTTTTTTTTTTTTTTTTTTTTTTTGTTAATTAATAAATTATAGTGTTTTTAACGGTTTTAATAAACATGTTTAGTCTAATGACTAAATTGTTTTTAGAGTAAACTCCAAAATACATCCCTGTGGTTTAACTCATTTCGCACCATACATCCATTTCGAGAAGTTGCAACATATACATCTCTTCGTTAGTAAAAGTTAACCTATATACATTCCTCCGTTAAAATAAGGACAAACGGCGCAAATCAATTCTCCTTTATCTCCTAACGAGATAGAAAATGTTTACACCGTTAGTCCTCTGGGTTAACTGTATTTGCACCGTTAGTCATTTTTTACATTTTCGTCCATTTTTTACATTTTCGTCTGTTTTTTTCCGTTTTTAACGTTTTCGTCCGTTTTCATCCGTTTTGTCCCTTTTTTACGTTTTCGTTCGTTTTTTTTTTGTTTTTGTCCCTTTTTTACGTTTTCATCCGTTTTTTTACGTTTTCGTCCGCTTTTTTAAGTTGTCATCCATTTTTTTACGTTTTCGTTCTAATTTTTCCGTTTTTGTTCGTTTTTTACGTTTTCATCCATTTTTAAAGTTTTCGTCCGCTTTCGTCCGTTTTTTAGGTTTTGTCCGCTTTTTAATGTTTTTGCCCGCTTTCTTATGTTTTTATCTATTTTTTTACGTTTTCGCCCATTTTTGTCCGCTTTTTATGTAAAAGAATGGAAGAAAACGTTAAAAAGCAGACAAAAACGTAAAAAGTGGACGAAAACGTAAAAAAATGGACGAAAACGTACAAAAAACAAACGAAAACGTAAAAAAGCGGACGAAAACGTAAAAAAACGGACGAAAACTTAAAAAACGGACAAAAACGAAAAAAACCGAACAAAAACGTAAAAAAATGAACGAAAACGTTAAAAAGCGGACTAAAACGTAAAAATATGGACGAAAACGTAAAAAAACATACAAAAAGGGACAAAAACAAAAAAAATAGAACGAAAACGTAAAAAAGCGAACCAAAACGTAAAAAAAGGGACAAAAACGAAAAAAATCGAACGAAAACGTAAAAAAAGGACAAAAACGAAAAAAATGGGCGAAAACGTTAAAAAGCGGACGAAAACGTTTAAAAGTGGACGAAAACGTAAAAAAGCGGACAAAAACAAAAAAAATCGAATGAAAACGTAAAAAAAAGACAAAAAACGTAAAAAAACGACAAAAACCGTAAAAAAACGGGCGAAAACGTTAAAAAGCGGACGAAAACGTTAAAAAGTGGACGAAAACGTAAAAAAGCGGACAAAAACGAAAAAAATGAATGAAAACGTAAAAAAACAGACGAAAACGTAAAAAAAAGAAGAAAAAGGAAAAAAAAACAGACGAAAACGTAAAAAACGGACGAAAACGTAATAACATTTTCCCCATTTACTCCCAAATCAAAACCCTAATCCCTTTTCACCCCAATTCAACTATGTCTTCTTCTTCATCTTACTTTCTTTCTAATTGCACTCGCGATTGTGATCTCCCTTTAAAGGTTTTAACTGCATGGACCCCCAATAAAGGTTATGGTTTGATCCATAGATACGGGTTGGTCCAGAGATCACTTGTATAAGATGTACAGTAGAAACTCTTTAAAATAATACACTTGGGACCACCAAAATTTATTAATTAAAAGAGTTATTAATTAATCGATAAATTAATAATTATTAATTTATATATTAATTAATATTTTATTAATTTATAGTAGAATACTTAGTTTACAACCTTGTTAAATTATTTTTTTTGCCCAGAAGAAAATGTAGTTGCACAGTTGTTGACTGATGAAGAAATTATTGAAAGCGTTATTGGAATTAATAAAGATGATATCGATGAAGAAGATGATGAAAGTTCTACAATGGAGCCCCCTTCGCGAAACGAAGCTATTAAAGCGGCAATCACATTGAACAATTTCTTGTTGAGCTATGAGAAAACAACACCAGAAGTTCTTACCATGCTAAGGAATTATTAATTTATATTTAAATCATTCATGTAATATGCTATATATAAGGAATTATTAATTTATATTTTATATGGGGTCTAAAGAAATTATCAAAAATGTATTATCTTATAATTTTAGCGAATTATTAATTTAGCACCCTATCCCCGACTCGGGACCGGCAAAAAATATTATCTTAGAGAGTTTATTAAATAATCGAGTATTAATTTATCGAGTTTCTACTGTATATCATTTTCAATCACGACTCAGTCCCTAATACATGGACATCCCATGTATAACGATATCATCTCGACTCATTCGTTTAACATCTCATTTATAACAATATCATCCCTACTCGTTCGTTTACCATCTCATGTATAACGATATTATCTGGACTCATTCGTTTAACATCTCATTTATAACGATATCATCTCGACTCGTTCGTTTAACATCTCATGTATAACAATATCATGTCGACTCATTCGTTTAACATCTCAATTATCACTAGTACAAAAATGAGATTTAGTCACACATGCTGTTTTTCGAACAGCCACACAGTCGCTTTTTTGTGTGACTAAATGTACAAGAATAAAATAAACAGCCACACTTGATCCGACTTGTGTGACCATTTCGGAATTACATCTGAGGCTACAACCACACATTTGAATATTTTTGTGACTATACGTATCTGGTAAAAAAAAATTGATTTTTTAGTCACTTGTAATTTGGGACGAGTGATGGATACAAATAAGTTTGAAACATTAGTCACACTATATATATACATATGTGACAAATATATGTCACACAATTGAAAAGTGTGACCAAAATCCATATATGGTCACACGAAATAATTGTGTATATGGCTAAATCATATACTCAAGTTTGTCACACATTATTTAAACGTGACTGCTAGTTTATGTTGAAAATTTAGCCACATATGAATTTGAAATATGTGACAACTGAAAAGTAAGTTTGAAGCATTAGTCACGATATGCATTTAAAAGTGACAAATATATGTCACACACTTGAACAGTGTGACCAAATGTCATATATCGTCACACTAAACATTTTGTCACACATCATTATTTAAAAGTGACCACTATTTTTTAGTGTCCCAGCACTTAGTTTCCCAAAATAAAATTTTCCACTCAAATTTTCGCTCAACTTTTCACTCAATTATTTTTCAGTAGCCCTGCCTAAAATTTTCTCCAAAATCAAATTAACCCTCCACCCATGTCTATCTTTTTTTCTCAGATCTCACACTTCATCTCACCATCTCTGATCTCACACTTCATCTTCATCCCCAAACTAATTTTCTTAATCTATCTAACAGCCTCTTTCGTCTCTGTGGTCAACCGAAAACCATCACTAGTCACCATCCACTAGTCGCCGGTCGAGCCATCGACACCAATTTCAAGTTCCTTTATCCATAAATTAGGTACTTTATTGTATTATATCTTCAGTTAGGGAATCAATTTGAAGTGTTTATGCGTTTGTTATCATGTATTTATCTTTGGATTATAGTATAGAGCAAGTGATCATATGTTCGAGCAACACCAAGAAGCCTCAAACTTCATTCTGGAGGCTAGTCAATAATCTTAAGATGTTCAAATTCGTCTACTGGTCGAAAGCCACATTACCACCTTCTTACCTCTGTCCTTAAACAAAACAGTGGTTGGAGAAAGCTGAAAGCTGCTGGTGGTCAGCATATTTCAAGGGCGTCGCTCCTGTTTTGGAGGTATGGTTTCCATTCACTTAAAACGAGCTTTGTGTTTATAAGTATTATGTATTGGTGGGCTTGTATATTTACATTGTCATTTTTTTTTAATAATGTGTTAGGCAATGGTATATGGAGCTGCTTAATAATGTGGTCAGCATCCCATGTATATTACTCGTATTTTTTCTGCTTATTGTATGAAGCTGCTTATAAAAAAAACATGGCTTTTATGATTTTACGATATGTGTTGAATTGCAAATATTTCCTCATTTGATAGAATTTAGTTTTTGTTAATCATATCACTAGGGCGAGCTTGTGCACCGGGGGTGGATCTACGCCATACATACGTACTCTAATTTTCAGTTTTGTATTGCCAAAAAAATATTAAGAATACTTTTTGTTCTAGTTTCCTTATGCATATTGCATACACTGTTTGGAAATCAAGTCTATACTCGTTTTATGGTGCATTTGATGGTTATATTATTATGATTGTTTTTTTTATTGGATCCTCGAGTCACTGATAAGCCTCAATTGCATATACAATGGCATCAAAACTAAAGCAGTTGCAATCAAAGGCAACCCAGGCTTCAGAGTTCTTATCCAAGCACGGAACCACTTACTACAAGCAATTGTTAGAGGAGAACAAACAATATATTCAGCAACCAGCCACTGTCGAGAAATGCAATGAGTTGTCCAAACAGTTGTTCTACACTCGTCTTGCCAGGTTAACTATCTCAGGCCTTTTTTTGATACTTGTGGTTTCTTAGCATCCCATGTTGAAAACTTTTGGTAAAGGGGACGGGTTGGTTACACCGCAAACGCTTATGTTGTTTTCTTTCTTATGTCAAATAAATAGTTCGATTTCAGCTGTGATTAAGAAAACTATTTATGAAGAGGGTGATCCAAAGAAAAACCATTTCGATCAAAACTATGAAAACTGATTATTTTATGACTTCCTTGTACCCGATAATGAGTTATGTAACACAGTACCAATCACCCCTTAATTCCTCTATTGTTTTTGCAGTCTCCCTGCCCGTAAGGAGGCATTCTGGAAGGAAGTCGGTCACGTAAAGGAACTGTGGAAGAACAAGCAAGATTTGAAAGTTAAACAGTTAGGGATTGCAGCTCTATTTGGGATTGAATGTTTTGTGTGGTTTTGTGCTGGTGAGATCGTTGGAAGGGGTTTCACATTTACAGGTTATTATGTCTGAATTCGCAACCAGCTTGGTTCATAAAAGCTTGTCTCGAAAGAGCATATTGTAAGGCCTTTTTTCCGCATGATTAAGGTAACGAGTTTCTATAATGATGACATTTTAATTTGGAAATTTTGGAGCTGAGAAACAGTTGAAAGTTGGATCAATAATCTGCATATTTGGAACAATTTGATGACATAATCTGTGTAATGACTTGTTAGTTTTTATAAGATTCGATGGTTGTTTTGCTTTGTTTGAGGGCAATTATGTCATTTGAGTTTTTGTTAATAGTTAAGAGGGTATTTGGGGATTGCTTATATAAGTATTTTTACCGTTTATTATTAGAAGTACATAAGCAGTCTTTAAGTCTCGAGTACTGCATAGGAGTTAACAGTTTAAAATTAGCAATCTCAATCACCCCGCTAAGCTAGGATAGCCATTTCGTTCACTATATTATCTTTTAATTGTCAAGGAACAAAAATGCAGAAAACTTCTACTCTAGGATTTTATTGATCTATTCATATTGGTGTTGAAGTATACCATACAAAGATCAATAATATTTTACAAAAATACAAAAAATACAAAGATCAATAACATTTAGCTTCTAGTTGAATAAATGTATGGTATACTTCATGGTAATTTTATTCAAAATGTTGTTGAAGTCCTCAGATATGAATAGATGATTGCTAGGGTGTTTGGATGTGCGTGCAAACTTGTGGTTGTAATAATCGATTTTGAGGGTAAAAGGGATATGAGCACAATTTTTTTATTATTGAGGCTCAGAATATAATTTCGGCAAATGGTTAAGAAGTACAAAGTAAGAAAACTGACTACTAGTTTACGTATAAAGTTACATGCTAATCACTGGCTTTTGAATAACCTATGATTAGTTGATCATGAGATGGCAGTAAACATTTTTAAAATGCATGTCCAATCGTCCCCTGAAAGTCATGAATCGCTAAGTACTTCATTCCGTTGTAGCTGACACTACTACAACATATGTTTCTAATGTAGTTGATGAGAAAGTATAAAAGCACGATTTAATATGCGTTGTTATTATTGTAAACTATTACTTTGAACTATTTTATCTTGCTGTATCAGTTTTCTGATATTATGATTTTTGTTTGCACTATATAAGATATCAGTCGACAGCATATGGTAGTGATTTAAGAGGATGTGGAAGTGTGGCACCAGCTTGTATGTCATGGGAGGACAATGGGTATTGTCAGCGATTAGGTTCAAGATTGACGGGACCTCAAAATGGACAACGGTTTTCACTTCCTCGAGCCAGGTAGGTATTATACATACAAAAGAGGGTCGCAAATGCATCGCCACTCTAGTTAACAGACCTGTGAAATGGCTGAATAGATGTGACTATTGACATGCCTGCATTTATATATCTGCTTGCCTTTGATAGCTGCCACTTTTTTCGTATCTTCTATATAAAATTTGTTCATTTGGTACCATTGCGTGATAGGTAATGATGCATAGACCTTAGAACATCCACATCAATGATGTTGTAAGTCAAGCTGCAATTGATGCTGTATGTATTTTTTATCCAACTGAGTTTTTAATCCCACATATATGCATAATTTTTATAATTTGCTCTGTTTGCTAGTTTTTTTATGTATAAAATTTCACACCCAACTTGTGACTTGAAGATATCTCTACTAAAGGTAGTAACTGTGTATGACTTGTATGTTTCAGCATGTTGCTAGACTGGACAGTGAGATTATCTCTGATCGAGACTTTGACTATGATTATTTTGGATTTAAAACCCTTGAGAGATCTTATCTCTTGAAGATCGAAGGGAAGGTTGTTGAAAGGCCTCAGCATATGCTAATGAGGGTTGCTGTTGGGATTCACAAGGATGATATTGCTCCTCTTCATGACGATGATGTTCACATAGTTGTAATGTATAACATTTTTATCTATGTTGTTTTGTATAAACGCGTAATTTTCTTCCGGATTGTTGTACTTGTTATCGTCTATATAAAATGTTAAGGTTTTTAAACATTGTTTGGGTTTGGTGTAAATAAAATTGTTTCGGTTCATCGGTGTATTTTTTAATATGGACTGAAATCGTCCGAATTCTGGGACTATTAATTAGTCTTTAAATCTTGTTATTGCAGACTGATTTAAAACTAAATTTTAGTCTCTAAAAAGATAAAATTAAGGACTAAAATTGCGAAGTTTTTGGGACTAATTATCAGTTACCAAAGCCTTTTAACGGAGAATGATTTGGTGATGATTTGAAACTAATTTTCAGTCACCAAAAGTAGCAATCATAGACTGAAATCGTTTGTATTCTGTGACTAACAATCAGTCTTTAAAGCCTTTCATCGGAGACTAATCACTTTTTAAATCCTATTATTAGAGACTGATTTGGTACGGTGATCTACAAAACAACGAAACGTATTAGGGACTATAAACAATGTTCATGGACTAATTTTCAGTCCCTAAATCCATGTGTTAGTAACTGATCAAACATAGTATTGGCGACTGACTTTTCAGTCGCCGATAATATGCATCGGGGACTGAAATAACATGATACCAACCCATAGAAATAAGGACTAACTTTTTTATTTTGGAGACTCATCTCTGGTCCTCGTTGGTTCGATACAACAAGGACTGAATTTCAGTTGATAACGTCACTTTCCGTAACTAAGCTTCTACCACTGATTAGTGACTAGCAAAATCAGTCCTTGATAGACCATTCGTAACTGATCATGGTGTATCGGAGACTGATTTTTCAGTCTCTGAAAGCCTATTTTTTTGTAGTGTGATTCCTTGATGTTACGACCTCCAAATGATGACTTCTTGGACCTCTAAAGTTTCCTGGACTTTTAAGGACGAATTTTGAGAGTATTTTTATGAGTGGTTGCTTCCTCATTTGTTGTGTTTTCTTGATATTCTCTTAAATACTCATCAAATGGTCCAATTAATACTCCAACCAAGGGTCTAAGTTCATAAATGCTTCTCTTGTCCTCCAAGTAGTATTGAATATACTAGAATTATGAGTGGAAGGACCTAGAACCGGATGTATAGAGTCACATATCTTAATGATGAAGTTTTGGCAAGTCAGCAAGCTTCCAACCGATCGGTAATATGTCCAACCGATCGGTTGGTCTTTGATACTACCTCCATCCGAATCGGTTGCGGGCGGCGACCGATCGGATGGATCACTGCTGCTTGGGCTTTTTCTTGGACTTTTGTCGTCTTGGCTTGATTTTTCCTTTTTGGTTCTTCGGTTCTTCATCCAAACTTGATCTTTTCAACATCTTTGAAGTTAATCGACATGAATACTTGGACCTTCATTCTTTGAAATGCCTTTTTGATTTGGTCTTCGTATAAGAATCTTCGCACTTTCATAAATATGTCCTTCTTTCTCCTTTTTCTCATCTTTTTCTTCCTTTTTCCTGTTTTTGGCCACATATGCTTTGCAAACACACTTTGGTACAATTTAGTAACAAAAGCATATAAATATAACCAAAAAGCATACATAAAAACACGAATAACGCTACTCAAAACATGCATAATTTGAGCGTTATCAGTAATCAAAAAATATGTCCAAAGATGTCATGCATTCATCTTTGTATCATATGTTTTCTACAAAAAACTGTTTACTCATTCGCAGCTTAAATCAACAAAATTTAATTGATGGCGTTGAGAAACTTACAACATTGCCTTAAGATGCTTCGTACTTTTTCATGGTGTACTTGGTAAGTCTATTATTGACGCACAGGCGAGCGGAGGGGCAAACGTCCGCCTGAGCAAATTAAAAACGCGCCCATTTCGGATGACAATTTAATGTCAAGCCTCCTTATACCCACTTTATAGTTTGTCAATAATAGGTCCGCCACTTCAACCACTTTTGTACAGTCGCATCAATCAATTAAAACTTTAAGATTTAAAGCTTAAAACATTTATGTAGTAAATTATTAATTGCTAGTCTCGCCTGGGAGCAAATTACCGTGCGAAGCGAACCACTGTCAGCACATAAGACTTAGCAATTAAATAGTTTACTACAAATGTTTCATAGTTATTAGGTTCATTTATTTTTTATTCAAAAAATTACCCTCTTTGATGTTACAGTCCATCATAATTAAACACAAAGAACAAGTAATTGAAAAAATAAATAAACACTTAATAACACATATATTATCATTAACAATATCATATAGCCACATGCAAACCTTTTGATAAATCCTGTTAACTTTCTATGTGAATTTATAATGTATCTAATTAGTAAAACTCTCATTGGTTTTCGAGCTCATTGTACCCAATGGACCACAGACGCCAAATAGCTTGACCGCGTAAGTTTTAATTAACTAGATACCACATTTCACATAACCAATTAATTAATATATTTAATTAGGGTCTTCCCTAATTTTAGATTTATCTTAAAAAAACATGTAGCAATTTAAACACATAACATTCCATGACAAAACATGCAAGATTTTGTCATGGATCCCATATTGCACTTTAAATCATGTATCACATATTTACAAGCCAATATCGTACGCAATCTAATTAATAACATCACAAGGTACTCATTAATTAAACACTTAAAATTGCATGCAATCCTAGAGTTTCTACAAGTTTTAACAAAAACTAAAACCCTAAAAATAGAATATGGGTGTCGACCCAAATAAAAAAATTAGGGTTTGAAAAGTAAACCCCTAGAACAATCATGATTGCATGTTATCTATTCAAACAAGATTCAATTTTAAGGTTTTTAGTAATTAATTACATGTTAAAAACGGGCTCATGATACCACTGTTGGAATATTAGAATCATAAACTATAAACTAATAAACCATAAACAAATAACATCAAAGCATGTAGCACAGCAGAATTAGGATCTACAATAACATGTAAATAATTAACTAAAAAATTAAATAGATGCGTACCTTTTGATTCCTAGCAAGAACAAGGAATCACGTGATCACCAAGAACAATATAAACCCTAATTAGGGTTTAGGATGGATCTACTTGTGTATAGTCGAATAGGGCAAGTCACAACAAGCTAAAGTAAGCTTGTACTTCGTTCTTGTACACACGTAATACTAGCGTTCCAATGGGAAAAGCTAGGTTCTAATTCACAAAACAATTCCAACACTTATGTTGAAGCAAGATCGAAAATCCCAAGGGTTTGGGAGTGAGATCCGATCAGCCACAAGAGAAAAGGAGAAGAAGAGAAGTTGGAAAGCTAGGGAGTTAGGATTAGTGAATAACAAACACAATAAGTTTGTATTTATAGCCAATCCAAACTTCCCCTCCAAGTCATAGAACCGAAACCCTAACCCATATGGTTAGTTCAGCCGATCCAAGCCCACACAATGGGTTCTAGATCCTTCTAACTTCCTTTTTCATTATTAGTCCTTTAACAACCGTTATCTCTAACTCCGTTAAGTATTAACTGTCGTTAAGTTAATTGTTTGTGAAATGAATAAATAAAATATAAAATATATTTAATTATTCAAACCATTGAAACTCTTACGTATTGTGTGCAATCCCGAAGTCTCGGGTTCGAAACCGGTCATACAAATATTAATTTATATACATTAACTCTAACAGAAGAAAGGAGAGTGCATTGACACAGTTGGAGGAAATTTGTTATTTTTTCATGCGAAAAAAATATGCAAACCGACCCTCTGGGCGGCACACATAGGATCGTGTCTCTGTTGCAACATATTAAGGCAAATCCGGAAGACTTTGCAGAAAGCTACTATGATGTTTGTTGATGCCTTAATGATTAATGAAGTTGTTTAGTTTGCACTTGACCACGTACTTCTAATGACGTTGTTTAGCTGGATGTTTACGTATGACTCTTGTATCCTTTTGACCTTTTTCGACTTATGTTGAAGAGGTTTTTCATAATCTATTTACTTGTTTTGCCACAAAGGTTATTCCATTCTTATTGAATTTGAATATGCATTATCAATAGATATATGTTTACAACTTTATAAATTACGAGCAGATGTGAGTCACTATTCATTATAGCGGGAATAACAAGTTATCTGGTTAAAACTTTGGCAGCTGATCATTTGGGAGGGAAACAGCTTTGTGGTCGTCTATCTTCAATATTGCTCGTAGTTTCTACTAAACTTGAATGGTGTGTGAAGTTTATAACAATAGTTGATCCTAGTAGAAGAATAGCCACCACCAGAAAATAAGCGGGACCATCTTGGCGAAGATACATTTATAAAAATAATTAACAACTCGGCAATGTAGGTGAGATGATGCCATCTTACCTATAATACATTCATGCCACAATCACCACACTATATCTAAAACAGTAGAGATGCCAAATGGGTGGGTCAGATGGGTAACGGGTTGACCAGCTGGTCAAAAGCCGAAATAGTTAACTTTCCAATACAGATCCAAACAGGGCGACTGTGTTGCGCCTAAGGGACAACACAGAGCTTTCACCTTTGTCATTCAAGGTTATTGTCAGGATTTAATTCATTTTACATAAAAGTTAAATAGATTACTCCAACATTACTCTATTTCGAGCTTATTGTATGTACTCACTTGCCTTGATTTAATTCATTTTACACATATATGCCACTACTCTTGGGCCTGTTTGGTTCGCAAATGTTTTTGAAGAAATTGTAGTAAGTTAACGAAATTGTAATCTAAATTAACCGTATTATGCACTAGTTGGAATTTGAAAAAACTGCATGTATTTGGTTGGCTCAAAACGTAAGGTAATTCAAAAAGACATATATGCCACAGTGAGTAAATTAATGGGTCCCATATTTTACTTAATTTTGGACCCACTATTTTATTTACTTTTATCTCATTGGTTTAACATAACAAAACATTGGACACACTATTTTATTTACGGTAGATCAGGGACGAAGGTGAAGGAGACAATCACCTAAAATCGCAAACGTTTTCTGATAAGGCTTCTTTTCATACGGGTTGTGATCCTTTCTTGCTTGGTGGAGCAGTCCCTTTTCCTGGATTTTGAGGTGTTGCGCTTTGTCTGTAGGGGAGGGAGTTACTGTTCTGGCAAGTTGAGGGGTAAAACCGTGTAGCGGTTTGATCAATGGGGCCCACGCCTAGCGGTTTGTTGTGTTGACTTTCGATTAACAAAGTAGCGGTTTGCTTCAGAGGCCCCACATGCTTGGTTGCTTTTTCAGAACTGATAAAACATTACGTGTTTTTGCTTTGTGGACCTCACTCTATTGACTTAACCTTGCGGTTTGGTTTTAATGTGAAGTAGGCCTTGTATTTTGTTTTTGGGCTTTCCGTTTCTGGCTTATTTGGCTGTGGTTTGAGGCCACATTATTAACTTAACCTTACGGATTGGTTTTAATGTGAAGTGGGCTTTGCCGTTTTTGGGCTTTGCGGTTTGAATTTGGCTGCGGTTTGAGGCCCACTGCGTTTTGGAAAAAAAAAAAAAAAAAAAAAAAAAAAAAAAAAAACCCTTTTCTATGGCAATCATGCGGTTTCATTGTCCTTTCGCGGGGTTAAGTTGTTGTCAGGATGGTAATGGAAATGGACTCACCAAAACCTCGTTGATCACTCATCTTCGGGATCGTCACTTCAGTGAAGATTCGTTGACCACCACCAAACTTTCCTTGGCTACTAATCTTGCCGTTTTTGAGGCGGCTGAGGTCACGCTGAAACGTATGGGACTTTGGTTATGTGGTAATTGTTTTAAGACGCATACTCTTCGGTCAAAATGTCGGCATGGACCTGATTTTGTGCCACCCCCTGATTGTGGCGATGGTGTCGTTAGGTTTGTGCTGTTTGATCTTGCCAAACCACAAGTCCCTTCTTCGGTCCAGATTGCTCGTGGTGAGGATTCGGTTTTGGCGGAGCATGATGGTTTCGATCTACACTTGCTTGACACCTTGCTCTCTAAAGGGTTGCACACGGTCAAATCCATCCCTTCAAAGTGTCGGTTGGGATTCTCTCGCGTCTTGAAAGGAGCCCTCGATAAGGTGATCTGCACACCTGAGGACATTTCCTGTTGGGTTAGCCTGTTAGTCCTGCCTCTCTGTCTCCTTAAAACCTTTTGCCCGAGGAGTAACATGGAGTGCAGGTTTGCTATTAAACGCCAACGCCAAGAAGAATACATCGCTAATGCCATTCGCTCTTGGGGTACGTCTGGGGGTAGTTTGCAGCTTGTTAGAGAGATTTTAGCCGAACCCTCCCCTGCATGGTCTAATATTGATGAGGGTACCGTGGATTTGGGTGAGCGTAATGTCAAGCAATGTAAGAGGAAGATTTGTGACGGTCATTATTCTGCGGCTGTCAGAGTTCTTTCTTCTTCAGGTGTTGCTCCTTATAATGATACCACTCTCGAGGATTTAAAAGCTAAACATCCTTTCAAGTCTGCTTCTGCTCGGCCGGATATTGATGAAGCGAAAAGTGTACCGCTTTTAAGGGGTCATTTAAGCCCTAAATCGTATTTATTTGATCAAATATTGCCCTAAATCGTTCCTTTTGTCATTTTAGGTACTTTTGAGAAGAAATCTGGAAAAGGAAGCATTTTGGACGTTTTTGGAGCATAAAAGTGAAGAAAACGACAAAGTCTCAAAATCGGCTAAAAGTTACCTTTGACGGCGTCAGAAATTACCCTGGACGGCGTCATGGCTTGGCAAGAAAAAGGTGGATGTGAAATTTACTCATGATAAGCCAGAGAAATTTGCATGGGAATTCTGACGGCGTCACGCTTTAATATGATCAAGGTCGTCACGGCTTAATTTAAAGAGGGACGGCGTCACGCATAATCCTGACGGCGTCAAGCCTTAATAGGCCAGAACGGATTTTGGAGAGCTAAAGAGGGACGGCGTCAAGAAGGCCATCCGGGAACCCTAAAAGCGGCGAGGTGACGGCGTCACACTCCATAACGTGACGCCGTCAGATCTGAAAATCTTTATATAGTATTGCAATTCTTTGTCATTAGTGTGGAACTTATTGGGGAACTTTGGGTGTGAAAACCCTAAGACGAATTTGGCAGCTTTTTCAAGGCTTTTTGCCTTGAGATCTTCCATGTTACATTGAAGATAAGTTATCAATTAATCATTCAATATGTCTATGTGTTGTTTGATTCTATCTTGTTCTTGTCTTTTGTTTAACATGTTAGGCTAGATTTATCTTGTGTTTGCTTAGATCTAATGAAACCTAGCTATTGATTATTGGTTATTAGTGTGTTATTAGTTGTATTGGATGATTGTTCATCTATGTTAGGCTTAAGAAAACTGGCTAACTTCCTATTTGGTAACTTGCTTGAACGTCTTAAGAAACATGAACCAATGCGTACTAAAGGTTTTTATGGTTGTATTTAATGCACAAGCGAATTCTAGTGATCCCATGTTAGGAGCTTCCTAGCCGGCTCGACATAGGAGTGAAGTAGGAGCTTGTAGAGTTGGGGAAGTACGTACGCCACCCCACGAATGGTATTAAGGAATACACCCGTCATCCACGCAACTAATACACACTAATCAACCGGTAAAAGATAGTTAGGGAGTAAGGAAATCTAAGTAAACACATTTCTCTCCACATAAGTTTTCACCAACCTTTTCATTTTTGTTATTTTATTTTATTTGCATTCATAGTAATTTGGGTTAGTTGACTAGCAACTAATTTCGCCCACTCTTTCAAACCCGAGATTTTACTTGCTTTCATAAAAATATAAAAAACACAAAAAAGAATCTTCTCTCACCCTTAGACCTATTAGAGTAGTTTTTCACACCTAACGAACACTATTCCCTGTGGAGAACGATCAATCCCCCGTACTTACCACTACACTATACTACATCGGTCAGGTACACTGCCTGGTGGGGTTGTAAGCCTCTTGAGATCCCTCGAGAGGTAAAACCTGTTGTAAGGTTGCAAAACCACGCATCAGATATGCCGCTTGATCATCATAACCTTACTGCATCTCCTGCTGTGGTTCTTGATATGATTAAGAGTTTCCCCCGTGGTACCTCTTGCGGTCAAGATGGTTTGCGTGCCCAGCACCTTTTGGACTGTTTGAGTGGTACTTTCGTGGCTATGTCGGATGAATTAATTGCCTCCATCACCCAAGTAGTGAATCTGTTTCTCGGTGGCCAATGCCCAGGGCTTTGGTTGAATACATTGCTAGTGCTTCCCTTACACCGCTGATTAAGCCAGGAGGTGGTATCCGTCCGATTGCTGTGGGGACCATTTGGAGGCGCTTAGTATCCAAAATTGGTGCTTCCTTGATTGGTCACTCTTTAGATGGTTATTTGAACGATCTACAGTTCGGCGTTGGGGTGTCTGGTGGAGGGGAGGCTATTCTTCACGCTGTGAATCGGTTCCTTGAAGAATGTGGGGATAAGGTGGGTCTTTCGTTGTTGCTGGTGGATTTCAAAAACGCCTTTAATTTGGTGGATCGGGAGGTTATGTTACAGGAGGTCCGCCTTCGTTGCCCTGCTATTTCACGTTGGGTGGAATTCTGCTACTCCAGCCCAGCTAGACTTTATTATGGGGAACACATCTTATGGTCGCACAGTGGGGTGCAACAAGGCGACCCACTCGGACCTCTGCTTTTTGCCCTAGTGTTACACCCCCTGGTTCGCAAAATTAGAGACTCTTTTGATCTGGCCCTCCAAGCATGGTATCTGGATGATGGCACTATTATTTGTGATACTCTGGTCGCGGGGAAGGTCTTAGATCTTATTATGTCAGATGGACCTAGTTATGGCTTGCACCTTAACGTGGATAAAACTGAGGTTTTTTTGCCAACCGAGGATCCCAGAAGCAGGCTCGCAGGTGTCTTCCCGCCTAATATTGCTCGCCCTCTACGCGGTGTTAAATTATTGGGTGGGCCGGCTAGCGTGGAATTTGAGTTTAGTAGTGGGCTTGCTATGAAAAGGGTTGCTAAAACCATCAAGCTTATGGATGCCGTTGCTAGGCTTAATGATCCTCAATGTGAGTTGCTTCTTCTTCGTGCTTGTTCCGGTATTTCAAAGTTATACTTCTCTATGCGCACATGTCCGCCCCAGGTCTTTGAGGGTGCCCAGACTTCGTTCGATGTGGCGCTTCGTTCCTCTATGGAACGTATTGTCACTGCTTCTGGACCTGGGTTTGGGGATTGGCAATGGAGATTGGCCACGCTTCCGTTTGAGTTTGGGGGGCTTGGTGTATATTCTGCAGGTGATGTCTTGAATTATGCCTTCCTTGCGTCTAGACTCCAATCTACTAGCTTACAGGCTAAGCTCCTCCGACAGTCTGGCATAGTAAATCATGGATCTTCCTTTAATGACGCTTTGTGTACTTTTAACGCGAAAATGGAGTTCGACCTTTTAGGTAACCCGAATGAGATCGCTGCCCCCAAACTTATGAAGAAATTGGCAGATATATATTTCACACGTGTTACTAAAACGGTTGAATCCACTTTTGGCCTATCCGCTCGACAGATTGCGATTTGGAGATCGCAACGAGAAGATTACACATTTGATTGGCTTAGGGTGGCCCCGATATGGCTTAGGGTGGCCCCGATATCTGGGTTGGGGCAGACTATGAATGCTAGAACTTACCGGTGTGTCTTATGCTACCGCCTGGATGTCCCCCTGTTCTCGGTCCAGATGTCGTGCTTTGCTTGTTCCAGGTTATTTGCGGGAGACATTTACGAGGATCATGCAGTGTCGTGCGCTGGTATTATTGGTATTAAGCACCGGCACAACGTGGTACGCGACACTCTTGCTGATATTTGCGCTCGGTCTGGGATCTCGGCTCGCAAAGAGGTTGACATTGGCCTTTGTGGAGAAAGGGACAAAAGCTTACGCCCAGCTGATGTATTGCTCTATTCTTGGGACGGTGGGCAGGATGTTTGTGTCGATTTGACAGGGTCGTCACCTTTGACGCAATCAGGTATGGTCGATTTTGTGCCAGGACGAGTGGTGGTTGAGGCAGCACAGGGCAAGCGTGTCAAATATGAGAGCAAGTGTGCCGATATTGGATATGGGTTTCTTCCTTTCTCATTCTCTTCCTTTGGGGAACTTGAGAGGGATGCAGTGACCCTACTGAAACAGATCCGAAAGTTTTCAGTAACTCAAGACATTGGATCGCGAGCCGCTGCCTTTATTTTTAGTAGGATTAGCTTTGCAATAGCTAGAGGAGTGGGAGCCCAGTTAGTATCTCGGCTCCCCTCTAATTTCTTGTAAATCCTATATTTTTCTAATGAAGTGATGTTTTATTAAAAATAATAATAATAAATAAATAAAAAATAATAATAATAATAATAATAATAATAATAATAATAATAATAATAATAATAATAATAATAATAATAATAATAATAATAATAATAATAATAATAATAATAATAATAATAATAATATATTTAAATATAATAATAACATAAAAATAATAATAAAACTATAAGTTTTAGAAATTTTATGTATGACATAAAAATAATGCTTCAAAATTCAAGTACTTGAGGGTTCAAGATTTAAATTTAACCGTAATACTTCAAAGTTTTAAGCGATTTGCTAACAACAATCCATTGGGTGTTGTTTAAGCATTTTATGTTTAAAAAATTAGCATTTAATGATCTCTAAACATTTTATATTTAACATCACATACCATGTTTAAGATGATTAAAAATGTATAATTATGGAATACATGAGTTCATTAAATGTGTTTTTTGTATATATAAAATGTTTAAACAACACCCAATGGTTTGTTGTTAGCAAATCTCAACTACATGATTTTGTGAAACAAGCTGCGTGTAGGGGTGTTGTTCGTGTAGGTGTCCGGACGGCCCAGTTCGGACGGACTAAACCGGACGAATTCCATTCAAAGTCGTCCGGCCCGGAACGCAATGACAATAATAATAAGTAATAAACAAGGACAAAAGGAACTTCGGGAAAGACCAAGAAAGGTACAAGGCCACCATCCCTGCATTTAATGGAAGGGTACGGTAAGTACATGAACAGTGCACCGCCTACAGCAACTGTTCACGTACCAGATCCATTCTCCCAGGTACAGCAACTGTTCACGTACCGGATCCATGCCCCCAGGTACAGCAACTGTTCATGTACCAGATCCATGCCCCCAGGCACAGCAGGTAACAAGTGGATGGGACACTATAAATACCCCAGAGCATTCAATACCCAGACCAACTACTTTCACTCATATTTATTACTTACCTACATACTCTACCTTTACTCCAAACCGGATAAATACTTATCCTTGCACCGGAGCTTGGTCTTGGGATAAAACCCGGGACGAGGCTAACGGGTTCATCTTTGTTTGCAGGATCTCACTTGGTTCATAAGGGAAATGCCTCAACGAACCTAGTCCGAGTCTTTACCTCAACAAATTGGCGCCATCCGTGGGACCCAAATTCAATCCACCACAAAGCATAGAATGAGCGGTTCTTACCATTTCACCCCTCTCCCAAGTGGCCCGGAAGGAGACGGTCCGTCCGGGGGACCTGCACCCCCGGATCCACAAGCCCTCATAGAAGGCCATGTGTCAGCTCTTAAGGAACTAATGAAGCAATCAGCAAACCGCGACCTGATCAAGCCACTGCTTCTAAACTTTGAGGACGACCTGACGGGCGAAGAAGGGGGAAGTCCCGTAAGAAAGGCAGGCCGCAAGGACAAAGCGGTGGCGGTCGACGACCTGACGGACGAAGAGGAGGTAAGCCCCGTAAGAAAGACAGGCCGCAAGGATAAAGCGGCGGCGGTCGACGACCTTAACAAACCTTACAAAGAAATGATAAAGTGTCCGTTCACCCGAAGAATCATCGAGTTCTCTGCTCCGAAGCACAAGATACCAACGAATCTCAAATTATATAACGGAACGACTGATCCGGACGACCACATCAACCGGTTCACTGGAGCGGGGAACCACGAAGAATGGCCGATGCCCGTGTGGTGTCGAATGTTCCAACAAACACTAGATGGGAAGGCTAGAGGATGGTTCGATAAATTACCAACCGGGAGCATTGATAGTTGGGATGACCTCCAAAGGAAGTTCCTGATCAGATTCGGTATACTAAGGGTATGTGTCAAGGACCTCACAGAAATTAACAAGATCCATAGGAGAGCCAATGAAAGTCTGCCGGATTTCAAGGAACGATGGGTAAGTGAGGCGAACTACTTTCCGGACGCTCCAGAAATAATGCAGGTTTCCTCTTTCTTGAACGGCCACCACTGTCCAGAACTGGCCAAGAAATTCTCTGACACAATCCCAAAAACGGTTGACGAAATGCTAGCAAGGGTCGAAGATTACATCCGGTCGGAAGAGGCTTTCCGAAACACCGAGTTACCAAAGGGGGAATACACCCGGAAGGATGGGGGAGGATCGCAAATGGCAAGAAACGAGCGGCCCCACAAAAGCTTTGAAGACAGACGGGGGTGGGGTCCCAGGCCCATTTTTAGGCCTAAGGATCGCCCTTCCCCATATGCACCTCCAAGACAGGAACTCGTCCGAAACCCTCGTTACGGGTTCAAGGATGATAAGAACAGGTTGACGTTAGAATCACTGAAACGAACCCCCAGGGAAATCTTGGCTACTGAGCATCACCTCCGGCTACCACAGCCGCCCCCATTGCCCGGCACTCCTAGGAAGGAAAACCTTGACAGGTTCTGTGATTACCACGGAGAAAAGGGGCATTACACTAACGATTGCTTTCAGCTGAAAAAACAATTGGAACTGGCTTTAGAGTCCGGTAAGCTAAGTCACCTGGTCAAAGATGTAAGGCAGAGAGGCAAGGCTCATCAGAAAAAGGACGGCCAGCAGGAAAGAAAGATCATTAATATGGTTAGTTGCCAAGGGGACGGCCGAAAAAGAAAGACGATGACCACCACAGAAAACTGGATGAACGTGCCTATAACTTTCCCCCCAGTTCCAACGGACGACCTGGCCGAAGAAGCCATCGTAGTAGAAGCAGAAATCGTTGGGTACCTAGTAAAAAGAGTCCACATAGACGAAGGAGCCTCGTGTGAAATCATGTTTAAGCACTGCTTCGATAACCTACATCCAGCCGTCAGGGCAAGGATAGTTGAAACAGCAACGACTCTGGCAGGTTTCTCCGGAGAACAGGTAAAACCTATGGGAAAAATAGAATTGGACGTATGCTTCGGGAGCGGTGGTTTTTGTAGCCGCACTACAATGAAGTTCATCGTGGCAAGCGCACCCTCACCTTTCAACATTATAATAGGACGATCAGGGTTAAAAAAGTTACGAGCCATCCCGTCCACTATACATTCAATGATGAAATTTCCGACTCCCAAAGGAATAGCAACGTTAGTCACTCAAGCAGCCTCGGTATTCGAGTGCCGAGAAATAAACAAAAAAAGAATAACGGAAGAAGAGCCCGAACCCGTGGAACGGAAGGAGTCCGAATCAACTGAGGAAGTCATGGTGAATCCTGCTTATCCTGACCAATTGGTATCCATCGGACGAAATTTGTCGTCCGCCGGTTCGGAAAGCCTAAAGAATATGCTCAAGAAGAACATGGATATCTTTGCATGGGAACCATCTGATATGACAGGCGTCCCCAGGCGAATCATACAACACACCCTGAACGCCAATCCTTCGATTACTCCCGTGAGTCAAAAGAGGAGACCCCTCTCAGCAGAAAAAAGCCAAGCGGTTACGAAAGAAGTAAACGAGTGGTTAAAGGCAGGGATAGTAAGGCCAGTGAAATACCCAACATGGATCTCCAACCCGGTCTTGGTAAAAAAAGGAGACGGGAGCTGGAGGATGTGTATCGACTTCAAGAACGTTAACTCGGCATGCCCAAAGGATTACTACCCCCTCCCGGAGATAGATTTAAAGGTAGAATCAATTATAGGCTCAAAATACAAGTGCTTCCTGGACGCCTACAAGGGGTACCACCAAGTGCAAATGACCGCCGAAAATGAAGAGAAAACAGCATTCTACACAGACCAAGGAACATTCTGTTACACCAAGATGCCGTTCGGTCTAAAAAATGCAAGAGCCACGTATCAATACCTGGTAGACACGGCTTTCCAGTCTCAAATCGGCCGAAACCTAGAGGCTTACGTCGATGATATGGTGATCAAAAGTGCAACGGAGAAAACCCTGCTAGCTGACATAGCGGAAACGTTCGACAACCTCAGAAGGATAAACATGAAACTCAATCCGAAGAAGTGCTCGTTCGGTGTCCAAGAAGGAAAATTCTTGGGGTACATGGTGACGTCCGAGGGCATACGAGCAAATCCGGAAAAAACGAAAGCCATCACGGAAATGCAATCTCCTAAGACGCTGCGAGAAATGCAAAGCCTCTCGGGAAAGTTGGCTGCTTTAAACAGGTTTCTCGCCAAGTCAGCCGAAAGGGCTCTACCATTCTTCGAAACTTTAAAGAATATCACAAAAGTGAACAAAGACGAGTTCCGTTGGACGGACGATGCGGAGAAGGCTTTCCAAGAACTCAAAAGGGTCATCGTTAAACTTCCATACCTGGCCGCCCCAAAACCGAAAGAACCACTGTGTGTCTACCTAGCGGCAGCAAAAGAGGCAGTCAGTGCCGTTTTATTGGTCGAACGAAACGGAATACAGCTTCCAGTCCATTATGTCAACCGAACACTACATGAAGCTGAGTGCAACTACACTCCGCTTGAAAGGCTAGCCCTATTATGCTCCACGCATCAAGAAGACTTAGGAGGTATTTTGAGGCACACCCAATTAAAGTCATCACCGACTAACCGATCAAACAAATCCTAAACAAAGCGGAGGCTTCAGGAAAACTGGCCAAGTATTCTGTTGAATTGGGGACGTATGACATAACATATGAACCCAGAAGTGCAATCAAAGGGCAAGTGTTGGCGGATTTCATAAATGAAGTTCCGATAGACAGAAACGGACGGATTGAGGAGCAAGTAACGGCCAAACTGAGAAATACTGATGGAGAAGACGAATGGACTTTGTATACTGACGGGGCATCGGGAAAGAGCGGATCGGGAGCAGGCCTAGTCCTAATAAACCCAATAGGGACGGAGTACACCTATGCCCTTAGGTTGGATTTCTCCAGCACCAACAACCAGGCGGAATACGAGGCATTGCTCGCCGGTTTAAGAATAGCGAAAGAGATGAAAGTATCCGCTCTCTCCGTAAAGGTCGATTCTCAGTTGGTAGCACGGCAGATCAATGGTGAATTTGTAGCTTACACAGATAACATGACAAAATACTTAGCTGAAGCAAAACGCAACATCACCTACTTCCAGAAATTCCAAATAGCAAACATACCCCGGAACCAAAACCAGAAAGCAGACATACTGAGCAAACTAGCATCTGTCGCCTTCAACCACCTAACAAAAGAAATCCTTGTTGAAGTTCTGGGCAAACCATCTATAGAAACAACAGAGGTCAACACAATAGTGGAAGAAGAAGAAGAAGATAATTGGATGACACCGATTGTAAGATGTCTCCAAGAAGGGAAATGGCCGGACGACAAGAACGAAACTAGGGCCCTCCGGATGAAAATAAGTGAATACGTCATGGAGGGCGACGTCCTTTTCAAAATATCCTATCTCATGCCTATGTTAAGGTGCGTAGGACCCTTGCAGGCAAACTATGTCATACGGGAGTTACACATGGGAGCATGCGGACTGCATTCTGGTCCTCGGTCGGTCGTAGCAAAGGCAATCCGGCAAGGATATTACTGGCCCACTATGCACCGGGACGCAAGGGATGAAATAAGGAAATGTGACTCCTGCCAGATACACTCACCGGTGCCAAAACTCCCCAAGAACATGATGACATCTATTATGGCACCTTGGCCGTTCTACCAATGAGGGATGGATGTCCTCGGTCCACTCCCGGCGGCCCCCGAAAAGGTCCAATATGTCATAGTAGCAATTGACTACTTTACCAAATGGATTGAGGCAAAACCTTTAGCCAGAACCACCGGCAAGGAGGTTATCAAATTTGTGTGGGACAATATAGTATGCCGATATGGTCTTCCATCCATCATCGTGACAGACAACGGAACAAACTTTGTCAAGGATCCGTTCAAGACTTGGTGCCAAAAACTAAAAATAACACAGATAAATACAGCGGTAGCCCATGCACAAGCAAATGGGCTAGTGGAAGGAGCCAACAAGAGTCTCATGAAGGGCATCAAGACACGTTTGGGAAGAGAAAGGGCCGGATGGGTAGACGAATTACCCAATGTCCTATGGGCTCACCGAACATATTTGAAAACAAGCAACGGTGAGACGCCGTTCAGCCTAACATATGGAAGCGAGGCGGTAATTCCTGCAGAAATCGGAATGCCAACTCACCGAACCATGATGGTTCAGGAAGGGATGAACGAAGACGAAATGCGTCTAAACCTGGACGTATTACAAGAGAGGCGCGAAGCGGCAGCCATCAAAGAAGCAAAGTACAAGTCCAAAGTAGAACAATATTACAACAAAAGAGTCCGGCCGGCATCATTCAAGGTCGGGGAATTTGTGTATCGAAAAAATGAGGCCAGCATGGTAGAAAACTTGGGAAAGCTAGGACCTACTTGGGAAGGACCATACCAAGTAATTAAAGCCTTCCAGAATGGCTCGTACAAGCTTATGACACTGGATGAAAGGGAAGTTCCACGCACATGGAACACTATGAATTTAAGGCGGTGCTATATGTAAACAAATGTAATCTTAAGTATTTAATGTGAAATGAAATGAACGCTACATTCCGGTTGGAATGACAGCAATTTTCCCGCAAAAACATGTACGACATAAGTTAATAATGACTCCGGCGGACGGCTAGCTACCTCCGTCGATGTGTAGTCAATGTCTATTATTACTAACCCAGGTGCTGTTCACCGAACGGTTATCATACCCCAATTGTGCTATTCACAAGGGAAGAACCCAGGTGCTGTTCACCGAACGGTTATTATACCCCAATTGTGCTATTCACAAGGGAAGAACCCAGGTGCTGTTCACCGAACGGTTATCATACCCCAATTGTGCTATTCACAAGGGAAGAACCCAGGTGCTGTTCACCGAACGGTTATCATACCCCAATTGTGCTATTCACAAGGGAAGAACCCAGGTGCTGTTCACCGAACGGTTATACCATTAGAAAGGTGCTATTCACCGCATGAGTATGAAATACAAAGTACGCACAGACAACCATGAACAAACACACTAAGCAGGTAAATAAACCAAAGGTAAGAAAGCATGACATGACATAAACTTAAAACGGTCCAAATATACATACAAGGTAACATTGCCGCTCGGGCAAGGGGGCGCTAGAAACAGTTACAAAACAGCACCATTCATCTTAACAAAAACGTTCTAACTGTTCAAAAAACTAAGTTATTACAACTTTAAGGCTGCGCAGAGCCTGAACCACCTTGGCCGGGGGTCGGAGGGGTTTCATCCGGAAGCAAATTTTGAAGATCAGCTAGACTTTTGTTGTAGGCACAAGAGATTTTGTCAACATAAGAGTACCGCTTGTCAAACAAAGTGTCATAGTCCGGGTAAAGTTTCGCCCCGGCCTCCAGATCAA
This sequence comes from Artemisia tridentata subsp. tridentata, assembly GCA_021014915.2. Lineage (NCBI taxonomy): Eukaryota > Viridiplantae > Streptophyta > Magnoliopsida > Asterales > Asteraceae > Artemisia > Artemisia tridentata. The sequence goes on from CP139505.1 coordinate 380,844,461, forward strand.
ATCCAGTTGAGGCATCAAGAATAGCTTGGACGGCCTCGGGAGAACGTCCCTCTTGAACTCCCTGTAGCCAGCCAGCAGCAATAGCCGTATTAAACGGACCGGCCAAGCTCCTTTTATATTCTTCACTCTGAAGTAGACGCCGAACGAAAGTAGGAAAATATTCACGGACCAAACGCTGCCTAGCAATCTCTCCCTGCCCACACGCCACAGCCAAATCTTCTCTCTCTTGGGCCAACTTCGTACACGCACTCTCTGACCCAGCAAGTTTGGCCTCCAAGTCCCTAATCTTTACGGCCTGCTCGGCCCCAATTCTAACCAGGTCCAACCTCTCCTGCTCAAGCTCATCAACCCGGTCAACCGCAGAATTTCTCTCGGCTCTAACTACCAGAAGCTCTTGCCTACATTCTTTGAAACGGAGCTCAACATCCTTGCAAGACCGATGCTTGTGGGCAAGATCAGCATACTGCTCAGACAACGACTCAAACCGCATCAGAACGTTGGCTTGCTCAAGCATACACATCCCCAGCGACCGATAGGACCGCTTGACAGCTAACTCATCAGACATTCCGTAAAAATATAATTCTTGGTCAGCCGGGGTGAACAAGTTCTTGAGCATATCCCGGCAGTTCGCAGCATTGTTCATTCGAGAACTGTCGGTAAGACCCCACTGAGGAGTAAAAACATTGTCCCCATGCCGATCACCGGAAGTGCCTACAAAAAATATATATATATATATATATATATATATATATATATATATATATATATATATATATATATATATATATATATATATATATATATTAATAATAATAATAATAATAATAATAATAATAATAATTTATGTATGTGTAGGCGGAAAATTAAAGGTAAGGGTAACGAGGAAAGCGTCCAAGCACAGATGACAATATGCAAAATCACTCACCCTCATCCGCTCCAAGACGTTCGGCAGTCAAATCAACAAACTGCGTCAGTACACCGGCAGGATGAACTGCAAGAAAGTTAAAACTTTTTTAATCAATACTAAGGGCTTAAATAAAAAAAAAAAAAAAAAAGGAGAGAGGAGGGAAAGAAACATAGGACTAACCAAAATGGGTGGCCGAACGGTTTGGTTCACGCTCCAAAGAGAGAGACCTTTGGCTGGGCTGTGGAGATTCAGATTCCTCACTGTGATGAGGATCACCTACCTCTTCATTTCCTTGAGCATCAGGATAAGATGGCCCGGACTGAAAAGCAGGGTTGACCGGAGAAGATTGATTCAAAGGGCTGGGAGAAGAAACATGAGTTGAACTCAAGTCATGATCAGCAAGCTCCTCGGTATTCCTTCTCTTCTTGGCAGCACGAGACCCCGCAGCAGCAACACGTCTCTTTTTAGAGACACCCTCACCCTCTCCTCCCTTGGCGTGCGCCTGAGCCTCTTTACGCGATCGGGCGACAATCACGTCCGGATCGGGTACTTCCACCGCCTCCATGTGTGGGGTCTTAGGAGGGATAGCTTCATTAGTGGGGGCTGGAGGGGAGGTATAGGTAACACGGTTTTCCCCTTCAGCAAGAGGTTGTCCGGCTGTGACTTTGCAGCCGGCAAAAGAAGGAAAACGCAGAAGCTCCGACATAGTGATAACTGCAAAGAAAAGAGGGAAGGGCAATGCACAAAGGTATAAGATAAAAAGAGTTAGAAATATAAAAGAGGCAAAGAACGATTAGGGTCATATTACCATTTCCCTCCGGACCCTTCAAGACAGGATGACGTCCGGCGTGTTTCCACACGGTGCTAAGGCCAGCGGCATACAAAACACTAGGCTCAGGCTTGTGAAGTGGGATGACCACCTCACGAAGCCTGGCGACGGCACCTACATCATAAGACCCGACGGAGGGTGGAGGATCACTGATATTAGAATCTACATCACGCCACGGCATAGCAATAGGAATTGCCCTTCGATCAACCAAAAAGAACTGATTTTTCCAATTTTTGAGGCTGGACTGAATCTCTTTAAAACAGGGTTTGTAATTCTTGCCAGTCCGGGCCTGGAAGGAGAACCAGTGGCCTTGTTTGCAAAGTTTGTAAAAAACCCGGAACAAAATAACGGTAGGGTCTATACCCAGCGACCGGCAATACATCTCGAACATGGTGGTCCGGTTCAACCCAATCGGCACCAGCTGAGCAATGTGAACTCTAAAGTGATTTAACACCCCCAGTAGAAACGTAGAAATCGGAATCCTAAAACCCCCCTGTTTGAAAAAATGGAGATATAAACCCAGGGCATCGTTCGGAACCTGGATCATCGTCATTCCGGCCGGAGGCAATCGTGGGTGCAGATCGAGTGGAATACCGTAAACCTTAGCAGCCCAACTCACTTGGGCCTCATTCATAGCAGACGTATGGATGTGCATGTCAAACTTCGGAAAGTAAGTAGTACCGCTAGTACCTTCTTGGTTGTCCGGTGAATGATGATCACCCGACATGTCTTGAAAGGCCGGATAGGACGAAAGAAAATCTAAAACTAAGAAGGAAGATGGACGCACCTGAAAGACGGAAGGGAAGATCGCAGAGAGCTCGGAGAAAAGCGGTGAAAAATATAGAAGTGGTAAAAAAAATGAGAGATTCACCACCCCTATTTATAGGCAGAGTGACAATAAGACGAAACGTCAAATCATGCCAAGCCACGCATCTTAACCGTTGAAAGGAATACGCCGTAACACGTGTCGAACCGCACAATAACCAAATTATGACTCATGGCATGTTCATCATACCTCCTTGCATTAATTACGTTTGTCCGACTCATACAGTACCAATTCTCTGTTATCCGTATTTTATATTGCACCTTTGATTCGGAAACCAAAGATACAATACTTGGGGGGGGGGGACATGTTCATGTAGGTGTCCGGACGGCCCAGTCCGGACGGACTAAACCGGACGGATTCCATTCAAAGTCTTCCGGCCCGGAACGCAATGACAATAATAATAAGTACTCCCTCCGTCCCAATTTTATAGTCCCACTTTCCTTTTTCGTCTGTCCCAATTTTATTGTCCCATACCAAATATAGAAAGTGAATAGGTAGTGAGTTTGGTAAAGTTTACTATATTACCCTTGGTTGAAATTAATATTACAAACTTTAATGAAGTGTTAATTAATTGGGTAAGGGTAAACTTGTCATTTGGCAAAAAAGTAAGAGAGAGAAAGTAGTGATAGTGACATTTTTCTAAAAGAATGTGTTTTTTGTTGTGGGACAATAATTTTGGGACGGAGAGAGTAATAAACAAGGACAAAAGGAACTTCGGGAAAGACCAAGAAAGGTACAAGGCCACCATCCCTGCATTTAATGGAAGGGTACGGTAAGTACATGAACAGTGCACCGCCTACAGCAACTGTTCACGTACCAGATCCATTCTCCCAGGTACAGCAACTGTTCACGTACCGGATCCATGCCCCCAGGTACAGCAACTGTTCATGTACCAGATCCATGCCCCCAGGCACAGCAGGTAACAAGTGGATGGGACACTATAAATACCCCAGAGCATTCAATACCCAGACCAACTACTTTCACTCATATTTATTACTTACCTACATACTCTACCTTTACTCCAAACCGGATAAATACTTATCCTTGCACCGGAGCTTGGTCTTGGGTTAAAACCCGGGACGAGGCTAACGGGTTCATCTTTGTTTGCAGGATCTCACTCGGTTCATAAGGGAAAGGCCTCAACGAACCTAGTCCGAGTCTTTACCTCAACAGGTGTCAATCGGGTTATCGGGTCGGGTCTATCGGGTTTTGAAAAAATAAAAACTAACCCGCAACCCGACCCGATAAACTTTCCAATATGTTCAACACAACTCTGCGGACGAGTGCATCCTGAAGCGTGATGAAGAACTTTTCACTGTTGCTCAAGCCGCAATCAATCGTGTGTATATATGATTCTCAGCTGAAAATTATTAAATTTATAGCTACAACAAATATGTAATTTGCACACACTCTAAAAAAAATGCGTAAATTTTTGTTAAGTTTTCACACATGTAAACTTGAAATGCAAAGCTATATAAAAAATAATCAACGCAATTTCTGCATTTGTAAAGATAAAAGTTTTTAGTTATAACATGTAAGCATGTAAAATATTAAATGTGTGGAAATAAGATATATGTTGTGGTTATTAATATTTGTATAATTATAAATGAAATCATGAAACACGTTCTTTTTTTAATGATTTCAGATGCGTTTAGTTCTCATGTGTCACCAGCTGGGAATTTGGCCCGTCTATTAAACATGTCTGATGAACTCATTGGATTCTTACATTGGCCCAAAAAGTTCCCTAGGTGGAATGCGGTGGAAGATGACAAAGCCCTCTCTACATACTACGCATCATGACCGGAAGTGACAACGTGTCTGCAGTCCACAAAAATGATGTTAAGGAATCGGTTCCAAAAAGCGAGTTTATGTCTGGAATCCATGAAAATGATGTTAAGGAATCGGTTCCAAAAAGCGCGCTTATGTCTGGAATCCATGAAAAAGATGTTAAGGAATGTGTTTCAAACAAGGAAACTGCAGTTCTGGCCGTTTTCCCAGAAACAACGCAAAAGAAAATGGATGATACAATTTGGAGATCATGCAAAAAAAGAAAAAAAAAATGGCAAACAGCTGGGTGTGTCGGGGTGGGGAGGGTAACAGGTGAGGTGAAAACGCGTTATCTATGTAAGGACTGAAATGGCCGTTTCTGTTCATTATCATTAACTTTTGTAGATTATTCCAGTAAAAATGTAGTGTTATGAAGCTTTTAAATAAAGTTTTGATTTCACGCCTTTGGCCTAACAGACATAAAACATAACTTGAATGGACCCTTTGATAAGTACTTTGGTCCAAGCTGCAGCCCTATATCTGCAAAAGTAGAGATGCCATATGGGTGGGTCAAAAGTCAAAATGGGTAACTTTTGTTAACATAGATCCGAATTGGGTGGTTGTGCTTGGTTGAGGTATCAAAAGTGTAATTTTGGAAACAATAAAATGGCCATTTGGATAATCAAATGCATTTTGGTATTTTGTATTCTATAATCTGTAATGGTGTTGTGCATTATGGTTTTTAACATTTCAGATGTCTATAAAGACATTTTTGTTAATTATGTCGATTGACATATTCGGGGACGAAACCGACAAAAATTGACCACGTGTTTAAGAAAATAGGAAGGTTATTCATACCCTTAAAAAATGATTATGGTACCCTTTTTTTTTTTTCTTTGTCTTATTAGTGTGTAAGGTTATAAAGTTTGACAAAAAGAATTATTAAAAGACAAATTACGGAATAATTACTTTGATTAGACTAGAAGGACAAAAAAGATGAAAAATACAAAAAAATGTATGAACTTAGGGCCCGTTTGGTTGCCCCTTTTTGAATTCAAGTAATCCTTTCACTGTGAATATCAATTGTTTGGTAACACAAAGTAATGGAATTAAAGTGGGTCACCCATAAAAAAGTGATTCCACTGAATTGTGTTGCTTTTCACCGATTCTCACTTCAAGATAGGGCCCACCATAATTTATATACACATATAATACTTAAATAAATTAATAAAATAATGTATCATCATGATTTTTTTAATTATTTTATTAAATAACTCTTAAAATAAAATAATTTTAATCATTTATTTTCTCTCTCTTCATTTAATTGAAAATCTATACTTTTTTCTCAAACATTTCCCCAATCTTTCAAATCATTCTCAAATCCTAATACCATTTGTGAACCAAACGCACCCTTAGTATTGTTGTTTTGAAGTGTATCATTGGGGTTGAAAGTTATAAAATTTGACAAGACAAAAAGTACATAACATAAAGCATAAAAAGTAAAATTTTGTAAAAAAAAAGGTAAAAGAATCAATAAAAGGTGTAAACTAACAAAGATTAGAAGCACATAATTGGATATTATAATGTGACTTATAATAATGCCAGTATATGATACTGGTAGCTAAAAACATGACATTACATAATTGTATATGATTATTAGACAATTTACCAAACGCCCATTTTTTATAAAAAAAAAAAAAAAAAAAAAAAAAAAAAAAAAAAAAAAAAAAAAAAAAATATAATTTTACTCAAATGCCATTAGTAGACATAGAAATATGAGGGACAATTTGCAAACAACGTAAAATATGAGGGACTCATAACATTTTGGAATATTACTCTATATATAATGGAGCGTCGAGTTTTGCTACAGTTGTTGTAGCAGTGTTGGGCTCGATTTTGGGCTGTGGGCTCCCGCTTTTCCCCTTTCGTTTGTTCCCTCGCTTCTTTTAGCCTTACCCGAATTCTAACAAATGATAGAATTCGCTAGAGATTTATACATGTCTCTTCCCTGTGGTTTTCTCGGTAGTTGTACAGATCTTCTTCGTCGGCTTTGATCGGCTGCTGCTGCGCTTTAACTTTGCCGGAGGTCGATACGTTTGTGGTTTGTGTATTTGCTTCTTACGATCTACGCGTTGGTGCCTTATTTATTTATTTATTTGGTTATTTTTTTATTCTTCAGCTTTGGAGGCCTTGAAGACTGCTGTCGCACCGAATCAGAAGACGTTAGGTTTGTGTATTCGTATGTTTTTTTTTTTTTTTTTTTTTTTTTTTGCACTTTGTTTATAGCCATTTGTAGTTATTTGTAGGCAGCTGTGTCGTTTGCCATTAAGTGGTTGCAGTTATTTGTGTCATTTGTAGTGTGTTGTTCTTTGTGTTTAGTTATACCGGCTGATTTGTGAACATCTGTGTAATCTATGGTTTTGTTTGATTTTATGAAGAATAGTAGTGCGAAGCAGTAGTCGCCTTATCTGTATAGGTGATTGTAATGATTTATGCGATTTGTCATTTGTGTAATTTGTCATGAGAGTAAAACCCTAAGAAATCAGAATAAAACCTTGCCCCATAACTAAAAAATATAGTTATTTGTTAAGTACGAGGAGTAAGACTAGAGGTGTCCGTAGAAATAGTTGTAAACGATCATTAGAAGGAAACGGGTCTGTTGGCTGTGATCTTGGTGAAGGGCTGCTCCCTGGTGGTGTTATAGATGTGGCCGCTGATTTAGATGCTAACAACGCTAGCGGGTTTCTTATGATTGACACGCCTACTTCAGTTTGTGAAAGTATAATGCTTCCTCCATGTGACCTCGCTGAATTCATGTGTGTTGACGATTCCTTACGCTGTAACGATCCCTTGGAACATGATTCCGTTGCTATCAACGCTGGCCCTGGTCTGTCTACAAAATCTTCGAATGGTATATCGATTCCTGAACTTCGTCAGGATTGTGTTCGTGCCTTTCCGCTCTCTACAACTACCGACAGAAAAGGGAAACAAAATATGGATCACATCCCACTGTCAGCAGCAACTGGTACCGTATCTTTTTTTATTGCTGTTTGTTTATATTTGTATTTTGTTCGTGCGTATAATTATTTACCCGCATCTCTTATTTGCAGGCCCATGTCATGTTGGTATGCCTGTTTCAATGCATTTGGGAACTTCCACCTCTTCTGGTAACGTTCTTTTTCTTTTATTTTTCAGTTTCCTTTTTCATCGTTTGCCTATGTTTACTTACGTCGCATTTTTTTCGTACGAGATATGCCAACAGATATACGCCCGCATTCGGATTCTAATACTGGTGGTGGCTTCCTAACAGTTGATATGCCAAATTCGTTTTGCGAGAGTATAATGATTCCTCCGTGTGACATTGCTGAATTCATGGATAGTGACAATTCTTTGTGTTATACCAACAACGATGTTCTTTCCACAATTCCTACCAGATGTTCTAATGGTATATCAATTAATGAGCGCCATGAAGGTTATCGATGTAGTGTCTCGGATCGAACGGATGTTGCTGGAAAAGGGAAACAGAAGGTAGATGATGTATCACTGTCGGCAACAACCGGTGCTGTACATTTTCTTATTGTCATTTGTATATGTCTGTATTTTATTGCTTTTTACACCCTTTTTAGCGCTTCTGCTTTCGCTTCCTCTGTCTAACTTTAACTGTTGGCCTTCGCAGTTGAACCTGAACCTCCTCCTGCTGTATCTTCTACCTATAATACGCACTTTCAAAATATGCCCTCTACTCCTGCTGCCACTTCTCAAACAGCTAGAAATCCTGTATCGAGTGCTAGGCGAGCAGTGAGAATACAAAGAACTGGTATTAACCGCCAACACACAGGTAGTATTAATTATGTTTTATTGCTATATGGGACTTTTATCTGTAGGTAACGTTTGTTGCTCTTTTCGCAGTTGAATCTGACCCTGCTCCTACTGCATCTTCTAACTATAATGCACGCTTTCAAACTCCGTCCTCTACTCCTCCTACCATTTCTCAAACGGTTACAAATCCTATATCGAGCGCTAGGCGAGCAGCGAGAACACAAAGAACTGGTATTAACCGCCAACAAGCAGGTACTATTAATTATGTTTCCTTGCTATATGGGACGTTGTTTCTGTTTCTTTTATTCCTTTTAACCTTCATTTTTATATAGTTTTTTTTTATGCCTTTACAGGACCACCAGATGCATATGTGTCTTTAGGGCCATGTAACAGGGTCTGTCGTCATTGCAAGGCACTTTTTTGGTTTGAAGAAAGGATCAAACATGGAAGCCGTGCATCCCCTAGCTATCACAGATGTTGCATGGGTGGTCAAGTAGTTTTGCGTCGTCAATCCGAATACCCTGCATATATCAAGCAATTGTTCACAGACCGCCATTTCATGGAGAATGTCAGAGCTTATAACTCGATGTTTGCTATGACTTCGTTAGGAGCTCAAACCGATGAATCAGTAAACAGAGGTCGTGGCCCGTATGTCTTCAAAATATCGGGCCAGATTTATCATTGGATAGGTTCTCTTTGTCTGGCTGAAGAAACTGACCCACGTTTCTTGCAGTTATACATCTTTGATACACAAAATGAAATACAGAATCGTTTGACCCATTTTGAAGATGGCGATCAAACTTTAAGGCCAGAAATTGTTAATGGGTTGATTCAGGTTCTGGATGAGCACAATGAGTTGGTTCGTTTATTTAGGACAGCGAGGAACCTACTGAGTGCTGAAGACATTCCTGACTTCAAGATACGGTTATTTGCAGTCAAGGGTTCACGACAGCATAAGCTGCCTTCTGGCGATTCTATTGGAGCTATCGTTTATGAAGGAGGTCCTGATACAGGCACTGAGTTTGATATCGTTATTCAGCAATGTTCAAGCCAACCGCAAAGAGTTAGCAAATTGCATCCTTGCTATATGTCATTCCAGTTTCCTCTACTTTTCATTTTCGGAGAAGATGGATTCCACATTGCCCTACGTTTATGGAACCCGGATACTCAAACAGTGGAACAAACCAAAAAGATGTCAATGAAGATGTACTACGCATATCAATTGCATGATTGCTTTGAGGAATATAGTCTGCTGACACGGTCCGGAAGGCTCTTTCAACAATATGTAGTCACAGCTTATTGTAGTGTAGAGCAATATCGATTAGATTACATTCGCGACCACCAGAATGATATCAGAAACGATTACCTTTCAGAGGTGTATGATGCAATTGCACGCGGTGATCGGAATGGTTCAGATGTAGGGATGCGAACAATCCTTCCTGCATCATTCGTCGGTGGCCCACGGTATATGTACAGCCACTATCTTGATGCACTCGCAATTTGCCGGGTTTATGGAAACCCATCTTTCTTCATCACATTTACATGCAATGTTAAGTGGCCAGAAATTACAGAATATATGGAACAGTTTCCGCACGTTAATGTTGCTGATAGGCCAGATGTTGTCGACCGAGTTTTCGAGCAGAAAATTCATCTACTGATTGCGTATCTGTGTGACGGAAGACCATTTGGACCAGTTGCAGCGAGTAAGTTTCAGTTTTTATTAATATGTACCTATACATAAACCCTGTGCATTATATCTGATTCGATTTTTATGTTTAACTTTTCAGTTTTGTACACGGTTGAATTTCAAAAGCGTGGCCTGCCACATTGTCATTTGTTGTTGTGGATAAAAGAAGCTTCAAGAGTACATTCACATGCAGATATTGATGAAGCGAAAAGTGTACCGCTTTTAGGGGGTCATTTAAGCCCTAAATCGTATTTATTTGATCAAATATTGCCCTAAATCGTTCCTTTTGTCATTTTAGGTACTTTGGAGAAGAAATCTGGAAAAGGAAGCATTTTGGACGTTTTTGGAGCATAAAAGTGAAGAAAACGACAAAGTCTCCAAAGCTGCTGGAAAAGTACACTTGACGGCGTCAAGGATTGCTCCTGACGGCGTCATGGCTTGGCAAAAGAGGTGGATATGAAAAATACACATGATAAGCCAGGGAGTTTTACAAAGGAAGTCTGACGGCGTCACCCTTTAAGGTGATCAAGGCCATCACGGTTTAAGTTAAAGAGAGACGGCTTCAAGCTTTATTCTGACGGCGTCAAGCCTTGATAAGCCAGGGAGGATTTTGGAGGACTAAAGAGGGACGGCGTCAGGAAGACCATCCGGGAACCCTAGCCATGGCGAGGTGACGGCGTCAAGATCTATAACGTGACGTCGTCAGCTACTAAGTTCTATATATAGTTTTGCAATTTTTTGTCATTAGTGTGCAACTTTGTGAGGAGAAACCCTAAGACGAATTTCTGCCATTTTTAAGGGTTTTTATACCCTTGGTTCTCCCATGTTTAATTGAAGATAAGTAATCGTTTAATCATTCAATATGTCTATGTGTTGTTTGATTATATCTTGTTCTTGTCTTTTAATTAACATGCTAGGCTAGATTTATCTTGTGTTTGCTTAGATCTAATGAAACCTAACTATTGATTATTGGTTATTAGTGTGTTATTAATTGTATTGGATGATTGTTTATCGATGTTAGGCTTAAGAAAACTCGCTAACCTCCTATACGGTAACTTGCTTGAACGTCTTAAGAAACATGAACCAATGCGTACTAAGGTTTTTATGGTTGTATTTAATGCATGAGCGAATTCTAGTGATCCCATGTTAAGAGCTTCTTAGCCGGCTCGACATAGGAGTGAAGTAGGAGCTTGTAGAGTTGGGGAAGTACGTACGCCACCCCACGATTGGTATTAAGGAATACACCCGTCATCCACGCAATTAATACACACTAATCAACCGGTAAAAGATAGTTAGGGAGTAAGGAAATCTAAGTAAACACATTTCTCTCCATATAAGTTTCACCACTTTTCATTTTCAGTTATTTTATTTTATTTGCATTTGTAGTTATTTGGGTTAGTTGACTAGCAACTAATTCCGCCCACTCCTTCAAACCCGAGATTTTACCTGCTTTCATAAAATATAAAAATACAAAAAAAGAATCTTCCCTCACCCTTAGACCTATTAGAGTAGTTTTTCAATCCTAACGACACTATTCCTCTAGAGAACGATCAATCCCCCGGTACTTGCCACTTCACTATACTACATCGGTCAGGTACACTGCCTGGTGGGGATTGCAAGCCTCTTGAGATCCCTCGAGAGGTAAAACCTATTGTGAGGGCGCAATCCCACGCATCAGATATCGACCGATATATATCGGCTGAATTACCTGGTAGGCACGTTGACCCAGAAGGTTATCGAATAGTTACCGAGTTTATGATGCATGGTCCATGTGGCATCGCAAATAGATCAGCTCCATGTATGAAGGGAACTGATTCATGCACAAAAGGGTTTCCTAAACCATATGTTGGTGCCACTTCTATTGACAAAAACGGCTATGTACATTATCGCAGGCGCCCATCAGGAGACATTACTAATGTCCAAAACGTCGAGTTGGATAATAGCTATGTCGTGCCATATAATATGATGCTTCTTACCAGGTTTTATGCGCACATCAATGTAGAATATTGTGAATGGACAACGTTGATTAAGTATTTATTCAAGTATATTTCAAAAGGCACAGATCGAGTAGTCACGCAGATAACAAGATCCACTAGATAAAACGCCTTCAACAAGCCAGCCACCTGCAATTAGAATTGATGAGATAAGCAATTATCTAGATGCGAGATACATTGGTCCACACGAGGCCTGTTGGCGATTGCTAGGATTCGATATTCACTACAGAGATCCGGCTGTGCAAATACTGGTTGTTCATCTTGAAAATATGCAGCGTGTAACTTTCAGAGCAAATGAAAGTTTACACTCTGTTGCTGAAAATCCAAGTAACAAGAAAACCACCCTAACACAGTGGTTAGACTTTAATTCTCGGTCTACACTCGGTCACCATCTGACGTATCTAGACTTTCCTTTTGAATTTGTTTGGAATCATGCTCAAAAGTTTTGGTCGCCTAGACGAAACCTTAACAAGCCTTCGATTGGTAGGTTAGCATACATACATCCTAGCGCTGGTGATTTGTATTACCAAAGGCTTTTACTTTGCCACCAGAAGGGTTGTGCATCATTCTCTGCTATACGTACAGTTGAAGGCCGCCTTTATCCAAGTAATAGATCAGCGTGTGAAGCAATGGGTTTATTAGCAGATGACGGAGAATGGTCACTTGCTCTTTTAGAAGCAGCCTTAACAGCTACAGCAGCAGAAATACGTCAGCTGTTCTCTCAAATTCTTATCTTCTGTGATGTTACTAATCCAGTCTCTCTTTGGAATAAGCACTGGAAGCTTATGAGTGATGATATACCTGCAATCTTATCACACCTGTTCCAGATGCCCCGAATTACCTTGACTGATGAAGAGCTGTAAAATGGGGTTCTCTACGAGCAGGAACCTATTCTTAGGTCTCATGGGAAATCGGTTACAGATTTTGGTATCCACCTGCCTGCACGACGCCTGCTACAGATTCTGCGAAACAGAACGGTTATGGAAGAGCGAAGCTATGATACAGAAGCTATGACTGCTGAAAGAGATCGTTTGGTGCCAAATCTCAATACTCAGCAGCGGCAGCTGTTTGATGCTATTCTCGAAGGCGTAAGAGATAACAGACAAAAGCTAATCTTCGTATATGGTTACGGTGGCACTGGAAAGACTTTTGTATGGAAGAGCATAATCTACACGCTACGAGCAGAGCGAAAGATAGTTCTTGCAGTGGCTTCTTCCGGGATTGCTTCATTGTTGTTACCATCAGGCCGCACTGCACATTCAAGGTTTAAGTTGCCACTAGATGTGACGAACGAGTCTATGTACACTATAAAAAAACATACTCAGCTGGCCGACTTACTGATACAAACAGATCTGATAATTTGGGACGAGGCGCCTATGAATGATCGTAAATGTTTTGAGGCCCTTGATCGAACCTTGCGAGATCTATTAGATACACCAACAACTCTTTTTGGCAATAAGTCAGTCATCCTCGCTGGAGATTTCAGACAAACTTTACCGGTAAAGAAAAAAGGTACAAAACAGCAAATTATTTCCTCATGTATCACTGAATCATATCTGTGGAAACACTTCAGAATTCATCTGTTGACTGAAAATATGCGCCTGAAAAGAACAGAGACGCCTTCCCATCAATTGCTTGCAACTGCAGCATTTTCTGAATGGTTAGTCAACATAGGGAATGGTGTTATTGGTGAACCTGATCAATCAGATCCCCGAGATACCTCATGGATACATATACCCGATATGTATTGTATTCCAGATAGTGATGACGCAAGGATGCAACTTATACGATTCATATATCCTGACGCCATTCTTTAATCACCAACTGCCGAATCCTTGCAAGAAAGAGCAATTATTTGTCCAAAAAATGGAACCGCTGACACTATTAACTCAGATGTCCTGCAAATGTTATCTGCTCCCAGTCATGTATATACAAGTAACGATGAAGCTATACCACGCGGAAATGACGGAGGAGCCACAGAATTACTATATCCAGCAGAGTACCTTAACACGCTATCATTCACAGGAATTCCGCCACATAAGCTTGAACTCAAAATAGGCGCCCCTGTTATGTTGCTGAGGAACTTGAATTTGACTGGAGGTCTTTGTAATGGGACACGCATGATCGTAACACAGATGCTTGCTAAAGTAATTGAAGTCAGAATTGTTACCGGTACTCGCATACTACAAAAAGTATTTCTTCCTCGAATTCTGCTGTTCAACAGAGACGAACATCTGCCATTTATATTCAAAAGAAAGCAGTTCCCGGTGAAAGTATGCTACGCAATGACCATCAACAAAAGCCAAGGCCAGTCACTCAACAAGATCGGCGTGTACTTACCAGAACCCATTTTTGGCCATGGCCAGTTATACGTTGCACTTTCAAGAGCCACATCTCCTGACGGGCTAAAAATCCTCATCAAAGATCAGCTCAACAGACCACCGAATACAACAAAAAATATCGTCTACAGGGACTTTTTAGAAACCATTATCAGAACCCAGGTCTTATTCATAACAAACACATTGCACATATTCTTTCACATTTATGTATTAGTGTTTATGCATATGACTCAACCACAGATACAGCAAACAGAATATATTATTCTAATACTTAGACATTGTATAGGGCTGAACCAAACACTAATTTTCTCTGGAAGAAATATAGGATCAGTTGTATTTTTAGATGTTTTCTTTGCTTAGCCTATTACTGATTAGCACATTACTGCCACCATGTAATGTCTATTATGTTGCTATGTTTGTTACATGTAACGTCTATTATGTTGCTATATTTGTTAGCTATAATTTTACAGATTTTCTCCCTTATTACTGAATCACAAATAACTGAACATTGAACCCAGCTAGGATCCAATAAACATATTTTGCTTCCTAATCCTAACGCGCAGGTGACTAAACCCATATAGGATCAGTTATACTTTTAGATGTTTTCTTTGGTTAGCCTATTACTAATTAGCACAGGTAACTAAACACATATAGGGTCTCATATCTTATTTTAACCCTTGCGAAGTCTATCTATGTCATTTATATTCTTACAGATTTTGTTACCTACTGTCAAAACACCAGCTCAGTAAACCCATATAGGGTGACACGCATTCTGCCACCATGCTTATACTAACAAAAAATCAGACACAGACTTTGCTGCATCTGATTTAGCAACTATATGTGCGGTCCTATAGACAGGAAAAGAGACCATACCTACAAAGACTTCTTTTGCGTGCACTTACCAACGCACAGACCAGTTAACCCGCACAGTCTCTAATAAACAGATTCTCTCAAATCTGATTCCCTTACCTTTCTGATCGAACCGAATGCACACGGTAATATATTGGTAAACCACAGGTAAGTAAACCCATATACGGTCAGTTCTGTTTTTACAGACTGAACTAATATATCATCTAATATTTTACTATGTTTCTTACCTATATTTTTACAGATTTTTTATCCTGTTACTAAATCGCAGGTCACTAAACCTATATACAATCTAATATCTTATTTTAACCCTTGCGGATTATATCTATGTTAGTTATATTGTGACAGATTTTGTTACCTACTGTCAAAAGGCTAGCTCAATGAACCCATATAGGGTTGCACACATTCCAACGCCAGGTGACTAAACCTGTATACAGTCTAATCTCTTATTTTAACCCTTGCGGATTATATCTATGTTAGTTATATTGTGACAGATTTTGTTACGTACTGTCAAAAGGCTAGCTCAATGAATCCATATAGGGTCACACACATTTCAACGCCATGCTTATACTGATGAGAAATTAGACACAGATTTGGCTACATCTGATTTGCCAGTTACATCTACGGTCCTATAGACAAGAGAATAGGCCCACCCTTTTATGATGTTCTAAGAATGGATACCTTCAGAAGCATCTTTCGCATGTACTTTACGGAGACCACAACCATATATTTCTTCCCATGTAATACCGATACATTTTTCGAACCAAGGTAAAGCTGTACTGGACTGACTCCTGCTAACACCAACTCTCATATGTTGGTTGCTTGGATACAGTTTATTGGCTATGCATTTTTGCTAACAACTACCTTTTCTTAGTTATTACACCTATTTAAATATGATCTCATCTATCCCTGCATCATTATAATACAGGAAAATGTCGCATGATACTTCACTGCCAACAATAACAAGGTCTGCAGGAAAAAGGCCAGCAACAGATCTTGAAATTGTTGGAGTTGCTAATCTCAAACCATCAGACGTAGCAAAAGCAATATGCGTGCGAGTGTATCGCAAATGGACAGTTACAGATACCAGAGGGATAAAACAGCCAACTTTGAGCGTTATATTACTTGATCAGCAGGTTATGTTAATCTACATCACGCCTTTTAATACGCATTAAATTTCCCATTCTTAATATTTGTGTTTTTCTTTCATATTATAGGGTGGCGCCATACAAGCAAACGTAGAAGGCCGCGAAAAAACAAGATTTGATAACATCCTTCAAATCAATGCTGCATACACAATCACCGGGTTCGGTCTTCTAGACACCAAAAAATGGATGCAGACATTACCTAATCACTTCACTTTGATATTAGGCCGGGTCACCGATGTTCAGCCCTATACTGGAACCACCTTTCCACTACATCATTTCAACTTTGCCACATACACCCAGTTACATCAGCGTGCAGACAAAAACACTGTAATACTAACAGGTACAAATTAATATTAGTAACACTCACACAATACAAAATAGTATAACTGCACATTATGTCACCGCAGATTACATAGCATGTGTCCTTTCTGTTGGTGATATCCGTGAACCAAAGGCACCCAACACAAAACAAATTGTCTGGAGAGACATCATACTTCGTAACCTAGAGTAAGTTAACCATATGAACTATTTTTTGAATAACAGCCCTTCATACGTACTCTTTTTTTAATGACAGCCATTCTAAATAACAGCTCGCTAACATATTTTCCCATATGCAGAGGGGACACTATCAGATTCACCCTTTGAAATGAAAAAGCTCAAGAATTTAGCATCAGTGCCTACGAAAAAGAACCTAAACCAACCGTTATGGCTGTCAGTTCATGCTGGGTGAAGACATACAAAGGTACCACCATTTCCACAGACCGACGTTGCAAAGATATTAACAGAATAGATTCTAACAAAGCCACAAACAAATGCAGGATTGCAACTATCAAGCACACCCACAACTTACTACTATTTCAACCCTCCTATTCCTGAAACAGATTACATACTAAGCATGTCAGTTTCTCTCCTTCTCTTATAACACATTCGCCTAATTTTTGAAGCATCAAACTAACTTGAAATATCCTTACAGGTATGAGCAGTTGCTCCCGCCACCAGTCATACGGAATGTACGCACATACAGCTACGATAACATAGAAGATGAAAAGAAAAGAAACAGAGTTACAATAGACGAGCTTCTGCGAGAAGATCCGAGAAACCAAACAGTCAGTACTTCTATCAAACTTGCAACTACTAGCTTTGTATTTGCCATGTAACTATTTTAATGTATAACTACCTTTTACAGAATGTTAGATTCACAGTCGTTGCAACAATTGAAGAAGTTGTTCTTGGCATACCATGGTTCTACCGCAGATGCCATGACTGTAGGCGGAAAATCTTTGATGACCGCCCACATGCACAGTGTGAGATACCAGCTCCAACACAGCCAAATGATTACAGGTACAAGTAACTAAACACAGTTTATAAGCGACAAAAAAAAACCTCTTAATATTCTGTAATGAACTCACCTATGTTTAATACCTATGCAGTTATTCCTTTAGACTACTGATTTCCGACAACACTGGAGTTTTGACGTTAACATGCTTCAGTAATGAGGTACATTCAATAGTCACAGAAGTCAACAAAGTTGTCTCAGAAGAAGGCTACACCGATGCGTATACAGTCCCGCCACATTTAACAGCCCTCGAAGGAACCACGCATTTGTTTCAGCTGCACTTCTCGCCAGATTCTACAAAAGAAAATCAGAGTTATGTGCTTGATAGCGTTATGGAAACTGGTGCACATCTACTGCCACCAACTGAACAAAACATTCCCTTGCTAACAGAAGCTGAGCCCGAATCACCAACTGACGAAGGTTGTAATTTCACAAGCTGTTGTCTGTTTCGTGCACTCGCTAACTTTTTTTTGTATGATAATTAACTGAACTCTGTCAGGTACTACTTCCGAACCTCCGGTTACTCCTGCTTCACCTGGAGTTTTGCAAGCAACCACTCCTACTACAATAGAGGCTACTAGCCATTTACAAGGCCAAGCAACAAAGACAGAAGTACTGAGGACATCTGCTCGAAGACGAATCTTAACAGATAACAAGCCAGAGGAAACAAGCAATGCAACAAAAAAACCAAAACCAACTGTTCGTAAATGACTGAAAATCCAAGTGCCGCGGTTCAATAACATGTTAACTTTTGTTTACTTTTGAACAACATCTAAACCACTATCGCCTGTAATGTAACACTATACTGATGTTCGTTTTTATTGCAATGTTTTCTCTATGTGTGTTGCTATCTATTGCTGCCCCGCCGCAACGCGGCGGTTCGCAGCACATCTCGTTTCTTACAAGTCACATGCTCCCCAATTTTTCACACACATAAATCTCAGGTAAAAACCTTCTTTCCTTAGTAAGTTTTTGTTTCTGTTTAGTAATTTTGTATGCCATGTTGTAGATATGCATCTTTTGGTTACTTTTAGATTAGAAAATTAGAGTTTGAGGTTATTTTTTTGGTAACCATGCTTTTCGGCTTTTAGCCGACTAATTCACGCGGTTTAAACTCACCACCACACCAAACCAAAGCGGGTAAAGCCCTAAGTTAATGGTCCTAAAAGGCGCGCAAAGGCCTCGCAAAGGCGTGAGGCTTGGTCATGCCGCCACGCCACGCGTTATGTCGTCTTATGACACGTCCTTTTGTAAACTCGATATATATGAAATATAATATAAATATATAAATACTTTCATATTTTGTGCCGCCTAGTGGCAAAAAACTTGTGACTATCACTGTAAGATGTGTGAGGTCTCAAATTCAATTCCTGGTACGTGCAAATAACCTGGAGTGAACATGCCAACCTCTT
This sequence comes from Artemisia tridentata subsp. tridentata, assembly GCA_021014915.2. NCBI lineage: Eukaryota > Viridiplantae > Streptophyta > Magnoliopsida > Asterales > Asteraceae > Artemisia > Artemisia tridentata. The sequence goes on from CP139505.1 coordinate 380,863,392, forward strand.
GAAAAGGAATGACTTTACCCGGTTTGAGTATGTGTGTCAGTGGGTTCAAACCTCGTGGATTAGTGGGCAAAAAGGTCGGAAATTATAGTTACCCAAAATTAAATAAAGTTGAAATCTTTATTAAAACTGCTTAGAGCAGGGGGTGCAGTGAGCAACCCACCCTCTTCATTCGGGCCTCACGGAGTGCCACATCAGCACAACAAACCACAACTAACAACCCCCCTCCCCAATACAACTAACCACAACTTACTCATTTGGGCCCCACCACTATCTTTTTTTTTCTTTTTTATCAAATATCCAAATAAACTAAAACTAATTTTATTCAAATAAAAATACAATACATTTTATTCAAACACACATTAAACATAAAGTTACGATACGAAAAAAAAAATGATACGGGAATTAAAAAAACGATACAACAAATACTAATAATACATCAAATGCATCAGCTAACTAAGGATCTTGTTGTTGTTGCTGTTGCTGCTGATATGCTTCCCATTGATTTATTTGCCAAACATGCTCGATAAGATTTCGTTGAAGCGTTGCGTGTGCGCGTTTATCGCGTAGTACCTTCCCCTTTTTTCGTTGCACATCGCATTGCTCAATCCATGTCCGTTGTAAATTTATTCGCGGACAAATATACGTTTCACTAACATCAAAAATGGCAAAGTTTTCGTACTTCAAAATCATGTTGTGCAATATGATGCACGTGTACATGATTCTCCGTAGCTTGGCAATCGTAAATGCTCGCACCGGTTGGGCAATAATATGCCAACGTCCTTGTAGGACACCAAAAGCTCTCTTGATATCCTTTCGAGCACTTTCTTGTTTGGCTTTAAATACGGCATTTTTTGGGGTATGCGCAACCGTGAATGATTTAACAAAACTAGACCACTCCGGGTAAATACCGTCGGCAAGATAATACCCTTTTTTGAATCTACGCCCATTGAATTCAAACGGAACCTCGGGTGCGATGTCATCAAGCAGGTCATCGAATAAGTTCGAATTATTCAAAACTGTAAGATCGTTATTCGCGCCCGCTACCCCAAAAAATGCATGCCAAATCCACAAATCATATGAAGCAACGGCTTCAAGCATTATGGTTGGATACTTCTTATCACCTCGGTGAAACTGGCCTTGCCATGATTTAGGACAATTTTTCCATTCCCAGTGCATACAATCGATGCTTCCTAACATCCCCGGTAACTTATGAACCGCGTTATGCGCGTAGTACAAGTTACGAATGTCATTCTCATCTGGTTTTCTTAAAAACTCACCCATATACAACTGGATTATGCACATAGTAAAGTTATCTAAACAATCACGTGCACAGTGTGATCCCATTTGTAAATACTCATCCAATGCATCAGCCGCTAAGCCGTACGCCAATTGGCGTATGGCGCTTGTGCATTTCATGATCACACTAAAACTCATTAGACCTGCGGCATTTGGCCGGACTCTAAAGAAATCAAAGTGATTTGGAAGAGGATGATGAGTTTGAATGTATGTTTCAATACCTTGAACTATTTGTAAAAATAGATTACAGCTCATACGATAGCAACGCCTAAACAATTGTTCCGGGTATTTTGGATTGTCACCAAAATAATCACGTATTAGCCGTGCTTCAGCAATTTTATATTCCCGGGGAATGGACGTGTGTGTGCTACTTTCGGCTTGTTGTTGCTGTTGTTGTTGCTCGTTCTCGAATTCTTGAAGAAGCATATCGATCTCTTCAAGCTCCTCAAGATCATCCTTGCCGGACCAAGATTCATCACTCATGTTTTTTGGTTATGTTTATATATATAAGTGTGTTTTTTTTTTTTTTTTTTTTTTTTAAGTTTAGTGTTTGTAAATGTATTGTAGTGTATGTATATATAGGGAGGAAAAAGTGTTTTTTTTTTTGTTACCGTTTGACATAAATTGAATTTGGTCCGGATTTTTTTAATTACAAACGTTCCAATTGTCAGAGTAATAGCTCGTCGTGCAGACGAGCATTTCATCTTCGGCGAGGTCGAGTGGTGCAGCAACGACGGACGGCGAGTGCCACATCATCTTCGGCAAGCTTGAAAACGAGCTGTACCCCTTCCTCTTATGTGTTACTACTTGTTTTTGAAAGTATAAGAAATGGACCTTATATACCCAAATCTTTTACATTTTGGACCCTTGGAATCTTAGTCTTATAATTTGGACATGTGAGTCTCGGATCTTGAATTTGGGATTTTGATTCTCTGTTTTATCACTTTTTAAAGGTTTTCATGTCTGGTTGTTGTTAGATTATATAATTTATAGTGTTTTTTCTGTAAAAAGGTGAATCTTGAATCTTAAAATTTATGGATGTTATTGTTAAATGGGGATATTATGATTTAGTAAATCGCAAACCCCTTTAAATAGGCTTTTCGGTATCTCGAACGGTTCAAGATTCATGGGTCCAAAACCGGAAACTAGTGTTCAAAGGGTCGGAATGTAAAATTTTAAGGTTGTATTTGACCGTTTTGTTTGAAATTAAGTCACTTTTTGAGAAGAAGAAAAAAAATGATCATTTAGCTCCCCAACGTGCGACAGGCCCACCCACTAAAAACGCGACACGTGTTCATAATTTATTAACTTTTTATTTTTTTGGCGCGTAATGTTGTCGCACCTCGTTGGTGCGCCAAGTGTCAATGAACATTTTCTATTTTTTTGAAGTTGACTTTAGTCTAAACAAAATGGTCAAATATGACCCTTTTTGTAATTTTCCTTTTTTTAACCAAGTAGTAGCATTACAAACCAAACATAGAGTTACTTTATATAGTTAACCTTGTTGTTCTTGTTTGTACTTCAATCAGAAAATGGCTTCCACGCTTGCCAAACTCGTTGCTTCCAAATTTCTGAGGGTCAGATTAGTTTCTTCATCTTCTCAGTTTTATAACACTATAGCTTTCCAGTATGTTCAACATGACCGTAAGGACGAATGCATCCTAAGGCGTGATCACAGACATGTGGCTTCTATCCAAGGCGCTATCTATTGCGTGTATATATGATTCCCAAATGAAAATTATGAAATTATCACTACAACAAATATGTCATTTGCACACACTTTTGAAAAAATGCATAAATTTTTGTTCAGTTATTGGCACTGTAAAAAAAGGTACTTATAACATGTAAGCATGTACAATAAATAAATGTGTGGAAATAAGATATTTGTTGTGGCTATAAATTGTTGATTAATTATAATGAAATCATTAAACATGTTCTTTTTAATGATTTCAGCTGCGTTTAGGCCACACGGAGCGTCTGCGGTTTGCTTCGGCTGTTTGAATCACACCGGCGGTAACACCGCCGCCGGTGGTGATTTTATGGGAAAATTTTGTGATAGCCGGGGTTAATCACCGCTCCCCACAAAATCAAAAATGTGTACGTTGGATGCAAGATAAGGGAACGTTGGACCATTAATTGAAACAAAAGGAACGTTGGACCCATATATCCAAAAAAAAGTGTACGTTGAATTGTAAAAAAAAAAAAAAAAAAAAAAAAAAAAATCAAACCAACCAATTTTTACTTATATATACCCATTTTCACTTCCATTTCAAATTCATCAACTAACCAATTCAATCAAAACACACCCATTTTCATATACACTCCACACAAAAAAATGTCTTACTCTTCCGACGAATTCATCATCCCACCTCCGCTACCCGATTTATCCACGGGTAGTACATGGCCGTATATACTAAACGCGATGCAAGAGATTGAAGCCCTTGAAGACTCGGGTAGCTCTAACGATACACGCACTTATATTGAGCGACACCGGGAAAGAGCTAATGAAACACTAATACGTGACTACTTTGTCGAAGACCCGAAGTTCGGCGAACAATTTTTTAGGCATCGGTATCGTATGAGTAAAAGTTTGTTTTTGAAGATTGTTGGTGACATTGAAGCGTCTTTTCCGTATTTTCAAGAGAGCACGTAGCGGGTCTAGACTTGGCATATCTCGATGACCCGACGACTCAACCACAACCGATTGACGACTTAATTTAGTGTTATGTAGTTTTTTTTATATTTATTTTTAAAAATAATGTTGCAATATATTTTCCTTTTTTAGTTTGTTGTGAAATGTTATGTTTTTAATAAAATGTGTGTGTTTTTAATTAAATTGATTTTAGTTTAATGATTAAAAAAAAAAAAAATTGGGAGGTATGAGATTTTATGGCCGCCAGTGATTTAGGTTGGGAGGTATGGGATTTTATGGGTATGAGTTGGCTGAAGCTTATTCGTGGAATTTAGGAGGTATGGATTACCTGATTTTATTACTCCTAGTACCCTTAGTCCTCGTGTGTCACCAGCTGGAAATTTGGCCAGTCTATTAAACATGTCGGATATACTCATTGGATTCTTACATCGGCCCCACAAATCCCTAGGTGGAGTGTGTTAGAGTTAAATGGAAAAATATTAACGTGTATGTCTAGATTCGAACACGGGACCGAGGGATTGCACACTTTACGTATGATGATCAAGTAAATAATTAATACGGAGTATGTATAATTATTATGTATATTAATTATTTGGATACGAAATGATACATAACGGACGTTATGTAAACTAACGGTGTTGACTAACGACCGTTAAGGAATAGTTAAAGGACTATTAGTGAAATTGGGGATTAGAAGGATCTAGAACTCCCATCTATGGGACCAAATCCGATCGGCATTAGGGTTTCTAAACCCTAATCGCGTAGCTTTTCCACCAAGTTATCTATTCACTATAAATACAAACCTATAGGTCATTAGTTATTTACCTTGTGCATTGCTATAACCCTAAGATTTGTGTTTTTCTCTCCTTTGCTTAAAACCGGTCGTACCTTGTCTTCTAAGGGTCGATCCATAAAATATTTTGTGTAGCAAAATTGTTTTGGTTTTAATTGTGTCTAATCACTAGCATCATTGCTTGATCGGTTATAGTACGTGTGTACAAGAGTTCGGTAATTACTCACTATAGTAATTCTTGGATTGTGAAACAAAACGGTAAGGGGTTTTACGTTAATCCATATTTGTTGATCTTGTGATTAGAAGAGAAGAACTAACGGTATGTTCCCTATTTACTATTCGGTAACTCATTATATGTGTTAAATAGATCTTGCTTCCGCTACGTTCTTTTGATGTGTTTATTTATCTAGATGTGTTACATGCTATTTAAATCCAACAGCGGCATCATGAGCCAATTTAACATGTTAATGATATTACCTAAACGCATAATAAAAATCAAATCTTGATTTACATACACATGTTGGTCGATTTTTATTTTTAGGGTTTGTTTTTGTAGAAAACATTCTAATAAAAATCAAATAGAATTTAGGGTTAGGGTTTTGACCCTTGTTTAACTAATTAATTAGTTTGTAACCCTAAATTAAGAACATGATGTGCTATGTGTTTATTTGAGTAATTAGGGTTACGATCTTGGTTGATCCATAATCCTTCATGCAAAGAATTATGGATTAGGTTTTGTTTAATTGCTACATGTTTTTTAAAATAAATCTAAAATTATGGAAGACCCTAATTAAATATATTAATGAATCGGTTATGTGCAACGTGGTATTTAATTATGTAAAACTTACGCGGCCAAGTTATTTGGCGTCTGTGGTCCATTTGGCACAATGAGCTCGAAAACCAATGAGAGTTTTAATAATTATATACATTAAAATTCACATAGAGATTATTAATAGGGTTTATCAAAAGGTTTGCATGTGGCTATATGATATTGTTAATGATCATATATGTGTTATTAAGTGTTTGTTTATTTTTTAATTACTTGATCTTTGTGTTTTAATTATGATGGATTGTAAATATCAAAGAGGGTAATTTTTTGAATAAAAATAAATGAACCTAATAACTATGAAACCTTTGTGGTAAATTATTTATTGCCAAGTCTTATGTGCCGATAGTGGTTCGCTTCGCACGGTAATTTGCTCCCATGCGAGACTAGCAATTTAATAATTTACTACATAAATGTTTCAAGGTTTAAATCTTAAAGTTTTGTAATTGATTGATGCGACTGTACAAAAATGGTCGAAGCGGCGGACCTAATATTGACAAACTATAAAGTGGGTATAAGGAGGCTTGACATTAAATTGTCATCCGAAAGGGGCGCGTTTTTAATTAGCCTTCGGGTGGACGTTTGCCTCTCCGCTCGCCTGTGCGTCAATATTAGACTTACCAAGTACACCATGATAAAGTACGAAGCATCCTAAGGCAATGTTGTAAATTTCTCAACGCCACCAATTAAAATTTTGTTGATTTTAAGCTGCGAATGAGTAAATGGTTTTTGTAGAAATCATATGATACAAGATGAATGCATGACATCTTGTACATATTTTTTGATTCACATCTAAATAAAATACCCTTAAAATTTAAGTGATATGCCAACCAATTAATACGGAAACACTTGAGATTACATTCTATCGTTGCTAGCAGCCTCAGCTGATGTAATGATTCAAAGAATGGTAATCAAAGGGTAAATTGAGCACTTTCATTGCTAGCAGCCTCAGCTGATGTGATGAAACGGCGTCAATTTACATGTTTCTAAATTGGTTAACTTAATTGAGCACTTTCATTACTAGCAGCCTCAGCTGATGTAATGAAACGGCGTCAAGGCATAAAGATTTGGGGATGAAACATGCTTACATTTGCAACTGATATTGGTAAAATATGTAAGTCCCATGACTCTAGGAATTGCAATTGGATATTGGCAATTGAGTGTAGCTCTACCTTATTGAGTACTTTCATTGCTAGCAGCCTCAGCTGATGTAATGAAACAACGTCAATTTGGATCCTAATTTTTCAGTGAAAATTAAATGGTTAAATGTTATTTACCATGGGTGTTTAATTCTCTTGAAAATATTTATTATCGAAAGTACTAACTTTTGAACTTTTTTCTGTAGAAATGGCCAACCCCGACAACACAAACATGAATAACATGAGCTCTGCTTTCAAATCTATGATTGAAAGAGAGAAGTTGACTGGGACTAAAAATTTCAACGATTGGTACCGTTCTCTGAGGATTGTTCTTAGAATGGCCAAACGTTGTGAATATCTTAGTGAGCCTCTTCCTGTTGCTCCTCCTGCTGCTACTGCAGCAAATGCTGAACTTGAAGAGTTCAACAATGCTTATGACAAGCACAATGATGTGGCTTGTCTCATGCTATCGGGGATGAATACTCAGCTGCAAAAGCAGTTTGAGAATTATGGCCCGATGGACATGATAAATGAGCTCAAACGAATGTTTGAAAAACCACCTATGGCAGAGTTGTATGACCTTTTGGATTCTCTGCCCAAGTGTAAGCAGGATGCAACTAAACCCGTCAGTGCCCATGTATTGGAGATGAAAGGATATCTGGACCAATTGGACACACTCGGATGTGGGTACATGCAAGATGTACAAGTTGGCCTCATCAATCGATCCCTCAATGAGGAGTTGTATGGTGAGTTTGTGCGCAACTTTAATATGCATTGCATGGGGAAGACAATAAGTGATTTGCATGCAATGCTTATTGACTATGAGAAAGGACTCTCAAAGAAGGCACCTACACCTGCTGTGATGGCAATAAGAGGTGGTAGGATCACTAAGCCCAGTAAACCGCAGAATGTGAACAAGAAGGGCAAAGGTAAATCTAACAAAGGAAAACAGGTTGTGATCCATCAGCAGAAGCGTAAGAAGCAGAATCCTTATGTGAAGAAGGATTATCCCAAGAAGGATACGGCTGCTTGTCACCACTGCAACACTCCTGGACATAGGAAGAGGGATTTTCCATTGCTGCTTGAGGAGTGTCGCAAGAATAAAAATGCCAAGGCTGCAAATAGAGCGAGCACTTCAGGTATTTTTATGGTTGAATTATTTTCTTTTCCTAGTAAGCAAAATGCCTGGATATATGATACAAGATGTGGTACTCACATTTGTAATACATCGCAGGGGCTTAGAGGAGCGAAGAAGCTGAACTATGGGGAATGCTACTTGTACGTGGGCAATGGCATACGTGCAGCAGTTGAAGCCATAGGGACATTTGACTTACTTTTACCTTCGGGTTTAATTTTAGTATTGAACAATTGTCATTATGCACCGTCTATCGTTAGAGGTGTTGTTTCAGTTTCTTTATTGTTGGATAATGGTTTTGATCACTCATTTAATAATAATGGAATTTCGGTTTCTTTGAATTCTGTTTTTTACTTTAATGCAATTCCATTAAATGGTGTGTTTGAAATAGACATGGAAAATCATGTATTTAATGGAAATAATTCTGTGTATAGCATTGGCAATAAAAGAATCAAGTCTAACTTGGATTCATCTTATCTTTGGCACTGTCGTCTTGCTCATATAGGCAAGAAACGCATGGAAAAGCTGCAACACGATGGGCTTTTGCAAAATATCAATGATGATTTAGTTGATAAATGCGAATCTTGCATATCTGGGAAGATGACGAAGAAACCTTTTCATAGCAATATGGAAAAGGCTTCAGATCTACTTGGATTGATACATACTGATGTGTGTGGTCCACTTAGACATGTGTCAAAACGCGGTGCTACCTACTTCCTAACCTTTACGGATGACTATAGTCGTTATGGTTGTGTTTATTTACTTAAACACAAACATGAAGTCTTTGAGACATTCAAGGTTTTTAAAAGTGAAGTAGAATTACAACTCGGTAAGAAGATTAAGGCTCTTCGATCCGATCGTGGTGGTGAATATTTAAGCCAAGAGTTTAAATATTATCTAGCTGAGTGTGGCATTGTCCAGCAACTCACATCTCCTTATACTCCACAGCAAAATGGTGTATCTGAAAGGAGAAATCGTACATTGTTAGATATGGTACGATCTATGTTTAATCTGACAACTCTTCCCTTATCCTTTTGGGACTATGCTCTTGAAAGTGTTGTTCGCATAGTGAATATGGTTCCGACAAAGAAGGTTGATAAGACTCCATATGAAGTATGGACTGGAAAGGCTCCCAGCTTGTCTTACTTAAAGGTCTGGGGTTATGAGGCGTTTTTAAACGTGACTCACCTAATAAACTCCAACAAAGATCTGTTAAGTGTATCTTCGTAGGATACCCTAAGGAAACAAGGGGTTACTTCTTTTACTTCCCGCCTGAGAACAAAGTCATTGTTGCTAGGTATGGTGAATTCCTTGAAGATAATCTTTATATCTCAAGAATTCAGTGGGAGGGTATATGATCTTGAAAGTGATCATGAAGATACATCACCTTCTGAGAACACTAGCACACTTCCTGTGGAACCTGAAAGTTTAGGTCCTCCACCAGAAGTTGAAATGGTTCCCATTCGCTGATCCTCAAGATCTGTAAAAGATCCTGAACGTCTATGCTTAAATGTAGAGTGCGAGAAAACTATACTAGGGGATCTTGATGAACCTACTAGTTATAGGGCTGCCATTAATAGTCCTGAGAAGGATAAATGGCAGGTTACTATGAATGGGGAAATGCAATCCATGAGAGACAATGAAGTCTGGATTGAAGTAGACCTTCCTCCCAATGCTAAGGTTGTTGGGAGTAAGTGGCTCTTCAAAAAGAAAACAGACATGGATGGCAACGTACACACCTATAAAGCTCGTTTGGTGGCTAAAGGCTTTACCCAAACATATGGTGTTGACTATGAGGAGACCTTTTCTCCTGTAGCTGACATTAGAGCTATTAGGATTCTTATAGCCATAGCTGCACACTATGACTATGAGATTTGGCAGATGGATGTCAAAACAACCTTCTAGAATGGTCGCCTAGATGAAGACATCTATATGGCGCAGCCTGAAGGGTTTGTGAATCCAAAATTCCCTAACCGCGTATGCAAGCTTCAAAGATCCATTTATGGATTGAAGCAAGCATCACGACAATGGAATAAGAAGTTTGATGAGGAAATCAAGAAGTTTGGATTTACTCAGAATTTCGATGAGCCATGTGTATACCACAAACCTGGTGGGAGTGATGTTATTTTCCTAGTTCTATATGTTGATGACATATTGATCATGGGTAAGAACATTCCAAGTTTAAATGAGGTGAAAGCCTATCTTGGGAAGTGTTTTTCCATGAAAGATCTAGGAGAAGCAGCATACATTCTAGGAATCAAGATCTATCGAGACAGATCTAGGCGGTTGATTGGTTTAAGCCAAAGTGCTTACATTTACAAGATATTGAAGAGATTCAATATGCAAAATTCCAAGAAGGGATTTTTGCCAATGCAAGTAGACCATGGCTTGAGTAGCAAAGCTTGTGCTTCGACACCTCAAGAGGCGGAACGCATGAAGAGAATCCCTTATGCTTCGGCTGTGGGATCGATTATGTATGCGGTTCGATGTACAAGGCCCGATGTGGCATTTGCTCAAAACATTACCAGTCGTTATCAGCAAAACCCATGTGAACTCCACTGGACTGCTGTGAAACATATTCTCAAGTATTTGAGATCTACGAGAGATATGTTTTTAGTGTACGGGGGAAATCCAGAAGCAACACTGTGTGTTACAGGTTACTACGATGCATCGTGGAAGTGTGATAAAGACGATACGAAGTCGCAGACGGGATATGTCTTTGTTATCAATGGAGGTGTTGTGGATTGGAAGAGCAAGAAGCAGAGTACGTTGGCGATGTCTGCAACAGAAAGTGAGTATATTGCTGCCTCAGAAGCCGCAATGGAAGCAGTCTGGATTAGGAAATTCGTTAAGGGACTAGGAGTTATGCCCTCAATTGAAATACCTATAAAAATGTATTGTGACAACTCAGCAGCAATTACATTTGCCAATGAGCCTGGAATTATGAAAGGCACCAGACATTTCCCGATCAAGTACCACTATGTTAGAGAACAAGTGGAGATAGGCGAGATCGAATTACTCAAAGTTCACACACATGACAACTTAGCAGATCCATTAACGAAAGCTCTACCTGGTGGAAAGCTTAACCAACTTTCAGAGGGTATAGGACTTCGTTTAGCTGATAGTTTCATGCAAGTCTGTGATTAGTATTTGGATAATGGGATGTTGTAAAACAGTTATTATTTTAATGAAATAAAGTACGGTGTTATGTTTATTTATCATTATCTTAATAATATATCCTATATTTGCATGTTTATATCCGTGAATATATTGGTATATATTCTAAACTGTCACATGATATTCAAGGATTGGAATATAGGACTTATCCCGACTTCATGAGTTTACTCTATGGATCTTGTCATTAAGTAAATCATGTATATATTCATCCTCAGACTTGAGATACCAGATAATTGTTCATACATGTAGTGCATTTCTGTAACTCAATTTAACGCTATACGTAACTGGTAACTATATGGATTGTTTTCGGAAGTGTTGCAAAGTGTATGAGTTATGCTCGTAGTCAAAATGGGATTTGTTCCTTCAAATTTAATTTGAAGTTTAATACTGCTGGGCCCCTCGTGGGATTAATAAGATGTTTGTGTGGCCACACCCATGATCTCCCCTGACTAGTTCAGAAGATATGGTAATCTTATTGAATCATATATAACGAGAAACAGAATATTAATAAAGAATGACTTAGATCCATATCTTTATTAATGTAGTATTAGAAACAAAAGGATAAGTATGATGATTATAATTATCATCAAGTGGTTTGTCCAGGAGACCACACACCCGAGTTGTACTAGGGGCATTGGCGTGTTGCTAGACGCTAACCAATGTCATTACACTTTTAATAGATTTCCAAGTGGGAGCTGTTAGAGTTAAATGGAAAAATATTAATGTGTATGTCTAGATTCGAACACGGGACCGAGGGATTGCACACTTTACGTATGATGATCAAGTAAATAATTAATATGTATAATTATTATGTATATTAATTATTTGGACACGAAATGATATATAACAGACGTTATGTAAACTAACGGTGTTGACTAACGACCGTTAGGGAATAGTTAAAGGACTATTAGTGAAATTGGGGATTAGAAGGATCTAGAACTCCCATTTATGGGACCAAATCCGATCGGCATTAGGGTTTCTAAACCCTATTCGCATAGCTTTTCCACCAAGTTATCTATTCACTATAAATACAAACCTATTGGTCATTAGTTATTTACCTTGTGCATTGCTATAACCCTAAGATTTGTGTTTTTCTCTCCTTTGCTTAAAACCGGTCGTACCTTGTCTTCTAAGGGTCGATCCATAAAATATTTTGTGTAGCAAAATTGTTTTGGTTTTAATTGTGTCTAATCACTAGCATCATTGCTTGATCGGTTATAGTACGTGTATACAAGAGTTCGATAATTACTCACTATAGTAATTCTTGGATTGTGAAACAAAATGGTAAGGGGTTTCACGTTAATCCATATTTGTTGATCTTGTGATTAGAAGAGAAGAACTAACGGTACGTTCCTTATTTACTATTCGGTAATTCATTATATGTGTTAAATAGATCTTGCTTCCGCTACGTTCTCCTGATGTGTTTATTTATCTAGATGTGTTACATGCTATTTAAATCCAACAGAGTGCTGTGGAGAATGACAAAGGCCTTCACCTACTCCGTTTCATGAAAACGTATGACAAGAAATCTTCTCCAAATGAGGAGTCTGATGTTAAGGAATCAGTTTCGAAGAAGGAATTTACGTCTGGAATCCACGAAAAAGATGTTAAGAAATATGTTTCATCTTGGAATTTAAATAACTTACAATCAATTAAATAAATAAACACATCAAAGCACGTATAGCGGAAGCAAGATCGAATATTTAACACGTATAAAGTATTATCGAATAATAAATAGTTACATACCTTTTTGATCCTAGCTAAACAAGGATCGATCTTCTCCTTTCTTCTCTTGTACAAATAAAAGGATTAACGTGGAACCCCTTACCTTTTTGTTCCACAATCCAAGATGAATAACTAAAGTAAGTTATTACCGAACTCTTGTACACACGTACTATAACCAATCAAGTATTGATGCTAGTGAATGAACACGATAAACCAAAACAATTTTGTTTACTTGGAAAACATATGGATCGACACCCACAAGTGGAGTTCGACCAGTTTTAGAAGAATGAGAGAAAGAACACAAATTTTAGGGTTATAGTAATGCACAAGGTAGAAAAACAATAACCCTTCAATTTGTATTTATAGGCAAAACCTAGCTTGGGGAGAAAGTTGGATCGAATGGGCTTGAACCCATAGAACCGATCGGCCAACCCAAGGAATGGGTTTCTAGAACTTTCCAAGCCTCTATTTTCACTAATAGTCCTTCCACTATTTACTTAACAGTCGTTAGTCAATTCGGTTAATCACTTAACGTCCGTTAGTTATCATTTCATGTCCAAATAATTAAAATACATAACTATTATATATATTAATTATTTACTTGATCATTCATACGTAAAGTGTGCAATCCCTCGATCCCGTGTTCGATTTTAGTCATACACGATTTAATATTTTTCCAAAACTCTAACATTTCAAACAAAGAAACTGTTCGAAAGAGGGATTTGGGCCCTATAATAGACTTGATGAGGGGAGTCAAATCTGAACCCTGCGAGTATTACTATCGTGTTATAGATGAAGCTGAAGAAATCAGCAGTTTTACTGCATCTATGCTTGGTATGATTATAACACTTGTCAATAAATTACTAGTCTATTTTTACATCTGAGTTATTAAAATGTGACTTAATATCCCGTTTTTGTATTTCTGTTACTATCTTTTTTTTTTTTGGGTAAAGGATCTTTGACCCCGGTAAATATTTCTGTTACTATCTTTTGTTTTACTATTTGCAGGAAGAGCGGCGAGAGGAGTTAGTGTCAATGCAAATGTACATGTGTGCAGTGTACTACAGGATCCAAAAGTGGTTTACATCATTGTAGGACTCGAGGCCCCGGATACTGGCGATCATTATGGAGGTTACGCCTATGAGATATTCTTAGACGATAGTTTATACAATATCAGGGATGTTGAGATGGATCTTAGGAGTGAGTTGTGGATGATAAATATTCCGAAGAAGAAAGGGGAGCACACTCAAATAATTGGAGGCAATTTAATCTTTTTTCGTGAGATGAAAATATGCAAACCGACCCTTTGGCGTCCCACTTAGTTTATGGTTCTGTTTTCTGGATGTTTAGTTGCGCTAAAGATTCTTGATGTTGTTGTTAGAGTTTAAATGGAAAAATATTATCGTGTATGTCTAGATTCGAACACGGGACCGAGGGATTACACACTTTACGTATGAATGACTAACGTAAATAATTAATATATATAATAGTTATGTATTTTAATTATTTGGACACGAAATGATAACTAACGGACGTTATGTAATTAACCGAATTGACTAACGACCATTAAGTAAATAGTGGGAGGATTATTGGTGAAAATAGAGGATTGGAAGGATCTAGAAAATCCATCAAAAGGTTAAGGCCGATCGGCCTATGGGTGTTCCAAGCCCATTCGATTCTTTCTTTTGCTCCAAGATAGGTTTAGCCTATAAATACAATCTCAAGGGTCTTTAGTTTTTTGCCTAGTGCATTGTAACTAAACCCTAAAATTGTTTTCTCCTCTCCTCTTGCTTCAAACCGATCGTACACCACTCCAAGTGGGTCGATCCTTTTGCTTTTCAAGTTAAAACAAATTGTTTGGTTTTACGTGTTCAATTTCTAGCACCATTCGTTAGTTGTTTATAGTACGTGTGTACAAGAGCTTGGATATAACTTACTTTAGTTATTGATCTTGGATTGTGAAACAAAACGGTAAGGGGTTTCACGGTAATCCTATTTGTTGATCAAGTGAAGTGAAGAGAAGAGTAGATCCTTGTTTAGCTAGGATCAAAAGGTATGTAACTATTTATTATTCGGTAATACTTTATACGTGTTAAATAATCGATCTTGCTTCCGCTATATGCTCTTTGATGTGATTATTTATTTATTTGATTGTCAAGTTGTTTAAATTCCAACTGTGGCATCACGAGCCAATTTAACATGTAATTGTTATTACCTAAACGCATAATAAAAATCTAATCTTGATTTGGATTTACACCTTAATCCGTTTGTGTTAAGTTTAGAACATAAAAATATAAATCGTACGTAATTTGGGGGGGGGGGGGGGTTCGACCCTTCTTTTATTAAAAAGTTAGTTTTGTAACCCTAAATTAGGACATGTTATTTTATGTGTTTACTTGAATAAAGGGTTACGTTCCTGGTTAATTCATGATGCTTCATGCAAGGTATTCATGAATTAGGGTTTGTTTTATATGCTACATGTTTTAGATAAATCTAAAATTAGGGAAGACCTAATATATTAATTAATGAATCAGTTATGTGCAACATGGTATTTAATTAATTAAAGCTTACACAGCCAATTGTTGGTGTCTGTGGTCCATTGGGTACAATGCGCTCGAAAACCAATGGGAGTTTTATTAATTATATACATAATTATTCACATATAGATTATTAATAGGATTTATCAAAAGGTTTGCATGTGGCTATATGATTTAATAGTTAAGATTATATGCGTTATTAAGTGTTTATTTATTTTTGTTAAAATTACTTGTTCTTTTTTGTTTAAATTGTTCTTGAATTGTAAGCAAAAAGAGGGTAATTTTTGGTATAAAAAATAAATGGACCTAATAACTATGAAACCTTGATGTGGTAAATTATTTATTGTCAAGTCTTATGTGCCGACAGTGGTTCGCTTCGCACGGTAATTTGCTCCCAGGCGAGACTAGCAATTTAATAATTTACAACATAAAATTTTTAAGACTTAGAATCATAAACTTTTATTTGATTGATGTTTTTTGTACCAATAGTGTGAACGGCTCACCCAATGTAGACAAACTATAAGAGGGGTATAAGGAGGCTTGACATTAAATTGTCATCCGAAATAGGCGCATTTTTAATTGGCCTTCGGGCGGACGTTTGCCTCTCCGCTTATTTGTGCGTCTAATTGGAGCTACAAAGTAATGCTATTAATTTGTACAAAATCATCTTAAGGGTGAATTGACCTGAATTCCACGCGCCACTTTTGTGGTAATTATCCGAATAACTTGAGTCTTTTGACTTATGCAGCAGTAGGATATAGTGGGCGATAATTGTAGGTAATTCTCTGATTGGTGAACCCAATACCTCAAATTAAAACTTTGTTGATTTAACTCTTAGCGAATTGGTAATTAAAAATTGTTTTGAAAACTTATGATATGAAACCTTTTATATCTGGGAAGGATCAAGCCTAATCCCAATAAGAAGGATCAAGGTTGTCATCATTGCCACGAGATGGGACACTAGAAAAGAAACTATCATCTATATCTCGAGGAGTTGCGATTGAAAAAGATGAAGGGTGAGACTGGGAAAGCCAGTACTTCAGGTAATATTTTCATGATTGAATTATATTCATTAACTCGAAAATTAAATTCCTGGATATATGATACTGGATGCGGTATTCACATTTGTAATACGCTGCAGGGATTTAGAGTGCAAAGGAGACTCGCCTATGGGGAGCAATTTCTGCAAGTGGGCAATGGAGCACAAGCAGCAGTTGAAGCCATAGGAAATTTTGAATTAGTTTTGCCTTCGGGCTTGATACTGAATTTGAATAATTGTCATTATACACCATCTATTGTTAGAGGTGTTATTTCATTTGCTTGTTTGTTGAATTTGGGATTTCATCATACTATTTCTGGCAATAGAATTTCTGTTTCATTAAATAATGTTTTTTATTTCAATGCTATTGCTGTGAATGGTGTGTTTGAGATTAATATGAATGAACATAGTGATTATAATTCGATGTATAGCATCAACAATAAGAGACTCAAGAATGTCTTGGATTCTTCTTATCTTTGGCATTGTCTACTTGCCCACATAGGCAAGACTCGCATGCAAAAGCTGCAACGTGATGGGCTTTTGGAGAATATCAATGATGAGTCATTTGATAAGTGAGAATCTTGTATATCTAGGAAGATGACTAAGAAACCTTTTAATAACCGTATTGAAAAGGCTGATGATCTACTTGGTTTAATACATACAGATGTGTGCGGACCACTTAGACATACGTCAAAGAGAGGTGCTAGCTACTTCTTAACCTTCACGGATGATTTCAGCCGTTATGGTTATGTTTATTTACTTAAACATAAACATGAGGTGTTTGAAACATTTAAGGTTTTTAAAGCTGAAGTAGAACTGCAACTAGGAAAGAAGATTAAAGCTCTTTGATCCGATAGAGGTGGTGAATACCTAAGTCAGGAGTTTAAAGATTATCTAAGTGAGAATGGAATTGTTCAGCATCTCACATCTCCATATACTTCACAACAAAATGGTGTATCTGAGAGAAGGAATCGTACATTATTAGATATGGTGCGATCTATGTTTAATCTTACTACTTTTCCGTTATCCTTTTGGGATTATGCCTTGGAATCTGCAATTCGCATACTAAATATGGTTCCAACCAAGAAGGTTGATAAGACACCCTATGAGTTATGGTTTAAGAAAACGCCTAACTTGTCTTATCTTATGGTCTGGGGTTGCGAGGCGTTTGTTAAACGTGACTCAGCAGATAAACTCCAACAGAGATCTGTTAAATGTATCTTTGTAGGATACCCAAAGGAAACGATGGGTTACTACTTTTACTTTCCACCAGAACAAAAGGTAATTGTTGCTAGGTATGGAGACTTTCTTGAAAAGGATCTCATATCTCAAGAATTCAGTGGGAGGCTCTATGATCTGGAAGATGATCAAGAGGATACATTGCCTTCTGAAAACACTAGTGAACTTCCTGTGAAACCGGATAGTCTGGGTCCTCCACCTGAAGTTGAAGTGATTCCCATTCGCAGATCCGTAAGGACAGTGAAAGCACCTGAACGTCTATGTCTTAACGTAGAGGTTGAGGAAACTATATTAGGGGACCTTGTAGAGCCTGCTAATTATAGAGCTGCCATGAATGATCCTGAAAAAGATAAATGGCAGATTGCTAGGAATTGGGAAATGCAATCCATGAAAGACAATGAAGTCTGGATTGAAGTAGACCTTCCTCCCAATGCCAAGGTAGTTGGGAGTAAGTGGCTCTTCAAGAAGAAGACTGACATGGATGGAAAGGTACACACCTATAAGGCCCGTTTGGTAGCTAAAGGCTTTACCCAAACTTATGGCGTTGACAATGAGGAGACCTTTTCTCCTGTAGCTGACATTAGGGCTATTAGGATTCTCATAGCCATAGCTGCACACTATGATTATGAGATTTGGAAAATGGATGTAAAAACCGCCTTCTTGAACGGTCGTCTAGATGAAGACATCTATATGGCGCAGCCTGAGGGGTTTGTGAATCCAAAATATCCAAATCGTGTATGCAAACTTCAAAGATCCATTTATGGATTGAAGCAAGCATCACGTCAATGGAATAAGAGATTTGACGAGGAAATCAAAAGGTTTTGATTTACTCAAAATCTTGATGAGCCATGTGTATACCACAAATCTAGTGGGAGTGATGTTATTTTCCTAGTTCTATATGTTGATGACATATTTATCATGGGTAAAAACATTCCAAGTTTGAATAAGGTGTAAGCCTATCTTGGGAAATGTTTTTCCATGAAAGATCTAGGAGAAGCGGCATACATTCTAGGAATCAAGATTTATAGAGATAGATCAAGGCGATTAATTGGTTTAAGCCAAAGTGCTTACATTGACAAGATATTGAAGAGATTCAGTATGCAAAATTCCAAGAAGGGATTTTTGCCAATGCAAGTAGATCATGGCTTGAGTAGCAAAGCTTGTGCTTCAACTCCTGAAGAGGAGGCACGCATGAGAAGAGTCCTGTAACCACTGTAGAAAATCCCATGTTATAATAAACTACCTTACAGAATACTTATCCTTTTTCTACGTATAATTTTTTATTTATTTTATTTATTTATTATTATCTGATCATAACTATTATCTAATGTGACGTAGCTCACATCCTCGATAAACGTACTCACACGCAACCCAATCCGAACTTATTTAATGCTTGTTCATATAAACATTTTCAGTATAAAACTTTAAGATATCTCAACTGCCACTTTACGTTAATTCGTTAACGTACGTTTAAACTGAACATTTCTTATCTAATAAGAGTTTCTATGAAACCTTAAACTATCATAACAACATGTGAAAATAACAAAACCCTAAAAATACTAAAATACAACTTATTTGAGTAATGTACAAGTCACTAAAGCACATAAAACCTAATTCCACTATAACTCCCGATAAAAACCCTAATCTCACAAAACTATGATTTTATGTAATAAAATCACAAACCCTAAATAATATTTTTATAAAATATATATGTACAAGTCCTTTAAACCAAAGTACAAGTCATTTAAGCATAAAACATAAACGTTAATAAAAATACTATATTAACCTTGAAAATATTTATTTTAAAGCATATTGTACAACAAATTCATGCATTAATTTTTAAAATAAATTTATTAGATTTACTAAATATTGTACAAGCCCTTAAACCTAATGTACAACCATTCAATGCACAAAACCCTAAAATCCCATTTATATACATTTAAAACTTAATAAAAATTACATAAAATTTATATAACTTAAAGAAACATTAAAATTTTATTTTTCTTAAATCTTAAACCTTAGTATCACCCTATTAAGCTTATGGTACAACTCATTTAAGCACAACATGATTTTCTTTTCCATAATACAAAATTCGACATATGTATATATTTAAGTAAACATAAAATATTTTTCTACTTAACAAATCTTTAAACTAAACCCTAAAACTAGTTTAGAGTTTCTATAAACCCTAAGTACCACACAATATAGCCCTAAGTACCACCCTCTAAAGCCTAATCGATCCTATTCTTAAATACCTAGTTCGAATCTCACAAGTATCAAACCAAACTCTTTCATTTTCCACTCCTAAGTATAATACACACCACATACCTCCTCCTAAGTCTTCTATACCTCCACATCACCTTGTCTTCTTAAAGGTTTACTAGAATCAACTAGGTAGTTAGTTTTCTTGGTTTTGAAATAAACCACATCAACACCCTCACAAAACCACACGACATTCCCCCTCCTTCATCCACTTGTCCTCAAAAACCCTACACCACATCACCATGTCCCCTCCTCCCTAGGACATGATGACCTAGCCCATTGAAAAACCCTAAATCCTTTCCTCTATATATATCGACCTATATTACCTACTTATCTTCACCATAAATTCGAAACACAACCAAAACAGTCCCATGCTTGTTCTCCACTGATTCCACAACCACATATAAGCTAAAGAAGAACCTTGAGAAGTCAAGGATGGAGGAGAAGGAATAGCCTTTCGATTTCTAACCATTTCGCCAAAAATTCAACATAATCGAATAAATAACCAAGTAAGTGATTCAACCCTATTTCATTTCTTTTATATACTTCAATTTCTTCTAAAAATACTACTAAATAACTTCTAATAAAAATCTAGGCCAAAAGCTACATGTTTCTTTTCCTTTTTCTATTGTCGAACTAAACCTAGCGCACCCTAATTTCATTTATTTTTCTTTACAAATCAAGGAAACATTAAAACATGTTAAAAGATGAATTAAGATATGCTCATAATAATATTAACATGTCCTAAAAATGATGTTGGGAACTCAAGAACTAGAAACCATTTTTTCTTTTTCTTCTCTTTTTGTCGAAGGAAACCAAACACCCTCTTAATATATATATATATATATATATATATATATATATATATATATATATATATATATATATATATATATATATATATATATATATATATATATATATATATATATATATATATATATTAAAGCCTTACAAATCAAGAAACTTTAAAAAAATGTTAAGATAACTTTAATATGTTAATCATACTGTAAACAAGCTAAAAATACTAGTCTATAAACTTCAAAGATCAAAAACCCATTCGTTTTCTTTTCTTTCTTCCTGTCGCAAAAACAGCCCCAGACCCCAACCTTTGGACCTTTGTTTCGCCCCTCAAACGACCACAAAAAAATTCTAGATTTTTTTCAAAACAAAGACCACCTAGCTGTCTAACTATAGGAAAAAGAACGTTGTAAAAAGGTTAAGAAATCGCGAAGATATTCACGTTTCTTTCTGCCCCATTTTTCTGTCATTCGAACACCCCAAAATTAATTCATTCGAGCTTGATAAGCTCGAATGACCAGCCCATAAGCTGTAAATAAGCTCTTAATAAGTTGAAAATAAAGTGTATAAAAGAGTCGTAAAAAGTCTCGCCTTTTCCCGTAACTTATAACGTATTTTATTGAAATAAGGACGTCGGGTGTAACGACTTGGGAGTCTCAAGGGTATTTTCTGTCAAAACTCTAAATAGATTTATAACATGGACTTAACTTGCTGTCGACTTGCAACTCAGGGGTAAAAAGTGTCATTTTTGAAACTATAGGGTAGAAACTGTCATTTGACCATAGTTGAGGGGTAAAAATTGACAACTTATGAAAGTTAAGGGGTAAAAAGTGTCATTTTATGAAAATTCAGAGGTATAAACTGTCAATATGAAAAACTATATGGTAAAAAGTGTAACTTTATATTATTATTATTATTAATATATTCTAATTATATTTATAATAAAAAGTAATAAATAGAATACGTATATTTCGGTAACGAACAAACAAAAACATAAAAATGAACAATGAGATAAAATCTTATCCAACTTTTGAAGAGACTTCATGTTGTCTCAATTTAATATTTAATCGTTAACCAAAACGTTACGAAACGAACAATAAAACTCATATATATTCGGAAACGATTACTGAAACTTGACATACCAACCCAGGTTGCGTGCCGGAGACGTTTATCAACTCTATTTAACTTTGTTTTCCATCCCGACTGTCAAGGTGAGTTCAAAGTCCCACTTTTCTTTATACGTTTTCCAAACTTGTGGGGAGATACATGCTACTAAACCGAACACAAGTATTTTTTGTATGCTTTCCTGACTGTTATTGCCTAAGTTAACTGTTGCCTATTTAAAAGTCCCTCATATCATGCACCATTAATCACCTACGGGTGAGCGCGAATATAGTGAATAGATCTATTAGCAGTTGACGATCCATTTGTGTTGCTGGATAAGTAACCAAATGCACTTTATTTGAAAACGTTTAATAAAGAGTTTTTGGCAGACTCCTACTCGGGGCAATATTACTTTCATTTAATTATGTTGGTAATACTTAAACCTGTTAACGCATTGCGTGTCATGAGGCTTAGTGCAATATACCGAACTGTGATATAATTGATTTCTTTTTACTTAACTTGTGTTCAAACTGATTATAACTTTAAACGCTATGGATTCACTCAACCTTTGTGTTGACTTTTTAGCATGTTTTATCTCAGGTAACTAGAAGTATGATTTGGCACGGAGTGGCTGTGGACTTACTTCTTATAAAAAGAGTGTCCATTTTGTTATCATTCAAATGAATAATGTAACTCTTATAACGTATTTCAAAACTTCCCGCTGAGACCTCTATATGTAACTCTGATTAAAATAAATGAATGATAACAATTTTATTTAAAACGTCTCTTTTCGAGTCGTTTTCTATTATCATGACTACGATACTTGAAGTAACACCCCAACTTATATTTCCGTTGCGAATATCGAAAACGGGGGTGTTACAGTCCCGTATGCTTCGGTTGTGGGATCTATAATGTATGTGGTGCGATGTACAAGGCCCTATGTGGCATTTGCTCAGAACATTACCAGTCGATATCAGCAGAATCCAGGTGAACTCCACTGGACAGCTGTGAAACATATTCTCATGTATTTGAGATCTACGAGGGATATGTTTTTTTTAGTGTATGGGGGAAATCCAGAAGCAGAGCTGTGTGTTACAGGTTAATGCGATGCATCCTGGAAGTGTGATAAAGATGATACGAAGTCTCAGACGAGTTACGTCTTTGTCATCAATGGAGGAGCTGTGGATTGGATGAGAAAGAAGCAGAGCACTATTGCTATGTCTGCTACAGAAAGCGAGTATATTGCTGCCTCAGAAGCTGCAATGGAAGCAGTCTGGATTAGGAAATTCGTTACAGGGCTTGGAGTTATGCCCTCAATCGAAAGACTTATAAAAATGTGTTGTGACAATTCAGCCGCAATTACATTTGCCAATGAGCCTGGAATCATGAAGGGCACCAGACATTTCCCGATTCGATATCACTATGTTAGAGAACAAGTGGAGATAGGCGAAATCGAACTACTCAAAGTTCACACAGATGACAATTTAGCAGATCCATTTACGAAGGCTCTACCCGGTGGAATCTTTTTTCGTGAGATGAAAATATGCAAACCGACCCTTTGGCGTCCCACTTAGTTTATGGTTCTGTTTTCTGGATGTTTAGTTGCGCTAAAGATTCTTGATGTTGTTGTTAGAGTTTAAATGGAAAAATATTATCCTGTATGTCTAGATTCGAACACGGGACCGAGGGATTGCACACTTTACGTATGAATGACTAACGTATATAATTAATATATATAATAGTTATGTATTTTAATTATTTGGACACGAAATGATAACTAACGGACGTTAAGTAATTAACCGAATTGACTAACGACCGTTAAGTAAATAGTGGGAGGACTATTGCTGAAAATAGAGGATTGAAAGGATCTAGAAAACCCATCAAAGGGTTAAGGCCGATCGGCCTATGGGTGTTCCAAGCCAATTCGATTCTTTCTTTTGCTCTAAAATAGGTTTAGCCTATAAATACAATCTCAAGGGTCTTTAGTTTTTTACCTAGTGCATTGTAACAAAACCATAAAATTGTTTTCTCCTCTCCTCTTGCTTCAAACCGATCGTACACCACTCCAAGTGGGTCGATCCTTTTGCTTTTCAAGTTAAAACAAATTGTTTGGTTTTACGTGTTCAATTGCTAGCACCATTCGTTAGTTGCTTATAGTACGTGTGTACAAGCGCTTGGATATAACTTACTTTAGTTATTGATCTTAGATTGTGAAACAAAACGGTAAGGGGTTTCACGGTAATCCTATTTGTTGATCAAGTGAAGAGAAGAGTAGATCCTTGTTTAGCTAGGATCAAAAGGTATGTAACTATTTATTATTCGGTAATACTTTATACGTGTTAAATAATCGATCTTGCTTCCGCTATATGCTCTTTGATGTGATTATTTATTTATTTGATTGTCATGTTGTTTAAATTCCAACAGTTGTCTAGTTTGGCCACATGGTTATTGTTGATGTTGTATGACTGGCCGTTTAGTTATTCTATTGACGAGACCGTTTTTAATGTATGTCTTTTGGTGGGATAGTCACAAACCTGTTCTTTGTTTCGATTCATTGAAATCAGTTATGTTAATCATTTCTCTGCAATGTACAGTACGTGTGTGTTTCTGCAAATGTGGCATGACTGACCTGAGACGATATCAATGTGGCCGGTAGAAGGAAAGAGCATACAGAACAACATAGACGGAGGAAAAAAAGAATGAATACGAACTGTGTGTTGGTGTATGAAAATGAAACCATAAAAACGATTTTCGGGGTGACACATTTTTTGTAATAACCCGAAAATTTTGGGCAAATAGCACAAAAAGATATCCAACTTAGGGTCTATTTCCAATCAAGGTATCCAACTTTTTTTCTTGCACAAAAAGGTTCCCAACTTTTTTTTTTTGCGGATTTGGGTTTTTTACTAACGGGCGTTAACTCAGTTCGTTAGTAAGTTACATGTTTGGTCCTTGAGGTTGTTAACTCATTTCATGCAACATCCAAAAACAATTTCAAATTTTTTTTTTACATGTTTGGTCATCGAATTCTTATACTCATTTCATGCAACATCCAAAAAAAAAAAAAATTCAAAAAATATTTAAAAAAAAATTATCAAAAAAATAAAAAATATTTCGAAAAAAAAGTTCGAATTTTTAAAAAAATAATAAAAAAAATTTTAGAAAAAATAAAAAAAAAAATTAAAAAATATTTCGAAAAAAAAAAATTTCCAAAAAAATTAAAAAAATTTCGAAAATTTTTTTTTTAAATATTTCGAAAAAAAAAATCGAAAAAAATTTTAAAAAATTCGAAAAAAAAAAATTTTAAAAAAATTTCGAATATATTTTTTTAAAAAAATATTTCGAAAAAAATTTAAAAAATTTCGAAATTTTTTTTTTTAAATATTTCGAAAAAATTTTTTAAAAAAATTTCGAAATATTTTAAAAAAAAAATTTAAAAATTTTAAAAAAAAATTCGTAAAAAATTTTTAATTTATAAAAAAAAAAATTCGTAAAAAATTTTTAAAAAAAATTTTTAATTTAAAAAAAAAAAATTTCGTAAAAAAATTTTAAAAAAATTTTTAAAAAATATTTCGTAAAAATACTTTTTTTTAAAATAATTTTTCGAAATATTTTTTAATCTTTTTCGAAATATTTTTTTAAAAAAAAATTTCGAAATTTTTTTAATTTTTTTCGAAATATTTAAAAAAAAAAAAAAATCGAAAATTTATAAATTTTTTTCTAAATATTTAAAAAAAAAAAATTTTCGAATTTTTTAAAATTTTTTTCGAATTTTTTTTTTCAAAATATTTAAAAAAAAAAAAATTTTTCGAAATTTTTTAATTTTTTTGGAATTTTTTTTTCGAAATATTTTTTTATTTTTTCGAAATTTTTTTTTATTTTTTTTAAAAAAAAAAAATTCGAACTTTTTTTTCGAAATATTTTTTATTTTTTTGATAATTTTTTTTTAAATATTTTTTGAATATTTTTTTTTTTGGATGTTGCATGAAATGAGTATTAGAATTCGAGGACCAAACATGCAAAAAAAAAACTTGAAATTGTTTTTGGATGTTGCATGAAATGAGTTAACGACCTCAAGGACCAAACATGTAACTTACTAACGAACTGAGTTAACGCCCGTTAGTAAAAAACCCAAATCCGCCAAAAAAAAAGTTGGGAACCTTTTTGTGCAAGAAAAAAAGTTGGATACCTTGATTGGAAATGGACCCTAAGTTGGATACCTTTTTGTGCCTATTGCCCTTTTTTTTTTTTTTTTTTTCGCTAAATTTTGAGAAAAAGGGTTTGTGAATGATTTGAGCAAACGAGCAGCCAAACAAGTGATGAAAACCACTTTTTGATTTGGTATGATTGAGGGCAAAATGAGAAATGTGATAACTAATTTAAAACTTATTGTGGCGGTGGTTTTAAACCTCATGGATTAGTCGGCCAAAAGGTAAGAAACATAGTTACCCAAAAGAAAATTTGAAACTTATTTGGAACAAATCAAAATACATTACTATGACGGTTTATGAAAAAGTTTAAAAGTTCATCACTAAATACTAGCAGGGTACCCGCGTGTTGCGGCGGCGGGTACCCTGAGATAATATTTTTCGGTGAATCATGTATTTTAGTTTATTATGTTCTTTTTAATAATAAATTTACGGATATCAAGAATTTCATGTGACGTATTTCAACTCTTTAACTAAGGAATTTATGTCGTCTTTTTGGGTCTTTTTTAAAGTCATTCGTATAACATGAGCCCGTTTGGCCAGTGCCCGTTTAGCCCGTGCCCGTTTGGCCCGTGTCCGTTCGGGTTCTAGCCCGTTTGGCCCGTGCCCGTTTAGCCCGTGCCCGTTTGACTCGTGTCCGTTCGGGTTCTAGCCCGTTTGGCCCGTGCCCGTTCGGGCTCTAGCCCGTTTGGCCCGTTGCCCGTTCGTGCTTGAATATTTGTATAATGTGCTTTATTATTTGTATTAGTAACATTTAATGTAGGAATTGTGTTTAAGTTGGTTGTACAATATGCTTGATAATTTGTATTTCTTATGTAAGGGGTGTTTTAATAACTAAATTAATTGTATTTATTGACCAATTAATTAATTACTACATTAAATATCTTGACCAAATTAATAGTACTTTGTATTTTGTACATTAAGCTTTAAGACTTATAAGTCTTAAAATTAAGATTGATGAGAATGGTCATTAATAGTGCTTTGTGTATTGTACAATAAGCATTATAGCTTGTAAGTCTTAATTTTAAGACCAAGAGGAGAGAGAGTCATTCATGCTTTATATGTAGTATAGATAACGCAATTAATAAAATAACGAAGGGGCAATTTGCAAACAACATGAAAGATGAGGGGCTTAAATGGTGATAACTAAGGTAATTTGCTAAAAGTACACTGTTTCCCTTATTTTTCGCATGACACAATTTTTAAAGTCCTACTGTCCTAGATACTTTATTTATTCCGACCAAATTTTAGTATCCAAACCTTTAAATCTCAGGTAAATGCTCTTAACTTTATAAGTTTATGTTTTTGGTTACTTATTTTTTTATGTCATTTTAGTTTTGTTGGTATAAAGACTTGTATACTTTATGCATCTTTTGTTTGAAATGTTACAGTTTTTAGTACTGTAGCATTTTCAAAAGAATATGTAAAGATTGTTTGGTTTTTTGTTTGTTAGAAATTTATAATCCTTATTACAGTTTTTACAGTTGTTATGGAAAATTACACAAGTGGACCTTATGCATCAAAACCCCTTACATTTTGGACCTTACTTTCCCATTTTCGACCCACGAGTCTCAAATCTTGACATGACCTTGAATTTTTTATATTTTTTGGTAACCATAGTTTCCGATCCTTTGGCTAAACCGGTTTGAACCCACTGTCAAACAGGGTAAAGTCCCTTTTTCATGAGGTTGAAGTGACCATTTAAGGGTTGTTTGCTAGGACCTAGGCTTTGAACTTGAGACCTCTTACATTTTAGTGATGATAGTCATGCCTTTTGCCACTAGGCCACCCTGAGTGGTTCTCGGAAGTCGGATCTTGAATTCGGGTTGTGAGATTTTCCTTTTGTTTACTTATTAGTGGAATTTTTTTTAAGAGTAGCACAAACACACCCTTTCTTTTTTTTGAAAAACACAACTCAAAGAGGTGCTAGTGAAAAGTTAGATTAATCGCCCCCCTAAGCCGATTTCCACAACCTTGAAAAAATTAGTGAATCTTGAATTTTGGTTTTGGGATTCTCTCAATTTTAGTTTGTACTGTTTCTTCTAAAATTTTATTGATGTTTTCTCAGCAAGAAAATCGTAAATCGTGAACAGAAATAGCAAGTTTTAAATAGGCATTTGGAAATCTTGAAAACGTTAGAATGAATGGATGTTTTTGCTAAATGTAGATTATGGATTTTGCAAATTGAAAACACTGTTAAATAGGCATTTGGGGAGCTCGAATGGATTGAGATTCACCGGTCCAAAACTGAAAACTAGTGTTCAAAGGGTCTGAATTGTAAAAGGTTGTGCTGCATATGGGCCACTTTTTTGTAGGGTGTACAAGCTCAATCCCATATCGGTGAAAAAATAATTTTAAAGTTAACATATAAGCTTGGTGGGCTCCTAATAACCTTAATTGTATTCTTCCCAATGAAGTTATTGTTGGAATGTGAGAGTTGTTTGGAATGTGAGAGTTGGATTATCCTAATACGAGCAAACACGTATACTCGAAGAACACGTTTATTATATATTTAATATATATATGTTTTATATTTATTAAATGTATAATATGTTTCATAAAATATAAAAGAGAGATGTCGGAAAACGAAACTCTCGGACTTCCCTCTAAAGTGGCCAGTTATGGAAGGATCTAGGAGGGGGGCTATGTGTCGGTTTTGACAAACTAAAAGAGTGAATAACAATGACTTGTTAGACAAGTTGGGGTGCTATATAAACACCCCTTGCCCTCATTGTTTGATCCGATCAAAACAAAAAAACACACGACACACATATAAACTCTTATATACTTTAGTATTTAATTGTTTACTTTTTTCCCTTTGGTCAAAAGTTGAGGCTGACAATTAATATAAAAACCATATACGTTTTGTTTAGTTTCGATTCGTACAGTGGGTATTACAACAAGAATTCTAATTCTTGTTTTTATTTTTCGTCTACTGTCCTCTTCTAGTATACACGATTGAACGTATACCACTTTGGTATTCTATCGTGTTTAAGCTACAATAAGAACACAAGTTTGTTAGGTTGTAAACATGAAACAAGGACTAGCATCCTAATGTGCTTCGTTTGACGTGTAGTGTGTGCATTCGTTAGAGGTGATTGTTTTAATCACTTAGTTTCATTTGCTGTTGATTCGAGGGTTAGTTTTTCATGTTTCCCATTTACTTTAATTTGTTTATTATATGTGTTAATCATAATTGCTAAACTAGATCCATTATCAGCTGCGTACTCGTAGTGTTAATGGTTAACATGATATATAAATCCTAACAGTTATTATACATAGCTATTAGCTAGCTAAGCTTGTTGTTCCTTGTTTCTTTTCTTCTTTGATCAGAGATGGCTTCGTCACTTGTCAAACGCGTCACATCCAATCTCATGAGGGTCAGAGCGATAGCCTCATCTTCTCGCATCTTTAACACCAAGTGTTTCGAGTATGATCAGCGTAACTCTGAGGATGACTGTATCCTAAAGTGTGATCATAAATACGGATCTTGTGTCCATTATGTTGTCAATAGTACATAAATTAAATTCCTAAACAGATTTAGCTCTACAACAAATATGTCATTTGCACAAACTTGTATCAAATTTGTCTACACTCAGTTTCCTCACGCTTTCTCTTGCGCGAGGAAATCATGTGTAACAAATTGATCTATAGACTTTAAAGTGTAAACAAAGTTAATGTTTGTGCGCACTTATATAAGAAAATAAAGTGTGTGAAAATAAGATATTTGCTGCACGTACTAGAGCTTCGATACAGTCTTTAAATAATCTTAATGAAATAGGTTACCGTGCTTTATGATTTCAGGTGTGTTTGATCCTCGTCTCTCACCAACTGGGAATCTGGCCCGTCTTCTAACCATGACGGATGGTATGATTAAATATAAATATGGAACCCATGTGATGACTAAGTGGAGTGCGGTGGAGGATGACAAAGCCCTCTACCTACTATGTGACATGCCTGCTCCGAAGTTTATGGCAGGATTGCACAAAGACGATGTTGACGAAGTTGATATACCTGTTCCACAGGAGGAGTTTATGTTTGGAATCCACGATGTGAAGGAATCTGCTCGAGAGACGAATATGTCCTCTCTGTTACATTTGATGAGAGGAGTCAAAAGGGAACCTTCTGAGTATTACTATCATGTGATGCAGGATGCTGAAGAACTCGTCCAATTATCTGAATCAGAGGGTGGTATCTTTCTAACTTTCATCTATATATATATGACAATAACATAAGGTTTTTTAATACTCGTATAATATACTAATGCACTTTTTTAGCTGTTCTATGTTGGTCATTAACAATGATTTTATGTCATTTTAATGACTCAAACGAGACATAAAAGGACTCATATTACAATGATTAAAACATGAAAAATGAAAAGGTATGTTATTGAAAAATAAACTCACAGTTTTTTAATACGTACTAATTTATTTATTTTTTTATTTTTTATTTTTTAATTTTTTTATTATCATTTTATTTTTTAAATTCTTTCACTCTATACAGGAACACAATATGCTCTTTGTATTTGTTTACATGTGTCCTACAAACTGCAAAATCCACATGCTATTCGCATCATCGTGGGAGTAGGGGCCCGGGATGCAGGGGGCTGGGATGGCCGAGATACCGGGAGCTGGGATGCTGACTACCCTTTTGGAGGTTATGCAATTGAGATTCTTCTACCAGAAAGGCTCTTCGGTATCCAAGATGTCAAGAAGGATAAAACGAGTGAGTCATGGAAGATAACTATTCCCAAGAAGAAAGGGGAAAGGATTCATACAATTGGAGGAAATTTGTTGATTGTTCAAGAGAAAAAAGTCTGCAAACCGACCCTCTGGCACCCCACATAGGTTCATGTCTCTGTTGTAACTTATTATTTAGGCAAATCTGGACACTGTCTTCAACTTTAGGATAATTTAGCGGATTCTCCAAATTTCAATATCGTAGTTTATATTGATGTTTTTTGAGGCATTTTGGGATTTCTAATCTTGTTTACTTGGCACTTGAGCACATACTTCTAATGATGTTGTTTAGCTGGCCGTTTAGTTATGGCTCGTATCCTTTTGGCCTTTTTCAAGTTCTGTTGGAGAGGTTGTTTATAATATATCTACTACGTACGTACTTTCGTCAAAACATACAAGCCTGTTCTTTGTTTCGAGTCATATGCTAATTAGTTTTCTTCAACTTTTGTACCTAAACGAGCTCCGGACATTGAATTGGTTATTTTAGGCGAAACTCGGATTTATGATGTAGCCACCAGCTTTCATATAGGATAGGGCGCCCTATAGGATAATATGAATGAGCTCAAATACTAAAAAAATGCTCACTAGAAACCATGCTACATTTATAAAATCCCAATTCAAGATCTCAATATTGTCCATAGTTTATGTTGATTTTTGTTGAGATGGCCTTATTGATTTTTCACGAATGAAACAATATGTCATCTGATAACATGAAACTTGTTTGATAAATATAAATATGATAAATATTCTCTGTATGAGTGTTTAGCTGTTCTTTTAGTAATATATTTTACTCGAAAACCCTTTACCAAAAAATAAATAAATAAATAAATAATTTTTGCACAACATGAAATATGAGGGGCTCAAATGTTTATATAATAATAATATAAACGTTTGATATTTCTTCTTACAACTTAAATAGTCCCACCTAATTTTTTCACTAACCAAAACTTAAAAATTTCTTGAGCTCAAATTCCAAGAATCCAGACATTAAATCTCAGGTAAAAATCATCCTTACATATTTTGTTTCTGTTAAGTAAATTTGCATGTCTTGTAATATAGATGGCAAAAATATTTTGGTTACTTTAAGGCAAAAATTACAGTAAAATTTAAGGATGTGTTTAGTCGAAGAAAAATAAAGATTGCGCTTAAATCAAAAATTTTTGAACACATTCTCTACAAAACACAAAACATGCATTTCCCAACTTAAAAAGAGAAACTACAAAATACATTTTTTGTGTTTTTCTTATTTCCCTTGTAACTCCCCTTCTTTTTTTCTACAAAATAGAAAAGAGTGTCACATGAACGTGTTTTCTACGTTTTGTAGAAAATTTAATCTCCTCATTTTATTTTATTTTACAAAACTGAAAATAGAAAATTAAATTTTTTTTGTCTAACTAAACGCACTATAAAGTTTAAATGTATGATATCATTCATTTTTAACTAAGAACTCACATTTTGCTAAAAGGAAACTAAGGTGTGTTTCTTATGCACCTTTTGCTCTTTAGGAATGCAATAAAAGTGTATATAAATGACTAAATGTTTTTTGCTCTTTATTTAGGAATGTAATAAAAGTGTATATAAATGACTAGGGTGTGTTTGGTACGATATCCGGAAAAAAGGTGTGATTTTGATTAGAGGGGTGTATAGGATTGGGGATATTAATTTTATTATTGTTGTTTGGTAATTTTATGTATCGGTATCAGTATCACATTGGGTCCATTTAAGTGCTCATGTAAGGGTATTGGCAACGGACAGCGTGATCCCAGCGGCTTGGGGGGAGGCCGCCGGTGAACACCGCCGCCAACCCCCATGACGCCAAAATCTTGTGGTTCAGCAGCAAGAGGAAGACGTTGTGTTGTGGGAAGAGACAAAACTTTTTTTGGACCGTTGGGAGCAAAATGTAGCCGTTTGATATTTAATTTTTTGCCAGTTTTTTTTTTTTTTTTTTTTTTTTTTTTTTTTTTTTTTTTTTTTTTTTTTTTTTTTTACATTAAACCACTATATATATATATACACTACTCACTAAAACTAAATATCACACAAACATTTCACTCCAAAAAAAAAACACAAATCTTCACCATGAGTTCAACCTCCGATTCGTACCCGCAGACAGGCTCGTCGAGTGAACAAGAGTTATCCGACGATAGTGTCGAGTTTATGTACAAAGTAATCAAACAGTACAAGGCGATTCATGACACTGCAACGTCGTCACGAGGATATGTTAGGCGTGATCACAACGAAGCTGAAGAAATGTTGATGAGAGATTATTTTGCCGAAAATCCGACCTACAATGACGCAACCTTTCGCGAAACGTTTCGTCTTCCAAAGAAATTATTTTTAGAGATTGTCGAGCGAATCAAGGCGAGTGGCAATCCGTATTTTCAAGAAGGGTATGATGCAAGGAGTCAAAAGAGTTTCACGGCGATACAAAAATGTTAGTCAGCGGTACAACAGCTCGCCGACGGTGGTGTTGCCGCTCAAAATGATAAATATTATAAAATGGCAGGAAGAACGGCTCGTGAATGTCTTCAAGAGTTTTGTGATGCGGTTAATGATTTATACAGGCGAGAGTTCTTACGTAAGCCGACTGCGCACGACATTGCCACTTTGCAAAAAGCTCACGAAGAGCTGCACCACATACCGGGGATGATCGGTAGCATTGACTATACACATTTCGAGTGGAGGATGTGTCCTAGGCGCTTGCAGGGTCAATACAAACGAGGTTGCTACAATGAGAGGATTCGATACACTTGAAGGGTGTTATTCCTTTTATAACGTGTGTATATGATATCTTGAGTTAATATGATTAAGTATGCGGAATCTACTTAATCACACTTAGAAGGTTTATTTTGGTTATTGAAATGGAACAGTTATATTTGTTATTGAACAATGAGCACAGAAAGTTTATCACCAAACGATTCAATATTATTCAAAATAATACGAGTGATCTTCACTATCACTAGGGTTACAAAACCTTGAATCTTAATGTTTCTATGACTTGTGATATTGTTGTGTTTGTTCTTTTCTCTTAACAGATATTCAAGTTCTATATTTTTGGCACACTTAATATCTAGTCTAAGATCTCTCATTTATAGTCCAAGAGAGATATTTACAATATTGTCAAGTCTA
Organism: Artemisia tridentata subsp. tridentata; assembly: GCA_021014915.2. Lineage (NCBI taxonomy): Eukaryota > Viridiplantae > Streptophyta > Magnoliopsida > Asterales > Asteraceae > Artemisia > Artemisia tridentata. Next base: position 380,897,194 of record CP139505.1, read on the forward strand.
ATCGAACACATGCTAGCTTATCTTATGTGTGTTAGTAACTTAGATACAACATGTATCTGTGTACGCAACTTGTTACTGAACACTTTGTCTAAAGATATTATCTACCGTGTATTGTTGACTATTATACACATAATATCTTCGTATACTTATCCAACCAGCAGTAGAATACTTCAACAGTTATCCACTCAGCAGTAGAATCTTCTTCACCAGCAGCAGCATCATTCAGTAGTAGAATGTTTAAAGCTAGCAGTAGAATCAAATGCACTAGCAGTAGAATGATACTTAGAGTATTTCTTTGAGTAGAACTGATCTTGTGAACATGTAATTTCCAATACTAATCTTCAGAACATTTAATTCCCAACAATCCTCCCCTAAACATGTGATTTCCCTTAATCAACATGTTTTCTGAATTAAATGAGGATTGTGAAGATCTTTCAAACACTTCTTAGTCAGACCCTTGATCTGAGCTTCCCTTTGTTCTGTAAGACTAAATATCTTTCTCAGTAACTCATCTGCCATTTTCTTTTGACTTCAACAATATTAGTACCAATCTTCAAGCTTTAAACAAAGCCTAAAAGATGGTGCAATTTCCTTGGATGGAGGAATTATAAGAGGCAATGGTGCTATGTATCTTGGATGCTTGTTTCAACAAGTGAAATCATCTATCAGCATGCCTTTGCAAGTGATGAACAAACGTAGTGAACTGAAATTGAAACTGAAAGCTCCTAGATAGAACTTTCTCCATTTGAAATGCTTCATCCCTTCCGAATATATATAATACTCCAGAATCAGCTATGTTCTTGTCATTTTCAACCTCCATGTCATCATTTTGTATGCTCTTGTCTTTTCCTCCCTTACATTTGGTTAATTTTCCTTAGGCTTTATTTCCTCCCCTGAGATATTTCCTCCCCTGAGATGCAAATAACATTTCCTCCCCTGTTTGGAAGATCTCTCACCATCATCCCATCATTATCCGATCTACCAATGTGAACTTGTTTTCAGACAATGTTGTACATGTAGCCATCAATTCCTTAAATTTCAATGCTGCCCTTATCACTTCAAAGTGTGTTAACTCCTGTGAGAGGTGAATCATGGGACATTCACTCATATTCCATCATTTGATGATTTTTCTGAGCCACTTTGAAAATCCTTTTTAAGAAAAACTTTTGACTTAGCAGTATGTTTATGATTTTATTATAGAAAAATCATACTGCTTTCAACCATTTTGAAGGGATTAAGTGTGTAACAGACACTTAATCAAGATTTCGGTTTAAAATAACCTCTGGTTGTGTGAGAACCAATGTTTTTCAGTTATAAATAACTGCCTGTGTAAAGATAAACCTATTCAAAAGGCTTTCTTGACAGGGTTTCCAGCTCATAGCAATTGTTACCTCTAACACAAGTGTTAGATTCACTTTACTAGCTGTTTTTTCTATCAGATGTCCTTAGATTTTCTCATTATACTAATTAAAGTATAAAATGATAGAAAGTGAGTTGAATCAATTACTATCTGATCAACTGAACCATCAAGTCAATGTGAAACATGATAACTAGGTTTCAAGAAAGAAGTTTTAAAGAATCAATTAACTTAGGTGTTAACCTTTGTTAATGAATTCCCAAACTCAGTCCATCATAAACCTATTATGTCAGCAACTGATATCATCATTCTGTTGCTTCCATTTCACTTGAAACTTCCTTTTTGTTCAATGTTCATACCTGAAAATGTTAGTCCAAAACCAAGAAACAAAATGCAAAGCATTTGTCTTATAGCAGTATTATAAATATGACTAACAAAATGAACTTAAACAAATAAAATTTGTACTAGCAACACAAACTTTTCACTAACAGTAGTAACTTATAAAGCCAACAGTACAATCAAAAATTTATATACAAAAACACATAGTTTTAAATCATTGAGGATTAAGCATCCCAATACTTGCTACCAAGTACTGAAACCTTCCAACATCAAAAGCTTTTGTAAGAAGATCTGCAAAGTTGTGATCAGAATCAGTTTTAAGAACTTGAATCAACTTTTTCTCATTGCAATCTCTAATAAAATGATGTCTAATTTCAATGTGTTTTGTTTTAGAATGTTGCACTGGATTTTTAATTATGCAAATTGTACTAATATTATCAATATGTATGACAGTGTTCATAAAATTGTACCCATAGTCAAGAAGTTGGTTTTGAAGCCATAGGACTTGACCACAGCAACTTGCAGCAGCTACATATTCAGCTTCAGTTGTTGAAGTAGCCACAATTGTTTGCTTCTTACACTGCCATGAGATAAGTCTATACCAAAGGAATTGACATCCTCCAGTTGTTGACTTTCTGTCCAAGCTAGCACTAGCATAATCACTATCCGAAAATGCTACCAAGTCAAAAGGTGATTCCCTTGAATACCATAGACCCAACCTTGGTTGACCCTTGAGATATCTAAAAATCCTCTTGACTCCTGTTAAATGAGAAACCTTTGGAGTTACTTGAAATCTTGCACAAGCACAAACAGAGAACATGATGTCAGGTCTTGATGATGTGAGATACATCAAAGAGCCTATCATAGATCTGTAAGTGTGTACATCTACATTGTTTCCATCTAAATCTTTAAGAAGTGGCTTCTCAGAGTCTATTGGTGTGCTTGCCACTTTTGAATCAGCAAATTGAAATTTTCTAAGTATCTCTGCAACATATTTATCTTGACTAATAAATATGCCTTCACAAGATTGCTTAACTTGCAGACCCAAAAAGAATGTAAGTTCCCCCATAGAACTCATCTGAAACTTATCATGCATAAGCTTCTCAAACTCCAAACATGTAATACCTGAAATTTGAAAACGTGCAAAATGACTAAAATAACCCTCTAAATTTGACATTTTAAAAATTTATAAAAATAGAACATATGAATATTATTTGAACCAAACCTAAAGTAATTAAATCCTAAGTTACCTAATGATTTAAACCAATAAAACTTTACATTATAACTAAAAATCACAAAAAAAGGTTCCCTAATTCTAGTCTATACATTGGGCGACATTTTATGTGTCAAAATACAATAATTTTCGGCTAAAAGGAAAATTAAGAAAAGATATACATTAAATGTGAATGATATTATGATCCCTTAAAAGTTGGTGTTTCCTAGTTTAACTCTATCACTAAATTAAAGTCGGTTCACATATTAATATATATGCCGAATATATTAAAAACCCTAAAAACCTCATCACAAAAAGTCGACTGCTGCTACTCTTTTCTTCATTCTGTTTGCTTCAAAGGCTGTCCAAAGGAAGGTGTTCAACCTTGTGGTTTTCCTGCTCCTCATCGTGTACACGCTACAAAGGGTATTGTATCCCATTCTTGTTTTTCTTTTCCTCTCTTCAAAACTGCTATGTTATACGTTAAATGGGTTGCATGAATCTTATACATGAATCGTAAGAAATAGAACCATGTTTGCTATTCGAATATAAAAACACATAAAATATAAACGGGTCACATAAAATCATATCATATAGGCACCTAAATACCGGTTGTAAAGGCCACATATATATATCGACCCATATCTTCGTCGACTCCCATATTGTCTGTTTTGTTTTGGGTCGTGTTAGACCCTTTATACACGCATGGGACTAGATTTATTCGAACCAAAAAAAAAGAGTATCATACGTTGGTTTTGGGTCATGGGAAAGTTTGGTTTGTGTCAAACTAAAAAGAGATAGCATGTCTCTTTGTGTCCTTTTTCTGCATCGAATAACAACCATAGAGAGAGTCCTAAATCTGTTAAAACTAAGCTTTCATACGACCCATAAACTCACACAAACTCACAACCTTTTCACATGCAATGACAGTTTATTTAAACCCTACATTCGACCCACAAGAAGCTGGGAGATTAAATCTGTTTTTGACCCATATTATACGACTCCAACATATGTTATATCTAACCGTATTCGAGCTAAAAGAAAAAAAAAAAAGAAAAGAAAACAAGGCATGTTGTGTGTGTGTTAGAGGGGCTGTTTTTCTACGTATGATGGGGGTCGAATGGGTAAACAGACGAGAGTGTTTGGGTTGCTTGAATAGGAGTTAATATTGAGTCAAGATGGGGTGTGTTCATGTTGTCTTGTGTCGACATCAAGGGTAAAAGAAAGAGTGAGTTGGTTGTGCTCGGTATTAAGACAAAAACAAATAGGGTGTTCATGCATGGTAGTGTTATGTAAGTTCTTGTTCGATCAGTAGTGGTTTCATACGAGTAAAGAGTAAAATTTGCATGCATGGCTTGTCCATTTTTTTTTTCCTTCGAACTGATAACAAAAGAGTGAAGTGGGTTGTACAATGAAGTATAGTATATTATAAAGAAGTGTCTCATGGTTAAATATAATAAGAAGAAGTAGATGTAAGTACAGTATGGGATGGTTAATTGTTTTTCCTTCTCTCTTTTGGTCCTATGCTCGATTCATCAAATCATAGGGAAGTAATGGGTGACTTTTGGCTGTGTAAGTGATGGACAGTACAACATAAAGTAAAGTAGCCTATTTTCCATTATTTTTCATATAGCACCCTATACTTTACTACTTAAAAACATTAAAACCCTAAGCTTACATACATTATGAAAATAAACCTTAATTCATGAATATTGTCATTCTAATGAATTTAACGGGAATTAATAGCGACATTAAAAATAAACGATAAATACTGGTGAATTCAAGAAAACTTACTATAACGTCATAAAAATAGAAAACTACTAAAAATGGAAAGATAACTGAAACCCTTGTAATTTTGTCCTCTACTCTTTAGGTTCGAGGAAGGATTGATTTGATCTCTATCAGCTTTTGTCTTTGTTCTTGCTTGCAAATAAGGTACAGATATTCTGCCCTTCTTGTTAAGGTGCCTTCGTTTTCTCTTGATTTTGTATTTGGTTTGTGAACCTTAGATATGATTTCTTTGACTTGAACCTTCGTTTTGAACCCTTGTCTTAACCTTGTCTTGAACCTTGTTTTGAACCTAGCCATTGAACTTTGATGTAAATATGGATATGACCTACTTGAACTAAAGCTTAAATTGAACCATTGACATGTAAACATGAACTTGAAACTTGAACTTGATTTGTATACTTGACCTTGACCTTGACCCACAGTTTGAGACTACGAGCCATACTAGGCATGAGGGTTTCATGTCCTTGTCATTGATGCACCAATGACTTGACTTTTGGGTAGGGAAGTGATTACCTATCCCGTCCCTGCCATGACTTGATATTTTACTTGTACACGTAGATGAAGACATTGTGGCAGCCTACAGGGGCGCATGGATGCATCCTAGATTTGTACTTGACTTGACTTGTTTAATTATATTACTTGTTATATTAGATGACTGATGGGTGTGTGCGATACACGTCATTCATCTCTTGGGAGCTTGCAACTCCAACCCTTGGAGGTATCCCCTCATATTATACTTGTCATACCGAGGTCACCCCTCCGTATAAATGTATACTTGTTTACTTGACTTGATATGATATGTTCTGGGCTCGTAGAGGATTACTGCATCTGTTTATCTTTCTGTTTACCTTACCTTTTTCACTTGTACATCATTCCTTATTTGTTTCCTATGCCTTTACTCTTAATAACCTTTACTACATTTACTTTTCGTAAACCTTTATTACTGCTTGTTATCGTTATATCTGTTCACTGAGCTCTCGTAGCTCAGCCGCATTTTTCTTTTCCTGCGGCAGGTATTTAGCTAGGAAGCTGGGTTTTGCTTTGGGACGAGTGCAACTTTGAGTGAAGCATGGACCTTAGTATCTTAGTTCTACCATTTAAATTTTAGACTTGTTATGCCTTGTTTGGCACTTGGATTATTTAGTACTTCATTTATTTCTTTTCTATTGTCTTGTTGAACTTGATATAAGTCGTGTTGGCTTATTATCTTTTGGTTTAATGTTAAGACTTCCGCTGTTTTATTATTGCTTGTTCTGATGTGAAACCATATTATTGTGATATCTTTGCCCTTGTCGGGTCGGGGTGTTACAATTTATGGTATCAAAGCCAGGTTTGGACCCTTAGGTTTCCCGAAAACCCTTAGGCTTAGGCCATTGACCTGTGAGGATTTGGGTAGACATTAGGTTTCTTTTCGCGCACTCTCTTTTCCTGTCCTGCTCTGTCATTTTCTGCTTGCTCTTACTAATCGTTTTGACAATCATTCAGATGGTGAATACGCGCTTTACCCAGTACACTGATGGGAATGATGGCCCTGATTTTGAGGCCATGATAGCCGCTGCTATGGCTGCTGCTCTTCCTGAATTGGTGACCCAAGTCACCAATAACATCAGAAATGCTGCTAGTTCTTCTGGTGGTGGTGGTGGCGGTACTCCACCCACTGCTCCACCCGCAGCTCAACCCGTTGGTATCCACGTTTGGATTGAGAGGTTTAATAAGCTCAAGCCTCTCTCTTTCAAGTCCGCTGCCACTCCCCATGAGGCAGAGGACTGGATCACCCATGTCGAGAAGTTGTTTAGGGTTCTCGGATGTGCTGACGAGTTTAAAACTCGTTTGGCTACATTCAAGCTGGAAGGTGACGCTCTTAATTGGTGGACTGCTCTTGTTCAGGCAAAGGGAAATGATTATGCTGAGACCTGTTCTTGGGCGGATTTCATTGAGGTGTTCTATAGGCAGTATATTCCATTATCGGAGCAGCAGAGGTATGAGAGGGAGTATGGGACGATTCGTCAGGGGGATCGTGAGTCGTCGGGTGAGTTTATGCAGAGGTTCTTACGTTTGGCCAGTTTTGTGGGGCCAGAGGTTGCTGGGGATGCTCATCGTCAGGCACGTCATTTTAAGTGGGCATTAAAGACATGGGTATTAGACCGTATCGTAAACTTTGAACACGAGGATGTGGCTGCTGTTGCGGATGCTGCCCGCAACATTGAGTTGTTGCATGCGGACGGGGGTTCTAATAAACGGGATCGGGATGGAAACCGGGTGAACTCTAAGGAACAAAGTCGCCTGGACCAAGGATATGAGCAGCGAAGGCGGTCTACTAGTAGTTTTGAATCACGAGATCAGGTGGATCGTGGTCATGATCAGAGAGGTCGGGATTCGAAGTCAAATTCTAATCCGGGTGGTGATCGTCACGGGCGCAGCGACAGTCAGAAGAAGTGGAAGGATCAGTCTTCCAGGGATTACCAGCAGAATCGGGTTTCTGGATCGAGTACTCAGAAAGGATCAGCTGAGAACCTACCTACTCCGGTTAGTTGTGCTTATTGTGGGAAGTATCATTCGGGAGTTTGTCGTAAGGCTTCGGGTGCTTGTTATGGATGTGGATCTACTGGACATATGGTGAAGGACTGCCCTAAAAATCCGTCGGCACTTGAAAAATATCTTGATCCTCCTCCTCCTACTCCTAGTACCGGTCGTGTTTACATGCTTTCTCGTGACCAGGCAGACAAGGCGTCGGGTATGTGATTGTTTCGTTTCCGTTCTATTTTTCCTTTCCGTTCCCTTGCAAATTTCGAGGACGAAATTTTTTTTTTTAGAGGGGAAGAAGTTGTAATACCTGAAATTTGAAAACGTGCAAAATGACTAAAATAACCCTCTAAATTTGACATTTTAAAAATTTATAAAAATAGAACATATGAATATTATTTGAACCAAACCTAAAGTAATTAAATCCTAAGTTACCTAATGATTTAAACCAATAAAACTTTACATTATAACTAAAAATCACAAAATAAAGGTTCCCTAATTCTAGTCTATACATTGGGCGACATTTTATGTGTCAAAATACAATAATTTTCGGCTAAAAGGAAAATTAAGAAAAGATATACATTAAATTTGAATAATATTATGATCCCTTAAAAGTTGGTGTTTCCTAGTTTAACTCTATCACTAAATTAAAGTCGGTTCACATATTAATATATATACCGAATATATTAAAAACCCTAAAAACCTCATCACAAAAAGTCGACTGCTGCTACTCTTTTCTTCATTCTGTTTGCTTCAAAGGCTGTCCAAAGGAAGGTGTTCAACCTTGTGGTTTTCCTGCTCCTCATCGTGTACACGCTACAAAGGGTATTGTATCCCATTCTTGTTTTTCTTTTCCTCTCTTCAAAACTGCTATGTTATACGTTAAATGGGTTGCATGAATCTTATACATGAATCGTAAGAAATAGAACCATGTTTGCTATTCGAATATAAAAACACATAAAATATAAACGGGTCACATAAAATCATATCATATAGGCACCTAAATACCGGTTGTAAAGGCCACATATATATATCGACCCATATCTTCGTCGACTCCCATATTGTCTGTTTTGTTTTGGGTCGTGTTAGACCCTTTATACACGCATGGGACTAGATTTATTCGAACCAAAAAAAAAGAGTATCATACGTTGGTTTTGGGTCATGGGAAAGTTTGGTTTGTGTCAAACTAAAAAGAGATAGCATGTCTCTTTGTGTCCTTTTTCTGCATCGAATAACAACCATAGAGAGAGTCCTAAATCTGTTAAAACTAAGCTTTCATACGACCCATAAACTCACACAAACTCACAACCTTTTCACATGCAATGACAGTTTATTTAAACCCTACATTCGACCCACAAGAAGCTGGGAGATTAAATCTGTTTTTGACCCATATTATACGACTCCAACATATGTTATATCTAACCGTATTCGAGCTAAAAGAAAAAAAAAAAAGAAAAGAAAACAAGGCATGTTGTGTGTGTGTTAGAGGGGCTGTTTTTCTACGTATGATGGGGGTCGAATGGGTAAACAGACGAGAGTGTTTGGGTTGCTTGAATAGGAGTTAATATTGAGTCAAGATGGGGTGTGTTCATGTTGTCTTGTGTCGACATCAAGGGTAAAAGAAAGAGTGAGTTGGTTGTGCTCGGTATTAAGACAAAAACAAATAGGGTGTTCATGCATGGTAGTGTTATGTAAGTTCTTGTTCGATCAGTAGTGGTTTCATACGAGTAAAGAGTAAAATTTGCATGCATGGCTTGTCCATTTTTTTTTTCCTTCGAACTGATAACAAAAGAGTGAAGTGGGTTGTACAATGAAGTATAGTATATTATAAAGAAGTGTCTCATGGTTAAATATAATAAGAAGAAGTAGATGTAAGTACAGTATGGGATGGTTAATTGTTTTTCCTTCTCTCTTTTGGTCCTATGCTCGATTCATCAAATCATAGGAAAGTAATGGGTGACTTTTGGCTGTGTAAGTGATGGACAGTACAACATAAAGTAAAGTAGCCTATTTTCCATTATTTTTCATATAGCACCCTATACTTTACTACTTAAAAACATTAAAACCCTAAGCTTACATACATTATGAAAATAAACCTTAATTCATGAATATTGTCATTCTAATGAATTTAACGGGAATTAATAGCGACATTAAAAATAAACGATAAATACTGGTGAATTCAAGAAAACTTACTATAACGTCATAAAAATAGAAAACTATTAAAAATGGAAAGATAACTGAAACCCTTGTAATTTTGTCCTCTACTCTTTAGGTTCGAGGAAGGATTGATTTGATCTCTATCAGCTTTTGTCTTTGTTCTTGCTTGCAAATAAGGTACAGATATTCTGCCCTTCTTGTTAAGGTGCCTTCGTTTTCTCTTGATTTTGTATTTGTTTTGTGAACCTTAGATATGATTTCTTTGACTTGAACCTTCGTTTTGAACCCTTGTCTTAACCTTGTCTTGAACCTTGTTTTGAACCTAGCCATTGAACTTTGATGTAAATATGGATATGACCTACTTGAACTAAAGCTTAAATTGAACCATTGACATGTAAACATGAACTTGAAACTTGAACTTGATTTGTATACTTGACCTTGACCTTGACCCACAGTTTGAGACTACGAGCCATACTAGGCATGAGGGTTTCATGTCCTTGTCATTGATGCACCAATGACTTGACTTTTGGGTAGGGAAGTGATTACCTATCCCGTCCCTGCCATGACTTGATATTTTACTTGTACACGTAGATGAAGACATTGTGGCAGCCTACAGGGGCGCATGGATGCATCCTAGATTTGTACTTGACTTGACTTGTTTAATTATATTACTTGTTATATTAGATGACTGATGGGTGTGTGCGATACACGTCATTCATCTCTTGGGAGCTTGCAACTCCAACCCTTGGAGGTATCCCCTCATATTATACTTGTCATACCGAGGTCACCCCTCCGTATAAATGTATACTTGTTTACTTGACTTGATATGATATGTTCTGGGCTCGTAGAGGATTACTGCATCTGTTTATCTTTCTGTTTACCTTACCTTTTTCACTTGTACATCATTCCTTATTTGTTTCCTATGCCTTTACTCTTAATAACCTTTACTACATTTACTTTTCGTAAACCTTTATTACTGCTTGTTATCGTTATATCTGTTCACTGAGCTCTCGTAGCTCAGCCGCATTTTTCTTTTCCTGCGGCAGGTATTTAGCTAGGAAGCTGGGTTTTGCTTTGGGACGAGTGCAACTTTGAGTGAAGCATGGACCTTAGTATCTTAGTTCTACCAATTAAATTTTAGACTTGTTATGCCTTGTTTGGCACTTGGATTATTTAGTACTTCATTTATTTCTTTTCTATTGTCTTGTTGAACTTGATATAAGTCGTGTTGGCTTATTATCTTTTGGTTTAATGTTAAGACTTCCGCTGTTTTATTATTGCTTGTTCTGATGTGAAACCATATTATTGTGATATCTTTGCCCTTGTCGGGTCGGGGTGTTACAAAACACATCTCCTTCCTTGTAGATCCAAAGATAATATCATCCACATACACCTGAACTAGCAAAAGATCCTTCTTGTGCTTCTTGATGAAGAATGTCTGATCAATCTTTCCTCTTTGAAATCCATTTTCAATTAAGTAGGAAGCCAGTGTTTCATACCAAGCTCTTGGTGCCTGATGAAGGCCATAAAGAGCCTTAACTACTCTGTACACTTTTTCTGGATGGTCAGGATCAATGAACCTTGGAGGTTGTGAGACATACACCTCTTCTTCAATAGTTCCATATAAAAATGCACTCTTGACATCCATTTGATAAACTGTGAAGCCTATAAATGAAGCATAAGCTAAGGAAAGCCTAATTGCCTCAAATCTTGCTACTGGAGCAAAAACCTCATCATAGTCTATACCTTCTTCTTGTGTGTACCCTTGGGCTACTAATATAGCCTTATTCCTAATCACTATGCCCCTTTCATCCATTTTATTCTTGAAAACCCATCTAGTGCCAATTACCTTTGCATCTTTAGGTAAATCAACTAGCACCCAAACCTTCTGAATCTTAAACTGAAGAAGCTCCTTTTGCATAACTTCCACCCAGCTTGAATCATCTAAGGCTTTAAGAATATTCTTTGGTTCTGCCCGTGAGAGAAAACATACAAACAAACAAGAGTTTGAAAACTCATGCTGCTTTGAGGCATAAAGGGCATCAAGAAGCCCTTGTTGATCTGAAGACATCAGTTGTTTTCTTGTCTTCACACATGATTGTACATCTCCAATCACATTTTCTAGAGAGTGGACTTTGTGAATCCTGGTGTGTGGAGTAGAAGGAACTTGATAGTTAGGTGAGATATTGCTCAAATCCACCTCTTTATCTGAGAAATCTACTTCATTTGAGTCTGATGGGCCAGCAGAAGAATCATTTGCCCAGCAGAAAAATTTAGCCTAGCAGTAGAATGCTCTGTCTTAGCAGCACTATCAACAGCAGAAACATTTTGTTGTTCCTTGGTTCCATCTTCCTTGTGTTCATCTTCAACATCTTCTTTAGCTTTACCAGAAGAAGATTCATCAATTGTTGAAGTTGAATCCACACTTGTTGTCCATATTGGCATCAAAATATAATCTTGATCTTTCTCTAACCCATCCTCATTTTTTGTTTCATCAGCTTTTGAACCTTAAAATTCATTAGTTTGTACAACAGGCACATAATTCATAGAATGGGTTAGTGTCTCAAGATCAAATAGCCAATTAGGACCTTGACCTGCTACATTGGATTTATTCTCTAAAAATTCCACATGCAGGTTTTCCTCTACTTTCTTAGTTCTTAAGTTGTATACTCTAAATGCTTTACTATTGAGAGAATATCTAACTAAGAATCCTTCATCTGCTTTACCATCAAACTTTCCAAGATGGTCTAAAGTATTTAGAATTGTCACATGACATCCAAAAGGTCTAAGAAATCCTATTGCAGGAGTTCTACCTCTAAAAAGTTCATATGATGTCTTATTGTGAGATTTGACAACCAAAACCCTATTTTGAACATAGCAAGCAGTGTTGACTTCTTTTGCCCAAAAAGTGATAGGCAACTTAGAGTTGGCTAACATGGTTCTAGCAGCTTCTATGAGTGTTCTATTTCTCCTTTCAGCAACTCCATTTTGCTGAGGAGTTCTAGCTACACTAAACTCTCTCCTAATACCTTTTTCCTTGCAGAAGTCATCCATAACTCTATTTTTAAACTATGTCCCATTATCACATCTAATGACTTTTACTCTTTTGCTTACTAGGTTTTCTATCTCTATAATGAATGTTTTAAGAATGCTAGAAGTCTCATCCTTAGAACCTAAAAATAAAACCCATGTAAATCTACTATAGTCATCAGTAACAACTAGACAATATTTTTTATGCTTTAGGCTACTAACAGAAGTAGGTCCAAATAAATCCATATGAAGCATAAACAATGATTGATTGATAGAGTTAAAAATTTTGGGCTTACAAGTGGCTTTGTGTTGTTTGCCTTTAAGACAAGCAATGCATGTTTGGTCATTTTCAAATCGTTTTTGAGGTAAACCTCTTACCAAACCATTCTTAACAATCTGATTTATGGTTTTGAAATTTATGTGACCAAGCCTTCTATGCCATTTCATTGATTCATCCAATGTGGCCTTTGCAACAAGACAAGTAAGAGCCTCTTTAGGAACAATGTTCTTCATATCAACACTGTACATATTGGCTTTTCTTGGAATTTTAAGAAGTACTTGACTTTCATCAGGCATCTTAAAATCAGAAGAAAGTACAAAACATTCAGTCTCACTATTCTTTTTGTCACACATTTGTGAGACACTAAAAAGATTATACTTAAGCTCTTGTACATAGTACACATCTTCAAAATCTAAATTTCCAGTTTTAATGGTACCTTTACCGGAAATTTTGCCACCAACACCTCCTCCAAAGCTAACATAGCCTCCATCTATTGATTGAAAATCTGAAAGGTAAGACTTGTTGCCTGTCATGTGCCTTGAACATCCACTATCTGAGTATCCTTGATCCTCTTGTTTATCAGTTGAATGTTCCTGCACAGAAATAAGGAGTATTAGTTTCCTTTGGGGACCCAAGCCATTACTGACTTGGATCTGCCCCTTGCATCAATGAAATGTAATCTTTTGAGAACAGTTGATGCAACATTGGATTTAAGAACCCAACATGCTGAGGCCTTAACAACATTTGCCCTGTTATCCCTAGCAGTAGTATGAACTACATGCTTAGCAGTAGAAACTGCTAGCTTTGCAGTTGTACCATTTGGTTTCCAAACTTGTTTTTGGACCACTGCTATTGTTTTAATGGGCCTTTGAACAGTCTTTGGTGCATGTTTGAAAGTTTCTTTGCACCTTTAGCTGTTTGTTTTGGGTAAACAGTCATATATTGTCTAGCAGTAGGAAAAACTGCTTTTGAAACTGCTCTGGGTTTTATTCTAGTAAAGATAGAGTGATCTTTAGTTGTTTGCCTTTTGTAGTTTACCCTATTATTTGTATACCCAGTTACCCTTTGGTTGTAGAAAGCTGCAAAATGATCAAAACTACCACATGTGTAACAAGCTTTGTTTTAAAAAGCAAAATCATCACCTAGTTGGTGAGACTTGAGATTATTCCAATTCCTTTGGTTACCTCTGGGCTTGTTTGTAGTTCTATATTGTTCACAATATCTAACTGGTTGCCAAACATGTTTAACATTGTTTTTAGGCCTATTAGTATCATGTTTGACTATCTTAGGAACATTTGTTCCTGTTTCTTAACCACTTCAGGTTTAGACATAACCTGATCTTCTTCATCACTATCAGTTGTACAGTCCTCAACAACTATAACATCTGATTTTCTAACAGAGGACACCTTGTCCTCAGGAAGTGAAGTTTTACTTAAACTCTCACTTACTTCTTCTACCTTAGTGTTCTCAGTAGACATAGAACCATATTCCATATTTGGTTCTTGAAACTCAGAAAAACCTGTGTGTGCTAGGTCAATACCTGGAGGTGAAGGAACACCTCTATATGGTGGAGGAATAGATTTATAACCTAAACCAGACTTAGCTTTATTAATAATTTGAGCTTCCCAAAGTCTATTGATTCTAACTGAGGCATTATCTAGAGTGTCTACTGTGATCTTAACATTTTCACATTTCTTTTTGTGCTCTGCTAGAGATTCATTCAGCACAGTAATACACTCATCTTTGAACTCTATGTTCCTTTTTAGAGCAGCCATGTCATCACTAAACCTAGATTCATTTCCTTGAAAATGCAAGATTTGTTTTTCAAGAACAGTTATACCTCTTTTATGATTAGCTAAGTTAGCTAATGCATTATATAACTCTTCTAGTTGATCATCAGACTTCTTTTTAAGATTGTCATAAGCATTAAGAGCAGAGCATGATTCAGTACACTTGATTATAGAATTTATCTCTGAATCAGAAAAGGCCATTAGAGCAGTCTTAGTGGCCACCATTGCAGCTTCTTTTGGTGCTTCCTCCTCATTATCCATGAAGCTCCAATCATAGCTAACACCATCAATGGCTAGCATAGCCCTTGGCTCTTCCACTGTGACTTCCTTCTTCTTCTCTTGCTTATACCATGTGTTCCTATTATCCTGCTTTCTTGGGTTTCTACATTCTCTAGCAAAGTGTCCTAACCTGTGACAGTTGAAACACTCTACTTTCTTCTTATCAACCCAGCAGTTTCATTACCATTAATGGTAATCTGCTTACCAGTTCTCTGCCAGAACTTCTTAGCCCTCATGCTAAGTAAAGCAACCTGCCACTTGATATCCATCTCTTCTAAATCATCATCATCCCCCTGATCAAGGTCTTCATAAGTTAGAGGAGAACCACTAGTTTGACTAGACATGAATACATAGAATGATGGATCTCCAAGTCCAGCAACATTCTTTTGTGAACTAGTAGTAGGACCACCATAGTTAGCAGTAGAAACACCTGCATCTTCATCTACCTCTTCTGACTTACTAATACTAGGAGATGACAAGAGTGCCACATTCCCAGAACTAGTACTATAGTTTCCAGACATCTTTAGACTTTGTTCAACAATTTTAAAATTGTTGTACAAATCATTGAGTTTCATGGTTTCAATGTCTGGTTTATTCATCTAGACAACCACATGAGTATGGAAATCATCAGATAGGCTTCTTAAGAACTTCATGTTGAGATCTTCCTTGGCTATCTCAACACCCAACACAGCTAACTGACTGACAAGATTGTGCAATCTTGAGAACAGCTTATCAAGAGTTTCATTGCTATTTGAACTGAAGTTTTCAAATTGTTGTTTCAGCAATGTCTTCTGTGTTTTCTTGGTAGTTTCATTACCACCAAACCATGCACAAATCTCTTCAAAAAGAGTTTTTGCATCAGGATACTTGCTAAAAGATAGCAGCTGTTCACCTGGAATGGTCATAAGCAACAAATTCCTTGCTTTTTTATCATTCCTCTTCTGTATCCTTTCTTCATTGGAAGTTGGTCCAGTATTCCTTTTCCGAATTGTTTTGCCTTCAAGAATGACATCTGAATAACCTAGTGAAAAAGAATCACCATACAGAATGATATCCCAAAGAGCATAATCTTGAACCATAAAGTATTGCTCAATCCTTAACCTCTGGTATGTGCTAAAACACATACCCTTTTCTTGACCAAAACCGGACCAAAATAACCAAAAACCCGACCAAAACGCCAAAAGATATTGTGTTTTTGTGTTTTTGCATGTGCAGGGATGGATATCGTGAAAATTGACAAAAGACACAAGAAAATCAAGAAAACGAGCACGAGATGCAGAATAGGCTCAGAACCGGAACCGGGAACAAAGAAAATGGTCAAAAAGGCATCCCAAGTCCTCCATCTATCTGAAGTCGTCAACATTAGCCCTTGGATTTATCTTTGGAAAATATGGCAAGATTGGTCCCTGAGATTTCAAGATAATTACATTTGGTCCTTATGATTTTGAAATAACAAATCTTAAATAACAATAACCAAAACCCGGATTTTAAAAACCCATCAAACTAAATCCCACTATCCGGCCCAACCCACTTCCTTAAACCAACAATCACATCCGGCCCACCCACTATCCCCTTAAGCCCGATCCGGGCAAATAATAAACTACCGGGTCAATAGAATAAATCAAACCCGGTCAATAGAATAAATCATACCCGGTCAAAAGTTTTGTTAACTTAAAAATCCACCCACTCGGTCAAAAGGAGAAAAAAGATAAAAATAAAAAAAACAACCACTCCCCATTCTCTCTTATCTTTCTCACCGAAAAAAGGATAAGCCCGATCCCCAATTTTTTCCCATGAACCCTAAATTACCGATTCACAAAATTACCGCAATTAAGGGTAATTGTGTCAAATCAAAGGGTTTCTAGAAGGATCAGAAGGTGTCAGACGTGAAGAAGCACACGAGGGATGAGGTGGCAGCTCATGATTGGATAGAACACGTCAAGATAGAGCAATCCAAGGGCTATGACGAGTGGGATTGATTTAGACGGCTGAGATGAGCTCCAAACTAGCACACTTTCACGCGGATCGCCAACGTGGCATATACCCGAAGGTTCGATCGAGTCTATAAATAGGATAGGTTATTTTCATTTTCGATATGTAATTTCTTTTTAGCAAAGTTATGCTGTCGAAATAGTTTTAGAATCTTAGTTATAATTTCGATTGTAATTTTCTGTTATAGTTACTTCGGTCCGAGTATTGTAATTTTAAAGTTTTAATGAAAGTTTGAGTTTGAAGTTTATTTTGTATCCGAATTCTATTTAGTTAATATTGATTTGAGTTTCGTTTTAATGGAAGTTTTTATTTGAAGTTCATTTTAATGAAGTTAATATTGATTTGAGGTTAATGTTAGTTCGTTTCTGGTTTTAATGAGGATTATTTCGTGTCCGAATTCTCATTGAGTGGTTTGATTTCAATGTTTAGTTAGTTGTTTGTTATTCGAGTTCTCATCTAGCATACTGATTCCAGTTTTCAGTTTATTGCTTTGTTTTTTTTAATATTTGATTATCACAAAAAGAAAAAAAAAAAAAAAAAAAAGAAAAAAAAAAAAATGTTGTTGTTTAACTTTTGATCTCAGCTCATAATTGAGCTTGTTACTCTATTATACACCTTCATTAAGCTGTCTAGCTTATGTGAAGTTGTTTAACTACAAAAAAGCTCAAAAATATCACCGGTCAACGAAAGTCAACTGTACCAAGGAGATCATGAGTTCTGGGTAATTTTGATAGTTCAAAGAGGAAAAGGAAGTCTTTGCCTATCTTAAAGATAGGCTTCTGGGAAATCTCCTCTGTTCTTGCTGAGGGGAATTGATTTGTGAGCTTCTCTTTTTATTTTTACTCCATTTTAATATTTCTAGTATAGAATAGTTTAGATCTTTGATACTTGCTTGCTAGTTGCTATATTTGATCTTAATCTGTCTTGATATTGCTGTTTGAAGTAGTTTAGATAAGGTGTTAGCTTATTTGAATTTGTTTTCTCAATATTTCCTTTAAAACTGTCTTGCTATATTTCTATATTTGCTATATTTGTTTTCTCATAGTTTAGATAAGGTGTTAGCTTGTTTGAATTTGCTATATTTGATATTGCTGTTTGAGTAGTGATACTGAGTAGTGATATTGTGTATTTGTTTTGAATTTTGTCATTACCAGGAATCGAACCTGGGTTTGATTGTGTAAATCATTTTTAGTTATTAAAAAAAAAAAAAATTTCAAATCAGTCCTTAAGTTTCAGGTGTTGCAAGTCCGGTCCTTGTCTTTTGCTTAAAAGTATTAGTGTATTAAACAAGTTTCAGTAAAATACAATTTGGTCCTTGTCTTTTGCTTTAAATAGTTTTAGTTTAAATAAAGTTTCCTAAATTGTATTTTTAGTCCCTTGTTTTTTATAAAACTTTATTTTCTTAAATTTCTTTTTATAAAATCAGTTCTTTTTAAAAATCATTTTCGTCCTTTAGATTTTATTTTTATTTTTATTTCTATTTTAAGTATAATTTCGCTAATAGATTTATAAATCTCGGGATTAGCCCGGGATTTGCATTTATTTGAATTTTCTTTGTATGCATTTATTTTAATTGCGTAGATTGTTTTTAATATTTCTTATTATAGTGTAATCAAATTCAAAAAAATAAACTCTCACATTCAATTAATCACTTCACATATTCACGACTCCAATTCGACAAATTCGCCGTCAAACCTTCGTTGGGAGAACGACCCGGGGAAATATTCTCACGAATATTTCTTTGGAAAAAAAAATAAAAATATATAAAAACAAACATCAATAAAATGGCGCCGCTGCCGGGGAAGGCTTGAAACGAGTGCGTCGATTTCGTCCGTTGTTTTTGTGATTTGAAGATCCTTCCTTGGAAGTTATTGTTTTTTATAAAAAATAAAAATACAAAAATATAATAATTAAAAAACACTTTTCCTAAAGTGTTTTCACCATTAATAATAAATCCTCCGTCTTCCGTTGAAGGAGGGCGGTTGTAAACCATTCCAAATAACAACAAAACAAATCGTGTAATTAATCGTTATCGGATTACTTTATTACTACAACCTAATTACGGGGTTTAAGGAAGCTTGACATTAAATTGTCGAGCTGAAGAAGGCGGGTTTTTAAGCATCTTCGGAGCTACCTTTGCCTTCCCGCCACGCTGCGCGTAGTTTTAAGGGAAACGGTTACGGTTAACGTAACGGTTACCAAAAAGAAAATAAAATATTTTGTTTTTCAATATATTAAAAAAGCCAAAAATAATTCCCAACCAAAAATACAAAAAGATTTTTGATTTTCATTTTTGATTTTTTTTTTTGGTGTATGAACACCCGCTCATCTTCTCAAAATCTTATTTCTCCATTATCAAATCCCGAAAGGGTAATTCGACACACACACACCGTGCTCATTTCCCAAACGTTGAGGAAATGGCCAACAACCAACACAATCACGCTCCTCCGGTGGAGCCTAATCAAGGAGCACAACCGGGCCCCGACCTCCGTCCGATGGAGGAACAACTTCAAACACCATTTAATGGTGTGCGAAGGGCCATTGTGATTCCCGACATAATTGCTAATCAATTTGAAATCAATCACGGGTTATTGAACCTCATCACGAGTATCTCATTTCACGGATTTGAGAATGAAGATCCTCATTCTCATATCAGAAATTTCACCGATATCACTGAAACAATAAAGATCAACCAAGTGCCGTATGATGTGATCAAAATGAAATTGTTTCCTTTCTCCCTCAAAGGAGCGGCCCGGACTTGGCTAGAAAAGGAACCTCCAAATTCCATCTACACTTGGGGTGATCTAGCTTCAAAGTTTGTGAATCATTTCTATCCTCCGTCTAAAACTTCTAATCTCCGCACTCAAATCTTTCGATTCCAACAAGCTTTCGATGAATCGTTCAGCGAAGCTTGGGATAGATTTAAGGAGTTATTGGAAAAATGTCCAAATCACGGGTTTTCACTCTTGCATCAGATTGATACTTTCTATAATGGGTTGTGTCATGCTGATCAAGATTCACTCAATTCTGCTGCGGGTGGAAACTTGTTGACCCGGAACCAGCAAGAAGCTTTTACGATCATCGAGAATAAAGCTAGAGTAAGGACTTCTAGGAGCAAAACTCAAGTCTCGAGTGCTAGTAACAAATCAAATGACGAAGTTTTGGCTCATGTTCTTGATCAAAATAGCAAAACCAATGAGGCTATTTTAACTCTTACTAAACAAATGGGACTTTTAATGAAGGAAAGAACTCCTCAACAAATTAATGTTGTGAACCAGATTTGTGAAACATGTGGTGGTCCACACCCGTATTATGAGTGTCCGGCCACCGGTGCCTTTCCTTACGAGAATGTGTATGCTGCAAATCAGGGTGGTAACGGTTACCAACCCCAAGGAGACCATAATCTCCTTAGCTACCGTTCGAATAATTACCTTGGACCACCACCGGGATTCAACAATCAAAATCAAAATCAAGGTCAAAACCGTAATCAAGTGAACAATAATCAAAATCGTGCAAATAATGGTTTTCAAAACAATGGTTTTAATCAAAATCAAAACCGGGGTTTTCAAGGAAATCAAAATCAAGGGAATTTTTATGGGAATTTCAATGCTAATCAAGGAAATATGAATCAAAATCAAGGAAATTTTCCTAATCAAGGTTTCAATAACAACAACCGAGGGCAAAATTTTAATCAAAATCAAAATGTTGTTCCAAATCCGCCGCCCTCGGATGAGATTCTTCGACAATTAATGCTTCAAAATCAAAATTTGATGAGAACTCAAGAGTTGTTAACTAAGGAAATGAGTGAGATTAAGAAACGTTTAAATGATCAACCCTCGGGTTCGGGAACTACTTCTCTACCCAGCAACACGATCGCAAACCCGAGGGGAGACGTTAAAGCGATCACAACACGTAGTGGTGTTTGTTATGATGGACCTACGGCTCCAACTACCTCTTCTTCTCTTCCTCCTAAGGTAGTTGCCCGTGAAACCGAGGTGACAACGGATACGGCACTTCCTACTAATAACGGAAGGACCGAAGACATCCAACCTCCGGTTGTCCAATCGTCAAAAGGAAAAGGGAAAGTTGATTTTGAACAAGAGGTTCCCGTTAAGATAAAACTTCCGTATCCGTCACGACTTGATGAACAAAAGCACCATGATAAGAATACGCATCAGATGGAGAAATTCTATCAAATCTTTCAAGATATGAGTTTCGAAATTAGCTTTGCGGATGCTGCTCTCTTAATGCCGAAGTTTGCATCGATGGTGAAAAATTTGTTGAGCAACAAAGATAAATTGTTTGAGATGGCAAAAACAACCCCGTTGAATGAACAATGTTCCGCGGTTCTCCTCAAAAAGCTTCCAGAAAAGCTAGGAGATCCCGGAAAGTTCCTTATTCCGTGCAATTTTCCGGGGATGGTTCAATGTTTCGCCTTGGCCGATCTTGGCGCTAGCATTAACCTAATGCCTAAGTCCGTCTGGGAAAAATTATCTCTCCCCGCTCTCACTCCGACTCGCATGACTCTCGAGCTCGCAGATCGATCAATCACCCGACCAATTGGCATAGCCGAAGATGTCTACGTTAATGTGGGAAAGTTCCATTTTCCGGCAGACTTTGTGATTGTTGAATTTGATGCCGATCCTCGAGTTCCTCTCATTCTCGGGAGAGGATTCTTAAGAACCGGGCGAGCGTTGATTGATGTTTATGATGAAGAGATTACCTTGCGAGTTGGTAATGAAGCCGTGACTTTCGATTTGGATCAAAACGCGAGATACTCCTCCAACGTTAATTGCATGTCCGTGAACCGTATTGATATTATTGACGTCACTACGGAGGAGTATGCTCAAGAGATTCTTGGTTTTTCTAGTGGCAAGCCCACTTTGGATTCTTCTTCTACCTCTATTGATGATTCTTCTCCGTCTACTATTTCTTCACCGATCATCTCCGACTCTTCCCCGTCCCTCACTCCGTTTGAGGGAGGTGATTTCTTTTTGGAAGAAGTCAATGAGTTTCTTGCTACCGACACATCTTCTTCACCGGAAGATGATGATTCTTATTATGATCCGGAGGGGGATATTCTTATGCTTGAACAACTTTTGAATGAAGACCCTACCCCTTTTTCCCCTCCGATGGACCTTAAAATGGCTGACGTTAAGGAAATTAAGCCGTCTATTGAAAATCCTCCGGAGCTTGAGCTCAAGGATTTACCTCCTCATCTTGAATATGCTTTCTTGGGAGATTCTGATACATTTCCCGTCATCATTTCAAAAGCTCTCAAAGATGAGGAGAAGACAAAACTCTTAGACGTGCTTAAAAAGCATAAAAGTGCCATTGCTTGGCAGATTTCTGATATAAAGGGTATTGACCCTAAATTCTGCACCCATAAGATCTTACTCGAAGATAATTTCAAACCCGCTGTTCAGCAACAGAGACGGGTTAACCCAAAAATCCATGATGTCATCAAAAAGGAAGTTATTAAACTCCTCGACGCAGGGATGATTTATCCGATCTCGGATAGCTCATGGGTTAGTCCGGTCCACTGTGTGCCTAAGAAGGGTGGAATGACCGTCATAACAAACGAAGAAAATGAGTTAATTCCCACACGTCTCGTCACCGGATGGAGAGTGTGTATTGATTACCGAAAACTCAACGATGCTACCCGTAAAGACCATTTCCCTCTACCATTTATGGACCAAATGCTTGAGCGTTTGGCGGGAAATGAGTTCTATTGTTTTCTCGATGGCTTTTCCGGGTATTTTCAAATACCAATTGATCCCCAAGATCAGGAAAAGACCACCTTCACGTGTCCTTATGGAACATTTGCTTACCGACGCATGCCTTTCGGCTTGTGCAATGCTCCGGGCACGTTTCAAAGGTGCATGATGGCCATATTCCATGATATGATCGAGACGACGATGGAGGTCTTTATGGATGACTTCTCGGTTTATGGAAATTCTTTCTCCTCGTGCCTCTCCCATTTAGAGAAAATGCTTGAACGATGTGAAAGCACCAATCTCGTTCTAAATTGGGAGAAGTGCCATTTCATGGTTAAAGAGGGCATAGTCCTCGGCCATAAGATTTCCAAATCTGGGATTGAGGTCGATCGAGCTAAAGTCGATGTTATCGCTAAGCTACCTCATCCCACTACCGTCAAAGGAATCCGTAGTTTCCTTGGTCATGCCGGTTTCTACAGACGATTTATTCAAGACTTCTCAAAAATCGCCCGGCCTCTGACCCATCTTCTTGAAAAAGATGCTCCGTTCATCTTCTCTCCCGAATGCATCGAAGCATTCGAGGTTCTCAAAAAGAAGTTAACCGAAGCACCCATCTTGGTTGCCCCCGACTGGGACTTGCCCTTTGAACTAATGTGTGATGCAAGCGATTATGCTATCGGTGCAGTCCTGGGGCAACGCAAGTCCAAATACTTCCAACCGATACACTATGCTAGCAAGACAATGACCAATGCTCAATCTCACTACACTACTACTGAGAAAGAGTTGTTGGCCGTTGTTTACGCTTTTGAGAAATTTAGACCATATCTTGTCTTATCAAAAAGCATAGTGTATACGGACCATTCTGCTCTAAAGTATCTCTTAGCAAAACAAGATGCTAAACCGAGATTACTTCGGTGGATTCTTCTGCTCCAGGAATTTGACATTATCATTCGTGATAAAAAAGGAGCAGAGAATCTAGCCGCTGATCATTTGTCCAGACTGGAAAATCCTCATCAAAGTGTTCTCGAGAAAAAGGAAATCACCGAGACATTTCCTCTCGAGACACTTGGGAAAATATCTTCAAAAAATGATCCGAGTACCCCATGGTTTGCTGACTACGCAAATTATCATGCGGGGAATTTTGTGGTGAAAGGGATGTCGTCCCAGCAGAAAAAGAAGTTTTTCAAAGATGTTAAACATTATTTCTGGGACGATCCCTACTTATTCCGGATATGTGCCGATCAAGTGATAAGACGGTGTGTGCATGGCCAAGAAGCCGTTGACATCCTCAACGCTTGTCATAATGGACCAACAGGGGGACATCATGGTGCCAGCTACACCGCTAAAAAAATCTTTGATTCTGGATTCTATTGGCCGACAATCTACCGCGATGCCCACGACTTGGTGAAGTCTTGTGACTCTTGCCAACGTCAAGGAAAAATCTCGCAAAAAGACGAAATGCCTCAAAATGCAATTCAAGTCTGTGAGATTTTTGACGTGTGGGGCATCGATTTCATGGGGCCATTCCCGTCTTCACGAGGGAATAAGTATATCCTCGTGGCCGTCGACTACTTGTCAAAATGGGTTGAAGCTAAAGCGCTCCCCACTAATGACGCCCGAGTGGTTGTTAAGTTCTTGAAAAATCTCTTCTCCCGATTCGGAACTCCTCGTGCTATAATTAGTGATCGCGGTACTCACTTCTGCAATGATCAATTTGCAAAAGTTATGCTCAAGTATGGTGTCACTCACCGACTTTCTACCGCGTATCACCCGCAAACAAGCGGACAAGTTGAGGTTTCGAATCGTGGATTGAAACGTATCCTTGAAAGAACCGTTGGTGAAAATCGAGCCTCGTGGGCCGACAAATTGGATGATGCATTATGGGCTTTCCGAACCGCTTTCAAGACACCCATCGGGTGTACTCCTTACAAGCTGGTTTACGGAAAAGCTTGCCATCTGCCCATCGAGCTCGAGCATAAGGCATACTGGGCCTTAAAACATGCCAATTTTGACCTTAAGACCGCGGGTGATCACCGTAAGCTCCAAATTAATGAATTAAATGAGCTCCGGGATCAAGCCTACGAGAATTCTTTGATTTACAAAGAGAAAACAAAAAGGATTCATGACTCAAAGATTAAAAACCGCATTTTCAATGTTGGTGATCGAGTCCTCCTCTTCAATTCTCGGCTAAAGATTTTCTCGGGCAAACTCAAAACCCGCTGGTCTGGACCATTTACCATCACTCAAGTTTTTCCATATGGAACCGTCGAGTTAGCTCAAAATGACGGTCCAAACTTTAAGGTGAATGGTCATAGGTTGAAGCACTATTTTGGAGGGGACGTACCATCCATGGTTGTCCCGGATCTCCAAACTTTCCCCATGGACAACTAAATGCGGGGTCGAGTCAAGCTCATGTGACTCGGTTAACAAAAACAAGCGCTTCGTGGGAGGCACCCCATGCTTATCCATCTATCTTCTTTCTATTTTCTTAATAAAGAGGAGGGGATCCTCTTCCATATCTTGTGCCTCGTTGTTTTTCTGTGATGTGTCCAGGAATGCCGATGATGAAGACTCTCGTGCTCGTAGTTTCCTTCACGCTACTCGAGTTTCATCATCCGCTGCTTATCCAATATCCAAAATCTTATCGTTTTACATTGATCTTTTGGCATAATTAATAAACGGCCTTAGATTTTTGTAGGGATACCCGTACCTTTAAGACATTGAGGACAATGTCTCATTCTAGTCTGGGGGGGTAATCTTGCGATTTGATTTTTGCCTTGCATTTTTGCTATTGTCTCGTGCAATCCCGTTTTTTCCTCAAAAATTTAAAAAAATCAAAAAAAAAAAAAAAAAAAAAATGAGAAAATTTAAAATTTTTGTGCATAAATATAATAAGTTTTGACATTTTTGTTGATTTTCCGCTGGGTAGAGTAGGAATAAAATTTTGACTTGACCGGGCGTGTTGAGCCCTAGCTTGTTCCCTTAACCAATGATGATCATATAAGCTTGTGCGAGTCTTGTACACAAGGAGCTGCTCTTTTGCGTGTTCCCGTACTTGACTTTATACATGCATGGTTTTAAAGCTTTCGCTAGTCTTTTACATAAGGAGCTAGAAAACGCGAATTCTTTTCAAGAATTTGCAAGTTTCTGTAACTGACTTTATATATGCGTGGCTGATTATCGGCTAAGTATTCGCGAATTTCATTATTTGAGATTTTTAAATGTGCGAAGAGCGAGAAATGATAGAATTTATTTAGAAGTTAGATGCCAAACGTGGAGTAGTTGGTTCTCTTTAGAGCTCGTCGTAGGTACTTGTGGCCTTTTGCTCCCGTAAAATTGTTTCACCCCATATATTGTATAAATAATTAAAGATATTTAGGTTTAGAACAAAATTTAGTTCTCCATCTTCTTAAAAGAATTTTTGCTCTAAAGATTGGGTACACATCAAGGTCCCGTATTGAGTGAATAAGTTGTAAAGTGCTCTTAGATTTCGGATTGAGATCGGACCTTGGATCCTTACTTCTAAAGGCGGTAAGGTCTTGGATTTAAACCGTGAAGGTTCGTTTTCTAAGAATTACTATTGATTGTTTGATGATTTGGAAACACCCGGTAATCCCGTGGTATTAAGTTATTGAGTGAAGAAAAGTTTGAGGTTTAAAAAAAAAAAAAAAAAAAAAAAAAAAAAAAAAAAAAGTATGTTGAGATGTATGGATTTTGTGCTTATTGTGTTAGACAAGTTGATGGCACGTGAGGTGCATGTGAATGACCCTAGATCGGGCACATGAGGTGCACGTGATGTTTCTCCACAACTTATGTCTACATGTTTGTATGAGTTCTTCAGTCTTGGGCGTATGTAATAACTTTGATGTGGACCTCATTTTTAAGGCAAATTTTCTTGAGAGAAGATGGATAACTACTTAGCGTTTTAAACTTGGTATCTTTATCGGTCTAATAATTATGAAAATGAGAAGCTTATGGAGATATTCATTCTTCTCACAAAAATAAAATAAGTAGAAACAAAAATAAGAAAATGGGAGCGAGAGGTTCTTACACAAGTAACTTCCATGAGTAGTGTTGGCATCTAATTTCTAAGTAGGTTGTGATCTCGTTTATAAGCTTAGTTTGGGAGCATGTGAAAAATCAAGGACGAAGAATTTTATCCTTATGGTCACTCCTCTATGAGTTGTGTTTCTACTCTATGACCCTAAAAATTATCGATAGATAATGATTGTCATCAAAAGCCGTCACTCGAATAATAAGAAAAATACAAAAATAGAATAAAAGGAAAATCGGGGAGTTTTCATAACATTGCATGAGGACATTGCAATACTTAGTCTGGGGGATTTTGGTATGTGCTAAAACACATACCCTTTTCTTGACCAAAACCGGACCAAAATAACCAAAAACCCGACCAAAACGCCAAAAGATATTGTGTTTTTGTGTTTTTGCATGTGCAGGGATGGATATCGTGAAAATTGACAAAAGACACAAGAAAATCAAGAAAACGAGCACGAGATGCAGAATAGGCTCAGAACCGGAACCGGGAACAAAGAAAATGGTCAAAAAGGCATCCCAAGTCCTCCATCTATCTGAAGTCGTCAACATTAGCCCTTGGATTTATCTTTGGAAAATATGGCAAGATTGGTCCCTGAGATTTCAAGATAATTACATTTGGTCCTTATGATTTTGAAATAACAAATCTTAAATAACAATAACCAAAACCCGGATTTTAAAAACCCATCAAACTAAATCCCACTATCCGGCCCAACCCACTTCCTTAAACCAACAATCACATCCGGCCCACCCACTATCCCCTTAAGCCCGATCCGGGAAAATAATAAACTACCGGGTCAATAGAATAAATCAAACCCGGTCAATAGAATAAATCATACCCGGTCAAAAGTTTTGTTAACTTAAAAATCCACCCTCTCGGTCAAAAGGAGAAAAAAGATAAAAATAAAAAAAAACAACCACTCCCCATTCTCTCTTATCTTTCTCACCGAAAAAAGGATAAGCCCGATCCCCAATTTTTTCCCATGAACCCTAAATTACCGATTCACAAAATTACCGCAATTAAGGGTAATTGTGTCAAATCAAAGGGTTTCTAGAAGGATCAGAAGGTGTCAGACGTGAAGAAGCACACGAGGGATGAGGTGGCAGCTCATGATTGGATAGAACACGTCAAGATAGAGCAATCCAAGGGCTATGACGAGTGGGATTGATTTAGACGGCTAAGATGGGTTCCAAACTAGCACACTTTCACGCGGATCGCCAAGGTGGCATATACCCGAAGGTTCGATCGAGTCTATAAATAGGATAGGTTATTTTCATTTTCGATATGTAATTTCTTTTTAGCATCGTTATGCTGTCGAAATAGTTTTAGAATCTTAGTTATAATTTCGATTGTAATTTTCTGTTATAGTTACTTCGGTCCGAGTATTGTAATTTTAAAGTTTTAATGAAAGTTTGAGTTTGAAGTTTATTTTGTATCCGAATTCTATTTAGTTAATATTGATTTGAGTTTCGTTTTAATGGAAGTTTTTATTTGAAGTTCATTTTAATGAAGTTAATATTGATTTGAGGTTAATGTTAGTTCGTTTCTGGTTTTAATGAGGATTATTTCGTGTCCGAATTCTCATTGAGTGGTTTGATTTCAATGTTTAGTTAGTTGTTTGTTATTCGATTTCTCATCTAGCATACTGATTCCAGTTTTCAGTTTATTGCTTTTTTTTAATATTTGATTATCACAAAGAGAAAAAAAAAAAAAATGTTGTTGTTTAACTTTTGATCTCAGCTCATAATTGAGCTTGTTACTCTATTATACACCTTCATTAAGCTGTCTAGCTTATGTGAAGTTGTTTAACTACAAAAAAGCTCAAAAATATCACCGGTCAACGAAAGTCAACTGTACCAAGGAGATCATGAGTTCTGGGTAATTTTGATAGTTCAAAGAGGAAAAGGAAGTCTTTGCCTATCTTAAAGATAGGCTTCTGGGAAATCTCCTCTGTTCTTGCTGAGGGGAATTGATTTGTGAGCTTCTCTTTTTATTTTTACTCCATTTTAATATTTCTAGTATAGAATAGTTTAGATCTTTGATACTTGCTTGCTAGTTGCTATATTTGATCTTAATCTGTCTTGATATTGCTGTTTGAAGTAGTTTAGATAAGGTGTTAGCTTATTTGAATTTGTTTTCTCAATATTTCCTTTAAAACTGTCTTGCTATATTTCTATATTTGCTATATTTGTTTTCTCATAGTTTAGATAAGGTGTTAGCTTGTTTGAATTTGCTATATTTGATATTGCTGTTTGAGTAGTGATACTGAGTAGTGATATTGTGTATTTGTTTTGAATTTTGTCATTACCAGGAATCGAACCTGGGTTTGATTGTGTAAATCATTTTTAGTTATTAAAAAAAATTTTCAAATCAGTCCTTTAGTTTCAGGTGTTGCAAGTCCGGTCCTTGTCTTTTGCTTAAAAGTATTAGTGTATTAAACAAGTTTCAGTAAAATACAATTTGGTCCTTGTCTTTTGCTTTAAATAGTTTTAGTTTAAATAAAGTTTCCTAAATTGTATTTTTAGTCCCTTGTTTTTTATAAAACTTTATTTTCTTAAATTTCTTTTTATAAAATCAGTTCTTTTTAAAAATCATTTTCGTCCTTTAGATTTTATTTTTATTTTTATTTCTATTTTAAGTATAATTTCGCTAATAGATTTATAAATCTCGGGATTAGCCCGGGATTTGCATTTATTTGAATTTTCTTTGTATGCATTTATTTTAATTGCGTAGATTGTTTTTAATATTTCTTATTATAGTGTAATCAAATTCAAAAAAATAAACTCTCACGTTCAATTAATCACTTCACATATTCACGACTCCAATTCGACAAATTCGCCGTCAAACCTTCGTTGGGAGAACGACCCGGGGAAATATTCTCACGAATATTTCTTTGGAAAAAAAAATAAAAATATATAAAAACAAACATCAACCTCCACAACTCAAACTCATTCTGTTTGATCATAGGCAACTTTGCAGCAATATTCGTAGCCTGAGTATTCTCCACATCCATTTCTTCTTCTTCTTCTAAATCAAAGATATCAGCCTTGCTCTGATACCAATTGAGAGGATTCGATACACTTGAAGGGTGTTAGTCCTTTTATAACGTGTGTATATGATATCTTGAGTTAATATGATTAAGTATGCGGAATCTACTTAATCACACTTAGAAGGTTTATTTTGGTTATGGAAATGGAACAGTTATATTTGTTATTGAACAATGAGCACAGAAAGTTTATCACCAAACGATTCAATATTATTCAAAATAATACGAGTGATCTTCACTATCACTAGGGTTACAAAACCTTGAATCTTAATGTTTCTATGACTTGTGATATTGTTGTGTTTGTTCTTTTCTCTTAACAGATATTCAAGTTCTATATTTTTGGCACACTTAATATCTAGTCTAAGATCTCTCATTTATAGTCCAAGAGAGATCTTTACAATATTGTCAAGTCTAATCGAACACATGCTAGCTTATCTTATGTGTGTCAGTAACTTAGATACAACATGTATCTGTGTACGCAACTTGTTACTGAACACTTTGTCTAAAGATATTATCTACCGTGTATTGTTGACTATTATACACATAATATCTTCGTATACTTATCCAACCAGCAGTAGAATACTTCAACAGTTATCCACTCAGCAGTAGAATCTTCTTCACCAGCAGCAGCATCATTCAACAGTAGAATGTTTAACGCTAGCAGTAGAATCAAATGCACTAGCAGTAGAATGATACTTAGAGTATTTCTTTGAGCAGAACTGATCTTGTAAACATGTAATTTCCAATACTAATCTTCAGAACATTTAATTCCTAACATACAAACACCCGACGATTATGCTTGAAGCAGTGACTTCATGGGATTTATGGTTTTGGCATGCGTACTTCGGTCCTCCTGGCACAAACAACGACATAAATGTCCTAAACACATCTCCACTTTTTTTGAGAGAACGGAATCAAACAGCGCTTCCGAGTTCATTTGACGTGAATGGTAGAAACTACAAACGGGGTTATTATTTAGTGGATGGAGGCTACCCAAGTTGGTCAGTTTTCGTTAAAGCATACAAGTACCCGGTGGATCCGAAGGAAATAAAATTCAAGTGACTACAAGAAGCGGCAAGGAAGGACGTCAAGCGAGCTTTTGGAGTTCTCAAATGTAGATGGGGTATACTTAATCGCACACTTCAGCCTAAAACAAAAGAAAGGATTTCAAAGATCGTGTACACGTGCATTATTTTGCACAACATGCTTATCAAAGAAGACGGTCGTGCGATATCTCCGGTTCATATTATGGACCCATCAATCCAACCGCAGTTTGACAAAGACACACTTATGGAGTTGCGAGACGAAGAAGTTAATTCACGACTACGAGTTGACCTTACCAAGCATGTTTGGCCTCAAGATTTGCAATACCTCGACGCACAAGAAGCGTAGTTTGGTTTTATTTTTCGTAGTTTGGTTTTATTTGTCATAGTTTGGTTTTATTTTTCGTATTGTCGTTTTTATTATTTTCAGTATTTGTCGTTGTAACCGTTTTTTTTAATGAAATAAATTATTTGTTTTTATCTTTTATATATACATAATAAATAGTTTTACATTTAATTTTTATTATTTATAACATTATACATAAATAATAAAAATTAAAAAAAATAAAAAAAAATTGAGGCATGATTCCGAATCCTCCAGAATCCTCGCACTGCCAACAGTTTTGGCTTCAGAATCCTCCAGAATCCTCCTGCCACATGGCACTCTGTGATTGGTCGTTGGGAATCCTCCCATGATTCCGAATCATGGGTTGCCAACACCCTAAGGAAAAAATGTGATGGAGATAGAAAGAAGCGGGGCCCACTGGAATGAGCATCAAAAAGTCACATCACCCCACTACTTTGGTTCTATGGGTGTGCTATCATTGTTTGATTGCTAGATATTCAACAAAACAATTGAAATTACTATGAAAGTCATTGTTTAATTCCCATTAACGTATACCAAACGCACCCTAAATGTACTTGGGATTTGGTTTCAAATTTAATTTCACACCCTTGGCAGTGGGTTTTGATGAATCCACCTAAAATAAGTGCCTTGGTGGGCCATGACCATTTTATCTAAATTGTTTTTTGTGTTTTTCTTCAAGAGGTGGGCTCATTCGTTTTACTATTCTTTCATTAATGTTAAGATAACGAGAAGATAGGCCCCGCGACTTGCAGCGAAACGAATTTGTTATCTAATATTTTAGGAACGTTTTTGTATTCGTTTACTTTTTTAATTAGCGCAACGATTTTTTATCATGCAACCATTTAGCTGTTGTATCTATGTTTTTATCATGCAACTATTTACCTACTAGAACTGTCATTAGATGGAGAGTTTGCATTGATTATCATAAACTCAATGACGCGACCCGCAAGGATCATTTCCCTCTTCCCTTCATTGACCAAATGCTTGAACGACTATCAGGAAATGACTACTACTATTTCCTTGATGGATTCTAGGGTACTTTCAAATCCCCATCGACCCTGAGGATCAGGAAAAACGACTTTTACCCGTCCTTACGGGACTTCCACGTACATAAGAATGCCCTTTGGATTATGTAATGCACCTGCAACATTTCAAAGGTGCATGACTGCGATTTTTCATGATATGGTAGAGGATTTCATGGATGACTTTTCCATGTTTGGGATTCTTTTGATCATTGTTTAAAAAATCTAGAAAAGATGCTTGCTCAATGCGAAGAATCTAATCTTGTTCTCAATTGGGAAAAATGCCACTTTATGGTAAGAGAAGGAATAGTGTTAGGACATAAAATCTCTAAGGAAGGCATTGAAGTCGATAGGGCCAAGGTCGATACTATAGCAAAATTGCCTTATCCTACAAACGTAAAAGGCTTCAGAAGTTTCCTGGCACACGCTGGGTTCTATAGAAGGTTTATTAAGGAATTTTTATAAGATAGCTAAACCGATAACACAGTTGCTTGAAAAGGAAGCAAAATTTGATTTCCCAGACGAATGCAAAAAAGCGTTCGATGTCTTAAAAGAAAAGTTAACCATGTAGGTTTATTCTTCATTCTTTTTCTTTTCTTTTACAAACCGAACCACAAAACCCTTTGAAAGTTGATTTTAGAAACATGTTATTGATATGGGTTTTGTTGTTTTGATTGTTTGTTTCTTGATTTCTTAATT
This sequence comes from Artemisia tridentata subsp. tridentata, assembly GCA_021014915.2. NCBI lineage: Eukaryota > Viridiplantae > Streptophyta > Magnoliopsida > Asterales > Asteraceae > Artemisia > Artemisia tridentata. Next base: position 380,929,893 of record CP139505.1, read on the forward strand.
TTTAGATTGATGATGTGGGTTATTCATTTAAATCTTTTAAAGATTAGTGAAATTTTAAAGATTAGTGAAAGACACTGAATAAAAAACCCCGAGATCAATTTTGATTGCTTTTCTGTGTTTACTATGAATGATTTGTATGGAGAGGCGTTGGGGTTTTTTGTTTTGATGTTGGGGACAGGTGGTCAAAGTCACTTGTGAGTTTGTTAAATGATCGTGTCAAGATTTGTTTAAACGGGTCGACACCGAAACTCGAAATCAAAGATTTAAAAAGGAAATTAGAACAAGAGCTGGAACAACAAGAACCACTTGCTTGTAGGAACTTAGGGAGGGTGAAGCAAAGGAAAGAGGTTCATGGTAAAGTTGTTGTTTCTGGGATTTGTGATAATGTGGTTACTGATAGTAGTTTAGTTTATATGTATGGGAAGTGTGGCTCGTTGAGTGAAGCTCGGAAGGTTTTTGATAGAATGAGGGAGAGGAATTCGGTGACGTGGTGTGCACTGCTTGGCGGGTACTGCCAAAAGAGTGATTTTGAAACAGTTGTCTAGCTTTTCTGGGTGGTGGATGAGGTTGATCTTTATATTTTTAGAACTATAATTCGTGTTTGTGCAGGTTTGGCAACTGTGAGGCATGGTGAGGTTAGTGGTGGTGGGTGGTGTTTTATTATAAATGTTGATGAAAAGGTTAGTGGTGGTGGGTGGTGTTTTAGGCTGGAGGGAGTCATCCCTTTTTACCCTCCAACCCTCCCAAACTTTAACCAATCAAATCCCTCCACCTCATTTCAACCCTCCAACCCTCAACCCAACCTTTTTTACTGGCGCCCATCACTTTCAACCCTCTCAACACCTTTTTTAAATATTGACCAATTAAATCACAGCTTTTACTCTTTATCCTCAAACCGCAGCGAGCTAGAAGCCCGCAAAATGAACCCTCCAGCCCAACCCGCCCTACCGGCGGCGGTGTTCACTTCCAACCCGAGCAACCCGCACTTCAGCCCGAAGGCCACTCCCTCCAGCCTTAGAGAGAGAAGCAGGAAAAAGTAGAGAGAGACAGTGGGGTGGAAATTAATAACTTGTATAAAGACAATGGAGAGAGAAGTAGATTATGGACGTAAAAAGACTAAATACCCATCACGTGAGCAACACATGCCTGGATTTAACGGTGCAAACCAACGCCCGTTCGGTCAAAGGACGGGTCAATGCAAAATGGACAACCATAAGGGCGATATGTGTACTTCTTGAGAGTTAAGGATGAAACTTGAAATTTTGGCCTAACCATAAGGACAATTTATGCAATTTACTCTTTATTTTAAGAGTAAATTACAAAGATGGTCTCTATGGTTTGCGTTGACACTCCTCATGTAACTTTGCGGCAGTCGGTTAGTGGTGGTGGATGGTGTCGTGGTGGTTTTGATTATAATTGTGGACAACCACAGTGGATTTGATGATAACATTGGTTTAGTGATGGTTTGTATCCGGATCAGTGGCGGCGGGGTAGTTGTTGCATCTGTGGCGGATCAGGCGGCGACGGGGTAGTTTAGCGATGGTATGTAGTCGGATCTGTGGTAGCGGGGTGGTTTAGTGAAGGTTTGTAGTCAGATCTGTGAGTTGAGCAGCGGTAGTGGAGGCGCCGGTGGTGTAGTGAGTTGAGCAGCGGTGGTTGGTTTAGTTGAGCAGCGGTGGTTGGTTTAGTATAGAGGATAGAAAGAATACGGCAGTGGTGTAGTAAGTTGAGCAGCGATGGTGGAGGCGGAGTTGAGCAGCGGTGGTGGAGTGAGTTAGAGTAGAAGATGGATAATAAAGGGGTTTGTGGGTATGTATTTATGTAGAATAATATTTGACCAAAACTATATAAGGATAGATGAAATAACATTTTTACCCTCATGTGCAAATCACATGAGGGGTGTTTAATAGTCAAAATTAACGTCGTTTGGTCAAGGGATTACGAGTGTTAAGGGTTTCAGAGTTAGTGATTGTATGTGGAAAAAAAAATCAAATGACCAAAAGTGTTAAGTCAACGCAAACCACAAGGACCATCTTTGTAATTTACTCTTATTTTAGTGAATGAAAAATTAACTTTGTAAACGATTCGATATCACATGATATACTAAAAGTAACCCATAAAACTGTTTCAAATACTAGCAACTAGCAAGTCTATTCCAAGTTTTGGAACCTGTAAGAACAATGGCCTATCTTGTTCAGCGTGTTGATTCGACGTCCCGTCTTGTTCAGTGGCGTATCGATAATTACTCGTGGACCAAATTACAACCCCGATCATTCAAGATCGGAGCCTGGAACTGGTAACTCATTTCAATAATTATTTTGTTTCAAAGAAATTTATGAAATAATAACAAAGTTTCAATATTGTTTCACTAAAGTCACTCGAACTTTGTTTTAGGTACAAAAACAACTCAAGTTTTATTATTGTCTCCTTAAACTGACTCAAACTTTATTTTCACTATATAAATAATTCATCAAGTTTAAATGTTGTTCTAATTTTGTGAAAATTTTGTAACATTTTTTTAACAAAAGGAACAAAAACTATGTAATTTGGTTATTATTTTGTAGTATATAAAATTAGTCTGGAGAAGTTAAACTGAGGGGTTATTATTCAAGGTACACATGAATGTCTAAAACCGTTAAAGACAACTCTAAAAGATTTTTTTTTTTTATCCATTTTTTTATAAAATTCACATCGGACGATATTAAAAATTGAGTGGTTTTTGCGTTTGAAAAAACTGAGTGACTTTAGTGAAACAGTTTTGAAACATGAGTAGTTTTTATAGTTGAAATAAAGCATGAGTGATTTTAGTGGAACAACGATGAAACTTGATTGCTATTAGATGACATTTTCTTGTTGTAAATTGAAGGAACTTAATCCTGAAAGAGCAGGACCGTGCTATTCAACTTTTGCCATATGGACAGAGTCTGCCTATTACTGCTTCCTTTAACATGCGTTTGGTCTCAGTGGTTGATGGTCGCAAGACTTTGCGATATACACGTAACTTCAATATATGACTTCAGTCATTCAAATAAAACATCCATTACTAGTTTAGGGAGCAGTTAGTTTGACGAAATATTTCCTAGTTTTGTATCTCTAGTTTTTTAAAAATTTAGAAAACACGATCAAATAATGTTCTATCCCTTTCTTTTTATAGGGATAGAGTGAAGAAAAATGAAGAAAGAAAGTTAGGGTGGTCTTGGTTTACAAAGGAAACTATGAAAATAAATATATATGCATGTGTTTTCTAATTTTCTTTAATAAGCTATGAATGGATGCAGAATTCAGGGATACGCTAATTAATTCGACCGAGGGTTTTAATTGGGCGCACGGGGTTTCATTGACAAATAGATTTATCATCGAGGTTGAGTTTCTTGATCTCAAGACTTCATCCTCGAACGTAAGTTTCGTTCTTTCCGATATATAGTGTTTTTAGATGTCGTTGTTTGCAAAACAATTTTGTGACATTCAAGTCTAGGATTTAAACTTGGTCAATATCATGTGTCAGTCGCTAAACACATTTAGGTTGTGTTTTTTTTTCAGCGAAGTACTCCTCTTATGTATGCACGCGCACAAACGTTTTTGGAAAAGAGCGTTTGTTTTTCCCTCTTGTGTGTCATTTTTGAACAAGAGTGTTTGTTTTTTCCTTATGTCTGTGTGCGCTTAACGTTAGTGTTTGTTTAATTCTAGGCATAAGAAGCAAAAATGACTTTTTTTCCGCTTCAATTTTATAGTTTTTAGTCCTAGTTCCACTTCAATTTTCTCGCTGACATGGTATTACAGAGAAAAAACAAACACAACATCAAAGTTTCATAGATATGGAAAATTACTTTGCACTTTTGATTGGTGGTATTCTTTTCACATCCATGACAATGTTGAAACTCTCTAAATTCTAACTCCAATGGGAAGTCTGCGCACAGAGCGTGTGCATATCCTCAGGAAAACAATATTATAGTGCAATAATCAAATAGAAAGTAGAAGTATTGTTATTATAGAATACCCTCTATTTTGTAACGATAATGATCCATACACCAAAGACTATCCGTCTATCCAACAGTGCTAGTGTAGGGGTTAGCTATATTTGTTTTTCCTCTGTATTAGTTTCATATATCTGATGCCTGATAATATGGGTACAAACAGGTAGGTTCTCCTCCTTCCATTTGGAGTGAAAGGTTTACAGTTAACCAGAATGCAAAAGCAATGTCTGCGTTTGGCAGATTGTTTTCAGAAAGTATCCACACCGATATCATCATTTCGGCTTCTAATGGAAGCATTGCGGCACACCGGGCAGTACTTGCAGCCCGTTCACCAGTATTTGATAGAATGTTCACTCAAGACCTCAAAGAAAAACATTTGTCTGCCATAAATATCCCTGACATGTCCATTGAACTTACCCAGGCTTTTCTTAGCTACTTATACTCAAATAACATTGAATACCAAGATTTTCTCACCCACAGATTTGACCTTCTCAGAGCTGCAGACAAGTACGATGTTGCTGACTTGAAAGAAGCGTGTCAAGAAAATATAATTGAAGATATTCACTCAGAGAACGTGCTGGAGAGGCTACAAATTTCGTTTATGTATCATGCTTCGAGATTGAAGGTGTGCTGTATCGAGTATCTAGTGAAGTTTGGTAAGGTTTTGGACATGAAAGAAGAATTTGATGCCTTCTTACAGTCTGCTGACAGGGAACTGGTAAGCGAAGTCGTCAATGAAATTTTATCCGCCTGGAAACCTGTCTGAGATGTACTGACTCGTGAAACGAAATTGCTTCAAGATCCATTTTGTGCATGGTTTGTTGTCATAAATTCTGGGCGAAATGCAATCCTTTTGTTTATATGTTTTAATAAAAGCATGCATCGGGTTATGGTTATATATGTATATGTAACGCGAATATGATGTGTGACTTGATCATTGAAAGAGCTTATTGTTGGAAATTATAATCCATTAATCTTTGTTAGAATGCCAATAAGGCTGCAAGTTTTCTGGTTTGGGCCAGCAGGCCAACAAACCCAATAGATAGAAGACAATGACAGTTAGTAAGATTAGTTAATTTCAGTTATAGACAGTTATTGATGAAAGGACATGTTTGTTGGTCCTTTTGAACCATCACAACCTTTCATATCATGTCTCTTAGTTTAGTATATATAGGATCAAATGTCTGTAAACAACTCAACCCTTTCCAGTTTTATATATCAAATTAATAAAGGGTTCAACCCCAATCTTCTTTGTTTCTGTACAAAAGTTATCAGTTGCCATCATGTAATATGATCACACAATACATACAACATAATCGTTATTATGTTGTGATATTCATCAGAATCTACTCTTGCTAATCTTGTGCATAATTCAATCCTGAAACATTTGGAACCTGTGAAATACAACCTGTGCATCGATTCTACTATCAAACATGATACTTGTTTGATGTTATTCGATCCTGGAAAGAAACAAATCTGCATCCTATCAGTGGCATCAGAGCCCACGGTTAAAAGATCCTGGAAGAAGAAAGAAACCTGTAAAAGATCCTGGAATTGCAAGAAACTTGCGTTCAACATGGTTTGGTTATATTGAAGAGATACTTGGCCTATCAAATGAATATGGTAAAGAGATCAAGAGATGCTACAATCATACTTGGATGTTTTCAAATGCTACTATAGCACAGCCAGGGTGTCACAAATTGAAACAGAAGGACTTGTTTCAAGAGGCTAAAGGAACTGCCTAGGAGATCATGAAGATCCAGTGACAAAACCCAATGGAATGGACAGTCAAGGAGAAATGAAGATTGAGCACTTTGGAATAAAATTAGAAGATCTCAATAACAAGTATCAAGCAAACAAGATGGAAACTCAAAATCAATTGAGACAGGAAGCACAAGCAAGAACAACACAGAAGAGAAAGAAAGCAGAAGAGAAAGAAAGCATGAACAGGAAGAATCAAGGAACAAGAAGATTGAAGAAAAAAAGATTAATAGATTGGGGGGAATATGTTGGAAATTATAATCCATTAATCTTTGTTAGAATGCCAATAAGGCTGCAAGTTTTCTGGTTTGGGCCAGCAGGCCAACAAACCCAATAGATAGAAGACAATGACAGTTAGTAAGATTAGTTAATTTCAGTTATAGACAGTTATTGATGAAAGGACATGTTTGTTGGTTCTTTTGAACCATCACAACCTTTCATATCATGTCTCTTAGTTTAGTATATATATGATCAAATGTCTGTAAACAACTCAACCCTTTCCAGCTTTATATATCAAATTAATAAAGGGTTCAACCCCAATCTTCTTTGTTTCTGTACAAAAGTTATCAGTTGTCATCATGCAACATGATCACACAATACATACAACATAATCGTTATTATGTTGTGATATTCATCAGAATCTACTCTTGTTAATCTTGTGCATAATTTAATCCTGAAACATTTGGAACCTGTGAAATACAACCTGTGCATCGATTCTACTATCAAACATGATACTTGTTTGATGTTATTCGATCCTGGAAAGAAACAAATCTGCATCCTATCAGGATGAGGCATGATGAATTGACGATGTTGTAGTGTCGAATGTGTCAGGTATATGAGACAGGCAAAATTTTCGATCTTATATGTGCGGGATTGACGATGTAACAGATAGAGATTTGACTCGAGACTTGAGATCAAATAACTTTTGGTTTTTCAAGTGTCAAAACCCAACTTTATGTATCTTGTTATGACCTACAACCCGAGCTCCACTTGGTAGTAAAACTTAAGTCCTACTAACTATATTTTAGAACTTAGAACATATCTGTTTTTATTAAGAAATTCGCCGTTCAAAAAAAAAAAGAACAGATCTGTTTGCGTACTTCTTATACGCTATGTATATGGGCTTATACAAAGCTTGTCCCTCTCATAAAATTTGTTTCACTCGAACAGTTTAAACAAACTCTTAAACGACTCAGTCTGAATTATTAGTAAAACTTAACATAACTCGTGTATTCATATCTTGACGCCCAAAGTGTTTTGGGTCACCTGACTACACCCATTTCAACAGTACAAAAGTTACCCGTTTGACTGGAACACATCTTGATCCACTAAACCCAAATTCTCGTTGTTACACATGTATATGGATAACAATCGCGGTGGTGTAATGTGTTTCAAACTCACGACTCTTCATTATTTAGCATATTATACATTTTACAAGTATACATGTTACAAGTGTACTAATGCAACACTGAAAAAAGTGAATCTAATTAACCTGAATTCAATAATCTTACAGTCTAGTGGGAAAGAGATTCAACAACAAACATGTCGGTTTCATCAGTTGGCCTGTCAGAGAGAGGTTCAACGTCCAGGGAGCTACACCAAAATGATGGCACTCATAAGAGCTTCTTTTTTTTTTTTTTTTTTTTTTCAGTTTTGTGCAATGTAACACAAGAGAGAATACTAACAATCCAATGGGTGAGGCTGCATAGCAAGCTGATCAACTGTAGAACAACGAACCAATAATGCAAGAGCTTGGGGCCCACCTGGAAACCGACGATCTTTATGTAGGTTACGCCATTGAGATATTTTCACAAGATGGTTTCTACAATGGCACGGATGTTGCGACGGATATCACGAGTGAGATGTGGAAAATAGTCGTTCCGAGGAAGAAAAAATATGATTCTTACAAATAACAGTTGAAGGAAATTTAATCTTTTTTCCTGAGAAAAAAATGTGGAAACTGACCCTTTGGTGGCCCGAATAGTTTATGTTGATGTTTTCTGGACGTTAGTTGGCCTTAAAGACTGTTTGATGTTGTTTTGTTTGGCCGCATGGTTTTTTTGATGTTGTATGGCTGGCCGTTTGGTTATGATTATGTATTTAGCGTTTAACTTTTGTTGAAAAGGCCATTTTTAATGTATGTCTTTTGCTGGAAAAACGAGTTCAAACATAGAGTTTGTTTCGATTCAACAGAATAAGGTATGTTAATTACTTTTCTGCAGTCATACATACCTAAGCATATACCAGATAACTTATTACATTATTACTGTTATATTTTGATTTATGTATTATCAAACGGGTATGTGTGTGTTTCTGCAAATGTCGCATGACTGATCTAACATCTAAGATGATATCAATGTGGTCGAAGGAAAGAACGTACAGAACAATAGCGATAAAGAACAAAAAAGAAACGGAAACTGTGTTTTGGTATATGTAGAACAGAAACCAACTTTTTATAAACAGCAAGTTTTTAGAACAATGATTACAGGTTTCACTTTTCAGGTTCGCATATTTTGACTTTTTACATGCAAGTTTGACTCAATCTGTATTTGAGCTTATTGTATACTTCTTACACAAATACTCCGTACTATTGAAAACAATGCACAAGGAATAATGATAAATGTTGGCGTATGTGTCCGGACGGACTAACTTGTTCGGCCATCCGGACGGTATAAAATCGCCCGGTAAAGTCCGGAAGGTACCTAGCTCCTCCGGCCAACACGGCTATAAGCAATGGGACAAGTGGCATCACCTTTTTGACAGATGGCGGCAGCAGACACCGCCGCCGCCGCCTAGGATTTACGGGATTATGTCTGCGACATGTTCCCAGAAAATCCGGCGCCGCCATTGCAGGTACCAAGGCTGGGTGCTATAAATACCCAGCTCATTTACTACCCTCAACTAACTTTTATCACACATTAACTCTCTATTACTGTTTAGAGTCTCTCGGAATATCCGATACTTATTCTCACGCCGGAGGTTGGTCCTGGGATAACACCCGGGGCGAGCCTAACGCGTGCTGTTGTGTGTAGATATCCGAAGGACCCCTGAAAGCCGAAGGGATCGATACATCAGCCTTTCGGAAGAATGCTCACCTAGTTCATCCGAAAGGCCCTATTCATTTATCCGAAGTGATTGCAGAAAATTACTTCAACAAATTGGCGCCATCCGTGGGACCAACTATTCGATCTACCTAAAGTTCAGAATGGCTGGTCCTGCACAAAAAGGAAAGATTGTAAGCATGGTATGAAACCTGGCGTCCACCGGAAAAAAGAAAATGATAGACGCAGAGGAGGAATGGATGAATTCCCCGATCAGTTTCCCACCCATCCTTCCGGGTGATGTGTCGGATGAACCTTTAATAGTCGAGGCCGAGGTGGAAGGCTATACGGTACGGAGGGTCTACGTAGACAAGGGTACTTCGGTAGAAGTAATGTATGAACACTGTTTCGAACACTTATGCCCCTCCATTAAGGCCAGACTCAGAGAAACCAATACTCCATTGATAGGATTCGCGGGGGAGTCCATAAAACCGCTGGGGAAGATTGAATTGGAAAGTCTGTTTTGGGAGCCAAGGTTTGTTTCATAGGACGATGATGAAGTTCGCCGTGATAAGGTCCCCTTCCCAGTACAACATCATTCTAGGACGCTCAGGTTTGAAGAAGCTGCGGGCCATTCCCTCGACCATCCACTCGATGATGAAGTTCCCTACTCCAAGGGGCATAGTGACCTTAATTACTCGATCGGTAATTGTTTCGGAATGCCGCAAACTAGAGGAGAAGCAGATGATAGAAAAGGAAGCAAAGAATGAGCTTCAGGACGCCGAAGTGACAGAGGAGTTCGCGGGGAAAACAGAAGAAATAATGATACATCCGGCTTATCCGGACCAACTAGTAACTACTGGAGGAAATTTTTCCTCGGAATGCAGGAGGCAATTGATCACGCTACTCAAAAACAGTCAAGATGTATTCGCCTGGGAACCTGCGGATATGACGGGAATACCCCGTCGAATTACCGAACACACGCTGAACGTGAATGTTCAGGACCGGCCGGTAGCGCAAAAGAAAAGAACCTTCTCGGCCGAAAAGAACCAAGCCATAGCTAAAGAGGTGGAAGAATGGATGAAAGCCAGAATAGTCTGGCCAGTGCAATACCCTATGTGGATTTCAAACCCGGTGTTGGTAAAGAAATCCGATGGTAGCTGGAGGATGTGCATCGACTTCAAGAATCTCAACTTATCTTGTTGGAAGGATTATCACCCGTTACCAGAGATTGATTGGAAGATAGAGTCGGTTATGGGGTTTCGATACAAGTGCTTTTTAGATTCTTATAAGGGATACCATCAGGTGCAAATGGCGAAGGATGATGAGGAGAAAACGGCCTTCTATACCAAACATGGGACATACTGTTATACCAAGATGTCGTTCGGTCTAAAGAACGCCGGAGCCATGTATCAGCGATTGGTTGATTCGGCCTTCCGATCGCAGATAGGGAGAAACCTTGAGGCATATGTGGATGACATGGTGATAAAAAGCAAAACTGAGAAAGAATTGTTGGCCGACATAGCAGAGACATTCGATAACCTCCGGAGGATCAATATGAAGTTGAACCCGAGGAAATGTTCTTTCGGGGTGGAAGAAGGAAAGTTTCTTGGGTACATGGTAATGTCCGAGGGGATTAGGGTGAATCCGAAGAAAACAAGAGCCATTGCGGACATGCAGTCTCCGAAGTCGCTCAAAGAAATGCAGAGTTTAAGTGGTAAGCTGGCAGCCCTGAACCGTTTCTTGTCCAATTCGGCAGAAAGAGCGCTTCCGTTCTTTGACACATTGAAAAATATCACAAAGGAGAACCAGGACGAATACCGATGGACAGAGCAGGCCGAAATAGCTTTTCAAGAGATGAGAAAGATGATCCTGGAGCTTCCCTACCTGACAACACCAAAACCGAAAGAGGACTTGTACGTATACCTAGCAGCATCAAAGGGGGCAATGAGTGGGGTACTATTGGTAGAAAGGGCGGGGAAGCAGATCCCGGTACATTACGTTAGCCGAACGTTACAGGAGGCCGAACAGAATTACCCTCCGGTAGAAAAGTTAGCTCTGGCTCTGCTGCATTTTTCGAGGAGACTTAGGAGATATTTTGAGGCCCATCCAATAAAAGTCATCACTGATCAACCCATCAAGCAAATACTGAACAAGGCGGAAGCATCCGGGAGACTGGCTAAATACACTGTGGAACTAGGAGCTTACAACATCACTTATGTGCCCCGGAACACTGTCAAGGGACAAGTCCTTGCGGACTTTATGACGAAAATACCCTTGGCCACATCCGATCAGGTTGCGAAGGAGGGGGCAAGGAGATATGTAATATCTCCAGTCAGGAGCAATGGGTGTTGTATACCGATGGAGCCTCCAGCAAGTCAGGCGCCGGAGCAGGTTTGGTATTGATTAGCCCAGATCAAACGGAATACACCTACGCCATCCGTTTGAACTTTAAAAGCACCAACAATGAAGCAGAATACGAAGCCTTGCTGGCAGGGTTGAGAGTCGCCCGGAAAATAAAGATCCAGGTGTTAGAAGTCAGAGTGGACTCCAATTTGGTAGCAAGCCAGATCAATGGGGAATTCGTAGCATCCAAGGATAGCATGATACGGTACCTGGCCAAAGCCAAAGAATACGTTGCATGCTTTGATCAATTTAAAATCCGGAACATCCCAAGAGCACAAAACCAGAAAGCAGATATACTCAGTAAGCTGGCGTCCATGGCTTTCGAACACCTGACAAAGGAAACCTTAGTGGAAGTTTTAGAGAAACCGTCAACGGAAGAAGAGGTGGTCAGCGCCATTGTGGAGGAAGAAGAAGAAAACTGGATGACCCCAATCATTCGGTGTAAGCAAAGAAGGCATTTGGCCGGAAGATCAAAACGAGGCTCGGGCTCTCCGAATGAAAATAAACCAGTATACTCTAGTGGATGGTGTGCTTTTCAAAAAATCCTATTTGGGCCCGATGTTGATGTTAGGAATTATTAAAATAATATTTAGTTCATTACTGCTGGTAGTAGTATGGTTCCTGCTGGCAGGTATGTAGTTCCTGCTGGTATTGGTTCCTGCTGGTAGTTATTGTTCGTTTATGCTGTTAGTTTTGTTTCTGCGGGTAAGTAGAAATAGTCAACCCGTATTATTAGATGGTATGGATATGCATGAGATATATTAGGAATAGATATTGCATATCTTTTACACGCTTTCTAGTGAATGCCGAATTAGGGTTTCTTGTAGTATAAAAGAAACAAGACGGCTATGAACAGTGCACGCTTTTGATAACAACTTTATTAGTGAATAAAAGATCCATAGAGGATCAAAGTTTTATTAGTTATATTCTTCTTCAACTCTTGTGTTTAGTTTCCGCATAAACATAAGTTTCATTGTTAGAGATTCTCTTTGAGTGTTTGTGATTACATAAGCATTCTACCGGCTCAAAGATCTATCAAGGAGGTCGATCCAACAAGTGGTATCAGAGCCTGGTTAGAGTCTCTGTCGAAGAAGAAAACTTGTCAAACAAATCTCTTCAACCCTTATTCAATGGCTGCATCCGGAACTGATGAGTCTGTTATAAATAATGAAAAACCCCAAACACAAACGTCCAACAAATCCTTACAACCACAGTCTCTAACAGCAATGCTAAATTCCCTTACCTCAAGAAGGATGAATATGAGATCTGGGCCATGAAGATGGAGTACTGGATCTCAAACAGTGACCATAATCTCTGGAACATCATTCTGAATGGTAACAGCAGGAAGAAAACTGGAAGAGATGAAAGAGGGAACATCATTATTCTTCCTCCTGTTACTGCTGATGAACATATTGCAGTTCAGAGGGAGACTAAAGCAAGAACTTTGCTGCTTCAGTCTCTCCCAGAAGACCACATGGGTGATTTTCATCACCTAGATGATGCAAAGGACATCTGGTTAGTTGTAAAAGCCAGATTTGGTGGGAATGATGAGTCTAAGAAGATGAGAAAGTCCATGCTGAAGCAGGAGTTCCAAGAGTTCAAGATCACTGAGGCAGAAGGACTGCATAAAGGGTATGACAGGTTCCATAAAATACTGAGCCAACTCAATCAGTTGCAGGCAAGGCCAGACAATGAAGACTGCAACACCAAGTTCTTGAGGGCATTGCCTCCTTCCTGGTCTCAGGTATCAATCACACTCAAGACAAAGGGTGGTCTTGATTACTTAAGCTTTGATGATCTGTACAACAAGCTTAGGACACTGGAGATTGATATCAAGGGAGGTTCGAGCTATTCCTCTGCTCCAACTCACTCAGCTTTTGTTAGTACTACCAGTACTAATAACAAGTTGTCTTATGCTGATAGTCCAACCTCATCATCTTCATCCTATACCCCTGCTACACCAAGAACACACTCAAAGTCTGGGAATGTGATGGAAGATGTGCTTCATTCGTTTGTTGCTGAAACTGTTCCACAACAGCAACTTGCATATGAAGACTTTGACCAGATTGATAAGCTGGATTTGGAAGAATTGGACATCAAGTGGCAGATGGCTATGCTTTCATTGAAGGTGAACAGGTTTGAAAAGAAGGCTGGGAGGAAGATTCAGTTCAACAGGAAGGATGGAGCAAGGTTTGATAAAGGGAAGGTTAAATGTTATAACTGCTCACAACTGGGTCACTTTGCAAGAGAATGCAAAGAAAAGAAGGCAGATGATAACACAAGATATTCTGCTTTCAAGATCAAAGAATTGGACTCAGAGGAGCCCAAAGCCTTGCTATCTATTGATTCCATGGTGGACTGGTCAAAGCATGAGGTTGATGTTGAGGAAAGAGGAGCTGCTCGGGTGTATGGAATGCTTGCTGGAAGGGAGACAGATGTGGATGAGGAATTTGCTTTGATGGGTTACTCATCACAGGTACAAAATTATCCTTTTGGTTGTCATAATATGTATGCTGAACTTAAGAAAGAATTTGATGATATAGAGTCTCAGTATAAAGATTATTATGTTAAGGTTCAAGCTTATAGTAATTCACTCAAAACTTTAGAACAACAAAAGGATTGGTACCAAAATAATCAATTAGCATATGAAGAAAAGATAAGGGTGTTAGAAAGAGATTTGGTAAATACTATTAATTTGTTAAAACATTCTGAAAGAGAACATGATAAGGTGATTTTAGAGAAAAAGGATTTACAGGCTAAGTTTGATAAGGAAGTAGCTAGGTGTAATTCATGGCAAGAATCAGCTAAAAAGCTGGTCAAGTTGAACAATAGCACTCAGTCTGTAAGGTGTAAGAGAGGGTTGGGGTATGATGTAGGGCCAGATGATGTTTATGACCCTAATGAACCAAGTATATTTGACCCTACCCCTAAGGAGGTAAATTACCAAATTCCTGTTAAGTTTGTTAAAGAAGGAGGAATGAATGTTGTTCCTCCACCTATAACAGGAGTCTTTAAACCTACCTCTCCCCACACAGACTTTGATGAATCACAAATGACCTATGGCAAAAAGTCAAATGACTTGCCTGATCTTGATTGTGAATCTAATGATTTTGTCTCTTGTTCTAACAGTGACAAGTCCTCAGAAATCAAGACCAATGACTTTGCCTCGTGTGATTCAAGTGACAAGTCTACCACAACCAAGTCTGAAGATTTCTCCTCAAGAATAGCTGATGATGAATCTAATTCAAAGACAGCTGCTTTTGAAGACATTTCTTTTGATTCTGTTAAAAACAATGATGTTTCTAGTTTTAATTTTGTTAAGAACAATTCTGTTTCTAGTTTTGGTTGTGATAACTTTGTGTGCAATAAGAAAAGACAGGTTAATAATAAATCTTTTAAAAAGAAATCGTGTTTTGTGTGTGGTAGTTATGCTCATCTTATCAAAGATTGTGACTTTTATGAGAATAGGACGGGTATGTGTGCTGGTCAACAGCAATCTAGGCCATTATGGAAGAATGTAGATAATATACCCCCATTTGTTCCTCAAGCAGAAAAAATGAGCTCTTGTCGAGCTACTTTTCCTGCTGATAAACCAGTTGCTGCTGGTAAACCAGTTGCTGCTGGTAAGCCATTTCCTGCAGGAAAACCAGTTCCAGCTGGTAATCTCAATTCTGCTGGTTGGAAAAGAAATGTTGCTAGACCTTTCTACAGACCTACAAGCTCTTATTTTCAACATGATTATAGGCATGTTTATTTTGACCCAATGCAAATGGGGGGGGGGGGGCAAGATGGGAAACTGCTGTTAAGTCCTCAGCAGGTTGTTCTTGGAGACACAATGGCCAATATTTGAATAAGGGGTCCAAGAACAATGGTGGATCTCATCAATCTCCATGGTTTACTTATTATTGATCCATAAGGCAGGCTTAAGTCAGTGATGGCTTAGGTCTCCCATTGTATCTAATATTGTTGTATGTTCTTTTGCTGTAGGAAATGTTAGGAAATTAAGCTATAGCAGTTAGTACGGTTGAAAAGAAAGTTAGTACTGCTGAAGAGTTTTGAAGACATAAGCAGTTAGTACTGTTCGTATGAAGAAGTTAGTACGGTTTATGTTTTGTGTAAGATAATTATAGAAAAGATATTGTGTATATCTTATACGATTAGGTTGATAGTTATCTTGTAAAGGAATCCTTAGTCTATAAAAGGATTGCCTAGGTTAAAGTTTTGATACGAATGTGTACGTATTGTTTTTGTTAAGATTCAAGGTTGTAAACCCTAGTGATAAGAGATCACTCGTATTATTTATTAATAATATTGAATCGTTAAAGTTGAAGTATATTGTTTTCATTGTTCATTCTTTGTTGATTCGTTAATACAAAACACAAACAAACAAATCTTGTAAGTGCTAGCTAGTAAATTCCGCGTGCTAGACTAGACATCATTCAAAGTATTAATCTAACACAAGGAGTGTGTGTAGATCCGGTCAAGTGGTATCAGAGACAGGTTACTGATACTTTGGTTTAGAAGATCCAGACGAATTTGTTTAAGAGAAAATGGACATGGAGACAACAACAAGTCAGACTAATATTGCTGCTAAGCTTCCAATGCTTAAACCCAATGAGTTCGATATGTGGAGATTAAGAATTGAGCAGTTCTTCCAAGTTCAAGATTATACTCTCTGGGAGATTATTGAGGATGGGAATTCGTACAAACCTGCAACTGCAACAACCGTTGTTGAGGGTGTCACTGAAACTAAGTTGCAAACTAAGCCAACCACTACTGAAGAGAAGGCACAGCACAAGAATGAAGTTAAGGCGAGAAGTTTTCTTCTGATGACTATTCCCAATGATCAGTTGTTAAATTTTAGCAAGTTTAAGTGTGCTAAAACCTTTTTTGAAGCTATTGTTGCAAGATATGGTGGGAACGAGGCCACCAAGAAATCTCAGAAGACCCTTCTCAAGCAACAGTTTGAGAATTTTTCAGCAACAAGCAATGAGTCACTAGATCATATGTTTAATAGACTTCAAAAACTAGTGAGTCAACTGGCTATTCTAGGAATTGAGATGCCTCAGGAAGATCTCAACTCCAAATTTCTGAGGAGTCTACCAGCTGAATGGGCTATGCATGTGGTTGTATGGAAAAACAAGCCTGATATAGATTCCATGAGCTTAATGGATCTCTATAGCAACTTCAAGATAGTTGAACATCATATTAAGAAGTCTGCTGGATCAAGCTCAAGCTCAAGCTCAGGGAATTTGGCCTTTGTATCAACTCCCAGTACCTCAAGTCCAGATGAAGAAGTTCAAGTGACTGGAGCAGTTGGTACTGCTAGTTCCAATATTGGTACTGCTAGCACTTCAAGCAGTACTAATGGACTCTTGGATGAGAATACTTATTGTGCTTTCTTGACTACTCAGCACAATGGAAGTATACTGACTCATTCAGATCTTCAAGAGATTGATGAAGATGATATTGAAAAGATGGATATCAAGTGGCAGCTCTCTCTTCTCAGCTTGAGAGTTAGGAGATTTTTGAAGAGGACTGGCAAGAAGATTTTCATAAACAGCAATGATGTTGCAAGGTATGACAAGTCCAAGATTGAGTGTTTCAATTGCTACAAGAAAGTTCATTATTCAAGGGAGTGCAGATTGCCAAGCCAACAAGATGGAAAGAGCAGAGGATATGGAAACAAGTCAAGGGTTGTGGAGGTTACTGATTCAAGCTCGAAAGCCATGGTTGCCATTGATGGCTTAGGGTTTAACTGGAGCTACATTGAAGAGGAGGAAGTAGAAGCATCTACAAAGATTGCACTCATGGCATTTTCAGACTCTGAGGTACAAGTTTCTAAATGTTCTAAATCTTGTGAAGCTTTAAAAGATCTAGAAACCCTTAAGAAAAGATATGAGGATCAGAGAAAAGAGCTAACCGAAACTACTTTTAACTTAGCAAATCATAAGAGGGCTTTAGCTGTGTTAGAAGAACAAATTGTTCATTATAAAAGTAATGAGTCAAAGTTTTCTGATGATATGATTATTGTTAAGAGAGACTTAATGTTTAGAGATAATGAAATTAGTGTGTTTAAACATGAGCTAGAACAGGTTAAGAAAGCAAAGGAGAACATTCAAATGACTGTTGACACACTAGAATTTGCAACTCAGGGTGTTAGTAAGATTGTTGAGTGTCAGATCCTCAATAAAGCTAAGTCAGGCCTAGGTTATAAGTCAGTTCCACCTCCCTATAGAGGAATTCCAACACCCCCAGGCATAGACTTAGAACACACAGGACTACCTGAATTTCAGCTACCTGAGCTTAAATATGGTCCTCAACCTAAAAAGAATGTAGTTGATAAACCTGTGTATGAAAGTGCAAGTGATGCCTCATTTTCTGAGGATAAGGTGTCCTCAGCTAAGGACTCAGATGCTCCAACAATTGAGGAATGGACTTCTAATGATGAGGATAATCAGGCTGTGGTTAAGCCTGTTAGTGCTAAAGTTGAGGAACCAAAAGTTCCAAAGATGGTTAAACCTGAGACTGTTAGGCCTAAATCAAATGCCAAACCTTTTAGACCAACAGTTAGGTATGCAGAAATGTATAGAACCACAAACAAGCCAAGAGGTAACCAAAGGAATTGGAATGACCTCAAATCTCATCAATTAGGGGATGATTTTGTCTGCTATAGGAAAGCTTGTTACTCATGTGGTAGTTTTGACCATCTTGCAGCCTTTTGTGATAAATGGGTAAATAGGTATTCAAGTCCTAGGGTGAACACTGTTAGACCTCCCACTCACCCAACAAACACTAGAATGATACCTAGATCAGTTCTTTTAAGGTCTGGACCCAAAGCAGTTCATACTGCTAGACCAGCAGTTCAGACTGTCAGACCTATTAGACCTGTTAACCCAAAACCAACAGTTTAAGGTGCAAAACCAGTTTTTAAACCACCACCAAAAACTGTTCATAGACCCTTTCATCACAAAGCAGTTGTAACAAACCAAGTTTGGAAACCTAAGGTAACAACTACCAAGCCAGCAGTTCCAACTGCTAGCAGAGTAATTGGTACTGGTGTTAATAAAAACACTGCTAAGGGAAATATGGGAAATGGTGTGAATGCATCAGCATGTTGGGTTTGGAGACCCATCAAACCCAATGGTGCTAAAATTGTTTTGAAAAGAATGAATTATGTTGATGCAAGAGGAAAGCCTAAGTCTGTTTTGGCTTGGGTTCCACAAGGAAATTAATTTTTCTTTTTGAGTGCAATGTTAGTCATATACTTTTATATTGTGAGATAAGTTCTTTGTGGCTTGTTTCTTTGTTTTTGGACTAACATTTGTAGGTTTTGGATGATAAGCATCAAGGAATTAAATGCCATATGTTTTGGACTGTAATGGTGATTTGGAGCAGAGTGTGTGATCTTTGCACACAACAAATGGTAATTGGTTCACCATGTCTAACCCACATAAGAACCAACTAGTCCAGAAGCAAACGGTATCTGGTAAAGACTAATCAAATCCGTTGATGGTTGACAATTTACCAAAAATTGTATGGTTATCAGCTCACCATATCTAAGTGTGAAGAGTTGGCTAGTCCAAAGCAAACGGCTATTGGTAAAGACATATCAAATCCGTTGATAGCTGATAGTTTGCTAAAAACTATGTTTAAGCCATGGTATTTTAAAATCCTTTTCAAAAAGTTCATACGGCTCAACAAAAATTTTCCAACAGTTGGTACGGTTAGTACAATATTGCTATTGCTCTCATTTGTTTGTCTACAAACAAGGTTTTTAACTTTTCAAAATTTATTTTTGAGGGTATGGCATCTAATGTTAACAGCAAAACCAAGTTTCTCATGTATCCAAGGTTTGTTCAAACACTTTTGAATAAAAAGACATACCTGCTTACAAAACCAACAGAAATTTTTGCTACTCCTAGCCTTCAATCAAAAGTTTTTCAAAATATGGCTATGGCTAGTAGGCTTTTTCAAGGGGAACCAGTTCCATTGTTTCCTCAAATGCTTCAAACTGAGTTGGGTGAAGGGTCAGTTGTCCCAACTGATCCCCATCACACATCCACTCAAGTACTTGAAAGAACCCAACCATCTCAATTACGCATCACTTATAGGAGAAGGGAAACACCCAGAGTGATTCCTAGATCCTTTCCCCATGATTCACCTCTCCTAGCAGGTCACACAGCTAGAAGTGATGAGGGTAGTTCTAACCAAAATGCATTGATGGAATTATGTACCAAGCTAGTTGCCAAAGTTGAAAGTTTGGAGACAGATCTTGCAAGCACCAAGGAGGAGCTCAAAGCCCACAAGGAGAATTCTGCTAAAATTTTTAACAGGTTATCTTTAAAGGTGAAAAAGCTGAAAGATCAACTCAAGCAGAAAAGGGCAAGAATGGTATTGGATGATGATTCTTCTAGTGATGACTCAGATGATTCAGATGATGCTGATGGTGGAAATTCTTCCAAACAGGGGAGGAAATTTGGTAAAGACAAGGATGGATCAAGTTCTCAGGGGAGGCATAATGAAGAGGAAGAAGAACAATTTGATATAGGTTCTGGTAATGTAGATATGGAAGAAGAAGAACAGACACATGAAGCAGTTCAGACTGATACCCAAGAAGCAGAAAAAGTTCAGACTGTTGAAGCAGTTCCAACTGCTGAGACAGAGCATCAAGCAGTTCCAACTGGTGACACTTCAGCTGAGCTAGTTTATGAAAGAAAAAGAGCAGACAAAGGTAAAAGAGCTATGACACAAGAGGAAGAGGAAGCAACTCAAGAACTTGAAAGGCTCAAGACATTAAAACCAAAAACTCAAGTTCAGATAGACTTTGATGCAGAAGTAGCAAGGAAAATGATAGAAAAAGATTTGGCTGATGAAGAAGCTAAGAAAGCTCAGATTGCTCAAGATGAGGAATTAGCAAGAAAAATGGCTGCTGATGATGAAAGGAACATAGCTGGTTTCATGGATAGAACAAGAACTGAAGATTTTAATCAAGAAGAGTTCAATGAGCAACTTCAATACTTGTTGGATTTTGATTGTATTATAAAAGCTCATGCTGTGATGATTCTTAATGATCAGGAGTTAAATGAAGAAGAAAAGTCAGAGGAGCTCAAAGAATTTATCTTGAAGACAAACAGAGAAGCTACTTGGAGTGACTTAATGCACAGAATCAGAGAAAGACAAAAGTCAGGTTACAAGACAAAGTTACCTACCAGGAAGGAAAAACTCAATTTCATGAAGCACTATTTGAAGAATCAAGCTAATTACAAGATGAGTGACTTTACTGGATGGACAGATGCTGAGATTGAAAGGAAATTCTTTGAATCATATGCAAGACTGAATACTCCAATCAGAGAGGACATGACAAGGAAAAAGAAAAGAGAACCAGAAGTTCTTGAATTTGATGCTGCAAAGAAACAAAAGTCTGAAGAAGAAGGGTTAACCAATGAGAAGATCAAGAGCATGATGATGATTGTTCCAGAATCTTCATATATCAAACCTTTACAAGTAAAACATCCAATCATTGACTGGGAAGTTTTCACTGATGGAAGAATGAAAGGATGGAAGATAGTCAGATTTGGTGATATTTCTGAAAGGTACAAGTTATTTGAAGATTTACTCAGAGGATTTGACAGAGAAGATCTTAATCAACTATGGAACTTAGTAAAAGAAAGATTCAGAGATAAAGATCCTATTGAAGACAAAGACAAAGAATTATGGGTTCAGTTGAAGAGAATCTATGAACCTGATAGTGGAGAGTCAATGTGGAGATTTGAAGCACAAGTTAAAGATATGTATTGGTATTTGTTTGAATCGTGTGGAGTACATAGAGTTTCTACTCCAGATGGGATTGAAATCTATATGTTGGTGGAAAAGGACTATCCACTCAGATCATTTGTGTTAATGGCTATGGTACAAGGAAGACTCAAGGTTGAAGAAGACTCTGAGATGGCAGACTTGTTAGTTACAAAGATTTTCAACCTTGTAGAGCAAAGAAAAGTCAAAGACTAAAGTGACTGATGTGATAGATGTTTGAAAGAATTTTCCACATTAAGAAGATGAAGCTTAATTTGAAGAAACTTAGTGATTTGGATAGAAATCATAAGTTTAGGGGAGGATTGTTAGGAAATTAAGCTATAGCAGTTAGTACGGTTGAAAAGAAAGTTAGTACTGCTGAAGAGTTTTGAAGACATAAGCAGTTAGTACTGTTTGTATGAAGAAGTTAGTACGGTTTATGTTTTGTGTAAGATAATTATAGAAAAGATATTATGTATATCTTATACGATTAGGTTGATAGTTATCTTGTAAAGGAATCCTTAGTCTATAAAAGGATTTCCTAGGTTAAAGTTTGATACGAATGTGTACGTATTGTTTTTGTTAAGATTCAAGGTTGTAAACCCTAGTGATAGGAGATCACTCGTATTATTTATTAATAATATTGAATCGTTGAAGTTGAAGTATATTGTGTTCATTGTTCATTCTTTGTTGATTCGTTAATTCAAAACACAAACAAACAAATCTTCTAAGTGCTAGCTAGTAAATTCCGCGTGCTAGAGTAGACATCATTCAAAGTATTAATCTAACACAAGGAGTGTGTGTAGATCCGGTTAGAAAAATCCTCATAGAAGTAAGGATGTAGGTATTGTTGACAGTGGGTGTTCTAGAAGTGTGACAGGAAACATAGAGAGACTGGATGATTTTGTACCCATTAATGGAGGGAATGTGACATTTGGAGGAGGAGATGGCAAGATAACAGGGGAAGGAACTATAAGGACATCCAAGCTGGATTTTGAGAATGTCTATTATGTGAAAGAACTTCAGAATTTCAACTTGTTCTCTGTCTCACAAATTTGTGACAAGAAGAACAGTGTTCTCTTCACTGAGACTGACTGTCTTGTGCTTTCCAAAGACTTCAAGTTACCTGATGAGAGTCAGGTTGTACTTAAAGTTCCAAGAACACACAACCTTTACAGCTTCAATTTAAATGATGTCCAGCCTGAGGGTGATTTGGCTTGCTTGGTGGCAAAAGCATCTGTGGATGAATCTAACAAATGGCATAGGAGGATGACACATGTGAACTTTAAGACCATCAACAAGTTGGCAAAGAATGGATTGGTACAAGGGCTCCCTCTTAAGACCTTCACAAATGAACACAATTGTGTTGCTTGCAACAAAGGAAAGCAACACAAAGCTTCATACAAGGCCATCACAGCTGTGAGCACCATCACTGAGCCTCTTCAGTTACTTCATATGGATCTTTTTGGTCCTACTTCCATCAGAAGTATTGACCATAAGTACTATTGCCTGGTGATTACAGATGACTTTAGCTGGTTTTCTTGGACTTTCTTCTCAGGTACTAAAGATGAAACCTATCCTGTGATTAGGGACTATATTGCCTTAATTTAAAACCAGCTAAATAAAAAGGTTAAGACTATAAGGTGTGACAATGGGACAGAGTTTAAAAATTCTAACCTAATTGAATTATGTGGGCATAAGGGGATTAAAAGGGACTATAGTAATGCCAGAAACCCACAACAAAATGGGGTTGCTGAAAGGAAAAATAGAACCCTTATAGAAGCAGCTAGATCAATGCTGGCTGACTCTAAGTTACCTACCATGTTTTGGACTGAAGCAGTTTGCACTACTTCCTATGTTCTGAATAGGGTATCGATTACTAGTCCTCACAACAAAACACCTTATGAGCTTTTGTCTGGGAAGGTTCCTAACATTAGTTATCTTAAACCTTTTGGATGTCATGTAACTATTTTGAACACCAGTGATCACCTAGGTAAATTTGAAGGGAAGGCAGATGAGGGGTTTATTGTTGGTTATTCTGCTCCTAGTAAGGCCTATAGGGTTTATAGTTTATCTGCTAAGAGGATAGAAGAGACACTCAATTTAAGATATCTTGAGGATAAACCTAATTTACAGGGTGCAGGTCATGAGTGGTATTTTGACCTTGATTATCGGACTGATACTTTAGGTTATTCTAGATTCAAAGCTAATCAATCTATAGGTACACATGATTATCAAACTAACAATGCAGGTACCTCAGATGATGATTCAGACTCAGAGTGTGATGAACAACCCATTGTTGTTCCTTCTTTTCCTTCTAACCACTTTTCAGGTACTGAGCTCAAAGATTCTTCTGATAAGGCTGAAGGTGATTCAAATTTTGCAGAAGATCTTGCTAGGCTTCAAAGACAAGAACATGAGGCCAAGGAAGCTGCTGAAAAGTTTGGTTTCGAATTCACACAAGAGACAGCTGAGCTCTTAAGAAAAGCTGCAGATGAAGCACGCAGGAATATGGATTCTGCAAGTGGTGTTCCTGTTCCTGCTGCTCCTACCAATTCTACTGATAGCTCTTACATTCCTGCTGGTGTCACCACTCCTGCTGGTCCTTTGTCCACTTCTTCTGTTGACTTATTGGGTTTCAATAAACCTCCCACAAGATATCCAAGTCCATCTGATCTTGGAAATTCACTCTCTTCAGGATCTAAGTTGGAAGATCCTTATCATCAATCAAGAACGGGCATCTTCACTTCCTCCTCATATGATGATGACTTCAATCCCTCTATCACCAATCAAGCATCAACCATTGATGTCAATCCTACTGCTACTAAGAGGATAAACATGATTCATCCTCAGTCTTTGATTCTTGGAGATCTCAATTCGACTGTTCAGACAAGGAGCAAGTTGAAACAACCAATGTTTGGAGAAACTGCTTTTGTCAGTTATATTCAGGATCAGCTAAGGAATAATCACACAGACTATCTCCATTGCCTCTATGCTTGTTTTCTATCTCAAATTGAACCAAGCAGTGTAGCACAAGCTCTTGAAGATTCTGATTGGGTTGAGGCTATGCAAGAGGAAATGCAACAGTTTTACAATCAGAAAGTCTGGAAGTTAGTACCTTTGCCTGAAGGAAAGTATGCAATTGGAACGAAATGGATTCTCAAGAACAAAAGGGATGCTCGAGGTATTGTGGTTCGCAATAAAGCTAGATTGGTAGCTCAAGGTCACAGGCAGGAGGAAGGTATTAACTATGATGAGGTGTTTGCTCCTGTGGCAAGAGTTGAAGCTATTAGATTATTTTTAGCTTTTGCCTCATACATGGGATTCATTATCTATCAGATGGATGTGAAGAGTGCATTTCTCTATGGTGAGATTGAAGAGGAGGTGTATGTAACTCAGCCCAATGGTTTTGTAGACCCACAGAATCCTGATTTGGTTTACAAGGTGGTGAAAGCACTCTATGGACTTCATCAAGCACCCAGGGCATGGTATGCTCGATTGTCTACTTTTCTGCTGAAGCATGGTTACAGAAGGGGAGCAATTGACAAGACACTCTTCATCAAGAAAAATTCAAAAGATATCATCCTTGTTCAGGTTTATGTGGATGACATCATTTTTGGTTCCACAAAGGAAGCTTGGTGTAGGGAGTTTGAGGTGCTAATGAAGGGAGAATTTGAGATGAGTGCTATGGGAGAGCTTACCTTTTTCTTGGGCTTACAAGTCAAACAAAAGCCTGATGGGATCTTTATCAGTCAAGAAAAGTATGTGCAAGACATACTTAAGAAGTTTGATTTGGAAAGTGTAAGGACTGCAACAACACCATATGAAGCTCCAAAGCTTAAAACCAACAATGAACTTGATGATGTTGTTAATGTTCACCTCTATAGATCTATGATAGGTTCACTGATGTATTTGACAGCTTCTAGGTCTGATATCATGTTTGCAGTCAGTGCTTGTTCCAGACATCAAGTTACACCATTAACTTCACACTTGAATGCGGTCAAGAAAATCTTCAAATATCTAAAAGGACAACCTAAGTTGGGTCTTTGGTACCCAAGAGATTCTCCTTTTGTGTTGGAAGCTTACAGTGACAGTGATTATGCTGGTGCTAACTTTGATAGGAAGTCTACTACTGGGGGGTGACAGTTTCTGGGCAGGAGGTTGATATCTTAGCAATGCAAAAAGCAGACTATTGTGGCTACATCTTCGACTGAGGCAGAGTATGTTGCTGCTGCTAGTTGCTGTGGTCAGGTACTTTGGATTCAAAATCAGTTGTTAGACTATGGGTTTAACTTTATGAATACTAAAATCTTTATTGATAACCAAAGCACCATTTGCATTGTTAAAAACCAAGTTTTTCACCAAAGAACAAAGCACATAGAAATTAGGCACCATTTTATCCGAGATGCTAATGAGAAACATCTTATCCAAGTGCTTAAAATACACGCTGATGATAATGTGGCTGATTTGTTAAATAAAGCTTTTGACGGCCCAAGATTTAACTATTTGGTGGTTCATATTGGGATGCTCAATCCTTAAGTGCTGAGATTGAGGGGAGGTATAAGCCTAAGGGGAGGCTCATTGTTGTACATTTTTCATCTTTTTCATTTTCTTTCTTTATTTTCTTTATGTTTAGTTTATTTTATTTTATTAGTTAAAAAAAAAATATATTGTATATTGTCTACTAACTTGTATGTTTGAGTAACCCAGTTGCAGGTACAGTGTTGGTTTCTTACCACACAACAAATGGTAATCAACTCACCATGTCTTACAGACAAGAAAGAGTTGACTCACCATGAGGGTACGGCTCTGGTGTGATTATCAAATCCGTTGACAGCTGTAATAGTTTGCTCAAAACTATAGGGTATTCAACTCACCCATGTTTCATTACTGAGAGTTGAAATGGTTCTCAATTCTCCATGGATGTTACCCTTTGAGGTTCCAAAGAATTGGCTAGCCCACAAGTGTATGGCTTGTGGTAAAGGCAGTGGAAAACCATATTTGGTACTCAATTCACCAAGGTGTTCTATGCAACCTAAGATTTGACTAGTCCTGAGAAAACGGCTACAGGTAAAGACAAAGCAAATCCGTTGATAGTTGATGGTTTACTAAAAATCATATAGTTATCAATGTACCATGGTCTTACACACCAAAACATTGGCTAATCCAGTAGTTAATGGCTATTGGTAAAGAGACATCAAATCCATTAATTTTCAATGATTCACCTCTCACAGGAGTTAACACACCTGGAAGTGATAAGAATAGTATGAAACTTAAAAGTTTTGATGTACAAATAGTCATGGTTGCAGTAAAGATCAAGTGAATTGTATATCAGATGGTGACAAGATTATGATGCTGTGGTTTCATGTTGTTGTTGTTACTTAGAAGTTGCTGCTGGAAACTTGTTCTTAATGGTGATTCCTTGTTGCTGCTGGTTCTATTCAGTTGCAGCTGGTTGCTTATTGTTGCTGCTGAAGATCAAGTTCAATCCTCATGTTATGGACGTCAAAGATCTATCAAGAAACTTGAAGTTAACCAAGTCAAATTCAAGTTTAGGGAGGATTGTTAGGAATTATTAAAATAATATTTAGTTCATTACTGCTGGTAGTAGTATGGTTCCTGCTGGCAGGTATGTAGTTCCTGCTGGTATTGGTTCCTGCTGGTAGTTATTGTTCGTTTCTGCTGTTAGTTTTGTTTCTGCGGGTAAGTAGAAATAGTCAACCTGTATTATTAGATGGTATGGATATGCATGAGATATATTAGGAATAGATATTGCATATCTTTTACACGTTTTCTAGTGAATGCTGAATTAGGGTTTCTTGTAGTATAAAAGAAACAAGACGGCTATGAACATTGCACGCTTTTGATAACAACTTTATTAGTGAATAAAAGATCCATAGAGGATCAAAGTTTTATTAGTTATATTCCTCTTCAACTCTTGTGTTTAGTTTCCGCATAAACATAAGTTTCATTGTTAGAGATTCTCATAGAGTGTTTGTGATTACATAAGCATTCTACCGGCTCAAAGATCTATCAAGGAGGTCGATCCAACAGTTGAGATGTGTCGGACCACTCTAGGCCAATTACATCGTCCGGGAAGTGCATGATGGAGCATGTGGGATGCACTCGGGGTCGTGGTCCGTCGTGGCAAAACTAATGCGACAGGGGTATTACTGGCCTACCATGCACCAGGATGCCAGGGAAATAATTCAGAAATGTGATCCTTGTCAGATACATGCACCCGTTCCGAGGCTCCCAAAAATCGTGTTGACCTCAATTATGGCCCCGTGGCCCTTCTATCAATGGGGCATGGACGTATTGGACCCTCTGCCGGAAGCTCCGGGGAAAATCAAATTTGCTATCGTGGCCATTGACTATTTCACCAAGTGGATGGAAGCCAAGCCGTTGGTCCGCACGACAGGGAAAGAAGTCAAAAAGTTTGTGTGGGAGAACATAATATGCAGGTTTGGATTGCCGAGAGTAATTGTCACAGACAACGGGAGCAATTTCATTCATGACCCTTTCAAAAGCTGGTACGAGCGCTTGAATATAACCCAGATAAACACTGTTGTAGCCCATGCTCAAGCCAACGGATTAGTAGAAAGGTCAAACAAAAGTCTGATGAAAGGGTTCAAATCAAGGCTCGGCAGGGAAAAGGTCGGATAGGTGGACGAGTTGCCGAATGTTTTGTGGGCGCATCACACGTCTCTGAAGACAAGCAATGGAGAAACGCCATTCAGCCTTACATATGGAAGCGAAGCAGTCATACCGGCAGAAACAGGAATGCCAACCTTTCAGACCATGGTAACCGAAGAAAAGGAAAATGATGAGGGGATCTGTTTAAACCTCGACCTCCTGCAAGAACGAAGGGAGATGGCTGCTATCCGGGAGGCGAAATACAAGAAGAAGGTAGAGCAATATTACAACCGAAGGGTTCGCGCCGAATCGTTCAAGGTAAGTATAAAAATTCACACAGCACTCTTAAAAGTGAAATGCCGCTACAAATACTTAATTATTTCATTCCAATTATAATTTATCTCTACTATGACTAACGAAAGAAATGAAAATACCTTCACGATTAAAGGTAGGAGATTTTGTGTACCGAAGGAATGAGGCAAGCCGGGTCGAAAACCAAGGAAAACTAGGACCCAATTGGGAGGGACCATACCGGGTCGTGGAAGCATACCAGACCGGATCATACAAGTTGGAGACAATGGATGAAAAAGAAGTGTCGCGAACTTGGCATGCCGTTAACCTTAGAAAATGTTTTTTGTAAATGAATTGCTATTATATCTAATGTAACATCCGAAAGGAATTGTTTGACTGTTTCAATGATAAATGCAGTTATCCCGCAGTTAAAAGGGAACGATTTTCTCTACATATCACGCTCTCATGCTATTAATTGCTTTCTGAACATAAGCTGAAAATGACCCCTCCGAGAGGTTCACGCCCTCCGGAGATTAGTGGTCAATGTTCAAAGATGGTTCATACCCAAAAAGGGGTTGCCATGTATTTATGGCAAAAAGGCCAATCGGCACCCAAAAAGGGGTGGCCGCATGATCGTTTATTATTTTTCGAACATAAGCCGAAAATGATCCCTCCGAGAGGTTCGTGCCCTCCGGAGACTAGTGATCAATGTTCATTAATTACTTTCTGAACATAAGCCAAAAATGACCCCTCCGAGAGGTTCACGCCCTCCGGAGATTAGTGGTTAATGTTCAAAGATGGTTCATACCCAAAAAGGGGTTGCCATATATTTATGGCAAAAAGGCCAATCGGCACCCAAAAAGGGGTAGCCGCATGATCGTTTATTATTTTTCGAACATAAGCCGAAAATGATCCCTCCGAGAGGTTTGTGCCCTCCAGAGATTAGTGATCAATGTTCATTAATTACTTTCTGAACATAAGCCGAAAATGACCCTTCCGAGAGGTTCACGCTCTCCGGACATCAGTGGTCAATGTTCAAAGATGGTTCATACCCAAAAAGGGGTTGCCATGTATTTATGGCAAAAAGGCCAATCGGCACCCAAAAAGGGGTGGCCGCATGATCGTTTATTATTTTTCGAACATAAGCCGAAAGTGATCCCTCCGAGAGGTTCGTGCCCTCCGGAGATTAGTGATCAATGTTCAAAAATGGTTCGTACCCAAAAAGAGGTTGCCGCACAATTATGGCGGAAGGGTCAGACGACATTCAGAAAGGGGTAGGTCGTCGCGGAACGCAGGTAATATGATGCAAATAATATATATATAAAAAAAAAGAGGAAGAAAGGCATTTTGTAATTGACAAAACAACTGGCATAAGATAATTTCAAAAGATGTACAAAATAGCGTTCAAACCACGCAGTTCATAAATTGTTACATTCATCCGAACTATATTAACTGTTCATAAGCCTAATCTAACGGCCCAAAGGCCTTACACTTTACTATGATTGTTGTCAAAGTAACAGCGGATTAAAAAGCTTCACGCAACATCTGGAGTGGCTTAAATCCATAGTCAAAATGGAGACACCCGGACATTGCTAACAAATAACTTGCTCAAGGAGCGGAGACATTCTCTTCAACTGCTGAATCATCGGCAGAAGGCCCTTCGGCCACAGGCTCGGGCAGCGCAGGGTCAGGAAACAGGTCCATGATTTCTGGAAGAGGCTTATCCCAAGCGTTGCTTACCCGCTGGACATAAGGGTACTCTGCAGTGAATAGTCCATCGTAGAGAGACGAAAACTTAGTTTCAGCTTCCATGTCCAGGTCGTCCACATCGGCCACAATCTTTGCCACGTCCTCCGGCTTGCGACCCAAAGAAACACCCTCTAGAAATCCGGATTGGGAGGAAAAACTAAAAGGGCCGGCCAAATTCTGTTTATATTCGTGACTACTCAGAAGGCGGCGAACCATCTCCGAAATAAAATCCTTTACCAATTTAAACCGCTCGATCTCCGTTTGGCCCAGTTTAACGGCCAGTTATGTCCTTTCTTTCTGGAGTTCGGGATTCTCCCTCTCTTCCACAGCCAGTTTATCCTTAACCTCCTTCAGCTCGGCCTCCAAGGCCTTGATCCGCTCCTCAGAGACCCTCTTACCTTCCTCTCTCTCCTTCTCCAGATCCGAGACGCGGCCCGTAAGGTCTGACTCTTTAACCAGACAGCTAGTATGCGCATGTCTTAATTTACGAAGCTCCTCCGCCTCTCGGATCGCATCTCCGCACCTTTCATGGGTACGGTACAAATGTTTGTACTCCTCTCGGAGAGACTCAAATCGGAACAAGATGTCCGACTAAGCTGTTGCTCCCTGGCCCAACAGCCTCCGCATTACCCAAGCTTTTGAAGTAGAGATCCTCTCGAGGAGTAGGCAAATTCAGCATTAAGTCCTTGCAGACTTTCCAGTTATCAAAACGATCATCTTTCCTAACGGACCACTCCGGAACAAACACTGCTGCCGGATCACCATCAACCGTGGCCCTAATCTTGCCACGACCGGAAGCAGCTACAAAGGAACTCCCTCAAAGAAGAACAATCAGTAAAAAAAATGATAATAATAATAATAATGTACGTGAGGCAAACACGCCCGAACGATTCAACAAATCCGAGTGACTTACCAATGCCAGCAGTCCCGGATGCAAAGTCCGTTCCCTTCGGTTGTCTTCGGATATCTTTCGGACGCAATGACCGGATGGGGGAAGGATTCGGGATGACCTCGACCTCCGGAGAATCATATTCCAGATCCACCACAGGAGTTTCCTTTGCAGGTCTGCTTCGTTTAGCCGGACGGGGCGCACCGCTGCTCCCCTCGCCGCGCTGGACGCGCACTCGCGTTTTGCTAACCCCCGCTCCCCTCTGAGCCTTCAGAGCCTCCCGGGTGGCGGCTTGCCTTTGCTTCTTACGCTTGGCTTCCAAAACCCATTTGTCAGCTTGCTCAACCCTCTTTTCTTCGGCCGTCTTCTCAGGTATATCGGCATTTGATGGAGCGGGTGCGGTCACATGCAACTCGTGAGACTCATCCTCACGGCATTCATCTCCCTCGACCATGAAAACACCCTCACGGACATGGGGGTTGATCAGGTATTCGGACATCGATACAACTAAAAAAAAAAAAAAAAAAAAAAAAAAAAAAAAAAAAAAGGAGCGCGCAAAAAAGTTAGGGACAAGTATGCACAGATGCAAGACAACAAAGAAAACAAGGGTGAAGGCTACGAAGTTATACCTTTGCCTTCGGCATCCTTAAGCACGGCCCGGTGGCCGGGGTGCATCCAATGTGAAGTCAGCCCCACAGCATAAAGAAAGCCCGGAAGTATCGTGTTAATACAAATATCGTCCCAAAAACGTTATTTATATTTTTGATCTTTACTTAGTTTTGTTAATGACAATTACAAGGAATATCTTTTAGCAAATAATAAATACTAGCTTAAGTCTCTTAAGTACACATTTTACACTTCACAAAATAACCAAGAATTACAAGTTTGCTTATTTAGTAACTTGTTTCCTTAAAAGGAAACTTTAATTCTAAAAACATTCCATGACATCATTGCATACATCACATATAATATCTTTGTTAGATTGTGATATATCTTGTTTAGATTTACAAGTTACATAGTTGACATTTGAGGATTTTGGATGATTTGGTAAGATATGGAAGATTTGGAAAGATACACCAAATCTATTAGCTGTCAACACCCACGGATCCAAGTCCAATCTTCCTTTTTGTAGAAAAGAGATCAAGCTTTCAAGGATCTACAGAACCGTAATCCTTTAGTTTCATTACTGTGTGATATTGTAGTTTGTTTCACACATCATTATCTATCATTTGTAATCAGTGAGTGTGGTTAGTGTTTTAGTCCTCAAAACACAAAGAGAGTAGGGAGTGGTTGTACCCTTGTAAAGAACTCGACATCTAGCTTAGTGTCGGTAAAGTATATAGGCGACGTCAGGTTGGTTCTACCTTGTAAAAGAACTCGGTGTTTAGCTTAGTACCGGAAAAAGAAGTAAGCGACGTGTAAAGGTTTTCTCCGCCTAGAAAAGGAGTTTGTTTCTTAGTGAAGGATAAACTCTCGAGTTGGAAGCTCGGGGAGTGGAGTAGGGCAAGGAAGAGAGTCCTTGTAGCCGAACCACTATAAACAACTGTGTTGTGTGGTTTGATCTTTCCTCTCTTTATCTTTTGTTTATATTGTGTGATTATTTGTTTGTGATTGTTTCCTTTGAATTAACATATAGTAACAAAGCAAATAAAACTCGAAAAACGGTAAAAACTATTCAACCCCCCTTCTAGTTTTCCACAATTGGCATCAAGAGCTACGTTACTTAAGACTTTTAAAATATATTGTATTTTAAAACATAAAACGATCCATGGATTTTGAAAACTTTAAAGAAGGGCAATCTATGCAAAGACCACCTCTATTTGAACCAAATTGCTTTATTTATTGGAAAAATCGCTTTGAGACTTATGTGAAGTCAAAGGATATAGATCTATGGTATATAATAGTTGATGGTGATTACAAACCTATTAGTAATAATATTTCGGGTGGTCGGGATGAAGGAGTTTCTCTTACTCGTCACAGTGATGAGCAAAAGAAACTAATTGCCAAAAATAATGAAGCCAAAATGATGCTTTATAATGCCTTACCTAAGAAAGAATATGAAAGAGTTTTTATGTGTAAAACGGCTAAGGATATTTGGCAATCTCTTATTATCACACATCAAGGGAACTCACAAGTAAAAGATAACAAAATTGATCTTCTTTTCCAACAATACGAACAATTTGTTATCTCTGAAGATGAGACCATTGATAGTGCGTTTGCTAAGTTCAATACTATTATTACATCACTTAAAGCACTTGACGAATCTTTTTCTAGTAAGAATTTTGTCAGGAAATTTCTAAGAGCACTCCATCCGAAATGGAGAGCAAAGGTGACAGCTATTGAAGAATCTAAAGATCTCTCAAGCATGACACTGGATGAGCTCATAGGAAACCTAAAAGTTCACGAAATGATTATGGAAAAAGACTCGGAAATTGTCAAAGGCAAAAAGGAGAAGATTAAGTCTATTGCCTTGAAAGCCAAAGCCGAGTCAAGTGACGATGATGAATCTTGTTCAAACATCGTGACGATAAGAAAGGTAAGGTTGATAGGAAATGCTATAGGTGTGGTGACTCCAGTCACTTAATAGGAGAATGTCCAAAGCCTCCAAAGACCAAGTCTCAAAGAGCCTTCGTTAGTGGAGCTTGGAGCGATAGTGAAGGAGATGATGATGATGAGCCTAAGAACAACGAAATGGCACTTATGGCTAATGACACAGAAGAGGTACATTCTGATTCATAATGCTCATGTCATAATTACTAATTATATGGCTAGATATATGTGAGCCTATGGGGTCACACACATATACACTGAGGTGCCACTTTATATATCGTGTTTATCGTATTTACGATATATAAACAACCGTACGTAACTAGGAACCACTATTGGGCTTCTAATGACTAAGTAATGGACTTATTCTATTGGACTTAAAAACAAAATGGGAAGCCCATTTTGAGCCCAATAGGGGCCGTCCACACTATGGCTTTTGGAAGGGATTTGAATTGTTATTAGGTTAAAAATTAAAAAGGCAAATCTATCTCCTATAATTAAGCTAACCAAAAAAAATATCCCTCTCCTCTCTCAATATAGTGTACAGCACAAATTAAAAACCAAACTAGGGTTTTTATTTTTTCATCATTCACTCTTGTATCTTGTTCATTCAAGGGTGTTTGATTGGTTACGGGTTGAAGGACTAGCATCCATTGGCGTACGGTGACGTGTAGTGTGTTTCACACTTAGAGGAGATCAACCTTATTGATCTCTTGGGTTTCTTGATCAAGTCGTGGGCTATAGTGTTGTTGGTGACTCCCGGATCACGCTACAAAGGTATAACTTATGTGTTTATTTTATTTGATTGATCATATGGCACTATGGATCCTTGTATGGTGATGTTTTCCGTTGCGTGTATTTATTTGAAATGTTTTTATATTGCTACATCACCTATAGTGGTATCACGAGCCATCATATGTTGTCATATGATCATCTTGTATGCGTAAAAATGGCTAAAAACGTGGTTTTTTAATGGATTTAAAAGTGTCATTTTAAAACAGCCCCTAGGGCTTAAATATTATGAATATGTCAACCTTAAGAAGGTCTTAAGATCTGGACTTTTTGATCCTATGGCCATTTGTTATGCATACGTTGATTGTTTACTTGATCGGTACCCGTAAAATGGCCTAAAAACGTGTTTTTTAAGAGATTTTTAACCCAATTTCAAATCAGCCCATGAGGCTTATTTTTCTGTGGTAAAATGGTGTTAAAAAGGTCCTAATATCAGTGGGTTATGATTCTATGGCCATTTGTCACGTGTACCATTCGGGGTTTTAATTCTTGTTAATTATTTCTTCGATTCGTTGGCTAACAATTTAATTCTTGTTATTTATTTTGTTATCCATGGCAAATACATGCATGTTTGTCCATGGAGTTATCCAACACCTTGTAATTATCATAATTTTAATGTATTATTATGTGTATATGCAAAGCCGATGAAAACCTAGACCACTTGTGCATTGTGATGTTGTGATTGTTGGTTGTTTTTCTCGTTTTGGGGTTTGCCATTGTTTCGGCACTTTTGTAATGTATTTCATTTTGGTTTTGCCATTGTTTGGGCATTTTTACAGTAGATACAAAGTAGATTAGATGTATTTTACTTTATATATATTGTAACTGAAAGCTTGGAAGCAAATGGCGAAAGAATGAAGAGTTGTAGACCGAAAGTAGCTGCTGGACACCTGTTGGGAAAATGCCATTTCCTATTGATTGGTAAGGTATTTTTGGCTAAATTTTTTGGTTCAGGTCCACAAGACATAGGGCTACAACTTTTTCAACTGGGCCGAATCATGAGGAGGTGATCTTCTAGGGCATTTGGGCCTCGCAAAACAGAAAAACTGGGCTGACAGAATCAAGTTTTCATGTGCATTATGGGCCTTTACTTGCCCATGATTGTCTTGGGGCAAGTGGGAGCCCTCCATGTGGTTGTGATATATGTCCCTAGTTGACTCTTGGTTCTTGTGATGGCTCACAAGACCAAGCATAGGATTTTCATCGGTTGAGGCTTTGCATATTGTGGTTGTATGTTTGTTTGGTTGTTTTTTGTATGGTTGTGACTACATGAAAAACGAAAATTGTTTTCATAAAACTTGAAACAAAACATAAACCATTTTGAACTAAGTCTTATGATTTAGTTTAACTAAGTTTAAATATGATTGAAACTTAAAATCATTGTTTTTCTAAATAACACTTAAACAAGTTAAGTTGTTTATTTATTTATTTGTTGTATTGTCCAAACTTATAATCCACTTAGGATTTATATTAGTCTTGAAAATGGGCAACTTGACACACATAAATTAAAAACAATGATTAGACTTAAGTTAAGAAAAGTTTTTAACTTGTGCTACGAAGAATGAATGCATGCTTCTTTCGTACACGTTTTTGATCCACATCAAAACACTTTACCCGTCAAAATTTAAGTCATTGTCGTCCAATTATGAGAACACTTGCAATTACCTTTTGGCTATGGTCAGACCTAGGTCAAACTGTGACCCAAGGTGACTATTCTCCATGGTCAGACCTAGGATTATTATCACAGTTTTTGAATTGGATGACTTAATCGAGTATTGTGGTCAGACCCTTGCCCGAGGCAAAGATGGGACTAAACATGCCAGCTTGACACTAGTTGCTTGTTCACTAGTGCCATGAGTCCCATAAAGATCTAAGAGTTGCACATGTAATGCAATTGGTCGACGTTACCTACCTATTGAATCCACCATTTCTAGTAGATCAACTGCATTAATGGTCGAACCTCAATGAGGATCTTAGCCTTTTCGTAAAATTAATTGTTTTAATATGCTTAAACTTGGGTAGTTAATTTTAAAAAGGATTAATTATTGAAACTTACTAAAATTTGAACTTTGTTTGTTTTGTAGATGACAACTCCTAATCAAACCATAAACAACTCGTACATCAGATCAATTCTTGAAAAAGAAAAATTGAATGGTAATAACTTTTTGGACTGGTATCGCAACCTGAGGATTGTCCTCAGGGCTGAGCAAAAGTTTTACCATCTGGAAGAACCTTTACCTGAAGCACCCCCTGCTAATGCCTCCGCTACTGTTCGTACCGCCTACACTCGTAGGGTTAATGAGCAGCAAGAGGTTGCTTGTCTTATGCTTGCAAGCACGATCCCTGAGCTCCAAAAGAATTTAACGAACCTTGCAGCATTTGACATGCTGACCGAACTGAAAACCATGTTCGAGCAGCAAGCTGAGCAAGAATTGTTTGACACTGTCAAAGCTTTTCATGCGTGCAAGCAGGAGGAGGGCCAATCAGTCAGTAGCTACGTCATGAAAATGAAGGGCTACCTTGACCAAATGGAGCGTCTTGGATACCCCATGCCTCAGATCCTTGGAGTGAGCTTGATACTTACCTCATTGTCAAAGGATTATGATCAGTTTGTGCAGAACTACAACATGAACAGCATGGGCAAGATCATTCCTGAGCTGCATAACATGCTGAAACTTGCAGAGAAAGGAATGCCCAAGAAGGCTCCTATGGTCCTAGCTATAAAGGAAGGACGAATCCAGAAGAAGAAGCCGAAGGAAAATGGCAAGGGAAATGGTAAGGGCAAGGGTAAGCTTGCTTACGCCCCCAAACTAAAGATCCCCCCACCTGCCAAGAAGGAGCACCCGGCAAAGGACTCTCCCTGTCACCATTGTGGAGTGAAGGGGCATTGGAGGCGGAACTGTCCGTCCTACCTAGAAGGGTTGAAGAAGAACAAAGCTAGCGCAGCTAGCACATCAGGTATCTTCACTATAGAGCTCTACACTTTTCCTAACAAATCCTGGGTATATGATACTGGTTGTGGTATTCACATTTGTATTAATGTGCAGGGGCTTAGAGGAAGCAGAAAGTTGAAGCAAGGAGCTTTGAACCTGTACGTTGGTAATGGCAACCGTGCAGCTGTCGAAGCAATAAGGAGCTTTGATCTCATCCTCCCTAATGGTTTAGTTATTGTTTTAAATAATTGCCATTTTGCACCTACTATTACTAGAGGTGTTGTTTCACTTTCTCGTTTGAAGGATGATGGTTTCATTCATACATTTACGGATTTTGGCATTTCAGTTTCTAAGGATAATATTTTTTATTTTAATGCTATTCCTCGTGATGGTATTTTTGAAATTGATATGCGTGATTCTATTTCAAACGATAGTTCTATATATAATGTTAGCAATAAGAAATCTAAACATAACTTAGATTCCACTTACCTATGGCATTGTCGTCTTTGTCACATAAACAAGAAACGCATTACAAAGCTGCAACACGATGGGCTTTTAGAGTCAACCGACCATGAGTCGTTTGATAAATGCATTTCTTGTATATCTGGTAAAATGGCATGAAAGCCCTTCTCCCATGTTGGAGAAAGAGCTAAAGATCTACTTGGACTCATACATACTGACGTATGTGGCCCATTTAGAACCATGTCTAGGGAAGGAGCTAACTACTTCATTACTTTTACTGATGATTTCAGTAGATATGGTTATGTTTACTTGATTAAACATAAACATGAAGCCTTCGAAATGTTCAAAGTCTTTCAAAATGAAGTAGAAAATCAACTCGGCAAGACCATAAAGTCACTCCGATCCGATCGAGGAGGTGAATACATGAGTCAAGAGTTTTTAGATCATCTAAAAAGGTGTGGGATTGTCTCACAATTCACTCCTCCATATACACCACAACATAATGGTGTATCTAAAAGGAGAAATCGAACCTTGTTAGACATGGTTCGATCCATGATGAGTCTAACAACATTGCCAATGTCCTTTTGGGGTTATGCTCTAGAGTCTGCTGCACGCATTCTCAATATGGTTCCAACCAAGAAGGTAGACAAGACACCATACGAAATATGGCATGGGAAGGTCCCTAAATTGTCGTACTTGAGAGTCTGGGGTTGTGAGGCTCTCGTGAAACGAGACACACCTAACAAACTTGAGCCCAGAGCTATCAAGTGTATCTTTGTAGGATACCTAAAGGAAACGATGGGTTACTATTTCTACTACCCACCCGAGAACAAAATATTTGTTGCCCGGAATGCTGAGTTTCTTGAGAACCGTCTCATTTCACAAGAAGCAAGTGGGAGAAATGTAGACCTTGATGAAATTCAAGAGGAAGATGCACAACCTTCTGGTAACACTAGTGAGCATCAAAATGAGATTGAACATGAAAATGTTGAACCTCATCAAGATGTTGCTCCCATTCGTAGATCCGCAAGGATACCTCAAGCACCTGAGCGATATGGTTTCTATGTCGATGCTGAGGAACATGAGTTAGGGGATCATGGTGAACCCGCTAACTATAGAGATGCATTATCGAGTCCTGAACACGATAAATGGATCGAAGCTATGAATGCGGAGATGCAATCCATGAAAGACAATGATGTCTGGGTCGAAGTCGACCTACCTCCTAACGCTAAAACCGTTGGGAGCAAGTGGCTCTTCAAAAAGAAGACCGACATGGATGGAAATATACACACCTACAAAGCTCGTCTGGTAGCAAAAGGTTTCACTCAAACCTACGGGGTTGACTATGAAGAAACCTTCTCACCTGTTGCAGACGTTAAAGCTGTTAGGATTCTTATAGCCATAGCAGCCTACTATGACTATGAGATTTGGCAAATGGATGTCAAGACAGCCTTCTAGAACGGCCACCTGAACGAAGACGTTTATATGGTGCAACACGAGGGCTTCGTGAATCCTAAACATCCAACTAAAGTATGCAAGCTTCAAAGATCCATTTATGGATTAAAGCAAGCATCTAGAAGTTGGAATAAGAGATTTGACGATGAAATCAACAAGATTGGTTTCACTCAAAATTCTGATGAGCCATGTGTATACATGAAAACTAGTGGAAGTATGGTCGTATTTCTAGTCTTATATGTCGACGACATATTACTTATGGGAAACAACGTTCCAATGCTACAAGATGTAAAATCCTGGCTTGGAAGTTGCTTTGCCATGAAAGATCTAGGAGAAGCCTCGTACATACTTGGAGTCAAGATCTATCGGGATAGATCAAAATGATTAATCGGCTTATGTCAAAGTGCATACATTGACAAAATCCTGAAGCGATTTAGAATGCAAGATTCCAAACGTGGAAATCTTCCAATGCAACCAAATACAGTATTGAGTAAATCTCAAGGACCCTCTACACCTGATGAGGTGAAGAGGATGAAGGGAATCCCGTATGCTTCGGCTGTGGGATCCATAATGTATGCGGTTAGATGCACTAGACCTGATGTAGCGTTCTCTCAGAACCTAACGAGTAGATTTCAACAGGATCCAGGAAAATGTCACTGGACTGCTGTTAAGAACATATTAAAGTATTTACGAAATACTAAAGATATGTTTCTTGTCTATGGTGGTGATGTCAAGCGTGAGCTCGGTGTTACTTGTTACACTGATGCAGGCTGGGAGATGGATCGTGATGACACCAAATCCCAAACGGGATATGTTTTCATCATGAACGGAGGTGTTGTTGACTGGAAGAGTGCCAAACAAAGCACTATCGCGATGTCCTCTACAGAAGCTGCATACATAGCTGCTTCTGAAGCTGCAATGGAGGCGATTTGGATACGTAAATTCATTTCTGGGCTTGGCGTTGTCCCCAGCAATGAACGACCTATGGATATGTACTGTGACAATACAGGTGCCATTATCATAGCCAACGAACCTGGTGTTCAAAAGGGTGCCAAACATTTTCGTCAGAAAGTTCACTACATTCGAGAAGTAATCGAAAGTGGTGATATTCGTCTTCTCAAAGTTCACACAGATGACAACATAGCTGATCCTTTTACTAAACCAATGCCTTGTGCCAAGCATATTGAACATGCTAGGAGCATTGGACTTAGACCAGCTAGTAGTCTCATGTAGATCTGTATTTTTAGTATTTGAATAATTGGAACGTTAAACAGTTTATATTTATAATGAATTGATGTACTGGTTATGATCGTTTTCATTTCATATCAACTGTGTTCTATATTTGCATGTTTAATCCATGAATAATTTATTTATTCTAAAATTATCCATTGTCGGTTGACGATACGGGAGTATCATCAAATTAAGGCAAATGTGAGCGTGTTGGTGATTTATTTGCCAAACTCACATGTTGTTCATTGTGATGAACATTGGATTGACCCAACCTACGAGAATTCACTACATGGATCGTCGTCAATAGTGAATCTCGCAAGAGGT
The DNA here is from genome assembly GCA_021014915.2 of Artemisia tridentata subsp. tridentata. Taxonomy (NCBI): domain Eukaryota; kingdom Viridiplantae; phylum Streptophyta; class Magnoliopsida; order Asterales; family Asteraceae; genus Artemisia; species Artemisia tridentata. The sequence goes on from CP139505.1 coordinate 380,970,178, forward strand.
TTTGTCTCTTATCCTTAGACTTGAGATGCAAGCAGGTCTTGCATGTGTGGAATTTCATTCCTTGATATGGTTAAACGCTGTCCTGAATAAGGTAGTTATAAAGGCCATTATCAGGAGTGATATGAAGCATGTGAATGACACGTGTAGTCAAAACAGGATTTGTTCCTCCACATGTTATGGAGTTAGATACTATTGGGCCCCTCGATGAATTGAACAGATGTTTGTATGGCCGTACCCAAATGAGATTAAGATGAATCTTAATTCACTTGGTAATCTTGTTCAATATCCGTATCGAGAAACATAATAGTTGAACTTTTAGAATGACTTTTGATCCATGTCTATTGTTCAACACGGTATCTGAAACAAAAGGATAGATGACATGTAAACCATCTATAATGAGACGTTTAAGAAACTAACCTCACATATTTCTGGGGGCAGTGACGTGTTGCTAGACGCTAACCATTGCTTGTATAATTACTTGACTATTATGACGTCGCAAGTGGGAGCTGTTGGAGTATGCTCATGTCATAATTACTAATTATATGGCTAGATATATGTGAGCCTATGGGGTCACACACATATACACTGAGGTGCCACTTTATATATCGTGATTATCGTATTTACGATATATAAACAACCGTACGTAACTAGGAACCACTATTGGGCTTCTAATGACTAAGTAATGGACTTATTCTATTGGACTTGAAAACAAAATGAGAAGCCCATTTTGAGCCCAATAGGGGCCGGCCACTCTATGTCTTTTGGAAGGGATTTGAATTGTTATTAGGTTAAAAATTAAAAAGGCAAATCTATCTCCTATAATTAAGCTAACCAAAAACAATATCCCTTTCCTCTCTCAATATAGTGTACGGCACAAATTGAAAACCAAACTAGGGTTTTTATTTTTTCATCATTCACTCTTGTATCTTGTTCATTCAAGGGTGTTTGATTGGTTACGGGTTGAAGGACTAGCATCCATTGGCGTACGGTGACGTGTAGTGTGTTTCACACTTAGAGGAGATCAACCTTATTGATCTCTTGGGTTTCTTGATCAAGTCGTGGGTTATAGTGTTGTTGGTGACTCCCGGATCACGCTACAAATGTATAACTTATGTGTTTATTTTATTTGATTGATCATATGGCACTATGGATCCTTGTATGGTGATGTTTTCCGCTGCGTGTATTTATTTGAAATGTTTTTATATTGCTACATCACCTATACATTCTGATTCATACTCCTCTATAGATGACGAAACCTTAAAAGTAGAATATAACAAACTGTGTGACGTTACTTTAAAAATCATAAACAAAAACAAATTTTTGAAAACAAAGACAACACTTTTGGAAAATGAAGTATTTTGGCTTAAAGAAAAAGCAATATGAATTGAAAAAGGTAAAGGTAGTAAAGAAACGTGTGTTTCTTGTCAAGAACTAAAACTTGAATTAGAAACCTTAAGATCCACACAGGAAGATTTAATCAAACAAAATTCAAAGTTTAAAAAGTTTGATAAAAACATAAGTTGTGCAGATGAAATAATGAAAATGCAAAAACTACCTCATGATAAAACAGGACTAGGCTTTATGAAACTAGGAACCTTAAGTGACCATAAGGAACAGACTGTGAATAAAACTGATTCAACCAAGTTAGACACTCACGGATCCGACGGATCCATAAATTTGGATCCGCCAGTTGTACCCAAGGGATCCGCGGGTACTGAGGCTGAACAGAAGGTTCACAAAGTCAATCGTTCCGAGTTTGTTAAAGTTACTAGAAAACCTAACAGTAATATAATGAATAATAAACACAAACCAGCAGTATCTTTAGGAAGAGGTCAAGCTAGAAATGAATATAGAATTAAAACGGATCAACAGAGACCTCAAATGAGTTTTCCCAAACACCCCTTTCCAAAGAGTATAGTTAATCCACAACACACTTATCAAAATAATTGGAACCAAAACATGCCTAGAAACTTTCATGGCCCTAATTATATGCCATGGAACAATTGTCCACCATTTCCGTACATAAACCATGATAATGTCATGTTTAACCCAAACGGACCCATGAGATATTGGGGACCAAATGCTTGAGTATTTTATGAACTTAGGTATGCTTGAAAGTTGATCTTGAACCTGATGAGTGGATCAAAGATAGTGGGTGCTCAAGACACATGACGGGAAACAAAAATCTTTTCTCAACCTACCAAGTGTATGACGGAGGTAATGTCACATTCGGTAGCAAGCTTAAAAGTAAAATCATCGGAAAAGGTACAATCTCTCATGACTCTCTATCTATTGATGATGTTGCTCATGTAGATAATTTAGGATTTAATTTACTTAGTATAAGTCAATTATGCCGCAAAAAGTATAACGTCCTTTTCAGTGAAAATGGAAGTAAAATACTTAAAGATGGCATAACCGTAGGAAAAGGTGTTTTAAAGAATAATGTCTATGTTATGAAATTAGATAAAACACCTAAAGATAAGTTATGTCTTACCTCCTTGGACGAAAACTCAACTCTATGGCATCGACGCTTAGGTCATGCAAATATGAGGCTTATTCAATCCTTGTCATCCAAAGAACTCGTTAGGAACCTACCCAAGTTGAAATATGACCAACACTTTTGTGATGCTTGCAAAATTGGGAAACAAGTACATAATAGCCATAAGGGTAAAAACTTGGTATCTACATCTTGATGCCTAGAATTATTACATATGGATTTGTTTGGCCCGTCGGCTATACAAAGTTATGGAGGAAATTTTTACACTTTAGTTATAGTAGACGATTACTCTAGATATACATGGACAAAATTTTTGAAAACTAAAAATGAGGCATTCGATAAATTTGAAATTCTAAGCAAGAAAATTCAAAATCAAATAGGAAGTAACATAGTATCTATTAGAACTGACCATGGTCGAGAATTTGACAATGAAATCCAATTTGGAAATTTTTGTGACAATAATGGAATAACTCATAATTTCTCGGCTCCTCATACACCTCAATCAAATGGTGTAGTAGAACGTAAAAATAGAACAATTCAATAAATGAGTAGAACCATGTTAAATGAACAAAACATACCTCAAAAGTTTTGGTGTCACGCTGTAGATACTTCCACATATATCCTAAATAGAGTTTTAATTAGACCATTTTTAAATAAAACCCCCTATGAAATTTATCAAGGCAAAAAGCCTACATTAGGCTATTTTAGAGTTTTTGGAAGCAAGTGCTTCATTGTAAAACCCCGAAATTTATATAATCCGAAGAGACTAAAATACCCTCTGAATTTGAACTCTTAATAACTTATAACATTATATAAGTATCATCATTCGTAACTTAATCTAAGTATCCGACACGACAATATTTGAACATATGAATATATTACGAATCTAAAACTTATGATATATACAAGTAAAATACGGTTACACATTTTAAGTAACTAGTCGATATGTTATGCTCATACACTCATAATTGTCGGTCCATGTTATTAGTTAAGAAAAGCATTAAACATGTTGGGCCCTAACCCAAAATAAACCCATTCAATTCCATTGTTGGCCCATCCAAAACAATGCTCGGTCCATCTCTTATGTGTATATACCGAACCCTATACTCCTTATCCCAGATCACGTACAAAAAAAATAAGAAGAAACCCTAAACCAAAACTCTCGGCTGCTTCTTCTTGTGCCTGCTGCTGCCGATCAAGAAACCACCAAAAGGAAGGTTTCAATCTCGTCTTTGGTTTGTGTTCGTCATCATCAAGGTAATCCATAATCATAATAAAGCTCCATTCGAATATTGTGAACCAAAAACTAATCAAAAGTCCATATGTCCTTGCGTTTCTGCTGCTGTACGATCAGGACAGGAGAAGGAGAAGGAATATCGTGGTGATTCCATCTTGTGTTGTTCGTGTCCTTGTGTTTGATCTTCGAGGGTATCGTATCATCCTCCTTTTGACTCTCAAATTCGTTTTCCTTGATGTGGTGGTCTTGTAAAACGCATATGATAATAAGAAAATGTGTCACATAAAATATTAAACGAAAACCCTAAAAAAAAAAACTAAGATATAGAAATCGAACCATATGTATATGATGTGTTTAATTGTTTTGGTTATGATAGGAACTGTATAAATTCGACCTAAACATGAATGAACTCATCCAAAAACGTTTTATGGCAATACCTAATGATTGGAATGAATAAAATATAACTATATGCATGAAACCAGAAAAACTGCTACTGATCCAGAATTTTATCCGACTTTAAACGCATGTAATAAATTGTTAACGAAATGTTTTTGGGAAACTTTTGAGCCTAGAATGTAGTACTATGAAATAGCTACCTGTAGAAATTTAGTTTGTAATTTTTAGAGGCTTAGAAGGTTACTTTTTGATTTTTAGAAAATTATGTGTCTGGTCGGATTTGTGAGTCTGGAAAATCAGTCCGGGTTTTCCATTTTTAATTTTCAAACCGTGTAGAGTTAGAAGGTGTCCTTTGATCTGGGTAATATTCAGGGTGTATATGACTTCCTGGAATTTTTATAGATTTTTGTGAAATTTTCTTAAAAGGTTTATAACTGGTAACTTTTCGTATGTTAAAATTACTCAGAAATCTGGACGTGTTGTGAAAGTGGATTTTTAATACATATCTATACCACATAATAAAATCTGGAAAAATTTGATAAAATAGTTTAGACATGTGAGCACCTATGGGAATTTTTGAGGATTTTAATACTGAGTTCTTATACGATTTATAAATTATGGAAAACATGACAAATACACACTAAAAACTGTGTGATATTACAAAAGTGTAAAATTGTGAACTAAAGGGTGCGATGTGTTTATTATGTAACCTTAAGGGTATAAATGGATATTTTGATAAAATCAAAGGTCATAACTTATAAAATCTGTAACTTGATGATATTTTCATATTATACCCTAAACTTATGATAATTACATATTGAACCCCTAAAGTTATGATAACTACTATATGACACTAAAACTTGTGAATGACATTATGAATCATAAGCTAAGAATATGATCATCTCTAATCTTTTAAATTGAAATACGAGAACGTTAATGATCAAAGCTCCTTAATATGAAATGAGAACAAACATGAAACCATATGATTATACGAACTTAAGAGAACTTATGTTTATTTGTAGATCGGGTGAAGAGGGAGTGATCTCCTACTTGATTTGATTTTCATTTCTTGCTTGCGTATTTCGTTAAGGTACAGATATTCTGCTTCTTTGATAAGAGGCCTTCATTCTCTTATTATGACTTCGATTATTGAACCACCATGATATTGAACCTTTTATGATTATGAACCTTTCATTCATGAACCTTTGCTTATGAACCTTGACCATGAACCTTTGCTTATGAACCCTTGCTTATGAACCATGATTATGAACCCATGATTATGAACTTATGAAACATGATATTGACCTATGCAAGTAAACTTAAAACATGATCCATGATACTTGACCTTTACCCTCAGTTTGATACTACGAGCCACTCACTAGGCATGAGGGTTTCATGTCCATGTCAGTCGATGCACCGATGGCATGACTCTAGGGCAGGAGAGTGATGACCTGTCCCGTCCCTGCATGTTATGTTTATGATTCATGTTTACGTAGAGGCAGATTATGGCCACCTGGGGCGTATGGATGCATCCTAGATTTGTTCATGTTCATGTTATGTTATGTTATTCATGGTGACTGATGGTGTGTGCGATACACGTCTTTCACACTCTGGGAGCTAGCTACTCCAACCCATGATTGAGGACACCCCTCATATTTACAGGATACCCATGATTGAGGACACCCCTCATATTTACAGGATACCCATGATTGAGGACACCCCTCATATTCACAGGATACTAAGAGGTCTCCCCTCTGCATGTGTACGATTATGATTATGATTATGATTCATGTTATGTTATGGGCTCGTAGTGGATTTCTGACTCCCTTTACCATGTACCCTTTCACCTTTCCTTATGATACCATGTACTCTTACCTTTCATCGTGATATCATGTATTCATGCTTCTATTCCCTTTTTACTCATGTTATTATTCATTATGCTATTGCTTGTTACGTTATATCTGTTCACTGGGCTTTTTAAGCTCAGCCGCACGTTTTCTTTTCGTGTGCGGCAGGTTTTAGTTGGAAGCTGGGTAAGAGTGAAGAGACTTTGGACATAGAAGAATTTGAGTAGAAGCCATTAGAAAGATTGTATTTGTATACTTAGTGTTAGCTTTTGACTTCCCTTTGTAACATGGTGTATTTCAAGATTTCAGTTGTAACCTTTGAGAATCTTTGTATTACTATTGATTGTATGCTTTGTTTAATCTGATATGAAACCATTAGTGTGATACTTCTACCCTTGCCGGGTTGGGGTGTTACAATTATGGTATCAGAGAGACAGGCTGCGATTCGTAATACATTTACCCTTGGCCTGTGTAAGTAGGACCACTAAGTTTCCCTGTAAGCGCTCATAAGATAACCTGTAAGATTTACTTTAAGATCTCCCTATAGGAACCTAAATTTGACCAGTGAGGAATGGGTAGACTAAGACATATATGTGAGTATCATTTGCTTTCGCATCACTCTGATTCGTGCCCTTGCCTGTAGTTAAGCCTCATCAGAACTTTTCAGGAGTTAGAAGTTTTGCAACTTAAGCTTAGTAACCAAGTCAGTTTGGAATACCTCGGAAAACCCACCTGGATACCTTACACCATGTAAGTTTCATTTTCAGATTTTGACATCCACACCCGATTTGTTTGATAAGCTGTTTAACACCTTTCCGACCATGTCGTAAGCCATTCAATCATAATGTGTTCGACACATTTTGTGAATTCATTGCTTATGCTGAATGCGAATGTATCGTCCGATACTACTTAACTTTGCATAAATCCGTTACTACTCCTATGAGGATTCTGGTAATTATTAACCATGGATATAGGAAGTTATGTTCCTTTCCTTTGAATGACGAATCTTGTTCTGCCAACCATTTCCTTTAGAAGGATATGATGCTATGTTACCTCTGTATGAATTTGTTAACTGAGCATGATGATGCTAATAACGGATATTCTGTACATCTCACTTTTGACAAATATACGATGTTCGTATTGCTGATAATACACATCCTACTTACTGCTTATGCTAAGAAGCTGAACAAATCCCCACACTTGAATCATTCGTTTATCCATCTCAACACTTTTATTGAAACATGTGCTGGATTTCGATATATGAACTATCCGTCTGATTCGATGACTGTATTCGTTCTATGAATCTTTTGATCTTGACATGTCTTATTGTGTGGTCTCTTATGTATGGACTAGATGACTATTTGTAAAGCTACCATAGACTACCGTATCTGAAATGTGATCTTAACAATTTATCTTACCCTATTTCGTTATGATGAATCTCTACACCTGAATCTGCTAAAGTTTTGCCACTATGGAAGCACCAACCCTGAACTCATATGATTATCAATTTTCCTGACAACCATTACTATTCACCCTTGGAAAGTTCCGCCATTGGAAATATTCCGTTGTACGAAGATTTTCTGGTATTTCAGGTGTAATATGAATTTTGCTCACCTCAGTGATTCTCTTGAAGTACTCTTGTTGGTCTATGAAGATGAAGTACGTGACGACGTATCGACTATTGTGCACCTAACCGTACCACTATCAGTAATCGTTATCCGTTTTCGCACATCAATGATTGATTTGGTCTTTCTTTTGAAACTTCGTATCTCGTTGCATCGTGCTAAATTTGAAGGGCTGAAGCAGCAACCACAAGAACTTCTAAGAAGGGGGTTAACTAACCGAGAGTAACCTTTGTGAAGTAGTTCAGTCTTACTTTGAAGAAGAAGGAAGGCGACATGAGGTGTATGTGAAAGTTTTTCCCCTAAACGATTTCAGAGACGGTCCTCACGCTCGTTATAACCTTATGAGTTTGAGTGATGCCAATAGTATTGGCAAAAATGATCATGTCTTCGTGTGTTTTGGACAAATTGTCATAGTATGACATTGTGTTATGTTCAGAGAACGAAAGAAGAACATAGAGATTATTGGCAGGATGAGCCTTTGTTCTAGAAGAGAAATTCGTTTGACGTTCAGAACTCTTAGTAGGCATCACTACCCTATATAATGTGAAGACAGAGTTTCACACAGAAAGGATCAAGATCGAAAGCAATTATCAGCGTTAGAAACCTGGTGGGAGAATAGTAGAAGATGGTTGCGACAAGTGTACCTTAGAAGAAGCACCTAAGAAGAAGAGAGGAACTGGATAGTACTCGACTACACATCATGCAACACGTGAAGATTGCAACTCGGGCATCAAGACAACCAGATCGTATTAGGTGAATCGTTCAACACATACCTGGAGCTATGTTGGAAGACCTGTCGAAGATGCGCAGTCTTGCTTCTCTATTCATTTTAGTTGTACTAAGATGAATTGAGAGCAGAAGCAGACTTGCGGATGGAGGGATGCACGATGAATCTTGTCAGAGACTGCCGCTACGACATCACCATATCAAGAAGAGTTGCTGAAGGCTTGAGGAATCAGACTCAAGTTTGTAATTCCTTTTCACCATGGGATAAGATGGACAAACATAGATGAACCACTCCAACTTGGAAGAAATTTTGAAATTTAGTATTTGAATTGACGAATTTTGAAGTGGACATTTGCGTTTAGACGAGGTGATCCTGTGAATGATGAAGCTATCGATGACGTAATTTGTTTTTCCCTCAACCTACTTAAATACCGTTACCTGATAATGAAGTCCTTTAAATAATTTGGGTTTCTCTGTTAGAAATTTCGTCCTATGTCACTCTGCATTTGTTGAGTAACGAGTTATGTGGAATTTTGACGAATTATGGAAGGGACTTTGTGATTTATGTTTCAGAAAGGACGGATGTTGAAGTAACCACTGATATTGGCTGAGTTGATAAGTTATGAAGTATTGACGCTATTAACGACGTACCTGAATTCTGATGGACATTTTCGGATTTCCGTTACTCTTCGAGTAATTTCGTTCTCTTAGTTATGATGTTTGATTTTAGTGACCTCTGAGACGGTAGGTGGACTAGGTGGATTTAGATAAGTTATGTTAATCACGACTTGAGATAAAGTATGACCATCGTGAGGGCATATTTATATGATGCAAGTATTATGACGTCTGGCCAGCGTGATAATACTTACATCATATAACGTGCACTCTTTGTGGGCATAGGATATTTCGAGAAGTGCCTTAGAAGCCTTAGAATTTCTGATATCTGTTTGAGATCATCCGCGTTTAGTGAGATTTTAGATTTATTCTAACTATATGATTGATCCGCTGTCTTTGATATACGATTTGATACATTTGATGATTCGTCACGCGCTTCGTTGACCGATGGAACGTTCCTTAGTTCGATCGGTATCTGCTTGGAATTTATGAGTTCTTCTATAGTGGTGCACTAGTTCCCTTTTCGTTAAGAATCTGGACTGAGTTGATGAGATTTTACTCTTTAGTAACATGTTCGTGTTGCTTTCGAACATGGATGTTTCTTGTATCTCTATGTGAGATTTAAATCGTTATCCGTTGCATTGATGTTTCGTATTCCTTGGAACTAATTAGTTATGATTACGAGAGCCTAGGGCTTTTCTATGATTTTGATCAGGTTGGCGAGGTATCTCATCGCTTGGCGATACCTTCCCATTTATTCTTCGTATACGATGTATTCCATGTGTCACTTCTTCGTAAGTATGATTATCATCCGCTTCACGTTGTGTCTTGCCGTTCGATCAGATTCGGGAAGGCCTTTCTTATAGTGAAGAACCTGAGGCTATTTTGGAGCGTCAGGAAAGAGTCATGAGAACTAAAACCATTCCGTTCGTAAAGATTCTTTGGAAGAACCATCCTGAGAGCGAGACTACTTGGGAAACCGAAGAGTCAATACGATCCGATTATCCGAATTTTTTTTTTTTTTTTTTTTTTTTTTTTTTTTTTTTTTTTTTTGATTTGGTACGTATTCATTTCGTTATTGTTTTCGATTTCGCAATTCATTTCGACTTCGCACTTCAATTTTCGAGGACGAAAATTTTTTTTAAGAGGGGAAGAGTTGTAAAACCCCGAAATTTATATAATCCGAAGAGACTAAAATACCCTCTGAATTTGAACTTTTAATAACTTATAACATTATATAAGTATCATCATTCGTAACTTAATCTAAGTATCCGACACGACAATATTTGAACATATGAATATATTACGAATCTAAAACTTATGATATATACAAGTAAAATACGGTTACACATTTTAAGTAACTAGTCGATATGTTATGCTCATACACTCATAATTGTCGGTCCATGTTATTAGTTAAGAAAAGCATTAAACATGTTGGGCCCTAACCCAAAATAAACCCATTCAATTCCATTGTTGGCCCATCCAAAACAATGCTCGGTCCATCTCTTATGTGTATATACCGAACCCTATACTCCTTATCCCAGATCACGTACAAAAAAAATAAGAAGAAACCCTAAACCAAAACTCTCGGCTGCTTCTTCTTGTGCCTGCTGCTGCCGATCAAGAAACCACCAAAAGGAAGGTTTCAATCTCGTCTTTGGTTTGTGTTCGTCATCATCAAGGTAATCCATAATCATAATAAAGCTCCATTCGAATATTGTGAACCAAAAACTAATCAAAAGTCCATATGTCCTTGCGTTTCTGCTGCTGTACGATCAGGACAGGAGAAGGAGAAGGAATATCGTGGTGATTCCATCTTGTGTTGTTCGTGTCCTTGTGTTTGATCTTCGAGGGTATCGTATCATCCTCCTTTTGACTCTCAAATTCGTTTTCCTTGATGTGGTGGTCTTGTAAAACGCATATGATAATAAGAAAATGTGTCACATAAAATATTAAACGAAAACCCTAAAAAAAAAAACTAAGATATAGAAATCGAACCATATGTATATGATGTGTTTAATTGTTTTGGTTATGATAGGAACTGTATAAATTCGACCTAAACATGAATGAACTCATCCAAAAACGTTTTATGGCAATACCTAATGATTGGAATGAATAAAATATAACTATATGCATGAAACCAGAAAAACTGCTACTGATCCAGAATTTTATCCGACTTTAAACGCATGTAATAAATTGTTAACGAAATGTTTTTGGGAAACTTTTGAGCCTAGAATGTAGTACTATGAAATAGCTACCTGTAGAAATTTATTTTGTAATTTTTAGAGGCTTAGAAGGTTACTTTTTGATTTTTAGAAAATTATGTGTCTGGTCGGATTTGTGAGTCTGGAAAATCAGTCCGGGTTTTCCATTTTTAATTTTCAAACCGTGTAGAGTTAGAAGGTGTCCTTTGATCTGGGTAATATTAAGGGTGTATATGACTTCCTGGAATTTTTATAGATTTTTGTGAAATTTTCTTAAAAGTTTTATAACTGGTAACTTTTCGTATGTTAAAATTACTCAGAAATCTGGACGTGTTGTGAAAGTGGATTTTTAATACATATCTATACCACATAATAAAATCTGGAAAAATTTGATAAAATAGTTTAGACATGTGAGCACCTATGGGAATTTTTGAGGATTTTAATACTGAGTTCTTATACGATTTATAAATTATGGAAAACATGACAAATACACACTAAAAACTGTGTGATATTACAAAAGTGTAAAATTGTGAACTAAAGGGTGCGATGTGTTTATTATGTAACCTTAAGGGTATAAATGGATATTTTGATAAAATCAAAGGTCATAACTTATAAAATCTGTAACTTGATGATATTTTCATATTATACCCTAAACTTATGATAATTACATATTGAACCCCTAAAGTTATGATAACTACTATATGACACTAAAACTTGTGAATGACATTATGAATCATAAGCTAAGAATATGATCATCTCTAATCTTTTAAATTGAAATACGAGAACGTTAATGATCAAAGCTCCTTAATATGAAATGAGAACAAACATGAAACCATATGATTATACGAACTTAAGAGAACTTATGTTTATTTGTAGATCGGGTGAAGAGGGAGTGATCTCCTACTTGATTTGATTTTCATTTCTTGCTTGCGTATTTCGTTAAGGTACAGATATTCTGCTTCTTTGATAAGAGGCCTTCACTCTCTTGTTATGACCTCGATTATTGAACCACCATGATATTGAACCTTTTATGATTATGAACCTTTCATTCATGAACCTTTGCTTATGAACCTTGACCATGAACCTTTGCTTATGAACCCTTGCTTATGAACCATGATTATGAACCCATGATTATGAACTTATGAAACATGATATTGACCTATGCAAGTAAACTAAAACATGATCCATGATACTTGACCTTTACCCTCAGTTTGATACTACGAGCCACTCACTAGGCATGAGGGTTTCATGTCCATGTCAGTCGATGCACCGATGGCATGACTCTAGGGCAGGAGAGTGATGACCTGTCCCGTCCCTGCATGTTATGTTTATGATTCATGTTTACGTAGAGGCAGATTATGGCCACCTGGGGCGTATGGATGCATCCTAGATTTGTTCATGTTCATGTTATGTTATGTTATTCATGGTGACTGATGGTGTGTGCGATACACGTCTTTCACACTCTGGGAGCTAGCTACTCCAACCCATGATTGAGGACACCCCTCATATTTACAGGATACCCATGATTGAGGACACCCCTCATATTTACAGGATACCCATGATTGAGGACACCCCTCATATTCACAGGATACTAAGAGGTCTCCCCTCTGCATGTGTACGATTATGATTATGATTATGATTCATGTTATGTTATGGGCTCGTAGTGGATTTCTGACTCCCTTTACCATGTACCCTTTCACCTTTCCTTATGATACCATGTACTCTTACCTTTCATCGTGATATCATGTATTCATGCTTCTATTCCCTTTTTACTCATGTTATTATTCATTATGCTATTGCTTGTTACGTTATATCTGTTCACTGGGCTTTTTAAGCTCAGCCGCACGTTTTCTTTTCGTGTGCGGCAGGTTTTAGTTGGAAGCTGGGTAAGAGTGAAGAGACTTTGGACATAGAAGAATTTGAGTAGAAGCCATTAGAAAGATTGTATTTGTATACTTAGTGTTAGCTTTTGACTTCCCTTTGTAACATGGTGTATTTCAAGATTTCAGTTGTAACCTTTGAGAATCTTTGTATTACTATTGATTGTATGCTTTGTTTAATCTGATATGAAACCATTAGTGTGATACTTCTACCCTTGCCGGGTTGGGGTGTTACATTCATTTTAAACACTAAGGATTATCTCACCAAGTTCGACCCAAAGTCGTATGAAGGTGTATTTCTTGGGTACTCACAAAACAGTAAAGCATACACAGTATTAAACAAGGAAACATCAAGAGTCGAGGAATCATTGAACGTAACATTCAACGAAAGTCCACCTCCCTCTAAGACATCACCTTTGGTAGATGATGACTTAGTTGAAAATCAAATGGCTAAAGATATAGAAAACATTGAAAATGACAATGAACATGTAAAAGGAGAGATAGTCAATATCAAAGAAACAAAAAGTCATCCATTAGAAAACGTCATAGGAAAACTTAATGAAAGAACATTAAGATCCAAAGCTCAAAATGAAAGTAATTATTTTTGTTTTATTTCTACTGTTGAGCCTAAAAATATAAACGAGGCAATAAAAGATGAATGTTGGGTAATTGCTATGCAAGAAGAACTAAATCAATTTATTAGAAATGATGTTTGGACATTGGTCCCTCCACCTAAAAACCAAACCATAATCGGCACCAAATGGGTCTTTAGAAATAAAATGGATGAAAATGGTATTGTATCTAGAAATAAAGCTAGGCTAGTAGCTCAATGCTACAATCAACAAGAAGGTATAGGTTACGATGAAACTTTTGCACCCGTAGCTAGACTTGAGTCTATTAGGATATTACTTGCATATGCATGTGCACATGATTTTAAGCTATTTCAAATGAATGTCAAAAGTGCTTTCTTAAATGGTTTTATAAATGAAGAAGTATATGTTGCACAACCTCCCGGCTTTGCCGACTTTGAAAAACCAAATTATGTTTTCAAACTTAAGAAAGCTTTATACGGACTTAAGCAAGCACCAAAGGCTTGGTATGATCGACTTAAGACCTTCCTAGTTGACCATAAGTATACCATGGGCCTAGTAGATAATACTCTCTTCACCAAGAAAAAGGGATCACATATTATCATTGTCCAGATATATGTGGATGACATTATATTCGGTTCAACTTGTCAAGAGTTATGCAACGATTTCTCAAAAATCATGCATGACGAGTTTGAAATGAGTATGATGGGGGAACTAAACTTTTTCTTAGGTCTCCAAATAAAACAATTAGAAGATGGGATATTCTTCAACCAATCAAAGTATATCAAAGATATGCTTAAAAAGTTTGGTCTTGAAGACTCAAAACCCATGAAAACACCCATGTCCTCCGAAACCAAACTCACAAAGGATGAAGAAAATGAATCCGTAGATAGCACTAAATATAGAGGAATGATTGGTAGTTTACTCTATCTTACGGCTAGTAGGCCTGACATTATGTTTAGTGTTTGTCTATGTGCACGTTTTCAAGAAGATCCAAAAATGTCCCATCTTGAAGCCGTTAAACGGATATTTAGGTACATCAAAGGGACTAAATACTTAGGATTATGGTATCCCAAGGGAACGGGTGTAGAAACCATAGTGTATACCGACTCAGACCATGCCGTGGACTATGTTGATAGGAAAAGTACTAGCGGTATTTGTACTTTTGTAGGATTTTGTCCCACATCATGGTTCGCTAAGAAACAAACTGCCCTCGCAATCTCAACAACAGAGGCAGAGTATGTATCTGCAGGAAAGGCGTGTCAACAAGCACTATGGATGAAACAAGCTCTCGTTGACTATGGAATTGAACTCAACAACATTCCCATTCTTTGCGACAAACAAGGTGCTATTGATCTAAGCAAAAATCCAGTCCAACATGCTAGAACCAAACATATTGAAATACGCCATCATTTCCTTCGCGACAATGTACAGAAGGGAATCATCTCAATTGAGAAAGTTTCCTCAGAGGACAACATTGCCGATATTCTCACAAAACCTCTAAAACGAGAACCTTTCAACTATCTTAGACTTGGATTAGGATTAATGGAACCTAGTGATTAGGTAAAACATTAGTGTAAATATTAGTTTAACCAAACTCGACACTAAACCAAAAATTGCGTTCTGATCCGCGGAACCAATCGATAACAAAGGCGGATCCTTTGTTTTGGATCCGCCGGATCCGTCGCATGCACAGCCAAGTTTATTATTAAATAAACAAGAACAAGTACTATTCATTCCTCACTCCAAAACATATCACCCTACTGTATTCGACACACACTCAATCTCCATCACAATTTAGACCATTTTCCTCCACAAATTTGTGCTTCTAACACCACTGTAAGTATTCTTATCATGTTTATACTCCTGATCTGCGTCTAGGATTTCTATTTCATGCACAAAACCAAAACTTGGGGTATATGCATATTTCTTGAAAAATCATGAAGCATATTTACTGTATCATACTTAAAAACATGTTTTTCTTAGTTAGGAATTACATCTCATAGCACATTGTCTTAATTTAACAAAAACCCCATGAAAATTTTCTTACTAAAACCTTCTAACGACTAGGTAAAATGATTTTTTTTGAACATTGTTCATACAAATGCAAAAACGTTATCTTTTAGACATCACTTGCATAATGTCTCTTGAATGCTAAAGGGAATACATAATTAATATGTATTTTCGGGTACATTCAACCGTAGCTACATTGAAATAGGAGCGTTTGGGTTATCTCTCATTTTTAACACAAAACTTGCATAAACTAAATTTTCATGCATCAAAAAGGGTCGAGATAACCGCACCTCCACATTGTCCCCATGTAGGTACACACTAGAAATTTTATACTTACTTTGATCATTTCAACTAAAACTATGTAACTTTTGTACTTAGGAAAATCATGCCTCCCGCAACCAACTACGATCACAAAAGAACCGTTAACTACTTACCCGAAGTCCACAAAACCAAAGGTCTAACCAATGCCCAAATCGAAATTTTCAAAGCTTTAGAGAAAAAGTATGTCCATGAGGGTAGAGTCGTAGATTCCTCATTCTATGAAGGAACACAACTTAGGGAACACTTAGCCGCAATTCGATTTGATACTCTTTTAGATATAGATGAACAAATCATTCCTAGGTTCATTCTTGAGTTTTATGCTAGTGTAGGTCTCAGTTCAAGTGACCAAGGTTACTTAAGTCTTCACTTTACTCTAAATGGAAATCATATCAACATCCCTCTTGATCAATTTGGTGAGGTCTTGGGCATTCCAAATCAAGGGACATGTATTTACTCGGACAAATGGTCTTTAACTATCTTAGAATCCAATCTCGATAGGACGGCACCATATGTCACTCCTCTCGCATCAAAAGAAGTGCTTAGGGAACATCTCTTTATTCCTAAGAACAACCCCACAAGGATGTATCGTGGCCTCGAAGTTGCTAGAGACCAATTTGCCATGGAACTAAATGAACTCAAGCCCGAATTCAAGAAAATGGAAGAGGTCTTAAGGGCCAACGTCATGTGTATGGTAGGGAACCGTGATCACATAAATGCGTGCTTGTGTCATATGATGTTCAACATCTCAACTCGTCAACCTTTCAATCTTGCGTATTATGTTGCTAAAAGGATGTGTGACATTCCGATTCAAGGCAAGATTGCATTACCTTATGGAATGCTCTTGACTCGACTCTATCGAGCTTTTGCACCTGTCCGCCCAAATTCCTAAGGATTTGTCCCAGAATACACAGAGATCCCACACACTTTCGTTCCCTTAAGTAATTTTAGAGTATCGGTTGATAAGGGAAAACGTCCTCGTGCACCAACATCATCCTCATCATCTTCAATGAGTGAAGATGATGGTTTGCCAAATTCTAGGATTCCTCCACCCGAATACTTGAGCCATCTTCCTCCAATTCAAAATGAATCCGCTGAGTATCGCAACATTAAAGGAATGGTGAAGAATCTTGGTCGTTGGATGATGAAATTGCACAAAGGTATGAAGAAGTTGAAGAAGAAGCTTAGTTGAAGGAGTGTTTGGATTTGAACAATGTTAGACAGTGTGATGTTAAACTTGTATGTGTCTCGACTCTATCTGATAATACTTGTTATGTATGTGTAATAACTAACATTTGCAGGTAGATAACCCTCATGGTTATCAATTTTCCGGGTTATAGCCTATGTTTGGCATAACACCTAAAAAGGTAAGTTTCTAAGAACGGATTAATCTATGATCAATCGTATGTTAATATTATCATATTTAGTTGTTTTGCTATACATATTAGTTATTAAATAAGTTCTAGGAGAATTTTTGGGTTTTCGCCAAAAAACGCGAAATATGACAAGTCTTCTGTTTAGTTTTAGTATTAGGGACACGGATCCGGCGGATCCCAAAACTTGGCTCCGCCAAGGGTTATCGTTGGTTCCGCCATCCGCCAACCTGCGGATTTGGCGGATCCCATAATTTGGATCCGCATTTGATCCCATTTGGATCCACAGGTTCCACAATAAAATCCTTAAACTTTTTCGACTCATCTCGATTCTTAAATCTTAGCGTTTAGTCTTATTTAAGGAATAATTCACTGCTTATAAAACAACTTAGAACCATTTAGGAATTCTTAGAAACTTAGGAACAAAATTTCCCACCAAAATTTAAATTTTTAAATTTTAGGTGTGAGTTACCAAACTGATACAAAGAAGGAACCCTTTTTAGGGATCCGTCAAATCCGTAGAAACATCATATCATAAGATTTTCCACTATCTCCTTGTATTTACTGCAAATCCCCAACACATTACTCAACCCAAGCTCAATGGATTGACTTCCTTGATATGACCTGCACAAATTTTTGTTCCAAATCATTAGAAACCTACATTCTCTATAGGATTTACATCAAATCCATACACACAGACTCACAAACCTTCTGCCTATAAATTAGTACTTTAGGATCATCAATTTACATCACAACCATTTCTTCTCCTATACATCTTAGCTTTCATACTTCACCATGACCAAGTCAAACAACTCCTCCACATCTAAGCCACCAAAAAGGACAGCCCGTATTAGTGTGAAACCTTGTTGTCTCATCAACATCCACAATTCATCCTCAGAAGAATCATCACCACTAAACATATCCTCACCAATTGCTAATGAAAATTTCCTTACCTTGTCTACTCCAACTCCCTCACATGTAGTCATAAAAACACCACCTCCTACCATCACTCCAGTAGGAACCACACCACCACCCGCTCCATCACAGTATGAGAAATCTCAATCATCACCAAGCTCACCAAAACTCCAACCCATGGAACTCTTTAGGACACCACCAACATCTCCTCAGCCATATCTTGAAGAGTTAGAAGATCTTCCACCTACATCCACCAATCCTCCACCAATGAGTCTTGAAAACTTAGAACCCATGCTATTCCATCCTCTCCATCCGGAGATTCATGGTCCTCTATACCATGAAGCACCACAACATCATTCCCAAATACCACCACTATCAACAACTTCAACACTCATCGCCATAGATGAGGCAATGTGGAACAACATTCCTCAAACCCAAGAAGAGATAAGTGCGGAGTTAACACAACTCTATGCTTTCTCGGGTATGGTTGACCGTCGCCTTCATGAAGCCATGGACATTCAAAACATCCTAATGAACTCCCTCCAAACAACACCACCAACCAATGAACAACAACAACAACCATCCAACAACAACAACAACCAACCACCACCACCACAAAACTTGAAGCCTAGTCTTCCTCCCAGTTTTTCAAGTCATGATTGCGCACATTGTGAGAGAACATCTCACTTGGCCCAAAGGACCAACATTTTGGTCCATGAGCTTCAAAACGAGATGAGGTTCATCTTGAACCATGTTCTCGAGCGTCTCAATGCCATCTCTCATCCTCCTCAATAGGAGCTTTCTAGTCTAGTTGTTATGAACTTTTAGATTGTTGGTTTAGGACTTTTTATTTCTTTCTAGGATGTCTTTTTATTGTACTTGTAACATCATTTCATCATTGTGACTTTTGTCACAAAATTTTCAATATCTATGAATGTGATGTTTTATGCTTATGAGTGATCAACATATTGCATATTATCATTATCTTTGATAACTAACATCCTTATATAGCTTGTTGTACTCTTTATCATGATTGCTTTAGGTACAAATAATCATCAGACACTTACTTTGACTTTTTAAAAGTCAAAACTTATTAAAAGACTTGTTTGGAAGAACACTTCACATGCATTCTACTTCTTCATTGAAGTTATTCATCACTAACACTTCATTTGCAGCATATCATACCCTTCAAAAGTATACGTTGGTACTCGATTAATGGGGAGTATACATCGAGGGGGAGCATTTCATGATAATTTCATATTATAACCATTTGTTTTGTAGGTACATACATCATTTACTTGTTACTCCTTCTAGGGGGAGTATAAAACAAGGGGGAGCTTTAAAGTTCTCAAAATCATAATCCGCTATGCTACTCTTTTTGTTTCAAAAAAAAGGGGGAGAAAGGACTAAGTTTGCATTAACTGTGATTCATCACAGTACATACACTTTTACAAAACTATTCTTTAATAAACAAACTTAATATATATTTTTAAGAACTCATGCTATATTTATTCTCTTGCTCAAAAATATACCTTATGTTTTGTCATCAACAAAAAGGGGGAGATTGTTAATACAAATATCGTCCCAAAAACGTTATTTATATTTTTGATCTTTACTTAGTTTTGTTAATGACAATTACAAGGTATATCTTTTAGCAAATTATAAATACTAGCTTAAGTCTCTTAAGTACACATTTTACACTTCACAAAATAACCAAGAATTACAAGTTTGCTTATTTAGTAACTTGTTTCCTTAAAAGGAAACTTTAATTCTAAAAACATTCCATGATATCATTGCATACATCATATAAAATATCTTTGTTAGATTGTGATATATCTTGTTTAGATTTACAAGTTACATAGTTGACATTTGAGGATCTTGGATGATTTGGTAAGATATGGAAGATTTGGAAAGATACACCAAATCTATTAGCTGTCAACACCCACGGATCCAAGTCCAATGAAGGACGGATCCATATTGTGGGATCCGTGGGATCCGTCAGATGGATATCAGCTTGTCTATAAATAGCAAGCTGATCATTTGGCTTTCTCATCACTCATATAGCTTAAACACACATATTCATTCAGTACATATCTTACTAACATCATTCATACTTGCATTTCACTTTGATCTTCCTTTTTGTAGAAAAGAGATCAAGCTTTCAAGGATCTACAGAACCGTAATCCTTTAGTTTCATTACTGTGTGATATTGTAGTTTGTTTCACACATCATTATCTATCATTTGTAATCAGTGAGTGTGGTTAGTGTTTTAGTCCTCAAAACACAAAGAGAGTAGGGAGTGGTTGTACCCTTGTAAAGAACTCGACTTCTAGCTTAGTGTCGGTAAAATATATAGACGACGTCAAGTTGGTTCTGCCTTGTAAAATAACCAGGTGTTTAGCTTAGTACCAAAAAATGAAGTAAGCGACGTGTAAAGGTTTTCTCCGCCTAGAAAAGGAGTTTGTTTCTTAGTGAAGGATAAACTCTCGAGTTGGAAGCTCGGGGAGTGGAGTAGGGCAAGGAAGAGAGTCCTTGTAGCCGAACCACTATAAACAATTGTGTTATGTGGTTTGATCTTTCCTCTCTTTATCTTTTGTTTATATTGTGTGATTATTTGTTTGTGATTGTTTCCTTTGAATTAACATATAGTAACAAAGCAAATAAAACTCGAAAAACGGTAAAAACTATTCAACCCCCCTTCTAGTTTTCCACATATCAGAATGAGATCAATCACATTGGCGGCCAGCTTCTCGGCATCCGCAACATTAAACTCGCCCTCCGGAAACGGATCCGAGATGTCAGAATCATGATGCCTCCATGGCATAGCAAATGGGATCGCTCGTCTATCTATCAAAAAGAAGTTATGTTTCCAACCCTTCAAACCGGTCAGAATCTCCCAAAAACAAACCCTCTTCTCCTTGCCACTCCTTTTCTCAAAAGAGAACCAATGCCCTTGCTTACTCAACTTATAGAAGGCTCGGAATAGAGAAGTGGTGGGAACGACTTCCAAGCTTCGGCTATACACCTCAAAAAGGGTAGCGCGATGCAAACCTAGCGGAACCAACTGAGAAATATGTACTTTGTAATATTTGATGATGTCTAACAAAAAAGTAGAGAAGGGCACGCTAAGACCACCCTCGTAAAAATACTCCACATACAAACCGATGGCATCATCCGGCAATTCATCCATCGTCATGTTCGGCGGAGGTAACCTCGGATGCAGATCCGCGGGAATGCCCACGTCCATCGTCACCATATACAACTCTCCTTCGTCCATTTTGGAGGGGTATTTTTGAATGTCGAACTTGGGAAGGAATCCCCCAACCTCTTGGGTATCCTCCTCATGAATTGAAAGGGGAGAGGCCGACATAGTTAATCCGAGGGGAATTGGTATGTAATTGGATAGCAAAGATAATTCGAAGTATTGACAGTCCGGAACGCACCTTTCGAACCGAATGACAAAACAAGATCAATCGGGTTAACAGAAATCACTCGGATCAGCTAGAAAAACTCGCTCGAAAAAAAGTGTTGCGGAAAGTTTGTCAGAGCAGAAAGTTATAGTGGTAAAAAAAGGGTAGAAATGACGCTATTTATAGGCAAAAAGGAAGAATATGAAACGACGTGCCTTGTCAGCTGGTGATGTGGCACCTCCTCACCCATACGATGCGTACACGCACACGTGTTGGCATCTGAGAACCTCAGTAAAAATAACGGCTATTCTTAAAAAGAGGTAATAATGATTTTTGGCAGTTTGCGCGTCAAACTCACTCATCGGATACCGATGGGTCAAGCCTCTCGGAAATGGTAAAATGGGACATCAAAATTTTCAAAGTATCACAATATCGGTGAAACCGATACCATGATACTGGGGGGGACATGTTGACGTATGTGTCCGGACGGACTAACTTGTTCGGCCATCCGGACGGTATAAAATCGTCCGGTAAAGACCGGAAGGTACCTAGCTCCTCCGGCCAACACGGCTATAAGCAATGGGACAAGTGGCATCACCTTTTTGACAGATGGCAGCAGCAGACACCGCCGCCGCCGCCCAGGATTTACGAGATTATGTCTGCGACATGTTCCCAGAAAATCCGGCGCCGCCATTGCAGGTACCAAGGCTGGGTGCTATAAATACCCAGCTCATTTACTACCCTTAACTAACTTTTATCACACATTAACTCTCTATTACTGTTTAGAGTCTCTCGGAATATCCGATACTTATTCTCACGCCGGAGGTTGGTCCTGGGATAACACCCGGGGCGAGCCTAACACGTGCTGTTGTGTGCAGATATCCGAAGGACCCCTGAAAGCCGAAGGGATCGATACATCAGCCTTTCGGAAGAACGCTCACCTAGTTCATCTGAAAGGCCCTATTCATTTGTCCGAAGTGATGGCAGGAAATTACTTCAACAATAAACACATCGATAAATAAATCAGCTATTTTAAGCTCATTGAACTATATCACCTAAAATTCGCAATATATTCTTTCAACACCAATGTTATCAGTATCAATCAAAACAGCTAAAATGACTACTCAAAGCAATTTCAAAACTTGAAGAGATTCTTATGAACCTTAGATACAACTCGACATGTCAACGAAACCCTAGTGGTTGATCTATGAATTGCCTTTAAGTCTTCATCATGTGTTTCACCAGCACTTTGTTGTTTTAAAACCTCTGTGGCGTTCACGGCCTGAAAATCAAAGTGTATACAAACGACGTAGGAACCAAAAAAGAAATTAGTATATTAATCCATTTATCGATACTATAATGATTCTTTAGCCATCTTACCACATCATATTGCTGAATTTCACAATCTTTTATACCATGCAAATACTCTATAAACAACACATAAGAAATAGGTTAAAACAGGTAATTTTTTTTTAAAAGTGAAAACAGGTAATTTTGCGAGGACCGGGCATGCCGGGTCGGGTTGACCCATAACGCTATTTTCAAAAATAATTCATTCTTATAAGCTTCTAGTGTATAAAATATGACTTCAAGAATATATTATTTAAGTAATAATCTAACTTGTGAATCGTTTGACTTCGACCAAATTCTTTATAAGTTTTTGTGTAACGTAATTGACATAAGATGTACTTACCTGAGTAAGCTAAGTCTTTAAATATCAACAAACTGCGGGGCATCAGTGCAATAGAAAAAGGATGGTGGTTTGGTAACTTTTCATCATTGGTTTCTTCTGTTGAACCTGTATCTTCAATATTGCTTGCAGTGCCTACTAACTTCGCATGGGGCGTGAAGTCCATAACAACAGGTGACCCTAATGAAAGGATAGCTACCACCGGGTAATAAGCAGGACCATCTTGATGAGGCTACATTTCAACAGATATAGCTAGTCAATATTGATAAGTATTGAAGATTATAAAGACCATATCTTCAAAATATAAATCCGACTAAGCAGGTTTTAAGCATTTAAAAACTTGTTGGGCAGCCCAATTGACCAGTTTCCATTCGACCCATTTCACCTTTTGAATATAAAACTGATACGATCCTGCATTCTATAGTTTATTATTATTATTAATTAATTAATTAGTTTATTTAGTTTCCTTTTATTATATTTTCCTAGAGACCAAGTTAAGTCTAGGGTATCTTTTCTTATATATAGGGTATTAGGGTTGTAATGTTTATTATGTTGAATGAATATGAAGTATTGATTTGTTAATCAATTGGGGAGTCGGTTTATCTCACTAATATAAACCATTGGGAGAGCTTATTCGACCTCTCGAACGTCGATTATTCTATCTCTATTGTTCTTTTATCTTATTATCGATCCGGTTCGTATCAATTGGTATCAGAGCTGTTCGATTCTAGGGTTAAAAAAAAAACTGTTCATCTGAACACTATTCATCCGAATCACTATTCACATCCAGAAGTTACTGTTCAATTCGAATCACTATTTCCGGCTATCAATGGCACACATATGGCGGGCTATAATGGAAGAGCATCGAGGAGTATGCAGGCTTACAAAAAGGTCCATAAGGTGACAGTGAGATCTGAACTACGGATGGCAATTTTGCAGCAAAGTATGGAGATGGATATATGGGAGATCAAAGAAAAACTTGCTGAGAGACGGGAATTAATGGAGGTGAGATCAAGGGATTATAGTAACCAAAATAACAGCATGGTAGAAATTCAGTTTGTCGAGGATTCAACCAAACCTTTGACAACCGGAAAAAGTAGTGAAGATGGTGGTATTTTGGAGGAGCTTATGGTTACGTCAGCCCTGGAGAAAACTGATTTTACGGAGCCAATTTTGGCAGCAAATAAAGATTTAGGGCAGAAGTTAATCGATGACTTGGATGAGCCTCTTATGGTGCTCGAATCAGATGGGATGATTAACAAGAACGAGTTTGCTGTTGTTTCACCTGTTGCTGTTGTTGCACCTGTTGAGCAAATTTCCGTTCCGCTGGGAAGAAACATGTTAGGAACACGTTTTAATTATTTACAAGTCTTGTTCATTTATAATGTTGCAAGTTTAATAGGATTATATTGTTTGTAATTATGGACCGGTCCATTAGTAATCCATGGACCGGTCACAATAGATAGTTCATGTTAGTAACATGCATGGGAATATTCCTAGAATGATTCCCTCCCATTGCCTATAAATACAAGGCATGGGGTGCACTCTTATTGTCGGTTTTTCATGCATTGTGCGGAAGCTATGCTCGTGTAACATTTGATCTAATTGAAAAGCCTACCATTCTTATTCTTCTCTTCTTACTTCTCTTCTCTAGTTTAGCTTATTAGCTTATTGTTTATTTTCATACGTAGCTTATTAATATAGATAGTAGTGTGCGTATTTTATTCTAAACGAGTGTGTGTTTGAGATCTAAACGGGAACCTACAAGTGGTATCATACGCCAAGGGATTATTAGGATAGTGTGTTTGAGTCGTTAGTATTAGTGATTACGTTGGTTTTTTAAGATCTAGTAAGGTTTTTGTTCAAATCTTTACGTTAAAACTCTTATTTGTGTTGATAAATCACTTTGAGTCGTTAAACTTTCACAAATCTTCGTCAAATTTCATTATCTAATCGTTAACAAACTTAATCTTCATTAAATCTATTCGTTACTAATCGTTTAACGTCAAAAACAATAGTGATTTTTTGGTTATTTGGACGATTTAGTGTAATCCGTATTATTAGCGATTGGAAAAAGTTGATGAAAAGTGCTACTTTGATTTCTGAGTGAACTTCGACAAAAAGGGGTTTTATCGCAGTTGGCAATCAAGAAAGATTAGGGTTTCATCGCAGTTGCAAGTTAACTAAGGGTTCTATCGCAGTTGGCAATCAAGATAGATTAGGGTTTCATCGCATTTGGGAGATCTTCGATTATCGCATTTGAGACTCAGTATTGTACTTTCTTGTATTAGAAAGATTACATACTTCGACTTGGTTGCTTCTCTTCTCTTGTATTAGAGTTTGAGAATTTATCGAAATTGGACTTGTGATAAAATTATCGCAGTTGCTATAAATTATCGCAGTTTGATTTTTTATCTTATCGCAGTTGATATTTTATCGCTCTTTAAGATAATTTTTCCAAATTGTAATTGTTTATCGCACTTCATAGTTTTTATCGCATTTTCTACTTTCGTTATCGCTATTGAAGGTTATCGCACTTGGTGAATTGTCCTTATCGCACTTGGTCAACTGATATTATCGCACTTGGTGAACTCAACTCATCGCATTTGGTGTACTAGTTTATCGCATTTGGTGAATTGACTTATCGCATTTGGTGAACAGTACCTATCGCATTTGAACAAAATCTTTTGGATTTTTCAAAATCAACTTTCCATAACTCATCAACACATATCTTAATTATCTTCAAGATCCAGATATGTCTCAACCACCTCACTTCAATTACTACTATCAGCTACAGCAACATCCTCAACAACAACAATTCCATCCTCAGTATCAACAACAACAAGCATTCGTACAACAGCATCAATTTCTCTCTCCACCACAAGCATCCCCACAACAAATCATGCAACAGAATCAACAACTGTAGAATTACTCATCCTACTCCAGAGAACCTCATTGGTTTAACAAGATGTGTGAAGCAATTAGTAGTCAGCAATCACGTCATGAAGCTGGAAGTCAAGAAACTCCACCAATGCTAACTCCGGGTAACTACGTGCAGTGGGCTAGTAGATTCCTCAGATTCGTTGAACTCAAAAAACCCCATGGTCAATATCTCAAGAAGGTCATTGAAGAAGGACCCTATCCTATTCCAGCTACTATGGTTTCAGCAACTCCAGAGAGAGAAGAAACATCCACACCCATTCCGGTTGCTAATTACACAACTGAGCAAACATTACAACAAGAAGCAAACCAATTGGCTATGTCTTTCATACTTCAAGGAATTCCCAATCCTATCTATCGAAGTATTGATGCTCAAAAGACAGCCAAAGATATGTGGGAACATGTTCATCTCCTCATGGAAGGAACAGAGTTGAACCAAGAAGATCTTGAGTCCAAGTTATATATGGAGTACACTCACTTCATCATGGAACCAGGGGAGACCATTGAATCTTACTACCACCGTTTCACCAACATTATCAACGATCTTGATCGTCATGATATCAAGTTACCAAAGATTGCTGTCAACTCCAAATTCCTTGGATGTCTTGGTCCTGAATGGCAAAAATATGCAACTTTTGTGAGGCAGACAAAGAAAATTGGTGATGTCAAATATGGACTTATGTATGATTACCTTAGACAACATCAATCAGAAGTAGATAAAGAAATTGCAGCACGAGGAGGCTTCACACCAGCACCAACACCAAACTCACTTGCTCTCGTTGCTCAATCTAACTTCTCTTTACCACAACAGGAATTTGGAAACTCATCTTTTCAACCAAGCATTCCACCCCAACCTCATAATCAAATCATTTCCTATGAAGCACCTCAACAATACTCTGATAACCAGATGGTTCCTTACAACAACACCGATTCAGTGATGTACTCAAATGCAGACTATGATGAAGAAGAGGATGCTTTCAATTCTCTTAATGAAGCATTTGGATTGATTGCTAAAGCATTTGGCAGATTCACCAAATCCAACAACCGTCTTCGTTCATCTTCAAATACCAGAAATCAAGCTGTTGTTCATGATGGGAGAGTAGAAGTTCAGAATAGGTCTTCAGGCAGATATGGTTCGGGAAATCATGGATATGGTAATCAAAAGGTTCAGTCAGGAGGAAATAGGTACAATACTGCAGGGGCAAATAGAAACAGTATGGGGAATGTTCAGAGAGGAAATTCGAATGTTGGGAATGGTCAGAAAGGCATTGCTAATACATCTATCACATGCTACAATTGTGGGGGGAACGGTCATATGGCTAATGCTTGTCCGAAGCCGAGAACAATGGGCAGTCAGTATCACAAAGAGGCTCTTATGATGGCACTCAAAGATGAAAGAGTTGCTGGGATGATGACTCAGAATGATCAAAGTTTTATGGCAACTGTGGAATCAGATGATGAAATGGAAGACCTTGAGGCAAATGCTGCAGTCATGCTTATGGCTAATATGCAAGAAATGAATATGTCCGAGTCAGGCCCGGTTTATGATACCGATGGTCTTTCTCAGGTACCTGATCCGATATGTCTTATTCATGAAATTGCTTCACCGTCTGCATCTTCATCTACAAACGAAACTTTTGTTCAAAATGAGTTATTATCATCATCATCCGATGATCAAGTTAACACGGTTGTATCATTTGATGATGATAAAACAGTTGTTTCCTTTGATAATCTTATCGATGATGCTAATTGTGATCATATTGAACAAAAAGATCATTTGAATGATCAATATTCGGAATTACAGGCCTTGTTATTGACCACCCAGTCACAAATAGAAAAATGCAATGACATCAATCAGAAACTCAAAGAGAAAATTGCAGTGTTAACAAAGGATAATGAGTGCTATAACATACAACTTTCTGGATATCTAAAACAAGATAAACGTGAAAAAGGTTTTGAAAAGGCTTTCCAACAAGAGTATGTAAAAGTTCAAAATTTAGAAAGTCAAGTTCGTGAGCTAACCATTGCCAAAGCTGAGCTTTTCTCTCAGAAAGAAAAGGATCAGTTTGAGTTTAAAATTCAACTTGATGCTTTAAATTCTGAGTTGTTGAAAACTCAATCTGAGCTTTCTGCATCTTAGAAGGATCTTCTTGAAGAAAAGAAAGCCAATAGGAAATGTGTTGACTCCTATCTTGATCAAATTCTGGATTTGGAAACCAAACTCAAAGACTTTCAAAATATTGTGTATAAAACGGGTAATTCTGTAACACAAATTCAAAAGAATGTTGTAAAACCAAGTCCTAAAGGAGTAAGTTTTGCACTTGGCAGTGACACACCCCGCAATTTACACAAAGCACTCAAAGAAAATCCTAAGTTGTACAATGCAACATTTCTGTTAGATGATTCCTTTCAACGTGTTGTTATGTATTCTGTTGATGAAGAAACTGATTTTCTTGAAAACAAGATTGAGGGTCGATCTAATTCACAAACAGAGTTTTCAAAAGTACATTATGATTATAATGCCCGACCTCATTTGAGCAAAACATTTGTTCCTCCTAAGGATCATCCAGAACAAACGTTAATATACACAAACATAAGTGCTCCCTCGTCTATAACTTCTGTCCCTAAGACTGGTGTACAATTCAAAGATTGTTTGACAGAGGATCTTGTTGATCCACAAATGCCTAAAGAATGTCGGGTTCTTCGATATTTTCAGACATTTATGGATGACATTTCTCGTTTGGAGAGTGAAATTGAGTTCAGTTCTCAAATTCCTATCTCGTCTTTTCTTTCTCCTGTTCAGAAAGAAAAGAAGGAGATTCTTCAAAAGAAAATTCTTCCTCATGTCAGAAATCTAAAAAAGGGTGCAACAAGATGGGAAGAGGAGTTATACACGGAATTAGCATCTATGAAATCCATTTTCAAAGCTAAAGATGACAAGGTTCAACGTCAAAAACTTCAAAAGAAATTTTTAGCAAACGAAAATGATCGACTCTTGGAAAAAGTCTTGTGTTATGACGTAGTCTCTGTGATTATGAATTCGCTCTATGAATCTGGTAATGCTTTAATTGTGAATAATCATGCTGTGGATATTAAGATGTTGCATATGGAGATTGATAATCTGATACATGAGAATGAGAATCTTCGACAAATCAATGGTGATGTGGAAAACAAAGTTTTTAATCTTCAAAAAAGGTTGGACTGGTGTCAAAAACGAAGTCTTGAATTTGAACTCAAATTTCAAAATCTCATGGGATCTCTATCATTTCAAAACAGTCATGAACAAAACAAAGAAACAAAGGCTTTCTTAAAAGTTAAACTGTTTCAAAATGAAAAAGACCTGGATGAAGTTATTCAAAACAGAAATGACACAGTCTACCTAAACAGGAAATTAGATTCACAAAATCAAGAGTTCCAACACATCATTATTGATTTAAAGAAGAAGATCAGAGTTTTAGACAAGAGCAAAGCAAACATTCATAAGATTGCTCCAGGAATGTATGTCGTGGACAAAGAACATACCCAAGCATCTGACACAACCACTGATTCAGCTACTTGTACTTCCACAGGACTAGAAACCACCTCTAAGATCAACCATTCCAAGACTCACAAGAAACAGAGGAAGAATAGAGTCAAGAAATCTAGGAAGGGAATATCTAAGTCTGCAGAAGTCCAAGAAAGTAGTTTGAATAAGACAAATGTAACATCAGGAATAGAATTGCACTTATCTGAGTCTAGTTCTAAGAATGATGTAACAGATGATAACTCTTTAAATATTAATGAAGATGTTTTGGTTGATGCTACTTGTGTTTTTTGTCGTCATAGCATACTATCTGGTGATCATACAAAATGTATTGCTAAAACTTTGCTGACTAAGAGAAAGAAACGAACTAGTGGCGCTTCCTCTAGGCTTAAAACCATTGCGAAATCCATTTTAGGGATGCCTCCACTAGCTGTTTCTGAGGAGAAAATAGAAAAGCCCCAATCCAAGACCAAAAAATCACCTAGTGCATACCTTAGGAAAAAGGCAGAGACTAGTTGGACCTGGCAACGCTGGTTACAAAACACTTTTGACTTTAAATGGTTACCTAAAATACTAACCTCTTGTGTCACTAACCCAGCGGATCCAACCGTTATCAATTCTCCACCTGTTTCCGATGTTTGTGATGCAGGTGATTCAAATCGTCCTTTGGATTGTTGATAGCGGGTGCTCCCGACATATGACCGGCAATCTCAAACTTCTTCAGAACTTTGTTGCAAAGTTTATCGGAACGGTCAGATTCGGGAATGATCACTTCGCTGCAATTATGGGCTATGGGGATTATATTAATGGGAACATCGAAATCAGCCGTGTGTATTATGTTGAAGGTCTCGGTCATAATTTGTTCTCCGTGGGACAATTCTGCGATGGAGACTTGGAAGTAGCATTCAGGGAGAAAACATGCTTTATTCGTGATCTTCAAGGGAACGACCTTATGAAAGGGAAACGCGGAACAAGTCTGTATTCTATCTCCTTTGACGGCATGACAGCTTCTTCTCCTATTTGTTTACTCTCCAAGGCTCATCCCACAAAAGCTTGGTTATGGCACAAAAGATTGTCTCATCTCAATTTTAAAACCATGACTGATCTTGCCAAGAAGAAATTAGTTGACGGTCTACCAAAATTCAGATATGCCAAGGATCACTTGTGTTCTGCTTGTGAACAAGGGAAAAGTCATCGTGCCCATTTTCCTCCCAAAATAGAACACAGCACAGACCATGTCCTACAACTGCTTCATATGGATTTGTGTGGTCCGATGCGCGTTCAGAGTATAAACGGGAAGAAGTATATTCTGGTAATAGTAGATGATTATTCAAGATGGACTTGGGTCTATTTCCTTCGAACTAAAGATCAAGTTCCGTCTATCCTCATCACGTTTATCACAAAAATTCAAGTTCAAGTCCGCAACACCGTCCGAATCATCAGAACAGACAATGGGACTGAATTTAAGAATCAAATCATTCGGGATTTCACAGAGAAACATGGGATTGTTCATCAGACTTCTATAGCTCGCACTCCGGAACAAAATGGTGTAGTTGAAAGACGAAACCGGACGCTCGTGGAAGCAGCTCGAACTATGTTGATCAATGCTCAATTACCGGATTATCTTTGGGCTGAAGCGGTCAATACTGCTTGTTATACTCAGAACCGTGCCATGATCACCAAAAGACACACCAAAACACCATATGAGATTATACAAGGGAGAAAACCAAACATCAACCATTTTCACGTCTTTGGAGCTTTGTGTTATCCGAAGAATGATAAGGATGATCTTGGTAAACTTAAGGCTAAAGCAGATATTGGGATCTTTGTTGGATACTGTGAGAACTCCAAGGGATATCGTATTTGGAATCGTCGGACTGGGGATATTCAAGAAACCATACACGCTAATTTTGATGAACTCACCGAAATGGCTTCTGAGCAAGACCGCTTAGAACCCGCACACAACCGTCTGAACTTTCCTGAATCTTCATCTGCACCCCTACCTTTCAACAGGAAGGATCTGGAAGATTTGTTTGCACCAATGTTTGATGACGTTCATGTTACTAGTGCATCAGATGCTTCCACCAGTTCCGCTGCTCAACAACTTCCACATCAAGCACCTGATTCATCAGCATCTACCTCTACAGTAGTTGCTGCCGATGCACCACAACCTGAACCATCATCAACAATGGAGAAAACACCTCAACCAGCAGTTGAAGTTTCATCCCCATTTCTAACAATGTTCCACCACCAACAGGATATGACGGGAACGCCTTCTTTAATCCATTTGCTCCACCACCAACTGTTCCAGATTCCGGAGAATCATCTTCGAGCAACATGGACCCGTCATATCATCATCACAACGTTCAACACTACCCATCCACTCATAAATGGACAAGGGATCATCCGTTAGTAAATGTGATTGGCAATCCAGATAAACCCGTAATGACCCGACAGAAACTTCACACAGATGGTGAAACATGCATTTATGCTCTCACTGTTTGTCAATCTGAACCGAAAAATATCAAAGAGGCCTTAACTTACGACAATTGGATTGAATCAATGCAAGAAGAGTTGGATCAGTTCAAGAGATTAGAAGTTTGGGAACTCGTTGAAAGACCAGATGGAGTTTATGTTGTGGGATTAAAATGGATTTGGAAAAATAAGCTGGATGC
This sequence comes from Artemisia tridentata subsp. tridentata, assembly GCA_021014915.2. Taxonomy (NCBI): domain Eukaryota; kingdom Viridiplantae; phylum Streptophyta; class Magnoliopsida; order Asterales; family Asteraceae; genus Artemisia; species Artemisia tridentata. Next base: position 381,002,652 of record CP139505.1, read on the forward strand.
AGAAGGAACGGTTATTCGGAACAAGTCTCGGTTGGTTGCTAAAGGGTATAGCCAAGAAGAGGGAATTGACTTCGAGGAATCCTTTGCACCAGTGGCTAGGCTAGAGGCAGTGAGAATGTTTCTGGCATACGCGGCTCATAAGAACATCACAGTTTATCAAATGGACGTGAAGACTGCATTTTTGAACGGACAACTTCGTGAAGAGGTGTATGTTTCACAACCAGAGGGCTTCGTTGATCCAGAACATCCACAACACGTTTACAGGCTTAAGAAAGCTCTCTACGGCCTTAAACAAGCCCCGAGGGCATGGTACGATAAACTTGCTGCATTCTTGCTTGCTAATCATTTTACTAAAGGATCTGTGGACCCGACTCTGTTTATACAAAAACACGGGGAGGACATTCTCATCGTACAAATTTATGTGGATGACATCATTTTTGGGTCTACCCATAAAAAGTACTCAAACGCTTTTGCAAAACTAATGAAACAAAACTTTGAGATGTCCATGATCGGTGAATTAAACTTTTTTCTAGGATTACAAGTTCACCAGTCACCTCGTGGTATATTCTTGAGTCAGTCTAAATATGCACAAGAGATATTAAAGAAGCATGGCATGACAACTAGTGACACCTATAACACCCCAATGGCCTCCTCATCCCCGAAGCTAGATGCTGATTTACATGGGAAACCCACTGATCCTACAAATTATCGTAGTATAATTGGGTCTCTTATGTATCTCACAGCTAGCAGACCGGATGTTGTATTTGCCACATACCTGTGTTCCCGCTATCAGTCTAACCCAACAGAAAGACATTTATCTGCTGTTAAAAGAATCCTTCGATACATCAAGGGAACCATTCACTTGGGGATCTGGTATCCAAAGGATTCTGGTTTTGCACTAACTGCTTTTTCAGATGCGGATCATGCGGGATGTATTGATACAAGAAAGAGTACATCTGGTGGTGTTCAATTCCTCGGTGACAAGCTGGTGTCCTGGCAGTCAAAGAAGCAAGATTGTACGTCTCTATCATCAACGGAATCAGAATATGTAGCCATGTCTGCCTGTTGTGCTCAAATCATTTGGATGCGATCACAACTGATGGACTATGGTTACATATTCAACAAAATCCCGATGTACTGCGACTCCAAGAGTGCCATAGCTATCTCATGCAACACAGTCCAACATTCCAAGTCCAAACACATCGCTCTCAGATATCACTTCATCAAGGAGCATGTGGAGCAGGGTACCGTTGAGTTGTATTTTGTGGGTACGGAACACCAATTGGCGGATCTTTTCACGAAAGCTTTACCTCATGAACGTTTTGTGAAATTGGTTCATCAAATTGGAATGCGATGTTTGACTCCTCAAGAATTAACAAACTTTCTCAAAAACAAATAAATGAGTCAAATATCAAACCCATCTTTGTAAATATCCATTATAAAAAAAAAAAAAAAAAAAAAAAAAAAAAAAAAAAAAAAAAACAGTGCAAGTACAATTCCTTCTCCAACACTTTGTTCATTTTTCAATTTTTGAACACGTGTTGAGGGGGAGACATAATTTTTTCCAAAATCTTAAAATTGTACTTGCATATTTTCAGAAACTGTTGTTTCACAAGTTTTTTTTTTTTTTTTTTTGGTGATAAGATGTTAAGATAGAAAACTGTGTGCCTTAAATGTCATAAATGAGACTTAGTGATTAGATTGATGGTGGTTAAGGACTCGAATTTCAAAGTTTCTAAGGTTAAGGGACTATATGTGTAATAATTTCAAAACATGAATGGTAGATATTTAAGTTAGAAAATTTAATATACCGCAGTTAATACACTGCCAATCTTCACCAACCGAAGTTAATACAACCCACCCACCATCATCAACGGTTCACATTGATTCTGCCAATCCGAACAAGATTTTTGATTTTTGTGAGTGCTATTATGCTTATATTGTTATTATAAAACATGGTTTTGAATGGTTTCATGATCCATCGGCTAGAACATTCAAAATTGAGAAAGTTAGTTCTAGGGTTTGCGTTAAGATTAGGGATTTTGATCAAGAGGTTTTTAGTTGAATATGATTGCTCGATAACACTTCTACAATGATAGTGAACCCATATTGCATGCTTAATCAAACCCAGAAACCACAAATTAGTCGAATTGATTTTTTAGGGTTTTAGCTACGATTTGGGGAAAACTTAGTGAATGTGTTATTGTGTAATGTGTTTACTGAAAAGTTGTTGTTTGATGTTTAATTGAAAGTTTCCATGCTTGGATCATACCCAGAAACACTTCAAGTGATTTAATTAGGTTTTAGGGTTTAAGAAGAACATGAACACTAGCAGATTTGATTCTTGAATATTTGTGGTTCGTTAATGTTATAACTTAGTCCAAATGCTCAAAATAGTCATCTAAGTTGATTGTGAATATCTGTGGACATATAACATAAGTATTAAATGAATCACGATAAAGATGTAGGGTATTCACAATGCAAGAATCACTATCTTGAGGCTAGTTTGGATCGAATAGAAGGTGTTTTAGAGAGAGAAATGGGAGCCTTTTAGTGAGAGAAAGTAACTTGTGTAATATTAGATTGAAAAGGTCCAACCCTTCCCTTGTGTGGGAAGGGATATATATACCACTACATATTATGTCCCTAGTGGACTGTGGAGCGAGCTGACAGTGGGGAAAGCCCCGACCCACTCCACAAATATAGATACGACTAATACTAATACTAATAATACTAAGCTAATATAGATAAGCCTACGAGCTATAGAAATGCTAATTAGATGCTCGGGGTGACCGAGCCTTCATTTGAATATTTATATTCCTAACAATCTCCCCCTAAGGGAGGTCACCCCGGAAATAATAATTCGAATTCTAGCATTCTTTCTTCTGAACTTGTCTTTATAGCTCGTAGTCTTTGATTCTTCACACTCTGGTATCTTTGTGCATTCAGCAGTGATGATTTGATGACTGATCGATTGTCTTGGATGATCTTTGAGTATTCTTCGACTTTATCATCCAACATTTGTATTCAAGTCATCTTTCAGCAGTATGTTTCCTTGTGATGTGATAATCTTCGCGCCGACATGCTCACACTGGTTGGTGTCATGATCTTCAGCATCAGAGTTAGCAGAAGCCGTGTTGAAGGTCTTTAGGTTGATCATGACTTTGTTGAATAACAATGATGATGTAGTGTGAATATGTGGTGATGGATTGGCATCTTTTCTGCAACCAGCTACAACAGCAACCAGCTACAGCATTCCACAGCAACATCCGCCAGAAATTCCTGCATACGACAGTTAGCAATAATTCGACCGGTACTTACAAGTTTGGACTTCGAGATCGTCAACAGCATAGTGTGAAGACTCTCTCTAATCCTTACCAAGACCGTTCCTAATCGAAAACCCACAGAGGGCTTTTTAAGATTTTACCGTAGTAAATCAACGATTAGGTGAGTCGCTGGAGATCACTCCACGACTGTAGACCGGTTGAAACCGCCGCGACCACAAAGCGTAATCCACGAGGAATTACCTAAGTGACCTGCTTTCAGGGCTGCTTGATGTTGACCCTGGCAGGAATTTCCATTCAATCATTGAGAATTACATAAGTAAATTCTCTCATAAATGTTCTGGCAGATTGCTAAGATCTGCGTAGGACTCTTAAGATTACAACTGGTGTCCTTAATGTTGAACACCCAGTGTAGAAATAATTTGTGTCCCTATGAGATCTTATTATGCATCTCGTGGCTCTAGACTCAATTGTGCGTTTTGATTTGGTGATCGGAGGCTGGAGAGGACTGCCACCTTTTCAATATCATCTAACTCGGAGTGAGAGAGATGATAGAAATGTATTGATCTCCGTGACAAGTGAAACAAGAGTCCTTTGAGGGACCTTGAGTGGCTAGGGAGGGTTGTGCAGCGTATCACTGGGTCCATGATACTTTGTCTTCAATGCCAGCAACCAACTAAGTGGTTCTGACAGCATATGTATTGACCCGGTTTCTGCCTAAGTTGTAAGGAGGGCTATTTCTTTTCACCCTTTCTCTTTACAATTCTTTTTCATTCTTCAACCCCTTCAGTGCTTACCGAGACTTCATTACTAGAACCTTGTTGGGTTTGTTCCAGTACTAGCTCCATCTCAGTCGGCACTTTTCCCTTATCCACTTATCTCCTTTTTTTAATCATACCTAAGGACTTCTACACTAACTAGTGGATTGTCCCTGGGTAGATCCCTCCGGCTCTGGCGGGATCGTGGGAACTTAAGCCTAACCTAACCATCCTTATAACTTCATGCATTAATTAAAATGGTCGGTCTTTGGTATTCTTCCACGATTGCCATAAAACCAAATCCTTGAAAAATCTCTCAAAGTGTTCATGATTCTGAAACACATTTTTTGCAAACACTTGAGAGTTTTATATTTTTCAAATGCTCCCCCTCAACATGTGCTCGGTTGATTGTTTTATAAATTTGCACATGTTAGGCAGAGCTCGCACTTTTTGAATTGATTGATTTTCCAAGAACATGATCATCGCGAGACACGCTTACATCACTAGTAAACTAGCTTGAAATTATTACCCGTCCAGATCACATTCAAGGAAAGTCGCTCGAAATCGGTACATTCTACTTAGACACGTCCTTTGCGAGACACGCTTACATCACCAGATAAACTGGCTTGAAATTATTACCCGTCCAGGACATGTCCTTTCGACTACTGACTTTAGCTATCGTCAATTCATTGGTTAATTCAGAGTCACGGCCACATGAGATGCCAAATCCTTTGTTTTGTTAAAACCATTTGCTCCCCCTCAATATGTGCATTGATATAAGAAAGATTTTAGCACATGTGGAGGAGCTTGCGTTTATTACCAAAACATTTTGCTCCCCTTCAATATGTGCCTTGATATACAAAATGGTTTGGCACATACTGGAGAGCATACATTAACTTCCAAATCATCACATTTTATCAGATTCCATATTTAAATCACATTCTCTCCCCCGATCATAAATTTCAAACCTTTTGAGATTTGTGATCCCAATTGATTTAAATATATTTAGAAAAATTTGGGAGAAAATGTGGTCAGGTTTAAATGTATTCTGATTTTGAAGCATACTATGCTCCCTTTGAAACAGCGAGAGAGTGTCACTGCTGATGTTTGCACAAATGTGGCAAGGTGTCGGAAATTTGAACACATATGCTCCCCCTCAATTGATGATCCGTTTCCCATTAACATAGTTGTAGTCATTCAATTGAGCGACGGACATTTGTGAAAATTTAGTTCAATTTACCACCTTGTGTAACATCAAGACTCTCTTGAAGAATCAAACAAGATAGAGAATCTTGATGAAAAGAAGACTTCTCTTCTTATATACGAAGTGATGCACTGACACGTACATCAAGTCGGGAGAACATGGATATAAAGTAATCCATGCCCAGGTGAACATCACCCGGTTGGAGAAACAGCTGTCTTTTTGGCGACATGCTTTCCTCAGTGTACAGTGCGGGTTGCAGTATGAAGTAACTGCAAGCCATTAAGACATGTTTTAACTGATTAGTATAACTTCTGCTCGAGCTTCATTTAAGAATCCGTGCCATTGTTGAATGACATTTCTAGATACGTAAATGTTATCGATAAACAGAAGACATGCCTAGGTAGAACTATTTTTGGTATTTTCTGATTTTTCGATTTTTATGGTTTTTATAGGTTTTATATTTTTGTATTTTTCTTTTTGATTTAAGATATATACAACTATGTACAAGGATATAAGAAGACAATCCTTTACTCCTCTTTTTCTTCCTGAAGACACTTGAGGGTTTCTGGAGTCATGCTTTTCATGCCAAGGCGTGGGAGAATAAACTGAAACCTTTCTCTTGGGAGGGCCTTGGTGAATATATCAGCTAACTGAAACTCTGTCCTCACGAAGTATAGTTCCACAATTCCTTTTTCCACCTGTTCCCTGATGAAGTGATGCCTGATGTCGATGTGTTTTGACCTGGAGTGCTGAACATTGTTACAACAAAGAGCAATGGCGCTTTTGTTGTCACAATATAGGGGAATTTTGTTGTATGAGAATCCATAGTCCGAAAGCTGTGATCGCATCCAAAGGATTTGTGCACAACATGCAGACATAGCAATGTACTCAGCTTCAGTAGATGATATGGATGTACTCATCTGCTTCTTAGAAGACCAACTAACCAACTTTTCCCCTAAAAATTGAGCTCCTCCTGAAGTACTTCGACGAGTGTCTTGACATCCCGCATGATCAGCATCTGCGTATGCCGTTAACTCCATTGCAGTGTCCTTAGGATACCAGAGACCCATATGAACCGTGCCTTGAAGATATCGGAAGATCCTTTTCACTGCTTCAACATGCTTCTTGGTTGGTCTGGATTGATACCGAGCACACATGCACACAGCAAACAGAAGATCTGGTCTGCTAGCCGTGATGTACATCAAAGATCCAATCATGCTTCGATACTGTGTGATATCAACTGGAATCCCTGAAGGATCTTCATCCAGCTTCGTTCTATCAACCATGGGAGTGTCAACAGGTTCACTTGAATGGAATCCAAACTTTTTCAGGATCTCGTTGGCGTATTTGGATTGATTGATGAATATGCCTCCGGGACTTTGAGAAACTTGTAGTCCTAAGAAGAATGACATTTGTCCCATCATGGACATTTGGAACTTGGAATTCATCTCCTTTGAGAAACTATCACATTCACCAGGATCTGTTGAAGCAAAGATGATATCATCTACGTATATCTGAACTAGCAGTAGATGGTTTCTTGATTTCCTGGTGAATAGTGTAGGATCAACAACACCCTTGGAGAATTTGTTTGCTAGGAGGAACTTGGACAATGTATCGTACCATGCCCTTGGCGCCTGTTTTAGCCCATAAAGAGCCTTCTTCAAGCGGTAAACATGAGTAGGGTGTTCAGCATCCACGAATCCTTCAGGTTGACTCACATAAACTTCTTCCTTTAAGTCACCATTCAAGAATGCCGTTTTGACATCCATCTGGTAGACTATCATATTACGACTGGCCGCATTAGCTAGGAAGATTCTTATAGCTTCAATTCTAGCAACCGGAGCAAACGATTCTTCAAAATCAATGCCCTCTTCTTGTCTAAACCCTTTAGCAACTAGCCGTGCCTTGTTCTTTAAGACATCACCATACTCGTCAAGCTTCACTTTGAAGATCCACTTTAAAGCAATGATCATTGCACGCTCCGGAGGAGGCACTAATTCCCATACTTCAAGTCGATCAAATTCATGGATTTCATCCTGCATAGCCTGGAACCAGCAATCTTTAGTCATTGCTTCTTTGGCATCTTTTGGTTCGACTTTAGACAGTACGGAATTGAAGAAGCACCATAGTTCATCAGTGGCTAGTTGATTACGTGTGGATACTGGACGTGAGGGATTGCCTATGATGTTGTCGATTGGATGATCACTGGTCCATTTCCTGAGATGGTCGTGAGGTTGATGGTTATGAACAGAAGTAGCAGTGCTGTTTTCCTCAGGTAAGGATCTGTCTGATGGATGTTCAGGAGCAAATATGTTTTCAAAAGGAACCTCTTCAACAGGAGCAAAAGGATTAACTTCCAAAGAGTTATTATCTGAAGATTCTTGCATTACTGGAGAAGTTTGAGTGTTTGATGACGAAGGCGATTGACTGGCAGCAGGAGCATTGTGACTGACTGATACTGAAGCTGCCGGTCCTTCTGAATCTTGTGGGGCTTGAACCTCATCCATAGGAATTACAGCTGATTCACTTGGGATGGTTCCATTTGTTGGCTCAAAGTATTCATCAAACATGGGATCGAATAACTTCTTCAACTCCTCACATGTAGGTGGCACATAAGAATCTTCAGGCGTGGAATTCTGTACAAGTCCTGAACTAATGGGTCCAGGAGACAAAAGGTGAAGATCGGGTCCAGAACTGATTTGTCCTGAAACAGGTAGCTCACTCAGCTCATCGAACGTAACATGAATGGTTTCCATGATTTTACGGGTTCTTTTATTGTAGATTCGATACCCTTTACTGTCTGGTGCGTATCCAACGAAAATACCTATATCTGCTTTAGCTCTTAACTTTCCCAAGTCTTGACTATCGTTAGTTGGATAGCAGAGTGCACCAAACACACGTAGAAAGGAAAGATCTGGTTTCTTGTTATGAATTAACTCGAAGGGAGTCTTCTCATGAACCGGATGAATTAGGGATCGGTTTTGAGTGTAACATGCTGTTGCAATAGCCTCTGCCCAGAGAAACATCGGGGTCTTTGAAAATATAAGCATAGTTCTTGCAGCCTCCACCAGAGTACGGTTCCTTCGTTCAACCACCCCATTCTGTTGAGGGGTGCGAGGGATACTTTTCTGATGCGTGATGCCAATACTTTCATAGAAATTACGGAGTTGTTGGTTAACAAACTCCGTACCATTATCTGTGCGGATGATTCTGACAGTTTTATCGAGCCTTACTTGCAGCTGTTTTATCAGTTTAATGATAACCTCTGGAGTTTCGTCCTTGGTTCTCAAAAACTTTACCCATGTGAACCGAGAATAGTCATCAACTATCACCAGAACGTACTTCTTTCCATTAATGGTTTGTATTCTCATTGGACCGCACAAGTCCATGTGGAGGGTATGAAGAGCTTCCATGTTGGTGTTGATGGTTTTAGGTTTGTGGGTTTGTTTCTTGCTTTTGCCCAGTTGACATGCAGAGCAGAGATGATCTTTCTCATACTTTAGTCTGGGCATCCCTCTAACAAGATCTTTACGGGAAAGATTATTAATGGTACCGAAGTTCAAATGGTTCAAACGACGATGCCACAGCCATGATTTTGTCTTAGAGGCTTTAGAGAGCAAGCATATGGGAGAGGACTTCAACATTTCTTCAATTGAAATGGTGTATAGATTGGTGCCCCGACTGCCCTTGAGGAGATCTAAACCATCCAATTCTTTGACGAAACATGTATGCTTTCTGAAAGCCACTTCCAGATCTGAATCACAAAACTGACCCACAGAAAACAGATTGTGTCCTAGTCCTTCCACATAATATACCCTTGAGATTACACTGTTACCAAACACATAATCTCCATAACCCATAATAGCACCAAAGTGGTCGTTCCCGAATCTAACTGTCCCGATAAACTTTTTCACGAAGTTCTTGAGCCGTGAGCGATCCCCAGTCATATGTTTTGAGCAGCCTGAGTCCAAATACCACAGGACGATTTGTACGACCTGCATTTGAAACCAGACAACAATGGATAACTGAAAAATGTGGATCCCCACGTACAATTGGGGTCCATTTGGTCAGCACATACATATTCAGAAGCCACAGATTTCACAGATGCTACTGTCTTTGCTGAGGAGACAGAACTAGAGGTAGGACAAGACCTAGATGGAAGGCATTGTGATTCTAAAGGCAGGATTCTACCAGTTGGTCTCCATTCCTTATTCTTCACAATTTTATGCATATTCATTTTAGGTAATGATCTCTGTTTTCCTAAATTGAATTTCCTTCCAGTGGGTTTCCATTCCTTAACTTTCACAATTTTATGCTTATTCATTTTAGGTAACGTGCACTGTTTTCCTAAATTGAATTTCCTTCCAGTGGGTCTCCATTGATAGCCTATGCTAGCAAATGTTTTTCCTGTTGCTTTCCAAACCTTTGTGCATGCTTCAGTTATCCTACCATTCTTATCGTGGGATGATGCAGAAGACATCAGGAAAGACACAACACATTCATCATGATTAGCATAAATTAAACAATTGTCGCATGTTTTACAGATAGCATTAGAATTCGAATTAATTACAGTACTTTTGATACTAGAATCAACACGATTCATTCTACTCATTGTAAACTTATTGTTCCTAGGTTGGACTTCTACATTCTTCAAGTGAACATTCTTAGCTGGCGCAGTCATATCCTTTCTTTCATTTCCTCTAGACCTTGACCCGCTAGCTTGTGTGTCACTTTTTACTCCTGTAGAAGTATCGAAGGTAACATTAGTTTGTTTCTCTGTCACATGCCTTCCTGATAATGATGTGTTGGGTTCTGATGTTTTGGGTGGTAGATCAAAGGCTACATGCTTGTTCACAACATTAGATGATGAGGCAACAAATCTATCTCTATGGCCTCTAAACTTAGGAATTGAGCCTATGGCATATTCTAAGTTTTCCTGAATCCTTTTCGTGAGTTTGCATGCATAGACAACTGCTTGATCGAGTGGCTTATCATTCCTATCCTCTTCAACTATCTCACGAAGTGTGTCAAGGCCTTCTCTAAGATGATCGAGATATGTTTGATGGGCAAGGCAGTTGTTTCTAAGCTTAAGTGGAATACGCCCAACATCAACATCATACTTTTTACTATCAGTACCCTTTGGTGCATCACAATTACAAGTGGTGCATGGCATTTTACCTTTCACCCGAGCCTTAAGATTCTCAATTTCATTTGTCAAAGAGGTTATTTGATCATTATGATTGCTTCTTGTAACTTTAATAGAATCATATAACTCTTTGAAATGTTGTTTAACCTTTGAATTTTCTTCTCGATAACACTCATTTTCATAATGTAGCTTATTTATGGTGTTTTGATATTGAAAATTCTGAGAATCTGAAGACGAAGGTTTATTGGTGCCATATACTTCACACTTGTTGGATTTCAATTGGGCAATTTGGGCCCTCAGCAGTCGAATCGTGTTCGTGTGAGCTTGAATTGTTTCATTACGTTTGCTTAATTCAAAATATGTATCAAACTCAGGAACATCCGTGGATGTCTTGACATTTGATATTTTGCATTTTTCTTCTAAGTGTTGATGTTTAAGTTGCAAGTTCAAATAATCAACTTCTAGTTTAGAAAAACGTTTAACCATGTTATCATGGTCGTCATTTTGAATTTTTTCAAGCAATTTCAAATTCTCCCCCTCAAGCTCAACAACACGATTCTGGGTGACATTTAACGCAATAGCATACTCATTAAATTGACAAGCAGACAATGCAGAATCAGTGACAGTGTAAAATACATCTTGTGCAATACATTTAGCAATCAAGTTGTCGTTAGTAATGAGTATGTTTTTCCTTTCAATCTCTCGACTCTTAAGTTCTATTGCATGTTCATTCACCTCATTTTCCATATCTTTAAATACTACTTTCATTTCATTTATTTCGGCTTTAAGGGCAGTTTGCAACCCTTCAAAGTGTTCTTTAAGTAGTTTAAAGAATGGCATGACCTCAGTTAAGTAACACCTTTTTGCATGTTCAAAACACCTTTCCCCCTCAGTGATGCCGGTTGGTGTGATTCTCTTCTTACATGTTTTATCAAAATCAGCAAACAGTTGCCAAAGCACATATAAGCTAATAAAGGTTTTGCATTCAGTGGGAAGAGACAAAGGCACCAAATTCCTAGGTGTATTGGGAGGATACACCGTTATGGACGCAACTTTTCGAATGAGGGGGGTGTTGGCCTTAAGTTTATCTTCCTTAAGTTTTTCACTATCTTGTTTCCAAAATATCTGTTCAGGTGTTAACTTCTTTTGAGGAGCAAACACAGTCAAACGATTTTCCTCATAATAATCATGGGGTTTGATTATTATTCGTCTGGCTATGCACTCGGGATCCCTCATTTTCTCATTCATTTTTTCTTTCGTTTTATCACTTAACTCATCCTCTTCATCAGTGTAGATATGCTCAGGTTGGTCATGAATAGGCTTAATCATTACATTACCATCATATAGGGCTGGTTGAAGTACTTGCATGTCCCTAAGGATGGTTGACTTTGGTTCACCTATCATGATTTTACTATGCTTATCACTCAGCTTTCTGTGCTTATGAATCATTTGAGCAGTTTGTATGGTTTGATTTTGTGTGTACAACTTATCTTCAAGCTTATTTTTTAACGTCTTGAGTTTAGAGAAATCATTTAAAAGAGTTGTTTCTTTTTGTTTGAATTCTTGCCTAAGTGTTGTTACACACTTTTGTGCTTCCTGTTTTTGTATGACAGACTGTTCTAGCTGACTTTTCAAAGAACTTAACTCTAATTTTAATGTTTCTTCTCGCACTCTAGACTCTTTAATAAGTGTACTCATTTGACCTTCTAATTTCTGCTCACGATCATTAAGCTCAAACTTAGCACGCTGTTCATACATAGCCACTTGTTCTTTATAGATGTTAAGTCTAGTGATCAAGTTATTATCAGGGACAGGCAATTGGTTCTCATGGTACTCATATGCATTATCTACATTACTAGCATTGTCTAAGGCACATACATTACTCATAGCACACACATCATTATTGACAAAGGATTCACCATTTGATACATTAGGCGAGTTGTTGCTATTCAAATACTGTTCATATGAGACAATATTGCTATTTTCCATATCAACATCACTTGAGTCAGAAACAACCGCCTGATGTACTTCTTCGGGAATCTGATGTCCCTCGATAATATTATATGTGTCATAAATTTTTAGTACCTCAGAAATCATGGATGCATTAGAAGAACCAGCTTGACGAGATGAGGCCAGGGAAGACAAGTTTGCCATGAAGATTGTTTGAGCAGTAGGTTCATCATCCACATCAGAGTCAAATGCATCACAGTCATCTGCCTTGAAGATGTTAGGATCATTAAGTGCCAGATCCTGAACAGGTTTCTCATCCACATCTTCATCAAAAGTATTTCCTCCATCTCCTGCCAAGAACAATAACTCTTCCTCATCCAATACAGCACCATTTTCTTGAGCTTGCATTAACAGCATCTTGTCTTTGAAGTAATCTGAGTTCTGAGGACGTTTAGGTTGATTGCAGTTTCTAGCAATGTGTCCAAGCCCCCCACAATTATAACACTTGATCTGTTTCCCTTGCCCCTGATTGGCATTCCCTGCTCTGTTCTGCACATAACCTCGACCCATGTTTCTACCAGCTCTCCCTTGCACATTCTGGACCACAATTTTCCCGTCCTCCACCATTGCTAGATTGCGTGGGTTGGAAGAATTCCTTAACTGATTGTTGGTCTGAGGGAGTGATGCTTGAAACTGTTGAACCAGTAGAGATACTTGATTGGTGAGGTTGTCAATCATTTTGTCGGTCTGAGAGTAGCCTGAGTCAAGTTGTGAACTCATAGCAGGTACTTGTGAGTGAAGTTGGTGATAGCTTGGATAGGATGATGATTGGATTGTTGGTTGTACATTTGTCATGAAAGCCAGTGGGTCATTCGTAGTTGAAGGATTCAACTTTTCTCTCAGCACTCGATCATAGGCAGCATGCTTCTCATGTTGTTGCAGGTAAGCATACAGCTGTTCATAGTTAGTCTCCCTTAAACCTTTGTTGAGTTTGACGGCAGTAACAAATCTGTCCCATTCAGGAGTCATGTTGTTCACAAACTTTGAGTTAAGTTGGATGTTGGGCATAGTCATTCTGATCATCCTCATATCATTCACCAACTTATGAAATCTCACATAGTAATCTGTGACATTTTCTCCTTGGTTCATTTTGAAATGCTCGAACTCATCATACAGCTGTGACTCACGATCTTCCTTTGTGAGTTCTGACCCTGCTAACAACATTTTAACGTTGTCCCACACAGCCTTGGCTTCAGTGTTAAAATTGATGAGCTTGTATACATCCTTTGGAAGACCTTGAATAACTATGTTGGAGGCTCTAATATCAGCATCATACCTCTTCTTTTCTTCTTCATTAAGATCATTGTAGTTTCTAGGTCTGTCGATGCCCCAAGTTACAGTACCATCTTCACCAGTTGTAACAACGTCTCTGGTGGTACCCATCTGATAAGGTCCTTCGTCAATTGACTTAAGAATGTTAACACCATTATCTTTTCCCAAGCAGTAAAGTCTAATTCGTTGTGCCCAAGACTCATAATCCGTCCTATCTAGCATAGGTGGACGAGTGTCAGATCCTGCTGCCTGAATATCATCTGATGATGTACTTGATGTGGTAGCCATAGTAACTACGGGATTTTACTGATCTTGTGATTTAACCGAGAAATCGAATCTTTCGCGGGAATTTCTAAAATCACCAAGACACAAACCGCCTAGACAAACAGCGTAGACACAAACCGCGTATATGCCTAAGAGACAAACCGAGTTCACACAGGAGACACAAACCGCGTGTGCGCCAAAGAGACAAACCGAGTTCACACCAAAGACACAAACCGCGTATTCGCCAAATAGACAAACCGAGTTCACACCGGATATACAAACCGCGTATGTGCCAAGAGACAAACCGAGTTCACACCAAAGATACAAACCGCGTATTCACCAAATAGACAAACCGAGTTCACACCGGATATACAAACCGCGTATGTGCCAAGAGACAAACCGAGTTCACAATGGAGATACAAACCGCGTATGACACAAACCGCGTGTGCGCCAAATAGACAAACCGAGTTCACACCGGATATACAAACCGCGTAGACACAAACCGCGTGTGCGTCAAAGAGACAAACCGAGTTCACACCGTAGACACAAACCGCGTACGCACCGTAGAGACAAACCGCGTTGGCACCAACTTCCAAACCTGTCACTATCAATGCCGTTTGTCCTTTTGCCTAAACTAGTATACAGACAAACCGAGTTCTCGATACTACACAAACCGCATTCAAGAATCGTCCAAACAACACAAACCGCATTCAAGAACACTTTCACAAAAACCCACGAATTGCTCCAAAATCACCACACTGTTCTTGGATCTGTGAATCCAAACACCAAATACCACTCTAATACAATCCTTAATCTAGAAAGTACAAAGAAAACTAACTTCTAATCACTAAACAAAGTACAAAGATGAGATTTATACTACTTAATAAAACCGAACTAAAACTTAAAAAAAAACTACAAATCTAACTAAATCTAACCAAGAAAAACCTAAAGAACTACACAAATTCAATATAAAACAGCCTCTAATCACTAAACAAAAACACAAAATGAAGTTTAAGCTACAAAACAAACCGAATCCAAGAGAAACTTAAAACCACAATTCGAACCAACAAAAACCTCAAGAACTACACCAATTCGTGAATACCAACTCTCATGGACCTAACCATGGCTCTTGATACCAATTGTAGGGTATTCACAATGCATGAATCACTATCTTGAGGCTTGTATGGATCGAATAGAAGGTGTTTTAGAGAGAGAAATGGGAGCCTTTTAGTGAGAGAAAGTAACTTGTGTAATATTAGATTGAAAAGGTCCAACCCTTCCCTTGTGTGGGAAGGGATATATATACCACTACATATTATGTCCCTAGTGGACTGTGGAGCGAGCTGACAGTGGGGAAAGCCCCGACCCACTCCACAAATATAGATACGACTAATACTAATACTAATAATACTAAGCTAATATAGATAAGCCTACGAGCTATAGAAATGCTAATTAGATGCTCGGGGTGACCGAGCCTTCATTTGAATATTTATATTCCTAACATAAATGAATCACGATAAAGAATTTGAGTGTTTGTTCATCGTAATAAATCTATCGCAGTTGAGAAAAATGTTCGTAAACTCTTGTATTAGAGTTTATCGAAGTTGGCCAAAATTATCGCAGTTG
This sequence comes from Artemisia tridentata subsp. tridentata, assembly GCA_021014915.2. Taxonomy (NCBI): domain Eukaryota; kingdom Viridiplantae; phylum Streptophyta; class Magnoliopsida; order Asterales; family Asteraceae; genus Artemisia; species Artemisia tridentata. Next base: position 381,018,216 of record CP139505.1, read on the forward strand.
TGATAGTTATCGCAGTTGAGATAATTATCGCAGTTGAGATTTTTATCTTGATTGGTTTAATTATCTTGATTGATATAATTATCGCAGTTGGATGATTATCGCAGTTGGATGATTATCGCAGTTGGGATGGTTATCGCAGTTGGGATGATTATCGCAGATGGGATGATTATCGCAGTTGGATAAATATCGCAGTTGGATTTGTTATCTTGATTGGATATTTATCGCAGTTGTTATAGTTATCGCATTTGTTATAGTTATCGCAGTTGTCTTTAATTATCGCAGTTGTCTTTGATTATCGCAGTTGTGATCTGATATAGAATTTAATCAATTTCCTTAGGTATATTTTTATATACTTATTGAAATTTATCAAATTTTATTGAATTTGGCTAATTCTTGATAAATTCTTTGATCAAGCATGTATCAACTAATCATAAATACAATAGGGTGCCATGTGTTGTTCTTTAAAACTAACAATTCTCTAACAAACATGCATTCTGTATACTTGTATATGATTGTTGATTCAGATACACATCAATGGCATCTTCCCAACAACAACCACTTCCTGCTCTTACCAAAGAAGAAATCTTTCCTCGTGGGTATACTCTGGAAATAGGGAAGAACAATTCAAGGGTAGAATTGGACAAGATCAAATGTTCTGATCCAAGTTGTCAGATTGCTATAGAGATTCTCAAAGCTCACAAATGCAGGGATATTCTTGACAGCTCAGACACCATCCCAGAGCTATATATTCATCAATTCTGGGATACCTTCACTAAGAGCAATGATGACAAGTACTTTACTTGCACATTGGATCGGAAGCAAATCAGAGTTACACCTGCTACTCTCAGAAAAGCCTTGAAACTTCCAGAGGCACCTGAAGTTGCTGCCCGATTCCACCCAACACCTTCAGAGTCAGAGGTCATGCAATTCCTGGAAGATATTGGTTATGATGTTCAGCCTGATACACCACTAACCACAATCTCCAAGGTTAATGCCAGATACATTCCTCAACCCTGGAGGACTATCTTCTTCATCGTAACACATTCAATATCTGGAAGAGATAGTGGGTTCGAGCATCCAAGACTGGCTCATCTTCAAGTCTTGTGGGGATTTCTAAACGAAGAACCCATTGACTTTGCTGCTCTTATTTGGGATGATATAATGTACTTACAGCGTAAAATATTCAAGAAAATCCCATTTGTTCGATTCACCAAAGTTCTTATCAGCTATTTACTTGATCAACATGAAGACCTTGATAAACGTCCTACAGATCAAGAAGTTCATGAATATAGCATGGATAAAACATTGGGCAAAGTTTATTTCCCGAAGGAGAGTACACGAAAGCAAGGTGCAAGGTTGCCAGAATTTTTGATGCCAGATGAGGTTAGAGAAACAAAAGCTTATCATGATTATGATCTAGCATACCGTGAACGTCGTGTAGGTCTTGCCAAGATGGTTGAAGAACCTAAGTCTTCAAAGACTCGTTCAAAGGGTAAGACTAAGACAGGAAGTGCCTCAAGTATCTCTAAACCAAAAGGTAAACATCCAAGATCAACATTCATCAAGAGGAGAGTACCCAGCAAACCACAGCCAAAACCAGAACCATACAGAATCATTGATGAAGATACAGAATCTAACTCTGAATCATCTGAATCTGAAGAAGAACATGTTTTTATGACTGAAGAAGAAGCTGAACTTCACAATCAGATCTCTAAGGAGAATGCACAAAAACAAAGTCTCAAATCATTAAGAGCAGATGAAGAGCGTAGAGCAAAGAAAGTATTGGAACAACAGAGAGAGTATGAAAGAACACATGGGGTTGGAGGATCACAAAATGTTCCTAAAACAGTTTCGACCCAAGACGATCCGGTTAATCAACCCGGAGGGTCTCGAGCTGAATCAACAAAGGTCTCTTCACAGCAAACAAGTTCGGTTAATCAACCCGACTTGGGAGCACCATCTCAGGAGGATAAGGAAAAAGATCAGGATAGCAACATTGTTTTCTCTGACAAGGATATTTCTGATTCTATGTTTAATGACAATCCCGAGGAACAAACACGCAATGATGATATTGAAGATTGGAACTTAGAAGACGAAGAAGATATTCTGGGAGATCAAACAATTAAAGCAGCCAAAGATCTTGAGGAACATAAAAGACAAGAGGAAGAAAGGAAACGTAAGGAGGATGAGCAAGCTAACCGGGAAGCCGAAAGCTACATTCGTTCTCACACTCCAACACCTCCTCGTTCTCCTCCAAAGGACACAGCCAAATCTGCACTGACAATGGTTGTTTATAACCCACGACAGCAGCAAGAACAACCACCAGTTCAACCCTCGTCTGCTTCTTCACCCAAGACTCCTCCTGAATCACCACCGAAGAATCCAACACCTCCACCCTCACCTCAAAAGGAATCAACTACTAAATCTGATGAACCAATTCCTTCTCTCACTCCATCATCTTCACGATCTTCATCACCAAAATCTAAACCAAAAGCATCGGTTTCTGAGAATATTCTTAAGGCCTACAAAGGAAAGAACAAGAGAAGAATCGTTCACGTTACAAAAGTTGAGGTTGTGACTCCTGCAGCAAAGAAACTGAAAAAGGCAGTAAAGAGAGCACAAGCACAACGAGACAACCAAGCTACAACCAAATTGGCTGAAATGGAAGTCTTAGTCAAAAAGTTATCTCAACAAATGGAAGAAATGCAGAAAAGCAAGAAGCAGATCGATGAATTCCTTGATTTCAACGTCAAAGATCATATGACACGCAAGGCAAAGAAATTTGTTAAGCAATTTCTTCCTGATCTTCAACAAAACATCAATGATCATATTGATTCACAACTTGATGAAAAGATCAAAGAAGCCGTCTCTTCTTCTTCTCAAACCAAATCACTTCAAGATCTCTCCATTGAAGATATCGAGCTTGTACTTCTCGACAAACTCTTTGCTATCATCTCTCCATCTCCAGAAGAAATCAATCTGATCACAGCTCTTCGTGCACACATTGACAAGAAATCATGCAAAGAAACTGCTGACAAAGGAAAACGGATTCGAGAAGATGATGAGGATGATCAGGACCCTAAACCCACACAAAAGAAACACAAAGGCGGGTCAGGGATTCACATACAGGAGCCAACTGAACATAAACCATCATCTCAACCTCCCAAACATCAATCCTCTGGTCCAACTGAAACCGAGCATCACAATGACCAATTCACAAATGAAGATATGGACTTCCAGCCACACGATGATCAACCTCATTCACCATCACCATCACCGTCACCAAAGTCAAAGCCATCCAAGTCCAAGCCTTCACACAGCAGAAAGTCATCTACCGGACCAACGGTTGTCTCATGGCTGGATAATGATACGGATGTGCTAGGAAATGAATGGTTCGATCATCTTGCAAACGCTCAAGTTCAGACTGACGAAGCTTCACGAGTTGAAGACAGCACCTTTGCTGTTACTCAAGAAATTAAAAGAACTCTCAATATTAAGAAAATGACCAAAAAGGAACTTCGTCGGATCAAGAATGATGCTTTCCTTCTTCTGAAGAACAAATCCAATAGCGCAGCAGAACTCGAATATCACCTTGAAAACATTGCACGGGCAATGTCAAGTGACTTTGACTGGGCTAGTCCAAATATCGTCAGGCAAGTTGGCAAGCATCAACCATTCACCACTGATTGGACCAAGCCACTGACCGTGATTCGAAGACATCATCATTCGGAAATTCCCTTTCTAATGTTCTTCAACAAAGACTTGGAACTTCTAAAGAATGGAGCTCAAGGGACGACAAAGTACGCTACATCTATCACTTTCACACCAGCTGCTCACTACACACAATCAGCCATTGAAGAAGCAGCTATCAACAGCAAACTGTTTGTTAAACAGCTCGTCAAATATGATCGTGATGCAGAGCTGGGGATTCATCACTGGTACTCTAAAAGACAAACCTGGTACAAGTACAAGCTTGCCCTCCAGAAATCAAAAGAACCAGTTTACAGTGATCTCAGAATCTTGGCCGTCATCAACGTAAGCGGATCCAGAAAATGCGATTATATATTTCTAGACGAGATTACAGTAAAGAGAATCGACAACAACCTCTACACATTCTCAGAGGCGGATTTTCCTGATTTGAGTCTAAGTGATATCGAAGACATGTATCTAATGAAGATTCAAGGCAAACTGCAGCATCTTACCAATGAGCTTCGATATGCACTTAGTACTTCCCTTTGTCATTACATCAGGAGAACCATCATCAAAGAACGTGTCGAAGATCTCCAGCTTGGTGTTGAAAGTTATCAGACTCAGCTTAACCTTGTTGAACCACAGTTCCTTCTACACAGCAAAAAGGATCCTCAGTACACCATGCTACATCGTCCAAATTTTGGGTTCGTCTACAGAAGCACAACTGACTTTCACCGATTCATGGCATTCACTGAAATTCACAAGTTCTGTGATGATACCCTCAAGAGTGTACGTGATGGGTTAGCTAATAGAGTTCGAGATTCGATGTTGGGAAAATCCAGAAGATGGAGTTCAAAAGAGCTGCGACAAGTAAAGGAATTTATTCGGAAGATGGAAGAACGGTTATACCATCGGGATCAGATAAGGAGGCTCGAGAGCTATGTTGGGGGTCGTCCGCCATTCGCCATCAGACTATTTCAGCGAACTGACCCAGTGTTCACAACTTTTGGTAAAGGTGGATGATGTAAGAATCAATTCTCAAAGTTCATCATATCATACTTCTTTCCATTATTGGCCTGTATATTACGGCTTGTGCACACATAACAGTGTACAACCCGGACCCCAAAGAAAGGACCCTGAGGTACGCTTCAGTGCCTCAATCCTGAAAAAGGAGCGAAAGCTTCTTACTTATGAGCAGAATTAAAATCAGAATGTTTTACAACGTTTTCCAAACATTCTGCTCATAAGGACAAGTATTCCCTCGTCCAGGGGGAGTATTTGAAAAATATAATCTTTGTTCAAAACGAAGTATCAAAGTTCTTGAAACTTCTTCCCTAAAACTCAAAAACAGCATATTTTAATCATAAACATTTTTCCAAAAACATCATGAGTATGCTATTTTTGAGGGGGAGAAGAAACAAATGATTAAAATATGATGTCTCATTTGCTGGAATCTCGTGTGCTCAAACTCAGAATTGACCCTCGAATTGACGAATAGGAAAGTCAGTAGTCGAAAGGACATGTCCCGGACGGGTAATAATTTCAAGCCAGTTTAACTGGTAATGTAAGCGTGTCTCACAAAGGATGTGTCTGAGTAGAATGTACCGATTTCGAGCGATAATCTTTGAATCTGATCTGGACGGGTAATAATTTCAAGCCAGTCTGACTGGTGATGTAAGCGTGTCTTGCGACGATCAGGTTCATTGAAAGTCAATCAATTCAAAGAGTGCAAACTCTTTCTGGCATGTGCAAATTTCAAATTTATTACTTATGCGCACATGTTAAGGGGGAGTACTTCTGAAAATCATCAAACTCTCAAAGTGTCAACAAAATGTCTTTACAATTATCGACACTTTGAGAGATTTTCAATGGTTTTGGTCTTATGGCATCATTAGGATAGTCATGGAGTTACAAGGTGACTAAGGTTAGGAAAAACCGTCCTATGATCCGCCAGAGCCGGAGGGATCTACCCAAGGACAATACCACTAGTTTAGACTAGAAAGTCCTAGGTATGATATAAAAAGGAGAAAATGAATGAACGGAGAAAGAAGGGGTTGAAGAATTAAAAAGAAAAGCAAAGAAAAGGGTGAAAAGAAATAGCCCTCCATTTGTTCAACCTTAGGGCAGACAACGGGTTCAATTCATAATCTACTGGTTGATGAGCATCACCGGTATTGAAGACCAAAGACGTCATGGACCCAGTGACGCACTAAAAAAACCTTCTAAGCCACTCAAGTGTCTCTCAAAAGACATTTGTTTCATTCACACGGAGAACCCTTCATAATCTATCGACATCTCATTACGAGAGTGTTGATATTGAAAAGGAGGCAATCTGCTCCACGCCTCCGATGACCAAACAAATGTGCACTTATTGAGTCTAGAGCCATGAGATTCATCAAAAGATCTCTTAGGTACACTTAGAATTACTCTGGTGTTCTACATCATGGGCATCAGGTGTAAATTAGGAAAAAGTGTCCTTCGCAGATCTTAGCAATCTGCCAAGAACATTCATGAGAAAAGTCACATTTGTGATTATCAATGATTGAATGGAAATCCTGCCAGAACAACATCAAACAATTCTGATAGCAGGTCACTTCGGTAACTCCTTGTGGGTTACGCTTAGTGTTTGCTCCAAATGGTCTACAGTCGTGGGGTGATCTCCAGCGACTCACTGAATCGTGGGTGCACTTCGGTGTGTCCGTGTAATCCCTTTCGGGGGAATCCGGTTCAGAACGGTCTGGGTTAGGAGTTGAGAAAGTCTTCACACTATGCTGTTGATGATCTCAAGTCTGAGCCTGTAAGTACCGGTTGGTTCGTGCTGTTGCTGCTGTTGCTGCTGTTGCTGCTGCTGCTGCTGCTGAGGAGCTGGAGTTCGACCATCAAGACTCCATCATGCTTATATCTTGAAGAAATGTTCTCTCAATGACTCGGTTATTACAAAAGTTCAACACAAGCAATAGTAAAGTCAAAAGTTCAAGCATCTCAACCTTTCACAAGTCTAAGATTGAAAAGTGAGAACATATTGCAGATAACAAGTCAAAGATATATGAGCATGATGGAGAAGACGAGAAGACGTTGGAGATTGGCAGATAGAGACAACATCATATCATCATTACACAAGAACAAAGAACCAAAGATTATAAAGACGTCGGAAGCCTAAGAAGCAAAGAAGACGTCGGGCAACATTGATGATCAAGACTTAGGGGGAGATTGTTAGGAACACGTTTTAATTATTTACAAGTCTTGTTCATTTATAATGTTGCAAGTTTAATAGGATTATATTGTTTGTAATTATGGACCGGTCCATTAGTAATCCATGGACCGGTCACAATAGATAGTTCATGTTAGTAACATGCATGGGAATATTCCTAGAATGATTCCCTCCCATTGCCTATAAATACAAGGCATGGGGTGCACTCTTATTGTCGGTTTTTCATGCATTGTGCGGAAGCTATGCTCGTGTAACGTTTGATCAATTGAAAAGCCTACCATTCTTATTCTTCTCTTCTTAGTTCTCTTCTCTAGTTTAGCTTATTAGCTTATTGGTTATTTTCATACGTAGCTTATTAATATAGATAGTAGTGTGCGTATCTTATTCTAAACGAGTGTGTGTTTGAGATCTAAACGGGAACCTACAAAACATCAAGCAAAATCAAGCAGAACATCATAAGATGTTTATATTGCAGATTATATTGAAATTGGGATGTGAGATCTGTCTTGGACATCTTTTGACTAATGTTCGGTTGAAACAAGAACCGGTTCCTACTCAAAGAAGAACATGGGATCCCGGAATTACTCAATATGACGTTTTGAAGCAACACCTTGAGGACAAGGTGTTTTTGGGAGCGGGAGTATTGATACGATCCTGCATTCTATAGTTTATAATTATTATTATTAATTAATTAATTAGTTTATTTAGTTTCCTTTTATTATATTTTCTTAGAGACCAAGTTAAGTATAGGGTATCTTTTCTTATATATACGGTATTAGGGTTGTAAGGTTTATTATGTTGAATGAATATGAAGTATTGATTTGTTTATCAATTGGGGAGTCGTTTATCTCACTAATATAAACCATTGGGAGAGCTTATTCGACCTCTCGAACGTCGATTATTCTATCTCTATTGTTCTTTTATCTTATTATCGATCCGGTTCGTATCAAAAACCCATATTGACCTGTTTTTAAGTAAAGAGATAACTATAAACATTCACATGTTTCATCCATATACGATGTATTATGACATGGTAACAACAATGAAAATAAGTGAAATGAAATTTTAAGTATGAAGCGATTAATTCAAACCATTATGCCTTGGTTAGGAAGATACTCGTTGATGAGGACATGATTAATCGCTGAAGGAAACAGAGATGATTCTTCACTAATTTTTTCAGTAATTTTTGTCAGCCATGATGGTACTACATAAACACAGAAAAAAGAGACTTAGGGCCCGTTTGGTTTACTACTTTTGTAATAAAGTAATGGAATTATAGTTATAATTAAATGTTTGGTATAGCACTATCACAATCAATGTGGGCCCTCTACAATCAAAAATGATTCCAGCCAAAAATGAGAGGAATCAGCCGATTGAAACATTTATGGACCCCACCTATTTATACTCCCTCACAATTCACTTCTCATCTAACTAATTTAATAATAAAAAAATCTCATACTCTCATATTTTATTCATTATTTTGATTAAAATAATCATTTTAATAAAATATTATTATTATCCTTTATTCCCATTTCTTTCAATCCATACCAAATCCGATACCCATTGTGATTCCTAGCAACAAACCAAACGGCCCCTTAGTCTTTAATTAATAACATATGTCTAATTGCCTAAAACTCCCTTGAACGTCTTTAATTAATAAGAAATGTCTAATTGCCTAAAACGCCCTTACACGATGAAGCAATAATCTGCCATACCAAAACAAATACGAAACTTATCCTTGTATTATGATTTCAACACGTCTTATTCAATACAACTCATATAAGAAAACATTAAACAGTGTTAAAAAAAGAAATCTCAACCACTCCAGAGTGTTCAAAGAATTCTGATTGTTTGTAGTAAAACAGGCACTCGCACGAGGTTTTCTGTGTTCAGGTGATTGTTTACAGATTTACTTTTAAACCGACTTCACTAGACTAAAACACTAAAAACCGATTATTAAACGTCTCCAATATCGCAATGCCAAACACACCAATATAAAAAGAACAAACAAGCGGGCTTACAATCTTGAGGCAAAAGACCCTTTCCATGAACAATCCCACCTACCAAAAAAATACCATAAAAATCAAAACTTTATCAAAATCCAACAGAAAGTTAACAACTCAAAATTTAATAAAAAAACATTAATACCCCAATCTTGCAATCTTCTGTTTTTCAAAGATTTCCATTTAAATACAGGAGCTGTGTATATCTACAACAAACAAACAAAAAAGACCCTTTAGTTTCAACTGAGTTAAATATAAAAAAGTGAAAAAAATGAGATAATTAGTCTAAAATGTATCAACTTGTCACAAAATTCTTTAGCGGGTCTCAATCAAAATTTTTCCTAGTAAATACACCAACTACTTAATCTTCTGATCGTGTGTACTATTGTTGACGTGGTACTGGTCAATTAGTACACACAATCTTATTATTGGGTATACTATTCTTGACGTGGCACGAGTCATTTAGTACACACATTAGGAAGCTTAGGCGCATGGGGTAATTAATAAGAAAAAAAAAAGGTAGATTGATTAAGTGCGAAATAATTCTATGACAAGTAAGAGTGTTGTAAAACAAGGCCGATATTACTTGCTACAAGGTTAGTGACAGAGTAATTGGCGATTACTTGCTACAAGGTTAAAACTCAATCAAAATCGGTCAAAACTCAGTTTGAAGTATTTGAACAATTGTGTTACTCTTTCAATGAAACAATTCTATGGTCCTATAAGCATATCAATGAAACAATACTAAGGGTGTTTATTTGGGCTTATATAGCCGGCTTATGGCTTATTTGGTTTTGGGCTTATGTTTCAAAAGCTCACTTTTTGTGGCTTATTTTAAAACTTTCCGGCTTATATAAGTTTTTTATCCCCCTAGCCCCACCCCCCCTCCCTAATCAGCCACCATCTTCCTACCATGCCAAATGATATCTTTTGACTACTATGCTAAGTTTGAACATCCCTTAGTATAAATAGACTACTTACACCTTCATTTACACTAACTAGTTCAAGAGAAAAAACAAATATAATCACTTCCCATTCTACTCAAAAATTCAACACACCCTAAGGAGCAAGGAAGAAGGTAGCTTGATTGTGGTTAAGTTCAAGTATAATTATGGTACTTTAGCAAGGGTTTGGAACACTAATCTTCAGGTTAGTCAAGTGTCTTACATTCCTATCTCACTAATCTCCATTTGTAAGTAATCTTACATTGCTAAACTTCATGTTTTTCATGTCATAATGTTAGTTCAAGTGTATATACTTAGGTTATCACTTTGTACATGTTAATAAAGTTTTATATCCACAATGATCTTTTAACAAAAGGCTATGTTTTAAACTAGTTAGTAAAAATCTCCACAAGAAAGTGATGAAAAACATTTTATATATATATATATATATATATATATATATATATATATATATATATATATATATATATATATATATATGTCAGTGAACTTGTAAATTTTATAACCATTCTTGATGATCATTTACTTTCATGAAATGGACTCTTGAATATTGCTAAGTTAGTGTTAGATCACTATTGTTATGTTGAGAAGTTGAAGGATGAGCTAGGACTAGATTTGGAGTTGTTGTTAAGTGGTTATAATAACTAGAAGATTAGGAAAAATAGTTTGACACTCTTGATAACGAATCTGTCCCATTTTGATTAACACAGAAAAATCAGTAGTGTGGTGACAAGTTTAGGCTAGAAATATAGAAAATAGACTTCAATTTATACGACGAAAACTAAATTTTCAGAAAAATTGTTGAAGCTGTTAAGAATTTTGAGAGATGAAAACTGAGGTTAAATGGTAACTAGACTAGCCGAGACCTTAAAAATCCGATAGTATACTTAAATACCTTCGCGGGGATAGGTAAAACTTAAGAAACGGAGCTACGACGCAAAAGTTATGGCAAAACGAAAGTTTACGACGACATATACGTTGACAGCTTATTTTCTTGCTATTAGAAAAGCTGTTAGAATTATTTGAAGTGGATTTTGGACCCTTTAGAGTGTATTTTGGCTAAAATGACGCAAAAGAAAATGGTAGGACCTTATATACACTTGTTAGGCGCGTTAGAGATGTTCCAAATATCTATTAACATGACGACTAAAGTTTGATCACGAGATTAACAAGTTACGTTTTCTAAAAAGGGTGATTTTCTTAATAAAATATCACATTGATGCAACTACATTTTTGACGATAAATGTTACAATAAACATGTACAAGTGATAAAGTAGAGTATGAACTTGCATGCACGACATCATTCCATGACCTAAATCATATCATTCATATTAGGTTGCGAGTAGTTTTCCGAGCCTCAATTTCGTACACTTTCCTTTTGTTATCGTATCAGTTGTTCCAGGTGAGTTCATTGCCCCTACTTTTACTTGTTTTATAATTGTTTTGGGGGAGAATACATGCTCGCTTATATTTAAACTCCATGCTTGTTTTACTTGAAACGTGAATTGTTTTCTCAAACATTACTGATTGATTGAAACCCTTGATTTGTACTCAAAAGTATTATGTGTTTACCTGTTACACACTTGATTATTTTTCTTATGGACACAAGTGCATTAAACTATGAAATATTGCCTATGTTATGAACCGTTAAGCGCGAATGTTGTGAATAGATCTATTGGGATTGAACTCCCCGTCCGGGTGGTGTTCCCCACTTGACTGGCATGTCAAACGGACGCATAATCATTTGAGGAACCTTGGATGTCCTAGGTGGACATCTACCAGAAACTTTGGGTGTCCGGGTGGTTTCCCCATTTGACCAGTATGTCAAACGTATGCTCAAACTAGAAATTTTAACGCTTCGGTGTCATGAACTTAATATGACAATAACTCTTTATATATTTGGAATATATTGGTCCTTGATTTCTTGTGGTCCATATGTTACTTATTGTTTACTTAAACCTATGAACTCACCAACCTCGTGTTGACCCGTTTTAGCATGTATTTTCAGGTTCTTAAAGTGTTAGCTCACATTTGGCGGCAGTTGGCATGGCATGGCGTGGTTATAGGATCAAGACACTCTGATATTCATTTGGGGACCATTTTACTTATTTTATGGGCCTATTTCCGCACCAAAGTTTAATAATGTAAATTTAATACTTTTGTCAATGAATTTTATTTTAAATGATTGTGGTGAAAACTGTTCTTTGTACTTGTGTTGTGATACCATTTGAGTAGCACCCCAGCGACATTACCTTCCGCTGCGACCCGATTTTGGGGGTGTTACACTTTTATTTATCTTAACTGTTTCGCAAACTACTTGGGGTGAGATACATGCTACTGTTTTACTATGATCACAATTGTTTGAAAACTGTTCTTTGAACTGAAAAATTTGCTGAACATCTTATAAGCACTAAGTACCACCATTGCCACAACTAAGTCCCTCAATCATTCACCATTAATCACTTGCGAGTGAGCGCGAATATAGGGATATAGGCCTATAGGAATTGACCCTCCCTCCATGTTGACTAAGGTCGGTCCGCATGTGATGTACTATATTCGAGTTTCACTAGGTATCTGGCAAAGTACCTAGCTTTGGGGGAAACTATTATATTATGAAATCCGCAATTACTGTCGAATTACGCCAGGGTTACTGGTGACAGTTAACGCTTTGTGTGTCATGAGCTTAGTGCAGTGGTAACATCTGGACTTATCGGTGCTAACAATTTGCCCACTATTTATGTTATGGTTGCTAACAACTGGCCCACTGTTTCTGTTATGGGTGCTACCAACTGGCCCACTGTTTCTGTTATGGGTGCAACAACGTGGCTCAATCTTGAGACTTGTGTTCAACTGATTTTTATACAAACAAAATTTGGGTGTAAAGCAACGTAGCCCACTTTCTCTTAAACTTGAAATATTGTGATCAACTACTTTACTTAAACCTATGAATCCACTCAACCTTTGTGTTGACTTTTAGCATGTTTTATCTCAGGTGTTAGATCTTTTCCGCTGCATATCTTACTTTTGGAGGAGCTTGGCGAAGGGCATGGAATGGTCATAGAAGACTCTGAAAACTATTTAGGACCGCTTTAATTCTGTTATGGACCTACATTTTCCGCACTATTTTTAAATGATGTAAATTGAATGTTTTCAATTATGAAATTTCTTCTAAAACGACTTTAGTAAAACCGTTCTTTGTACCTTGTGTTGTGATAACTATTGAATAGCACCCCACGACTTGTATGCTTCCGCTAATCCGATCTCAGGGTGTTACATAGTCTAAACCCGTAGACCAAAAAACCCAGAACCACCGTTGTCGAAGTCGTTGTATATCCGATCACCGAACCGATATATAATAATGATCCATCATCATCTGGTCAAAGTTAACATCCTGATAACGATGTCGTTTTATTAAAAGAACAACACGAACCACTTGCTTGTGAAGCAAAGGAAAGAGGTTCATGGTAAAGTTGTTGTTTATGGGATTTGTGATAATGTTGTTATTGATAGTAGTTTAGTTTATATGTATGGGAAGTGTGGCTCGTTGAGTGAAGCTCGAAAGGTTTTTGATAAAATGAGGGAGAGGAATTCGGTGAGGTGGTGTGCATTGCTTGGTGGGTATTGCCAAAAGGGTGATTTTGAAACAGCTGTCGAGCTTTTCTAAGTGGTGGATGAGGTTGATCTTTATAGTTTTAGAACTATAATTCGTGTTTGTGCAGGTTTGGAAACTGTGAGGCATGGTGAGGTTAGTGGTGGTGGGTGGTGTTTTATTATAAATGTTGATGAAAAGGTTAGTGGTGGTGGGTGGTGTTTTAGAGAGAGAAGCAGTGGGGTGGAAATTAATAACTTGTATAAAGACAATGGAAAGAGAAGTAGATTATGGACGTAAAAGGACTAAAATACCCATCACGTAACCAACACATGCCTGGATTTAACGATGCAAACAAACGCCCGTTCGGTCAAAGGACGGGTCAATGCAAAATGGACAACTATAAGGGCGATATGTGTACTTCTTGAGAGTTAAGGACGAAACTTGAAATTTTGGCCTAACCATAAGGATGATTTATGTAATTTACTCTTTATTTTAAGAGTAAATTACAAAGATGGTCCCTATGGTTTGCGTTGACTCTCACTCTTGCGTTGACAACCCTCATGTAACTTTGCGGTAGTCGGTTGGTGGTGGTGTATGGTGTCGTGGTGGTTTTGATGAGGATGGTGTCGTGGTGGTGGTGGATGGTGTCGTGGTGGTTTTGATGAGGATGGTGTCGTGGTGGTTTTGATGATAATTATGGATATCTAGACCTGTTACAACGCCACAAACCACAGTGGTTTTGATGATAACATTGGTTTAGTGATGGTTTGTATCCGGATCTGTGGCGGTGGGGTAGTTGTTGCATCCGTGGCGGATCAGGTGGCAACGGGGTAGTTTAGCGATGGTATGTAGTCGGATCTGTGGCAGTAGGGTGGTTTAGTGAAGGTTTGTAGTCGGATCTGTGAGTTGAGCAGCGGTAGTGGAGGCGCCGTTGGTGTAGTGAGTTGAGCAGCGGTGGTTGGTTTAGTATAGAGAATAGAAAGAATATGGCGGTGGTGTAGTGAGTTGAGCAACGGTGCTGGAGGCGGAATTGAGGAGCGGTGGTGGAGTGAGTTAGAGAAGAAGATGGATAATAAAGGGGTTTGTGGGTATGTATTTATGTAGAATAATATTTGACCAAAGTATATAAGGATAGATGAAATGACATTTTTACCCTCATGTGCAAGTCACATGAGGGGTGTTTAATAGTCAAAATTAACGTCGTTTGGTCAAGGGATTATGAGTGTTAAGGGTTTTAGAGTTAGTGACTGTATGTGGAAAAAAAATCAAATGACCAAAAATGTTAGTCAACGCAAACCACAAGGACCATCTTTATAATTTACTCTTATTTTAAACAAAGTATCTAACTTTACTTTGAATAATGAGTTAATTTCAAAAATGGTCCATGTTGTCTGTCGGGTTTAATGCTTTTAGTCCCTATACTTTTTTTAACGGGTTTGGTTCCTGTGGTTGCGACCCATAACGGGTTTGGTCCCTTGACTAATTTTTCTGTTAGTTTGGCTGTTAAATTGGTCATGTGACGTGCACATGGGAGGGTAATTGTGTCTTTTCATTCATAAACACCACCCTAACCACTACCCACCACTACAAACACCATCCTCACCACCAACCCACTAACAAACACCATCCTTACCACCAAACACCCACCACAGCCCACCACTACAAACACCATCCTCACCACCAACCCACTAACAAACACCATCCCTACCACTGATGCGTGGTTTTGCGACCTTACAACAGGTTTTACCTCTCGAGGGATCTCAAGAGGCTTACAACCCCACCAGGCAGTGTACCTGACCGATGTAGTATAGTGTAGTGGTAAGTACGGGGGATTGATCGTTCTCCACAGGGAATAGTGTCGTTAGGATTGAAAAAACTACTCTAATAGGTCTAGGGGTGAGAGAAGATTCTTTTTATGTTTTTATATTTTTATGAAAGCAAGTAAAATCTCGGGTTTGAAGGAGTGGGCGGAATTAGTTGCTAGTCAACTAACCCAAAAACTACGAATGCAAATAATATAAAATAACAGAAAATGAAAAGGTGGTAAAACTTATGTGGAGAGAAATGTGTTTACTTAGATTTCCTTACTCCCTAACTATCTTTTACCGGTTGATTAGTGTATATTAATTGCGTGGATGACGGGTGTATTCCTTAATACCAATCGTGGGGTGACGTACGTACTTCCCCAACTCTACAAGCTCCTACTTCACTCCTATGTCGAGCCGGCTAGGAAGCTCCTAACATGGGATCACTAGAATTCGCTTGTGCATTAAATACAACCATAAAAACCTTAGTACGCATTGGTTCATGTTTCTTAAGACGTTCAAGCAAGTTACCGAATAGGAAGTTAGCCAGTTTTCTTAAGCCTAACATCGATGAACAATCATCCAATACAATTAATAACACACTAATAACCAATAATCAATAGCTAGGTTTCATTAGATCTAAGCAAACACAAGATAAATCTAGCCTAGCATGTTAATCAAAAGACAAGAACAAGATATAATCAAACAACACATAGACATATTGATTGATTAAATGAACACTTATCTTCAATTAAACATGGGAGATCCAAGGGTATGAAAACCCTTAAAAATGGCAGAAATTCGTCTTAGGGTTTCTCCTCCAAAGTTACACACAATAAGTTCCACACTAATGACAAAAAATTGCAAAACTATATATAGAGTTTAAGGGCTGACGGCGTCACGTTATAGATCCTGATGCCGTCACCTCGCCGCTTTTAGGGTTCCCGGATGGCCTTCCTGACGCCGTCCCTCTTTAGACCTCCAAAATCCGCTCTGGCCTATCAAGGGGTGACGCCGTCAGAATTGAGCTTGACGCCGTCCCTCTTTAGCTTAAGCCGTGACGACCTTGATCACTTCAAAGCGTGACGCCGTCATATTTTTCATGCAAAATTCTCTAGCTTATCATGAGTAATTTTCACATCCACCTCTTTTGCCAAGCCATGACGCCGTCTGGACCAATTCCTGACGCCGTCAAAGGTAGTTTCCAGCATAATTTTGAGACTTTGCCGTTTTCTTCACTTTTATGCTCCAAAAACGTCCAAAATGCTTCATTTTCCAGATTTCTTCTCAAAAGTATCTAAAATGACAAAAGGAACGATTTAGGGCAATATTTGATCAAATAAATACGATTTAGGGCTTAAATGACCCCCTAAAAGCGGTACACTTTTCGCTTCATCAAATACCCTTACACTTGAGATTTGCTTGTCCTCAAGCAAATGTGCTTTTATTCTAATCAAAATACAAGTTAGGGGTCATTTAACACTAATATAAAAGTAATTATAACAAATAGTCGTTCCACTTTAATCATAATAAGCACGGAGATTACATACTAGCACCTCACAAGTAGTGTTTAGATACTCACATCTCTCAAGTGTCATCAAAATAAATCTCATAAATGAAAACGGATAATATCTTTCACTACCTGTCATAGCAAATAGATTACCATAGGCTTGGGAAAGGATCAAAAACCTCCTCCACTAGGCGTAAGCACCTAAGATAAACTATCAAAGAGGGCTTTTAAACGGGTTATAACGTGAGGTGTAGGGATATGATAAACACGGTTTTGTTGGATAAGGGATATATTACTGGTGGCGAGTTAAAGATCTTGATTAATTACATGTACTATACAATGTTGCTAAGCCCAGACTAGACTCAATCTTAAGCTAAAAACAAAATAACAAAAACATAAAACAAACATAAAATGAAACGGGATGGTAGTCCGTATGTTTTTTCTACTTTTCTTTTTCTCATTTTTTTGTATTTTTCTTGATTTTTTTTTTTTTTTTTTTTTTTTTTTTTTTTTTTTTTTTTGCATACACTCTTGCCCTACCATCCAAAATAATACATCATAGGGGCGTTGCATTCCCCTTACACTTGAACTTTTACATAACTTTACAAATAACTATTCTAATGACTCGAATTAAGATAATTGAAAAACTTGGAGTACTTTTAAAATATTTAGCACATATGGGGGTAATAAATGATGTTCTTCCCCATTACTCCATTACACTAGTACTTTACCCATGAGTCCCAATCATCCCAAAACAATATGTACAAGGATATGACTCGACTTAGCAACCATGTAATCAATTAGATAATTAACTTGGGTTTAAACAAATGTTGTCACAATAATGCACTAAAAATGAGTGCATACAAGGTAGGCTAAGGCGATTTGGGTGTACATTTAAGTGGGGTGTAACAAATTCTTCCTTTAAGTAAAATGCTTAAAGGTCGAAACGAAAAGATAGGCTCTGAGGGGTGTACTAGGGGTATCGT
Source organism: Artemisia tridentata subsp. tridentata (assembly GCA_021014915.2). NCBI lineage: Eukaryota > Viridiplantae > Streptophyta > Magnoliopsida > Asterales > Asteraceae > Artemisia > Artemisia tridentata. The sequence continues at coordinate 381,035,978 of CP139505.1, forward strand.
GTACTAAAAATGAGTACAGCGCAAAGGGTGTGGGAGAATTACTTGACCAATGTAGCCAATGTAATTATAACAAAAACACAGGTGTAAAACAATGGGTTAATCCTAATGCCTCTTATCATGTAGTAAATCTAACTACACGAATGTAGTCTCACTTGTGGCCTCGGAATGGTCCTAACGCAAGTTCTAGAATCTAAGTGCTACCGGTACACACATCATAGCATAAATGCTTTTCCTACCAATTCTAGGGGCGAACCTCACATATTTGGGGGTGGAAAATTTTTTAGTGGTACGGTTTTTGTGCTAGTCATATAACTTCCTATCCATGAGACGCTTATTAGAACTAAAGTTTCACTCCTAAATGTTGTAAAAAATTTTAAATTTGGCACTAAAATTGCCCTAACAGGTATTTCTCTCAGTTTTATTACACATCTACTTTTAAACAAACAAAAATCAAGCGTAAAAGCATTCTCTAATCGTACTTTACCCCCCCTTACACTTAAGATGAACATTGTCCCCAATGTTCAAATAACAAATGTAAAAGTAAATAAGGTAAAAGAATGAAATCAAATACTCCCCTAATTCGCTCGGTGGATAATGAAGTAACATGGTTAGATCTTCTTCCAAAAGAATGTAGAAGCTCCAAGACTAATGCATCGCCATAAGCTTGATTCCAAATACATCTCCTTGTCCAAAATAACCTGTTAAACCTGAGAAAACAAACACGAAAACCTGCATAACATCGGCGGGATAAACTCTATATATAAGGATATAATGCTTGTGGAATGATAATTTTGCAGATTCCTGGAGATTATAAGTTAGAGATTTAATAAAAACTTTTTATGAAAACAAAACTTTCAAAATTTTCAGAAAATTAAAACCTGACGCCGTCAGGTTGTAAATCCTGACGCCGTCAGAAATGTTCTGACAGAATTCTCATGTTACGTTTCCGGAAAATTTTTGGAAAAACCTATACCTTACTTCCTGGAATTCCTGCAAAACATCATTATGACTCGATACAAGCATTTGACTCAAACAAATACTAATATGTATGTTAATTTAATATTATTACGATTCATGTTCATTTGTGTTCTAATAAACCGATTTAGATTTCCCTTACACTTAACTTTTGCAAAATATCTTTATATGTAGTTAAGACGAAGTTAAAAACAAAATAAAGCATTTTCACAATTTAGTTTTTGAACATGAATTAATAATAATAAAAATTACACATACATACGGAAGCAAATAAAATCAAACCAACAAATAATTAAACAAATAAACAAACAAGTAAGGTTTGCATGCAATAAAGAAAATCAATGTCACAAATGTTTAAAGGCCAAAAGATGCCTTATCCTAAACTATTACAGACCAAATTGTTCCAAATCATACAACCATAGATTAAATTGTTCAAATATCATAACATCAAATCAAATCATCACTGGGGTGGGGGACCTTGGCGATAGTCGTAGCCTTGAGGGAGGTGACCGTAGTACCCATATGGTGGGTAATCCTGCTCACGTCCCGGGAAAGGGTCAATCTGCAGGTGTGGGTCCAACTGATCACGCGTAGATAGATGCTGCATCTGACGAACAGTGTGATCATACATCCAGTCGAACCTCTCGTCCACCCGGGTTCTCCAAGTATCAACCTGGCCCATCCATGCCCCCTGGTGAGCCTGCCAATCCCCCCTGCTCATGTGCCGGTAATAATCTGCCGTACCAGCCTCATAACCCCCATGCTGCTGCTGCTGATGCTCCTCCTCCTCATCATCCCCACCATCATCATCCTCAGCTCCGTCTGGATGATACCACATAAAGGTCCCATCATGCATCTCCATAACCACCTCCATCTGCTTCAGGGACCTCACCTTCACTGTCCTGCATGCATCACCACTCAAATACCTCATGACCTCGGGCCTGAGGACTCCATAAGATCAGGCCAGCCGGGTGATAAACATCCCACCATAAATCCTGTCTCCTTCCCTTTCCCCAACTCCACCATGCAGAAAGCTAGCAACCCAAAATGGGATGTTACAGTAAACCTCATTTGAATAAATGGTGTACAAGTAGAAGAGGTCTGAAGCAGTGACACGGTGGTGAGAGCTGTGGCGCCCTGTCAAGCTGTAGGTGAGGCATCTATGGGTCAACCTAACTCTAGGCTCCCTGAGTTGAGATGCCACAGTAGTCGAGGTGTACACCCCATCCCCAATAGTCGGCCAGAACATTGAACATCTAAAATCATTCCTCATCGACTCCCCATGCAACAACCTATTCATGAACCCTACCTGAGTGGTTTCATGCTGACTATACAACCCAAGTCTCCATCCAAACTCAGTAACCGAGCATGTCCTAAGCTCACCCCCCAGCCTGAAATAGATTATGGTCCTGCCCACATCGGTCCTTGCCTCAGCCATGTCAAAGTGAAAAGTGGCAAAGAATTCACGTACCAATTCGTCATAGACCGGCTCTTGAATCCTAAACAGTCTTTCCCACTGAGGGCCGGTAAATTCATCCGTCTAAAAGCTTTAGAGAAAGGTTTGCTCAAGACCTTCCCTCCTCAGAAAGCTCCAATCTACCACGGCTCCATTTTCAACTTTATGTTGTAGCAATTGGGCGTATTTAGTTGTGGCAGCATCGTCATCGAAGACACCCCAACTGAGGACCGTGTTGCCAAAGTTCTCTTGTTGAGATCTAGAAGAACTTCCTCTGCTAGGTCTTTGACGCTTGCTCATTATCTGGAACAAAGCAAGGAGGAACAAAAAGGGTTAATTTGTGAATCAAAGAATTGGTTGAGCATCAGACAAGTCTGACGCCGTCACCCTTTGCTAGGTGACGCCGTCAGGTTCGACCGAATTCAAATCCAAAATTACGAGGGAAAAATCAATATCCAAACTTCAAGCTTATAAACCAAACGCCCCTTTTTACAGCAAAATGGGTGATTGGATCATAGGTTATGGTTCAAATTCGTGGCCACCCAATTAGTGAATAAACCCCATTTGATTACCAATCATCAAATGCTTTAATCATTGCTAAATAACACTAATTAAAGGCATTATGAGTTCTAGGCATGAATCAATCCTAGGGTTTCATGAGTTGGGGGTTTTCGAAATTTAAGAATCCTATGAGTAATTAAAGCGAAAAGAATGAATAAGAATTACTTACCACGTGGAGATTGGTAACGAAAGTCGGTGAATTTGACCTTGAAAATTCGTGGGTGGGGTTGGAGTGGATATGGTTTGTGGGGTTTGTGATGAAAGTGATGGAAGTAAAGTTATTATTGCTGTGCAGACGGGGTGACGGCGTCACGTTCATAGTCTGACGCCGTCAGACCAGCGTAATTTACCACTTTGTGCCAGTTTACAAATGAGCCCCTTGTACTTTAAGGGAGCAGCTAGTCAGGGTCAATAATCCTGATAGCTAGTCTCGTTAACAAGTTCCTCCTGGGTCAAATGTTTTGTTACTGTCACGGGATGTAGTAAAATGTTGGAAAGGGCCGGTCGACGTCTCATTCAGGTTCCAATTTCCATCACGGCAGGTATTCAGGGAGTGAGAGGAACTTTTCTAGGGGGTTTTTGAAATGAGGGTGTGCTTTAATTGAGTTCTTCTCACACCTGGCTTATAGCCAAAAGATCGTTTCCTAGCTTCATGAAAGTTAGGGAGCGTGACAACCATGCTTCCCACGAAAATGCTATGATCTTGAGAATTCTCTTTCTTGCGAGGGGATCAATATGGATAAAAGGGTTGTAAATGTGAAGGCTTGGGGGGAGGGGTTTCATCAACCCATTCGTTGTATGGTTCATTAGGGACCGGGAGTTCAAAGATCTTCTCGATCTTTTTGTGTGAAGTTTTTTCCCTAATTTTCTCTTTTATTCTCAAGATGAATTTTTCTGCTAGTTCCATGAACATGTCTTGGGTGTTTTTCAAGTGAGTTTCTAATTCCTGGATCCGTCTCTCTTGGTTGTTCACGAAAGTTAGCATTATCCCTTCAAATTCATCTTGTCGTGAGAATTGATGAAACGTATGTCTACCAATTGTGTTCACACACTCATCGGGTTTTTCATCAGCCGTAGGTGTCTCGGCTTTCATTAATTTCTCAACCTGCCTTTTTATGTTTTCGAACAGCTGTTCTTGGGTTGCGCTTATGCAATTTAAAGTCCCTTCTTCCGAGAACGTTGAGTCATTCCATTCTTCTTCTTCGTACTGTGCTAAGTCCTCGATGACTTCCCAGCACTTATCGACACTGAGCCTGCTCAGCCTCCCATTGGCAGCGTAATCTATGGTTCTTCTAGTTTGATGGTTTACGCCATCATAAAATCGTTGGATTTGTAGCCAAGGATCCATGCCATGGTGAGGGACTTTTCGGAGTAAGTCCTTGAATCGAGTCCATGCCTCGTAGAGGGTTTCGCCTTGACGTTGTTGGAACATCAAGATATCATTCCTTAGCTTGGTAGTTCTTCCCGGTGGGAAAAACTGAGCAAGGAAACGAGTGGTGAGATCATCCCAAGAGGTGATGGATCTTGCGGGTAGACGCTCTAGCCATTGACTAGCTTGGTCCCGCAGGGAGAATTGAAAGAGACGCAGTCGGGTCGTCTCTCGAGTGGCAACATCAAGGTCTATGGAATCAACAATTTTGAGAAAGTCCTTGAGATGTTGGTTAGGATCTTCGGAACGAAGTCCATGTAATGCGCATCCGCTTTGCACCAACCGGATGGTGTCGGATCGCAAGGGAGTGACATTGGCTCCTTGAGTGAGCTCAATGGTGTTTCGATAGCCATGATGGCTAGGACGGGAGTAGTCTCCTAAGGTACGGGCTCTAGGAGGTGGTGGTGGTTGTTGTGGTGGTGGGATGTTGGGATCAAGGATATTACCATCTTCCATGATGTCGAATGGTAATGGTTACGAACAAAGAAACGAAGAAAATAGATAGACTAAAGAAAACCTAGAAAAAGAAAATAAAAATCTCACTAGAAAGGAATCTAGTGAGTAGACCTATAAAATAAAAAATTCAGCCTAAACAATAACTATTCCCCGGCAGCGGCGCCAAAAACTTGATGCGTGGTTTTGCGACCTTACAACAGGTTTTACCTCTCGAGGGATCTCAAGAGGCTTACAACCCCACCAGGCAGTGTACCTGACCGATGTAGTATAGTGTAGTGGTAAGTACGGGGGATTGATCGTTCTCCACAGGGAATAGTGTCGTTAGGATTGAAAAAACTACTCTAATAGGTCTAGGGGTGAGAGAAGATTCTTTTTATGTTTTTATATTTTTATGAAAGCAAGTAAAATCTCGGGTTTGAAGGAGTGGGCGGAATTAGTTGCTAGTCAACTAACCCAAATAACTACGAATGCAAATAATATAAAATAACAGAAAATGAAAAGGTGGTAAAACTTATGTGGAGAGAAATGTGTTTACTTAGATTTCCTTACTCCCTAACTATCTTTTACCGGTTGATTAGTGTATATTAATTGCGTGGATGACGAGTGTATTCCTTAATACCAATCGTGGGGTGGCGTACGTACTTCCCCAACTCTACAAGCTCCTACTTCACTCCTATGTCGAGCCGGCTAGGAAGCTCCTAACATGGGATCACTAGAATTCGCTTGTGCATTAAATACAACCATAAAAACCTTAGTACGCATTGGTTCATGTTTCTTAAGACGTTCAAGCAAGTTACCGAATAGGAAGTTAGCCAGTTTTCTTAAGCCTAACATCGATGAACAATCATCCAATACAATTAATAACACACTAATAACCAATAATCAATAGCTAGGTTTCATTAGATCTAAGCAAACACAAGATAAATCTAGCCTAGCATGTTAATCAAAAGACAAGAACAAGATATAATCAAACAACACATAGACATATTGATTGATTAAATGAACACTTATCTTCAATTAAACATGGGAGATCCAAGGGTATGAAAACCCTTAAAAATGGCAGAAATTCGTCTTAATGTTTCTCCTCCAAAGTTACACACAATAAGTTCCACACTAATGACAAAAAATTGCAAAACTATATATAGAGTTTAAGGGCTGACGGCGTCACGTTATAGATCCTGACGCCGTCACCTCGCCGCTTTTAGGGTTCCCGGATGGCCTTCCTGACGCCGTCCCTCTTTAGACCTCCAAAATCCGCTCTGGCCTATCAAGGGGTGACGCCGTCAGAATTGAGCTAGACGCCGTCCCTCTTTAGCTTAAGCCGTGACGACCTTGATCACTTCAAAGCGTGACGCCGTCATATTTTTCATGCAAAATTCTCTAGCTTATCATGAGTAATTTTCACATCCACCTCTTTTGCCAAGCCATGACGCCGTCTGGACCAATTCCTGACGCCGTCAAAGGTAGTTTCCAGCATAATTTTGAGACTTTGCCGTTTTCTTCACTTTTATGCTCCAAAAACGTCCAAAATGCTTCCTTTTCCAGATTTCTTCTCCAAAGTACCTAAAATGACAAAAGGAACGATTTAGGGCAATATTTGATCAAATAAATACGATTTAGGGCTTAAATGACCCCCTAAAAGCGGTACACTTTTCGCTTCATCAACCACCAACCCACAAACAAACACCCATGATTATGCATGTTATTTGGTTGTATTTGTGAACATTTTACGCTTAAAAGGTGCAAAAGATGTGTTTAGGTTCAAGTACAACTATGTCGAAGGAAATAGAGAAAAAGATGAAGAAAAGTCGACAAAATCAAGTAAATATGCACGAAGTGAAGTTTTCCGTTCAAGATAAAGATTCATGCTATGATTATGTCCAAGTTCAAGAGAAAGATGTGAAAATGAAGTCATGATCAAGTGCCAAAAAGTGTGTTAAAAGTGGGAATTATATGCTAGCTTGAAGCCAAATTATGTGAAGAAAGTTTGGTCCAAACCCAAGGTTTAAGTTTCCAAACCCAAGGTTTAAGAAGGGGAGCTCATGCCTGAGGTTTAGCCGTCGCCCATGCCCAAGGTTTACATTTCAGACCTTAGGTTTAGCCATTGAAAGTCTTCCAAAAGTTGCATTTAAGAGGAGAGTTAAGTACAATCACTCCATAGGCCGGCCATTTACTTCTAATTACTAAAATTCCTGCATCTTAATGACCCTTTGTGGCCAAGAAACATGCTTGGTGGCCAAGGAGTAATCAACTACAAATAGAAGTGCTTGGTTAAGTGTTTTTAACAACTAAAATCTCTTTTTACCCATTATCAACCTTATATTCTATCATACCTTTTACAACCACTTGGAGGATTCTCTTCTACCACTCCCCACCATTTCTAGAGGTGTTGGGGAGTTGGTTTGGTCTTCATTAGCATGACATATAACTTGATCATTCCTACACCATAAGGTTTGATCATAGTTCACACCAATTAAACCATATACATCTCCAACAATCCTTATTACCAAACACCCCTAAGTCACATACTCACAACATGTGTCGATTTCATGGAAGGTTTTGGGATGGATGAGTTGTATTTTGGTAGTTTCTTTTGGTTGTAATCACATGGTTGGAATTGTAGCACTCGATGCCTTGACTCTAATGTTTGGTATTGTTTCTATTTAAATTCAATCATATTAATGTCTTTGCTTATGTTGATTATGAGAATTCCTTTGTGTGTTGTGTTACTTGTTTGATTACTATTATCTCTTTATGATTGTTTGAGGAATTATATATACTTTTGTGTGAATGATTGACTTAATAGTTGGTTAGAGAAAGTGATTGTTCTCATTAGTTTGTTTAAATATAATTCGTATTCTAAAACTTGTTGATTAAACATTATTGGATTTAAAGGTTGAAAATATTTCTAATATTGTTTAATTCCAAGAAGTTGATGGCCACAATGGATTGGTATTTGATAATTGACAACTATGAGTATTCAAGTTTTTATATGAATTCGGAAATATTTAATCATGAGATTGGGTCGAAAGAACTCATAAGAACTAATGTTACTAATCATATTTTTCCTACATTTGATAAAACAAAGAGCTAGCGTAATGGGATGATGGATAGGCCGAAAGGACTCACCCGTGAAACTAGTAGAAACATGGATTTTTTTTATATTACCCATTGACTAGAGATCCTTGTGATATTGATATGTGCCTTCTATGTTTCACCCAAACATGTTCAACATTCCACCACGATTGTTTATTATTCCTAAACAAGTGTTTGTATGCTTTTATAATTGCTTTTCTTGGTGGTTTGATCCGTGACAATCAAATCTATCAACTTGTTACTTGCTTAAACAATCAAACAACATTTGAGTACAACCAAGTCTCTTGGGACGACCTTGACTTACTAATCCTTTTACTACAACGGACGAGTATACTTGCTCGTATGTGTTCCTAGCTAACCGGTAAGTCTTGTTTTATAAATTTAAAACCCGTTGCGAAAGCACATCAAGTTTTTATAGCTCGGTGAACGCATCAAGTTTTTGGCGCCGCTGCCGGGGACTTGCTTTTTGTACTTGTTTGTTCGTTTGATTGTTATATTGTTTCCTTGCTTGATCATAATTCCGGCACCATCACCATCAAGTTTTTGGCGCCGCTGCCGGGGACTTGGTTTTTGTACTTGTTTGTTCGTTTGATTGTCTTCTTGTTTGAAAGATTGTTCGTTTGCTTGCTTGACATATTGTTTCCTTGCTTGATCATAATTCCGGCATCGTCACCATCAAGTTTATGGCGCCGCTGCCGGGGATTTGGTTTTGTACTCTTTTGTTTGCTTGTTTGCTTGAAATGCTCGTTTGTTTGATATATTGATTGATTTCTTGTTTGCTAAATTGTTCGAATGCTAAATTGCTCTTGTTTGCTTGTTTGCTCAATGATAATTGCTTAATTGATTCACTTGCGTTTTGTTTTAAAAAAATCTCTCAATTCTCATCTTTGCTTAATGATCTTGGCATCAAAATAAAATTTTTGGTGTTGGGATTTTGTTTCATGTCTTCTAAAAATGCTCACTCAAATGAATGCTTTAAAAAATTGTCCTTTAAATTGCTTGCGAAAAAAAAAACCACCCAATGTGTCCGTCATAATTTTCATTTGCTCTTTTGTGTTTAAAGTTATTTTTAAGTTTAATAAAAGTCTTAATGTTTAAGCTTGTTTATAAAAATAAAGTTAGAAGAGAAAAAAAAAAAAAAAAAAAAAGTAAAAAAATTTTAGTAGCAGCAAAAGAAAAAAAAAAAAGATTTTGTAGTAGAGGATAAAAAAAGAAGAGTTGCTACTACTGTAGCAGGCAAAGAAAGAAAAAAAAAACAAAAGAATTTGGGCTTGTTCCTGCTACTGTAGCGTAGAGTAAAAAAAAAAAAAAAAAAAAAAAAATCTTTTTTGCTGCATACCTTAGGCATAAACTCAAACCTTGAGGTATAAACTTTCTGTTAACACAAACCTTGGGTTTGGAGGACCAAACCTTGGGCATGAACTTTTTGCTAAAATTTTCTAACACTCAAACCTATGGCATAAACTCAAACCATGAGGTATAAACTTTCTGTTTTCTCAAACCTTGGGTATCCCAAAAAAAAAAAAAAAAAAAAAAAAAAAAAAATTTACCTTCATCCGAAAAAAAAAAATTAAAAAATTAAAAAAGAGAAAAACTATTTCTCGTAAAAAAAAAGTTTTATTTTATTTTATTTTTATTTTTCCGTTACTGTTCATTATATAAAAAAAATTAAAAAAGAGAGAAAAAATGTTCTCGTAAAATTTTTTTTTAGTAAAATAAAAAAAATTTATTTTTATTTTTATTGTTTTTATTTCAGATTAAAAAAAAAAAAAAAAAAAAATCTAAGTCTCATACCGCCGGTATAAATGCATACCGGGCAGTATGAACTTTCTGTTAACATCACCTAGCCCAAACCGCCGGCATAGTTAAAAAAAAAAAAAAAAAAAAAAAAAAAAAAAAAAAAAAAAAAAAAAAAAAAAAAAAGTTTAAAAAAAAAAAGGATAAAAAAAATAAAAAATTTTAAAAATAATTATTTTTGTTTATTTATTTAATTGCTTAAGTTTTATTTTATCTAGTTTTCTTTAATAAGCTTTAACTTATGTTTTGCATTTTAAAGTTTTTTTTTTAAATTTGGTACGTCGTAAATAAATAAGTACTTCTTGTTTTTAAATAATAAAAAAATGTTTTCGAACTTTGTGGGTATGTTCATTGGAAACCCTCACGAGACTTAACTCGTCCACTCGGGCCACCGAGGGGTTTAAAAGGCTTGTTGCATGCGCTAAATGCAACCGTGATGCCTACGAAAGTGAGTTTTAGAATTTTATGTGTTTTTTGTAGTTTAGTTTATTTTTGCAAATTTAATAAGCTCTTGGAGATTGGATGATTGTGGCATTACTCTCTTGATTGGAAATGCTTGTTTGGAAGAGAAATCGCGATCAAATTCCATATGATAAGATGTTAATATCATGATTTCTTAAGCCCGTGAAGTTTCGTTTCTCTCGGTCTTTTCTTATCTTATTTTTCCCTACTTTTTCATGCTTTGAAGTTTATTTCTCATATTGAGTATAATGCTTAACTTAAGTGTGGGGGGAAACTAAAATAGTGAAAAACGAAACTAGTTCTAAATTTTCATATCTTTGGGCCAATTTTTGAAATTTTGTTTGCCCTTAGCTTCTAGTTGTTTTCACGCATATAGGTTAATATATTAGAATAATTAGATTATCCCACTGGTGAAATTGGTAAATTTTTAAAAATTCGAGATGTGTCCCGATTGACATTGCAATCCATTTTTAGGATCGATAACATTTGCTAGCGCATTTATAGCCCATTACCACTAAATATGTGAGGATTTGAGCCTATTCTTATATAGCATACATCTTTTATGCTTGATCTTTTTGCTATGAGTGTGCCGGTGATCTTATTTATTCTAGAACTTGTACTTGCAAATCATTACCAGACCGTAGTGAGATCACATTCGTGTGATATAAGTGTATTCATGTGAAAAAGAGGCACCCTTAGGAATTAAACCAAATGGCCTTCCATTTACATCTAATAATATATTAGCTAGCCACATCGGTTAGTTAACCTCCCATATGGACCCATTTGTTAGCACTCAATTTTAGTACTAGATACCCTTAGAACAACCTCCGAGCCATTCTTTTCTTTTGTTACATCCAGAAAAAAAATACAAAAAATATTTTACACTTTAAACCTTAGCCCTACCCTTGTTAAAGTCTAAACGGTTGGTTGCTAGTTTCTTGGAATGTTGGATTGTTTTTTTATGATTATTAGTTAGCCACACTTTGTCATTTGTGTGTGTCATTCCGACAAAGACGAAGGATGCATACTTCTTATTTGTATTTTTGTGGTGTGCTTAGGGCTGTAAACGAACCGGACGAACACGAACGGAGCTTTGTTCATGTTCGTTCATTTAATTTTAGCCGGACAAATAAACGGACACGAACGTTTTAAACGAACGAATTTTCTTGTTCATGTTCGTTTATTAAGAAAATGAGTTGTTCATGTTCGTTTATGTTCGTTCATTAAGACATTAAACGAACGCTAAACGAACATAAACGATCGAACATAAATGAAAATAGACAAACTAACATAAACTTTATTGAATTATGCAAAATATATTGTTTTATAAGTGTTGTATTGTTTAAACAAACAAATTTTATAATTATAAAATTAAAATATATGATATACGAACATAAATAAATAAATGAACATAAACGAACACATAATCGGACGTTCACGAACATAAATGAACGGACGCGGCTTTTGTTCATGTTCGTTCATTTAACTAAACGAACGTAAAATATTGTTCATGTTCGTTCATTTAATAAATAAATGAACATAAACGAACTTTTTACCGAACGGTTCATGAAATGTTCATTGAACGTTCAGTTCGTTTACAGCACTAGGTGTGCTTATGCGAAGTTGTGGGGGGAGATGTGATGTATGAAAGAGAGGTGTTGAAAAAAAGAAGAAGTGAAAAGAAAAGAAAAAAAATGAATAAGTCATCGAAAAAAAATAGAAAGAAAAAATATATGTGATGACAATTATAGCCAATGTGCTATATTATTATTATGAAGATGAAGGAAAATGAAGTATGTTTGAGATATCGATTAGCCAATGTGCTAAGACATGATATACATATATATTTGGTGATCGATATGTAAAGAGGAGAAGATTGTAACTATAATCATTTTACGGGTTTGTGGTTTGTTTGGTGACTAGCAACTTGGGAATTAGACTTGACTCTATTTTTATTTTAAAACCAAATTCATAAAATATCCCATGCCTTATCCCTACCCTTTTGGCTTTGTGAAATTATCAAGAGTATTGACATGTAGTGACCATCCGATTTCTTGAGGAATTAGATAGCGTTGTTAGCGATCTAAGGTTATCCTTAGTGACCATCCGTTATTTGGTGATGCGAGAATTCGTTGTTAGCGAGCTATTATGTTTTGCATAAGATAGTTGCACATAAGTCTTATATAACCCTTTAAGCCTTCAACCCGAATAAAAGTCTTCTTTAGATGTTTACACTTGGTGCTTACGCCACGTCGGTGGAGTTTTGTTTCTTGTACAAGCCTATGGTAATAAATGGATCATGACTGAGCAGATATGAGTGTGATTTTCTTATATACTCCATCACCAAAATATATGAGTGTTGAGTGAATTATACTTTCATTCCTTTTTCGTGAGGTGCTTAGCCATGTTATCGAGCAAGAGAATCCATAGGGTATTGTCAAACATCTCGGTTTTTCACCTCTAAAGCTTAAAAAGATGAATCGTATCTCGTACTTGTACTTGGTAGATTTGCATCATATTTTTTATAATCATTTTTATACACCATGTGGGATCTATTTTTCTTAATTGCTAGATTTGCTTGAGGGCAAGCAAACCCTTAAGTGGGGGGGGGGGGGGGGGGTTGTGCGCTCATATTTTCGCTTATTTATAAAAAACCAAAAAGATTTTTCAATATTTTCTAAATTTTCAAAAATTTAAAATTTTTTTTCTTTTCATTTTGCCATTTAGTTATGCATTTTAATTTTCTTTTCTTAGATTTGCTTGAGGGCAAGCAAAGTTTAAGTGTGGGGGTATATGATAACGCTCAAATCTAACATGTTTTTATAGCGTTATTCTTATGATTATGCATGTTATTTGGTTGTATTTGTGAACATTTTACGCTTAAAAGGTGCAAAAGATGTGTTTAGGTTCAGGTACAACTATGTCGAAGGAAATAGAGAAAAAAATGAAGAAAAGTCGACAAAATCAAGTAAATATGCAAGAAGTGAAGTTTTCCGTTCAAGATAAAGATTCATGCTATGATTATGTCCAAGTTCAAGAGAAAGAGGTGAAAATGAAGTCATGATCAAGTGCCAAAAAGTGTGTTAAAAGTGAGAATTATATGCTAGCTTGAAGCCAAATTATGTGAAGAAAGTTGGGTCCAAACCCAAGGTTTAAGAAGGGGAGCTCATGCCTGAGGTTTAGGATCCATGCCTGAGGTTTAGCCGTCGCCCATGCCCAAGGTTTACATTTCAGACCTTAGGTTTAGCCATTGAAAGTCTTCCAAAAGTTGCATTTAAGAGGAGAGTTAAGTACAATCACTCCATAGGCCGGCCATTTACTTCTAATTACTAAAATTCCTGCATCTTAATGACCCTTTGTGTTCAAGAAACATGCTTGGTGGCCAAGGAGTAATCAACTACAAATAGAAGTGCTTGGTTAAGTGTTTTTAACAACTAAAATCTCTTTTTACCCATTATCAACCTTATATTCTATCATACCTTTTACAACCAATTGGAGGATTCTCTCCTACCACTCCCCACCATTTCTAGAGGTGTTGGGGAGTTGGTTTGGTCTTCATTAGCATGACATATAACTTGATCATTCCTACACCATAAGGTTTGATCATAGTTCACACCAATTAAACCATATACATCTCCAACAATCCTTATTACCAAACACCCCTAAGTCACATACTCACAACATGGGTCGATTTCATGGAAGGTTTTGGGATGGATGAGTTGTATTTTGGTAGTTTCTTTTGGTTGTAATCACATGGTTGGAATTGTAGCACTCGATGCCTTGACTCTAATGTTTGGTATTGTTTCTATTTAAATTCAATCATATTAATGTCTTTGCTTATGTTGATTATGAGAATTCCTTTGTGTGTTGTGTTACTTGTTTGATTACTATTATCTCTTTATGATTGTTTGAGGTATTATATATACTTTTGTGTGAATGATTGACTTAATAGTTGGTTAGAGAAAGTGATTGTTCTCATTAGTTTGTTTAAATATAATTCGTATTCTAAAACTTGTTGATTAAACATTATTGGATTTAAAGGTTGAAAAGATTTCTAATATTGTTTAATTCCAAGAAGTTGATGGCCACAATGGATTGGTATTTGATAATTGACAACTATGAGTATTCAAGTTTTTATATGAATTCGGGAATATTTAATCATGAGATTGGGTCGAAAGAACTCATAAGAACTAATGTTACTAATCATATTTTTTCCTACATTTGATCATACAAAGAGCTAGCGTAATGGGATGATGGATAGGCCGAAAGGACTCACCCGTGAAACTAGTAGAAACATGGATTTTTTTTTATATTACCATTGACTAGAGATCCTTGTGATATTGATATGTGCCTTCTATGTTTCACCCAAACATGTTCAACATTCCACCACGATTGTTTATTATTCCTAAACAAGTGTTTGTATGCTTTTATAATTGCTTTTCTTGGTGGTTTGATCCGTGACAATCAAATCTATCAACTTGTTACTTGCTTAAACAATCAAACAACATTTGAGTACAACCAAGTCTCTTGGGACGACCTTGACTTACTAATCCTTTTACTACAACGGACGAGTATACTTGCTCGTATGTGTTCCTAGCTAACCGGTAAGTCTTGTTTTATAAATTTAAAACCCGTTGCGAAAGCACATCAAGTTTTTATAGCTCGGTGAACGCATCACACCACCACAAACAACACTAACCCATTAACAACACTAAGCCATAACAAATTCCACCACGACATCACACATCTACACCCATCATCTACACCCATCACTGCTACCCACACCCATCACTGCTACCCACAACCCACATCACCATCTACACCCATCATCTACACCCACCATCTACACCCATCACTGCTACCTACGACATCACCATCTACACCCATCATAACCCTAAATCAAAATCCAACAACCTACATCTACACCCATCACTGCTACACATCTACACCCATCACTGCTACCCATCAAACAACCCACAAACCACCCATCACTGGTTCGTAGTTAGGCTTTAGTGACATAAGTCTTTGGATCTGGTGTTCTTGTTGTTTCGTTGTGTGGGGTGTCTGAATTTTTTTTGTGTGATTTGGTTTCTAGGTCAGTGATTGATTTGAAGAGATGAAGAGATGAAGTGGAAAAGAAAAATGAAGCGGAAATGTTTATATACTTAAAAAAACAAAAAAAATGGAGGGTAGTTTGGTCATTTCATCCTTTTAAACGGTCAAACTAACAGAAAATTTGGTCAAGGGACCAAACCCGTTATGGGTCGCAACCACGGGGAGAGGATCCGTTAAAAAAAAGTATAGGGACTAAAAGTGTTAAACCCGACAGACCATAGGGACCATTTTTGAAATTAACTCTTGAATAATTGATGTGAGTGAATGAAAAATTCACTTTGTAAACGATTCGATATGATCACATGATATACTAGGTGAATGCAAAAAAGTAACCCATAAAACTGTTTCAAATACTAGTAAGTCTATTCCAAGTTTTGCAACCTGTAAAAGAACAATGGTCTTAGAGCAGCGTGTTGATTCGACGTCCCGTCTTGTTCAGTGGCATATCGATAATTACTCGCGGACCAAATTACAATCCCGATCATTCAAGATCGGAGCCTGGAACTAGTAACTCATTTCAATAATTATTTTGTTTCAAAGAAATTTATGAAATAATAACCCAGTTTCAATATTGTTTCACTAAAGTTACTCGAACTTTGTTTTAGGTGTTTGTCCTAGTCCTATTTTATTGTGTTGTAGTCAAGCTTGTTTTTGTTTGGTTGGTTTCTTTGGGTTAGCATCTTGTTAATATAGTGGATGCCCTTGTTTGTATTTGGTTTAGCTTTTGTGAAATAAATTGCCTTTCAAAAAAAAAAAAAAAAAAAAAAAAAAAAGTTACTCGAACTTTGTTTTAGGTACAAAAACAACTCAAGTTTTATTATTGTCTCCTTAAACTGACTCAAACTTTATTTTCACTATATAAATAATTCATAAAGTTTAAATGTTGTTCTAATTTTGTTTTAATTTTGAACATTTCGGGAGAAGTTAAACTCGGGTTGGTTATTATTCAAGGTACACATGAATGTCTAAAACCGTTAAAGACAACTCTAAAAGATAATTTTTTTTATCCATTTCTTTATAAAATTCACATCGGACGATATTAAAAATTGAGTGGTTTTTGCGGTTGAAAAAAACTTTGAGTGACTTTAGTGAAACAGTTTTGAAACGTGAGTAGTTTTTATAGTTGAAATAAAGCATGAGTGACTTTAGTGGAACAACGATGAAACTTGACTGCTATTAGATGACATTTTTCCGTTGTAAATTGAAGGAACTTAATCCTGAATGAGCTGGGCGGTGCTATTCAACTTATGCCATATGGACAGAGTCTGCCTATTACTACTTCCTTTAACATGCGTTTGGTCTCAGTGGTTGATGGTCGCAAGACTTTGCGATATACACGTAACTTCAATATATGACTTCAGTCATTCAAATAAAACGTCCATTACTAGTTTAGGGAGCAGTTAGTTTGACGAAATATTTCCTAGTTTTGTATCTCTAGTTTTTTAAAAATTTAGAAAACACGATCAAATAATGTTCTATCCCTTTCTTTTTATAGGGATAGAGTTAAGAAAAATGAAGAAAGAAAGTTAGGGTGGTCTTGGTTTACAAAGGAAACTATGAAAATAAATATATATGCATGTGTTTTCTAATTTTCTTTAATAAGCTATGAATGGATGCAGAAAAGAGGGATACGCTAATTAATTCGACCGAGGGTTTTAATTGGGTGCACGGGGTTTCGTTGACAACTAAATTTATCATCGAGGTTGAGTTTCTTGATCTCAAGACTGCATCCTCAAACGTAAGTTTCGTTCTTTCCGATATATAGTGTTTTTAGATGTCGTTGTTTGCAAAACAATTTTGTGACATTCAAGTCTAGGATTTAAACTTGGTCAATATCATGTGTCAGTCGCTAAACACATTTAGGTTGTGTTTTTTTTTCAGCGAAGTACTCCTCTTATGTATGCACGCACACAAACGTTTTTGGAAAAGAGCGTTTGTTTTTCCCTCTTGTGTGTCATTTTTGAACAAGAGTGTTTGTTTTTTCCTTATGTCTGCGTGCGCTTAACGTTAGTGTTTGTTTAATTCTAGGCATAAGAAGCAAAAATGACTTTTTTTCCGCTTCAATTTTATAGTTTTTAGTCCTAGTTCCACTTCAATTTTCTCGCTGACATGGTATAACAGAGAAAAAACAAACACAACATCAAAGTTTCATAGATATGGAAAATTACTTTGCACTTTTGATTGGTGGTATTCTTTGCACATCCATGACAATGTTGAAACTCTCTAAATTCTAACTCCAATGGGAAGTCTGCGCACAGAGCGTGTGCATATCCTCAGAAAAACAATATTATAGTGCAATAATCAAATAGAAAATAGAAGTATTGTTATTATAGAATACCCTCTATTTTGTAACGATAATGATCCATACACCAAAGACTATCCGTCTATCCAACAGTGCTAGTGTAGGGGTTAGCTATATTTGTTTTTCCTCTGTATTAGTTTCATATATCTGATGCCTGATAATATGGGTACAAACAGGTAGGTTCTCCTCCTTCCATTTGGAGTGAAAGGTTTACAGTTAACCAGAATGCAAAAGCAATGTCTGCGTTTGGCAGATTGTTTTCAGAAAGTATCCACACCGATATCATCATTTCGGCTTCTAATGGAAGCATTGCGGCACACCGGGCAGTTCTTGCAGCCCGTTCACCAGTATTTGATAGAATGTTCACTCAAGACCTCAAAGAAAAAGATTTGTCTGCCATAAATATCCCTGACATGTCCATTGAACTTACCCAGGCTTTTCTTAGCTACCTATACTCAAATAACATTGAATACCAAGATTTTCTCACCCACAGATTTGACCTTCTCAGAGCTGCAGACAAGTACGATGTTGCTGACTTGAAAGAAGCGTGTCAAGAAAATATAATTGAAGATATTCACTCAGAGAATGTGCTGGAGAGGCTACAAATTTCGTTTATGTATCATGCTTCGAGATTGAAGGTGTGCTGTATCGAGTATCTAGTGAAGTTTGGTAAGGTTTTGGACATGAAAGAAGAATTTGATGCCTTCTTACAGTCTGCTGACAGGGAACTGGTAAGCGAAGTCGTCAATGAAATTTTATCCGCCTGGAAACCTGTCTGAGATGTACTGACTCGTGAAACGAAATTGCTTCAAGATCCATTTTGTGCATGGTTTGTTGTCATAAATTCTGGGCGAAATGCAATCCTTTTGTTTATATGTTTTAATAAAAGCATGCATCGGGTTATGGTTATATATGTATATGTAACGCGAATATGATGTGTGACTTGATCATTGAAAGAGCTTATGATGAGGCATGATGAATTGACAATGTTGTAGTGTCGAATGTGTCAGGTATATCTGACAGGCAAAATTTCCGATCTTATATGTGCGGGATTGATGATGCAACAGATAGAGATTTGACTCGAGACTTGAGATCAAATAACTTTTGGTTTTTCAAGTGTCAAAACCCAACTTTAAATATCTTGTTATGACCTACAACCCGAGCTCCACTTGGTAGTAAAACTTAAGTCCTACTAACCATATTTTCGAACTTAGAACAGATCTGTTTGCGTACTTCTTATACGCTATGTGTATGGGCTTATACAAAGCTTGTCCCTCTCATAGAATTTGTTTCACTCGAACAGTTTAAACAAACTCTTACGCGACTCAAACTGAATTATTATTAAAACTTAACATAACTCGTGTATTCATATCTTGACGCCCAAATTGTTTCGGGTCACCTGACTACACCCATTTCAATGGTACAAAAGTTACCCGTTTGACCGGAACACATCTTGATCCACTAAACCCACATTCTCGTTGTTACACATGTATATGGATAACAATCGCGGTGGTGTAATGTGTTTCAAACTCACGACTCTTCATTATTTAGCATATTATACATGTATACAAGTGTACTAATGCAACACTGAAAAAAGTGAATCTAATTAACCTGAATTCAATAATCTTACAGTCTAGTGGGAAAGAGATTCAACAACAAACATGTCGGTTTCATCAGTTGGCCTGTCAGAGAGAGGTTCAACGTCCAGGGAGCTACACCAAAATGATGGCACTCATAAGAGCTTTCTTTTTCTCCCCGTTTTGTGCAATGTAACACAAGAGAGAATACTAACAATCCAATGGGTGAGGCTGCAAGATAAGGAAGTGCGATGTCTGTGAGGTCACTTGAGAAGGTGAGGCTGCATAGCAAGCTGATCAACTGTAGAACAACGAACCAATAATGCAAGAGCTTGGGGCCCACCTGGAAACCGACGATCTTTATGTAGGTTACGCCATTGAGATATTTTCACAAGATGGTTTCTACAATGGCACGGATGTTGCGACGGATATCACGAGTGAGATGTGGAAAATAGTCGTTCCGAGGAAGAAAAAATATGATTCTTACAAATAACAGTTGAAGGAAATTTAATCTTTTTTCCTGAGAACAAATATGGAAACTGACCCTTTGGTGGCCCGAATAGTTTATGTTGATGTTTTCTGTTTGATGTTGTTTTGTTTGGCCGCATGGTTATTTTTGATGTTGTATGGCTGGCCGTTTAGTTATGATTATGTATTTAGCGTTTAACTTTTGTTGAAAAGGACATTTTTAATGTATGTCTTTTGCTGGAAAAACGAGTTCAAACATTGAGTTTGTTTCGATTCAACAGAATCAGGTATGTTAATTACTTTTCTGCAGTCATACATACCTAAGCATATACCAGATAACTTATTACATTATTACTGTTATATTTTGATTTATGTATTATCAAACGGGTATGTGTGTGTTTCTGCAAATGTCGCATGACTGATCTAACATCTAAGATGATATCAATGTGGTCGAAGGAAAGAACGCACAGAACAATAGTGACAAAGAACAAAAAAGAAATGGAAACTGTGTTTTGGTATATGTAGAACAGAAACCAACTTTTTATAAACAGCAAGTTTTTAGGACAATGATTACAGGTTTCAGGTTCGCATATTTTGACTTTTTACATGCAAGTTTGACTCGGTCTGTATTTGAGCTTATTGTATAATTCTTATATACGGAGCAAATACTATTGAAAACAATGCATAAGGAATAATGATAAACACATCGATAAATAAATCAACTATTTTAAGCTCATTGAACTATATCACCTAAAACTCGCAATATATTCTTTCAACACCAATGTTATCAGTATCAATCAAAACAGCTAAAATGACTACTCAAAGCAATTTCAAAACCTGAAGAGATTCTTATGAACCTTAGATACAACTCGACATGTCAACGAAACCCTAGTGGTTGATCTATGAATTGCCTTTAAGTCTTCATCATGTGTTTCACCAGCACTTTGTTGTTTTAAAACCTCTGTGGCGTTCACGGCCTGAAAATCAAAGTGTATACAAACGACGTAGGAACCAAAAAAGAAATTAGTATATTAATCCATTTATCGATACTATAATGATTCTTTAGCCATCTTACCACATCATATTGCTGAATTTCACAATCTTTTATACCATGCAAATACTCTATAAACAACACATAAGAAATAGGTTAAAACTATTTCATTAAGATTAAGCAAAAAAAAAAAAAAAAAAAAAAAAAAAAAACTAACTAAACATGGAAAATGGGTGTTTCAAGTTAAAACAGGTAATTTATATATATATATATATATATTTTAAGTGAAAACAGGTAATTTTGCGAGGACCGGGCATGCCGGGTCGGGTTGACCCATAACGCTATTTTCAAAAATAATTCATTCTTATAAGCTTCTAGTGTATAAAATATGACTTCAAGAATATACTTATTTAAGTAATAATCTAACTTGTGAATCGTTTGACTTCGACCAAATTCTTTATAAGTTTTTGCGTAACGTAATTGACATAAGATGTACTTACCTGAGTAAGCTAAGTCTTTAAATATCAACAAACTGCGTGGCATCAGTGCAATAGAAAAAGGATGGTGGTTTGGTAACTTTTCATCATCGGTTCCTTCTGTTGAACCTGTATCTTCAATATTGCTTGCAGTGCCTACTAACTTCGCATGGGGCGTGAAGTCCATAACAACAGGTGACCCTAATGAAAGGATAGCTACCACCGGGTAATAAGCAGGACCATCTTGATGAGGCTACATTTCAACAGATATAGCTAGTCAATATTGATAAGTATTGAAGATTATAAAGACCATATCTTCAAAATATAAATCCGACTAAGCAGATTTTAAGCATTTAAAAACTTGTTGGGCAGCCCAATTGACCAGTTTCCATTCGACCCATTTAACCTTTTGAATATAAAACTGATACGATCCTGCATTCTATAGTTTATTATTATTATTAATTAATTAATTAGTTTATTTAGTTTCCTTTTATTATATTTTCCTAGAGACCAAGTTAAGTCTAGGGTATCTTTTCTTATATATAGGGTATTAGGGTTGTAATGTTTATTATGTTGAATGAATATGAAGTATTGATTTGTTTATCAATTGGGGAGTCGGTTTATCTCACTAATATAAACCATTGGGGGAGCTTATTCGACCTCTCGAACGTCGATTATTCTATCTCTATTGTTCTTTTATCTTATTATCGATCCGGTTCGTATCAAAAACCCATATTGACCCGTTTTTAAGTAAAGAGATAACTATAAAACATTCACATGTTTGATGTTTCATCCATATACGATGTATTATGACATGGCAACAACAATGAAATTAAGTGAAATGAAATTTTAAGTATGAAGCGATTAATACAAACCATTATGCCTTGGTTAGGAAGATACTCGTTGATGAGGACATGATTAATCGCTGAAGGAAACAGAGACGATTCTTCACTAATTTTTTCAGTAATTTTTGTCAGCCATGATGGTACTACATAAACACAGAAAAAGAGACTTAGGGCATGTTTGTTAATTTTTTTTATTAAGTCATGTTTAATTAAGAGATGACTTAATGCAGACAACCTCAGTTTTATTACTTAATATTTTCAGTCATCTTTCTCTATTAAGTCATAAACAAACAGTTTTCATATGACTTAATTAATTCAGTTTTTTTCATATTAAGTCAATTAAGTCTATATCAAACACCCCCTTAGTCTTTAATTAATAACATATGTCTAATTGCCTAAAACTCCCTTAAACGTCTTTAATTAATAACATATGTCTAATTGCCTAAAACGCCCTTACACGATGAAGCAATAATCTGCCAAACCAAAACAAATACGAAACTTATCCTTGTATTATGATTTCAACACGTCTTATTCAATACAACTCATTAAAGAAAACATTAAACAGTGTTAAAAAAGAAATCTCAACCGCTCCAGAGTGTTCAAAGAATTCTGATTGTTTGCAGTAAAACAGGCACTCGCACGAGGTTTTCTGTGTTCAGGTGATTGTTTACAGATTTACTTTTAAACCGACTTCACTAGACTAAAACACTAAAAACCGATTATTAAACGTCTCCAATATCGCAATGCCAAACACACCAATATAAAAAGAACAAACAAGCGGGCTTACAATCTTGAGGCAAAAGACCCTTTCCATGAACAATCCCACCTACCAAAAAAATACCATAAAAATCAAAACTTCATCAAAATCCAATGGAAAGTTAACAACTCAAAATTTAATAAAGAAACATTAATACCCCAATCTTGCAATCTTCTGTTTTTCAAAGATTTCCATTTAGATACAGGAGCTGTGTATATCTACAACAAACAAACAAAAAAGACCCTTTAGTTTCAACTGAGTTAAATACAAAAAAGTGAAAAAAATGAGATAATTAGTCTAAAATGTATCAACTTGTCACAAAATTCTTTAGCGTGTCTCAATCGAAATTTTTCCTAGTAAATACACCAACTACTTAATCTTCTGATCGTGTGTACTATTGTTGACATGGTATTGGTCAATTAGTACATACAATCTTATTATTGGGTATACTATTCTTGACGTGGCACAAGTCATTTAGTACACACATTAGGAAGCTTAGGCGCATGGGGTAATTAATAAGGAAAAAAAAGGTAGATTGATTAAGTGCGAAATAATTCTATGACAAGTAAGAGTGTTGTAAAACAAGGCCGATATTACTTGCTACTAGGTCAGTGACAGAGTAATTGGCGATTACTTGCTACAAGGTTAAAACTCGATCAAAATCGGTCAAAACTCAGTTTGAAGTATTTGAACAATTGTGTTACTCTTTCAATGAAACAATTTTATGGTCCTATAAGCGTATCATGCATATATTCCTACACTCACTCTTGCCGGAGGTGTTCTCTACCTTCAGGATAGATTAGGGATATGACTGTCCACATCCTACCATTCACATACCCCACAGGCGGGATTGGGTATTGTTTTCGTTGTTGTACATATAAAAGTATACTCTATGAAAACCCACCTCCCAATGGCCTAGTGGTAAGGCGCATAGCTTTCCACACAAAAAGTCGTTCAATCCTCACTAAGGGTGTTTGTTTGGGCTTATATAGCCGGCTTATGGCTTATTTGGTTTTGGGCTTATGTTTCAAAAGCTCACTTTTTGTTGCTTATTTGAAAACTTTCCGGCTTATATAAGTTTATTATGTCACAATGAACTTACATAAGCCGGAAAGTGTCAAAATAAGCCCCAAAAAGTGTTTTGGCTCATATAGTCGGCTTATGGCTTATTTGGTTTTGGCTTATGTTTCATAAGCTCAATTTTTGTGGCTTATTTTGAAACTTTTCGGCTTATATAAGTTCATTGTGACATAATAAACTTATATAAGCCGAAAAGTTTCAAAATAAGGCACAAAAAGTGAGCTTATGAAACATAAGCCAAAACCAAATAAGCCGGCTATATAAGCCAAAACAAATACCCCTAAGTACACATTTGGTGTGGCTAGGGAAATGGGTCACAGGATATACTCTATGAAACTAATGTAAAACAGCAAAACGACAAAAACCAAAAGAAAAACAGACATACCTTGTTTAAGAGTTGTGTTTGGTCTGTGTCAGAGATGAAGTCAGGAATGTAGTAAACTGTTGGAACACTGCCCACTTTATATTTGTTTATAGGATCTTCCATTCTTTTTCTTCTTCTTGTTTACGTTTTGTTCTCTTTTTATTTGCTCACCGGTGACCCGTTTACAAGTTATCCGGGTAAAAGTTGAACCGGTTGTTAAATATAGTGAACTACATAAATAGTCCTTGTTGTTTTAGGAAACTACGAATTTGGTCTTAACTTTGAAAAAATGCACAGATTTTCCTTTAGTTCAAGTTTTATATTAGGCAAATGACAAAAAAATGTATCGAACTTGACACTTTTTGTGATTATGTGTAGCCAACTATTTTTTTTCTTATTCTATATATTGAACTTTCAAATTTCGATCATTGAGTGTATTTTGTGACTATTCTGCCATGTAAAATGATCATTTTACCCTTCAAAATTTAAAAAAAAGTAAGGGTAAAATGGTCACAAAATACACATAATGATCGAAATAGTTCGGTACACACAATAAGAAAATGATCGAATAAGTTGACTACACACAATCACAAAAGTGATCATGTTCGATGCATTTTTTTGTCATTTTCCCTTTTATATTTGCAACTTGGGGGTTTAATGACTTTAATCAGTTATATACAATGTATCATTAACAATTATAGTTAAGACTGTGAGATCTAAATTGAAGAAATGAACATTGAGTATTTTGATTTATTAATCAATCATTTTGCTTAATTTTGTTGACTCGATAAACCAATATGATACGTTGAATTTATTTTTATTTTTTCATTAAAAGGGCCCATACATCAAATATTCCGCTTGGAATCCTTAACCAGTGCACTGACTAATGAAAGTGCACTAATGAATTGTATTAAGTAACTTGTTTTTTATAAAACTTGATGTAATAATTCTCGGATCCACCATCACCACGTCAACTTTTCACTTTACCACAAAATCCTTTAACAAATAGTCGTAATAACGAACACCAAATTTCCACCAAATCCTTCAATATCTTGTGCAAACCATTTGGTAGCGAGACCACCAAAACATTGAAATGTAGTGAAAACTTTAATGATTTTATTTTAAGAAGTTTAAATATCGATAAAAAATTAGATAGTGAAATGGGATCATGATATTTTGTTTCAAAGATTGTTTATTTTTTCATGTCTCATAGACATCGTTTTTCAAAAATTGAGTTGCCCATTTATAAACAGGCATTGACGTAGCTTGGATATTTTGCTATATACTTTAATTATTCAATATTCTTTATGGTTTAGACGTATATTAGTGCAAACATATAAAGAATATATAAATTTGGGCACTTTTTAAAATTTTGCGGTTCCAATTGCGGTTCCAACAGCAAAATGAAAAAAAACTGACATACCTTGTTTAAGAGTTGTGTTTGGTCTGTGTCAGAGATGAAGTCAGGAATATAGTAAACTGTTGGAACACTGCCCACTTTATATCTGTTTAAAGGATCTTCTTTACCTTCCATTCTTTTTCTTCTTCTTCTTCTGGTTTTATAAAAGTTGATCGGAAATTTTTATTTGCTTTCCGGTGACCCGTTTTGGGATTAGGAGTTATCCGGGTTAAAATTTACCCGGATCGTAAAATTAAGTCCATTATATAAAAAATTAAGTCAATTATATAAATGGTCCTTTCTGTTTTAGAAACTACAAATTTGGCTCTTGACTTTGAGAAAATTTACCTTTTTTTTCTTTTTCTTTTTTTTTTTTGAATTTATCATATAGTATTTGGTCATGAATTATTTAAGAAAAATAAAATAATTCAACATGCCCAGAAAAACAGAAACAATAAGTAAGAGCAAGGGGTGTAGTCACCCAAACTAAAATCTAAAAAGTGTGTTAAGTTATCAAGGGCGGAGCAAAAAGTTATTGCCGAATCGGCAAATTAAAAAAATAGTCATATATTTTAAAAAAGTTACATTACAATTTTTTTTTTTGCTATGGGGCACGTGCCTACCCTGCCCTTCTCCTGTCACCGCCACTGCACGTCATACCACATCACCATTTTCCCTTTTCACTTCCTTTATCGCTCAAGCTAAAACCTTACTTTTGGATCCCATATGTTTTTATTCCTTTCGCATTTGATACTTTTAGTTTTCTTGCACCTAAGACAGTGGAGCTTCTCAACAGAGTTCAACGTATTATGCATAAAGTTCAACGTGTATGCATAGTAATGTTATGACACTTAGATCAACAGATGTTGTTTTTAAGAGAATTAGTTTTTCAATTCAAAAAGAACTAGCGCACAACTTGTTGCTCGTTTGTCTTTCAACTTTATGTAAATCCAAATTAATTCATGAAATAAAATATCTATAATCTAAAAAAACAAAAAGAGAAAAAAAAACAAAATAAAAACAAACCTTTCATTTGGCGCAAGCCAGTTCGGTCACTCACAGCCATGGCGTCGAAAGGGGCGGGTATAGTGGCGCCATGACGCAAGCCATCTGTGACCTACACCTCTTGCTCTAATACTAAATGGTGTTAAACAAAGAGGTAAGGTTTAACATGTAAACAACATAAAAGAAGAGGGGTTTGAGCATAGATTCCTGTCATTTCGTATACGGCATCATTTCATTTCCCCCTAAAAAAAAAATTTCACAAACCCTAGAACCTTCTTTCCATCAAAAAATTTATTATTCATCAAACATTAAATCTCAAAGTTCATTTATCATATTCATCAAATCATAAACTATGGTATGTTTTTATGTTTAAAATGTTTGTGTTATTAAAATGTAGAGATTTGTTGTCAAAAGTATAGGTGATTATAGATTATTAGTTTTAGTTATAGACGATACTAAGTGGGTTTACTGTCGGTTACGGTAGGGCGAGTCTTTGACTCAATGTACGCGCCTAATTGAGGTTTCCCCATGACAGTTTCCAACCCTTTCCTTGGCCAAATGTGTACCTAGTGAGGTTTCAACCCTAGACCTTATGTGAGGACATCAAAGGTGCATAGCCAGAGGCGGAGATGGGAGGGGGGCAGGGTGGGCACGCGGAAAAAATTGTAGCGTAAATTTTTTAAAAGTATCTGGCAATTTTTGTAATTTTTCCCCCTAGCGAAAAAAATTGTAGTGTAAAATTTTTAAAATATCTAGCTATTTTTGTAATTTCCCCCATAACGAACCGACTTGTAATGTAGTTTCTAAAAATTATCAAAGTTTGCCCCCTCGACCGTAACTTTCTGGCTCCACCCCTGTGCATAGCCCCTAGGCCACTTTGATGTGGTTTTCCATGTTCAGGTTACTCGGGGAGGGTGAGTCTTTGACTCAGATCTGTGCAGCTGAACCTGGGGATTATTCTAGTGACCGTTTCTTACCCTTTCTTTGGCCACCTCCACATGTGTACCTAGTGAGGTTTGAACAGTAGACCTCTTGTGAGGACACCAGGTGCCTTACCACAAGGTCATTTTGATGAGGTTTTCTATGTTCAGGTGGAAGGGCGAGTCTTTGACTCAAATGTACGTGGCTTAACCAATATATCCTTGTAACAGTTCCCATCCCTTTCCCTGACTACCCCCAAATGTGTAACTAGTGAGGCGAGGTTTGAACGCTAGATCTCTTGTGAGGAGTTTAGGTGCTTTAGAGGTCATCCAGTGGTGCTTTATTAGACGAACTTGTTATTCGCAAATTAATATATATACTTTATATATGTTTGTGTGTGAATTTATATTTATTTTAGAGTGCTATTGAGCAATGTCCTCGATTGAATACTTAAATCAAATAGAAATAGGTATTGTGATAAGAAAAATCTACTTGTTGAATCGGAGGAATTTTGACGGTTTTGACCCGGTTCATATTACAAGTTTATTCGTATTCTTTTGAGTTATTTGAGAAATGTGAGCAAATATGTTTAAACTTGCCATTGTGTGATATTTTCTTACTTATTGGTAGCATTGTTGTCTGAATTATCGGTGTCCGATGTTTCTCTCTTTGTTGCAGTTTGTTTATTTCTACTCTTTATATTATTGCTTTGATAAAAACGGATTGATTTATAGTGAAGTGAATCAGTTGTTAAACCGTATCCTAATAAACTCGAAAAGCTATAAACATAGAATAGCCAAGGAAGGTTATCAGAAGCAAAATAGTTGTAGTGACGTGAGATTTTGAGCGGGAAAAAGGGTAATTCATTTCATTCGTATAAGTTCCCATTGATCCTACATTAGGTAATGTTAAGGTAAATACTCTTACTGTCTGTTCTATTGTAGGATATTACTTGAATATGGCACATCATAGTTAGGATCCTGAAGATACAACTGACTCAGTGATTCGTGTGCAAGTATTATTGAGTTTCACCTTTCTTACTCTGGATGAATATTGGAAGTATGTTGTTTTAGAGATTTGAGTCATGCCTGTCGTGAATTTTGACAAAAATGCGTAAATGAACTTGTAGTTACCAATTTTACCCAACTGTGTTTCTTAATCCAAATTATTGCCACTTTGGTGATTTGAGATTTGGTATACCAAATTACCCTGGTTACTTGGTTACATAATTATATGTTGAATTAAAACCAAAAGTGGTGACATAATTATGTGTGTACAGCTTGTGCGCGCTATAAGAAGAGCAAGAACTGTGGAATTGACAGTCGAAAGAACAAAAAAATTTGTTAGATGATGATCAACCACTTGAGACTTTAACGGCTAGAGTACCATGGAGACCTTCTACTGATAGTCTGATATGGAAGCTGTCTTCTGCATATGCAAGTGTGTGGTTGACTGGAGACCATGTAGGCCATGGAGATCATCTTTACTTATTCCGTTGGCCTGAAAGTAAAACACATTAGCTTCATTCTGACCACACTATAAACTGTTTTGCATAATTGATCACTCGTGCTTTGCCCTTTACCAAACAACCTATTATTTCTTTCTTGCCAAACATAGTAAATTGTAGCCGCAAAAATCAGTCTTCAAACAATACTCATTATCCATCTTCCCTTGCATCTTGTGTTCACATATTCTACCAATTGCTTCCATTGGTCTGAAACTTCTACCATTTGCGCATGTATCTTCATTGTATTCCAAACCTGTATGAGACATGGACACTCAAAAAACAGATGAGAGTGCAAATCACTTTGAGTCTTACAAAAACAGCACGCCGTATCCAAGATGTGATCCCAAACTTTAAGCTGATCTTGGATCTTTAGTTTTTCCCCCATTACTAACCATAGAATAAAAGTATGACGTGGTATACACAGTGTGTGTACCATACAAGTCGCCACCATGTTTTAACTTTTAATTGTCTCATAAGTAACATTATCCGCCAACCCCTGCTAGCATTCTGTTTTAATTGCTCTTTCAAAAAGCTTCTATCATTCAAGCGATATGTACTACTCCATTTCACCCATAGCGTCTCTTTTCTTGTTAACAGATTCCAAAAGTTGCAAATCTGGAGTTATTAATATATGGAACTGGATGTAGAAAGTTTAAAGCAATCACCTTCTTTGGATGCTTTAGCGTAACTGGTTTATAATTGATTGTGGCCTTTTATCTATACTTGGAATTTGATTTGGTGGTGTGCCAAGTAAAAATGGCGGTGTACAAATCTCCTTCCGTTTACAATGGTGCACTAGTGGCGGTGTACAATGGGTCAATGGTTAATTCTATCAGGTTTTTTGTGATACAAGATGTTGTACTACCAGTTAATGTCATCGCGGATCCTGTTTAGCCTTCGCCTTGTGTATCTTTGTGCTATTGTGTGTGGCTGTATGCAAACTCCATGTTTGATTATATTTGGTTCGGTCTCATGATTTTACCTGAGCGTTATTGCATCTAATTGAATGGTCAATTGCTCTATTTTACATCTCTCTCTGAGCAAAATTGTATGACATGCTATTAATGGAACTTATATATGCATATTTATGGAGTTCAGAAATGAGAAATCTTAATTTACATCATAAACTTATTTATGCAGGCCGCCAAAATTCTTGCAAATTTGATTGTAATGGGAGGTGGAATACTGGCTAGGGCTTTAGTTCAAGCATATCGTCAGGCCCTTCAAAGTAAGTTTTGACAGCATTACTTTTTTTTTTCATTATGATTTGGTTCTGATTTGACATATACGTCAACTCATAATGATTTGGCATCCGTATTTTTGTCCACTACCCCTTATGCGAAGACTTTTTTGGTTTTTGTTGTTGTTGGAGTACATAATAATAGCTTTTGGCGTATCGTCAATTATTTGCATAAATTATTTCTGGTCATGATGTTGTTTAGGCTCAGATGCATGTATGATTGCTTCTAGCTACCTTTTGTTAGTGGTGTTGCTTTACCTTTTAGAATTGTGTGAAGCTACTTTTGAAATCTGGATCCGATTGGACATTTGTTCAATGTGTAATCATGTGATATGCATGCTCTACATAAAGCTACAACCACATAAAGAGTAAAGCTCACCGAACTATATGCCGAGTGGAAAAGTGGTAAAACTGGCTTGGATCTCCAATATCGTCAATAATTTGCTTTTCGTATATATTACTTAATGACATTATGAAACATGGTCAGTAGTCAATTCAAATGGCTTTAAGACATGCACTTTGTGGTTGCATGAGGGACCACTTAACTTACGTGTCTTCTAGTACAATTTGGGTGTTTGCTTTTGTGAAACAATTCTTGAAATGCGCTTGTTTAATATTTTCTTAGAGGTGGGGAAAAAAGGCGGTTTGGGTAACAAGAAAAGTATGTTCGGGTTAGGATGGGTAAATGTTTTAGTAAATGTTTTACGTTACTAAAATGTTGAAAAGTCCAATATTGTCTTTGAGATAAATGAACAACAAATAATTTTTTTAATTGTTTTTGTTTAATTACAGATGCATCAAAAACGGGTGTTGCTCAAGAAACATTACAAAATGCTGTGCGTAAAGGAAGCAAGGCAATGACCGAACAAGAAGCCAGACAAATTCTTGGTGTCAGCGAGCATTCTTCCTGGGAAGAAATCGCGCAGGCTAGTATTTAACATGTTTATTATTCTGACTGGTTTCCAGTTTTCAAGTGTGTGTTCGGATTACCTTAAAATTGGGATCTTTGAAAGTTGGTCTGGTCTAAAAATAGTCGGTTACCTTATATATAATCAACCTAGTTTTCTGTTGCATCTTTTAAAGAATTTTTTGTAACATTTAGGTAATGTTTTGTTATTTACAGAAATATGATACTTTATTTGAACGAAACGCCAAGAACGGGAGTTTCTATCTGCAGTCAAAAGTTCACCGAGCCAAGGAATGTTTAGAGACAGTTTATCAAGAGAAAGATAAGCCAGGTGATAATGCTGGTTGATTCCCGCTATGGGCATTGCTCCCTTTCTTTATAAACTAAACGCCCTGGTAGTGTTTATATAGCTTATAATCTGATTTATTAGGGATAGATTTTTTATTGTTTAGCCGTAATATCACGAGCTATCCAATATTTCCTCACTGTATGATGACTGTATTCTACTTAAGGTGATTGAATAAGACTTGATTATGTAGGTTTCGACTATATCTTTGTGAATTGAATGAATTGTAAGTGCAAGACGCACGACAATTATGAAATTGAACCAGAACTAGAATCTGTATATTCGGTTAGACACCATGGTCTGGTCCAAAAGTAGTTTTTTAACGTAAGGCTTGCGTTGGTATGGTAT
Organism: Artemisia tridentata subsp. tridentata; assembly: GCA_021014915.2. Classification (NCBI taxonomy): domain Eukaryota; kingdom Viridiplantae; phylum Streptophyta; class Magnoliopsida; order Asterales; family Asteraceae; genus Artemisia; species Artemisia tridentata. Next base: position 381,067,858 of record CP139505.1, read on the forward strand.
TGAACCTTTATGAAGTGGTAGCAAACTGAGACGAAACAGGTACTTTGTTGTTATAATATTTCACCACATCTGGTCTGCTTTCGTTTTGTACCTTTGCGCGACCCTTTGTCAATCATGTTCACATTTTATTACAAAATACCCAAAATTATGTCCAATCACTTGGATAATAAAACCAATACAAACATGGGGGACTGGTTACCATTACCTTCCGAATTTAGTTACTCCTTATTTATTTATTTTTATAGTTTTATATTTATTATAAAACTATAAAATAGAAATTATATAACATAAAATATAAAGTTTTAAAAATCAAAATTAGTAAAACACACAAAATAAGAAGCATAAAACTGTATTGTTTTGCTAATAAAGTGGGTAAAATAGCCAAAAAAATGTTAAACATAAAATATAAAGTTTGACAAGTTCAAAGTAGTAAAAAACAAAAAATACGTAACAAAAAATCATAAAAAGATCGTTTTGTTTTGTCAAAACTTTTGTTAGAAAAGATCAAATGGGGTAAGGGAAGGAGGAATAATACAACCCTACGAATAATCCAACTCCCTATGATAGAATTGAACAAAAAAAGTAGTATTCAATTTACAGCTATTGACATGTACTTTGTTGACAAGTGGGGTAAGAGTTTTTTTTTTTTTTTTTTTTTTTTTTTTTTTTTTTTTTTTTTACAAAAATAATCTCTTCTAAAATAAGTAGCTCCATTTGGATACATTAAATTCAAGCTTTTATTTCAAATAAATAGCTTTTAAATGAAAAGCTGATTCATGAAGCTTTTAAATAAAAAGCTTTGAGCTGTTAAAACTTTAAATTACTAATATACCCCGTAAATATTTGTTTACAATTATAGATATGTTCATTTATATCATTTTACATCTTATAATTACATTTAACATCTAATTTATCAAACACTTTTATTAAAAAAAGGATACAGCCTGTAGCTTATGTTAATAGTTTTCCAGTTTACAGCTTACAACTTACAGCTAATTTTGTCAAACATACCCGTGTCTCCAGCAAGCTTATTATGTAAATTTGGTTTATTTATAGCTATTTTCAATCACACGACAATCTAATAATCTAGTGTTTGATTTGAAAAACGCGACACTATGTCGCTATATATTACTTCTAATTTTTATTTCTAACTCATCCACTTAACCGTAACATGCATCATGCATGCCACTTGGAATGTACTACATATCACTTATCATCTTTACTTTTCATTTCTCCACTTTTAATCATCACATGATTAAAAATATTTTTAGACAAAAAGTAAGAACAAATATCATTTCCATATACGAAAGCTATATTTATATTAGAAAACACTGTTTCTTAAAACTTTTTAAAAAAATGTGATGTTACAAGACTAAAATACCGGTACTTATAAAGGCAGTGAAATCTATTAAATATTTGAATATTTGATCACAATTTAAACTATTAACTTTTTTTACTCTCACTTACTTCACACTTATATTTTTAAAAAAATGCACACATAAATTAATGTTACTATACACCATGGTTGTTATGTACAGGTAATCGTCTAGCATAAAAAAAAAGTTATAAATAAATATTTACTTTTGAATTATAAAGGTCATTAACTTTTAGTTTTGATAACAAGTAACGAACTTCAATAAATAAAAATTACCTATAAACTTGGTAAATTAGGATATATCGAATGATCTTCCTTAAAAAGATTTAAATAGGTGAAAAAACTTTAGCTTTGTGTAACTTTTTTGGATGCCGACTTTTTTAAAAAGATCTAGCATCATGTATTAAGCAATTGTTAATGTGACATTTAGAATTTTAGATTAAATCAAAGTGCTATTTCTCATAACTCTCTATGATCCTAAACATTTATAATGGAGGAGTGATAGGAGTAGGGCGATACATTGGAACCGGAAAAATAATGAACTTTTTTCCTTTTCTTTTCGTGTAATCATAGTTTTCAACCTTTTAACCGATGAATCCACAGGTTTGAATCTACCGTCATACGAATTCAAAATCATTTTATGTGATTTTCCATTTAATAGATAAGTACAATAATAACCATGAAGTCAAAAATTAGACTTTAGGCATAGGTAAAAGAGGTTCAACTAATTTGCAATTTAGTTTATTATTGATTGTTACAACTTAACTACCTTCTTGTTATTACTTGCATTGTTGGTTGGTACAAAAATTAAATGTCATTAAATTAATAGTCACGTACGTGTCACTTTTGTTTAAATATAGCCTTGTGGTATATGTATTTCCGACATATTTACTACAAATATTTACGGTTTGTATAAAAATAGAAAGTATTCTTATATCTTCTTTTCTTTATTCTTACTCTATTTTATTCCAAAGATCGAGGAAAAAGAAAAAATAAAATAAAATAAAATAAATTGGGGAGTTTATACGGACCCTCCATAAAGGGGTTTCGTGGGGTTCTGTACATTGCGGGTTTGTATGATGTGCATCGTGGTTTGTACATTTTGACCAAATAGTTTAATAAAAATGGGTCACTTTAGTTTTCAACCACCCAAAGAGAATATTCTCTTACTTTATTATCTAATTTTTACTTAAAAAAAAAAGTGAACAATTATTTGACACATCATTAAAAATAAATATAGACAGGTAATTTTGAGACCAGGGAGTATAATCCTATAATATAACCCTATTGTAAAACTTTAGGTGAGTTGTCACAATAATTATTAAAGGATTTTTGTTCAACTAATCATTGTAAAGTCAATGAAGTTTGTTAGAAATAATGAATAGTGCAAGTATAGTCATTTTCAAGGGAAATGAGAATAAGAATGATAAATATAAATAACATGATGGATAGTTTTTTGAGGAAGGTTTTACTTGCTTTAAAATTTTAATGCATAATAGTAGTTGCACACTTGCACTCATTAAATTGATACGCATTAGCAATTCTTAAGTTCTTTTGTTTACCCCCAATTTGGCAATCTATCGATATAAGTATACGATTTTGTATAATTAAAAACTAAGATAGTAATGCGTGACTTAACTGGTGACGGTAATCTTTGACACAAATATGAAAACACGACACAAATCTGACATGAAGTAACCATTTACATTTACATTTGAAATGAAACGAGTTATCGTCGTAACTTTTGTAAGAATTTTAAACTATTTGTGATCGTTGTATTTACGCAAAATATTCATCCTATACATATTATGTGATTCTCAAACATCATTTCATGTCCATTAACAATCTAAAATAATTGTCTACAATGTTTCTACATTTCTTTTTCTTTTTTTCACTTTTTTTTTTATAAATTTACTTTTACTTTTTTAGAAAGTACAGGAGACACCATCAAAGACTTTTTTTTACTTACATGCCACCTCCAAAAGTACACCCAAAAAAAACAACTAATAATACTTTTCTTTAATTATAAAGCAACCATTATTTTTACATTAAAACAAATATTTTTCCAAATTTATGTAAATCCCTAAAATCTCTCACAACATAATTTCTGCTTTAAAATCAGACACCAAATCAAACACCATTTTTGACTTCTTTTCTTTTTTTTTAATTCATTTTTGACCCATTTACTCTGTTTCAAGATTTCAAGATTCCACTTTTTTCAGATCTATTTTCCATTTTTTTTTTCAGGTTTGATATTGGAATTGCTTTATTTGATCTTGGTTTGTTTCAAAATTTGATCTTGATTAGTTCTTGTATCTTAGATCTTGTGTTTTTGGCACTGAAATGTGTTTAAAAACGTGTTTTATTTATTTATAAAGTTATGCTCATGTGTTGAAGTTAATGTATTGTTATTAGATTCAAGAAACTGTTTCAAGATTTTGTTTGGATTTTATAGTTGTTAGTTTCTCAGGGTTTTGTTAAAGTTTAAAAATTTATCAAGAAATGATGTTTAGGTTTCGAATTTTACGATAGGTAAAGGGGTGAGGTTTTTACTATTTAGGTTATCCAGGGAGGGCGAGTCTTTGACTCAGATGTGCGCGGCCTAACCGAGGTGTCCCCGTGACCATTTCTGACCCTTTTATTGGCTACCCCTATATGCGTACCTAGTTAGGTTTGAACCGTAGACCACTAGGCTATTTGGCGGTGGTTAATTTTATGATAGGTGACTTTAGGAAAAATAGTATTATTAGTGCATTACCGTTTGGAGAATTAGAATTAAAGCGCTTGCGATAGGTATGCCGGAGGTTTTTCTGGAAGCAGTCCTTCTACCCTTGAGTAGGGGTGTGACCATCTACATCCTACCTCACACATACCCCGCCCGGGCGGGATTGAGTATTGTTGTTGTTGCGTTTGTGGTTAGTAGTTATAAAGTGAATATTATTGCCATTTGAAGAATTAGACTTAACGCTCTTCTAATAGGTAGGTAGTTTTTAGTTTTTTACAGTTATCTTTGTTAAAGTGTGACTTTAGGAAATATAGTGTTATTACCATTTGGAGCGAACTAGACTTAACACACTTGTGATAGGTTAAGGTGATTATTATTACCATTTGAAGCATTAGACTATTAGAGTAAATGCGCTTCTAATAGGTAGGTAGTTTTTTACAGTTATCTTTGTTGAATTGTGACTCAAAAATAGTTGGCGAGAGATTGTAGGGTTGTAGCTAAGGTTCCATGGATGTTCACTTTGAAACATCCGTATACAGAGTGAGAGATGTCGGTTTTGCCCATGGATGTAGGGTGATCATATGGATCCAGTGAACCATATACATTATTGTTGTTTTATGCTTCTGTATAATAATCAGTTTACGTACACGAGACTGTGATTCCTTTGACTGTGAACAGTTAGAATCATAACCGTCAACTTTAATGCAAATGCTGCATATTTAAGTCCCAGTAATTATTTTAAACGAATTCTAAGTACTCCTTTGATATCAAGGGATGATTGTTATAGCTAAATATTGATGTTTGTACAAACGGTAGTGTGACTATAAAGTGACTTTATGCATTTATATTTTGATGATTATAGTGTCGAAAAGTAAGTAACACAAATTGTATTTTTGTGCAGTATAGTTCAGAGCAAAATAATTCTTTAGCACGTTTTGGTTTGGAGAGTGTGTAGATACTTCTTTGGGACAATGAAGAAGGCCTTTGATCAAACTGTCAGAGACCTGTACGTCCACTTTGTTTTCCTGCTGACTTTTAATGATTTTTTACAGTCTCGTGATGCTTAATTTACATTTGTTCCTTGCAGTAAGAGAGGAGTCAACAAGAAAGTTCTTAAAGTTCCTACAATAGAACAGAAGGTGAACTTATTTTTATCCCTTATAATTTGTAGTTTGAATTATCTGTTTATGTTTTTATAGCGCTTAATCTATGTTTTTGCAGGTTCTTGATGCTACTAGTAATGAGACATGGGGTCCACATGGATCGCTTCTTGCTGATATCGCAATGGCTTCAAGAAACTAGTAAGATATACTTGTGTTTCTTACGTTAAGTATAAGATACCGCAAGGTTAATTTTTCCATCAAAAAAATAATTTTTCGTCATATATGCAGTCATGAATACCAGATGATCATGTCGATTATATGGAAGCGTATAAATGATACTGGAAAAAACTGGCGCCACGTGTACAAGGTTTTAACCCTTCTTATGTTGAATTATACTCCTTTGCTGTTTCTTTAAGCTAGAGGCAACGAAATGGGTAGGCAAGTTGTTGGGTAATGGGTAAAAATGGATAATTTTTGTATGAGTTGAAATGGGCTTGGTTGGGGTAGGCTAACCGGAACATTTCTAGTCGAAATTTTTGTATACATACGCAAGTTATTAGTGTGTCAAATATGTACAAAAATTCTGTTATTTCGTTAATAGTTTATTTTGAAAAGTTTCGACTTTTAGGCGATTTTCAACCCATTTGGCCCATAATTCCGCTTTGACGTGTCTTCTTACTCTCGAGATTTGTGACATAGATAATCTTTTCATGCCCAATCTTAAATAGATAACGCAATCAGGATCTGACCTTTTCTTATTCTGCATCAGGGTTTGACTGTTCTTGAATACTTGGTAGCAAATGGATCGGAGCGTGTCATAGAAGAAATAAAGGAGCATTCTTATCAAATAACAGTATACTTTTATTCCTTGAAACTTATTGTTACATTCTAGTAACTTTGTTTCTTCGTTTATTGTTCCTAATTAGTATGTCTTCTTTTTGTGTTAGTCATTGTCGGAGTTTCAGTATCTTGATCATACCGGGAGGGATCAGGGGAACAATGTAAGGAAGAAGTCACAAAGTCTTGTCGCTTTAGTGAACGATAAAGAAAGAATACAGGAAGTTAGACAGAAGGCTGCTGCCAACTGGGACAAGTGAGTTCATTAAATATACGTGTCAAAATCTACCTTTATTATTCAAATGATCACCACTTTTTTGTTGGAACATTTTAAATGATCACGTAAATACTAACAAATATGACAATGATATTCCAAATTTCCAACCAGGTTTCACAATACATCAGGAGGAAGACGGCCCGGATCATACCCTGGTGCAGGAGGCTATGAAGATGATAGATATGGTTATGGAAGTAGAGATGACGATCGTAACGGGTATGGAAGGGAAAGAGAATGGGGTGATGATAAATATGGTGGTAGTCGTGATGGAGATCGTTATGGTGAAGAAAGGTATGGTCGGGATCGATACAGGGATGATGGTAGAAGAAGTTCTGATGGTGATAACTATGGCAGCAGCCGAAGAAGTAGAAGCTCTGACAGAGATAGGGAACGCAACTATGAAGATGAAGGACCATATTCTTCCAGGTATGTCTATACACTTTGTTAGAGGTAGCAAGATATGCGGGTAGAAGGGTTGGATAACAGGTCAAGACATGATAGGTTAACTCGGGTTGACCCAGTAAACCTTTTTTTGTGTTTTTTATTACATGTATATAATAAATGTAATGATATAACTATTTGAGTATAACGAATCATAAGGTTGTCTGCAATGAAAAAAGAACTCCGCCGGTCAACCTACTTGACTCACTTGACCCGTTTGACCCGTTCCTTATTTAACCTTTTTTTTTTTTTTTTTTTTTCTGAAAGTGCCCGTCTTGGTGATATATATAAACGGTTTATGTATATATTTTTGATGCAGAGAGAGCAACGAGAAAGGTGATGGTCAATCTCATGATGGAAGGTAATTTAGTATGTATATATAAACGGTTCAACTTTTTTCCCTGATCAGTGTTGTTGCTACAATTTTATCGTATGTTAATGAATACCTTAGTCACTGTTTAATTTCAAATTTCTTGTTTGAGCAGGAATTTTGAGCGGAAATCTTCTGAACAGAATCTTGGGGGACCTCCTAGCTATGAAGATGCTGTGGCTGGCGGTCGTAGTCCCATTTCTAATGAGAGGTATAAATTGTCAAGAACCTAATTTGTATATATCTTGGTGGCAAACTTGATCCGTTTACTTATAAAAGGGTTGCTCGGGTTATGTTTTATCTCTAAGAGTTCAAACGTGTAAAATTTAAAATTAGCTTAGAAGGAAACAGATCAAATGAGTTAAAGGTTTGAAAGTTGCTGAAATCATTTTGTGTAGATTATATATGTTTTGGTACGTTTCATATTGAATCTAGTCTGACTTTCTAGTATCATGCAGGGATGGAGAGACGAAATTTGCATCGCCGCCTGTCGCCACAAGTCATTCTAGCAGCCCGGCAGCTCCTGCAGTTGCTCCACCACCAGTGGCAGCTGCACCTCCAGCACCAGTAGCAGCCGCACCTCCTCCACCACCTGCAGCCTCCACAAATCAGGAAACTAATGGCTTTGACGAATTTGATCCTCGTGGTTCATTTAAAGGTATTCAAATAAGCGTTTCCATATTATTATTATTAAACAGCATTTATAATATATCCGTTTGATCAACAGCGGCCCCACCAACATCAGGTGGTACTGAAACATATTTATTCGGCTCTTCTCCATCAGACCCTTTCTCTTTGGATGCGTTGGCTCTTGTGCCTGTTACAGTTGCAGCTTCTGAACCTGTTTCTTTCGGTGGTCAAACCTTTGTGGCTGCATCTTCAGCACCAGCTGGCCCCACTCAGGTGTGTTTCACAAACTCAAATACTTGAAACACCGTTTTGTACTACTTATTTATTGTGTTATTATATTTTCAGGGATTTGAAGATCCATTTGGTGACGGTCCTTTTAGAGCTGCCCCTACTACAGACGGATTTTCAGCCCCACCACAGCCAACATCTGCCCCTGTTCAAAGTGCTGAACCACCCAAACCAGTCCCACCGACATCAGCCCCTGCGAATAATTTTGGATACAGTGGTGGTTTTGACCAAACTACAGATTTTCTAGCAGAACTCCTACCACCAACTGGACCTTCTCAAACAGGTTTATGCGGGTCAACCCAGTCAACCTCCATCTCAAGGTGGTCAACCTACACCATACCAATATGGTCAAACCATGGGTCCTGGAGGGTTTCCAGCTCAAATGGGTTCGGGTTTTCCCGGTTCTAATGGACAACCTGCTCAGCAGGGCAACTTTTACGGAGGTTATGAACATCAGGTTACATCGGCTCCAGTTCAACCTGTGGCTGAAGTTTCCACTGCTTCAACTTTTTATCAACAGCCACAGCCGGTTCAGTCGGGTTCTACACTCGATGCGTCAACGGGTGCTCTTGTTGTCGTTTCTCAAGAACCAGCTAAGTTCGAGACTAAATCTGCTGTTTGGGCTGACACATTGAACCGAGGACTCGTTAATCTGAATATAGCTGGATGTAAGTTTCTTCATCCCTTATTGTAATTAGTAAGTGTCTTGTAGAGCTGGCAATATGGACGGGGTGGGGAAAGGGTCAAAACGGTTTTGGGTTGAAGTAAGTCATCTTTAGAATGGGTGTAGACGAACCGGGTTGGTTTACGCTGACCTACAGACGCAATCTTTATCCTCTTTTAATACATACAAATTGTCAATTATGATTATGAAAATAACTATGGTATACGGATATGGTCCTCAGAATGCCCGCTCATATTTTATTGACCCGTTTGAGATAGAACACAACCCAAATTGGGCCATTTATAAGTAAATGGGTCGATCTTACCACCTCTTGTCTCTAGTGTAAACTATCTTGATAACGGATTTAATTATGATATGCAGCTAAAACAAACCCGATGTCCAGTATCGGGGTTGACTTTGAAGCCTTGAACAGGAAAGAGAAAAGAATGGAGAAACCTAGTTTAACTCCCATGACTTCTAACATAACCATGGGCAAGGCCATGGGTTCCGGTTCTGGTATTGGACGTGCTGGTGCGGGTGTACTCAGACCACAACCGAACCCCATGATGCGTCCCAGCATGGCTGGTCCCGGTGCAGCTCCAGGCTATGGAGTAGGTTATGGAGCCATGAACCAGCAGCCCATGGGCCAGTATCAAATGCAACCTCCTTCTGCCGGATATCCACCACCCGGAGCTTACAACCCAATGATGGGTCGTGGCGGTGGTGGTTATGGTCAACAGCCATATGGTGGTGGTTACAGATAAATACTAAATTCCAGGTCAACTTATAAGTAGCAACCGATATGAATAGTAAAGAGGTAAATTTGCGCGGAAACATCTGATTATGAACATATCCCTCGTCTGAGTCGTGCTAAAGCCCCCAAAGATATAATGTGACTGAAAGATGAAATGTTTTATTTTTTTATTATTTTTGTGAAAAAGCGCCACGATAATGTATGATGATTTGTATGATGTAATATTGACGATCTTGGTGATGATGATATCGGTAGGTGTTGTGAAATTTGTATACCATATTGACGACGTAACCATTCTCAGGTTGCCTCTGTGAACAAATTTTGTGTCTTATTGATTGTTGAAGCAATGCATTGGCAATAAATATAAAAAAGACTTGTTTTTTGATTGCCTTTTTTTTTTAACTCGGCGCTTGAATGTTCTAGGGCTCTACTAAAATCCCTGGATCGAAGAGAGTAAGCTCTCGGTTGATGATTCATTATGGCATATAAAATAGCGGGATTGCATTCTTAAGCTCCTGTATGATACATGTAAAGAGCTGGTGCTGCTTCAGGAAAACTTAGTACAGAAGGAACTAGAAAAACCATGATCCGAAGTTGAGTTATCCTTAATAATCTTCGTAACGAGATACTATATGGCCAAATTTGTACTACTATAAATTAGATATCGTCTTTCAAAGAAAGTGAGGAATTCAAAATAAGAGTTGGAGTAAAATATACTAGTTACAGTTCGCCCTACGTTGATGGAAGACCAAACTTTTTGCCGATCTATAAGCAAAGGTGTTGGAAACCAGGGCCGTTTCATGAATTTTGGAGGCCTTATGTGATAATCAAAAGGGTTAATACATCCGGAGGTTACTAAAGTTTCTCAAAATTTTGAAAAAAGTTACTAAAGTTTTTTTTTGGTTGAACCGGGTTACTATAGTTTCCCAGTTCGTTTTTCCCCTTCTAGCCTGCCTGATTTTTGGTTGAACCGGGTAACTTAATTCAAATTTTTGAGAAACTATAGTAACTTAGTTCATCTTTGGGAAACTATAGTAACTTAGTTCAAATTTTTGGGAAACTATAGTAACCCTGTTCAACAAAAAAAAACTTTAGTAACTTTTTTCAAATTTTTGAGAAACTTTAGTAACCTCCGGATGTATTAACCCTAATCAAAATAAGGCCCCGGGATGTTACTGGACTAGAAAGATTGTGAGGCCCCGGCTCTTGCAGGCTTGCAGCCGCCCCACTTAAACAAAGTAATCACCGGCTCGGTGAATCATATCCATTCCTTTCGCTTGACTAATACTATGTGCAAAACAAAGTTGATATTTTAATGAATTTGAACTCTAAACTTACATTTCATTTATCATATTAATTAGAGCTCCATATATTATCACAATCTTTATTGCCATCTAGTAATACGTAGTAGTTTGCAAGTTACCTTAACTTTTTTCTCATACGTTCCAAAACCACATTATAACTCATTACATTTGTTGACTTTAATTTGTATTAAGAGTAAATTGCATTTTTGGTCCCTGTGGTTTGGCCAAATTGCAGATTTGGTCCCCAACTTTTTGAAAGTGCACCAGACGTCCCCATTTTCAAGTTTTCGTTGCATTTTTGGTCCCTGGCCTCAGTCAAATGACACAAATGCCCCTCTTCTTTTCTTTTTTTATATTCCTTTTCAGTTTTTAACACAAATGGTCCTTGTGTTGCGCAAGGCTTTACAAATTTAGTCCTTTTTTTTTCACAAATGGTCCTTCTTACACAAAATCGTCCTTGTGAGGCGCAAGGCTTACACAAATGGTCCTTGAGTCCGTTTTTCTTCCGTTTTTTTACATTTTCGTCCGTTTTTCTTACGTTTTTTTTCTGTTTTTGTCCGTTTTTCTTATGTTTTTGTCCGGTTTTCTTACGTTTTTTACGTTTTCGTCCCTTATTCTTACGTTTTTTTCCGTTTTTACCCGTTATTGTCCGTTTTTCTTACGTTTTTGTCCGTTTTTCTTACGTTTTTTTTTCCGTTTTTGTCCGTTTTTATCTGTTTTTCTTACGTTTTTGTCCGTTTTTCTTACATTTTTTTTCCGTTTTCATACGTTTTTGTCCGTTTTTCTTACGTTTTTTCTGTTTTTACCCGTTATTGTCCGTTTTTCTTACGTTTTTGTCCGTTCTTATCCGTTTTTCTTACTTTTTTTTTCCGTTTTTGTCCGTTTTTATCCGTTTTTGTCTGTTTTTATCCGTTTTTGTCCTTTTTTTTTCCGTTTTTGTTCATTTTCCTTACTTTTTTTCCGTTTTCTTTTTTTTGTCCCAATTTTTTATTTAGTCCGAATTTTTTGTCCCGTTTTTTTTTTGACCAATTTTTTTTAAAAAAAATAAATAAAATTAAAAAATTAAAAAAAAAAAAAAAAAATTGTCCGAATTTTTTGTCGGATTTTTTTTTTGTCCGAATTAAAAAAAAAAAAAAAGTTCAAAATTTGTGTCCGATTTTTTTTTTCTTTTTTGTCCGAATTTAAAATTAAAAAATAAAAAAATATATAAAAATTCAAAATTTTTTTCCGATTTTTATTTTTTTTGACCAAATTTTTAAAAAAAATAAAATAAAATATAAAAATAAAAAAAATTCAAAATTCGGACAAAAAAAATTCGTCAAAAATTTTGAATTTTTTTTTTTTTTTTTTAAATTCGGACAAAAAGAAAAAAATCGGACAAAAAATTTGGACAAATTTTTTTTTTTTTTTTTTAATTTTTTAATTTTATTTATTTTTAAAAAAAAATTGGTCAAAAAAAAACGGGACAAAAAATTCGGACTAAATAAAAAATTGGGACAAAAAAAAAGAAAACGGAAAAAAAGTAAGGAAAATGAACAAAAACGGATAAAAACGGAAAAAAGGGACAAAAACGGATAAAAAGGGACAAAAACGGAAAAAAAAAGTAAGAAAAACGGAAAAAAAAAAGTAAGAAAAACGGATAAGAACGGACAAAAACGTAAGAAAAACGGACAATAACGGGTAAAAACAGAAAAAAACGTAAGAAAAACGGACAAAAACGTATGAAAACGGAAAAAATGTAAGAAAAAGGGACAAAAACGTAAGAAAAACAGATAAAAACGGACAAAAACGGAAAAAACGTAAGAAAAACGGACAAAAACGTAAGAAAAACGGACAATAACGGGTAAAAACGGAAAAAACGTAAGAATAAGGGACGAAAACGTAAAAAACGTAAGAAAACCGGACAAAAACATAAGAAAAACGGAAAAAAAACAGAAAAAAACGTAAGAAAAACGGACGAAAATGTAAAAAACGGAAGAAAAACGGACTCAAGGACCATTTGTGTAAGCCTTGCGCCACACAAGGACGATTTTGTGTAAGAAGGACCATTTGTGAAAAAAGGACTAAATTTGTAAAGCCTTGCGCAACACAAGGACCATTTTTGTTAAAAACTGAAAAGGAATATAAAAAAAGAAAAGAAGAGGGGCATTTGTGTCATTTGACTGAGGCCAGGGACCAAAAATGCAACGAAAACTTGAAAATGGGGACGTCTGGTGCACTTTCAAAAAGTTGGGGACCAAATCTGCAATTTGGCCAAACCACAGGGACCAAAAATGCAATTTGTTGACTCTTTGTATTAATCTCTCATCAAATCCCACACCAACTTACTCGTATATATAAATGTTCCAAACGCCTGAATTAACTTAATCTCCTCCTTTACCAAATGTTCACAAGTCCATAACTCTCCATTAATGTTAAGCAGTTTCAACCATCTGTGAACACAGCAGCATGCTTCAACCCAATGCACGTTACTATCAGTGCCCTTGTGTGCTTTGTTATTGTTTTTGAAAAAACAGATATGCTAGCTAGGTTGACAATGAGATACTTTGGTGGCGGTCGAGCTTTTGCAGGAGGTGAAAGGCGTGCTATGCATGGTTTTTTGTGGCCGGTGAGAGATATTAGTTGGATGGAAGGTATGTTCCCTCAAGCACCATCATTTATGAGCAAAGCAAACCTTATTTCTGAAAAATTTGTTCTACAGAACCACCATTTATGAACAAAATGCTAGCTCTTGTATATATGTGTATATGTGACAGATATCCATTTCTTTTCTTTTGCACATCATCATGCAACACCTATTGTTGAAAAACCAAATGAACAAGCACTACTTGGCTGATGTTCGATTTTTAAGATTCACTTAATTTGTTTCTTTAATTACTTTCACTTTCTCTGGCGTATGGGCACACCACTAACTCGTACAGTCGTCGTACGTGCAACAAACACTCACGGGTCCATCACTTACAGACTTGTTTCCCAACACCTAACACGTCAACCAATAGCTTAGCATTTGCGAATAGATTCATAAGAGTTTCAACCACAATTATTCAGAAATGAGCCTACCGGCTACCCATGGATGTCTCATGATTGCAACTTGTGGGTCAGATTATGAGAACCCTCGATTGCTAACCCATATTGGATGTTACTTGAATCTTGTGGCTTTACGCACAAGATAAAATCAACCTCACTGAGCATCCTCCAAAGCAATCATTTCTAGCTCACTTAACAACGCACATCTAGTATCAAAGCATGTAAATACAATAGATTCATAAGGCTTGTACGTCCACTTCTTCAAGTCATCTAAGGCCATTGGAGTGGACCCAAATATAACAAACGTTTCTAGGCATTGACTGATGTTCGTCAGGTGAGGGTCCTTCAACCCAAACTCGATCATGCATGACCCATTTGCTTTCATAAATGATCGATGTGGAGAGTGGCCGGCTGGGGATGAATTCATGGCCATGATGATCATGCCTAGGCGGAGGAGCCCGACCGGTGATAAGGTCCAAAGATGGATTCATATGATTAATGAGAGGAAGTAGGACCAATTAGAAGTTTAAACTGCTTGTAGTTAGAGAAGACATAGCCTAATGACCAATGATGGGTGATATTTATGCTATATAATGAAAACCTCTTTTACTTATAATTTGAGAAATTTTGATTTAACAAAACAACTCTTACCCGCAAAAAAACAATGTACTATATATATTACTAGTAATAATTAAATTGTTAATTACGATTAAATACTTAAAATTTATATGCGCTCACTTACTCCAAAACCATATGCACACAAAATTAAATTAATGCTAATATACACCGTCATCGTATGGCGATAAAGATTGTGATAATGGATTTAGGGCCTGTTTACTAAATTCCCTTAGCTAAGGCCATGTGGGTCCCACGTTCCATATGAGGCTCTTATTGGGGAGGGCTTCATAATTTTTGCCTTGTGGATTAAGATCAAACAAGGGAATTAGTGGGTCCCATTTAAAAAAGAAATACTATTAAATTGCTTGGTCCCACTATCTTTCCCTATTAAGCTAAAGGTAAACACCCCCTTAGAGAGTGGTGATGCCGGTTGTTGGTGTTGGTGTTGGTTTTGGGTTATAGAAAGAGAGTTGAGCTGCGGGTAAGGGATGAGGAAATTTAAATATATTCAACATATACATAAATAATAATAATAATAATAATAATAATAATAATAATAATAATAATAATAATAATAATAATAATAATAAAAAAAAAAAAAAAAAAAAAACCCGACCTAATCGTGTAAAAAATGAGCCACAATTATCCAATTGGAAAAAAGTTAGTACAAGCGAAAAATATTTAATGAGGTGGTAATATAACCGGTCATTTTGCCTATATTTACTGGTTTCAACAAGTTATATTAATGGTAAAATGATATTCCTGAGTCCGTTACCTAGATGTGAAAATTTGAGAAAGTTCTTTGTTCATTTATGGACTTAACCCTAAAATAAAAATGAAAACACTATTAAAATAAGGATGAGAGTCATTTATTCATCACTATAGAAGAAGTCATGGTTTGTTTTTTGGAAGTTTAAAGAGATTTAGTTAGTGTAAACATTAGGATGAGAGTTATCCCTTCGTGTTGTTTTGCAATTAGAGAAATAACCTCAAATTGTTTGGGTCGAGTGTTTTCTAACATTATAAATTTCAATGAAACATGATATAATATAAAGGAATCGACAATGAAGCTAAGTCTTATTAATCGGTCAATAGAGTGGTGAGACATCGGTTAACGCGTAGTGTTACTCAACATCCATGGATTTATTTGTATATCTCTCAACACACCATCATTTCACTGTCATCTATGTATTTATAAATAAGATATATTTGTCGACATTTGGAGTCTTTCTAATATGTTATGGTGTACAGGGAGGAAAACATGGTAGTTAGAATCTCCTAATGTCTAGGAAATGTAGTATGTAACATTATGGTGAAATAGGTGATTAGAAATTTGTTGTTTTGATGTATTGATTGGTTGTATGTTTGTTATTTATTTTGATACTTGATGGATTGTAGACATGTCACTTCGCTATTAAGATTAAGCAAAATTTTTGTACATGGCTATAGTTTGGAGTAATAAATATTCACCTTTTCACCTATGCTACGAGTAATAGAATAATAACTCATAATATATTTTAATATTTAGGATCCTTTTCAATATTCATCCTATTTTGTGAATTCTTTTTATTTTTTTCCGGTTTTTACCTACGAATTACCCTAAGAGCATGTTTACATTTTTCTTACTACAAAAACAAAGCCCGCCTAATAGACACTTATACTTTATTCTGTTGAGTTGTTTTGATGATTTTTGTCCTCTTGCGCATTATTTTTTTTCTAAAATTACGAGTGATCTAGTATTGATGATATGCTCCCCGTGTGCTAAAATGTAGGATCGATGTGGATGAACTGTTACATTTCTTGAAATTCAAGAATTTATATAGGAAATAAACCGCATGCCATGATGACAAATACATTATGCATACATTTTACACGTCAGATACTTTATTTGAAGCGATCTTTGTATGCCTTCTGTAATTTAAATGAGATATATTTGTCGACATAATGAAAGTGAAAAGACAACTGAAGATCCTAACTACCATGTTTTCCTCCCGTCACCATACTAATAGAATATAGAGACTATCATTTTTTTTTTTTGAACGGCAAAATTTTATTAAGCTAGCAAGGAGCTAAAACAAACAACACATTACAAAGAGATCAAATTAGGGTTTTTAAGCCAAGCCTCCCAAGCAAACACCCATTTACATCTATTTTTACTCCATAAAAAAGAAGAGGACACTATATCGTCAATTATCGTCGAGCGAGAAGTAGGTTTGTCACCAAAGAGAAGCCGGTTCCGAAATAACCAAATATACCACCATGCGACAACTATACTTTTGAATATCACATAAACAAATTGTGGAACACGATAATAAACTTTGAATATCTTATTAGTTAACTATACAATCAACATAGTGACAAATAATAAATATGCATATTAGTAAATATGAAGTTTTCCTTGTAATTTTAAATTACATGATGAGAAAAGTTCTATACGAAACTAGATTTATCTAAAGTACAAATCAAACGATCTCATCCATCTATTCCTCTTTCATCCAACGGTGTATATTAATTACACAAAAAAAAAAAAACAAAAACGGAGGGGCATTTTTGTCCATTCCTAAGCAAAAATAAGTCACACACTAATACTCACCCTCTCTTCATTTTACACACACTGACACTCTCTCTTCACACACACTCTCTCTTGACACACTAATATTCACCCTCTCTCTTCATTTTACCCCCAATTCAAACCGTAACCCTAAATCCGCCGTTATCCGTCATTAATCCGCCGTTGTCCGTCATTAATCCGCCGTTATATCTACCGTAAATCGTTATTCATCCATTTAAATGGATATACGTGGTGAAATAGCGCAGTCTAAGGATCGTTTATTGTCGGAATCCATTGATAATGTCCAATCCGGTATGTTTTTGTCTCATTTTTTTAAATCAGTTATTATTTTGAATTTTTTTTTTATCGATTAGGTTTTTTTTTTGAATTTATTAGCTTATTTTGTGGTTTTATTAGCTTTTTTGTTACTGAATGAGAGTTTGGATTAGTTTATGTTAGCGAGTAGATTAGATTTTAGGATTAGTTAATTTTTTTTGATGTAATGACTGTTTAGGATTAGCTTATTTTTGCTTATTTTTTGGTTTGTGATAAGCATAAGTAGATAAGCAAATGTGATAAGCAAATGTGATAAGCATAAGTAGATAAGCAAATGGGATTTTGCTTATCACTAAATAATCCTATGGGATTGTCACTGAATCCCATGGGATTCACATAAGAATTAGTGGTTTGTGATGTATAAGTAGATTAGCGAGTACATTGTGTTTGAGTTGTTTGTTTTATGTATTCAGGTGTGTTTGGCTAAGATTATATAAGGTGCTGATTAACTTATTGGTGTTATGAAAATGTAGTAAGACGATGTGAGTGTTTGTTTTGAGATAGCTATTTATAAGCTTATTTAAGGGTTTTACGATGTCAAAACTGTGTTTTAAGGGTTCGCCTAGGAAAAAGTTTGCTATCGGAAAAAGTTTGGTATATCACTGAATCCCATGGGATTCACATAGAATTATAATTATGGCAAATATCAGTGTGTTTAAGAATAATCCTATGGGATTATCACTGAATCCCATGGGATTAACATATAATGAGTGTTTGTATTAGCTTTTAGGAATCAGATTTATAGTTTTCTGTTTTGTTTGTTAGTTTTAGTTCTTTGTGATTAATTAGATTTTGCTGTTGTTAATTGCTTATAACTAATATTATTCTTTTCATCTTATAATTTATGTAGGTAACGTATTGAACCCAACACCGTTGTCTAGGTTCGATCCCCAAGAACATTCGGGAAAGAAAACATTGCCGGTGAAGCAGCCTCGGTTCAATCCGTATGATGCTAAAAAAAACAAATCGCCGTTAAAGAAAAAACCAACAGGTGATGTTAGTGAGGCTGCCCAACCAGTAGAGTTTGTGTTTTTTATATAAGTTTCATTGTTCTGATTCAATGTGAGGGATTGTCTGTGAATCCCATGGGATTGACAGTGAATCCCATGGGATTCACAATTATATGATATTATTCTTAAATGATTCTTTTTCTTATATAGTTAAGTTTTTGATTTTTTTCTATTATAGTGAACCAGTTTTTGAAACACATTCTGGGGAGCCATTTTCTGTGCGTATGCGTGTGTGTTGATTGTTGATTGTTGATTGCTTGAAGAATAGTTAAGCTGTATGTGTAATGTTATTAGGTTACTTTTAAGCTTACTGATTAGAAATTGAATCGGTTAGTTAAGCTGAAATCCCATTCTGAATCCCATGGGATTCATACTGAATCCTATGAATCCCATGGGATTCTGTATGAATCCCATGGGATTGACACATATGACATGTTACTATTATGATACTTTTATGATGAATCCCATGGGATTCATACAGAACTATATGAGATATTAGATGAATCTGTGATTTTCTCATAATTATAGTTATTTATGCTCTCTTTTTTTAATAATTTTTGTAGAAAACGTTATTTGCCCGTCATCTGGAGTTGTATGGACACAATAAACATGCTAGCATTCGTAAAGTCAAGCCAAGAATCGCAAGCCTCAAGTGGAAGACCAAGAACAACTTCAAGGATTGTGGTGTTTTCGCTATGTTACATATGGATAATTACACTGGTGAAGCTACTGGAAAATGGGATTGTGGTTTGGTTGCTGAGTCTAAAGAGCAGTCTGACCAATTGAGGTTATTGAGATTCAAGTTTGCCACCAAGATATTGTTACACGAGATTAATGTTCATGCGGGTAAGATGTATGAATTAGCATTGGAGTTTGATAAACTTCCTGCTGGTGAAAAGCTGTCTATAATTTTTTCAGCAATTAGGAATAGGGATGAACGTGACCGAAAATTCTAGAACTTCATCTTTTGTTAATGGTAGAGACTATAACTGTTGAAGTAATTGGTTTACACAGATGGTTTACACAGAGTTTCTTTTATGCTATGATCAGATTTTTATGATATTTTGTATAGATTTTCTTGCTATTATCAGATTTTTATGATATTTTATTTACATTTATAAATTTTAAATGAAGTTATAAAATAATCCCATGGGATTCATTTGCTAATCCCATGGGATTCTTAACGAATGCCATGGGATTATTTATAAGTTCCTTGGGATACATTTATAAATTTATCTAGTACAGAATCCCATGGGATTCACACAGAATCCCATGGGATTCTTTATAAATCCCATGGGATTCTTTATAAGTTCCTTGGGATAAATTTATAAATTTATCTTGTACAGAATCCCATGGGATTCTTTATAAATCCCATGGGATTTACGAATCCCGTGGGATTTTTCTGGACGGAAATTTTGAAGAAAAAAAATCGTTTTTTACGAATCCCATGGGATTTTTCTGGACGGAAATTTTGAAAAAAAAAAAAATCATCTTTTTACGAATCCTGTGGGATTTCTTTACGAATCCCGTGGGATTTTTCTGGACGGAAATTTTGAAAAAAAAAAATTCGTCTTTTTACGAAACCCATGGGATTTTTACGAATCCCGTGGGATTTTTCTTGACGGAAATTTTGAAAAAAAAAATCGTCTTTTTACGAATCCCATGGGATTTTTTACGAATCCCGTGGGATTTTTCTGGACGGAATTTTGAAAAAAAAAGTTCGTCGAAAGTATATAACAATGCATATCTATAGAAAGATAATTTTTTTCTCGTCGCGATGGTGTATTTTTCGTAGCTTGAAGATTTACCGTTTGCAAGATATGTTGCTTTTTAAAAAAAGGTGGAAAGTGGGTTTTTATATTAAATGAGCTAAAATGCCAATTTTGCCCTCCCTTTGTTATTTTTTGATTTAATCTTAGCCATTAGATGAAAGATGGATGAATGGTTGAGATTAGATTATTTGTTTTTTAAAGGATACATGTTTTGCATGGATCTCACCATATCAAAATACTAAAAGATATTTCCATATGAAAGATGTTAATATACAATAGTAAAATAATAAAACAAAATTATTTTGCAGGATTATAATTTGTAATGGAGGGTCGATCATCATGTAAAGTGTAAACATTGAACTTGTAATAAAATAACCAAGCAAAATTATTACGCCCAATTTACCAATGTCTATAAAATCACGCATTAAAGTATTTTTATGTTTTTTATATCATGTCAATTTAAACTATTATAAGAAGTTCATATCTGCTAGAATTTATATTTGTCATCATAATTGTTATTTGTAGATAAATGATAGATATTCTAAGTTTATTATTTTTGATCTGTTATGTTGAAAAAATCAAATGTGTATCGTTGTAGCACTTTTATGATCAAATATATCAATCAATTCTTAATACTTTTTAGTATATTCATAGATAAAAGGTAACTGGGATTGAATATTCATATTAAATAGATGACAAAGTGAAATGAGTGTGTGTCACGGATAACGTAGAGTCCCATAAAAAATCGAACGATAACACCCCTTTATCGGCTGGCTAATACAACTGGTCCATTGTAGATATATGCTCTTATGTTAAACTATGTTGGATGAAATGGTTGAGATTAACTGTGATAGTATTAGGTGAATGAACGACTCAGTCGTGAAGTATATATATATATATATATATATATATATGTTTTTCACTTGTATTTTGGGAAGGTTTTTAATGTTAATTTAGTAAGGAAACCCTCACTAAGTCGAATTACAGAGGTTATACAAAGATCGATTCAAATAAAGTATCGGACTTATAAAATGTATGCATAAGGTATTTGTCATCGTGGAATGCGGTTTATTTCCTAAATAATTCTTGAATTTCAAGAAATGTAACAGTGCATCCACATCGGTCCTACATTCTAGCACACGGGGAGCATATTATCAATACTAGATCACCCGTAATTTTAGGAAAAAATATTGCACAAGAGGACAAAAATCATCAAAACGAGTCATCAGAATATAGTATAAGTGTTTATGGTAAAGCGGGTTTTGTTTATGTAGTAAGAAAAATGTAAACACGTTTTTAGGGTAATTCGTAGGTAAAAACAGAAAAAAGTAAAAAACAATTCACAAAATAGGATGAATATTTAAAAGGATCCTAAATATGTCCTCTCCGAACCGCAGGAGATAGTTGCCCGTCATACGGCTCACCAACTTCACTTGCCTCTATGGGGGGCTCGCTCCGGGCAGGTTCGGATCACTTACAATACATGGCTCTACGAAGGAAGGGCTTGGGTTAGGAGCGTTTTCAATATGATTCTTGTAGTAACTAAGATACCGTTTATATTGAACATAAATTACAATAACAGGAAGGAAAAACACAAAGCAATCAAAGTGAACGAGAAGAACCTGATCAGGAGTATTATACAGGAACAATGAGCAAACGTGACCGAGTCTCGTGTTGAACACGATTCCCTTAAAACAATTCCGTGTCAATTACCACGGTTGTTTCCCAGGGTACAACGGCCGGAGCAGGTGTACTGCCGGAGATGACCAATTGCCTGAAATGTTGCTGGAATGCTTGTGAGTGTATTGGGAGAGAAAAATAATACGTTGTGTGCTTTTGTTATGTCTCAAAAAGAGAAAGACCTTTTCCTTTACTTATAGCTCAATACAAACCACTATGTAGTAATAGCCATTAAAAAAGGTTAATGAGTATTCAAAGTTGCAGTAACCCAAAAATTGATAACAAATACATTAAATCTGTTGTTACTACTTATTCATAACAGATGCATTGAATCTGTTGTTACTACTTAAGGTTTGTAACTGATCTTTCAATGTTGGACAAACTTCAACACGTTTCTTTCTTTATTTTCCATTTTTTCAATGCAAAACTTTGAGACTCGATATCTCATTCACACTAACTTCATTTTGGACATATAACAGCTCGATACGAAGCTCTCACAAAGGACAACGTACCATATAAGGCCTTAATCATAATACTTATATTTACTAATAATTATCTATGTCCAAAGTTAGTGAAAACTCATTTTATTTTCACTAAATTTTCCAACAATCCCCCACATGAATGGAGATCGAGAAGAAACTCACAAAATTCCAATAAAATTTCAATGGTTGAGTCTTGCATATGATAGGTAGGTGTTATGTTAGGAATATGAATATTCAGCTGAAGACTCGGTCACCCCGAGTACTCATTAGCTCATCATAGCTCGTAGGATTATCAGTAATATTATTAGTATTATTAGTTTAGTCGTATTTATATTTGTGGATTGGGTCGGGGCTTTCCCCACTGTCAGCTCACTCCACAGCCCACTAGGGGCATATTAAGTAGTATGTATAAATACCCCTTCCCTTGCAAGGGAAGGGTTGGAACTCTCATTATTTCAATCTAATACACATAGTGTTTCTCTCACTAGAAGTTCCCACTTTCTCTCTCTAAGTTTTCTTTCATTCGATCTAAATCTAAGCCTCAAACAAGTGTTTCTTGCATTGTGAATACCCTACAATTGGTATCAAGAGCCATGGTTAGGTCCATGAGAGTTGGTATTCACGGATTTGTTTAGTTTTTGAGGCTTTTTGGTTCGATTTGTTAAGTTACATTAATTTCATTTTGTGCTTTGTTTAGTGATTAAAAGTTGTTATACCTTGTACTTTCTAGCTTAGGAACAGTATAAGAGTAGTATTTGGTGCTTGGATTCACAGATTTAAGGTTTGTATGGTGTTTTTGGGTGATTCGAGTGTTTTTATCCAAGTGTTCTTGGGTGCGGTTTGTGTATTTTGGACGTGTTCTTGAACGCGGTTTATGTCCCATCGAGAACGCGGCTTGTCTTATTACTAGTTTAGGCAAAAGGACAAACAGCATTGATAGCGACGTGTTTGGAAGTTTGTGCCTACGCGGTTTGTCTCTAAGGCGCATACGCGGTTTGTCTCTGAGGAGCGTATTCGGTTTGTGTCAACGCGGTTTGTCTCTGCAGTGTGAACTCGGTTTGTGTCAACGCGGTTTGTATCTCCAGCGTGAACTCGGTTTGTGTCTACACGGTTTGTCTCAGCAGCGTGAACTCGGTTTGTGTCTACGCGGTTTGTCTCTGACGTGTGTATGCGGTTTGTATCAACGCGGTTTGTCTTTGCAGCGTGTACTCGGTTTGTATCAACGCGATTTGTCTCTCCAGCGTGAACTCGGTTTGTGTCTACGCGGTTTGTCTCTGCAGTGTGAACTCGGTTTGTGTCTACGCGGTTTGTCTAGGCGGTTTGTATCCTCAAGAGTGCTATTTGTCTAGGCGGTTTGTGTCTTGGTGATTTTAGAAATTCCCGCGAAAGATTCGATTTCTCGGTTAAATCACAAGATCTGTAAAATCCCGTAGTTACTATGGCTACCACATCAAACACATCATCAGAAGATATTCAAGCAGCAGGATCTGACACTCGTCCACCTATGCTAGATAGGACGGATTATGAGTCTTGGGCACAACGGATAAGACTTTACTGCTTGGGAAAAGATAATGGAGTTAACATTCTTAAGTCAATTGACGATGGACCATATCAGATGGGTACCACCAGAGATGTTGTTACAACTGGTGAAGATGGGACTGTGACTTGGGGCATAGACAGACCTAGAAACTACAATGATCTTAATGAAGAAGAAAAGAAGAGGTATGATGCCGACATTAGAGCCTCAAACATAGTCATTCAAGGTCTTCCAAAGGATGTATACAAGCTCATCAATTTCAACACTGAAGCCAAAGCTGTGTGGGACAACGTTAAAATGTTGTTGGCAGGGTCAGAACTCACAAAGGAAGATCGTGAGTCACAGCTGTATGATGAGTTCGAGCATTTCAAAATGAACCCAGGAGAGAATATCACAGACTACTATGTGAGATTTCATAAGTTGGTGAATGATATGAGGATGATCAGAATGACTATGCCCAATATCCAACTAAACTCAAAGTTTGTGAACAACATGACTCCTGAATGGGACAGATTTGTTACTGCTGTCAAAATCAACAAAGGTTTAAGGGATACCAACTATGAACAGTTGTATGCTTACCTGCAACAACATGAGAAGCATGTTGTCTATGATCGGGTGCTGAGAGAAAAGTTTAATCCTTCAACTACAAATGATCCACTGGCGTTCATGACAAATGTTCAACCGACAATCCAATCATCTTCCAACCCAAGCTATCATCAACTTCACTCACAAGTACCTGCTATGAGTTCTCAACTTGACTCAGGCTACTCTCAGACCGACAAAATGATTGACAACCTCACCAATCAAGTATCATTACTGGTTCAACAGTTTCAAGCATCACTCCCTCAGACCAACAATCAGTTAAGGAATTCATCCAACCCACGCAATCTAGCAATGGTGGAGGATGGGAAAATTGTGGTTCAGAATGTGCAAGGGAGAGCTGGTAGAAACATGGGTCGAGGTTATGTGCAGAATAGAGCAGGGAATGCCAATCAGGGTCAAGGGAAACAGATCAAGTGTTATAATTGTGGGGGGCTTGGACACATTGCTAGAAACTGCAATCAACCTAAACGTCCTCAGAACTCAGATTACTTCAAAGACAAGATGCTGTTAATGCAAGCTCAAGAGAATGGAGCTGTATTGGATGAGGAAGAGTTATTGTTCTTGGCAGGAGATGGAGGAAATACTTTTGATGAAGATGTGGATGAGAAACCTGTTCAGGATCTAGCACTTAATGATCCTAACATCTTCAAGGCAGATGACTGTGATGCATTTGATTCTGATGTAGATGATGAACCTACGGCTCAAACAATCTTCATGGCTAACTTGTCTTCCCTGGTCTCATCTCCCCGTCAAGCTGGTCCTTCTAATCCATCCGTGATATCTGAGGTACTAAAAATTTATGACACATATAATATAGTCGAGGGACAAAAGAATCCCGAAGAAGTACATCAGGCAGATGTTTCTGACTCAAGTAATGTTGACATGGAAAATAGCAATATTATTTCATATGAACAGTATTTGAATCACAACAACTCACCTGATGTACCAAATGGTGAATCTTTTGTCAATAATGATGTTTGTGTTATAAGTAATGTATGTGCCTTAGATAATGCGTGTAATATAGATAATGCATGTGAGCGCCATGAGAACCAATTGCCTGTCCCTGATGATAACTTGATCACTAGACTTAACATCTATAAAGAACAAGTGGCTATGTATGAACAGCGTGCTAAGTTTGAGCTTAATGAACGTGAGCAAAAATTAGAAGGTAAAATGAGTACACTTATTAAAGAGTCTAGAGTGAGAGAAGAAACATTAAAATTAGAGTTGAGTTCTTTGAAAAGTCAGCTAGAACAGTCTGTCAAACAGAAACAGGAAGCACAAAAGTGTGTAACTACACTTAAGCAAGAATTCAAACAAAAAGAAACAACACTTTTAAATGATTTCTCTAGACTCAAGACATTAAAAAATAAGCTTGAAGATAAGTTGTACACACAAAATCAAACCATACAAACTGCTCAAATGATTCATAAGCACAGAAAGTTGAGTGATAAGCATAGTAAAATCATGATAGGTGAACCCAAGTCAACCATCCTTAGGGACATGAAAGTAGTTCAACCAGCCCTATATGATGGTAATGTGATGCTTATGCCTATTCATGACCCACCTGAGCATATCTACACAAATGAAGAGGATGAGATAAGTGATAGAACGAGGGAAAAAATGAATGAGAAAATGAGGGATCCCAAGTGCATAGTCAGACGAATAATAATAAAACCCCATGACTATAATGAGGAAAATCGTTTGACTGTGTTTGCTCCTCAAAAGAAGTTAACACCTGAACAGATATTCTGGCAACAAGATAATGAAAAACTTAAGGTAGAAAAACTTAAGGCCAACACCCCCCTCATTAGAAAAGTTGCGTCCATAACGGTGTATCCTCCCAATACACCTAGGAATTTGGTGCCTTTATCTCTTCCCACTGAATGTAAAACCTTTATTAGCTTATATGTGCTTTGGCAACTGTTTGCTGATTTCGATAAAACATGCAAGAAGAGAATCACACCCTCCGGTATTACTGAGGGGGAAAGGTGTTTTGAACATGCTAAAAGGTGTTACTTAACTGAGGTCATGCCATTCTTTAAACTACTTAAAGAACACTTTGAAGGGTTGCAAACTGCCCTTAAAGCCGAAATAAAAGAAATGGAAGTAGTGTTTAAAGATATGGAAAATGAGGTGAATGAATATGCAATAGAACTTAAGAGTCGAGAGATTGAAAGAAAAAACATACTCATTACTAACGACAACTTGATTGCTAAATGTATTGCACAAGATGTATTTTACACTGTCACTGATTCTGAATTGTCTGCTTGTCAATTTAATGAGTATGCTATTGCGTTAAATGTCACCCAGAATCGTGTTGTTGAGCTTAAGGGGGAGAATTTAAAATTGCTTGAAAAAATTCAAAATGATGACCATGATAATATGGTGAGTCTTTGACTCAGATGTGCGCGGCCTAACCGAGGTGTCCCCGTGACCATTTCTGACCCTTTTATTGGCTACCCCTATATGCGTACCTAGTTAGGTTTGAACCGTAGACCACTATGCCATTTGGCGGTGGTTAATTTTATGATAGGTGACTTTAGGAAAAATAGTATTATTAGTACATTACCGTTTGGAGAATTAGAATTAAAGCGCTTGCGATAGGTATGCCGGAGGTCTTTCTGGAAGCAGTCCTTCTACCCTTGAGTAGGGGTGTGACCATCTACATCCTACCTCCCACATACCCCGCCTGGGCGGGATTGAGTATTGTTGTTGTTGCGTTTGTGGTTAGTAGTTATAAAGTGAATATTATTGCCATTTGAAGAATTAGACTTAACGCGCTTCTAATAGGTAGGTAGTTTTTAGTTTTTTACAGTTATCTTTGTTAAAGTGTGACTTTAGGAAATATAGTGTTATTACCATTTGGAGCGAACTAGACTTAACACACTTGTGATAGGTTAAGGTGATTATTATTACCATTTGAAGCATTAGACTATTAGAGTAAATGCGCTTCTAATAGGTAGTTAGTTTTTACAGTTATCTTTGTTGAATTGTGACTCAAAAATAGTTGGCGAGAGATTGTAGGCTTGTAGCTAAGGTTCCATGGATGTTCACTTTGAAACATCCGTATACAGAGTGAGAGATGTCGGTTTTGCCCATGGATGTAGGGTGATCATATGGATCCAGTGAACCATATACATTATTGTTGTTTTATGTTTCTTTATAATAATCAGTTTACGTACACGAGACTGTGATTCCTTTGACTGTGAACAGTTAGAATCATAACCGTCAACTTTAATGCAAATGCTGCATATTTAAGTCCCAGTAATTATTTTAAACGAATTCTAAGTACTCCTTTGATATCAAGGGATGATTGTTATAGCTAAATATTGATGTTTGTACAAACTGTAGTGTGACTATAAAGTGACTTTATGCATTTATATTTTGATAATAGTGTCGACAAGTAAGTAACACAAATTGTATTTTTGTGCAGTATAGTTCAGAGCAAAATAATTCTTTAGCACGTTTTGGTTTGGAGAGTGTGTAGATACTTCTTTGGGACAATGAAGAAGGCCTTTGATCAAACTGTCAGAGACCTGTACGTCCACTTTGTTTTCCTGCTGACTTTTAATGAATTTTTACAGTCTCGTGATGCTTAATTTACATTTGTTCCTTGCAGTAAGAGAGGAGTCAACAAGAAAGTTCTTAAAGTTCCTACAATAGAACAGAAGGTGAACTTATTTTTATCCCTTATAATTTGTAGTTTGAATTATCTGTTTATGTTTTTATAGCGCTTAATCTATGTTTTTGCAGGTTCTTGATGCTACTAGTAATGAGACATGGGGTCCACATGGTTCGCTTCTTGCTGATATCGCAATGGCTTCAAGAAACTAGTAAGATATACTTGTGTTTCTTACGTTACGTATAAGATACCGCAAGGTTTTAATTTTTCCATCAAAAAAATAATTTTTCGTCATGTATGCAGTCATGAATACCAGATGATCATGTCGATTATATGGAAGCGTATAAATGATACTGGAAAAAACTGGCGCCACGTGTACAAGGTTTTAACCCTTCTTATGTTGAATTATACTCCTTTGCTGTTTCTTTAAGCTAGAGGCAACGAAATGGGCAGGCAGGTTGTTGGGTAATGGGTAAAAATGGATAATTTTTGTATGAGTTGAAATGGGCTTGGTTGGGGTAGGCTAACCGGAACATTTCTAGTCGAAAGTTTTGTATACATACGCAAGTTATTAGTGTGTCAAATATGTACAAAAATTCTGTCATTTCGTTAATAGTTTATTTTGAAAAGTTTCGACTTTTAGGCGATTTTCAACCCATTTGGCCCATAATTCCGCTTTGACGTGTCTTCTTACTCTCGAGATTTGTGACATAGATAATCCTTTCATGCCCAATCTTAAATAGATAACGCAATCAGGATCTGACCTTTTCTTATTCTGCATCAGGGTTTGACTGTTCTTGAATACTTGGTAGCAAATGGATCGGAGCGTGTCATAGAAGAAATAAAGGAGCATTCTTATCAAATAACAGTATACTTTTATTCCTTGAAACTTATTGTTACATTCTAGTAACTTTGTTTCTTCGTTTATTGTTCCTAATTAGTATGTCTTCTTTTTGTGTTAGTCATTGTCGGAGTTTCAGTATCTTGATCATACCGGGAGGGATCAGGGGAACAATGTAAGGAAGAAGTCACAAAGTCTTGTCGCTTTAGTGAACGATAAAGAAAGAATACAGGAAGTTAGACAGAAGGCTGCTGCCAACTGGGACAAGTGAGTTCATTAAATATACGTGTCAAAATCTACTTTTATTATTCAAATGATCACCACTTTTTTGTTGGAACATTTAAATGATCACGTAAATACTAACAAATATGACAATGATATTCCAACCAGGTTTCACAATACATCAGGAGGAAGACGGCCCGGATCATACCCTGGTGCAGGAGGCTATGAAGATGATAGATATGGTTATGGAAGTAGAGATGACGATCGTAACGGGTATGGAAGGGAAAGAGAATGGGGTGATGATAAATATGGTGGTAGTCGTGATGGAGATCGTTATGGTGAAGAAAGGTATGGTCGGGATCGATACAGGGATGATGGTAGAAGAAGTTCTGATGGTGATAACTATGGCAGCAGCCGAAGAAGTAGAAGCTCTGACAGAGATAGGGAACGCAACTATGAAGATGAAGGACCATATTCTTCCAGGTATGTCTATACACTTTGTTAGAGGTAGCAAGATATGCGGGTAGAAGGGTTGGATAACAGGTCAAGACATGATAGGTTAACTCGGGTTGACCCAGTAAACCTTTTTTTGTGTTTTTTATTACTTGTATATAATAAATGTAATGATATAACTATTTGAGTATAACGAATCATAAAGTTGTCTGCAATGAAAAAAGAACTCCGCCTCTCAACCTACTTGACCCGTTCCTTATTTAACCCTTTTTTTTTCCTTTTCTTTCTTTCTGAAAGTGCCCGTCTTGGTGATATATATAAACGGTTTATGTATATATTTTTAATGCAGAGAGAGCAACGAGAAAGGTGATGGTCAATCTCATGATGGAAGGTAATTTAATATATATATAAACGGTTCAACTTTTTTCCTTGATCAGTGTTGTTGCTACAATTTTATCGTATGTTAATGAATACCTTAGTTAATGTTTAATTTCAAATTTCTTGTTTGAGCAGGAATTTTGAGCGGAAATCTTCTGAACAAAATCTTGGGGGACCTCCTAGCTATGAAGATGCTGTGGCTGGCGGTCGTAGTCCCATTTCTAATGAGAGGTATAAATTGTCAAGAACCTAATTTGTATATATCTTGGTGGCAAACTTGATCCGTTTACTTATAAAAGGGTTGCTCGGGTTATGTTTTATCTCTAAGAGTTCAAACGTGTAAAATTTAAAATTAGCTTAGAAGGAAACAGATCAAATGAGTTAAAGGTTTAAAAGTTGCTGAAATCATTTTGTGTAGATTATATATGTTTTGGTACGTTTCATATTGAATCTAGTCTGACTCTCTAGTATCATGCAGGGATGGAGAGACGAAATTTGCATCGCCGCCTGTCGCCACAAGTCATTCTAGCAGCCCGGCAGCTCCTGCAGTTGCTCCACCACCAGTGGCAGCTGCACCTCCAGCACCAGTAGCAGCCGCACCTCCTCCACCACCTGCAGCCTCCACAAATCAGGAAACTAATGGCTTTGACGAATTTGATCCTCGTGGTTCATTTAAAGGTATTCAAATAAGCGTTTCCATATTATTATTATTAAACAGCATTTATAATATATCCGTTTGATCAACAGCGGCCCCACCAACATCAGGTGGTACTGAAACATATTTATTCGGCTCTTCTCCATCAGACCCTTTCTCTTTGGATGCGTTGGCTCTTGTGCCTGTTACAGTTGCAGCTTCTGAACCTGTTTCTTTCGGTGGTCAAACCTTTGTGGCTGCATCTTCAGCACCAGCTGGCCCCACTCAGGTGTGTTTCACAAACTCAGAATACTTGAAACACCGTTTTGAACTACTTATTTATTGTGTTATTATATTTTCAGGGATTTGAAGATCCATTTGGTGACGGTCCTTTTAGAGCTGCCCCTACTACAGACGGATTTTCAGCCCCACCACAGCCAACATCTGCCCCTGTTCAAAGTGCTGAACCACCCAAACCAGTCCCCCCGACATCAGCCCCTGCGAATAATTTTGGATACAGTGGTGGTTTTGACCAAACTACAGATTTTCTAGCAGAACTCCTACCACCAACTGGACCTTCTCAAACAGGTTTTGTGGGTCAACCCAGTCAACCTCCATCTCAAGGTGGTCAACCTACACCATACCTATATGGTCAAACCATGGGTCCTGGAGGGTTTCCAGCTCAAATGGGTTCGGGTTTTCCTGGTTCTAATGGACAACCTGCTCAGCAGGGCAACTTTTACGGAGGTTATGAACATCAGGTTACATCGGCTCCAGTTCAACCTGTGGCTGAAGTTTCCGCTGCTTCAACTTTTTATCAACAGCCACAGCCGGTTCAGTCGGGTTCTACACTCGATGCGTCAACGGGTGCTCTTGTTGTCGTTTCTCAAGAACCAGCTAAGTTCGAGACTAAATCTGCTGTTTGGGCCGACACATTGAACCGAGGACTCGTTAATCTGAATATAGCTGGATGTAAGTTTCTTCATCCCTTATTGTAATTAGCAAGTGTCTTGTAGAGCTGGCAATATGGACGGGGTGGGGAAAGGGTCAAAACGGTTTTGGGTTGAAGTAAGTCATCTTTAGAATGGGTGTAGACGAACCGGGTTGGTTTACGCTGACCTACAGACGCAATCTTTATCCACTTTTAATACATACAAATTGTCAATTATGATTATGAAAATAACTATGGTATACGGATAAGGTCCTCAGAATGGCCGCTCATATTTTATTGACCCGTTTGAGATAGAACACAACCCAAATTGGGCCATTTATAAGTAAATGGGTCGATCTTACCACCTCTTGTCTCTAGTGTAAACTATCTTGATAACGGATTTAATTATAATATGCAGCTAAAACAAACCCGATGTCCAGTATCGGGGTTGACTTTGAAGCCTTGAACAGGAAAGAGAAAAGAATGGAGAAACCTAGTTTAACTCCCATGACTTCTAACATAACCATGGGCAAGGCCATGGGTTCCGGTTCTGGTATTGGACGTGCTGGTGCGGGTGTACTCAGACCACAACCGAACCCCATGATGCGTCCCAGCATGGCTGGTCCCGGTGCAGCTCCAGGCTATGGAGTAGGTTATGGAGCCATGAACCAGCAGCCCATGGGCCAGTATCAAATGCAACCTCCTTCTGCCGGATATCCACCACCCGGAGCTTACAACCCAATGATGGGTCGTGGCGGTGGTGGTTATGGTCAACAGCCATATGGTGGTGGTTACAGATAAATACTAAATTCCAGGTCAACTTATAAGTAGCAACCGATATGAATAGTAAAGAGGTAAATTTGCGCGGAAACATCTGATTATGAACATATCCCTCGTCTGAGTCGTGCTAAAGCCCCCAAAGATATAATGTGACTGAAAGATGAAATGTTTTATTTTTTTATTATTTTTGTGAAAAAGCGCCACGATAATGTATGATGATTTGTATGATGTAATATTGACGATCTTGGTGATGATGATATCGGTAGGTGTTGTGAAATTTGTATACCATATTGACGACGTAACCATTCTCAGGTTGCCTCTGTGAACAAATTTTGTGTCTTATTGATTGTTGAAGCAATGTATTGGCAATAAATTTTGCGCCTTTTTTTTTTTAAACTCGACGCTTGAATGTTCCAGGGCTCTACTAAAATCCCTGGATCGAAGAGAGTAAGCTCTCGGTTGATGATTCATTATGGCATATAAAATAGCGGGATTGCATTCTTAAGCTCCAGGAAAACTTAGTACAAAAGGAACTAGAAAAACCATGATCCGAAGTTGAGTTATCCTTAATAATCTTCGTAACGAGATACTATATGGCCAAATTTGTACTACTATAAATTAGATATCGTCTTTCCAAGAAAGTGAGGAATCCAAAATAAGAGTTGGAGTAAAATATACGAGTTACAGTTCATCCTACGTTGATGGAAGACCAAACTTATTGTCCATCTATAAGCAAAGGTGTCGGAAACCAGGGCCGTCTCATGAATTTTGGAGGCCCTATGTGATAATCAAAATAAGGCCCCATCAAAACCAAAAAAACTTAAGGGGATGTTACTGGACTAGAAAGATTGTGAGGCCCCCATACTTTTGGTGGCCCTGTGCAGCCGCCCCACTTAAACAGAGTAAATCACCGGCTCGGTGAATCATATCCATTCCTTTCGCTTGACTAATACTATGTGCAAAACAAAGTTGATATTTTAATGAATTTGAACCCTAAACTTACATTTCATTTATCATATTAATTAGAGGGCTCCATTAATTATCACAATCTTTATTGCCATCTAGTAGTAGTTTGTAAGTTACCTTAACTTTTTTCTCATACGTTCCAAAACCACATTATAACTCATTACATTTATTGACTTTAATTTGTATTAATCTCTCATCAAATCCCACACCAACTTACTCGTATATATAAATGTTCCAAACGCCTGAATTAACTTAATCTCCTCCTTTACCAAATGTTCAAAAGTCCATAACTCTCCATTAATGTTAAGCAGTTTCAACCATCTGTGCACACAGCAGCATGCTTCAACCCAATGCACGTTACTATCAGTGCCCTTGTGTGCTTTGTTATTGTTTTTGAAAAAACAGATATGCCAGCTAGGTGCCTAGGTTGACAATGAGATAGACACTACTTTGGTGGCGGTCGAGCTTTTGCAGGAGGTGAAAGGCGTGCTATGGTTTTTTGTGGCCGGTGAGAGATATTAGTTGGATGGAAGGTATGTTCCCTCAAGCACCATCATTTGTGAGCAAAGCAAACCTTATTTCTGAAAAATTTGTTCTACAGAACCACCATTTATGAACAAAATGCTAGCTCTTGTATATATGTGTATATGTGACAGATATCCATTTCTTTTCTTTTGCACATCATCATGCAACACCTATTGTTGAAAAACCAAATGAACAAGCACTACTTGGCTGATGTTCGATTTTTAAGATTCACTTGTTTCTTTAATTACTTTCACTTTCTCTGGCGTATGGCCACACCACTAACTCGTACAGTCGTACGTGCAACAAACACGTACTCACGGGTCCATCACCTTTACAGACTTGTTTCCCAACACCTAACATGCTTAGCATTTGCGAATAGATTCATAAGAGTTTCAACCACAATTATTCAGAAATGAGCCTACCGGCTACCCATGGATGTCTGATGATTGCAACTTGTGGGACCCAATCTCAGATTATGAGAACCCTCGATTGCTAACCCATATTGGATGTTACTTGAATCTTGTGGCTTTACGCACAAGATAAAATCAACCTCACTGAGCATCCTCCAAAGCAATCATTTCTAGCTCACTTAACAACGCACATCTAGTATCAAAGCATGTAAATACAATAGATTCATAAGGCTTGTACGTACACTTCTTCAAGTCATCTAAGGCCATTGGAGTGGACCCAAATATAACAAACGTTTCTAGGCATTGACTGATGTTCATCAGGTGCATGAGGGTCCTACAACCCAAACTCGATCATGCATGACCCATTTGCTTTCATAAATGATCGATGTGGAGAGTGGTTGGGCATGGGGATGAATTCATGGCCATGATATATGATCATGCCTAGGCGGAGGAGCCCGGCCGGTGATAAGGTCCAAAGATGGATTCATATGATTAATGAGAGGAAGTAGGACCAATTATATTAGAAGTTTAAACTGCTTGTAGTTAGAGAAGACATAGCCTAACGACTCGAGTGAGGAGTTTAAAGAATGAATGATGGGTGATATTTATGCTATATAATGAAAACCTCTTTTACTTATAATTTGAGAAATTTTGATTTAACAAAACAACTCTTACCCGCAAAAAAACAATGTACTATATATATTACTAGTTGTTGGGTAGGAAAAACCCAAGAATAATTAAAACATGATTTGGACACAAATTAACTAAGTGTTAACTTAAACCGAGAACAATTCAAGTCACTGAGAGAACAGCCTCTCAGTGAGTCATCTTCAGGATGCTTAAGGCGAATTCAAGTAGAAGGATTCACTACTCAGGAAGGCGGTACTCCCTGATGTAGCACTTAATCCAAAGAAGAAGATGATGGTTCAGTAAGTGTTTGACAAGAACTCACTGAACCCCAGTCTCCTCAACAACAATGAAGTAATTAAGAGTGATAACTGAGAAGCGTGTCCTGAAGAACTAAGTGCCTGAGAAGAAAGGCAGAAATATCTAGGAAGGATTTAAGATAAGATCAAATCTTATCTTGTCAGGAAGAAATCCTTCCTAAGACGGCTTAAAGTCTTGGAGTGTCAGACCAACCACTCCTAAAGACTTAATAGGCCATTTCTATTGGTTCTTGAAAATGACAATTACTGTTGTAATTGTCAGACACGCTTGCTCAACAACTTGTAATATTTTAATTACTTTTACTCAGTTTACTTGTGTATAAATAGATTGAGAAGGAGAGAAGTTGAGTGTGTTTTGTACAATTAAAGCTTAGAATTTTGCAAAACAACTTCTCTCCTACAAAGAGTAACGTATCCCTGAGATAGCTCAGTGAGGTCGCATTGTTACCACTCAAGCAAAACTTGAGTTTAGATAGGAGACACCACTATACCTTGTCTATTCAATCCTAAGTGTTTGTTCCGCAAAGCACTTGGGTATAGATTCTTTGATTCATTTCTAATAAGAATTTAAACGTTGAAAATTATCTTGAGTTTTCTATATTCACGTTTTATAACTGTTAGAATTAATCATAACATTGTATTAGTCATAAACACAAATAGATTAACTTTCTAGTTAACTCTAAACGTGTTAAGGGAACAACAAGTGGTATCAGAGCCTCTGGTTTATAAAATCTTTTTAAACTAACCAAGAGTGCTCTAGGTTTTTAAAACCAAGATCCTACTATGGCTGATATCAATGTACCCCAGCTAGTCGACAAAAAGGGTGGCAGCTACTCCGCTGTTGCACCCAGACTTGAGGCTGGGAAATTTAGCAAATGGAAAAAGCGTATGATTTGCTATCTTACCGGTATGGAACCCTACTACATCACCTGTATCAGGGATGGCCCATTTGTCCCTAGGACAGCCGCATGGCTAAACAAGCCTGAGGCCCAATGGACCATTGATGAGAGGAGGGTGGTCAATCAAGACCAACGCCTGAAAAGCATCTTTATATCATGTCTTCCTGACGATATAATGGAATCAGTCATCAACTGTCTAACAGCCAAGCAAACTTGGGATGACTTGGTAAACAGCTTTGAGGGTCCCTCAGATACCAAGGAAAATAGGGTCATGGACCTTAAACTTGAGTATAATACTTTCAGGGCAAAAGACTCTGAAAGTCTCTCACAGACCTACACCAGATACAAGACTTTGATAAATGAATTATCAAATGATGGTGTTGTACTGTCTAAGCATGAGACAAATGTTGGCTTTGTCAACAGTCTCCCTGAGAAGTGGCTCAACTTCTCATAAGGCCTGAGGAATGCTAACCACATTCAGACCCTTGAGCTCCCTGAAATTTATGGGAAGTTTGTCTATGAAGACAACTTGATCTCAAGAAGATACCCTGACTCAAAAGCTCTTGAGTCCAAAAAGGCCTTAACCTCCACACCCATATCAACTGCTTTCTATTCTAATGGTGTTGTGCAGGATTTTCAAGAGGATTCTGAAGAAGAAATTGATGAAAGGACTGGTGAGGAGTACCTGAACGACTTGAACTTGGAATTCCAAGAAAGGGCACTTCTTGCTAGTTCAAGACGTTTCATCAAAAGAAATCAGTCCAACTTTACAAAACCAAAAGCAAATGAGACCACTGAATGCTTTAAATGTGGTAAAAATGGTCATTTTGCTAGGGACTGTTATTCTAAAACTATCTCAGAACCCTCTTACAAATTCTTAGGAACTAGCAAGTTTCAACCTAAAATGTTTCAGTCCACCCAACAATTTCAAAACAAGGGTCAAAAGGATTTTGAAACAAAATATAAGAAAATCAAAGCTAAACTTGCACTTCTTGAAACTAACCTCATATTGCCTCAGGCTGCTCAAACATCTAAACCTATTCAGACAAAGAACAAGGTATTAGTAGCTGAAGCATATGATTGGGATGAAGAAGAGGTTTCCTCAGATGAGGAAATAAGAGTTAGTGCACTGATGGCACTTTCTGAAGAGGATCAGGTGGCTGTGGGAAAAAGCCATGCTAGGAATGGAGAGTGGGTCAACATCACCATGAAGAAGGTAAATACTTTACTTTCTATGGATGATGATTCTGATTGGCAGTCTTACATGAATTATATTTGTGTTGATCTAAAGTTTGTTGAGGAACAAAGGCTTAACCTGTTTTCAAAATATAACAATATTGTTTCAGAATTGAATAAATGTAGAGATGAACTGCTTGTACTAAAGCAAGCCAAACTAGAAACAATAACTCTACAAATTCAGAACACTGAAATTTTGAAACAAAACCAAGCCCTACAAACTGAACTTAACAAAGAAAAGGGTGTCATCCAAAGCTGGACCAAGAAGAACCCCAAGGTTTTTGACACTGTGGGATTAATATCTCAGAAAACCATTGGAATTGACCCTCTTATGGTTGATCCCAATGTGTGTCACAGTGATCTAAACTTTGTTCCAGCTGGCATATCTTTTGAGCAAGAAATGCTTCCCAAGTCTAATGACTGGATTGTCAGGGACAACCCAGTCAGTAAGTTACCAAACTTTGAGACTGGAAAGATCTTGCTTCCTGAAAGTCAGGCCTTGAAAAATATACTTGGACTTACTGAACAACTCAGTAAGCTCGAACTCTCTGAACAACTCAGTATTACTGAGTCTGTGAATGAGTCTGAATCAGAATCATACCCACCACTTCCCCCACTGAATACCCTTCAGGGTGCTGCACCTAACTTAGGCCTCCCACCAATGGTCTTCTCACCACACTCTCCAAAGGAGAGATCAGGAAAGAGAACAACCATCCTGAAGAGACCAACCCTTGAAGTCTCAGTAAATACTGATGACTCATAAACTTCAGTCCCTTCTGAAGCAACAACCCAAAGCCCTGATTCAAAATTTGATCAGTTGGCTGAAATGGTTAGGAAGCTGGGAGAGAAGATTGCATCTTCTGAGAAACCTTCTCAATCCAAGAAGGAACAAAAACCAGCTTCCTCAAAGACCAAACCCAAACCAACCAAACCCCTGAAAAAGTGTGAACTGTGCAACTATACAAATCATCTCACTGATGATTGCTATAGAGTCCTTTATTGTATGATTTGCAAAAAGGAAGATCACAGGACCTCTGATCATAAAAAATGCTCAGTCATGTCAAACTTTTCAGGACTTAAGGCTCAGTGCCTGAACTACCCTTCTGATTCTAAGCAGAAACAGAAGCAAAAGGCCAAGCCTTTTCCACCTTGCCCATTGTGTGGATTCAATGACAATCATCCCGAGGATTGTCAAAATGACAAACACTGTGAATCTAGTGGAAGTTCCACTCAGAAATCCTCAGGAAAAGAGAGGGTCATTCAGTCAAGAAGAGGAATGAATAAACAATCCTCTCAGACTACTGAGGCCACCCTTGCGACTAAATGCAAAACATGTGGTAGCTCAGTCCACTCAACCACTGACCATGAATCGATTAATACTTTCATAAAGACCTACAATACCAAACCCTCCATGAAATGGAGTCCTAGAAAGAACTGACCCAGTTTACTATTTGTGCAGAGGCATGCCAGGGATCCTGTTTGGCATCTAGACAGTGGATGTTCAAGGAGCATGACTGGTGTTAAGGAGCGTCTGCACAAATATGTGGAAGAACCAGGACCCAAAGTGATATTTACTGATAATTCATCATGTCTCACTGAGGGTTATGGTTCAGTAAACTGCAATGGTATTGTATTTACTAGGATAGCTTATGTAAATGGTCTTAAGTATAATCTGATCAGTGTCAGTCAACTATGTGATGCAAAATACATAGTTCAGTTTGATGATAAGCAAGGAACCATCTTCAATGCAAATAAGGAAATTGTCCTCATTGCACCAAGAAGACAAGATGTTTATGTATTAGACATGTCCAGTCTAACTCAGGATGGAACTTGTCTCTTTGCTAAGGCCACTGATACACTCAACTGGCTTTGGCATAAGAGACTCACCCACCTGAACTTTAAAAACATAAACAATCTTGTAAAACAAAACAAGGTCCTTGGCTTACCATCACTTGTGTTTTCAAAGAATAAACCATGCTCAGCTTGTGAAAAAGGTAAACATCACAGAGCATCCTTTAAAACCAAAACCAACTTTTCCATCAGGAACTGCCTACATCTTCTCCATATGGATCTATTTGGACCTATCAGTCCAAGGTCTATTAACCATGAGAAGTATACTCTGGTCATAGTGGAT
This sequence comes from Artemisia tridentata subsp. tridentata, assembly GCA_021014915.2. Classification (NCBI taxonomy): domain Eukaryota; kingdom Viridiplantae; phylum Streptophyta; class Magnoliopsida; order Asterales; family Asteraceae; genus Artemisia; species Artemisia tridentata. The sequence continues at coordinate 381,107,223 of CP139505.1, forward strand.
GAATACTCTAGATACACTTGGGTATTCTTCCTGATAAAAAAGAGTCAGGCAGCTGAAACAATCATGTCTTTTGTCAGGAACATTGAAAATCAAAATGACATTAAGGTCAAACAGATTAGAACTGACAATGGGACTGAGTTCAAAAATTATGAACTTGAATGTTTCTGTGATGAGAAAGGTATTTCCCAAAACTTTTCCTCTCCATACACACCTGAACAAAATGGTGTTGCTGAAAGGAAAAATAGAACACTCATTGAAGCTGCTAGGACAATGCTATGTGGATCAGTCCTTTCCAACCATTTTTGGACTGGTGCAGTCAAAACTGCCTGTTATACACAAAACAGATCCATCATTGTCAAGAGACATGGGAAAACCCCATATGAGTTATTCAAAGGAAGAATCCCTGACATCAGCTACTTTCATGTCTTTGGGTGTCCTGTATTTATTCATAATCACAAGGATCACTTAGGGAAATTTGATGCAAAAGCTGATGATGGATACTTCCTGGGATACTCACTTGTCTCAAAAGCCTTCAGAGTGTTCAACACAAGGAGACAGCAGACTAAGGAAACATTTCATGTTACCTTTGATGAGAGCACTGATGCAATCAGGTTCTCAACTGCCTCAGTAGAAGAGATAGGAATTGATAACTCTTCAAGATATCCCCCTGATGAATATCTTCCTGAAAACAATCCTTCTACTCAGTATCAAGATGATGCTAACCTCTCCTATTACATAATCCCTCACAACCTACCTAACCCAACCATCACTGAGTTTGTTGAGGCACATGCAAACACTGATGAAATTAATCAGTCTGTTCAAAATGCTCAAGAACCAAACAATCTCAGTGATCAGGTAGACACTCAAGATCCAATCAATGATCATGTGTCTACTCCAGAACCAACCCCTCTACCCAATCAGGCCTCCACAAGTTCAAATCAGTATCCAGGACCTCAGGAAAGTTGGACTAGGTCTCAGGACATTGAACTTGTCAATATTATTAGAGAGCCTACTGAAGGCATGCTCACCAGGAGCATGGCTGCTAGTCTAAGAGCAGCCTCAGCCAATGAATGCCTATTTGTGGACTTCATTTCCACAATTGAACCCAAAAGTGTTAAAGAAGCACTTACACATCCAAGTTGGGTTCAGGCCATGCATGATGAACTGGAATAATTTGACAGAAACAAGGTAATGACCTTGGTCAAATGTCCTGAGAATGTCTCAGTCATTGGCATGAAATAGGTATTCAAAAACAAAACTGATAAAAATGGCATAGTCATTAAAAACAAAGCCAGACTTGTAGCCAAAGGCTATAATCAACAAGAAGGCATTGACTATGAAGAAACATTTGCACCAGTAGCAAGGATGGAAGCCATAAGGATCTTCCTTGCTTTTGCTACATACATGAACTTCAAGGTGTACCAAATGGATGTTAAAAGTGCATTCTTAAATGGTTCACTGAAAGAAGAAGTTTATGTTCAGCAACCTCCTGGATTTGAAATCCATGAGTTTCCTGATCATGTCTGTAAGCTTAATAAAGCCCTTTATGGACTGAAACAAGCTCCCAGGGCATGGTATGAAACTCTTTCAGCCTTTCTGATCCAAAACAAATCTGTCAGAGGCAAGATAGACAACACATTGTTTATCTATAAGACAAATACTGATGTCATACTAGTACAAGTGTATGTTGATGACATCATCTTTGGCTCAACAAGTTACAAGCTTTGCAAACAATTTGAAAAACTAATGGCTAAGCAATTTGAAATGAGCATGATGGGAGAATTAACCTACTTCCTTGGTCTTCAGATCAAGCAGACTGATAAAGGAACCACTATCAGTCAAGAGAAGTATGTTAAGAACCTACTGAAAAAGTATGAACTCGGTGACTGTGCCTCAGTCAAGACTCCCATGGTTCCCCCAAACAACCTTGGTCCTGATCTCACTGGTAAACCAGTAAATCAAACTCTCTTTAGAGGAATGATAGGATCACTGATGTATCTACTTGCATCAAGGCCTGATATCCAATTCTCAGTATGTCTATGTGCCAGATATCAATCTGACCCAAGAGAATCACACATCACTGCTGTGAAAAGGATATTCAGATACCTGAAAGGTACTGAATATATTATCCAAAATGCTCAGGCCTGACTATATTCAGATACCTTGGATTATATTATCCAAAATGCTCAGGCCTTGATCTTAAAGGATACTCAGACTCTGACTATGTTGGATGCAACATGGACAGAAAAAGCACCTCAGGCTCTTGCCAAATTCTTGGTGGGAAACTAGTCTGTTGGAGTGCTAAAAAGCAACAATCAGTTTCCTTGTCCTCAGCTGAGGCTGAATATGTTGCCGCAGCTAGTTGTTGTGCAAATGTACTCTGGATGAAAAGTCAACTCAGTGACTATGGAATTCAGTATAAGATGGTACCCATCTTTTGTGATAACACAAGTGCAATTGCAATATCCAACAACCCTGTTCTTCATCAGAGAACAAAACACATTGATATCAGATATCATTTCATCAGGGACCATGTCATGAATTGTGACATTGAATTACACTTCATCCCTACTGAATATCAGTTAGCTGATATCTTCACCAAACCTTTGGATGAACCAACTTTCACAAGGCTGAAAGCTGAATTAGGAATGTTGGATATAGAGAATCAGTCCACTGATTGAATCCTTCCAACTGAAGTGTAAATTCTTAAAACCTCAGGTCCTTGACTCAATGTGTACGTCAGTGAAGACAAATCACTGAATCCTCAACCTCAGGAACTAAACCCAAGTTCCTGAAATCTTTAGGGTTCAGAAACTAAACCCAAGTTCCTGAATCCTTGTAGCTCAGGAATCATTCCGTATTCCTGAATCATCAGTGACTAATCCCAAGTCCCTGAAAAACCATCACTGAATGAAAAGTCATTCAGGGCCCTGAAAAGAGACATTAAATACTGACTTAAATGCTCTAAGTATCTAGTTAGTAAACGTCCAAGGTTGGTAACCGAACTCATATTTAATTTAAGAATATTTGTTCTTTTTGCCTTTCTGGCTTCCACCTCTGGGCCACCACATTCCCACTTGGCATTAAATGCCTCTCCAATCACATTATAGAAATGTGATGACTCATCTCTGCAAATGACACTTTTGCAGAACTGCTCAACTGTTCACCTTGACTGTTGCGCCAAACCAGGGAAAAGTGGAGTGTTGGCATTAAATGCGGATCCCACAATATTTTATTCAAAACAGTTTCCAATAATTCTTTTTGAATAAATTAAAACCGCTCAAATGCCTAAAACACCCCCATCTCCACTTCCCTATAAATAACCCAACCAAAAGAAACACACACACGCTTTTATAGAATCTTAAGCAAAACTCTGCCATTTTTAATTCTCAAAAACAAATTGTGTGTGTATTCTTAAGCTTTAGAAACCTAGAAACCTTAGTCAAACCCAGACTTACCCACAAATGGCTTCTTCTAAAGCTATCACATACGCCCCCAATGTGGAATTCCTCACTGGGGACGTTGACCTAACAAAGAACAATGTGGTAGGAAATTTCTCTTATCCACAAAACTACCCAGCCTACAAGAACGTTATGAAATTTCTTCGTAATTGTTTTCTTGCAAAGGCTTTCACCCACACCCCCTCAGTCATCTACCATGACTATTTGAGGGAATTCTGGTGCACGACTGTGGCTACCAGCCCCAAAGACACCAAAGAGTCAATCATCACCTTCACGGTGATGAATGGGAGCAGAACCCTCTCCTTTGGCTACTCAACCTTCATCAAAGCCACAGGCCTTGACTTTGCTGAAGCGTTTGCACCCAACCCTACTGATCAGGACATAAAGAATGAACTGATTTTTTTAGCACCCCACGACCCCAGACGTCCTACAACGTCTGCTGGAGGCTTATTGGAGAAAGCTCCAGTAGTCAAAACATGGTTCCATCCTATCTGGAGGATACTGATGACATTTGTCATTCAGGTCCTGGGTGGAAATAAATCCTCTACGGAACAATTGAACTCATCACAACAATTGATGCTGTTCAGTCTCCTTGAGAGTACAAAAATTGACATCAGAGGAATAATCTTCCGAGACCTTGTTGCCAAGCTCTCAGGAAAACATAGATAAAGGCATATGTCCTACCCTAGATTTGTTTCCTGTGTGCTTCAGGACCTACTTGGTTCTGACTATGTGAGGCCTGATGCAGAAGGTACGAAGCCTGACGTCCTGCACAAGTCAAACTTCACTAGTGGCATCAGTGAGGTTACAAATATTGCCCTGACTGAATACATGCAATCAGTCATTCAGGGTAAAGACGCTGTCTCACCAGTTCCTTCATCGATCAAAAAGGTGAAGAAGACAAAGAAGGGCCAGTCCAGCCAGGTGGTTAGACCCAAGCCACTCGCCACTGAGACTGATCCTCAAAACCAACTCAACCTTAAAAAGTGGTTGAAAAAGGCCGAGACCTCTGAGACACCCATTTCTAAGACCCTCTTGACCACAAAACAAAGGCCAACGGAGGTCACTGAGCAATCATCCTCAGTGACCTCGGGCACACCCTTTCCACATGATTCCACTGACATAAACAAGTCAGAGGGATCAGGAACCATTCCCCCCTTACATCCCGATGAAGGTACTAATAAATCACAATCAGTGCCCCAAGGGAGGAAAGGGTCCTGAATCCTCGGTAGGGCCACCCTACTGGGAAGAGGACCCACACCCCCTCACATCCCGATGAAGGAACTGTCAAAAAATAATCAGTTCCCAAGGGAGGAAAGGGTTCTAAATCCTCGGTAAGGCAGCACTACCTTACTGAGAAGGGGACCCACAAACATTCACATCCCGTTAACGTTCCTGAGCAATCACCCTCAGGATCTCAGGGAGAAAAGGACCCTGAATCCCCAAAAGGACAGCACAATCCTGATGGGAAGGGGGTCCACCAACTTTCACAATCAGTACCTAGTGATACCACTGGAAAACACCCATCAGTGATTGAAGGTGCTAAGGGGGACAAAGACTCAGAGGGAAAGAAACAACCCGCTGATACGGAACCCATAAACCCCTCAGGCGGTCCGATTCTCTCAGGAACTGCCCCCAAAAGCCAGGCTGGTGTTACCCCAGTTATTATGGCTAGTCAGGCTGAGCAAACCCACTCAGTTATTATGACAACGGGGTCAGTACCTGGCCAAAACAAAGGCGAGTCTTCTTATGAAGATGAGCCGGTTTAATTTTTGGGCATTGAGTCCATGGGGGACATTCAGGCTCTTCTTGAGTCTGATGATGAGCTCAAGGAGGAGAGTGATGAAGAAGTGTTTGAGGCAGGTGAGGATATGGAAACTGATGAACAACCTGAACAATCACATCAGTCATCTTCACACCAAAGTGAAGAGTCAGGTTCTCAATCTTCTGATTCTTCTGATACTGGGGACATCCTCAAAAAGTATGATGACTCTCTTCCCCTCACTGAAAGAAAATTGGTCAAGTTCCTACTCAAGACCAATATAGCTCTTTAAACTGGTCTCACTGAAGATATGTTCGATCATCACACTAAAGCTGCTGTTCACTATGCCAACCTGAAGGCAGATGTTGAAAGTTATCATGATGATATGAACGAGATACATTCTGACACCAATAACTCCCTGACAGCTATTGATCTTCATCTCAGGAAGTTCAATCTTACTCTTGAAGGCATCACCAAAAGCCTTGGAACTATTCAAACAGCTGTCAAGGATGACCCGGAACTCAACAAGAAGGTCCTTCAGGCTGCTGAGACTTACAAGAAGCAATCAGCTGAATTCAGTGATCTTCTCAGCTTACTGAAGGATTCTAATATTCAGGGTCTTAGCTCTTCATTGGACTCAATCAGGACTTCTTTGGGTTTTCAGGAAAATCATTTGAGTACTTGGGCACAATCTTCAACATCCTTGGCATGGTCTCTTGGGTCAAGGATGTCAAGCATCGAAGCTTCTCAGGAATCTCTTGCGGATAAGATCTCAACTCTTCAGCAAGACACCTCGGACATCAAATCAATGATGACTGATATCTATCAGGCTTTCAAGGGTCCTGTTGCTCCAGTGGCTCCAACTCTTGCTATCACCATGGCTCAAGCAACAGTTGAGGGGGAGAAAGACACTGGAGTCCCTGAAGTTTCCACAAGCCAGCAACCTCCTTCTCACACTGAAGGGGAGATTCTTGAAGCTTCTTCCACCCATCAAGATAAAAGCAAAGGCATCCTGACTGATCCTGAGCCTCAACCAGCACCAATCTTGGTAGCAAAGGATCCTGAATCACCAGCCAGGATCCCGTATGACATTGATGGAGTTCTTCACCACTTCTCAGCTGATGAACTCAGTGCTTACCTGGAGGAAGAGGAAGCAAAGAAGAAGTTAAAGGAGGAATAAAAGGTGAGCAAGCCTGCTATTATTAAGGTTGTTCATGAAGAGGCTGAGAAGATTGGTCTTGAGGCTAAGGCTCTTTCAGGAAGAGAGGGTGGTATGACTTTTGTAAAAGCTCAGACTGAGGAGATGATCACTCTCAGGAAGAAAAGGGAGGAAAGGAATCAAAGGGCTGAAGAGATCAGGCAGAACATGATTAAGAAATATCAGTGGTATATGACTAACAGGTTGAAGCCAGAACCAATCACTGATGTTCAAATTCATCGAAACATCAATCCTGCCGTTGTCACTGTCTTTAGAAGTGCTGACAAAAGAGACTTTCAGGTTCATCAACCTTTCAGATTCGCTGACTTTGGGATCTCAGAATTGGATGAGTTTGGTCCATTAATAGCAAAGAAATCAAACGTTGTGGTCCCTAGTCTGTTGAAGTCCTTGAGTCTGAGGTACGAAAGATTGGCAGCTGCACCTTAGGAACTTGGCACTCCATCTCTTCTTCCTGATTCAGCACAACCAGCTCCCTCTCAGTCTTCTTCAAGAAAAAGAAAGAAGATTGAAGCTGAGCCTGAGATCAAGGTTCCTGGTCTTGACTGCAATAGGGCTCTCCCTGAAGGTGTTCTATTCAGGAACAATGTGGTCATTGAACAACCTGAAAGAGGTTTGTTCTTCATTGATGAGTTCGGAGACCAAGCCTTCCAGAGGTGGAGTGATATCGATTTGTCAGGGATCAAAGCTATGCTTGGTTTTCTAATGATGGCCTCTCCACTCAAGAGTCCTGAAAATGTGAAGTTTTGTCAAGATCTGAAAAGGAAAATCCGTGAGCATCCTGACCAACAAGAGCTGCAGTCAAAGAAGCCCAAGCTTGAAGCCCTTGGTATTAAGTTGAACTGATAAATCTACCTGGATACCCCCTGTAACACCCCAACCCGACAAGGGTAAAGATATCACAACAATGGATTCACATCAGAACAAAACCAAGCATACATTTCTATTAATACAAAAAAAAATCTCAAAGGAGAACAAACGAAATACTAAATCTACAAGGTTACAAAAGAGAGCTTTCAAAACACTATTTCTAAAATATATTATCTTCGGTCCAATTCTAAGTCCAGCATAGCTATTCAGTCTTCTAAGTCCAAAAGTACACTCTCCAATCATTCCCAGCTTCCTACTAAAACCTGCCGTAGGAAAAGAAATGCGGCTGAGCTACGAGAGCTCAGTGAACAGATATAACGGTAACAAAACAATAATAGATAGTAGAATCAAGAAGATCAGGAATACAGGTCATACTAATAACTCAAGATGTAGAAATGCGATGTCAGGAATAAATAAAGGATAAGACTAAGGAAAAAGAAAGGAACAAGTAATAGGGAGAATTCATGAGGTTCAATAGATAAAGAAAACCGAAATCTATCACGAGCCCAGAAACAAGCCATATCATATCATCGCAATTGTAACCAAATAGAGTAGCTAGCTCCCCGATATGTGAAAGACGTGTATCGCACACACCATCAGTCACCAGATAAATATAACAATAAACATATAACATAACATATACAGATAACAGGTCAAATCTAGAGTGCACCAATACGCCCCACAGACAAATCAATAATCATAATTATAATGGCCATAGCAAATAATAAATAAGGGACGGAACAGGTCATCACTCTCCTGCCCTAGAGTCATGTCAGAGGTGCGTCAATGACATGGACATGAAACCCTCATGCCTAGTGATTGGCTCGTAATATCAAACTGTAGGTCAAAGGTCAAACGTACTATCAAATAATCAAAAAGTCATATCCTAAGGGTACATGGCAAAGGTTCATGTCAATCAGTTCAGGATTATATATCATAGGTTCAACTTAGAATTTATCAGGTTAAGTTTATATCAAAGTTTAAGTTCAGATTAAAAGAACTATATCAAATGGTTCAAAAGAGTATAACAAAAGTTTATAATCAAAGTTTCATATCAACAGTTTATCTCTAAAGGTTTCTGTTTAAAAGTCCATTTAAACAATCCTTCAAAAATGGTTCTCATAACAACTGATCTTACAAAATAGTTTTCTTCAAAATGGTCTTCCAAAACTGTTAGTAACTTTCATTAAAAAGTGATATTACTTATTTTAAAGTAGTTTATCCCCAAAACGTTTCATATGTAGTCTAAGAACGGTTCAAAATCAGTTAGGTTTAAATAAGGATTTAACATATTAAGGTTTATATCAAAATCAATTTAGTTTTATAGCAAGTATATTAGATTAAGATTCAAACAAGGTTCACAGATCAGGGTTCAGGACAAGAGATCAAATACAAGGTTCATGAAAGTTCACAAAACAAAAGATCACATGGAAGGTTCACAAATAAGAGATCACATGAAAGGTTTACAAACAAGCAGGGAACATAGCAATGGTATAGGAAATCCTAATAAGAAAATGAGGACTGAAAGAAAAGGGAAATGAAAAACCCTTACTGAAAGAGGGCAGAATATCTGTACCTTATTACGAACGCAAGAACACAAAGATAAAGGCTGACAAGATGAGATTACTCCTTCCTCGAACCTAAGGAGTAGAAGACAGAAGTCCAAAAGGTCTTTAGTTATATTTCCATTATTAGTAAGTTAATAATATCACAGATTAGGTTAAGTCCTTATTAAGATTATTATGGAAGTAAGGTACATTTTATCAAGTTACGAAAGTTTAGGGTTAATTATGACAAGTTTACATAGTTTAGGGTTTTAATTGTAATCTTATTAAATTCAAAGGGTTAACATGAAAATACTTTAAGTTACTGAATTAAATACTCATGTTATTCAAAATGACATTTTAATCTCTTAAGTTTCACAATTAACAGTTTATACCCCTTTAGTTATATAATTTTCAAAACAAACCCTACATTTACATAATTCATGTTTTAATCCCTATAATATTTATTTTTACCAAACAAGCACCTTATATTACAAAGTTACAGAACATATCCTCAGAATTACATGTAGTATAAGTTTTTCCCCTCAGAATTCATTAATTACATATTTGGTCCCTTAACTTTACAAACTTATAATTTAAATCATAATTTATTTATAGTTACATATCAAGACAATAAATAGTCGAAATTACACATTACACCCTTAATGACATTATTTACACAAAATAACTTCAAGTTTCCAAAATTTACACTTTTAGTCCCTCTATTTTAATTAATTACAAAACAACCCTTTTAAATACAATTAATTCATTATCTTGCAATATTTACACTTAGGACCCTCAAGTTATATTTTTCCCACATACCTACTAACTCATATAACATTACAAAAGCATCCCAGAAGTTTCAAAGTTGGCAAAACACACCCTTCTAGTTTAAAAGGCCAATCGGATTACTTTTTTAAATTGTAAAACCAAACCCTAACTTTACCCAATCATTAAACCATCATGACACAATAGTTAAATGCATTTATTAATCAGATCCAAACCACAAAACCCTAACCCTAATACGATTTAGGGTTTCTTCTTATTTTCTTTTATTTTCTATATAATCCGATTACAAACATAATTCATGATCAATTATTCTGAGCTTCTATAAATCAAATGGTTATTTTTCTAGGCTTATATTATCAGTATAGAACATGTAAAAATTATGGTTACACCTCAGAAAATTCATATAGCATGATTTACAAATTAAGTTTGTTTTAACCCTTTTAATTTTGTACGCCTAAATAAACATGCATGATTCATGTTTATTATTTTCCTTAGGTCATATTCAACATGTAGATCACTAGAAAAATACTGGATAATTTTTAGAACGTAAGAATAAGTCGAAAGAAATTAGTACCTCTCGGATGGAATAAAAACGAACGAACAATTCTCACGATCAAACCTAGCTTCCTAAATTCCAACTCTTATTATTCTTGGCTCCTTAAGATTCAGATGAACACTAGAAAAATGCTAGATCAGGTCCAGAAATCGTGTGGAAGGGTTGGTCGATTTTTGTTTAGTCGATGGTTAGGGTTTCGGTTATTTAGGGTTTTATAAAATATTATGATTTGTTTTTATATTTAATAGGCCGACTAGGAGGGGGCATGGATCAGATTTTCAGCCCTAGAAGTTATCACAATATCACAATTTGATTTTGTGTACAATTCCTTAAATTAGTTTTGCATATATCTTAATTAAAATGATTTAATATATATATTAACTTTAAATATATATATATTTTCGGATTACATATATGTATGTATATGTGAGTTAATATTTTTGGACATTCAAAATAACTTAATGTTATCCCGGGAATTAATTTACTTGATATGTAGCTCATTTTCAGAAGTTTGGAATTGTTTCAGAAATTTATCACTTATTTATTTAGGTTTTATTGATTCAGGGGTAATTAGGTCATTTGACAAGTTATCTGAGTTTCAGGTATTACAACTTCTTCCCCTCTAAAAAAAAATTTTCGTCCTTGAAAATTGAGGTGATACGAAATGGAAACACAACTGACTGTGGACAGGAATATGAAAACTTGGTTCTTATGACTCTGTATTATAGGTTAAAACTTTGGTTTCCTCAAAAGGCAAATCATACCGAATCCAAATCGAAAAAAAAAAGGTATATCGAACGTAACGGATGATAATCGGATCTTCTCGAAAAGACGTAGGAAATACGTGGGATTTTGACGGATGGGTCATCCCCAGGATTTGATTTAACAAGTCAGAGTAGAACGTACGGAATAGATTATCGATAACATCAATTGGCAGAAGTTCTATAACAGGACCTAAGATTATTACCGAAAATTCTTAGAGGTCAGCAGAATGCGTGACTAGAATCCGGACGTGTCGATTTACCTAACGGTGAAAGCAGATTACGCGTACATTTTGGATGAACTTAAGGTCTCACTAATGCAGATATTCTCAAACAGTTATCAGAACTTCTAAAGTTCTAAGGCACTTCTCGAAATATCCGATGCCCACAACAAGTACACGTTATATGATGTAAGTATTATCACGTTGGCCAGACGTCATAATACTGGCATCATATAAATATGCCCTCATGATGGTCATACTTGATTTCAAGTCGTGAACAAACTAACTTATCTTATTCCACCTAGTCTTCCTACGGTCTCAGAGGTCATCAAAATTAAACACCCTAACTAAGTGGAGAACGAATCACTAGAAAGAGTTAACGAAAGTCCGAGAATGCCTATCAGAATTTGGTACTTCATTATAAGTATCAAATCATCCATCATTTGCCAAAACCTCTCAAAACAAAGTCATCACCGAACACACGAACAGGAATGCTTCTAGGAACTTAACTCGTTCGAGGATCTTATTACGAAACTTAAGTAAGTCAACGGAGTGAAAGTTAGTCGCCAAGAACTTCAGCCTTCATAGAATTAATTTTCCCCCAACCATAAAGGGTCTTTTCCAAAAACCCGCTCATTTAACACATCCAATCTCTTCAAGTCCGGTTAATCTGTCTTTACCAGTCCATCAATCGGAAAGTGAAACCAAAATTAGAACTTGTGTTTGGTCCTTCGAGCTTTCTGCCGTTCTTCTTGAAATGTGATGGAGTAATGTGAATTTCTAACATGCTCTTTGAATTTCTTCATCACCCAGACTGCTTCCGCTCTCAATTCATCTTAGTACAACTAAGGTGAATAGGAAAATTTGATTGCATGTCTTTATCAGTTCCAGGTTCGCCATTTGGACTAAATTTCTTCATCTGCATCGCCAACACTTCTACCTTATAAGGAATGTCTTCCCTCTTCATTGTAGCCGCCATTGATGTCAACTCCAGGTCAGGCAGCGAAATGATTCTTCTGGCATGCTTCTAGTTGGCTCAACAAATATCAATCTCTTAAACTGCACAATGATCGACGGATTTCCTAACAAAGTTCAAAATGATTCTCATGCTCTTCCTCGTCTCCGAACGTACTATTAAGTCATACAATGACCATTTGTCCCAGTAGTCACGAGAAAACCTAATTACCAATTTTATAAGCAGTCAGAGCTTTAGCTAATACTATTAGCGTTACTAATCGTCATAACAGTCGTTTATGGATTCGGAAGGCGATTTCAAAACTAAAATTAATTAATCCCTCGTAAAGAAACTTCACGCTCTAAACAAACACATAATCGTTTCAGGATGGAGGAATCTCGGTTTCTAACGGTAATACGGTTCAGCTATCTTCAGCCACCATCCTTCTTTATCGCGAACGGAACTAAACACGCCCAGCGATACAATTAAACAAACTTACTTCCCGGTCTTCGGTTGTTGCTCTTCCTGGTTGCTCAAATCAATCTATATGATCCCGGACATATCTGAAAGACACCTTCACTTGGTGACTAGAATATCTCTCGGTAACTTGTAAATTCCTACTTTACGCTTCGGTGGACCGCTTGGTGGTTCAACCAGGAATCATATTCAGATACTCAGGGTGCCCAATAACTCTCAAGATGAGGTTCGTTCCTCAGTGTACGAAATGGGTTCTAGGAAACTTCGGTACTCGGATTTCTAAGGAGGTATCTTTAATGGATGCCAGAAAACCAAGGCAACCATGGGAAATCAAGTTCTGGCTTTCATAGCCGAATGAGCTCGACAGACTTAGAAGGTTGAGAACCATGATAGACACATACCCACATAATTTATTCCAAAAATTGCTCAAGCCTTATTATTAAATATTCGGGAAAACCCACAATCCAATGGAATCCGTACAATATTAATGTCAAAAGAAACCTACGACAAAAATTTTAACAGTAATAACACACATGACTCGAGCTCTATTTCCATGACTAGACCGTGTTACTTGCAGTGGATTCCAAGTCTGAATCCACTTCATCTTCCTCGCTAAGCCATCCGTTTCGGTTCCCTTCAGGTTGTGGCAGTGGTTGTCTCGCAAAACCATCCTCCGGGTTCCTTCCTTCATCTCCTATGTCGTCCACGAATCCATACAAATTGTGAGGCTCTGCCCGCATTATTCCTCCCTCTTCCACGAACTTGGGACACCTTCCCGGGTACTTAGTCACTACTCCGTCTTTATCAGTCACTTTCGTCTCGTGCACATGTACCTCCGTTCCATTTATATTAACCACGGTAAACCTTTATTCAATCCGGCAGGGACACATGCTAGCAGGGATCAACATCCTTCTGTTAGTCCATCTCAACTTACCAATCTTTTTCCGGCCTGTAGCGAAAACGGTTGTCCAACGATACGTGCTGCGTGCTGGAGGTGCCATGCTGAAAATGACACAAATGATACTAAGTACTAGAACTCGATAGGAGTCGAAAAAACTACTCATAACTCAAAAATTTTAAACACGCGGAATATCACCGTCTGAACGATTTCAAAGATGATTAACGAAATATGGAGAATAAGCACGAATGGAACGACAAAACAAAATCCTAATGTCTACCCAATACCTCACCGGTCAGAATTTAAGTTCCTATAGGAAAAAATCCTAAAGCAATTCCTCAAAGGTTGTCCTACGAGCACCTACAGTGGAAACTTAGTGGTCCAGATTTCACAGGTCAAGGGTAAATGTATTACGAATCATAGCCTGTGGTCTCTGACACCATAAATTGTAACACCCCAACCCGACAAGGGTAAAGATATCACAAAAATGGATTCACATCAGAACAAAACCAAGCATACATTTCCATTAATACAAAAAAAAATCTCAAAGGAGAACAAACGAAATACTAAATCTACAAGGTTACAAAAGAGAGCTTTCAAAACACTATTTCTAAAATATATTATCTTCGGTCCAATTCTAAGTCCAGCATAGCTATTCAATCTTCTAAGTCCAAAAGTACACTCTCCAATCATTCCCAGCTTCCTACTAAAACCTGCCGCAGGAAAAGAAATGCGGCTGAGCTACGAGAGCTCAGTGAACAGATATAACGGTAACAAAACAATAATAGATAGTAGAATCAAGAAGATCAGTAATACAGGTCATACCAATAACTCAAGATGTAGAAATGCGATGTCAGGAATAAATAAAGGATAAGACTAAGGAAAAAGAAAGGAACAAGTAATAGGGAGAATTCATGAGGTTCAATAGATAAAGAAAACAGAAATCTATCACGAGCTAAGAAACAAGCCATATCATATCATCGCAATTGTAACCAAATAGAGTAGCTAGCTCCCCGATATGTGAAAGACGTGTATCGCTGTTAGACCCGTATCTCGATTACGAGTAGGCCCCACCCTAGATGAAATATGCTAAGATTGGATGTGATTGGTTGGTTAACAAAGTTACGTGGAAAGTCAAACCCGGTAGTCAAACTAATAGTCAAAGTATGACTAATGTAGTAATACGGAATGTGATGTATAAACTAGAAGGACCTAAGTTGCCAAGTGATTAATTATGTGTTATAAGTTAGTTGTGGTTAAAATAGAAGGGATAGGACTTGAGGGGCTATTCTTGCCAATGGACCAAAGAGCCACCTAACTAGCTATAACTAGTTTATTCTAGTTGTTTCCTCAATTATTGAGGTGTGTGATGGAGTCCGGATTTAGAGAGAAGGAAAAAGGGAGGGAAATAGCTAAATGATGATCCAAGAAGAAATAGGTGAAGATCAAGTATTGCTAGCCTTCATTAGTGATAATCATCACATGTAAGTATCTATATTCTTAATATTAATGAAGCTATAGATTATGGAGAAAGTGGGTTTTCATCATATGATCAAGATATGGTCATATGATGATGTAGGAAGAAAGATGGGTATGTTTTATGGGTTAGATTAACCCTTGTTTATGTGATTGATTGCTATGTTATTAGGGTTTGATATGTTGTAGAAGATTGATGATGATGATGGATGATGTTGGTGATGATGATGACTTTGATGTTGTTAGCTTGGACTAAGGTAAGTAACTCTCCCTAAAACATGTGTTATGTATGTATTTATCATGTATGTATTGTGGTGGTGTAAGAGCATAGGAGTTGGGTTAGTATGGTTGTAAGCTAAGGATGGATGGCTAGTGACCTTGGATAAGAGTATGTTAGTTATCGGCTTTGGACTAGTTAAGGTATGTTGTAATTATGGTTATGATGAATGGATGTGATTACGTAATGAAGTCGGATATGATATGAGTGGTATGTGGTAGTTTAGAGGTTTTTATGTGATTATGATGCTTATGTGAAAGTATGTGTATGATATATGTTTTATGATGGGTTACTTACTAAGCGTAAGCTTATTCTTTAGTTGTCAATGTTTTTGTAGGCTTAAGTGCGGCGAAATGGAAGGCTTGGAGTGTAGCATAAGAGTTTGGAATGGATTTGGAAGATAACAAGCATTAGGAGCTAGGTAGAATACCGAGCTCAAGTGTCAAGGTTGTACCCCCGAGAGTCTTTTATTGATTTTTAAAGTGTAGTCGAGTGTCAATTTGTATGTTAGAAAGGTCATAACGATTTGGGAGTCTATCGATGGGTCAAAAATGTGTTTTAAGTGTTTTTGAGTAATGATAATGGGGTGTTTGGTTTAAGCGTGTTCGTACCCATTTTGGGTTGTAAACGGGTCAAGTGCCCTTGGACAATGTTTGTTATGTTAATGTAATGCTTTTGGTAAAGTTTGGGTGGGTAACGGTGTGTCCAAGTGCGTTAAGTGGTTTATGGTCAATGTTTAAGGGGGGTGTTTGGCAAGAGGGTAAATGTACCCATTTTGGGGGGTAAACGGGTCAAGTGTCAATGGATTATGTTTGGTATGTTAATGTAATGAAGTTGGTCAAGTTTGGTATAAAAATGAAGTGGTATAAGTGGTTTATGGTGTAAATGGGTCAAACGGGTTACTTGCATGACCCGTCTAATTTTAAGGTACTATTTTGGGTTGATTGAGTGTGAAAACGATTTTGTATGTTATGTTAATGGCTTTGAGTGAGTTTGGGGTGGATATAAGGTAGCACGGGTCTTTTTTGTCTGTGTAGACTACTTTTGGTCTGTGTAGACTACTTTTGGGTCTGTGTAGACTACTTTTGGTCTGTGTAGACTACTTTTGGTCTTGGTAGACTACTTTAGTGTAGAAGGTAGACTACTTTAATCTAAATGGTCTTATCGATATTTAAAGTCTTTTGTTCATGTATGGGTCATGGTTCAAGCGTTTCCTCGTAAAAAGTCAAAAAGTTTTGAATTTCTGGTCTAAGCGGGCACGGGGTGTAACAACTTGGTATCAAAGCCAGGTTAAGTGAATTAGGTTTCCTTTAGGTTGCCTAGTCTTAAACCACTTGTAGACACGTTAAGTTTAAGTTTAAGAAAGGCGGGCTAATACTTTGTAAGTTATAGGATATGAATGTCGAGTTTGAAACGAATAATGTGATTGCTATATGGGTATAATGATGGGGACTTAGGGAGGTGTCTTATGTGATATATGTTGTGGGAGACTTTATGTGTGAGTGATAGGATTACCGTGCACCTCGGGCTGTCTCGGTAATTATTATATGATTATGTAATTGTGTGCTATGGTAGTTTAACGAGGGCGAATGGATGTAATAAGTTGTGTGGTGGTTTATAGGAAATGTGACTAAAAATGGAAGTGCGTGATTTGTGTGATAGTGATGATCAAAGCATGGCCTTTTGAGCATTTATATTTAGCGTGGTGGTCATTAATGAGGTATTAGAGATGGGTTAGTGGAGAGTCAAGTATTAGGAGCATGATTATGAACGTGTGGTAACGACGTATGTGTGTGGTGAAGAGATGACATAAATTTATACATAATAAGTCCGTAATGAACTTAGAAAAGTTATAAAATGAGAAAAGGCATAGTGATTGAGAAAATGATGAAATAGAGCGAAACTTCCTAAGTAATAATAGCTAAAATGAGATGAATATGTGTGAAGCTAAGGTGTTGTCATGAAATAATTATATTACGGCTAAGGCGATTAGCTGTAATCATTAATAAAAAATGAGCGTGTTATAATTGACGATCTATGTAAGGTCTACATGTAAATGAGTCGAGTGGACTAAAATGTAAAGTAAGAATGTGAAAATGATTAATGAAGGCTAAGAATGCAAGAGGTAAAGTAAAGATGTGAAAATAACTAAAGCGGATTAAGAATGTAAGGAGTGTGTATGAGATAAAGGCGTTGTTCTGAAATTATCATATTACTGCTAAGGCGATTAGCGGTAATTACTATAATAAACGAATGTAATAATGTGTGTGTGGTGCTTATGACTTGGATCCGTTGTTAAGGTGATAAAGTGTGAATGTAATGATCCTTCGGGATGAATGTTAAATGTGGTATCCCTCGGGATGACCAAGTAAAGGAATGTTAAGGAATCCTTCGGGATGAATGTTAAAGATCCTCCGGGATGAAAAGTGTTGCCTTCACCGGCAAGGGGTTGCCTACGTCCATGGCATATAAAAGTATCCCCATGATGAATGTGATAATGTGAAGGATCCAAGTCTAAGAAGAGTAAAAATAATGTAATAAAAACAATGAGAAAATAATAAAAGTTAAATTGGGAATTAGGAGTAGTGGTGTTATGTCGGGAGTACATAACCACTAGTTTATATTTCTTGATTTACATCGATTGGGACGCCTCTCCATGTAAATGAGGAATTATAAACGAGTGGGCTATGTGTTGCCGATACGGCACGAGTAGGGTTAGAGAAGTAGAAAGCGGGAGTTTAGAGTTAGTTAGGAATTGTAAGGATTAAGATAGGAGGGTTAGAATTAGACCATGGCTTTTAGTTGAGACTTAGGAGAACCTTGATGGGACGGAGAAATTGTAATGATGATATGATGGGCCTTGTGGTGTGGTGAAAAAATATGATGAATGAAGATAAAAGAATGTGAACAAATTAGTCGAGTGTAATGATGTAAAGTCAAATAGTGCGAGTTCTTAAGTAGCAAGAGTCAAAGAATGGGGGTAGAGGGTAAAGCGAGTGAGATGATGATGTACGGTAATAGGGCGGATTAGAATGATGATTGGCGATAATAAGTAAGTCTTGCATTATGTGAAATCTAAGCAAGAGTTGTGTGGTATAGAAGTAAGCGGGGGTAATGTGGATTAGGGCATGTGATATGTTATAGTATGCGTAAAATTGCAAGATCACTTAGATCGTTGAACTAAGTAAACTAGGGGTTAAGGTGTTAGGAATGAGATGAGTTATGTGACTAGATGTTGGTTAGTAAAGAACGAAAGATTTCGGGGACGAAATCTAAATAAGGGGAGTAGAATTGTTAGACCCGTATCCCGATTACGAGTAGGCCCCACCCTAGATGAAATATGCTAAGATTGGATGTGATTGGTTGGTTAACAAAGTTACGTGGAAAGTCAAACCCGGTAGTCAAACTAATAGTCAAAGTATGACTAATGTAGTAATACGGAATGTGATGTATAAACTAGAAGGACCTAAGTTGCCAAGTGATTAATTATGTGTTATAAGTTAGTTGTGGTTAAAATAGAAGGGATAGGACTTGAGGGGCTATTCTTGCCAATGGACCAAAGAGCCACCTAACTAGCTATAACTAGTTTATTCTAGTTGTTTCCTCAATTATTGAGGTGTGTGATGGAGTCCGGATTTAGAGAGAAGGAAAAAGGGAGGGAAATAGCTAAATGATGATCCAAGAAGAAATAGGTGAAGATCAAGTATTGCTAGCCTTCATTAGTGATAATCATCACATGTAAGTATCTATATTCTTAATATTAATGAAGCTATAGATTATGGAGAAAGTGGGTTTTCATCATATGATCAAGATATGGTCATATGATGATGTAGGAAGAAAGATGGGTATGTTTTATGGGTTAGATTAACCCTTGTTTATGTGATTGATTGCTATGTTATTAGGGTTTGATATGTTGTAGAAGATTGATGATGATGATGGATGATGTTGGTGATGATGATGACTTTGATGTTGTTAGCTTGGACTAAGGTAAGTAACTCTCCCTAAAACATGTGTTATGTATGTATTTATCATGTATGTATTGTGGTGGTGTAAGAGCATAGGAGTTGGGTTAGTATGGTTGTAAGCTAAGGATGGATGGCTAGTGACCTTGGATAAGAGTATGTTAGTTATCGGCTTTGGACTAGTTAAGGTATGTTGTAATTATGGTTATGATGAATGGATGTGATTACGTAATGAAGTCGGATATGATATGAGTGGTATGTGGTAGTTTAGAGGTTTTTATGTGATTATGATGCTTATGTGAAAGTATGTGTATGATATATGTTTTATGATGGGTTACTTACTAAGCGTAAGCTTATTCTTTAGTTGTCAATGTTTTTGTAGGCTTAAGTGCGGCGAAATGGAAGGCTTGGAGTGTAGCATAAGAGTTTGGAATGGATTTGGAAGATAACAAGCATTAGGAGCTAGGTAGAATACCGAGCTCAAGTGTCAAGGTTGTACCCCCGAGAGTCTTTTATTGATTTTTAAAGTGTAGTCGAGTGTCAATTTGTATGTTAGAAAGGTCATAACGATTTGGGAGTCTATCGATGGGTCAAAAATGTGTTTTAAGTGTTTTTGAGTAATGATAATGGGGTGTTTGGTTTAAGCGTGTTCGTACCCATTTTGGGTTGTAAACGGGTCAAGTGCCCTTGGACAATGTTTTTTATGTTAATGTAATGCTTTTGGTAAAGTTTGGGTGGGTAACGGTGTGTCCAAGTGCGTTAAGTGGTTTATGGTCAATGTTTAAGGGGGGTGTTTGGCAAGAGGGTAAATGTACCCATTTTGGGGGGTAAACGGGTCAAGTGTCAATGGATTATGTTTGGTATGTTAATGTAATGAAGTTGGTCAAGTTTGGTATAAAAATGAAGTGGTATAAGTGGTTTATGGTGTAAATGGGTCAAACGGGTTACTTGCATGACCCGTCTAATTTTAAGGTACTATTTTGGGTTGATTGAGTGTGAAAACGATTTTGTATGTTATGTTAATGGCTTTGAGTGAGTTTGGGGTGGATATAAGGTAGCACGGGTCTTTTTGGTCTGTGTAGACTACTTTTGGTCTGTGTAGACTACTTTTGGGTCTGTGTAGACTACTTTTGGTCTGTGTAGACTACTTTTGGTCTTGGTAGACTACTTTAGTGTAGAAGGTAGACTACTTTAATCTAAATGGTCTTATCGATATTTAAAGTTCTTTGTTCATGTATGGGTCATGGTTCAAGCGTTTCCTCGTAAAAAGTCAAAAAGTTTTGAATTTCTGGTCTAAGCGGGCACGGGGTGTAACAACTTGGTATCAAAGCCAGGTTAAGTGAATTAGGTTTCCTTTAGGTTGCCTAGTCTTAAACCACTTGTAGACACGTTAAGTTTAAGTTTAAGAAAGGCGGGCTAATACTTTGTAAGTTATAGGATATGAATGTCGAGTTTGAAACGAATAATGTGATTGCTATATGGGTATAATGATGGGGACTTAGGGAGGTGTCTTATGTGATATATGTTGTGGGAGACTTTATGTGTGAGTGATAGGATTACCGTGCACCTCGGGCTGTCTCGGTAATTATTATATGATTATGTAATTGTGTGCTATGGTAGTTTAACGAGGGCGAATGGATGTAATAAGTTGTGTGGTGGTTTATAGGAAATGTGACTAAAAATGGAAGTGCGTGATTTGTGTGATAGTGATGATCAAAGCATGGCCTTTTGAGCATTTATATTTAGCGTGGTGGTCATTAATGAGGTATTAGAGATGGGTTAGTGGAGAGTCAAGTATTAGGAGCATGATTATGAACGTGTGGTAACGACGTATGTGTGTGGTGAAGAGATGACATAAATTTATACATAATAAGTCCGTAATGAACTTAGAAAAGTTATAAAATGAGAAAAGGCATAGTGATTGAGAAAATGATGAAATAGAGCGAAACTTCCTAAGTAATAATAGCTAAAATGAGATGAATATGTGTGAAGCTAAGGTGTTGTCATGAAATAATTATATTACGGCTAAGGCGATTAGCTGTAATCATTAATAAAAAATGAGCGTGTTATAATTGACGATCTATGTAAGGTCTACATGTAAATGAGTCGAGTGGACTAAAATGTAAAGTAAGAATGTGAAAATGATTAATGAAGGCTAAGAATGCAAGAGGTAAAGTAAAGATGTGAAAATAACTAAAGCGGATTAAGAATGTAAGGAGTGTGTATGAGATAAAGGCGTTGTTCTGAAATTATCATATTACTGCTAAGGCGATTAGCGGTAATTACTATAATAAACGAATGTAATAATGTGTGTGTGGTGCTTATGACTTGGATCCGTTGTTAAGGTGATAAAGTGTGAATGTAATGATCCTTCGGGATGAATGTTAAATGTGGTATCCCTCGGGATGACCAAGTAAAGGAATGTTAAGGAATCCTTCGGGATGAATGTTAAAGATCCTCCGGGATGAAAAGTGTTGCCTTCACCGGCAAGGGGTTGCCTACGTCCATGGCATATAAAAGTATCCCCATGATGAATGTGATAATGTGAAGGATCCAAGTCTAAGAAGAGTAAAAATAATGTAATAAAAACAATGAGAAAATAATAAAAGTTAAATTGGGAATTAGGAGTAGTGGTGTTATGTCGGGAGTACATAACCACTAGTTTATATTTCTTGATTTACATCGATTGGGACGCCTCTCCATGTAAATGAGGAATTATAAACGAGTGGGCTATGTGTTGCCGATACGGCACGAGTAGGGTTAGAGAAGTAGAAAGCGGGAGTTTAGAGTTAGTTAGGAATTGTAAGGATTAAGATAGGAGGGTTAGAATTAGACCATGGCTTTTAGTTGAGACTTAGGAGAACCTTGATGGGACGGAGAAATTGTAATGATGATATGATGGGCCTTGTGGTGTGGTGAAAAAATATGATGAATGAAGATAAAAGAATGTGAACAAATTAGTCGAGTGTAATGATGTAAAGTCAAATAGTGCGAGTTCTTAAGTAGCAAGAGTCAAAGAATGGGGGTAGAGGGTAAAGCGAGTGAGATGATGATGTACGGTAATAGGGCGGATTAGAATGATGATTGGCGATAATAAGTAAGTCTTGCATTATGTGAAATCTAAGCAAGAGTTGTGTGGTATAGAAGTAAGCGGGGGTAATGTGGATTAGGGCATGTGATATGTTATAGTATGCGTAAAATTGCAAGATCACTTAGATCGTTGAACTAAGTAAACTAGGGGTTAAGGTGTTAGGAATGAGATGAGTTATGTGACTAGATGTTGGTTAGTAAAGAACGAAAGATTTCGGGGACGAAATCTAAATAAGGGGAGTAGAATTGTTAGACCCGTATCCCGATTACGAGTAGGCCCCACCCTAGATGAAATATGCTAAGATTGGATGTGATTGGTTGGTTAACAAAGTTACGTGGAAAGTCAAACCCGGTAGTCAAACTAATAGTCAAAGTATGACTAATGTAGTAATACGGAATGTGATGTATAAACTAGAAGGACCTAAGTTGCCAAGTGATTAATTATGTGTTATAAGTTAGTTGTGGTTAAAATAGAAGGGATAGGACTTGAGGGGCTATTCTTGCCAATGGACCAAAGAGCCACCTAACTAGCTATAACTAGTTTATTCTAGTTGTTTCCTCAATTATTGAGGTGTGTGATGGAGTCCGGATTTAGAGAGAAGGAAAAAGGGAGGGAAATAGCTAAATGATGATCCAAGAAGAAATAGGTGAAGATCAAGTATTGCTAGCCTTCATTAGTGATAATCATCACATGTAAGTATCTATATTCTTAATATTAATGAAGCTATAGATTATGGAGAAAGTGGGTTTTCATCATATGATCAAGATATGGTCATATGATGATGTAGGAAGAAAGATGGGTATGTTTTATGGGTTAGATTAACCCTTGTTTATGTGATTGATTGCTATGTTATTAGGGTTTGATATGTTGTAGAAGATTGATGATGATGATGGATGATGTTGGTGATGATGATGACTTTGATGTTGTTAGCTTGGACTAAGGTAAGTAACTCTCCCTAAAACATGTGTTATGTATGTATTTATCATGTATGTATTGTGGTGGTGTAAGAGCATAGGAGTTGGGTTAGTATGGTTGTAAGCTAAGGATGGATGGCTAGTGACCTTGGATAAGAGTATGTTAGTTATCGGCTTTGGACTAGTTAAGGTATGTTGTAATTATGGTTATGATGAATGGATGTGATTACGTAATGAAGTCGGATATGATATGAGTGGTATGTGGTAGTTTAGAGGTTTTTATGTGATTATGATGCTTATGTGAAAGTATGTGTATGATATATGTTTTATGATGGGTTACTTACTAAGCGTAAGCTTATTCTTTAGTTGTCAATGTTTTTGTAGGCTTAAGTGCGGCGAAATGGAAGGCTTGGAGTGTAGCATAAGAGTTTGGAATGGATTTGGAAGATAACAAGCATTAGGAGCTAGGTAGAATACCGAGCTCAAGTGTCAAGGTTGTACCCCCGAGAGTCTTTTATTGATTTTTAAAGTGTAGTCGAGTGTCAATTTGTATGTTAGAAAGGTCATAACGATTTGGGAGTCTATCGATGGGTCAAAAATGTGTTTTAAGTGTTTTTGAGTAATGATAATGGGGTGTTTGGTTTAAGCGTGTTCGTACCCATTTTGGGTTGTAAACGGGTCAAGTGCCCTTGGACAATGTTTGTTATGTTAATGTAATGCTTTTGGTAAAGTTTGGGTGGGTAACGGTGTGTCCAAGTGCGTTAAGTGGTTTATGGTCAATGTTTAAGGGGGGTGTTTGGCAAGAGGGTAAATGTACCCATTTTGGGGGGTAAACGGGTCAAGTGTCAATGGATTATGTTTGGTATGTTAATGTAATGAAGTTGGTCAAGTTTGGTATAAAAATGAAGTGGTATAAGTGGTTTATGGTGTAAATGGGTCAAACGGGTTACTTGCATGACCCGTCTAATTTTAAGGTACTATTTTGGGTTGATTGAGTGTGAAAACGATTTTGTATGTTATGTTAATGGCTTTGAGTGAGTTTGGGGTGGATATAAGGTAGCACGGGTCTTTTTGGTCTGTGTAGACTACTTTTGGTCTGTGTAGACTACTTTTGGGTCTGTGTAGACTACTTTTGGTCTGTGTAGACTACTTTTGGTCTTGGTAGACTACTTTAGTGTAGAAGGTAGACTACTTTAATCTAAATGGTCTTATCGATATTTAAAGTCTTTTGTTCATGTATGGGTCATGGTTCAAGCGTTTCCTCGTAAAAAGTCAAAAAGTTTTGAATTTCTGGTCTAAGCGGGCACGGGGTGTAACAATCGCACACACCATCAGTCACCAGATAAATATAACAATAAACATATAACATAACATATACAGATAACAGGTCAAATCTAGAGTGCACCCATACGCCCCACAGACAAATCAATAATCATAATTATAATGGCCATAGCAAATAATAAATAAGGGACGGAACATGTCATCACTCTCCTGCCCTAGAGTCATGTCAGAGGTGCGTCAATGACATGGACATGAAACCCTCATGCCTAGTGATTGGCTCGTAATATCAAACTGTAGGTCAAAGGTCAAACGTACTATCAAATAATCAAAAAGTCATATCCTAAGGGTACATGGCAAATGTTCATGTCAATCAGTTCAGGATTATATATCATAGGTTCAACTTAGAATTTATCAGGTTAAGTTTATATCAAAGTTTAAGTTCAGATTAAAAGAACTATATCAAATGGTTCAAAAGAGTATAACAAAAGTTTATAATCAAAGTTTCATATCAACAGTTTATCTCTAAAGGTTTCTGTTTAAAAGTCCATTTAAACAATCCTTCAAAAATGGTTCTCATAACAACTGATCTTACAAAATAGTTTTCTTCAAAATGGTCTTCCAAAACTGTTAGTAACTTTCATTAAAAAGTGATATTACTTATTTTAAAGTAGTTTATCCCCAAAACGTTTCATATGTAGTCTAAGAACGGTTCAAAATCAATTAGGTTTAAATAAGGATTTAACAGATTAAGGTTTATATCAAAATCAATTTAGTTTTATAGCAAGTATATTAGATTAAGATTCAAACAAGGTTCACAGATCAGGGTTCAGGACAAGAGATCAAATACAAGGTTCATGAAAGTTCACAAAAAAAAGATCACATGGAAGGTTCACAAATAAGAGATCACATGAAAGGTTTACAAACAAGCAGGGAACATGGCAATGGTATAGGAAATCCTAATAAGAAAATGAGGACTGAAAGAAAAGGGAAATGAAAAACCCTTACTGAAAGAGGGCAGAATATCTGTACCTTATTACGAACGCAAGAACACAAAGATAAAGGCTGACAAGATGAGATTACTCCTTCCTCGAACCTAAGGAGTAGAAGACAGAAGTCCAAAGGGTCTTTAGTTATATTTCCATTATTAGTAAGTTAATAATATCACAGATTAGGTTAAGTCCTTATTAAGATTATTATGGAAGTAAGGTACATTTTATCAAGTTACGAAAGTTTAGGGTTAATTATGACAAGTTTACATAGTTTAGGGTTTTAATTGTAATCTTATTAAATTCAAAGGGTTAACATGAAAATACTTTAAGTTACTGAATTAAATACTCATGTTATTCAAAATGACATTTTAATCTCTTAAGTTTCACAATTCACAGTTTATACCCCTTTAGTTATATAATTTTCAAAACAAACCCTACATTTACATAATTCATGTTTTAATCCCTATAATATTTATTTTTACCAAACAAGCACCTTATATTACAAAGTTACAGAACATATCCTCAGAATTACATGTAGTATAAGTTTGACCTCTCAGAATTCATTAATTACACATTTGGTCCCTTAACTTTACAAACTTACAATTTAAATCATAATTTATTTATAGTTACATATCAAGCCCATAAATGGTCGAAATTATACATTAGACCCTTAATGACATTATTTACACAAAATAACTTTAAGTTTCCAGAATTTACACTTTTAGTCCCTCTATTTTAATTAATTACAAAAAACCCTTTTAAATACAATTAATTCATTATCTTGCAATATTTACACTTAGGACCCTCAAGTTATATTTTTCCCACATACCTACTGACTCATATAACATTACAAAAACATCCCAAAAGTTTCAAAGTTGGCAAAACACACCCTTCTAGTTTAAAAGGCCAATCGGATTACTTTTTTAAATTGTAAAACCAAACCCTAACTTTACCCGATCATTAAAACATCATGACACAATAGTTAAATGCATTTATTAATCAGATCCAAACCACAAAACCCTAACCCTAATACGATTTAGGGTTTCTTCTTATTTTCTTTTATTTTCTATATAATCCGATTACAAACATAATTCATGATCAATTATTCTGAGCTTCTATAAATCAAATGGTTATTTTTCTAGGCTTATATTATCAGTATAGAACATGTAAAAATTATGGTTACACCTCAGAAAATTCATATAGCATGATTTACAAATTAAGTTTGTTTTAACCCTTTTAATTTCGTACGCCTAAATAAACATGCATGATTCGTGTTTATTATTTTTTTTAGGTCATATTCGACATGTAGATCACTAGAAAAATACTGGATAATTTTTAGAACATAAGAATAAGTCGAAAGAAATTAGTACCTCTCGGATGGAATAAAAACGAACGAACAATTCTCACGATCAAACCTAGCTTCCTAAATTCCAACTCTTATTTTTCTTGGCTCCTTAAGACTCAGATGAACACTAGAAAAAGCTAGATCAGGTCCAGAAATCGTGTGGAAGGGTTGGTCGATTTTTGTTTAGTCGATGGTTAGGGTTTCGGTTATTTAGGGTTTTATAAAATATTATGATTTGTTTTTATATTTAATAGGCCAACTAGGAGGGGGCATGGATCAGATTTTCGGCCCTAGAAGTTATCACAATATCACAATTTGATTTTGTGTACAATTCCTTAAATTAGTTTTGCATATATCTTAATTAAAATGATTTAATATATATATTAACTTTAAATATATATATTTTCGGATTACATATATGTATGTATATGTGAGTTAATATTTTTGGACATTCAAAATAACGTAATGTTATCCCGGGAATTAATTTACTTGATATGTAGCTCGTTTTCAGAAGTTTGGAATTGTTTCAGAATTTTATCACTTATTTATTTAGGTTTTATTGTTTCAGGGGTAATTAGGTCATTTGACAAGTTATCTGAATTTCAGGTATTACACCCCCACTATCCCTTTTGTACTTAGTTTGTTAGGACTTGTAATAATACTAATAAAATGATGTTTTTATTATTTCAGTGTCCTTATTTACATTCTAGTACATTAAGTATGAGTAGAAGTCATTAGCTCACTCATAACTGATCAAAACACTTAGGAATAATTTATATCCAAATAGGGGGAGATTGTTGGGTCAGGAAAAACCCAAGAATACTTAAAACATGATTTGGACACAAATTAACTAAGTGTTAACTTAAACCGAGAACAATTCAAGTCACTGAGAGAAAAGCCTCTCAGTGAGTCATCTTCAGGATGCTTAAGGCGAATTCAAGTAGAAGGATTCACTACTCAGGAAGGCGGTACTCCCTGATGTAGCACTTAAGCCAAAGAAGAAGATGATGGTTCAGTAAGTGTTTGACAAGAACTCACTGAACCCCAGTCTCCTCTACAACAATGAAGTAATTAAGAGTGATAACTGAGAAGCGTGTCCTGAAGAACTAAGTGCCTGAGAAGAAAGGCAGAAATATCTAGGAAGGATTTAAGATAAGATCAAATCTTATCTTGTCAGGAAGAAATCCTTCCTAAGACGGCTTAAAGTCTTGGAGTGTCAGACCAACCACTCCTAAAGACTTAATAGGCCATTTCTATTGGTTCTTGGAAATGACAATTACTGTTGTAATTGTCAGACACGCTTGCTCAACAACTTGTAATATTTTAATTACTTTTACTCAGTTTACTTGTGTATAAATAGATTGAGAAGGAGAGAAGTTGAGTGTGTTTTGTATAATTAAAGCTTAGACTTTTGCAAAACAACTTCTCTCCTACAAAGAGTAACGTATCCCTGAGATAGCTCAGTGAGGTCGCATTGTTACCACTCAAGCAAAACTTGAGTTTAGATAGGAGACACCACCATACCTTGTCTATTCAATCCCAAGTGTTTTTTTCCGCAAAGCACTTGGGTATAGATTCTTTGATTCATTTCTAATAAGAATTTAAACGTTGAAAATTATCTTGAGTTTTCTATATTCACGTTTTATAACTGTTAGAATTAATCATAACATTGTATTAGTCATAAACACAAATAGATTAACTTTCTAGTTAACTGTAAACGTGTTAAGGGAACAACACTAGTAATAATTAAATTGTTAATTACGATTAAATACTTAAAATTTATATGCGCTCACTTACTCCAAAACCATATGCACACAAAATTAAATTAATGCTAATATACACCGTCATCGTATGGCGATAAAGATTGTGATAATGGATTTAGAGAGTGGTGATGCCGGTTGTTGGTGTTGGTGTTGGTGTTGGTTTTGGGTTATAGAAAGAGAGTTGAGCTGCGGGTAAGGGATGAGGAAATCTAAATATATTCAACATATACATAAATAATAATAATAATAATAATAATAATAATAATAATAATAATAATAATAATAATAAAATGACCTAATCGTGTAAAAAATGAGCCACAATTATCCAGTTGGAAAAAAGTTAGTACAGGCGAAAAATATTTAATGAGGTGGTAATATAACCGGTCATTTTGCCTATATTTACTGGTTTCAACAAGTTATATTAATGGTAAAATGATATTCCTGAGTCCGTTACCTAGATGTGAAAATTTGAGAAAGTTCTTTGTTCATTTATGGACTTAACCCTAAAATAAAAATGAAAACACTATTAAAATAAGGATGAGAGTCATTTATTCATCACTATAGAAGAAGTCATGGTTTGTTTTTTGGAAGTTTAAAGAGATTTTGTTAGTGTAAACATAAGGATGAGAGTTATCCCTTCTTGTTGTTTTGCAATTAGAGAAATAACCTCAAATTGTTTGGGTCGAGTGTTTTCTAACATTATAAATTTCAATGAAACATAATATAATATAAAGGAATCGACAATGAAGTCTTATTAATCGGTCAATAGAGTGGTGAGACATCGGTTAACGCGTAGCGTTACTCAATATCATCCATGGATTTATTTGTATATCTCTCAACACACCATCATTTCACTATCATCTATGTATTATAAATAAGATATATTTGTCGACATTTGAAGTCTTTCTAATATGTTATGGTGTACAGGGAGGAAAACATGGTAGTTAGAATCTCCTAATGTCTAGGAAATGTAGTATGTAACATTATGGTGAAATAGGTGATTAGAAATTTGTTGTTTTGATGTATTGATTGGTTGTATGTACGTTTGTTATTTATTTTGATACTTGATGGATTGTA
The DNA here is from genome assembly GCA_021014915.2 of Artemisia tridentata subsp. tridentata. Taxonomy (NCBI): domain Eukaryota; kingdom Viridiplantae; phylum Streptophyta; class Magnoliopsida; order Asterales; family Asteraceae; genus Artemisia; species Artemisia tridentata. The sequence goes on from CP139505.1 coordinate 381,136,908, forward strand.
GACATGTCACTTCGCTATTAAGATTAAGCAAAATTTTTGTACATTGCTATAGTTTGGAGTAATAAATATTCACCTTTTCACCTATGCTACGAGTAATAGAATAATAACTCATAATATATTTTAATATTTAGGATCCTTTTCAATATTCATCCTATTTTGTGAATTCTTTTTATTTTTTTTCCGGTTTTTACCTACGAATTACCCTAAGAGCATGTTTACATTTTTCTTACTACAAAAACAAAGCCCGCCTAATAGACACTTATACCTTATACTTTATTCTGTTGAGTTGTTTTGATGATTTTTGTCCTCTTGCGCATTATTTTTTTTCTAAACTTACGAGTGATCTAGTATTGATGATATGCTCCCCGTGTGCTAAAATGTAGGATCGATGTGGATGAACTGTTACATTTCTTGAAATTCAAGAATTTATATAGGAAATAAACCGCATGCCATGATGACAAATACATTATGCATACAGTTTACAACGTCAGATACTTTATTTGAAGCGATCTTTGTATGCCTTCTGTAATTTAAATGAGATATATTTGTCGACATAATGAAAGTGAAAAGACAACTGAAGATCCTAACTACCATGTTTTCCTCCCGTGTACACCATACTAATAGAATATAGAGACTATCATCGATATGAAAGGCAACATAGTTGATGAATCATTTTGATTATAAAAACTATACTTTTGAATATCACATAAACAAATTGTGGAACACGATAATAAACTTTGAATATCTTATTAGTTAACTATACAATCAACATAGTGACAAATAATAAATATGCATATTAGTAAATATGAAGTTTTCCTGGTAATTTTAAATTACATGATATCAAAATACTAAAAGATATTTCCATATGTGATTTCAAGTAGTAAACTATGTTGGAAGAATAAGTGAATGATGTTAATATACAATAGTAAAATAATAAAACAAAATTATTTTGCAGGATTATAATTTGTAATGGAGGGTCGATCATCATGTAAAGTGTAAACATTGAACTTGTAATAAAATAACCAAGCAAAATTATTACGCCCAATTTACCAATGTCTATAAAATCACGCATTAAAGTATGAGTATTTTTATGTTTTTTATATCATGTCAATTTGAACTATTATAAGAAGTTCATATCTGCTAGAATTTATATTTGTCATCATAATTGTTATTTGTAGATAAATGATAGATATTCTAAGTTTATTATTTTTGATCTGTTATGTTGAAAAAATCAAATGTGTATCGTTGTAGCACTTTTATGATCAAATATATCAATCAATTCTTAATACTTTTTAGTATATTCATAGATAAAAGGTAACTGGGATTGAATATTCATATTAAATAGATGACAAAGTGAAATGAGTGTGTGTCACGGATAACGTAGAGTCCCATAAAAAATCGAACGATAACACCCCTTTATCGGCTGACTAATACAACTGGTCCATTGTAGATATATGCTCTTATGTTAAACTATGTTGGATGAAATGGTTGAGATTAACTGTGATAGTATTAGGTGAATGAACGACTCAGTCGTGAAGTATATATATGTTTTTCACTTGTATTTTGGGAAGGTTTTTAATGTTAATTTAGCAAGGAAACCCTCACTAAGTCGAATTACAGAGGTTATACAAAGATCGATTCAAATAAAGTATCTGACTTATAAAATGTATGCATAAGGTATTTGAATTGTCATCGTGGCATGCGGTTTATTTCCTAAATAATTATTGAATTTCAAGAAATGTAACAGTTCATCCACATCGGTCCTACATTCTAGCACACGGGGAGCATATTATCAATACTAGATCGCTCGTAATTTTAGGAAAAAATATTGCACAAGAGGACAAAAATCATCAAAACAAGTCATCAGAATATAGTATAAGTGTTTATGGTAAAGCGGGTTTTGTTTATGTAGTAAGAAAAATGTAAACACGAAAAACAGAAAAAAGTAAAAACAATTCACAAAATAGGATGAATATTTAAAAGGATCCTAAATATTAAAATATTTATGAGTTATTATTTTTCTTCTAAAATATGATTATTTTATTACTCGTAGCATAGGTGGAAGGGTGAATATTTATTACTCCAAACTATAACAATGTACAAAAGATTCGCTTAATCTTAATGGCGAAGTGACCGTGTGTTTGGTCTGAAAAACCGACCTAATTGTCTCTGATAAGTATTTAAACATAAAATATGTTAGGAATATAAATATTCATATGAAGACTCGGTCACCCCGAGTGTCTAGTAGCATTAAGTAGCTCGTAGGATTATTAATATTATTAGTAATAGTTTAGTTATTATAGAATTCGTGGAGTGGGTCATGTCTTTACCCACTGTCAGCTCACTCCACAGCCCGCACGGGGCGACTTATGTATGCCTATATAAAGCCCTTCCCACACAAGGGAAGGGTTGGACCTTTCACTACATTTTAATCTAATCATTCACTTTCTCTCTCAAGGTTCCCAGCTATCTCTTTCTCTCTCTAGAATTCCTACAATCTCCCGCGACTTGGCATGAAGAGTCTGACTCCAGAAACCCTCAAGTGTCTTCAAGAAGAAAACGAGGAGTAAGGGATTTGCTTCACATATCCTTGTATATATCTTAAACCCAAAAAGAAAATAGAAAATTATAAAACCTATAAAAACCATAAAAATCAGAAAATCACAAAAATACCAAAAATAGTTCTTCTAGGCATGTCTTCTGTTTATCGATAACATTTACTGTCCTAGAAATGTCATTCAATAATGACACGGGTCTTTAAATGAAGCTCGAGCAGAAGTTAAACTAACCGGTTAAAACATTTCATTTCGGCTTGCAGTTACTTCAGACTGCAACCCGTGCTTTATTATAGGGAAAGCATGTCGCCAAAAAGACGGTTGTTCCTCCAACTGGGTGATGTTCACCCGGGCATGGATTACTTTATATCCATGTTTCTTCGATTTGATGCACGTTTCAGTGCGTCATTTCTCGTACAAGAAGAGAAGTATTCTTTACACCACAAACTCTTTCTTATCTATGATTCTTCAGGAGAGTTTTGGTGTTTCACAAGGTGGTAACTGGACTTAAATTTTCACAAATATTTGTCGCTCAATTCAATGACTACAGCTCTTTAAATAGAAAATGGGTCATTAATTGAGGGGGAGAGTATTTGTTCAAAATTTCTGACACCTTTTTAAACTTTGTGCAACATCAGCAGTGACACTCTCTCTTGATTTAAGGGGGAGCATAGTATGCTCAATAATTAGAATGTATTAAACCTGACCACATTTTCTCCCATAATTTCTAACTTATTTAAATCAATTGGGATCACAAATCTCAAATGGTTGAAATTTTTGATCGGGGGAGAGAATGTGATTTAAATATGAAATCTGATAAAAATGTGATGTTTTGGACTCAAGTATAGGCTCTCCCATATGTGCTAAACTCTTTCGTATATCGATGCACATATTGAGGGGGAGCGAATGATTTATGATGGCAATTGTGGAAGAACACCAAAGACCGACCACTTTATTTTATGTACTGGAGTTATAAGGATGGTAAGGTTAGGTATAAGTTCCCACGATCCCGCCAGAGCCGGAGGGATCTACCCAGGGACAATCCACTAGTTAGTGTAGAAGTCCTTAGGTATGATTAAAAAGGAGAAAAGTGTGAATAAGGGAAGAGTGCTGACTAAGATGGAGCTAGCACTGGAACAAACCCAACAAGGTTCTAGTGATGAAGTCTCGGTAAGCACTGAAGGGGTTAAAGAATGAAAAAGAAATGTAAAGATAAAGGGTGAAAAGAAAGAAGCCCTCCTTACACTTTAGGAAGAAACCGGGTCAATATATATGCTGTCAGAATCACTTAGTTGATTGCTGACACTGAAGACAAAGTATCATGGACCCAGTTATACGCTGCTCAACCCTCCCTAGCCATTCAAGGTCCCTCAAAGGGCTCTTGTTTCATTTGTCACGGAGATCAATACATGTCTATCGTCTCTCTCACTCCGAGTTAGATGATATTGAAAAGGTGGCAATCCTCTCCAGCCTCCGATCACTAAATCAAAACCGCACTATGAGTCTAGAGCCAAAGAGATCATCCATAAATCTCATTATGACACACTTCCAATATGCTTGCTGTTTCATACACCGTGAAAAGTAAGAAAATATATATTAAGAGTCCTACGCATTATCCTTGTGGTATTGCCAGAACATCCGAGTGATACGTAAAGTATTCACAATGAAGATGGAAATCCTTCTAGAGCCAACATCAAACAAGCTCTTGGTGGGTGACATGTGAGATCCTTCATGGATCAAACTTGTGACAACTGGAAAGAAACGATGGGGCGATTCACTATTGAATCAATCTTGTTCCAGGAGATGAATTGACGGTCTCATTAATCAGTAAATTTAATTCACTGATTCACTCTACCGTGTTGTCTGCTTTGAGACGTTCCGGTATGAGAACATGCTTGTATGACGATTCCAATGATTAATTCGTTGAATGAGTCTTTACAACAAGCTGGAAATTCCTGTCAAGAAGAATCTTCTTTAAAGGGGATTCTACCTGATCACAGGTCGGTCCTCACGGAACCAAAGGTTAATCCAACCACACTGAAAGAATGACAAAGCCATATTCGTTCTCCAACTTTATTGCTAACTGTTTTATTTTAGATTCACATAAAGATGGTGACGGTGGTTCCTGATTCCAGTAGAGACGCGTCAATACACACTCCATGCTCACACTTACAAATCATTATCAAAGTCATCATGATAGATGAAAGACCTACAACACAGCTTCCGCAACTCTGTTGATAGTTATCATGATCCATAAAAGTGTGAGCATGCAGTCCCAAGGTCACATCAAATCACATGGAGGAAATAATACTACAACGGATGAGCTTGGAGATTTACGGTGGCTGATGATCTCAAAAATGCTCAAAGATCACAACTTCATATGGAGACGATACTGCAACAAGATGACCTGATGAACTATGTTGGATGATATCCTCAAAGAATCCTCAAAGATCATCCAAGACAAAAGATCAGTCATCAAAGTTCGCTGCTAAATGCACAAAGATTAATGACGATGAAGAATCAAAGACTACGAGCTAGGAAGTCAAATTCATGTAATAGAATGCTAGAATTCAAAATGTAATTTCCGGGGTGACCTCCCTTAGGGGGAGATTGTTAGGAATATAAATATTCATATGAAGACTCGGTTACCCCGAGTGTCTAGTAGCATTAAGTAGCTCGTAGGATTATTGATGCGTGGTTTTGCGACCTTACAATAGGTTTTACCTCTCGAGGGATCTCAAGAGGCTTGCAATCCCCACCAGGCAGTGTACCTGACCGATGTAGTATAGTGTAGTGGCAAGTACCGGGGGATTGATCGTTCTCTAGGGGAATAGTGTCGTTAGGATTGAAAAACTACTCTAGTAGGTCTAAGGGTGAGGGAAGATTCTTTTTTGTATTTTTATATTTTTTATGAAAGCAAGTAAAATCTCGGGTTTGAAGGAGTGGGCGGAATTAGTTGCTAGTCAACTAACCCAAATAACTACAAATGCAAATAAAATAAAATGACTGAAAATAAAAAGGTTGTGGAACTTATATGGAGAGAAATGTGTTTACTTAGATTTCCTTACTCCCTAACTATCTTTTACCGGTTGATTAGTGTGTATTAATTGCGTGGATGACGGGTGTATTCCTTAATACCAATCGTGGGGTGGCGTACGTACTTCCCCAACTCTACAAGCTCCTACTTCACTCCTATGTCGAGCCGGCTAAGAAGCTCCTAACATGGGATCACTAGAATTCGCTCATGCATTAAATACAACCATAATAACCTTACTACGCATTGGTTCATGTTTCTTAAGACGTTCAAGCAAGTTACCGTATAGGAGGTTAGCCAGTTTTCTTAAGCCTAACATCGATAAACAATCATCCAATACAATTAATAACACACCAACAACCAATAATCAAAAGTTATGTTTCATTAGATCTAAGCAAACACAAGATAAATCTAGCCTAGCATGTTAAATAAAAGACAAGAACAAGATATAATCAAACAACACATAGACATATTGAATGATTAATTGATTACTTATCTTCAATTGAACATGGGAGATCCAAGGGTATAAAACCCTTAAAAATGGCAGAAAAATCGTCTTAGGGTTTCTCCTCACAAAGTTGCACACTAATGACTAAAAATTATGAAAATATATATAGGAAAACAGATCTGACGGCGTCACGTTATAGAGCGTGACGCCGTCACCTCGCCGCGGTTAGGGTTTCTTGATGGCCTTCTTGACGCCGTCCCCTTTTAATCCTCCAAAATCCTCTCTGGCGCGTCAGGGGTTGACGGCGTCACAATGGTGCTTGACGCCGTCACAGGTACTTTTCCAGCAGATTTTTGAGACTTTGTCGTTTTCTTCACTTTTATGCTCCAAAAACGTCCAAAATGCTTCCTTTTCCAGATTTCTTCTCCAAAGTACCTAAAATGACAAAAGGAACGATTTAGGGCAATATTTGATCAAATAAATACGATTTAGGGCTTAAATGACCCCCTAAAAGCGGTACACTTTTCGCCTCATCAAATACCCTTACACTTGAGATTTGCTTGTCCTCAAGCAAATGCGCTTTTATTCTAATCAAAATACAAGTTAAGGGTCATTTAACGCTAATATAAAAGTAATTACAACAAATAGTCATTCCACTTTAATCATAATAAGCACGGAGATTACAGACTAGCACCTCACAAGTAGTGTTTAGATACTCACATCTCTCAGGTGTCATAAAAGTATATCTCATAAATGAAAATGAATAATATCTCTCACTACCTGTCATAGCAAATAGATTACCATAGGCTTGGGAAAGGATCAAAAACCTCCTCCACTAGGCGTAAGCACCTAAGATAAACTATCAAAGAGGGCTTTTAAACGGGTTATAACGTTAGGTGTAGGGATATGATAAACACGGTTTTGTTGGATAAAGGATATTTTACTGGTGGCGAGTTAAAGATCTTGATTAATTACATGTAAAATATGGCGTTGCTAAGCCAAGACTAGACTCGACTTAAGCTAATGAAAAATAACAAAAAGATAAAATAAACATAAAATGAAACGGGATGGTAGTCCGTATGTTTTTTCAACTTTATTATTATTATTTTTTTTTTGTGTGTGCATACACTCTTGCCCTACCATCCAAAATAATACATCATAGGGGGGTTGTATCCCCCTTACACTTGAACTTTTACATAACTTTACAATTAACTATTCTAATGACTCGAATTAAGATAATCGAAACACTTGGAGTACTTTTTAAAATATTTAGCACATATGGGGGTAATAATGTTGTTCTTCCCCATTATTCCATTACATTAGTACTTTACCCATGAGTCCCAATCGTCCCAAAATAATATGTACAAGGATATGACTCGACTTAGCAACCATGTAATCAATTAGATAATTAACTTGGGGTTTAAACAAATGTTGTCACAATAATGCACTAAAAATGAGTGCATACAAGGTAGGCTAAGGCGGCGATTTGGGTGTACATTTAAGTGGGGTGTAAACAAATTCTTACTTTAAGTAAAATGCTTAAAGTTAGAAACGAAAAGATAGGCTCTGAGGGGTGTACTAGGGTATCGTGTACTAAAAATGAGTACAACGCAAAGGGTGTGGGAGAATTACTTGACCAATGTAGCCAATGTAATTATAACAAAAACACAGGTGTAAAACAATTGGTTAATCCTAATGCCTCTTATCATGTAGTAAATCTAACTACACGAATGTAGTCTCACTTGTGGCCTCGGAATGGTCCTAACGCAAGTTCTAGAATCTAAGTGCTACCGGTACACACATCATAGCATAAATGCTTTTCCTACCAATTCTAGGGGCGAACCTCACATATTTGGGGGTGGAAATTTTTTTTAGTGGTACGGTTTTGTGCTAGTCATATAACTCCTATCCGTGAGACGCTCATTAAGACCAAAGTTTCACTCCTATACGTTGTAAAAAAATTTAAATTTGGCACTAAAATTGCCTTAACAGGTATTTCTCTCAGTTTTATTACACATCTACTATTAAACAAACAAAAAATCAAGCGTAATAGCATTCTCTAAGGTATCGTACTTTACCTCCCCTTACACTTAAGATGAACATTGTCCCCAATGTTCAAATAACAAGATGTAAAAGTAAATAAGGTAAAAGAATGAAATCAAATACTCCCCTGATTCGCTCGGTGGATAAAGAGGTAACATGGTTAGATCTTCTTCCAAGGTAATGTGGAAGCTTCAAGACTAAAGCATCACCAAAAGCTAGATTCCACATACATCTCCTTGTCCAAAATAACCTGTTAATCCTGAGAAAACAAATAAGAAAACCTGCATAACATCGGCGGGATAAATCTGTATAAGGATATAATGCTTGTGGAATGATTATTTTGCAGATTCCTGGAGTTTATAAGTTAGAGATTTAATAAAGCATTTTATGATTCCAGAAGAAAAACAAAACTTTCAAAAATTTCAGAAAATTAAAACCTGACGCCGTCAGGTTGTAGGGCCTGACGCCGTCAGAAATGATCTGATAGAATTCTCATGTTAAGTTTCCGGAAAATTTCTGGAAAAACCTATACCTTACTTCCTGGAAATCCTGCAAAATATCATTATGACTCGATACAAGCATTTGACTCAAACAAATACTAATATGTATGTTAATTTAATATTGTTATGATTCATGTTCATTTGTTCTAATAAACCGATTTGGATTTCCCTTACACTTATCTTTCGCAAAATACCTTTATATGTAGTTAAGACGAAGTTAAAAACAAGATAAAGCATTTTCACAATTTAGTTTCGAACATGAATCAATAATAATAAAAATTAAACATACATACGGAAGCAAATAAAATCAAATAAACAAATAAATAAACACACAAAGCAAATAAAGCTTGGGTTGCCTCCCAAGAAGCGCTTGTTTTTGTTCGAGTCACGAGCCTGACTCTACCCTTATTTAACGGATAAAGGAGAGGTTTTTCCTACACTTAGGATTAAGTGCGGGTGATAGTAGCGATACACACCATCTTGGTGGAAGTATGCCACGTGAGGAAAGAGTGGTGGATGAATTATATGCTCAAAGATGTGGGATCCAATCATCATAACCTTACTTAGTTCAATTGGGCTAATGGGCGGATTAAGATTTTTTCCTAGAAAGGGATCATCTTCTATCAACTTCGAGAGATTCCTAGTTAAGAATTCACTTTGACCTAATAAACCCGGTTTAAACCCATAATGTTTCTTATGATCAACCATAAATGGGTGATGTAAGTATGTAAGGTCATGGTTCACTCCTATATTGGCTTCCTCTCTACAAGGCTTAGAGTCTACTACCTTTATCGTAAAACTACCCGGACTATATGGTTTGATGGGTGGATCGGGACCTATTTTAATTCCTAACTTTTCATCCAAGGATGGAAAATTGGGTAAGGGTCTCGGTTGAGGCTCCGGTTCATCAAAACTAGGAACTTCCATAGAACTAAAAGAAAGGTTGTGACTACAAGTATTCAAACCTATTTCTTCTAGTTGTGTTTGGTCCAAGGGCTCTACCTCTATTGGGGTTCCTATAGTCTCTTCTACTTTTTCCGGGTAAGTTACGGGCGGTGTGTTAACCTCAAATGATGGTAGGATTTGTGGGGTATTTAGTGGTCTTGCATTTCTAACCTCATTCTCCATAGTATCTAAATCACCTATATGTTCATCATGTGTTTTGGTAGGATCTAACCCAAACACATTCCTAAGTATCTCAAATCCTTCTCTAGCCATTTGAAATTCTAAGTCCGATTCATAGTAATATTCAACTTGATTACTATGTTCCAATTGCCTAAAGGATTCCTCATGCGTGTCATATGTTTTGGTGAAATCTATCCCACTCATGCAACTAGGTAGTTCAACACTAACCATCTCACAATCTTGGTCCAATTCAAGGTTCATGTTCTTAAAAACTAGGTCTTCTTGCTCATGGTACCTATAGTCGGATAAATCCTCCTCATTTGTTTCCTCAAGTTGTGATGTATATAAACCCATCAATTCATTCAACTTATAGTTCACGGTTAGGAAGCTTTCCTCAAATTTTTTCCAAAGAGTTTCACTAAAAGGAGTTGATCCTAACAATGATTGTTTAATAGAAGCCGCACATGCACATAATTCATCAAACCTATCAAACTTTACACCCGTCTCCTCTTGTATATATCTAAGATCACTTAAAAAATCATTGGAACAACAGGAAGCAAATCTATCCGTGTAAAGTAATTGTTCCTCTATTGTTAATGATCTAAATGGAATTTCATCCGCCATGGTGACAAATGAAAAATGGTTTTACAAACAAAGGGCACAAAGAAAAAGATAGACTAAAGAAAACCTAGAAAAATAAAATAAAAATCTCACTAGAAAGGAATCTAGTGAGTAGACCTGATAAAATAAAAATTCAACCTAAACAATAACTATTCCCCGGCAGCGGCGCCAAAAACTTGATGCGTGGTTTTGCGACCTTACAACAGGTTTTACCTCTCGAGGGATCTCAAGAGGCTTGCAATCCCCACCAGGCAGTGTACCTGACCGATGTAGTATAGTGTAGTGGCAAGTACCGGGGGATTGATCGTTCTCTAGGGGAATAGTGTCGTTAGGATTGAAAAACTACTCTAGTAGGTCTAAGGGTGAGGGAAGATTCTTTTTTGTATTTTTATATTTTTTATGAAAGCAAGTAAAATCTCGGGTTTGAAGGAGTGGGCGGAATTAGTTGCTAGTCAACTAACCCATATAACTACAAATGCAAATAAAATAAAATGACTGAAAATAAAAAAGGTTGTGGAACTTATATGGAGAGAAATGTGTTTACTTAGATTTCCTTACTCCCTAACTATCTTTTACCGGTTGATTAGTGTGTATTAATTGCGTGGATGACGGGTGTATTCCTTAATACCAATCGTGGGGTGGCGTACGTACTTCCCCAACTCTACAAGCTCCTACTTCACTCCTATGTCGAGACCGGCTAAGAAGCTCCTAACATGGGATCACTAGAATTCGCTCATGCATTAAATACAACCATAATAACCTTACTACGCATTGGTTCATGTTTCTTAAGACGTTCAAGCAAGTTACCGTATAGGAGGTTAGCCAGTTTTCTTAAGCCTAACATCGATAAACAATCATCCAATACAATTAATAACACACCAACAACCAATAATCAATAGTTAGGTTTCATTAGATCTAAGCAAACACAAGATAAATCTAGCCTAGCATGTTAAATAAAAGACAAGAACAAGATATAATCAAACAACACATAGACATATTGAATGATTAATTGATTACTTATCTTCAATTGAACATGGGAGATCCAAGGGTATAAAACCCTTAAAAATGGCAGAAAAATCGTCTTAGGGTTTCTCCTCACAAAGTTGCACACTAATGACTAAAAATTATGAAAATATATATAGGAAAACAGATCTGACAGCGTCACGTTATAGAGCGTGACGCCGTCACCTCGCCGCGTTTAGGGTTTCTTGATGGCCTTCTTGACGCCGTCCCCTTTTAATCCTCCAAATTCCTCTCTGGCGCGTCAGGGGTTGACGGCGTCACAATGGTGCTTGACGCCGTCACAGGTACTTTTCCAGCAGATTTTTGAGACTTTGTCGTTTTCTTCACTTTTATGCTCCAAAAAGTCCAAAATGCTTCCTTTTCTAGATTTCTTCTCCAAAGTACCTAAAATGACAAAAGGAATGATTTAGGGCAATATTTGATCAAATAAATACGATTTAGGGCTTAAATGACCCCCTAAAAGCGGTACACTTTTCGCCTCATCATTAAGTAGCTCGTAGGATTATTAGTATTATTAGTAATAGTTTAGTTATTATAGAGTTCGTGGAGTGGGTCGGGTCTTTACCCACTGTCAGCTCACTCCACAGCCCACACGGGGCGACTTATGTATGCCTATATAAAGCCCTTCCCACACAAGGGAAGGGTTGGACCTTTCACTACATTTTAATCTAATCCTTCACTTTCTCTCTCAAGGTTCCCAACTATCTCTTTCTCTCTCTAGAATTCCTACAATATTCGGCCAAACTTAAATCCATATGTGTGATATATGATTGTGAACATGTTACAAAATAGCCTAATACACCTTCTGAAATCAGTGAGCATAAAGTCTTTGATAACGATCAGAGAGAATGTCACTTCATAACTATCAATGTGAACCTGATAGTTATCAGAAGTGAGATACTCCCTGATAAGTTATCAGAGAACATGTATCTCTGATTATTATTCAGAAAGTGATACTCACTGATAAAGAAATTAGTGAGTGTTGTATAAAGCTTAAACATCTGTATGGATTCAGGGACGTCAAAGACCAACTGAAGAAAACATCTCACAAACTGATGCGGTGTCAAGGAGTGATTTACAAGGAGCTAAAAGCAACACCAGGGTCAATAGGATATTGGGATCTGACAAATGTCTCTATGACTCTGAAGACTTGATTATGTATTACAACCTCAACCTCTGAATGCATGGGCGGGAAACTTCTTTAGGATAAGTTCAAGTACTTATCGATATACGAGAAACAGGCATTGGGACTATAAGTTGTCAAATCGGAAAAGCCGAAAGTACGCTTCAGACTAGCCTACTAGGCACGTGCCTATCTATAGCAAGTGGACAATTTACTATGCACCCACATGCAACCACTATTTCCCCTCCTATATAAACTCAAGGTTGTAACCGAGTTAAGTAGAGATTCAAACATAGAAAATAATACAAAGTATTATAGTTAGGATCATCCTCTTCTAGGAACAACAATGTAAAGCTAGCTGCCTCTTGTTGTTTGAGTTAGGAGAGAATCTGTCATCAATCGGGGTAGTTTTCTATAGGCTATCCCTTGTAAATCTTTGTGTAACACCCCCAAAATTTGGTTCAGCGGAAGACAAAACAAGTATTGGGGTGCTACGGGATTGGTACACAACACAAGCATAAGAAAATGGAAATACATTTATCTGTTTTAAAGAAAACATTCAAAGTCAACATTTAAGTTTACATTTGTTCAAAAGTGTGGAAGTAAGCCCAAAAGAAAAACATAAAGATAGGTCCCAATATGGTTATCAGAGTCTAAATTGATCCATAAACCATGCCGCTTGCCAAGCCTCCAACACATAAGCATTCAACAACAGATTCATCAATTACCTGAGAAAAACATGCTAAAAGGTCAGCTAACGCTGGTGAGTTCATAGGTTTAATCATAAGGCATTAATCATTGGACCAAATCACATAAATTTTCTATGCTGGACTAAGTCACAAAACTAACACATCATACCGCCAAGTAGTAATAACCCGCATAGGTGCAGCACATACAATAATAATCTCGCATAGGTGCAGCACATACAATAATAATCCCGCATAGGTGCAGCACATACAATAATAATCTCGCATAGGTGCAGCTCATATAACAAATCACCTTAGCCAGCTAACATAGCAATCATAGCAAAATCATAAAATAACATTTGGTCCATTCAAAACAGTTTTGCATGTTTTCTCACCCCAAGTTTCAATAAAACATCATTAAGAGTAAAAGTGGGGCTATGAAACTCACCTTAATCTCAGCAACGCAAAATACAACAAACTCAAGGGTAGAATAGCACAACTGACTTAGCAAAGCCTAATAATATAAGGACTTATCTCAAAACACATCTCATAAAAGTAATTGAATGCACAAGAGTTTTCAAAAGTTAACCATTTTCATTCCCAAAAATAAATCATTTCCTTTTCCAAAAATAAACCATTTCCATTTCCAAAAATAATCTCGTTTTAACCTTTTTAAAAGAGTTTGGTATCATCATTTGTGTAACGGTAGGAAGACACGGACTCAAGAGTACACACGCCAAAAAGGAAACAAAACAACGGAATCGCCGCGAAGAGTGTTGACGAGAACTCGAGTCAAGAAGAGATGACGAAGAGAAGTCAAAGAGATAATGAGAAAAAGGAAAACAAACATATTAATTAAGGTGAGTCGATTGGTAGGCGTCAGTATTTACCCATAATCCCAAATATTCTTTTAAAACACGCTCGTTTTAAATCGGAGCAAGTTTGGACTTATAAATTTTAATAATAAAAGAATTTTTGAAAATAAAGTTTAAGTATAGAAATTTCACAAAATTTTGCCATAACCCGGTCGTTTATTGATTATTTCCAAGTCAAAAGACTTTATTGTAAATCGATTTCCCAAATAATTAGATAACGAGTGTTTCTAAATATTATTGTCCGTTAGACATTATTTTCATATTGTTTGTCCGATGCGAATCAAATACATTAAATTCATTTTGAGTCTAATGTACAATATTTGTTTCGAGTCCAATAAGTCTAAAAAGTCCAATAAAAGTCCAAGTCAAAGTACATATTCCACGTCCGGTGTTGCAAAAATCCCAATAGTAACCCGATTACCAATCAAACATCAAGTCAAGTTAACCAACACCCACAAATAATCAAGTTCAAATAAATCTCAAATAGTCAATCTCGTTATTGTGTCTTGAAAAGTCCAACAACGCTAGTGTGTCTTGTTTTATCAAAAAGTAAATACACATTTATCTTATTAAATTTCTTTGTTGTAAATAGATTTAATAACAATTACTCTTTACTAATTTAACTAAAAAAAAAAAAAAAAAAAAAAAAAAAATTTAACTAAATCATTTCCTTTCTTTTTCTTTTGTCCCAATTGAGTTAAACATTTAACATTTACACGAGTTGTTTTCACTTTTCGAGTCATGGTCCAATCAATACGACCTTCGGGTCAAAACAATATCGAGAACCAAAATAATCCCCAAACAACCCAACATTCCCTCAGTTTCTAGTCACGAGTCAACCAAAGTCAACACGTCAATTAGTCCCACAAGTCCAAATCAACTACGCTATAATCTCATAATATCGGCAAACCAATGTCGCACCAAGACCATGGGGTCTCAGCTAACGCTTGACGCGGCCAAACATCACAATCCAAATCCAAACAATAAATCCAAATCACCACTGAGACCTTATGGTCTCGGCTCCAATTTGTACCCAACTAAAAAATGATCCGTGACACAATAAATCAAACGAACCAAGTATAACATCAATCAAATCCTGATCTGAACCCAACTTCTTTACCCGGTTACAATTTAAACGGATTTTGTCCCGTTACAAATCCAAATAGCCAAACAGAACAAAAATACTATCAAACCCCAAATCTGAGCTAAACCATTCGGACCACAAGAAATCACATAGGATCCCAAAATAACAAAACAAGAATCAAAATAAGCTTGAATAAAATAAAATAAGCCGCAAGAGTAATGATGACATCAAATAATCCTTACTTTTTAGTTTCAATTTCCCCCTAATATGCTCACTATTTGTATCGTTTATATGGATATTTACTTTGATTTCTTTATATTTCATTTCCAGGTTATAAGTGAGCATAGGAGCAAAAGAGACGTGGATTTGGAAAAGCACTTACAAGATTATACACTTTAGTATGCTGAAGAAGTTATGGCGTAACTTTTCTTTCCACTGATGCGTGGTTTTGCAACCTTACAACAGGTTTTACCTCTCGAGGGATCTCAAGAGGCTTACAACCCCACCAGGCAGTGTACCTGACCGATGTAGTATAGTGTAGTGGTAAGTACGGGGGATTGATCGTTCTCCACAGGGAATAGTGTTCGTTAGGTATGAAAGACTACTCTAATAGGTCTAAGGGTTGAAGAAGATTCTTTTTTGTATTTTTTATAATTTTATGAAAGCAAGTAAAATCTCGGGTTTGAAAGAGTGGGCGGAATTAGTTGCTAGTCAACTAACCCAAATTACTACGAATGCAAATAAAATAAATAACTGAAAATAAAATGTTGGTGAAAACTTAAGTGTAGAGAAATGTGTTCACTTAGATTTCCTTACTCCCTAACTATCTTTTACCGGTTGATTAGTGTGTATTAGTTGCGTGGATGACGGGTGTATTCCTTAATACCAATCGTGGGGTGGCGTACGTACTTCCCCAACTCTACAAGCTCCTACTTCACTCCTATGTCGAGCCGGCTAGGAAGCTCCTAACATGGGATCACTAGAATTCGCTTGTGCATTAAATACAACCATAAAAACCTTTAGTACGCATTTGGTTCATGTTTCTTAAAACGTTCAAGCAAGTTACCGAATAGGAAGTTAGCCAGTTTTCTTAAGCCTAACATAGATAAACAATCATCCAATACAACTAATAACACACTAATAACCAATAATCAATAGCTAGGTTTCATTAGATCTAAGCAAACACAAGATAAATCTAGCCTAACATGTTAAACAAAAGACAAGAACAAGATAGAATCAAACAACACATAGACATATTGAATGATTAATTGATAACTTATCTTTCAATGTAACATGGAAGATCTCAAGGCAAAAAGCCTTGAAAAAGATGCTAAAATCGTCTTAGGGTTTTCTCCCAAAAATTCCACACTAAGCTCTCTCTAATGACAAAAAATTAGAAAACTATATATAGACTTTTGGATCTGACGGCGTCACGTTATGGAGTGTGACGCCGTCACCTCGCCGCTTTTAGGGTTCCCGGATGACCTTCTTGACGCCGTCCCTCTTTAGCTCTCCAAAATCCGTTCTGGCTTATCAAGGCTTGACGCCGTCAGACCTTGAACGTGACGCCGTCCCTCTTTGAATTAAGCCGTGACGCCCTTGATCAGGTTAAAGCGTGACGCCGTCAGAATTTACATGCAATTTTCACTGGCTTATCATGAGTAAATTTCACATCCACCTTTTCTTGCCAAGCCATGACACCGTCCAGAGTAAAATCTGACGCCGTCAAAGGTAACTTTTAGCCGATTTTTGAGACTTTGTCGTTTTCTTCACTTTAATGCTCCAAAAACGTCTAAAATGCCTCCTTTTCAAGATTTCTCCTCAAAAGTACCTAAAATGACAAAAGGAACGATTTAGGGCAATATTTGATCAAATAAATACGATTTAGGGCTTAAATGACCCCTTAAAAGCGGTACACTTTTCGCTTCATCAAATACCCTTACACTTGAGATTTGCTTGTCCTCAAGCAAATGCGCTTTTATTCTAATCAAAATATAGGTTAGGGGACATTTAATGCAAACATAAAAGTAATTACAACAAATAATCGTTCCACTTCAATCATAATAAGCACGGAGATTATAAACTAGCACCTCACAAGTAGTGTTTAGATACTCACATCTCTCAAGTGTCATCAAAATAAATCTCATAAATGAAAACGGATAATATCTCTCACTACCTGTCATAGCAAATAGATTACCATAGGCTTGGGAAAGGATCGAAAACCTCCTCCACTAGGCGTAAGCACCTAAGATAAACTATCAAAGAGGGCTTTTAAATGGGTTATAACGTTAGGTGTAGGGAAAAGGAAAACACGGTTTTGTTGGATAAAGGATATTTTACTGGTGGCGAGTTAAAGATCTTGATCAATTACATGTACTATACAATGTTGCTAAGCCAAGACTCGACTCCATCTTAAGCTAGAAACAAAATAACAAAAATATAAAAATAAACATAAAATGAAACGGGATGGTAGTCCGTATGGTTTTTTTTTTCTATTTTTCTTTTTCTCATTTTTTTGTATTTTTCTTGATTTTTTCGATTTTTTTTTTTTTTTTTTTTTTTTTTTTTTTTTTTTTTTTTTTTGCATACACTCTTGCCCTACCATCCAAAATAATACATCATAGGGGCGTTGCATTCCCCTTACACTTGAACTTTTACATAACTTTACAATTAACTATTCTAATGACTCGAATTAAGATAATTGAAAAACTTGGGGTACTTTTAAAATATTTAGCACATATGGGGGTAATAAATGATGTTCTTCCCCATTACTCCATTACACTAGTACTTTACCCATGAGTCCCAATCGTCCCAAAACAATATGTACAAGGATATGACTCGACTTAGCAACCATGTAATCAATTAGATAATTAACTTGGGTTTAAACAAATGTTGTAACAATAATGCACTAAAAACGAGTGCATACAAGGTAGGCTAAGGCGATTTGGGTGTACATTTAAGTGGGGTGTAACAAATTCTTCCTTTAAGTAAAATGCTTAAAGGTCGAAACGAAAAGATAGGCTCTGAGGGGTGTACTAGGGGTATCGTGTACTAAAAATGAGTACAACGCAAAGGGTGTGGGAGAATTACTTGACTAATGTAGCCAAAGTAATTATAACAAAAACACAGGTGTAAAACAATGGGTTAATCCTAATGCCTCTTATCATGTAGTAAATCTAACTACACGAATGTAGTCTCACTTGTGGCCTTGGAATGGTCCTAACGCAAGTTCTAGAATCTAAGTGCTACCGGTACACACATCATAGCAAAATGCTTTTCCTACCAATTCTAGGGGCGAACCTCACATATTTGGGGGTGGAAAATTTTTTAGTGGTACGGTTTTTGTGCTAGTCATATAACTCCTATCCGTGAGACGCTCATTAAGATCAAAGTTTCACTCCTATATGTTGTAAAAAAATTTAAATTTGGCACTAAAATTACCTTAACAAGTATTTCTCTCAGTTTTATTACACATCTACTATTAAACAAACAAAAATCAAGCGCAATTGCATTCTCTAAAATCGTACTTTTACCCTCCCCTTACACTTAAGATGAACATTGTCCCCAATGTTCAAATAACAAGATGTAAAAGCATAAAGTAAAAGAATGAAATCAAATACTCCCCTGATTCGCTCGGTGGATAATGAAGTAACACGGTTAAATCTTCTTCCAAAGTAATGTTGAAGCTCCATGACTAATGCATCGCCATAAGCTTGATTCAAAACAT
Organism: Artemisia tridentata subsp. tridentata; assembly: GCA_021014915.2. NCBI lineage: Eukaryota > Viridiplantae > Streptophyta > Magnoliopsida > Asterales > Asteraceae > Artemisia > Artemisia tridentata. The sequence goes on from CP139505.1 coordinate 381,155,752, forward strand.
TTCCTTGTCCAAAATAACCTGTTAAACCTGAGAAAACAAACACGAAAACCTGCATAACATCGGCGGGATAAAATCTATATATAAGGATATAATGCTTGTGGAATGATAACTTTGCAGATTCCTGGAGATTATAAGTTAGAGATTTAATAAAAACTTTTTATGAAAACAAAACTTTCAAAAATTTCTGAAAATTAAATCTGACGCCGTCAGGTTGTAAATCCTGACGCCGTCAGAAATGACCTGACAAAAATTCTCATTTTAAGTTTCCGGAAAATTTCTGGAAAAACCTTTACCTTACTTCCTGGAAATCCTGCAAAACATCATTATGACTCGATACAAGCATTTGACTCAAACAAATACTAATATGTATGTTAATTTAATATTATTACGATTCATGTTCATTTGTGTTCTAATAAACCGATTTAGATTTCCCTTACACTTATCTTTTGCAAAATACCTTTATATGTAGTTAAGACGAAGTTAAAAACAAAATAAAGCATTTTCACAAATTAATTTTGAACATGAATCAATAATAATAAAAATTAAACACACATACGGAAACAAATAAAAACAAACAAACAAACAAATAAACACACAAAGCAAATAAAGCTTGGGTTGCCTCCCAAGAAGCGCTTTTCTTTATTAACGAGTCTTGTAGCTAGACTCAAAGTCACGTACATTACGTCACTTCTTCATCAAAAGTTATATCATCCTCATTGATCATCTCATTACCATTCTCTTGATAATGCTTGACTCGTTGTATATTTACAGTGAATTCTCTATCTTCGTCGTCAATCAACACAACGGCTCCGGTTTTAGAGGAGCTCCTTACGGTAAAGGGTCCATACCATCTAGATTTAAGTTTTCCAGGAAATAGTCTTAAGCGAGAATTATATAATAAGACCTTGTCTCCTTCTGAAAACTCCTTTGGTCTCTTAATCCGTTGGTCATGCCATCTTTTTGCCCTTTCTTTGTATGTAATGGAAGATTCATAAGCCTCTAATCTCAATTCATCGAGCTCTTGGAGCTGTAAGAATCTATTTGTTCCCGCGACCGTATAATCCAAATTACAAGCCTTAAGTGCCCAATATGCCTTGTGTTCCACTTCTACTGGAAGGTGGCATGCCTTGCCATATACCATACGGAACGGGGTTGTCCCGATTGGCGTCTTATAAGCGGTTCGAAATGCCCACAAAGCTTCATCGAGCTTAAAAGACCAATCTTTTCGGTTTTGATTAACCGTTTTCTCCAATATTCTCTTTATGGCTCTATTAGTGTTTTCGACTTGACCGTTGGTTTGAGGATGGTAAGCGGTGGAGAATCGGTGAGAGACTCCATATCTTTTCATAACTTTCTCCATTTTCGAATTGCAAAAATGGGTTCCCCTGTCACTAATAAGAGCCTTCGAAATTCCGAACCTAGCGAACAATTTTTTTAAGAAATGAATTACTACCCTAGCATCGTTAGTCCTAAGGGCTTGTGCTTCCACCCATTTCGAAACATAATCGATGGCCACTAAGATGTATTCATTCCCACCTGAAGATGGGAAGGGTCCCATGAAATCAATTCCCCAAACATCGAAAACCTCACAAACTTGTATATAATTCTGTGGGGCTTCATCCCTCCTAGAGATATTCCCAGCTCTTTGACATGCGTCACAGGTTTGTATCATTCCCTTCACATCACGAAATATTGTAGGCCAATAGAATCCTGCGTCGAAGACCTTTCGTGCAGTAGTGTTCATTCCGTGATGTCCTCCCGATGGACCGGCATGACACTCTTTCATAATTCTGACAGCCTCTCTTTCCGAAACACAACGCCTGATTACCTGATCCGGACATCTTCGGAATAAGAAGGGTTCATCCCAAAAGTAGTACTTTAATTGATTAAAGAACCTCTTTTTTTCATGCCTGCTCATATGCTCAGGAATGACTCTACTCGCCAGGTAGTTAGCATAATCCGCATACCAAGGTTCAGAATCATTTATTGACATGAGCTGCTCTTCAGGAAATGTTTCCCGGATCTCACTCTTGTCAGATTCAGCGAGGCTGGGGTTTTCGAGACGAGAGAGATGATCAGCCGCAAGATTCTCTGCTCCTTTCTTATCATGAATTTCAACATCGAACTCTTGCAATAGTAGGATCCAATGAAGTAACCGTGGTTTAGCATCCTGTTTAGCGAAAAGATATCGAATGGCTGAATGATCCGTAAAAACAACCATTTTAGAAAGGACCAGATACTGGCGAAATTTATCAAAAGCGAATACCACAGCTAGTAATTCCTTTTCAGTGGTAGTGTAGTTTTCTTGAGCAGGATTCATGGTTTTGCTAGCGTAGTATATTGGCTGAAAGTGTTTGTTAAGCCTTTGGCCTAATACTGCTCCAACAGCATAATCACTAGCATCGCACATGATTTCAAAGGGTAACTCCCAGTTAGGGGTAACCATAATTGGAGCTTGGGTAAGTTCCTGCTTCAATAGATCGAATGCGTCCTTGCACTCTTGAGAGAAGTCGAACGGGGCATCCTTCATGAGCAACTGAGTCATTGGTTTAGCTACCTTTGAGAAATCTTTAATGAATCTCCTATAGAAGCCAGCATGACCTAAAAAGCTACGGATTGCTTTGACAGTCGTCGGATAGGGAAGTTTGGATATAGCTTCAATTTTTGCCCGATCTACTTCAATTCCACTTCCTGAAATTTTATGCCCTAGCACAATCCCCTCTTTTACCATAAAGTGGCATTTTTCCCAGTTTAGAACCAAGTTGGTCTCCTCACAACATTTGAGCATTTTCTCAAGGTTAGCAAGACAGCGATCAAAAGAGTTTCCAAAGACTGAAAAATCATCCATGAAGACCTCCATGCTGTCTTCCATTAACTCATGGAAGATTGCCGTCATGCAGCGCTGGAAAGTGGCGGGGGCGTTACATAGTCCAAAGGGCATTCGCTTGTAGGCGAAGGTGCCATAAGGGCATGTAAACGTAGTCTTTTCTTGGTCCTCAGGAGCGATAGGGATTTGGAAATACCCTGAGAACCCATCTAGGAAGCAGTAGTACTCATGCCCTGCTAGCCTTTCCAACATTTGGTCGATAAATGGGAGAGGGAAATGATCCTTTCGGGTTGCATCATTTAACTTCCTATAATCAATGCATACACGCCATCCAGTCACCGTTCGTTGAGGCACTAACTCATCCTTATCGTTCTTCACCACCGTCATTCCTCCCTTTTTTGGTACAACCTGTACAGGACTTACCCATGGACTGTCCGAAATCGGGTAAATTAGCCCTGCATCTAGGAGCTTAATGACTTCCTTCTTTACGACTTCCTTTATGTTGGGATTTACTCGCCTTTGAGGTTGCACGGTGGGTTTATAATCCTCCTCCATGAGGATTTTATGCGTGCAAAAGGTAGAGTCAATCCCCTTGATATCGGCTACACTCCATGCTATAACTCCTTTATATTTTTTTAAAACTCCTAAGAGTTTATCCTTTTGTTCACTTTTCAAAGAAGAGCTTACGATCACCGGAAGTTGATCTTTTCCTTGAAGGAAGGCATATTCAAGGTTGTTCGGGAGTTCCTTGAGTTCTAACGTGGGTGGCTCGATGATGGAAGGTTTAAGTTTGTTCTCGGGTTTACGAAGCTCAAGATGTTCGATTTCTTGTCTGGGATAGAAGGAGACTGCATTCACATCCATAGTCTTCTCCTCCTCTAAGATGGGTAAGAAAGCTTCATCTCGCAACCAACCAGCTTCCACCTGTTCATCTACACAATTGTCAATCTCGTCGGATAGTTCATTGATTTCTCCGATGAAATATAACTGATTATCTGCCTCGAGAGAAAGATTCATTGTGTCTTTGATGTCGAAGGTTAAGCTATCGGCCCCCACTCGTAAGGTTAGTTTGCCGTCATGAACATCAATAACAGCACGAGCAGTTGCAAGGAATGGTCTTCCTAGAATGATGGGCACAAGATCGTCTTCTTCCATTTCTAGGATGACGAAGTCAACTGGATATTTGAACTTCCCTACCTTAACCAGCACATTCTCGCATATTCCTAAGGGGTATTTGACTGATCTATCGGCAAGTTGGATGCTCATACGGGTTGGTTTCAACCCAGAATACCCTAGCTTGAGGAACATGGAATGCGGCATAAGATTGATGCTTGCTCCTAGGTCGGCTAAAGCATTTTTGACTGAAAGAGATCCAATCGAACAGGGCAAGGTGAAACTACCTGGATCGTCCACCTTCTTTGGTAGCCCTCGTTGAGTCACCACAGAACATTCCTCTCCTAAGGTTACAAGACCCTCGAGCCCTTTTCTGTTGGTTAGCAACTTCTTGAAGTATGTACTATATTTGGGCATATGGTAACATGCATCAAGAAGGGGTATTGTGACGACCGAATTCCTCAAATATGACAAGAATCTTTTATTATCGTTTTCGACCTTTTGATTCTTGAGACGGGACGGGTATGGGACTTTAATGGGCTGTTTGGTTGGAGTAGGTGGAGAGGGAGTTACCGGTGGGGTTTGTTCGGGATTCTCATCGTTCACATTATCTTCCTCCTCATGAGGGGTGTTGGGCTCCATGACGTTAGATGGTTGAGCTGGGTAGGGTGGATCCTTAGTAGTTGTTCCAGCACGAGTGGTGATGGCGAGTAAGGGATCTCTTTGAGGTTCGCCAAGGCTGTCGAGAGTGGCGTTGAGCTCTGCGAAATTGGCCCTCACGTCGTTTTGTTGGCTAATGATAAGGTTGTCGAGACCATTTAGTTGCATATTCTTTTCAAACGTGAAATGCCCGAGATCATCCTCAAAGGTGCTCCTGACCTTATAGTCAGGATATTCTCCTCCTCCCTCTTCTCTCACAAGATTTCCCCAAGGGGTGAAATCATTGTTTTGGTAGAAAGTTAAGAGCGAAGGATCATCGAAGATATCGTGGCTTGACAAGCATGCTTGTTCGGTGGTGGTATCATCCTCGCATTCCTCCACTTCATGCGGGCCACCACATTGATCACAGATCAAGTATGGGTTTGATAACCGCTTAGTTGGTTGCGACTTGTCTAGATAAGATACCTGATCATTCAATCTACTCACCCGGCTAGCAAAAGGAGGCTTTTTCATGATCTTGGAAACGCTCATGATCGAATCGGGTTCATCCCAGGTATCGTCTTGATCATTCGCGTATTCCTCAATTCTATTCCATCCTTCCTCAACGCTTAGTTTGGCTATTTTTCCTTTTGATGAATTATTAATGCCCAATTGGTCGTTTTTGGAGACACTGTCATAAAAGATTTGGACAAGAAGCCAGAGTTCAATGCCATGATGAGGGACTTGTCTAATCAGATCCTTGAATCTAACCCAAGATTTGTGAATAGGTTCTGCTGGTCCAACATGGAAGCGGAGGATTTCGTCTCTCAACGTTGAAGTTCTTCCTATGGGAAAGAATTTCTCATAGAATTTTGAGATAAGCTGTTCTCATGTGAAGATGGATTCGGAGGGAAGTTGGTTATACCAGTTTCCAGCTTTTTCATAAAGGGTGAAGGGAAAGAATCGAAGCCGGGAGGTATCTCTAGTAGCCCCATCCGTATGGAGGGTATCCACTATTTTCAGGAAGTCCTTGATGTGTTGGATCGGATCTTCAGTTTTCAATCCGTGGAATTTGCATACACTTTGGACAAGCCAGATATCGGTTGCACGCAAGACCCCATCCGTGCGCTCATTTGGAAAAACGATAGCATTGGAAAAACCACGAGGGGTGGGAGAAGAGTAGTCCTTGAGACATTTAGGGATTGGGATTTCGGGAACTTCCATTTCGTGATTGGGTTGAGGGCTAGGAGGTGTAGAATGATGATTGGATTCTTCCTCGGAGAGGGCATCATCAAAATTGATAGTGGATGGTTCAGCCACTTGGCGGAGTCGCCTTAATTTATGCATTTCCCTTTCGGGTTCAGCATAGGGTGTGGCAAGAGTCTTTATCGAGCTTCGGCTCCTAGTGATTCTAAGATTAGGGGGGTCATCATCCAAAATTAGGGAATATCCTCCTAAAGTGCGGGCTCTAGGAGGTGGTGGTTGTTGTGGTGGTGGGTTGTTGGGATTAAGGATATTACCATCTTCCATGATGTCGGATGGTATGGTTACGAACAAAGACACGAAGAAAATAGATAGACTAAAGAAAACCTAGAAAAAGAAAATAAAAATCTCACTAGAAGGGAATCTAGTGAGTAGACCTATAAAGTAAAAATTCAACCTAAACAATAACTATTCCCCGGCAGCGGCGCCAAAAACTTGATGCGTGGTTTTGCAACCTTACAACAGGTTTTACCTCTCGAGGGATCTCAAGAGGCTTACAACCCCACCAGGCAGTGTACCTGACCGATGTAGTATAGTGTGGTGGTAAGTACGGGGGATTGATCGTTCTCCACAGGGAATAGTGTTCGTTAGGTATGAAAGACTACTCTAATAGGTCTAAGGGTTGAAGAAGATTCTTTTTTGTATTTTTTATAATTTTATGAAAGCAAGTAAAATCTCGGGTTTGAAAGAGTGGGCGGAATTAGTTGCTAGTCAACTAACCCAAATTACTACAAATGCAAATAAAATAAATAACTGAAAATAAAATGTTGGTGAAAACTTAAGTGTAGAGAAATGTGTTCACTTAGATTTCCTTACTCCCTAACTATCTTTTACCGGTTGATTAGTGTGTATTAGTTGCGTGGATGACGGGTGTATTCCTTAATACCAATCGTGGGGTGGCGTACGTACTTCCCCAACTCTACAAGCTCCTACTTCACTCCTATGTCGAGCCGGCTAGGAAGCTCCTAACATGGGATCACTAGAATTCGCTTGTGCATTAAATACAACCATAAAAACCTTTAGTACGCATTTGGTTCATGTTTCTTAAGACGTTCAAGCAAGTTACCGAATAGGAAGTTAGCCAGTTTTCTTAAGCCTAACATAGATAAACAATCATCCAATACAACTAATAACACACTAATAACCAATAATCAATAGCTAGGTTTCATTAGATCTAAGCAAACACAAGATAAATCTAGCCTAACATGTTAAACAAAAGACAAGAACAAGATAGAATCAAACAACACATAGACATATTGAATGATTAATTGATAACTTATCTTTCAATGTAACATGGAAGATCTCAAGGCAAAAAGCCTTGAAAAAGATGCTAAAATCGTCTTAGGGTTTTCTCCCAAAAATTCCACACTAAGCTCTCTCTAATGACAAAAAATTAGAAAACTATATATAGACTTTTGGATCTGATGGCGTCACGTTATGGAGTGTGACGCCGTCACCTCGCCGCTTTTAGGGTTCCCGGATGACCTTCTTGACGTCATCCCTCTTTAGCTCTCCAAAATCCGTTCTGGCTTATCAAGGCTTGACGCCGTCAGACCTTGAACGTGACGCCGTCCCTCTTTGAATTAAGCCGTGACGCCCTTGATCAGGTTAAAGCGTGACGCCGTCAGAATTTACATGCAATTTTCACTGGCTTATCATGAGTAAATTTCACATCCACCTTTTCTTGCCAAGCCATGACGCCGTCCAGAGTAAAATCTGACGCCGTCAAAGGTAACTTTTAGCCGATTTTTGAGACTTTGTCGTTTTCTTCACTTTAATGCTCCAAAAACGTCTAAAATGCCTCCTTTTCCAGATTTCTCCTCAAAAGTACCTAAAATGACAAAAGGAACGATTTAGGGCAATATTTGATCAAATAAATACGATTTAGGGCTTAAATGACCCCTTAAAAGCGGTACACTATCAGGCGTAACTTTTCTTTCCACTTACGTCGTAGCTAAGGATTTATACATAAAGACCAAGTCAACACTGATCAAGGATTACGGCGTAACTACCACAAGAGGTTACGTCGTAACAATTTGAAGACTTAGAAGAATTTCGAGACAAAGAAGGTTACGCCGTAACCAACACAAGAGGTTACGGCGTAAATGTTACACAGAATAGGGTTCAAGTAATTGATGAGATTACGACGTAACTACGCAAGAAGATTACGACTTAAGGTAAACCCTAAGAAGATTACGACATAACCATGAATGAAGATTACGACGTAATTGTTGCCGCCGAAGATTACGGCGTAACTATCCATCAAAGTTACGCCGTAACCATCACTAATGGATAAGATCGTTTGAAGAATACACTAGTTACGGCGTAACCACAACTCAAGGTTACGGCGTAGCTTTGTCGGGCCTATAAATACCAGCCCTATTTCCTGCATTTTACACATCTTTCACACCACCAAAAGTCAGAGAATGAAGTAGGGTTCCAGAAGGACGATCTCCAGCAGCATACGGAGCATTTTCCAAGGGAGAAATCACGCCATAACATCCATAAGTTTTAGCGATTATCATTCAATTTACATTTATGATTCCATGTCTTTCATTTACATGCAAAACATTGAATCCGCTGTACTTTTTAATATAATAGGCTAAGCACCTTTGGTGCTAGCCTAGTTATGATTACTTCATTGTTTTGATTATGTTTTCATGCTTTTATTATTGCTTCTAGTGTGTGCATGCTTAGTTATTCGATAGATCCTCTAGTTTCGGTAGTTTTGAAGCCCGGTTGTACGTATTACACTAGGAGAATTGACCAAAGGACTACCAAATCCCTTGTGTGCGAATTGACCAAAGGATCACCCTCCGGGTTGGATGAACTTAAGAAGTTAGATGTGTGGTCTAAGATCCGAGAGGCCGGATCACGCAAAGTATTAATCTAGCATGTAGTGGCACTTAATGACTCAAACTAGTCTACCTGTAAGCTTTGACAGCCATAAGGATCCAGACCTTTGGTGTCCTAGTAGGATTCTAGGGAGATAGGCTAGACGAATTGACCAAAGGAGTCTAGTGAATCTTATGCCCCACTTGAAGTGATAGAAAGCTTAACTAGAAAACATAGTCGTAGCAATGTAGGATGAACAACTAGGCTAGTACACTTCCTCCCTACTGCGTTCAACTTCATTAAATTTTTGCATTTCATTTCTATGTATTAGTTTAATTAGTCAAACAAATCATAAACCCCTTTAAAACGTGACATAGACTTAAGTTAGAATCCAGATACACATAGCTCTTGGGATGACATCGGTTTTATCGAATACTACACTACACACGACCGGGTACACTGATCGTGAGTGCATAAGGTAGACCATAGGTAGACGAGACAAATATAAATATTAAAACCTGGTCAGAAATCCTGCATCAAGTTTTTGGCGCCGCTGCCGGGGAGCTATATTAGGATTTTTATTTAAGTCTCAATTTTTTGTTTAATTTTTGTTTTTCTTACATCTTTCTTTAAGTTTAAGGAACAATGGCAGTTGCGGATATTGATACACTTACCCTCGAGGAGTACCTTGCTATGACTAGAGAAGAGCAAGGGTCGGGTCTTGTTAGGCCGGTTATTGGAGCTGATGTTCAATTCGAGATCAAGAACCAGTTCATGAGGGAGTTGCATGAAAAACACTTTTTTGGAAACAAGACTGAAGATGCTTACGAGCATGTGAAACATGTCTTGTACATTGCAAGCCTTTTCAACATTCTAGGTGTTTCTCATGATGCTATCATGCTTCGAATGTTTCCAATGACACTCATAAGAGCCGCTAAAAGATGGGTTGATAGGTTGCCCGCTGGAGTAATCAACACATGGGATCTCCTTAAAAGAAAGTTCATCCAACGATATTGCCCTCATTCGAAGATGGCAAAATAATTAGAGGAGATCCATAACTTCAGTCAGGAAGCAGATGAAACATTATACCGAGCTTGGGATAGGTACAATGATCTTCTCTACAGATGCCCAACTCATGACCTTAACATTGCAACAAGACAGATGCTAGATTCTCAGGGACCGATCCCTGGAGTGACTCCTGTTCAAGCCCTTGACGCTATTCAAGACATGGCAGACCACTCACAAAAATGGCATGATGGAGGTAGCAGTAGAAGTATAGGCGGAAGTTTGGATGGTATATCTGTTATTACTAACAAACTTGAAAGTCTTGGCAGGGATATGAAGAAGCTGAAAGAAAATGTACATGCTATATAAGTAGGATGCGAAACTTGCGGAGGAACTCGTCTGACCAAAGACTACCCATTGGATGAAGAGGATAAGAAAGTTGAGGAAGTAAATTATGGTGAAGCTAATAGGCCTTTTTAGGGAAACAATGGTAATGGATATCGTGTAGGATCGCATGGGTACTACAATCGCACACCTTACAGGGAAAGGAAGTCTAGCCTCGAGGAGACCATCAACAAATACTTAGAAGATTCAACCAAGAAGCAAAAAGAATAAGATGAATGGTTGAAAAACTTCCAAGAGAGCACAAACAAAAGCCTCATTAGTCATGATGAGTCCTTAAGAAACCTCGAGGCAATGATTGGGAAGCTTAGTGAAGATGTGCATAAAAGAAATGCAATGCGAAAACCTGAGGTGCCATGTAACAAATCCATTGGAGTCTGTAAAGCAATTTTCGCCGATGATGAGGTAAATGACTCCAACAAAAACTTTCATGATTCTGTGGAAAACTAGAAGGGGGGGTTGAATAGTTTTATGTCTTTTTAATTTTATTATGAAAACCTTTGTTTATTTTTAAAACACTTAGATTCAAGTTTGTATGAAAAATAAAACTTGAACCTTATTATTAGTTATATATGTATTCTTTTAAATTGATTGTAAAGGTTTTGGTTTCTTGAATGGATTTTCAAATTGATCTTTATGTGAAGTCGACCTCTAATTAATACTAGCAATTATATAAACCTATGTGTATGAAAGTAATGACGATGCAAGTAAAGAAATAAATAAGGTATGGAAAGATCTAACCGAGACACGAGAGATTTATAGTGGTTCGGCTACAAGGACACCTTCCTTGCCCTACTCCACTCCCCGAGCACACCTTGCTCGAGAGTTTTCTTCACAACTTCAATAAGCTCCCTTATGGCGGAGAAAACCGTACACAACTTTGGCTTACACGGGTTTAACGACACAAAGCTAAATGTCGAGTTCTAATCGTAGCTAGAACCAATCTCACAACTTCACAACACAACTTATTCACGACTACTTCACAACGGCTTCACGACTGCTTCACGACTTCTTCACGACTTCAACACGACCGCTACACAACCTCTATGATGCGGCTTCACGACTTCAACACTATGTCTTCATGACTAAGACTTCACGACTTCAACATGACCGCTACACAACCTCTATGCTACGGCTTCATGACTTCAACACTAGGACTTCACGACTAGGACTTCACGGCTTCAACACGACCGCTACACAACTTCTATGCTACGGCTTCACGACTTCAACACAAGGACTTCACGTCTTCTAAGCTACAGCTTCACAACTTCTACACCACGGGTTCACGACATCTACACAACGGCTTCACGACTTCTACACAACGGCTTCACGACTTCTACACTTTGACCTCACAACTTCTATACCACAACTACTTATACAACATCTTCACTACTTACACACAACACTAATCTACAACACACACCTTACATACAAATGAATGAATGATTTACAAACTTTGTTAAACACACAACTTAAGTAACAAAATGATACTAAGTTGTAATACTTCTAATCTTGATTGATAGAAGTATTCTTCTTTTGCACTTGGATGGTGGAAGCTTGGATCACTTGGAAACCAATGCTTAAGATTACTTGATCAAAGGTTTATTTAAGATATGAAATGAGATCTACAACAGAAAGTTTTAGTGCAAAAGGGTTGAGAAAAAATCCAGGAGAAGGCTTGTATTTATAGGGAAAAATCTGGACAGCTGGAGCCTACTGGAGCGGGGGCGGTCCCCTTAAATAGGGGGCGGTCCCCTTAATTATTAAGGGGGCCGCCTAGTAAAATTAAGGGGGCCGCCCCTACTGAACGTTGGCCAATTTTGTCCTTTTGTGGGGAAGGTTTTTTTGGAACATTTTAACTGATTTTGGTTAAAATTTTGAATTCATATTTTTATAAAAGATTAAACATTTTTATTTAATACCAAAAATGTTTTTCAAAAATATATAAAATGTTTTTGATGTTTTATAAAAAATCTAGTTATTAAGAAAATGTTTCTTTGATCATATAATGCATTAAGCACTTGTTTATTCATACCTTAAGTGATTAAGTTGTAGAAATGAATATTTACAACTAAATACTTGTTTAATTTATAAGTTTATGTTTTAATGAGTTTACATTTTGTGATCATCAAAACATAGAGATATGAATAAATATTGATAATGTTTTTAGGCATTTATTTATGTCAACAATCTCCCCCTTTTTGATGATTACAAAACCTAAACTCATTAAACCAAAAAGTTTATTTTTGGACAAGTATTTAGTGAGTTTACATTCACTTCTCCCGCTTTTTGTAGAATCAAAAAGGTTAAGCCGACAAAATTCAAACGTGAAATTTGTCGGGACGAAAACTCCCCCTTGATGTATACTCCCCCTCATTTGGGGGCACCAAGGAATCGATATATGGAATACTTGCAAGAAAAATATTAGAATCACAAGCATATATATATCAAAAATAAGCATGCATATAAAGACATTCAGTAAAAATGTTGTGTATCAATACACAACCATCCAAGATTATATTTAATCCTACATTAGCTAGTAAGTAATGCAATCTACATAATCATTCTAGGAGTACATGATCTTCCATGGGGCTTGCACACAAAATGGTTTGAAAAATTATTTTTGATTAAGCATTGCATATGCTTAATTTGGTGAGAATGAAGGTGGTGGTAGTGTAGTGGGTGAAAATGATGGAGGTTGTGGTGGAGGTTGGTTGTTAAGCATGTGTTCAAGGGATGAAAACATGTAGTGTATCTCATCTCTAAGACAAAAGATGATGGTTCGGTTGTGGATGTGGTGGTATTGGTGATGATGAGAAATGAGCATCAAGAGGTGTTATTGGTGATATGGAAATGACAAGTTGGGTGAATGGAGGTTTTTGAGTAGGAGGTGGAGTTGATGCTCTTGATGGTGGTGATGAAAGGTGTGAGTTGATGTAGTTATTGATGGATGAAGTGGAAGATATGGATGAAGATGTTGTGTCATGAGTGAAGGGAGTTTTTGATGGTGTATTTGGTGCACTTGGGGATTAACATTGAGGTGGTGGTGATGGAGTTTTGGTGTCTTAGAGATGATTTTGGTGATAGCATGGTGAATGAAAATGGGTGTATGATGGAGGTGATGGTTGATTTAGGTAAGGTTTGGGCTAGATAAAAGGGGTCGCAAGATGCAAAAGAAAACAGTAAATTTTACTGCCCAGATGGCCGGTCCCCTTAATTGTAGGCCGGCCCCCTTAAAATTAAGGGTACCGCCTAAGGAATTAATGGGGCCGCCCATCTGGTGTTTTCCCAGGCGACCAAATTTGGAAAATTTCCAGAAAAGGGTCATTTTTAGGGTGTTTTTGCAGCAAGCTCCATTTGAATCATGTACATCAAGAATGATTAAATAGTGACATAAACATGTTAATTACGCATGCATACATCTAAAACATATTACGGAATAAGCATGTTATTAATCATCAAGCATGTATATATATTATGATATCAAGTATACTAGCAATAAGCATAACAATCATATATTAAAGACAAGAAATAAAGCATTCACTAGTTGAAAATAATTATGTTAAAAACATAATTATTGATACAACACATATTTTGCTTATAGCATGCAATAAGTAGAAAATTTTAAATTGCCTAAGAGATCCATTGGACTTGCTTGAGACATGAAAATTTGGATTATTTTGGATGGATGATGGTAAAGAGGGGGTAAAAAATGTTGGATTAATGGGGTTGTAAGTTTGGGTGTATGGATGTTGGAGAGAGTGTTGATAGAGGAATTGGAGGTGGAGAGCTTGGACTTGACCATGTTGAATGAGGGTTTTGATGTTGTTCAAGTGGTGGTGTTGGATTAGATCTAGTGAGAAGATACTCAATCCAAGTGAGACGCTCATTTAAGGTGATGGTTTGATTTTGGAGAAAGATGCAACAAGGACTATTATTGACATGTTTCTCAATTTGACTCAAGTGATGTGGTGATGATGGTAGTGATGGTAAGATGGATGGTGATGATGGTAATGATGGTTTGATTTTGGAGAAAGATGCAACAAGGACAATTGTTGACATGTTTCTCAATTTGACTCAAGTGATGTGGTGATGATGGTAATGATGGTGATATGGATGGTGATGGGTTTAAGTTGCTTTGAGCAAGGTGCAAAGCAAGGAGAGCATTAAGCTCATGGGCTTCCTTGAGTTCTTCAATGAACTTCAAGTGTTGAGTGGAAGGTGATGATGATGGAGAGTGGTTGTTATTTGGTGGAAGTGGTGGTGACACTTTTGGTGGTGGAGACATTTGTGAACTTGGGTAATTGTGAGTGAATGAAGGTGGATATATGGATGATTGGTTATGTGTGTGAAAGGGTTCATTAGGATGAGTTTTAGGTGTTGGTTGAGTTTGAACAACATCATTTGTTGGGTTATGGCAAATGTCAAGCTTCCTCCTCCAAATGGGTATGTATGGTGTAGTGATGATGTGATTGTGGAAGGTAAATTTTGGAGGGTGGTTTGTGATAAAATGTGTTTGTGAATTTTGGGGAGTATAGGATAAAATGGGTTGGAAATTGAAGAAGAAATCAGTAATCCGTCACTCCAGATGGCCGGTCCCCTTAAATAGGGGCCAGTCCCCTTAATTTTAAGGGGGCCGCCTGGGTATTTAAGGGGGCCGCCCATCTGCTGACTTCCAGATTACTGGAAATGGGTTTTTGGTATAAATTTGTAGAAAAGGTTGTGTTTTTGGGTTTAGTTTCAAGCAAGTCCAACTTCTTTCAAGGCAATTTAGAATTTAATAACTCATATATGCTAAGCATATTTATTTAAGCAACTTTATCTAACATGCAAACTACTCATTAAGCATATAACATGTATATACATATATTAGACAAGAAGATAATACATAGCACCAAGTAATTCATAGTATCATACTTAAGAAGATTAAAAGGCTAGTTAATTAATCCTATTGATTATCTATGTACAAGGGAATGTGGAGTTGTGATAGCATGGACTTCTAGACTTGTACCAAGTGAGATCTTTAATAAGTAAACCATGATTTTTCATTTTTGATTTAGTTCACTTATAAGTGTCATATACACAAGTATATATGACATATATGAGATCACCAAGCATGATTTAAAGAAATATTTTTGGCATTATTCAACAATGCTTGAAAGTAGGTTTTATGTGGATGTGAAAAATATATTAATGAAATAGTTTTGGCTTTATTTCAAAATGTTTTTATGAGGAAAGAAAACATATTTTTCCAATCTTTGGTTTTTGATAAACACGTAATTATAGACACAAGTTTGGAAGAAATGTAGGATGGTGAAACATGTAAAATAGAAATGTGTCATAATCTTTTGAAAAATTATTTTTCCAAAATGTGAAGTTTTTGCAAATTTAAAAATAAGTCCCATTAATTATAGGTTTTAAAAAATAATGGTTTATAAAAGATCTCATGCTCAAGTCTATTGTCACATGCTACCTCTTTCTACATATCCTATGACATTTACGCATGTATTATGACTAAATACAAAAATACATCATGTCAGAGTAGTTAGAGGAAAAACAAAAGCTATTATAATGACAATGCATTCAACTAAACAAATAATTACGAAGGCATGCAGTCAAATCACATAGGAGCAAGTTAAACATCTAGAAATTTTATATATGCAGGATGACATACATCTAGGAATGAAAAGCTATAGTGAAAAGCAAAGTTCATAACAGTAAACTATCGTTAGGTATATTTAGGAAGAATAATGTATTCAAGTTGGAGAATGAGTATGAGACTATTACTAGTGGTGCTCAATTCAGGCTAAACACGACCGTTTTTACGGGTTACACACACCCAACTTCTCACATAGAAGCAATTCAACCGTTAGGTCAAATTGAGTTTCTAGTCAATAGATTCTCCAGTAGTCATTCTCTTTTTAGAAGAAATTAAGTTCCTAAATTTACCTATCGAAGAGTACCAAATATGAAGATTGCTTGGTTTACTAATACTTAGGGGGGCTAACTAAAGGGTTTCTAGTTTATTAAGCCACAGAACGAATATACCTAAAGTGTAAAGGCAAAGCAACCTATCAGACTAAGCGTATCCTAAGGCATTAATAAGATTATATGCATGAAGTAATTACTTATGAAATTTAAAAAGAGAACTTACCTCACGTCCTAGCTTTTTTCGTAATGTCTCAGATGATGATCGACGTGTGAATGATAGGTGAGTCGGATGATGATCTTCTCCTTCGTCTGTGTCACTCCATGATCTTGGATTGAGTTCACTTTGGAGTTGATTCATGTAGTCTTCGTCGCTAACACCTACATTAACAACATTTGAACTAGTAGCACATGTATCTATTTTATCTACATGTTTATCTATTAAATTTTCTAAGATAACTAATTCATGTACAAGATCAAAATCCTCATCTTTGGTTTGACATTTTTCTTGATGAAAGTTTAAGAAATTTTTCCAAATATCATTTGCCGTTTTATAGAAGAATATTCTTTCATATTCAACTTTCGGCAAGGTTTTATAAATAATTATTTTAGCTTTATTATTTATTTCATTCTTCATTTTCAAATAATCAATTTGACTTTCAAAATCCTTTTTTGTTTGATTTTCAAAAACAGTTTTTGTTTAACTTACAAAATATGTTTTTGTTTAACTTTCAAAATATGTTTTTGTTTGACTTTCAAAATCACCAATCAAAATGACATGCCAAAGATCTAGATCAATTGATTTCACATAAGTTTCAAATTTATTTTTCCATTCAAGAAAAGTATAGTTTTCAAATAGTGGTGGTTTTAGCAAAAATTCCCCTTCTAGATATTTTTCGAATTCCATAGATCGATTCAAGTTTTAAAATACAGTATATTTTAAATATCTTGATTGACGTGGCTTTGATACCAATTGTGGAAAACTAGAAGGGGGGGTTGAATAGTTTTATGTCTTTTTAATTTTATTATGAAAACCTTTGTTTATTTTTAAAACACTTAGATTCAAGTTTGTATGAAAAATAAAACTTGAACCTTATTATTAGTTATATATGTATTCTTTTAAATTGATTGTAAAGGTTTTGGTTTCTTGAATGGATTTTCAAATTGATCTTTATGTGAAGTCGACCTCTAATTAATACTAGCAATTATATAAACCTATGTGTATAAAGTAATGACGATGCAAGTAAAGAAATAAATAAGGTATGGAAAGATCTAACCGAGACACGAGAGATTTATAGTGGTTCGGCTACAAGGACACCTTCCTTGCCCTACTCCACTCCCCGAGCACACCTTGCTCGAGAGTTTTCTTCACAACTTCAATAAGCTCCCTTATGTCGTAGAAAACCGTACACAACTTTGGCTTACACGGGTTTAACGACACAAAGCTAAATGTCGAGTTCTAATCGTAGCTAGAACCAATCTCACAACTTCACAACACAACTTATTCACGACTACTTCACAACGGCTTCACGACTGCTTCACGACTTCTTCACGACTTCTTCACGACTTCAACACGACCGCTACACAACCTCTATGATGCGGCATCACGACTTCAACACTATGTCTTCATGACTAAGACTTCACGACTTCAACATGACCGCTACACAACCTCTATGCTACGGCTTCACGACTTCAACACTAGGACTTCACGACTAGGACTTCACGGCTTCAACACGACCGCTACACAACTTCTATGCTACGGCTTCACGACTTCAACACAAGGACTTCACGTCTTCTAAGCTACAGCTTCACAACTTCTACACCACGGGTTCACGACATCTACACAACGGCTTCACGACTTCTACACAACGGCTTCACGACTTCTACATTTTGACCTCACAACTTCTATACCACAACTACTTATACAACATCTTCACTACTTACACACAACACTAATCTACAACACACACCTTACATACAAATGAATGAATGATTTACAAACTTTGTTAAACACACAACTTAAGTAACAAAATGATACTAAGTTGTAATACTTCTAATCTTGATTGATAGAAGTATTCTTCTTTTGCACTTGGATGGTGGAAGCTTGGATCACTTGGAAACCAATGCTTAAGATTGCATGATCAAAGGTTTATTTAAGATATGAAATGAGATCTACAACAGAAAGTTTTAGTGCAAAAGGGTTGAGAAAAAATCCAGGAGAAGGCTTGTATTTATAGGGAAAAATCTGGACAGCTGGAGCCTACTGGAGCGGGGGCGGTCCCCTTAATTATTAAGGGGGCCGCCTAGTAAAATTAAGGGGGCCGCCCCTACTGAACGTTGGCCAATTTTGTCCTTTTGTGGGGAAGGTTTTTCTGGAACATTTTAACTGATTTTGGTTAAAATTTTGAATTCATATTTTTATAAAAGATTAAACATTTTTATTTAATTCCAAAAATGTTTTTCAAAAATATATAAAATGTTTTTGATGTTTTATAAAAAATCTAGTTATTAAGAAAATGTTCCTTTGATCATATAATGCATTAAGCACTTGTTTATTCATACCTTAAGTGATTAAGTTGTAGAAATGAATATTTACAACTAAATACTTGTTTAATTTATAAGTTTATGTTTTAATGAGTTTACATTTTGTGATCATCAAAACATAGAGATATGAATAAATATTGATAATGTTTTTAGGCATTTATTTATGTCAACAGATTCTAATCAAATGTATGGAGTTTCCCTTTTGCAGGATAGAACTAAGCCACATGAACCTGTGCCAAGACAGTTACCAATTAAGGAGGATAGCTCGGAAGGCTTTACCCTTCCATGCACCATTGGTAATTCTGACTTATCTGCTTTAGCCGATCTATGGTCTAGCGTTAATGTCATGCCACTTTCGTTATTTTTAAGCCTTAGATTGACAAGTCTTAGGAAAATTAGTTTGGTAATTGAAATGGCGGATATGACTAAAGCAACTCCGGTAGGAATTATGGATAATGTGATAATTAAGGTTGACAGATTTTTATTCCCTGGTGATTTTGTTGTAATTGATATGGCCAATATTCCTAAGGAATACTTAATCCTAAGAAGACCTTTCCTTGCTACTTCACACGCCTGAATTAAGGTCTTTGAAAAAGAAATCTAGTTAGGAATAAATAACGATAGAGTTGTGTTTAAAATGAATAAAGTTTTATGTCAAAAAAACAAGGAAGTAGCTAGTTCGTGCATGGCTGACATAGTGGTTGAGGAAACACCAGCGGAAATATGTGAAATTTTCGATGACCTTTTTGCCTATGAGACCCCTTTGTGTTTAAAATATGAACAGGAAGTTAACTCCTATGAGAGCGATGGATCTTTTCGGTACGATGATGATGATGATGATGATCAGGATCCAGCATTGGATGAAAGGAATGGTGAGAAAGCTTCAATAATGATAACTGGAAAGCTACATTGTTGTGCACCAACGACAATTGTGAAAGATGGGTCAAAACTAACTCTGCCAACATGTGACCCTCCTGTCAAAAAATGCAATGGAAGGGGCAGAATTAGGTTGAGGCAGCTAAAGAAGGAAGCAAACGTTTGGTGGTGCTTTGAAGATGAAGAGGTGATTAAAGAAACATGGTTCCATACCCTCTTCATGAGTGCTGACTTGAACGAGAAGGTTCAATGGACGGTTCACTTTTGTAAACCGGCAATTATGACGCATAGAGGAACGACCCAAGCTTGGCCTACCTGTGATCCTTTTCTCAAGGAATGTAATGGAGGGAAGTTCCTTGAGAAGAATATGCTCAAACGGTTCATGAACGAATGGGCATGTTTTAATGAGCAAAAGAGAGGACAAGTCGGTTACCATGGGATATCTTTTGAAAATTGGGTAAAAGTACGGTTTGGAGAAGTTGAATTAAATAGGCAGGTCGAAATTCAATATCGGGATGAATGGGTTAAGGCTAATTTTCTACGAGAGGATCGATATAGCTTGATGCCTTTTATAGCTCCAACGGTTTGGGACGAATCTTCTACTACGTTAGAGAAGGACAAGGTCGGACGAGTCCATCCACCAACGTAGCAACCGTGGCTTTGAGTCTAACTTAAAGACTCGTTAAAAAAAAAAAGTGCTCTTTCAGGAGACAACCCGAATTATCCTTTTTCTTTTCCATTTTATTAGTATAGTTGGGTTTGGTGTGTTTTTGTTCATATTTTGCAGGAATTGGAGCAAGGATGATAGCGTGAAGTTCACTATAGATGGAATCAGTCTGGAAAATCCATTCTGTGTAAGATTTACGGCGTAACCCAATTCTATGGTTACGCCATAACAACTCCTCCGATATTGGACGACTCCCAGGTTTTATCAATTACGGCCTAACTCAGTAATGAGTTTACGCCATAACATTTCCTGTATCAAAATTTAATATTTAATCTTACACACCATAACCTTGTATTAGTTTTAAATGAACTTTGTGGGTGTGTTCCCTGTAAACCCTCACGAGACTTCACTCGTCCGCTCGGGACACCGAGTGGTTTAAAAGGCTTGTTGCATATGCTAAATGCAACCGTGATTCCTACGAAAGTGAGTTAGGTTTTATTTTATTTTTTTTCCTTTTTATTTTAGAATTATGCTTGTTGGTAGTGTCGTGATTTCAGGAAATTGAAGTTTGCTTATGGAGATAAGATGAAGGCACGCTTGTTCAACGTGATCCTTCTTTCATTTTGGAGCAAATATCAGGGAAGTTCTCGTTCCAATTCTACTTTTACCTCATCTTTATTTCATGCTTAGTACAAAAGGGACTTTGTACATTTCAAGTGGGGGAACGGGAGTAGAATTATAACTTGAACTCGTTTGCCCTCATTTTTTATATAGTAGTATAGATAGTGCATTGTTATAAGCACTAAGTTACGAGCTTATCAGATTTAGTATCGAGGAGGCCACTTCGATCACATATGAAGATTTGATGTTGGTTACTAGTTACACCAGCTCGTTGATGAAGACCAAGTAGTGTGCTCATCATGACGTCCGCTAATGGCGCACTTACTTGTTACATTATGATCCAGTTTTTGCGAGCTAGGATTTTGGATGGACGGCGGGCGATGACGATTTGGTTGTAGGCTAAGACTATTTGCTTTCTATTTTTCATTTTTCACCCATTTTGTGCATCCCATGTGTTATCCTACCCTTTAGTCGTGAATCATGTTTAGGTGAGGGAATCGAGCAGTCATTGGTGTCTTGGCCATGGATTTGGTCATTTATCGATAGTCTTTGTCGCCTTCACCATGGTACGTTAGTAACGACACTACCCCTAGCCTTATAATTGGTTCACCCAATATTGCCTTCGAAGATTGTTTTGACCATAGCTCTGTGGTGGAGATTTGTGTAACCGCCAAGCCTATAATAGAATACATGCTATGACAGTGCGTTGAGTGATCACCCCGAAATTGACACTTAGATTAGGGAGAGTATGAGTGTTTGTTTCCCATTTCGTGAGGTGTTCGGCTTTGAATATTCTAGCATAGGAAATTTTTAATCTCATATTTCCCAAGTAATTTGGGGGATATCTTTTTAGAAATAATTCTAATAAGGTCTACTTGAGGGCAAGTAGAGTTTAAGTGGGGGGATATTTGATGACATCAAATAATCCTGACTTTTTAGTATCAATTTTTCCCTAATATGCTCATTATTTGTATCGTTTTATATGGATATATACTTTGATTTCTTTATATTTCGTTTCCAGGTTATAAGTGAGCATAGGAGCAAAAGAGACGCGGATTTGGAAAAACACTTACAAGATTATACACTTTAGTATGCTGAAGAAGTTACGGTGTAACTTTTCTCTCCACTTACGCCGTAGCTAAGGATTTATACATAAAGACCAAGTCAACGCTGATCAAGGATTACGGCATAACTACCACAAGAGGTTACGCTGTAACAATTTGAAGACTTAGAAGAATTTCGAGACAAAGAAGGTTACGCCGTAACCAACACAAGAGGTTACGACATAAATGTTACACAGAATAGGGTTCAAGTAATTGATGAGATTACGACGTAACTACGCAAGAAGATTACGACGTAAAGGTAAACCCTAAGAAGATTATGGCGTAACCATGAATGAAGATTACGACGTAATTGTTGCCGCCTAGGATTACGGCGTAACTATCCATCAAAGTTACGCCGTAACCATCACTAATGGATAAGATCGTTTAAAGAATACACTAGTTACGGCATAACCGCAACTCAAGGTTACGTCGTAGCTTTTTCGGGCCTATAAATACCAGCCATATTTCCTGCATTTTACACATCTTTTACACCACCAAAAGTCAGAGAACGAAGTAGGGTTCCAGAAGGACGATCTCCAGCAGCATACAGAGCATTTTCCAAGGGAGAAATCACGCCATGCATAACATCCATAAGTTTTAGAGATTATCATTCAATTTACATTTACGATTCCATGTCTTTCATTTACATGCAAAACATTGAATCCGATGTACTTTTTAATATGATCAGCTAAGCACCTTTGGTGCTAGCCTAGTTATGTTTCCTTCATTGTTGTGATTATGTTTTCATGCTTTTATTATTGCTTCTAGTATGTGCATGCTTAGTTATTCGATTGATCCTCTAGTTTTGGTAGTTTTGAAGACCGGTTGTACGTATTACACTAGGAGAATTGACCAAAGGACCCTAGAGTAGTAGGTTGCGAGGGTTGGTAAGAATTGACCAAAGGACTACCAAATCCCTTGTAGGGTATTCACTATGCAAGAAACACTTGTTTGAGGCCTTTCGATGGATCGAATGACTAAGAACTAGAGAGAGAAAGTGGGAACTTCTAGAGAGAGAAAACTATGTGTATATTAGCTTGAAATGTAGGGAAGTTCCAACCCTTCCCTTGCAAGGGAAGGGGTATTTATACATACTACTTAATGTGCCCCTAGTGGGCTGTGGAGAGAGCTGACAGAGGGTAAAGACCCGACCCACTCCACAATACTAATTAATAACTAATCTACTAATAATCTTACTGATAATCCTACGAGCTATGATGAGCTAATAAGTACTCAGGGTGACCAAGTCTTCAGCTGAATATTCATATTCCTAACAATCTCCCCCTAAGGGAGGTCACCCCAGAAGTAATGTTCTGAATTTCAGCACTTCTTCCTTGGATCTTGACATCATAGCTCGTGACCATTGATTCTTCCATATCATAGATTGTTGTGCAAACATCCGTGATCTTAAGATGACTTCTCTTTTGTCTTGGATGAACTTTGAGTAATCTTTGAAAGTATCATCCCACTTGAGTCTCCAAGTCATCTTTCAGTAGTAGGTCTCCATGTGATGAAATATACTTAGAGCCGACATGCTCACACGATATGGTGTCATGATCTTCAGCATCAGAGTTAGCAGAAGGTGTGTTGAAGGTCTTTTAGGTTGATCATGAATTCTTTGATGATGATGCGGTGTGAGCATGTGGTGATGGATTGGCATCTTTTCTGCAATCAGCTACAACAGCAACCAGCTACAGCATTCCACAGCTACAATCGCCAGAAGTTCCTGCATACGACAGTTAGCAATAATTCGACCGGTACTTACAAGTTTGGACTTCGAGATAGTCAACAGCATAGTGTGAAAACTCTCTCTAATCCTTACCAAGACCGTTCCTAATCGAAAACCCACAGAGGGCTTTTTAAGATTTTACCGTAGTAAATCAACGATTAGGTGAGTCGCTGGAGATCACTCCACGACTGTAGACCGGTTGAAACCGCCGCGACCACTAAGCGTAATCCACGAGGAATTACCGAAGTGACCTGCTTTCAGGGCTGTTTGATGTTGACCCTGGCAGGAATTTCCATTCAATCATTGAGAATTACATTTGTAAATTCTCTCATAAATGTTCTGGCAGATTGCAAAGATCTGCGTAGGACTCATAAGTTTACAACTGGTGTCCTTAATGATGAACAACCAGTGTATAAATAATCCGTGTTCCTATGAGATCTTATTATGAATCTCGTGGCTCTAGACTCTATTGTGCGTTTGATTTGGTGATCGGAGGCTGGAGAGGACTGCCACCTTTTCAATATCATCTAACTCGGAGTGAGAGAGACGATAGAAATGTATTGAACTCCGTGACAATTGAAACAAGAATCCTTTGAGGGACCTTGAGTGGCTAGGGAGGGTTGTGCAGCGTATCACTGGGTCCATGATACTTTGTCTTCAATGCCAGCAATCAACCAAGTGATTCTGACAGCATATGTATTGACCTGGTTTCTGCCTAAGTTGTAAGGAGGGCTATTTCTTTTCACCCTTTCTCTTTACAATTCTTTTTCATTCTTCAACCCCTTCAGTGCTTACCGTGACTTCATAACTAACACCTTGTTGGGTTTGTTCCAGTGTTAGCTCCATCTCAGTCGGCACTCTTCCCTCATTAACTTTTCTTCTTTTTAATCATACCTAAGGACTTCTACACTAACTAGTGGATTATCCCTGGGTAGATCCCTCCGGCTTTGGCGGGATCATGGGAACTTGAACCTAACCTAACCATCCTTATAACTCCATGCGTTAATTAAAATGGTCGGTCTTTGATATTCATCCATGATTGCCAAACCAAATCCTTGAAAAATCTCTCAAAGTGTTCATGATTTTGAAACACATTTTTGCAAACACTTGAGAGTTTTCTATTTTTCAATTGCTCCCCCTCAACATGTGCTCGGTTGATTGTTTTATAAATTTGCACATGTTAGGTAGAGCTCGCACTTTTTGAATTGATCAACTTTCAGTGAACATGACCGATTCGAGACACGCTTACATCACTGGTTAGACCAGCTTGAAATTATTACCCGGCCTGGTCAAGTCCACAGAAAGTTTCTCGAAATGGTACACTCTACTCAGATACATCTTTTTCGAGACACGCTTACATCACTGGTTAGACCAGCTTGAAATTATTACCCGGCCAAGACGAATCCTTTCGATTGATGACAGTTCAAGTTTCGTCAATTCATTGGTTAAGTCTGAGTCACGATCACATGAGATGCCAAATCCTTTGCTCCCCCTCAATAAGTGCACTGACATACAACAGAGCACTTATGGGAGAGTTTACTTCTTTATCCAAAACATTTTGCTCCCCCTCAATATGTGCCTTGATATACAAAATGGTTTAGCACATACGGGAGAGCTTACATTAACTTCCAAATCATCACATTTTATCAGAATTTCATATTTAAATCACATTCTCTCCCCCGATCAAAAATTTCAAACCATTTGAGATTTGTGATCCCAAGTGATTTAAATAAGTTTAGAAAATTTGGGAGAAAATGTGGTCAGTTTTAAATGTATTCTGATTTTGAAGCATACCATGCTTCCCCTGAAACAACGAGAGAGTGTCACTGCTGATGTTGCACAAATTTGGCAAGGTGTCGGAAATTTGAACAAATATGCTCCCCCTCAATTAATGACCCGTTTTCCATTAAAAGAGCTGTAGTCATTCAATTGAGCGACGGGTATTTGTGAAAATTTAATTCAATTTACCACCTTGTGTAACATCAAGACTCTCTAGAAGAATCAAACAACATAAAGAGTCTGATGAAAAGAAGACTTCTCTTCTTATACACGACAAGACGCACTGAAACGTACATCTAGTCGGTGAAACATGGATATGAAGTAATCCATGCCCAGGTGAACATCACCCAGTTGGAGGAACAGCCGTCCTTTAGGCGACGTGCTTTCCCCAGAGTGTATCGCGGGTTGCAGTATGAAGTAACTGCAAGCCATTAAGACATGTTTTAACTGATTAGTATAACTTCTGCTCGAGCTTCATTTAAGGATCCGTGTCATTGTTGAATGACATTTCTAGATCCGTAAATGTTATCGATAAACAGAAGACATGCCTAGGTAGGACTATTTTTGGTATTTTCTGATTTTTCGATTTTTATGGTTTTTTATAGGTTTTATAATTTTGTATTTTCTTTTTGATTTAAGATATATACAACTATGTACAAGGATATAAGAAGACAATCCTTTACTCCTCCTTTTCTTCCTGAAGACACTTGAGGGTTTCAGGAGTCATGCTCTTCATGCCAAGGCGTGGGAGAATAAACTGAAACCTTTCTCTTGGGAGGGCCTTGGTGAAGATGTCAGCTAACTGAAACTCTGTCCTCACGAAGTATAGTTCCACAATTCCTTTTTCCACCTGTTCCCTAATGAAGTGATGCCTGATGTCGATGTGTTTTGACCTGGAGTGCTGAACATTGTTACAACAGAGAGCAATGGCGCTTTTGTTGTCACAATATAGGGGAATTTTGTTGTATGAGAATCCATAGTCCGAAAGTTGTGATCGCATCCAAAGGATTTGTGCACAACAAGCAGACATGGCAATGTACTCAGCTTCAGTAGATGATATGGAAGTACTCATCTGCTTCTTAGAAGACCAACTAACCCACTTTTCCCCTAAAAACTGAGCTCCTCCTGAGGTACTGCGACGAGTGTCTTGACATCCCGCATGATCAGCATCCGCGTAAGCCGTTAACTCCATTGCAGTGTCCTTAGGATACCAGAGACCCATATGAACTGTGCCTTGAAGATATCAGAAGATCCTTTTCACTGCTTCAACATGCTTCTTGGTTGGCCTGGATTGATACCGAGCACACATACACACAGCAAACAGAAGATCTGGTCTGCTAGCCGTGATGTACATCAAAGATCCAATCATGCTTCGATATTTTGTTATATCCACTGGAATCCCTGAAGGATCTTCATCCAGCTTCGTTCTATCAACCATGGGAGTGTCAACAGGTTCACTTGAATAGAATCCAAACTTTTTCAAGATCTCGTTGGCGTATTTGGATTGATTAATGAATATGCCTCCGGGACTTTCAGAAACTTGTAATCCTAAGAAGAATGACATTTGTCCCATCATGGACATTTGGAACTTGGAATTCATCTCCTTTCAAAAACTATCACATTCACTAGGATCTGTTGAAGCAAAGATGATATCATCTACATAGATCTGAACTAGTAGTAGATGGTTTCTTGACTTCCTGGTGAATAGTGTGGGATCAACAACACCCTTGGAGAATCCGTTCACTAGGAGGAACTTGGACAATGTATCGTACCATGCTCTTGGCCCCTGTTTTAACCCATAAAGAGCCTTCTTCAAACGGTAAACATGAGTAGGATGTTCAGCATCCACGAATCCTTCTGGTTGACTCACATAAACTTCTTCCTTTAAGTCACAATTCAAGAATGCCGTTTTGACATCCATCTGGTAGACTATCATATTTCGACTAGCAGCATTTGCCAGGAAGATTCTTATAGCTTCAATTCTAGCAACCGGAGCAAACGATTCTTCAAAATCAATGCCCTCTTCTTGTCTGAACCCTTTAGCAACTAGCCGTGCCTTGTTCTTTAACACATCACCATACTCATCAAGCTTCACTTTGAAGATCCACTTTAAAGCAATGATCATTGCAAGCTCTGGAGGAGGCACTAATTCCCATACTTCAAGTCGATCAAATTCATGGATTTCATCCTGCATAGCCTGGAACCAGCAATCTTTAGTCATTGCTTCTTTGGCATCTTTTGGTTCGACTTTGGACAGTACAGAATTGAAGAAGCACCATAGTGCATCAGTGGCTAGTTGATTACGTGTGGATACTGGACGTGAGGGATTGCCTATGATGTTGTCGATTGGATGATCACTGGTCCATTTTCTGAGATGGTCATGAAGTTGAGGGTTATGAACAGATGTAGCAGTGCTGTGTTCTTCAAGTGAGGATGTGTCTGAAGTATGTTCAGGAGCAAATATGTTTTCAAAAGGAACCTCATCAACAGGAGCAAAAGGGTTAACTTCCAGAGAATGATTGTCTGAAGATTCTTGTATTACTGGAGAAGATTGAGCGTTTGATGATGAAGGCGATTGACAGGCAGCTGGAGCATTGAGACTGACTGATACTGAAGCTGTTGGGCCTTCTGAACCTTGTGGGGCTTGAACCTCAGCCATAGGAATTATAGCAGGTTCACTTGGGATGGTTCCATTCGTTGGCTCAAAGTATTCATCAAACATAGGGTCGAATAACTTCTTCAACTCCTCGCATGTAGGTGGCACATAAGAATCTGCAGGTGTGGAATTCTGTACAAGTCCTGAACTAATGGGTCCAGGTGACAAAAGGTTAAGATCGGGTCCAGAACTAATTTGTCCTGAAGCAGGTTGCTCACTCAGCTCATCGAACGTAACATGAATGGTTTCCATGATTTTACGGGTTCTCTTATTGTAGATTCGATACCCTTTACTATCTGGTGCGTATCCAACAAAAATACCTACATCTGCTTTAGCTCTTAACTTTCCCAAGTCTTGACTATCGTTAGTTGGATAGCAAAGTGCACCAAACACACGGAGAAAAGAAAGATCAGGTTTCTTGTTATGAATTAACTCGAAGGGAGTCTTCTCATGAACAGGATGAATTAAGGATCGGTTTTGAGTGTAACATGCTGTTGCAATAGCCTCTGCCCAGAGAAACATCGGTGCCTTTGAAAATATAAGCATGGTTCTTGCAGCTTCCACCAGAGTACGGTTCCTTCGTTCAACCACTCCATTCTGTTGAGGAGTGCGAGGGATACTTTTCTGATGCGTGATGCCAATACTTTCATAGAAATTACGGAGTTGTTGGTTAACAAACTCAGTACCATTATCAGTGCGGATGATTCTGACAGTTTTATCGAGCCTTACTTGCAACTGTTTTATCAGTTTAATGATAACCTCTGGAGTTTCATCCTTGGTTCTCAAAAACTTTACCCATGTGAACCGAGAATAATCATCTACTATCACCAGAACGTACTTCTTTCCATTTATGGTTTGTATTCTCATTGGACCGCACAAGTCCATGTGGAGGGTATGAAGAACTTCTAAGTTGGTGTTGATGGTTTTAGGCTTGTGGGTTTGTTTCTTGCTTTTACCCAGTTGACATGCAGAGCAGAGATGATCTTTCTCATATTTTAGTCTGGGCATCCCTCTAACAAGGTCTTTACGTGAAAGATTATTTATGGTACCGAAGTTCAAGTGGTTCAAACGACGATGCCACAGCCATGATTTTGTTTTAGAGGCTTTAGAAAGCAAGCATATGGGAGAGGACTTCAACATTTCTTCAATCGATATGGTGTATAGATTGGTTCCCCGACTGCCCTTGAGGAGATCTATACCATCCAATTCTCTGACGAAACATGTATGTTTTCTGAAAGCCACTTCCAGATCTGAATCACAAAATTGACCCACAGAAAACAGATTGTGCCCTAGTCCTTCCACATAATATACCATTGAGATTACACTGTCACCAAACACATAATCTCCATAACCCATAATAGCACCAAAGTGGTCGTTCCCAAATCTAACTGTCCCGATAAACTTTTTCACGAAGTTCTTGAGCCGCGAGCGATCCCCAGTCATATGTTTTGAGTAGCCTGAGTCCAAATACCACAGGACGATTTGTACGACCTGCATTTGAAACCAGACAACAATGGATAACTGAAAAATGTGGATCCCCAAGTGCAGTTGGGGTCCGTTTGGTCAGCACATACATATTCTGGAACCACAGATTTCACAGATGCTACTGTCTTTACTGAGGAGACAGAACTAGAGGCAGGACAAGACCTAGATGGAAGGCATTGTGACACTAAAGACAGGATTCTACCAGTTGGTCTCCATTCCTTATTTTTCACAATTTTATGCTTATTCATTTTAGGTAATGATCTCTGTTGTCCTAAATTGAATTTCCTTACAGTGGGTCTCCATTCCTTATCTTTCACAATTTTATGCTTATTCATTTTAGGTAACGTGTACTGTTTTCCTAAATTGAATTTCCTTCCAGTGGGTCTCCATTGATAGCCTACGCTAGCAAATGTTTTTTCCTGTTGCTTTCCAAACTTTTTGCATGCTTCAGTTATCCTAACATTCTTATCATGGGGTGATGCAAAAGACATCAAGAAAGACACAACACACTCATCATGATTATCAGAAATTAAACAATTGTTGCATGTTTTACAGATAGCATTAGAATTCGAATTAATTACAGTACTTTTGATACTAGAATCAACACGATTCATCCTACTCATTGCAAACTTATTGTTCCTAGGTTGGGCTTCTACATTCTTCAAGTGATCATTCTTAGCTGGCGCAGTCCTATCCTTTCTTGCGTTTCCACTAGATCTTGACCCGCTAGCTTGAGTGTCACTTTTTACTCCTGTAGAAGCATCGAAGGGAACATTAGTTTGTTTTTCTGTCACATGCCTTCCTGATAATGATGTGTTGGGTTCTGATTTTTTTGGTGGTAGATCAAAGGCTACATGCTTATTCTCAACAGTAGATGATGATGCAACAAATCTATCTCTATGGCTGCTAAACTTAGGAATTGAGCCTATGGCATATTCTAAGTTTTCCTGAATCCTTTTCGTGAGTTTGCAGGCATAGACAACTGCCCTATCAAGTGGCTTATCAGTCCTATCCTCTTCAACTACCTCACGAAGTGTGTCAAGGCCCTCTCTAAGATGATCAAGATATGTTTGATGGGCAAAGCTGTTATTTCTAAGCTTAAATGGAATACGCCTAACATCAACATCATACTTTTTACAATCAGTAGCCTTTGGTGCATCACAATTACAAGTGGTGCATGGCATTTTACCTTTCACCCGAGCCTTAAGATTCTCAATTTCATTTGTCAAAGAGGTTATTTGATCATTGTGATTGCTTCTTGTAACTTTAATAGAATCATATAACTCTTTGAAGTGTTGTTTAACCTTTGAATTTTCTTCTCGATAACACTCATTTTCATAATGTAACTTATTTATGGTGTTTTGATATTGAAAATTCTGAGAATCTGAAGACGAAGGTTTATTGGTGCCATACACTTCACACTTGTTGGATTTCAATTGGGCAATTTGGGCCCTCAGCAGTCGAATCGTGTTCGTGTGAGCTTGAATTATCTCATCTCGTTTGCTTAATTCAAAATAAGTATCAAATTCAGGAGCATCCAAGGATGTCTTGTCATTTGATATTTTATGTTTTTCATTTAAATGTTGATGTTTCAATTGCAAATTAAGATATTCAACTTCTAATTTTGAAAAACGTTTAACCATATTCTCATGGTCATCATTTTGAATTTTTTCAAGCAATTTTAAATTCTCCCCCTCAAGCTCAACAACACGATTCTGGGTGACATTTAACGCAATAGCATACTCATTAAATTGACAAGCAGACAATGCAGAATCAGTGACAGTGTAAAATACATCTTGTGCAATACATTTAGCAATCAAGTTGTCGTTAGTAATGAGTATGTTTTTTCTTTCAATCTCTCGACTCTTAAGTTCTATTGCATATTCATTCACCTCATTTTACATATCTTTAAACACTACTTCCATTTCTTTTATTTCGGCTTTAAGGGCAGTTTGCAACCCTTCAAAGTGTTCTTTAAGTAGTTTAAAGAATGGCATGACCTCAGTTAAGTAACACCTTTTAGCATGTTCAAAACACCTTTCCCTCTCAGTAATACCAGAGGGTGTGATTCTCTTCTTGCATGTTTTATCGAAATCAGCAAACAGTTGCCAAAGCACATATAAGCTAATAAAGGTTTTACATTCAGTGGGAAGAGATAAAGGCACCAAATTCCTAGGTGTATTGGGAGGATACACCGTTATGGATGCAACTTTTCTAATGAGGGGGGTGTTGGCCTTAAGTTTTTCTACCTTAAGTCTTTCATTATCTTGTTTCCAGAAAATCTGTTCAGGTGTTAACTTCTTTTGAGGAGCAAACACAGTCAAACGATTTTCCTCACTATAGTCATGGGGTTTGATTATTATTCGTTTGACTACGCACTCGGGATCCCTCATTTTCTCATTCATTCTTTCCTTTGTTCTCTCACTCATCTCCTCCTCCTCTTTAGTGTAGAGAAGCTCAGGCGGGTCATGATTAGGCATAAACATCACATTGGAATCATTTAATGCAGGTTGGGCTATCTTAGCAATCTCATGAATAGCTAATTTAGATCTACCTACATTGCTTTCACTATGCTTGTCACTTAACTTTCTGTGCTTATACATCATTTGGGCAGTCTGTCTGGTTTGGTCTTGTGTGTACAACTTATCTTCAAGCTTATTTTTTAACGTCTTGAGTCTAGAGAAATCATTTAAAAGTGTTGATTCTTTTTGTTTGAATTCTAGCTTAAGTGTATTTACACACTTTTGTGCTTCCTGTTTCTGTTTGACAGACTGTTCTAGCTGACTTTTCAAAGAACTCAACTCTAATTTTAATGTTTCTTCTCTTACTCTAGACTCTTTAATAAGTGTACTCATTTGACCTTCTAATTTCTGCTCACGTTCATTAAGCTCAAACTTAGCACGCTGTTCATACATAGCCACTTGTTCTTTATAAATGTTAAGTCTAGTGATCAAGTCATCATCAGGGACAGGCAATTTGTTCTCATGGCACTCATATGCATTATCTAAATTACACGCATTATCTAAGGCACCTACATTACTTACAACACAAACATCATTATTTACAAAAGATTCACCATTTGATACATCAGGCGAGTTGTTGTGATTCAAATACTGTTCATATGAAATAATATTGCTATTTTCCATGTCAACACTACTTGTGTCAGAAACATCTGCCTGATGTACTTCTTTGGGATTCTTTTGTCCCTCGACTATATTATATGTGTCATAAATTTTTAGTACCTCAGATATCACGGATGCATTAGAAGGACCAACTTGACGGGGAGATGAGACCAAAGAAGATAAATTAGCCATGAAGATTGTTTGAGCCGTAGGTTCATCATCTACATCCGAGTCAAATGCATCACAGTCATCTGCCTTGAAGATGTTAGGATCATTATGTGCTAGATCCTGAACTGGTTGCTCATCCACATCTTCATCAAAAGTATTTCCCCCATCTCCTGCCAAGAACAATAACTCTTCCTCATCCAATACAGCTCCATTCTCTTGAGCTTGCATTAACAGCATCTTGTCTTTGAAGTAATCTGAGTTCTGAGGACGTTTAGGTTGATTGCAGTTTCTAGCAATGTGTCCAAGCCCCCCACAATTATAACACTTGATCTGTTTCCCTTGACCCTGATTGGCATTCCCTGCTCTATTCTGCACATACCCTCGACCCATGTTTCTTCCAGCTCTCCCTTGCACATTCTGAACCACAATTTTCCCATCCTCCACCATTGCTAGATTACGTGGGTTGGATGAATTCCTTAACTGATTGTTGGTCTGAGGGAGTGATGCTTGAAACTGTTGAACCAGTAATGATACTTGATTGGTGAGGTTGTCAATCATTTTGCCGGTCTGAGAGTAGCCTGAGTCAAGTTGGGAACTCATAGCAGGTACTTGTGAGTGAAGTTGATGATAGCTTGGGTTGGATGATGATTGGATAGTTGGTTGAACATTTGTCATGAACACCAGTGGATCATTTGTAGTTGAAGGATTAAACTTTTCTCTCAGCACCCGATCGTAGACAGCATGCTTCTCATGTTGTTGCAGATATGCATACAGCTGTTCATAGTTGGTATCCCTTAAACCTTTGTTGAGTTTGACAGCAGTAACAAATCTGTCCCATTCAGGAGTCATGTTGTTCACAAACTTTGAGTTTAGTTGGATATTTGGCATAGTCATTCTGATCATCCTCATATCATTCACCAACTTATGAAATCTCACATAGTAGTCTGTGATATTCTCTCCTGGATTCATTTTGAAATGCTCGAACTCATCATACAGCTGTGACTCCCGATCTTCCTTTGTGAGTTCTGACCCTGCCAACAACATTTTAACGTTGTCCCACACAGCTTTGGCTTCAGTGTTGAAATTGATGAGCTTGTATACATCCTTTGGAAGACCTTGAATGACTATGTTTGAGGCTCTAATGTCAGCATCATACCTCTTCTTTTCTTCTTCATTAAGATCATTGTAGTTTCTAGGTCTGTCGATGCCCCAAGTTACAGACCCATCTTCACCAGTTGTAACAACATCTCTGGTGGTACCCATCTGATATGGTCCATCGTCAATTGACTTTAGAATGTTAACTCCATTATCTTTTCACAAGCAGTAAAGTCTTATCCTTTGTGCCCAAGACTCATAATCCGTCCTATCCAGCATAGGTGGACGAGTGTCAGATCCTGCTGCTTGAATATCTTCTGATGATGTGTTTGATGTGGTAGCCATAGTAACTACGGGATTTTACAGATCTTGTGATTTAACCGAGAAATCGAATCTTTCGCGGGAATTTCTAAAATCACCAAGACACAAACCGCATAGACAAATAGCACCCTTGAGGATACAAACCGCCTAGACAAACCGCGTAGACACAAACCGAGTTCACGCTGCTGAGACAAACCGCGTAGACACAAACCGAGTTCACGCTGGAGAGACAAACCGCGTTGATACAAACCGAGTACACGCTGCAAAGACAAACCGCGTGGACACAAACCGAGTTCACGCTGCAGAGACAAACCGCGTAGACACAAACCGAGTTCACGCTGGAGAGACAAACCGCGTTGATACAAACCGAGTACACGCTGCAAAGACAAACCGCGTAGACACAAACCGAGTTCACGCTGGAGAGACAAACCGCGTTGATACAAACCGAGTTCACACTGGAGAGACAAACCGCGTTGATACAAACCGAGTTCACACTGCAGAGACAAACCGAGTTGACACAAACCGCGTACGCGCCTTATAGACAAACCGCGTAGACACAAACCGCCAAACACGTCGCTTTCAATGCTTTTTGTCCTTTTGCCTAAACTAGTAATAAGACAAACCGCGTTCTCGATGTGACACAAACCGCGTTCAAGAACACGTCCAAAGTACACAAACCGCACCCAAGAACACTTGGATAAAAACACTCGAATCACCCAAAAACACCACACAAACCTTAAATCTGTGAATCCAAGCACCAAATACTACTCTTATACTGTTCCTAAGCTAGAAAGTACAAGGTATAACAACTTCTAATCACTAAACAAAGCACAAAATGAAATTAATGTAACTTATCAAATCGAACTAAAAAGCCTCAAAAACTAGACAAATCCGTGAATACCAACTCTCATGGACCTAACCATGGCTCTTGATACCAATTGTAGGGTATTCACAATGCAAGAAACACTTGTTTGAGGCCTTTCGATGGATCGAATGACTAAGAACTAGAGAGAGAAAGTGGGAACTTCTAGAGAGAGAAAACTATGTGTATATTAGCTTGAAATGTAGGGAAGTTCCAACCCTTCCCTTGCAAGGGAAGGGGTATTTATACATACTACTTAATGTGCCCCTAGTGGGCTGTGGAGAGAGCTGACAGAGGGTAAAGACCCGACCCACTCCACAATACTAATTAATAACTAATCTACTAATAATATTACTGATAATCCTACGAGCTTTGATGAGCTAATAAGTACTCGGGGTGACCGAGTCTTCAGCTGAATATTCATATTCCTAACATCCCTTATGTGCGAATTGACCAAAGGATCACCCTCCGGGTTGGATGAACTTAAGAAGTTAGATGTGTGGTCTAAGATCCGGGAGGCCGGATCAAAAAAAGAATTAATCTAGCATGTAGTGGCACTTAATGACTCAAACTAGTCTACCTGTAAGCTTTGGCAGCCATAAGGATCGAGACCTTTGGTGTCCTAGTAGGATTCTAGGGAGATAGGCTAGATGAATTGACCAAAGGAGTCTAGTGAATCTTATGCCCCACTTGAAGCGATAGAAAGCTTAATTAGAAAACATAGTCGTAGCAATGTAGGATGAACAAGTAGGCTAGCACACTTTCTCCCTACTGCGTTCAACTTCATTAAATTTTTGCATTTCATTTCTGTTGATTAGTTTAATTAATCAAACAAATCATAAACCCCTTTAAAACGTGACATAGACTTAAGTTATAATCCAGATACATATAGCTCTTGGGACGACATCGGCTTTACCGAATACTACACTACACACGACCGGTTACACTGCCCATGAGTGCATAAGGTAGACCATAGGTAGACGAGACAACTATAAATATTAAAACCTGGTCAGAAATCGTGCATCAAGTAAGCTCACAAATAAGCTCGGTCGTGAGCTTATTAAACCCAAAACGTAGATCTGAAAGGTACGAGGAAAAAGACGCAAGGAATTGATGATACCACTCATTTTTACTCACAAAATCGTTTCGTAGTTTCATTTATCTTCAAAAACCTATTCACACAAATGTGTGAATAGTTATTATTTTGAAAAATGTAAACAAACCCGTTTTAGCCACTTACCAAGAGAGAAAGAAAGAAAAGAGGTGACGATGGTGACACATCGGGTACAAAAACACGCGAGCAAACCTACTATTGGCCTCAAAACTTCGAACCTTTTTCAATACAAGGAGTAGGTGATGTTAGATGGTGGTGGTTACTCGGCAGCGCACGGCGGCTGTTGATACAAATAATGTTCTAAAAACGTTATTTCCGTCTTTCGATTACTTCACGTTTTGTGGATGACAAAATGTGAAATCACGTTACGTTAAAATTAACGTAAACAAGTTTTTAATCAGAAGATCCCGTTTCTATGCAAATCACTCTAGAACAAATTTACAACTTAACTAATGATCAAAGAAGTTAATTTGTTTTTAAGACTTCACATTTTTATGTGACAAAATATTTCTTTCAAAAATATACTTTACAAATTATTTTTGAATAATTAAGAAATGTTTTAATGGAAAAATAAGTTTAAAATCCATAACAGCTATTTTCCCCCCCAAAATCAGCTCCAAACTTCCCCAAATAAGTTTTCACCAGAAAAGACAAAAAGAGGAGTGTTTTTGTCTGACACGGCTCCACGGTTCCACTAAATTTAGTGGAGCCGTGGGTGATTTAGTGGAGTCGTCCCTCTATAACGGCCAGATTTTTTCTGCCTATAAATACCAGCCCACTTCACAGATCTTGGGCACCCTTTCACACACAGAAACTTCTGAGTTTAATACTCCCACACCTTTCTCTCTTTTTGATCTTTTTAGTTTAGTTTTCTTTTGTTCAAGAGTGATCCAATCATCCAACTTAGAGATCCTCTTCATTCCTCTTCAATAGCAAGAGAAGAACACAAAGTATCCAAGAAGATACAAAGTGTTATCATTCCTCTTCAAGTGCAAGAGAAGAACTCAAAGTATCCAAGAAGATACAAGAGTTATAGTTGTTAGGTTACTTGTAACATTTGTTACATCCTTGTTGTATCATAGCATACATCAAGATCATTTTTCTTTTGTGAGAG
This sequence comes from Artemisia tridentata subsp. tridentata, assembly GCA_021014915.2. Lineage (NCBI taxonomy): Eukaryota > Viridiplantae > Streptophyta > Magnoliopsida > Asterales > Asteraceae > Artemisia > Artemisia tridentata. The sequence goes on from CP139505.1 coordinate 381,193,020, forward strand.
TGTGAGTGAAGATCATTGTGATCTTATAGAGATTGTGAATATCTCTTGAAGCCATTGGGCTTGTGTGATTGATCAAGAAGATCAAGGGTCAATAGGATAGAGTTAGTCAAGTGAGTGTTGATCATTGTGATCGTGTCGAGATCTTGGAGATCTCTTGAAGCCATTGGGCTTGAGTGATTGGTCAAGTGGATCGTGGTAGATTGGTGCTAGCTAAGATTAGCACTCGACATCTAGCTTAGTGTCGGAAATAGGATAAGCGACGCGTACGGTTTTCTCCGCCTAAAGGGAGGTTGTTGACATAGTGCTTGAAACTCTCGAGTGTGGTACTCGGGGAGTGGAGTAGGGCGAAGAAGAGCTTCGTAGCCGAACCACTATAAATCCTTTTGTCCCAGTTTGATCTTTCCAACTCTTATCTTTATTTACTTTACTTATTATTAGTTAGTTTAGTGTGTAGTTCATATTGGTGTTGATTGATTGCACATAAGAGTCGAATCAAGGTTTTTCATAAGTAAACTTAAAAGAAGTTTTTAAAAGAACCTAAAAACCGGTAAAACTATTCAACCCCCCCCCCCCTTCTAGTTTTCCACAATTGGTATCAGAAGCCACGTTAGTCAAGCTTTTAAAGTATATTGTATTTTAAAACTTGAATCGATCAATGGATTCCGACAAATATCTACAAGGGAAATCTATGCAAAGACCACCACTTTTCGAAACCGATTGTTTTATTTATTGGAAAACAAGATTCGAAACGTATGTGAAATCAAAAGACATTGATCTTTGGCATGTTATTACCGAGGGTGACTTTCAACCGATTCAAATGAATCCGGAAACTAAAAAGGATGAAATAGTTTCTTATGATAAACAAAGTGATGAACTTAAAAGAAAACTAGCCAAAAATAATGAGCTAAAATGATGATTTACAATGCTTTGCCTAATAAGGAATTTGAAAGAATTTTCATGTGTAATACGGCAAAAGATATTTGAAAAATTTTGTTAGTCACTCACCAAGAAGATAGATCTTCTTGTTTAACAATATGAACAATTTTCCATTTCGAAAGATGAATTGATAGATAATGCTTTTGCTAGATTTAATACTATTATCACTAGTCTTAAAGCTCTTGATGAAGGTTACTCTAGCAAGAATTATGTTAGGAAGTTTCTTAGGGCTCTACATCCTAAATGGAGAGCAAAGGTCACCGCCATTGAAGAGTCAAAGGACTTGGCGACATTGTCACTCGATGAACTAATAGAAAACTTGAAAGTTCATGAGATGATAATCAAGAAGGACTCCGATATTGTTAAAGGCAAAGGCGAGAGAGTTAGATCTCTAGCATTGAAAGCCAAGAAGGAGTCTAGTGATGAGGAATGTTCAAGTTCCCATAGTGAAGATGAAGAATATGCTCTAGCGGTTAGGGACTTTAAAAAGTTCCTTAGGAGGAAAGGTAGATTTCCTAGACAACCTCGTAATGAAAAGAGGTCATCTCAAAAGAATCAAGATGAAAAGAAAGGGACGAGTGATAGGAGATGCTTTAGATGCGGATACTCTAATTACCTCATAGGAGAATGTCCCAAACCACCGAAATCCAACAACCAACGAGCTTTCATAGGAGGCTCTTGGAGTGATAGCGGTGAAGAAGAAGAGAAGAAGCCCAACGATGAAACATGCCTAATGGCTCAAGCTTCTAATGAGGTACATTCCGACTCTTCTTATTATAGTGATGATAATTCGTCAATAGATGATAATATATTACATGACGAATATAACAAACTATGCGAGGTTAGTTCTAAAATTTTATGTAGAAATAGAACACTAAAATTAAAATTGCAAGAACTTGAAGTGCTAATTTTAGAACTAAAGGATCAAGTCAAAAGACTTGAGAAAAATAAAGAAGTAGACTTAGGATGTGGGTCATGCGTAAGTCTTCAAGTAGAAAATGAGAAACTCAAAGAAAATGCTTTGAGAATCATTAAGTTCAATGAAGGAACTAAGGCACTTAATGAGATGCTTGAAAACATTAGCTTTAGTGAACATGACCGTGCGGGCTTAGGATTTGACCCAAATCAAGCTTCTACAAGTAGTACTAAACATGTAAAATTTGTAAAGCTTGAAATATCTGAGTCTGTAGGTGACGGCACCACTAAACGTACGGACGGTACCATTAAATTTAATGGTACCGTGGTACCGTCTGGTGCTGAAGTCAGATATGGGTCAATTTTGAAAAATAACTTAAGGCCTAAACCAAATAACAAAGTTGCTAATAGTGTCAAAACACCCATTGCTAGTGAAGAGAAAGTTAAAAGCATCTACAAAAACTTGTCAGACGTCGAGTTTGATTTTGAAAAACCCGACACTAGGTCGAAGACTCCTCCACCTAGAAAAACAAATTCTCCCAAACCTCGGTCAAGAACTCCTCTGCCGAGAGGTAACTTTAGAAGACAAAGTTATCCAAGTAACTTTCCCGTAACTTGGAATAACCGTCAATCACAAAGTTACTTACCATGGGAAATGTGCCCTCCATTCTCACATCCTAAACTAATGCAACAAATGCGTAGGATGTTTGCCACTAACAACTTTGGACCCATGAGATATTGGGAACCAAATGTTTGAGCTTCTGTTTTGCTAGATAAACATGGTTGTAAATAAACTTGAGGTCCAACAAATGGAGTGTGATTAGTGATTGCACTAATCTGATGTCGCAAAGTCAAGTCGTGTCTCATACGTTTAGCTTTCAACAAAGGTAATCTAGTCGTCGAGTTTTAAGGGCAACACCTCTGGCTAAGGTACGCTTTCTTAAAACACCCTTTGTTAGTAGTAAAGCAAAGCATGTAGTGTTGATTAGATTCTAACATAGTAGGCACTATCACAAAGAAACGAAATTCACATTTCATCATTACTCAAATATTTGTCAAAGATTATTATGACAAACTCAACTTGTCCAGAAATGTACAATGATCGCTCAAAGATCATGCGTGACAAGTTTGAGATGTGCAATGATGAGTGAATCAAGTTTCTTCCCTAACCCGTATATAATACTACTTGAAGAAAGTATCCCCATAAACCTAAGTATACTATATATGTATAAGATACTTAGCATAGAAAAATCTTAATCGATTTTAACGCCCATATCCGCAAAAATGAATCTCACAAGAGACAATGAAGGTGAGGGCGTGGATATTACTAGTGTTACACCCCGTGCCCGCTTAGACCAAAAATTAAAACTTTTTGTGCGGAAACGCCTGACTTTTAAGGACATTCTGTCACTCTTTTGACAACTGACAAAAATCTATGAACATTCAGCACTTGAGACTATTTTTAAATGAAATTAGACTCAATTACCTTCAAAACTATGGGTGGCATGACCCGTGACGACTTACGGTTTAAAAGATATGATTTTTCAAAGTTTACCGAAATCTGCCGAAAAATCTAAACCGCCGGCTGAGATTTCCCAGCCGCCGGTTCAGGGCCCAAAACCGGTCTGAACCGCGGCGGTTCAGACCTTATGTCCGCCCGAAATCATTTTCCAAGTTCCGCGCTTGGAAACCCGACCTCCCGAACTCGTTATCTAATCAAACTTTCCAGATTTACTTAGTATATCAATGGGCTCATTTTCATACAAAAACATTTACCGAACGACTCCCCGAAAGGGTACTTTACAAATTAGACGGGTTATGCAAATAACCCGTTTAGACCCATTTTCACTACAAACAACCCATACGACTTCCGTTTTACACCAAACTTGACCAACCTCAATAACTTAACATATCAAACATGTTCTAACGACACTTGACCAGTTTACTACCCAAAATGGGTATATTCTCAACTAAACCAAACGCCCCTTTTACTCTACTCATAACCGCTTAAAACACACTTTGACTCATCGTTAGACTCCCAAATCGTCATGACCTCTTTGACATACATTTTGACACCCGAATTTACTTTACAATCAGTAAAAGACTCTCGGGGGTACAACCTTGACACTTGAGCTCGGTATTCTATACTAAGCTCCTAATTGCAATCTATCTATCAATCCGCTTCCAAATCCTTAGGCTATAGTCCAAGTACTTTCATTCCGTCGCGCATAGACCTACAAGAACATTGAAACACTAAAACGTAAGCTTTCGCTTAGTAAGTAACTAGATTAGTACATGATTAATACTTCCATTCACATTCATATGCACCAAGAATACCTTTAACCATCCGGCTCATAACCAAGCCGACTTCATTACCATTATCATATCAACATCAAAATCATATCACATTAACATAACAACATTATACACAAAGCAAACATAAAATTACCTTAAACCTCTTGACCTCATATCCTATCTCTTGAACCTAGCTCATTTACATACCTCCTATTAACCTACTTCCTAATCCAAGGCTTAATCCTATCAACTCATTCATTAACACATAACATGAGAACATTCATATTAAGCATATAGTAAATCAAAGTTACTTACCTTCAATCCAAGCTAACTATCATATCAATATTTCACCACCATCATCATCATCCTCACTAGTCACCATCATCATCATCATCATCATGTCCATTACTATGATTATAAATCTTCACAATATACCAAGACCTAACAACATAATGATTAACATCATAAACAAGGGTTAACATAACCCACCATAACCTACTCATCTTCCTTTCTACATCATTAATTGATCATATCTTGATCAATTGACGATTTCTCACTTTATTCATAAACCTTAACTACATTGAATCAAAGATCATAAATACTTACTTGATGTAGAAGTGGTTGTCTATGGATTATCCTTTGCATAATACCTTCATCATCATCATCACTAGACCATCAAGACCCTCTTCTTCCCTCCTTTTTCTTATCACAGCCGACCCACACACACTCTACCTAAAATAATGGAGGGAGTCATCTAGAATCTCCTGGATATAGATAGTTAGGTGGCAAGTTTGGCCATTTGGCAAGATTGGCCCCTCAAGTCTCATTCCTTCTTATTTAGCCACAACCAATTGGCATGTGACAACTTAAGCCCTTGAAGTCCATTTCCTATCTATTTAAGGCACATAATACTTCCCATAAATTTATAACACATATTTTGACTATCACTTGACTATCGGGTTTGACTTTCCACGTAACTTTGTTGACCAACCGATCACATTCAACCTTAGCATATTTCATCTAGGGTGGGGCCTACTCAAAACCGGGATACGGGTCTAACAACTAGGTTAGGGGCATGATAGGTAATTTAGTTTACCTAACGGCAAGTCGGCCCATTATCATGTCTAGTGTTTGGCTTTGTGCCCACTTGTAAGAAGGATCCCAAAACTTCTTACCTTAAAGTGTTCGATGTATCTTCCGATGCATAAAGGGCACTATACATTTGAGACTATGATATCTCTAGGGGATTGGTGTAGAAATTGTTATCTATACCAACTCTGATAATGCGGGAACTAATGTGGATTGATAAAGAGAGAGTGATATTTGTGCCCTCATAGGTTGTTGTCAAACTTCTTGGTTCTCCAAGAAACAAACCACTCTTGCTATCTCCACTACCGAAGCCGAATACGCAAGCGCCGAAAAGGCATGACAACGAGCACTATGGATGAGACAAGCTCTAATCAAATGAGACGTCCATCTCAACAACGCTCCTGTGAAGAGTGATAGCCAATGTGCAAATAGACTTGACCGAGAACCCCGTGGATTGCTCATGTACGAAGCTCATCGAAGTACGTCATCTCCTCCATCATAATGATGTCAAAAGAGAAATCTTTTCTTAGAAAAGTATATCTTAAAGGACAACATCGTCAATATTCTAACCAATACGTTCTTCACACCCCACTTATGACTATTTGAATATTTGTTCGGAAATATTGAAGTCATCTCTCATATCTCATCTCATGACTTCCTAAATATTTCACTGGAAATATTGAAGTCATTTCTTACGTCTCGACTCATGACTTCTTAAGTCATCCTTCTCATTTCACTCATGACTATTTCAATATTTCACTGGAAATATTAAAGTCATCCCTTACGTCCTATCGCGTGACTTGCTCAATGTTTCACTGGAAATATTGAAGTCATTCATTACGTATCACACCACGACTTTACTAGTCATCCCTCTCAATCCGTCTCATGACTTCTTAGACATTTCCTTGGAAATACTAAGGTCATTCCTTATCATCTCACCTGATCGCTTTCGTCAAAGAGTTTATTAGGTATAAACTTTTTCCTCGTGTCAAAAAGTCTTACTAAATAAGTAAGATTAATCAGCCAAGAGTCAAAACAGAACAAAAATGGGTCTAACAGACACACGACACCACTAAACATTTGTAGTACCGTGGTACCGTATATCTGAGAGAGCCCGTTTTTCTTCTCTTTTCCCTCTGCATACTCATTTCAAACAAACAAAACCACTCACACCTGTTGTCAAAACCGAACCCAACACCAAAATCCAATTAAACTCTTGCTAATCAAGATCGAGGCATTGCAATCAAACAATCTCAATCACTACAACACAAATTGTAAGTCATTTATATTTAATTTCTTTTCAATTTGAGTTTAGGGTTTGTTCTTGTGCATAAAATCGAATTGGGGGTTTTCAATTTTTGTTGAACTTTTATGCAATTAGGACTAGGATTAGACAATGTAGTACTTACATGATTCCCTAAACCTAGGATTTTTATAAACCCACTAATATTGCATAATATAGTCCGAATTTTCCCATTTAAATCAGATTAAGATTAATTATTTTTGATGGAATCATGTCTAGGATGATTAAAATTGAATTAGAAATGGTTAACATGGAAGCTTTTCAATGTTAAGATTTTTGGCGCCACGTTGAGGCATTTGCCAAACACCCCAATTTCATCATTTTCGAAAAAGTTCACGAGTCTAGGATCATAAAACCTTTTTCGTGCATTGTTGATGCAAATTAAAAACGTTTTTGCATGCATACATGAACTCTCAAATATGGATCGAATTACATAATTAATATGTATTATTCGACATATTTGATTGAGCAAAAGTGAAGTTAGGAGCGTTTGGGTAATCCCATTAATTTTGTTTTAGAGTTGAGATTACCGCACCTCCACATTGTTTGCATTTAGGGAGACACACACTAAGAATGTGATCATTAAAATGCAACAAGTTAACATATACAAAATTATATTTTTGTAGGTAACAATGCCTCGTATGGATTATCAAGATACCAAACCTTACATTCCCCGTCTATTAGACGATCCAAACATCCCCGATGAGCAAAAAGCTTATCTTGCTAAAGTCCAAGATCGATATATACACGAAGGTCGTGTAGTCGATGCTCATTACGTTCTCTTGGATAACGTCCATGCTTGCTTCCCTACTATTGATTTTGATTGTTTATACAAAATAAACGATCAAATTTGTCCACGCTTTGTCCTCGAGTTTTATAGTCGAGTCCGTACCTTCAATGACCTTGAGGGTAATGTCTTCCTTGATTTTTGGATCTAAAACCAAAACATCATTCTTTCCATCTCCGAGCTTGGCGACATTCTCGGTGTTCCTTCGTATGGTCAGTGTGCATACACTAAAGACCATTCCCTAGAGTCTCTTTTCTACAATCTTGAAAATGAAGGTACTTATCGTACCGAAATCCCCAACTTCGAAGCCATCAAACAAGTCATCCAAACTTATCGAGTCGCCAACACGTATAAAAAACATGATGGTTCCATTGTCCTTCTTGACCCCAACAAAATCTACCTCAAAGAACTCCTTCCCGACCTCAGAAGTTGGGAACTTCTTCTACGTGAGAACGTGTTGAGCCTTGCGGGTAACCGGGATCATGTTTTGGCGAGTCTCACCTACATGCTTTACTGTCTTAGTATCGAGGAGCCATACAACCTCGCATAGTACATGGCCAAAAGGATGGCTAACATCCACAGTCGTTCTGATAAGCTCATGCCATACGGTATGTTGCTTACTCGTCTCTTCAGGTGGGTCATGGAACATTTCCCACATCTTAATAATGTTGGCTATGTCCTAGTCAATCCCGTCATGAAACGCCTTGGTGGACCACAACTTCACACAAAGCAACGTAAGGACAAAGGGTCCAAACGTGGTCATAAATCCACTTCCGATATTCCTCTCTCTTCTTCTTCCTTCGGTCATGGTTCCTCTTCTCAACCTATGGATGAGGACGATGATGAGGTGAACAAAGAAGGAACATCTCATCCTCGTACTCCCTCTCCCAACACTTACTTTCGTAACCTTGACACATCATCGTTTGATCCAACAACCGACCTTCCTTCCAACCAAACCAACTTAGCTTCCGTGATGAGAAGGCAAACAATCATGTACAACCGACAAGTGTCGATGCATGAGCAAACAATCGGGGGGTTCAAGTCCATTGGCAAGGCGATCAAAGGGCTCGGGAACAAGATAAAGAAGATGGGGAAAAGAAAAGATTAGAGAGTACTTACTTAAGTAGCGTCACTAACTTAAGTATTATTATTAAGATATTATTAATGGGGTTATGGCAATGTCCATCTAACATAAACTAGAATTACCCATTTTAGGTAGCCTAGAACCTGCAGAACTGGAAAAATAGTCAACTGCAGGCCACGGCTCCACTAAATAGGGCAAGGCTCCACTAAATTTAGTGGTGTCGTGGTACCTTTAGTGGTACCGTGCCCTGGGAAGACGAATTTAACTGTTCTCTTCCACTTTTTGACTCTCTTTTCCTGGAAATCTGCAACCATAAACTGATTCCAATTCACCCAAATCCACCATCCTATCCATCCTCACATGTTTTGATTTGGCTATATAAGCTAACATCATACATTGCTCATCCTCACCATTTCACATTCACCATACAATTATCATGTCTTCCACCATTGCTACCATTTCACACAAAACCAAAAAGCCAAGGCTTAACCTCAAACCAACCAATGAGATGATTTTCATTGATCTCACATTAGATGATGATGAAGATGTACACACACCAATAACCTCAACCAAATCAACTTCTTCAATCTCTACACCCCTAGCTCCATCAAGACCAACTCAACTAGCCACACTCATCCCCACCACCATTAGGACAACAACCTTTATCTCACTAATTCCTCCTCACCACTACTTAACCTCACCAATCACCACAAACCCCTTGAACTGCACTACACATCACCCACACCTCACCATCCCACAACCTTTAGCTCTCACACTACCTACACCATCAACTCCCTTTGAGCTTGGGAGTAACACATCATCATCTTACTCTCACCAAACACCACAACCACTAATGGCCCCATTCTTTATCCCTCAACCACCAACCCAAGTGCCTTGTTTCACCACAACCACTAACCACTATCATGTGCCTTAGAGATAATAGCCTTCAATTCTCCACCTTGAGCACCTCACTCACACACTCACACAAGGACCCATCATACTCACATCCTCCACACACCAAATAGCCCAACCAACTAAAACAATGGTTATGTTTAGTCCTCCTCGACAAATAAAAGCTTAGGACCCCTTTTGACATTTGAAGCAAATCTTGAAGTCTCATATCACTAAGGATGTTTAAGTGCTTTCTTGTTGTTTATTTTGCTTCTATGAAGTAGTCATACATATGTATGACACTTGTTTTCTTTTATGAATGAATGGGCTTTCATGTGGTTGTTTTACCTTTATTTTTTATGCTTGCCTACTTAGTCATTAATTTTTTTTTGGATATTTGTCATAAGTGCTACATGTTAGATTTTGTATATGTGTTATCTAACCTTCTTTTGTAGCACAAATCATTGCTCGATTCCTTGGTGTTCTCCAAACGAGGGGGAGTATACATCAAGGGGGAGCCTTGCAACCTTTTTGCTTCGACAAAAAGGGGGAGAAATGGGAGTAAACTCATTAAAAACTTGTTAAAACTAATTTTAACTTAAAATGAGTTTATGTTTTGTCATCATCAAAAAAGGGGAGATTGTTGATGCAAATAATGTTCTAAAAACGTTATTTTTATCTTTCGATTACTTCACGTTTTGAGGATGACAAAATGTGAAATCACGTTACGTTAAAATTAACGTAAACAAGTTTTTAATCGGAAGATCCCGTTTCTATGCAAATCACTCTAGAACAAATTTACAACTAATGATCAAAGAAGTAAATTTGTTTTTAAGACTTCACATTTTTATGTGACAAAACATTTCTTTCAAAAATATACTTTACAAATTATTTTTGAATAATTAAGAAATGTTTTAATGGAAAAATAAGTTTAAAATCCATAACAGCTATCCCCCCCCCCCCAAAAAATCAGCTCCAAACTTCCCCAAATAAGTTTTCACCAGAAAAAACAAAAAGAGGAGCGTTTTTGTCTGACACGGCTCCACGGTTCCACTAAATTTAGTGGAGCCGTGGGTGATTTAGTGGAGTCGTCCCTCTATAACGGCCAAATTTTTTCTGCCTATAAATACCAGCCCACTTCACAGATCTTGGGCACCCTTTCACACACAGAAACTTCTGAGTTTAATACTCTCACACCTTTCTCTCTTCTTGATCTTTTTAGTTTAGTTTTCTTTTGTTCAAGAGTGATCCAATCATCCAACTTAGAGATCCTCTTCATTCCTCTTCAATAGCAAGAGAAGAACACAAAGTATCCAAGAAGATACAAAGTGTTATCATTCCTCTTCAAGTGCAAGAGAAGAACTCAAAGTATCCAAGAAGATACAAGAGTTATAGTTGTGTAGACCTCGACTTCACCTTTGAAGATGAACCGATCACTTTAACATACAACACAAACTAGATGATGACACTCACAAACACAATAAGAGACCAAGAGTAGTATGGATCGTATGGTATAAATTTCAAGTCAAATGTATATTATCTTCAAAGAGAAAGAAAAGATACAAGGACTTGGGTGTTACTCTCTCTCACACACACACTCTTTTTCTTATCTAAAATGAGGCACATTGTAAATGAGATGTGTGTGTGTGTATATATGGTTCACAGCCAACACATGGAAATGTGTGGGCTTTGACTTTGACCTAAGGTGGGCTTTGTATTTGCACTACACTTAAACACATGAAACACTTATAGTTCTAATGCTACAAGCCCACTTTACAACATATTACACTTGACACATTTATTCTAATTGCCAAAATGACCATTGGTATGTGCTTAAACACATACCTTTTCTTGACCAAAACCGGACCCTAATAGACCAAAAACCCGACCAAAATGCCAAATATATTGTGTTTTTGTGTGTTTTTACATATGCAGGCACGGATATTGAAGAAAAGGACAAAAAACAAGAAAAACGGGGAAAACGAGCACGAGATATGGAAGTGTTATTTATAGCCGATGCCGGGAAACAAAAAAAGTCAAAGTCAACCCTGAAGAATCATTATTTGACAAAAATGACCCTTGGATAATATTTTGAAGAATTGGCAAGATCAGTCCTTGAGAATTCAGAAAATACAAAAATGGTCCCTAAAATCCCAAAAGCCTTAAACCTTAAAACACTTCATACCCGGATTTTGGTTTACAACCCATTCCAAATAAAATCCAACCCAACTCTTAAACCAAAACCCCTAGCCCAAAGTTAAATCCAACGAGCCCACTATCCTATTACCCAATACCCGGATCCTCAAACAATCCCTTACCCGGTCACAACCCGCTACTTTAACCCGAAGTCAAAATAATTAATACCGGTCAAACTCTATCTATTTACCCCGCCCCCCAATTTCACTCTAAACCCAGAAATGTACTGTTCCCATAAGAACCCTAAAATACCCCGTATGATTTTACTATAATTAAGGGTATTTATGTCAAATCATTGGACGTCTAGAAGGTGTCAGGGGTGTCAGGAAGGGAAGAAAGCACACGAATGGACGCGTGGCATCCTCCTATTGGACCGAACACCTCAGGGATTTTGATCTAACAGCTGTGGATGAGTGGGAAATGATCTAAGGGTGGAAAGGGGCTCATTGATCACACGGATTGCCAGAGTGTCAGCCTGGAAGCTTCAGCTCAAGTCTATAAATAGGGTGGTTTCCTCCTCAATTGAGAGTTAGTTTTTTTTTAGTGTAATTTTCTGTTTGATGTAGTTTTTGTATTAATGTTATGCTGTCAAATTTCATTCTTAGCTTGTAATGTTTTAAAAGTTTATTAATAAAAGCTTAGTTAATCGTTTACTTTATAAATTCTGTTTGGTTAATTTGTTGAATATCTTTTATTTAGTTGTTAATCTCATCTCATAAGCTTCACAGAAGCTTATGAGATCTCTCTAAAGCTTATTTACATCAACTTGTTACTCTTTTCATATTAAACCAAAAATACAAAAAAAAATAGAAAATATATATATATATATATATATATATATATATATATATATATATATATATATATATATATATATATATATATATATATATATAAATGCTTTCATCTATTCAAATCTCAGCTTACATCTAAGCTATTTATTCAAGTATACAAGCTCATAAAGCTTTCTAGTTTTTGTGAGCTTGATTTGAATCATTTTACACAAAATACTCAAAAAAGTCAAACAAAGTCAACTGTCATTGGATCATGATCAAACCAACTTGGAGTGATAGTCTAGAAGGTGAAATGGAAGCTTTTAGCCTATCTAAAGATAGGCTAGCATAGTGAACCCCCTCTGTTTGAGCTGAGGGGGATTTGTTTGTAAGTTCTCAAGTTTTAAATTCCTCTAAAAATATTGTAGTGTAATAAATCTGTTCATCCTTGCTTGTTTGATGTTAGTTTGTCTTATTTGATCTCAGTTTGATTATTAATAGTATAATTTGTAGCTTAAATCAGAAAGGTTTAGGGTAATATCTCAAAAGTTGAAAGTGAAGGGGTGTTTGGTTAAAACTAGTTTAGGTAGATTAAGCTGTAGTTACTATTCATTTGCTAGAATTTTATATTTGATTAAGCTAAGATTAAGTGTTATTAGCAGGAATCAGTAGGAGTTTAAGGGTTTATATCTCACTTTAAGCATTTGGCCTTTTGGTGAATTGTTGGAACCTAATCTGCCTTTTTAAGCTCAGCATAAGCTGAGCTTATCTGAAGTCCCCTTTTTGTATTTTTGATGTGTGGTTAGGTGTTAAAGTCATTATACAAAGGTTGGATTGAATTGGAGTAAGTTTTCAAAAGTTTTGCGCCATTTTTCTCTAACTGCTGTTACAGAATACCTTAGTGCAGACCTTGATTTTAAGCTGCTGATCTAGGCTTGTTTGTGGCTTAACCAGACAAGCTGAAGCTTTTATTTTTGGTTTATAGCTAGTTCACATAGTAGGCTGATAGTGCAACATCTGGGATTTCAACTTTTTAGCTTATTTGATTGCTTATTCAGGGCTGCAAGTTTCACAAAAATCTGTGCAGGTTTGGGTTCTTAGAATTTGTGCTCACTAGCAGCTTTTCTAGGGCTAAATTGAAGTTCAATTGGGGTATTAGAAATAGGGCTTTTGTGCTTTTTGAGTTCTCAGTTGGTCTGTGAAACTTTTGCCCCCATTAGTTTCATCTGTTCAGCTGATTTGAGTGCTTATTTGGCTGTGGAAAGTTGCCTGTTTTTCTGCCTTAATTTCACCATCAGTTCAGTCTAAAGTGCTTATTCCCTTGTGCTTAATTGTTCACTTTCAGTTGTTCTGTGCTTATTATAGTTAGCTTATCAGTTCCTGAGCTTCTTGTAATTTTTGGCTTTCATTTGCTTATTTTTAGCTTATTTCCTAGAGCTTATTTTGACTGTTCAGCTTATTTATGCTGAACTGAGTGCTGATTTTATTTTTCCTAGATAGATTCATTTATTTTAAAATTACTCAGAAATTTTTAGAATTTTCCAATTAGTTTTAATATTTTTAAATCATTTAAATAGTTTTAATTAGTTTTTAATTCATAAAAAATTATTAAAAAGTCAAAAAAAATATATTTTTTCTTTTTCCAAAAATTTTCTTTTATCAGTTTTAATATAGGAAAATTATTTTTATATTTTTAGGTTTTAAATTTTAGAAAATCACTTTTTATTTACGTTTTTAAAATTTGTCGCGTAACGTTTTTAAATTACGGTTTTCATTTTTAGGTTTGCATGCTTAGTGTAATTGTACTTTTAGCTTAATTGGTTGTTTTCATTTAATATTTCATTGTTCGTAGTGTAAAATCACCAATCTATCACTCTTTTCACACACATTCACTTCACAATTCGACAACGTTAACAACAACTCGATATTCGACCTTCGTTGGGACACGACCCGGGGGAAAACGCATCCGTTGTGTTTCCTTTGGAAAAATATATACTAAAAACGATAAATCAACCATCACTTCTAAGTAGCATTAAATTAAATGCTAACAATCTCCCCCTAAGGGATGGTCATTTCAATGATGCTCCCGTGAATGGTCTTTTGCATTTGACGTCTTGAACTTCGTGTGTCAATGTATAATATTCTTCAATTAATGTTCCTTCATGCACTGTGATCTTCAAAGTATCGTCTTCTGGTCGTTCCTGCCTTGATCTACTTCTTCTGTCTGGATGCGTCGTCGTTGTAGATGATGATGGTAGATGAACTTTCGTCGGTACCTGCATAAAACAGTTAGCAATAAAACGTCCAGCTGCCATCATGTCGTGAGGCAAGATCCTTAGATCTCATTAAGACTCATACAACTTGTATCCTTTTGAGTGAACACAAGTGTATTGCATAGGAAGTGTTCCTAAGAGATCTTTTGATGAATCTCATATCTCTAGACTCAATTATGTGCGTTTTGTTATTAGTCGTCGGAGGCATGGAGCAGAGTGCCACCTTTTCAATATCAACACTTCTCGGAGTGAGAGGTCGATAGATTATGTAGTGTTCTCCGTGAGAAATGAAACAAATATCTTTTGAGAGATATCTGAGTGGATAGGAGGGGTGGTGCAAATGCGTCACTGGGTCCATGACGTCTTGTCTTCAATACCAGTATCACCTTAGTGAATACCGATAACAGATGTATTGACCCGGTTTCTGACCTAAGTTTTCATAGAGGGCTATTACTTTTCTCCCTTACAAAAACTTTTCTTTTTCATTCTTCAACCCCTTCTTTCTCCTTTCTCATTATACTCCTTTTTTCAATCTTTCCTAAGGACTTCTAATGCTAAGTTATTGGAATAGTCCTTGGGTAGATCCCTCCGGTTCTGGCGGATCATTGGACATAACCTAACCATAATCACCTTATTACTCAATGATTATCCTAGATTATTTGTCACATGCCATTAAACCTTGTGAAAATCTCTCAACGTGTTTATGAGAAAACACATTTTATTAACACATCGAGAGTTTTACATTTTTGAAACACTCCCCCTTCCCATGTGCTCATGCAATTTTTAAATAAACTGCACATGTCGGGTAGAAATCGCACATTTGAAATGATCGACTTTCAATGAACATGACCTTCGCGAGACACGCTTACATCACTAGTTAGACTAGCTTGAAGTTATTACCCGTCCTGGTCATATTCAAAGATCATCTCTCGAATTGGTACATTCTACTCAGACAAGTCCTTTGCGAGACACGCTTGCATCACTGGTAAACCAGCTTGAAATTATTACCCGTCCAGGACATGTCTTTTCGAGAACAGACATTTAGTTTCGTCAATTCGAGGGTTATCCTTGAGTCTTGAGATTCAAACCACAAAAACTTTTTGATCACATTTTAATCTCATCTTCTCCCCCTCAAAAATAGCATGCATTGATATTTTTGATATCAACAGATGAAAAGCAAGACGTTTTGGAGAACAAGATGGATTTGAGCATGAAACGTGGAACATTTTTCTTTTTCAACTCCCCCTTAATCAGAGCAAATGGTTTAAACCTTTGAGTTTAAAAAGCATTTAGGGGTCGTTGAGGGAGTTGTTGTGAGCACAAAATTTATTAAAAGACTTTGAAAAATCTTTTGAAACAATTTTGATTAAGTGCTCACTGGTTTTAGCTTTTTGCCATTAACATTGCGAGTTCTGATCGGAAATAATCAGAAGTCATTCAATGTAGCGCGGGTTTCGTACTGAAATGCACGAAAGCCGTGATGAAGAAAATTTGAGAAACGACATGTTTTAGAAAAACATAAAAAATAACTCTCGCTCAAGCATCTGTAAATACCCGTATCATTGTTAAATGACATTTCTAAGTACGTACAGAATATTGATTAGACGAGAGACATGTCGTGGGAAGAATATTTTTGGTTTTTGTTGTTTTATATTTTTTATGGCTTTTTGAAATTTTCTATTTTTATATTTTGTTTTTGAAAAAGTATGTATATATTTACCAAAAATATATACATAAATATTTACAAACAAATGTTTACCAAAATATTTACAGAAATATTTACATGCGAAGCTTTATGAAGAAAATCAATGAGATTCGAGAAGACTTTCTAACTCTTCGGGAGTTAGGCTTCGCATTCCAATTTGACGAACTAAGTTTTCAAACCGCTCTTTTGGGAGGGCCTTAGTAAATAGATCGGCGAGCTGGTATTCTGTCTTCACGAAAAACAATTCAACAATACCCTCTTCAACGTGCTCTTTTATGAAGTGGTAGCGGACTCTAATATGCTTGGTCTTTGAGTGTTGCACTGGGTTGCACGAGATGGCTATGGCACTTTTTGAATCGCAATACAAAGGTATGCGGTTGAAAGAGAAACCATAATCTGTGAGTTGAGTTCTCATCCAAAGGACTTGAGCACAACACGCAGATAGAGACACATACTCGGCCTCTACTGTTGATAAAGCAGTGCAATCTTGTTTCCTTGAGGACCAGCCTACTAGCTTTTCTCCCAGAAATTGCGCTCCGCCTGATGTACTTTTCGCTGTTACTTGGCATCCAGCATGATCGGCATCTGAAAAGGCAATTAGTGTAAACTCCGAATCCTTCGGATACCAAAGACCCATGTTAATGGTTCTTCGAAGGTATCGAAAGATCCTTTTAACCTCTTGGAGGTGAAGTTCGGTAGGCCTTGCCTGAAACCGTGCAAGTAAGCAAACAGCAAAATGAATATCTGGTCGGCTTGCAGTTAGGTACATGAGAGAACCAATCATGCTCCGATATTTCTTCGGATCCATGGGTTTCCCATATAGGTCAGCGCCAATTTTTGGTGAAGTGACCATAGGAGTACCAACAGAGTCACAATTGTCCATTCCATGTTTTTTCAAAATCTCAATTATGTATTTAGCCTGATTAAGGAAAATTCCACGTGGGGATTGATGAATTTGTAAGCCTAAAAAGAATTTTAATTCACCCATCATGGACATTTCGAATTTGCTTTTCATGAGATTTTCAAAATGTTTTGAATGTTGCGGATTAGTGGACCCAAATATTATGTCGTCCACATAAATCTGAACAATCAAAATATCATTTTTGTATTTTCTTGTAAACAAGGTTGGATCAATTGTTCCTTTGGTGAAATTATTTGACAACAAGAAAGATGATAACTCGTCATACCACGCCCGTGGGGCTTGTTTCAAACCATAGATTGCCTTCTTTAGCTTGTAGACGTATTCCGGATGATCTTTGTCAACGAAACCGTCTGGTTGACTCACATACACTTCTTCTTTCAGAGTTCCATTCAAGAAAGCTGTCTTGATGTCCATCTTATAAACCGTGATGTTCTTGTGAGCGGCATAAGCTAAGAAAATCCTGACTGCTTCAAGCCTTGCAACCGGTACGAATGACTCTTCAAAATCTATTCCTTCTTCTTGTCTGTATCCCTTTGCCACCAGATGAGCCTTGTTGCGAATCACAGTCATTTCTTCATCTTTTTTGTTTTTCCATAACCACTTAAGATCAATGACTAGTTTGTCAATTGGTCTTGGAACTAAATCCCAGGTGTCATGGATTTAAAATTAAAGAAGTTCTTCCTGCATCGCTTCAATCCAGGCATTATCTACCATTGCTTCCCGAATGTTCTTAGGTTCTATGAGACTGACTGAGCAGACATAGATGCACATGTCGCAATCGGTATGAAGTTGTTTTCTCATCTGAATTGGTCTTGAGGGTTCACCAATAACCTGTTCAATCGGATGGTCTTTTGTCCACTGTAATGTTGAAGGGTACCTTGGACTGTTTGAATGTATGTTAGACGGTTCATGTAATCTGGAAGATGATTCACCAGATTCCGTTCCAAACGGGTTTTCAAAGACTTCTTCGTCTAACACAGCATTATTTTGTTCTTGCTCATCAATTCTTGGTAGAACAATTTCAATGAATGGAGTTGCTGGAGTAAATGTAGATGATGTTGATGTTGAGGGAGGTGGTGCGCCAGCTTCGAATGTTGTGGATGCATCTGGATTTGGTGGTGGTGGTTGTTGAGTGGGTGCAGCGGAATGTTGGTTAGATGCATTTTTCGAAGCGCCACCATAGTATTCATCGTACATGAACTCGAAGAAATTATCCAGTTCTTGAGTTGTGGGTTGTTCTGAATGAATTGATTGAGCTCCTTGAGGTGCGAGTCCCGAACTGATATGTCCGGAAGTCATCGGGTTAAGCGCGGGTTCTAGAGCGAGTCTCTCAGAAGCCATTTGTGAAATTTCATCAAACTTCACATTCATCGTCTCCATGATCTTTTTCGTTCTCCTGTTATACACCCTGAATGCCCTCGAGTTTTCAGAATACCCAATAAAGATTCCAATATCACCCTTAGCCTTCAACTTTCCCAGATCTTCCCTGTCATTTGTTGGATAGCATAAAGCGCCAAATACATGAAGATAAGAAATATCCGGTTTTCGGTTGTTGACAAGTTCGTATGGGGTTTTATTGAATCTTGGATGGATTAGGGATCGGTTTTGAGTAAAACAAGCAGTAGAAACAACATCAGCCCATAAAAATAACGGAGCACTGGAATAAATTAGCATAGTGCGAGCAGCTTCTACAAGGGTTCGATTCCTTCTTTCAACTACCCCATTCTGCTGTGGAGTTCGAACAGCTGATGTCTGGTGAGTAATACCAGTTTCTTCATAGAATGTTCTTAACTCCTGATTGACAAATTCCGTGCCATTATCCGTTCGTACTATCCTAACTGGAGCTTGAAGTAGAACTTGAATCCGCTTCAGAAAGGTGATGATGGTGCTTGGTGCTTCATCTTTTGATCTCAAGAACTTTACCCATGTATATCTTGAATAGTCGTCAACAATTACAAGAATATACTTCTTCCCATTTATGCTTTGAACTCTCATCGGGCCACATAAGTCCATGTGCAACAGATGCAACCTATCAACCGAACTAGGTACGGGTTTAGGTTTATATGTTGCTCTTTTGCTCTTTCCTTGCTCACATTATGGACATAGGTGTTCTTTGGTGTATTTAAATTTAGGAAGACCGGAGACGATGTCGTCTTTGGCAAGCTTGTTGATCATGTCAAAAGTTCAGATGGGACAAACGTCTATGCCACAACCAGGATTTTGTTTCGCCTGCCCTGGTCATGAGACAAATAGGAGATGAAGAGGCCATTTGGTTTATGTCAATTGCATAGAGATTGGTGCCACGACCCCCAATTAAGAGATCATTCCCCACCAAATTCCTGACAAAAAAAGTGTTTCTCCTAAAGGCAACCTCTAAATCTGCATCATAAAACTGCCCGACAGACAACAGATTGTGTCCCAACCCTTCGACATAGTAAACCCGAGTGATTAAGTAGTTTCCAAACTGAAGATCTCCATAACCCAGAATAGCTGCAACATGATCATTCCCAAAACGTACAGTCCCCATGAACTGCCACACAAAATTGATCAGCAGCTTCAGATTCCCGGTCATGTGCTTGGAGCAACCCGAGTCGACGATCCAAAGACAGATTTCAATGACCTGAGAAGAACAGAAGAATTTGTATATGGAAACCGTGTAACATTTGGTTCCAAGGGGTTAGATGTAACAGGTGAATCACACTTAGAGATGGTTTCCTTAGATGCAGTGGGAACACTTTCTAATGTGCCATTCTTAGGTGCAAATATTCTACCCGTTGGTTTCCATTCACAAAACTTAATGTGATCCTTAGGTAATAGGCTGCTAGTTGTTTTCCTAGCTTTTGCAATAAGTCTTCGAATGTATCTAGACTTAGCCTTAGTTACAAAAGGAACCTTTTTCTGTTCAGGCATATCATTCTTTTTCACATCATTAGAAACATTATCATCACAAGCATTTACAGACAAAGATTTCTTTTGCATTAAACAATCAGAATCATTACATGCATTAGAAACAGGAGTCTTATCATTACAACTAGATGATACATGTTTCTTCTTGGGAAGCGGTAAATTCCTAGGGTGTTCTTCTACTTTCTTGCTTGGACTCTCAGAAATAGGCGAGACACTAGGTTTCTTGTTATTGCTCCTAGTCTGTCGTTTGCTCCTAGAGTGGCTTTCTAATCCTGTAGAAGGTAAGGCACACTCATTAGAATTTATGGGGTTGTCCTTAGATGTTTTTGTAGCATTCCTAGACTCATTTGGATTATCTTTCTTACTTTTGTCTAACGCCCTATATGTTTTAGATGTAGAGGCAGACGCAGTAGTGGGACTAATCCTATAAAGGCCAGGTGCTATTACTTTTGATGTTTGGACAACTGCTTTCTCTTTTTGTTTCTCACTAGGCAAGGGGGTTAATGGTGCAATACCCGTAGTTTCCTCACCCTGCCCTTTTTGACTTGCAAGCTGAGACTTCAAAAGATTGATTTGATCTTGCATATTTTTGTAAGAGCGCTCATACGACAATTTGTCATACTTGCATTCTTGCCTTTTTGTATCAAGTTGTTTAAAATATGTGCAATTTTGTTTTTCAAGTTTCAAAAGCGCCTTTTCATATTTTTCAACAATTTGAGAAGTCTCAGCTCGAAGTGTTTCATCATCCTCAACAGAATATGTTTGGAAAATAATGGACATAATATCGGTCGATAGAGCTTCGAAAGAGAGAGAGTCATTTTGCTTTTCCAAAACTTTTATGTGTTCCAAGTATTCATTAGCTTCCTTCACTAAGGATTTGTGGTCCTTAACAAATTCTGCAGACTCTTTTAAAAGATTATTTTCCACATTTTGAACAACCGCATAGATTGCAGCAACATGTGGATTAATTTCCTTTTCAAAAATCTTTTTCAGTTCATCCTGAACACCCGGAAACCATTCAAACTTGTTATTGTTAATTTTGGAAGCCACAATACGTTGAAGTTTCTCAATTCTCTGTTTAAGATCAACCAAATATAGTCTAGCTGCACTTGAATCATAAGTGTTTTTAGATGCCATTTGTTCGATGTTAGGCAGATGTTTTGAGACAGCTTTTTGTCTTGTGAAAACCACTGGTTTTTGAAAAAACAGAGGTGACTCCTTTTTAACAAGATGAACCACAGCAAGTTTGTTAACCTCATTATAGTTAATGGGTTTTATTTCTCTGTTCAATTGTCGCATTTTCTTTCGACTCTCTTCTGCCAGCTCAATCGTTTCGCTAGAATCATTACCTGAAGGAGGGTCATGGATAGCATTTATTAAATTACCATTAAAAAGCACATTCTGTTCTTTCTGAGCTTTCTTGAGAATATAAGGGTTTTCATAACCGATAGCCACCTTTTTTAATGTATGTAAAATCGGGTTTGGATCGTTTATTAACAAGTTAACTGTTTGTGCAGAATGACCCGTTTTTACAAGCAAATCATCCAACTTTGCAATGGTTTCCTTTTTGTCATTGATCTCTTTAAGAAGATCCTTTTCATGTTTTGAAAACCTTTCATTCAACTCCTTCTTTTCTTTTTCAAGATTGGAATAAGTTGATTTTTGTTTTGAAAGCTGGTTGGTTAGTTCAGAAATTTCCTTGTTAAGAGATTTAATTTGATTATTCAAATTAACATCTAGAGTGTTAAATTTGATTTGTAAACGTTTTTCTCTTAACTCAGAATCTTTTAAGCTAACTTCAAGTTCCGACTGTTTTTTGTTATGAAAATCATAAGCTCTTGCATTCACCTTATATCTCTCAAGCTCAGTGGTCAATTTTTCATTCGCGGCCTTAACATCGCGATTGACCTTTTTGACCTTTTCTATTTCTACACTACAATTTTGCAATAATGATTCAAACATAGCACGTGTTTCCTCATCATTATCAGTATGCTGTGACTCGAATTCTTCATTAGGATCCATATCTGGAGTTACCAAATTAGTATTACTACAACTTGGTTCGTCCATGTATGTATCATAAATGAGATTAGGAGTCTCAGGATGCTGTTCATTTTGAGGTGACATATCAAACATTTCATTATTGTGACATGTAGCATATGGTTGTACCTCAGAAACCGCATTAGTGTCAAAAGCAGGAGGTGCTTCTGAGTCTGTGTCGTACTTTGCCTCCTGGAGATTTGCCATAAAAATGCAGTTTGCATCGATGTCCTCTTGATCTTCTGAAGCATCCATAATGGCCATGAAGTCATTCTCTTCTGCACTCAACTGAAGCCCAGCCGTTTCCTTGTTTGCCAACATTAATGCTTTCTGCAAATACGCTGGATCCCTTTTATTCGGCTTGTCTGGACAGTTCCTAGCCATGTGACCAACACCCTGACAGTTGAAGCACTTCATCACATTTCCCTGATTTCTATTCCCAGCTCCCTGAGCAACATTCCCAAACTGATTCCCAGCATTCTGTACCCTTTGATTACCAACAGCATTACCCATCTGATTCCCTGCAAACTGACCCATCTGATTACCAACATACTGCCCTGCATTCTGATTACCCATCTGAAATCTTGGAGCATATCCCTGCTGATTCCCATATCCCCCAACCATCTGACCTTGCTGTCCCATGTTGAAACTCGGCTGTGCAATCTGCTTGTTGCGAGTGTTTGATGAGATTCGTTGATTGTTGTTGGTGGGTGTGGAGTAACGTCCTTGGAATGCTTTTGATAGGTAGGCAAAAGCTTGAGTCAAAGCATCAGTTGACTCATCCTGATCATGTTGATCTGGGTGTTGCGGGTATTGTTGTTGTGGGATTACATGTTGTTGTTGTGGGTAGAACGGTGTTTGAGGATTGAATTGTTGTTGCATGAATTGTTGGGATGAAGATGATGATGGTTGTGCACTGACTGTTGCAGGTGTAGGTGTTTGGACTATGAGTGCAAGAGGATCTTGTTGTTTAGCTTGTTTCTCTGTTCTGACTTCATTTGCCTCCTTTTGGTTTTGTTTTAGGAAGTCATAGAGCTGATCATAGTTCACCTCGTGAAGGTTTTGAGTTTGGTTGACAATAGTAACGTATCGTCCCCATTCTTCTGGAAGGTTGTTGATGAACTTGATGTTCTGAACAATTTGTTTATGATCCAAATTGTGTCTGATCAACTCATTCATTAGAGTACAAAACCGTGTGTAGTAAGATTCAATCTGCTCAGCTGGAGTGGATGTGAACTTCTCCCATTCAGTCAGAAGCTTGTTTTCCACGTCTTGTTTACCAATGTCTGTACCATAGCAGAGTCTTTTTACTCGTTCCCACATTGCATAAGCAGTTTCACAACTGTCTATAGCACAGAATATTTCTTGTGGTAAACCCAGTTGGATTAAATGCATTGCCATGTCGTCTGCTTCAATTTGCTTCTGATCTGCCAATGTGTATTCCTCTTCCGTTTGAGTTCGGAAGGTTGCTTTAATTGGAGGTGATGCATCAGGATTCCCAGCTGTGACTTGAATCTGGCGAGGCACGAATGGACCTTCCTCTATGGATTTGATCAAGAGTTTACCTTGTCCTAGAGGTTTGGTTTTCATGTATCTTTTCATACGACTCGTCCATGGAAGATAACCACCTTTTTCTAACATTGGAGGTCGGTTTTCTGAACCTGCGGCATGAATGTCTTGTTGTGTAGTCATCTTTAAGATATGGTATGATAAAGTGGATTGAGGATCGTTTCAACAAAATAGAAGTAGTTGTAGTTGTTGTTGAAGGTTAAACTTGGTTGTTGACGTGAGGCTTTGGTTTGTTGTTGATGATCGTTGATGTTGTAAGATATGTAAACGAAGCAAATTAAATAACGTTACTAAATTTGATTAGAGTATAATTAAGACAAAGTCAAAAGTTTACAATTTCGACAAAAGGAAATGTAAATTACAATTTAGATAAACACGACATTTTCTATAGAAATTTCATTTTGACCAAAATTAATACAAATTATGGCAAAATATCAATTTGGATAGAAATATATCTTATTTATATAAATCGGTAATTTATATAAAATCTAACACTCTTATACAATAGGGTAGATAACCGTTTGTCGAAGTATTTTACACTCTTATACAAGAGTAAAAATACCGAGTTCACTTTCGAGTTGATGAAATTACGTTCGAATCAAATCCTAAAAAGTTATCTAACTTTGAACTTAGTTCACACAAGTGCGAGGGCCAAAACTGTCAATTCTGGAAGTTCCCAAAGGCTGCTGAAAAGTACAGGGACTGATTCTGACAAATCTGAAAACTGCTCAAAATCCTTTGTTGTCCGATATCGTGGAAGTAGTATCGTCCGATATCGCAGTTGATAAAAGATGTCGGACAGAACTGCGATAATCCTGAAATGCGATAAGTCTGATCTCAGGCCAATTGCGATAGTTATCGCTATTTGAATTGCGATAGGGTATTTCAACTCCAATTGCGATAAAGGTTGAATAGCGATAAAACTTGAACTGCGATAAGAACTAACAAATCTCAATAGCGATAGAAACCTGAAATGCGATAAAACGCAGATTTTCACCCCAATTGCGATAAAACGCAGATCTTTCTTGCAAGTGCGATAGTTGGCACTTTTCCCACCTTTTTTGGCTTTTTCCCTTACACACCCACGTGATGCCTTATTTCAAGGGATATCTCAGACCCAAGTTGCAATATTCCTTACAACTTTTCACTTCTTTAACCAATAATATCCAAGATATTATACAAACACATAAAGTGATTTTTCTTTTGAATAACTTCGATAAAAAACAACTAAGAACACCAAAAAGTGTAATATATTCCCAGTTTTTTCCAACAAACACACGAGAGATACTCACTTAATAAGAAGCCAAATCATGAATATGTAAACAAACACAACCTTCACACAAGGTTCTTTGCTATGTCGATTCCAATATAACCAAAATCACCCTCGTTGTGATTTTTTAAGAAGACATAAACACAACTTTACTTTCTACCTTGTTGATAGGCTCATGTATACCACTTGTAGAGATCGACCCACTTTTAAATCATACAAAGTAACACAAACTCGATGACACTCATAAGCATACAAATCAAGAACAAGAGAGATATGTGGATATTTTACAAGTCTAATGATTATATTCAAAGTTGAAGATAATACAAAGACTTGAGAGGTTTTGCTTTTACACACACACACACACTCTTTTTCTAATGTAAATAATGAGGCACACTGTGAAGAGTGTGTGTGTGCGTGGTTTTGTTGTGTTCACAGCCAACCAAAGGCTTGGTAGGCTTTTACATATTGGACCTAAAGTGGGCTTAATATTTACATTACACTTATAATTAACTTAAACATAATACTAATGCTATAAGCCCACTATACTTGATACATATTATACAAGACACTACAAGTTCTAAGCTACAAATGACCATCACTTCCAAATTAGCATAATTTAAATGCTAACAATCTCCCCCTAAGGGATGGTCATATCAATGATGCACCCGTGATTGGTCTTTTGCATTAGACATCTTGAACTTCGCGTGTCAATGTATAATATTTTGAAGATGAACCGATCACTTTAACATACAACACAAACTAGATGATGACACTCACAAACACAATAAGAGAACAAGTGTAATACCTGAAATTCAGATAACCCGTAAAATGACCAAATTACCCCTGATAACATAAAACCTAATTAAACAACTTATAAAATTCTGAAATAATTCCAAAACTTCTGAAATCGAACTATATCTGAAACAAACTAATTTTTGGGACAATGTTACATCATTTTCAATGTTCAAAAATAATCATACTCATTTATTTATTAAAATTCCGAAAATTACACAATTAACTAAATATAAGGATTTAATCTTTTAAATTAAATAAAATGTAAAAACAAAGTAAGGAAAGGATAAATAAAATCAACCCAAAATATATCTTGATCCTAAATACCGAATTCCTGATTCTCTGCCCCCCCCCCTTAGTCGGTTTTAAGAGTTATAAACAAATCTCTTATTTTCTAGCCAAAAAACCTAATCGCAAAACTAAACAAAAACCCTAGCGTCAACAAAATAATTCGACCAAGGCAATCACAAAAGTTCTGGACGTGAACAAGGATTTTTCTGGGGTTCTTGGAGGTGCAAGGAATCTAGGAATAATAAGGGTTGGTGCGTGTTTTCATTGGTTCGTTCTTGTTCCATTTTTCTTGTCGAATTGCTCAAACGCAAGGTAAATAATTCATACGACTAAATCACACGTTCTAAAATTAATATAGCAATTTTCCTGTGATCTTTACATGTTATATAACTCATATAAATTATGTAAATTGATTCATGCATGCTAATCTATGCGTATGAAAATATAATGATCAAAGAACACGTAAATTACAAATATATGTAATCCGAATTTATGGGCATGATGAATATTTTATTTAGACCTCATATGATGTAATAGACCTGGGAAAAATGATAGATCGAATTATGGTAGCCTAAATCATGTCGTGGTAATTTTGATGTCTAAAACATACGTAAATATCAAATATATGTTAAAAGATTTTTCTGGGCATGCTATTTATTTTTCGTGGGGTCTTTATAAGTCATATGATCTGGGAAAAATATGATTTTGATTTTTAGAAGCCTATATTTAACGTGGTGAATTATTGTTAAAACCGGATTTCATGAAAATAAAGAAAACAAATAAAATGGAAATCGGGGTTACTAGGGTTAGGGGTCTTGGATGAAATTCTGGTCATTAAATGTGTTTTAAGGATGAATTAATGATGGTTCAATGATTGGTGAATAGTAGGGTTTGTAATTGTTTGCAAAAAGTGTTATCCGATTTGAAATAAAAAGTATAAGGACCTGTTTTGTCAACATGGAAACTTCTGGGATATTTTTGTAAGATCATATACATCTGTAGGAATGTGGGAAAATATAACTTTGGGGTCCTAAGTGTAAATATTGCAATATAATGAATTAATGGCATATTAGGGTTACGATTTGAAATTAATTAAAAAGGAGGGACCAAAAGTGTAAATCTGAAATTCTGAAGTTTTTTAGAGTTAATACTGATATATAAAGGTTGTTGTGTAATTTTGAGGATTTATGGGCTAATTATGTAATTGTTATGAATTATGACTTAATATATATGTTTTGTAAACTTAAAGGACTAAATATGTAAATTCTGAATTCTGAGGGGTCTAATCTGTAAAGTACTAAATTCTGATGGTATATTCTGTAAATTTGAAATATAATATGCTTGGTTGGTAATTATGGATATTGTAGGGTTTAATTTGTAAAATATGTAATTATAAGGTTGGTTTTGTAAATTATGTAACTAAAGGGGTGTAATCTGTAAATTGTGAAACTGAAGGGAATAAAATGTAATTCTGAATAAAATGAGTGTATAATTCTGTAACTTGAAGTATTTTCACAAATGACCTTGGAAATTAATGAAGTTACATTTAAAACCCTAAACTTTGTATAATTGTCATTTAAAACCCTAAACTTCTGTAACTTGATAAAAATGTAATGTATTCCATAAAAATATTTGAATAAGGGTTAAACCTAATCTGAAATGATAATATCTCTTAATTCTGAAAACCTGCTAATTATGGGAACTTATTAAATCTGGAAAGTTACAAAAAATAGAAAATACATAAAATGAAGTGATAAACTAAAAGTAATAATCTGAAATAGAATCTGTAGTAATTCTGTCTTCCTCTTCCTTAGGTGTGAAAAAGGAGAAGTCCTGATTTCTGTTCTGTGTCTGTTTTGCTTATTCTGCTTTGCTAATAAGGTACAGATATTCTGCCATTTTTCAGTAAGGGTGTTTCTTTCCCTTTTCTCTCTGTATTTCATTTTCCTTATTAGGATCCCCTATACCCTTGCTATGTTCCCTTCTGTTGTGAATCTCGGTTGTGATCTGTTTGTCTTGAACCTTTTGTTTGAACCTCTGCTATGATTCTTTTATTCTGAACCTTTTTCCTGAACTCTGATTGATCTCTTGTTCTAAACCCTGAAATTGTGAATCTTGATTGAATCTGATCTGTGAACCTTGTTCTGAACCTTAACCTGATATATCTGTTGTAAACTTTGATTTGATTTTGGTATAAACCTTAACCTGTTAAATCCTTATCTGAACCTAATTGATTTTGAACCTTTATTAAAAGCTATTTTAAAAAAAAAAAAAAAAGCTATACCACTTGAAATGGAAGTTACTAAAAGTTTTGGAAGACCATTTTTATGAAAACTATTTTGAAATATCATTTCAATGAAAACCATTATTAAAGGATTGATTTAAATGAACTCTTGACAGGAACTTCTGAAATGGATTATTGCTATAAACTTGTAATGATTAACCTTTGATATACTCTTTTGGACTATTGGAAATAAACCTTTTAAGATGAACTTAAGCTTTGATATTAAACTTAATATGATAAACTCTGATTTAAACCTTATTATCTTATTCAGAATTTTTGACATGACCCTTCTGCCATGAACCCGTAGATATGACTCTGTTTATTATATGACATCTGACCTTGACCACAGTCTGATATCCGAGCCAATCACTAGGCATGAGGGTTTCATGTCCATGTCATTGATGCACCGATGGCATGACTCTAGGGCAGGAGAGTGATGACCTGTCCCGTCCCTGATTTATTTTATCTGGTGTGTTAAGGAGTTTCTGGCCACAGGGGGCGCATGGATGCATCCTAGTTCTGACTCTGTTATCTGTTATCTGTTATCTGTTATCTGTTATCTGTTTATGTTATATGTTTATTATTATATCTGGTGACTGATGGTGTGTGCGATACACGTCTTTCACATATATCTGGGAGCTGATCACTCCGATTTGATACATGAGGTCACCCCTCATATTATCTGTTACTTGAGAGGCATCCCCTCTGGATTATTATATGATTACTCTGTTATGATATTATCTGTTATCTCTGGGCTCGTGATGGATTTATGTATTTCCCTAAACCTGGTTTGTTCATTATCCCTTTCTCATTTCTTTTCTTTTACCCTTATTCCTTTCCTATTCTTTCACTTTGATTCTGTATCTGTATAATCTGTATTTCTGATTTGTTTCTGTATTGCTATCTGTTATTGTTTCTGTCATCTATATATCTGTTCACTGAGCTCTCGTAGCTCAGCCGCATTTCTTTTCCTGCGGCAGGTTTTAGTAGGATGCTGGGAATGAGTGAGAGTGTACCTCTGGACTTAGAAGGCTTGGTAGCTATTCTGGATTATAATTGGATGGAAGATATTATGTTTTACAATTAGTTTTGAAAGTTTTCGTTGTAACCTTGTAGATTCAGTATTTCATTTGTAAACCTTTGAGATTTTTGTATTACTGTAGATGTATGCTATGTTTTGATCTGATATGAATCCATTGTTGTGATATCTTTACCCTTGTCGGGTTGGGGTGTTACAATTTATGGTATCAGAGCTCACAGGCTGCGACTCGTAATACATTTACCCTTGACCTGTGAATTCTGGACCACTAAGTTTCCACTGTAGGCGCTCGTAGGACAACCTTTGAGAATTTGCCTTAGGATTTCCCTATAGGAACTTAAATTCTGACCAGTGAGGAATGGGTAGACTATAAGTCATTTGCTTAAGCATCTTGCTTCCGCACCACTCTGATTCATGCCTTGCTTTTGGTTAAAGACTATTGAAATCACATTTGGAAATTTAGAGCTTATGCCTTGCACCCCCTAAAAATTGAAACCTAAATAAAATATGAAGCATTGGAAATTGCGTAGTAATTATCTGACATTATTTGATCCTTGCCTTCCGATTTCAACTCCGACCTCTGAACCTTCTGTTAATCATTCTGATGCCTCTTTGGGCAATCTGAGAATCCCCATGATGATGATGCACTTGATGCATTCTGTTATTTGTTTCTTGCTTCTGATAATTACCTATGAATCTTTTGATTCTGTCTTAACCATCTCTGTTCCCATGAGAAGTTTTGTGGCGTTTGACCACGAGTATAAAAATGCATTCCCTCTCATTTCCGAACGATAAGATTTATCTTTATTGATCCGTCTTTCTTTGATAGTAACCTTGATTTTATCCTTATAAGGATTGATTGATTGATCATTTAATATTGACGACTATCCTCCTATGTCTCACCTTTGGCGTTTGAAACAATTTTGGAACCCCTGCCATGATTACCGATTGTTAAACTTTTGCTGCCACTACCTGATTTGACCTTCAATTCTG
Organism: Artemisia tridentata subsp. tridentata; assembly: GCA_021014915.2. Classification (NCBI taxonomy): domain Eukaryota; kingdom Viridiplantae; phylum Streptophyta; class Magnoliopsida; order Asterales; family Asteraceae; genus Artemisia; species Artemisia tridentata. Next base: position 381,223,371 of record CP139505.1, read on the forward strand.
ATCTGTTGGATAAACAGTCTGATATCTTTCCGACCATCCCGAAGACCATTTAACCTAAATGTGTTTGATACATTCTATAAATTCATGACCCATGCTGGATATAAATGTATCCTCTGATACTATTCTGTCCTGAATGATGAATCTTATTTGCTCCCTTGAATGATGAATCTTTTTGCCAATCAGTTTTCTTTGGAAGGAGTTGATGAAAATACTATCTCTGTATGGAATTGTTAATTGACCATGATGATACTGATAACCGATGTTCCATAAGCCTCACTTCTGACAACTATACGATGTTCGTATTACCAATGAGATACACCCTACCTGTTACTTATGCTAAAAAGCTAAACCAAAACTCCAACACCTTGAACTGTTCGCTTATATATCCCCAACACTATACTGAACCATGTACTTGACTCTGACATATGAACTATCTGTCTGGTTAAGTGACCATATACGTTCTGCGGATCTGTTTACTATTGATATACTTGATTTCGGAGATCTTGTGATTATTGATTGACTGGTTCTTCAGCTATCATAAACTACCGCATCTGAAATGTAACAATCTATTCCACCCTACTTTTGATATAATAACCTCTAACCGCTTAAATCTGTTAAGCTTAACCCTGCTAGGGAAATACGTACCCTGACCTCATTTGATTATCAAATTCTCCTGACACCCTATTAGTACCCACCCCTAGAAAGTGTTGGCATTGAAAGTTTTGTTGTACAAATTTTCTGGCATTTTTTGATGAAACTTTTGGGTTTCTCTCCTGTTGAGCGGAAAAAAAAAATTTTGACTCTGAACCGATCTCAGTTAATGAACCATGATGCTGGAGAAGATGATGAGATATGTTTTTTTGTCCACCTCAGTGTTCCCCTTGAATACCCTATTAGTTTATGAAGAAGAAAGAGAAAATTTTGCGTCTGCATATCAACTATCGTAAACTTAACCGTAATCTCACTGTAATCACTTTTCATTTCCGAGTATAAATGATTAAATTATTCTATCCTTGTGAACTCTGTATCAAACAACCTCTTTTAATGTTCGAAGGACTGAAGAAGCAACTACAAGAACTCCTAAGATGGGAGATGACTAACTGAGAGCAACTTCCGTAAAGTAATTCAGTTTTATTCGTAAAGATGAGTGATGTGATTTAGAAATGAAGTTTCCCTGAAGTGATTCATGAAAACTGTTTTCGTACTCATTGTGACCATTATGAGTCTTAAATAATGCCAATAGTATTGGCTAATAAAAATCATGTTTTCACGAGTATCTGGACAATTGTCATAGTATGACAACATGTTTGTGCCCTGAGACGAACGAGGAAGCATGTAGACCATCTTCGTATTAAATGGAATGACCTTTGTTCTGGAAGAGTAGATGTGATTGGCGTTCAGAGATTGTAGCAGACACCACTACCAAGCATCCGAAGATGACAGCAATCTGAGTTGGCGAATTCCGAACTGTGCTAGTAGACCTGTCCAAGACTCGCAGTCTTGCTTCTCTATTCATTTTAGTTGTACTAAGATGAATTGAGAGTAGAAGCAGACTTGAGAATGGAAACTGAGATCATGACCTTGAATAGAAGAAAAGTCTGAAGCGAATGTTTGTGATTGAAAGAATTAATTCTGTGACGGATGAAGCTATGGATGATGTGATTCAATTCTGCATTGACCTATCTAAATTTCTGTTACCTATGATAAAATCCTTTGAATGATTTAGGTTCTTTATCAGTAATTCCGCTCTGTGTTCATTCTGCGTATGTCGAATGATGGTTTTGTTATCTGATATTTGACGAATGATGGATGATCTGATGTACCAAATTCTGATAGACATTCTGGGACTTCCGTTAACTCTTTCGAGTGATTCGTTCTCCTCTTAGTTAGGGTTTTTGATTCTGATGACCTCTGAGACCGTAGGAAGACTAGGTGGATTAAGATAAGTTTGTTCTGTTCACGACTTGAGATAAAGTATGACCATCATGAGGGCATATTTATATGATGCCAGTATTATGACGTCTGGCCAACGTGATAATACTTACATCATATAACGTGCACTTGTTGTGGGCATCGGATATTTCGAGAAGTGCCCTAGAGCTTTAGAAATTCTGATAACTGTTTGAGATCATCTGCGTTAGTGAGACTTTAAGTTCATTCTACCTATACGCGTAATCTGCTTTCACCGTTATGCGAATTGATACGTCTGGATTCTCGTCATGCGTTTTGCTGACCTCTGTACATCTGATACTAATCTTAGCTTCTGTTATAGAACTTTATGCCATTGATGTCCTCGATAATCTATTTTCTGTATGTTCAAATCTGATTTGTCTAATCAATTTCTGTGAACGGCATATCCGTCAAAACCCTATGAATCTGATTTTCATCTACTACGTTTGGTATGCTATTCTTCTGATCTGGATTCAGTATGTTATGTCTGTTCTGAGGATCTGAAACAATTTTGGAATCTACAAGTTCGAGTCATGAGAAACAAATCTTCCATATGTCTGTTCACCGTCAGTTGTGTTTCTGTTTCGTTTCACCTCAATTCTCGTCTTAGTCTGTTATGTCTTTGTTTTGTTTTCTGCTCTCTTTTGTTCTGCTTTCTGCAAATTTCGAGGACGAAATTTTTTGTTAGTGGGGAAGAAGTTGTAATACCTGAAATTCAGATAACCCGTAAAATGACCAAATTACCCCTGATAACATAAAACCTAATTAAACAACTTATAAAATTCTGAAATAATTCCAAAACTTCTGAAATCGAACTATATCTGAAACAAACTAATTTCTGGGACAATGTTACATCATTTTCAATGTTCAAAAATAATCATACTCATTTACTCCCTCCGTCTCAATTTAATTGTCCATATTTCCTTTTATGGATGTCTCAAATTAATTGTCCACTTTCCTTATTTAGTAAAAACTAGAGAATCTAGTGGAGGAATATTCCATTTTAGTGGTTAAAAATTAAAGTGGTCCCACTTTTATTAAACTTTGTGTTTTCTCTCTCCTGACAAATAAATTGAGACGGAGGGAGTATTTATTAAAATTCAAAATTAACTAAATATAAGGATTTAATCTTTTAAATTAAATAAAATGTAAAAACAAAGTAAGGAAAGGATAAATAAAATCAACCCAAAATATATCTTGATCCTAAATACCGAATTCCTGATTCTCTGCCCCCCCCCCCCTTAGTCGGTTTTAAGAGTTATAAACAAATCTCTTATTTTCTAGCCAAAAAACCTAATCGCAAAACTAAACAAAAACCCTAGCGTCAACAAAATAATTCGACCAAGGCAATCACACAAGTTCTGGACGTGAACAAGGATTTTTCTGGGGTTCTTGGAGGTGCAAGGAAGCTAGGAATAATAAGGGTTGGTGCGTGTTTTCATTGGTTCGTTCTTGTTCCATTTTTCTTGTCGAATTGCTCAAACGCAAGGTAAATAATTCATACGACTAAACCACACATTCTAAAATTAATATAGCAATTTTCCTGTGATCTTTACATGTTATATAACTCATATAAATTATGTAAATCGATTCATGCATGCTAATCTATGCGTATGAAAATATAATGATCAAAGAACACGTAAATTACAAATATATGTAATCCGAATTTCTGGGCATGATGAATATTTTATTTGGACCTCATATGATGTAATAGACCTGGGAAAAATGATAGATCGAATTATGGTAGCCTAAATCATGTCGTGGTAATTTTGATGTCTAAAACATACGTAAATATCAAATATATGTTAAACGATTTTTCTGGGCATGCTATTTATTTTTCGTGGGCTCTTTATAAGTCATATGATCTAGGAAAAATATGATTTTGATTTTTAGAAGCCTATATTTAACGTGGTGAATTATTGTTAAAACCGGATTTCATGAAAATAAAGAAAACAAATAAAATGGAAATCGGGGTTACTAGGGTTAGGGTTCTTGGATGAAATTCTGGTCATTAAATGTGTTTTAAGGATGAATTAATGATGGTTCAATGATTGGTGAATAGTAGGGTTTGTAATTGTTTGCAAAAAGTGTTATCCGATTTGAAATAAAAAGTATAAGGACCTGTTTTGTCAACTTGGAAACTTCTGGGATATTTTTGTAAGATCATATACATTTGTAGGAATGTGGGAAAAATATAACTTTGGGGTCCTAAGTGTAAATATTGCAATATAATGAATTAATGGCATATTAGGGTTACGATTTGAAATTAATTAAAAAGGAGGGACCAAAAGTGTAAATCTGAAATTCTGAAGTTGTTTAGAGTTAATACTGATATATAAAGGTTGTTGTGTAATTTTGAGGATTTATGGGCTAATTATGTAATTGTTATGAATTATGACTTAATATATATGTTCTGTAAACTTAAAGGACTAAATATGTAAATTCTGAATTCTGAGGGGTCTAATCTGTAAAGTACTAAATTCTGATGGTATATTCTGTAAATTTGAAATATAATATGCTTGGTTGGTAATTATGGATATTGTAGGGTTGAATTTGTAAAATATGTAATTATAAGGTTGGTTTTGTAAATTATGTAACTAAAGGGGTGTAATCTGTAAATTGTGAAACTGAAGGGAATAAAATGTAATTCTGAATAAAATGAGTGTATAATTCTGTAACTTGAAGTATTTTCACAAATGACCTTGGAAATTAATGAAGTTACATTTAAAACCCTAAACTTTGTATAATTGTCATTTAAAACCCTAAACTTCTGTAACTTGATAAAAATGTAATGTATTCCATAAAAATCTTTGAATAAGGGTTAAACCTAATCTGAAATGATAATATCTCTTAATTCTGGAAACCTGCTAATTATGGGAACTTATTAAATCTGGAAAGTTACAAAAAATAGAAAGTACATAAAATGAAGTGATAAACTAAAAGTAATAATCTGAAATAGAATCTGTAGTAATTCTGTCTTCCTCTTCCTTAGGTGTGAAGAAGGAGAAGTCCTGATTTCTGTTCTGTGTCTGTTTTGCTTATTCTGCTTTGCTAATAAGGTACAGATATTCTGCCCTTTTTCAGTAAGGGTGTTTCTTTCCCTTTTCTCTCTGTATTTCATTTTCCTTATTAGGATCCCCTATACCCTTGCTATGTTCCCTTCTGTTGTGAATCTCGGTTGTGATCTGTTTGTCTTGAACCTTTTGTTTGAACCTCTGCTATGATTCTTTTATTCTGAACCTTTTTCCTGAACTCTGATTGATCTCTTGTTCTGAACCCTGAAATTGTGAATCTTGATTGAATCTGATCTGTGAACCTTGTTCTGAACCTTAACCTGATATATCTGTTGTAAACTTTGATTTGATTTTGGTATAAACCTTAACCTGTTAAATCCTTATCTGAACCTAATTGATTTTGAACCTTTATTAAAAGCTATTTTAAAAAAAAAGAAGCTATACCACTTGAAATGGAAGTTACTAAAAGTTTTGGAAGACCATTTTTATGAAAACTATTTTGAAAGATCTTTTCAATGAAAACCATTATTAAAGGATTGATTTAAATGAACTCTTGACAGGAACTTCTGAAATGGATTATTGCTATAAACTTGTAATGATTAACCTTTGATATACTCTTTTGGACTATTGGAAATAAACCTTTTAATCTGAACTTAAGCTTTGATATTAAACTTAATCTGATAAACTCTGATTTAAACCTTATTATCTTATTCGGAATTTTTGACATGACCCTTCTGCCATGAACCCGTAGATATGACTCTGTTTATTATATGACATCTGACCTTGACCACAGTCTGATATCCGAGCCAATCACTAGGCATGAGGGTTTCATGTCCATGTCATTGATGCACCGATGGCATGACTCTAGGGCAGGAGAGTGATGACCTGTCCCGTCCCTGATTTATTTTATCGGGTGTTGTTAAGGAGTTTCTGGCCACAGGGGGCGCATGGATGCATCCTAGTTCTGACTCTGTTATCTGTTATCTGTTTATGTTATATGTTTATTATTATATCTGGTGACTGATGGTGTGTGCGATACACGTCTTTCACATATATCTGGGAGCTGATCACTCCGATTTGATACATGAGGTCACCCCTCATATTATCTGTTACTTGAGAGGCATCCCCTCTGGATTATTATATGATTACTCTGTTATGATATTATCTGTTATCTCTGGGCTCGTGATGGATTTATGTATTTCCCTAAACCTGGTTTGTTCATTACCCCTTTCTCATTTCTTTTCTTTTACCCTTATTCCTTTCCTATTCTTTCATTTTGATTCTGTATCTGTATAATCTGTATTTCTGATTTGTTTCTGTATTGCTATCTGTTATTGTTTCTGTCATCTATATATCTATTCACTGAGCTCTCGTAGCTCAGCCGCATTTCTTTTCCTGCGGCAGGTTTTAGTAGGATGCTGGGAATGAGTGAGAGTGTACCTCTGGACTTAGAAGGCTTGGTAGCTATTCTGGATTAGAATTGGATGGAAGATATTATGTTTTAGAATTAGTTTTGAAAGTTTTCGTTGTAACCTTGTAGATTCAGTATTTCATTTGTAAACCTTTGAGATTTTTGTATTACTGTAGATGTATGCTCTGTTTTGATCTGATATGAATCCATTGTTGTGATATCTTTACCCTTGTCGGGTTGGGGTGTTACAACAAGAGTAGTATGGATCGTATGGTATAAATTTCAAGTCAAATGTATATTATCTTCAAAGAGAAAGAAAAGATACAAGGACTTGGGTGTTACTCTCTCACACACACACACTCTTTTTCTTATCTAAAATGAGGCACATTGTAAATGAGATGTGTGTGTGTGTGTATATACGGTTCACAGCCAACACATGGAAATGTGTGGGCTTTGACTTTGACCTAAGGTGGGCTTTGCATTTGCACTACACTTAAACACATGAAACACTTATAGTTCTAATGCTACAAGCCTACTTTACAATATATTACACTTGACACATTTATTCTAATTGCCAAAATGACCATCACTTCTAAGTAGCATTAAATTAAATGCTAACAAGTTGTTAGGTTACTTGTAACATTCGTTACATCCTTGTTGTATCATAGCATACATCAAGATCATTTTTCTTTTGTGAGAGTGTGAGTGAAGATCATTGTGATCTTATAGAGATTGTGAATATCTCTTGAAGCCATTGGGCTTGTGTGATTGATCAAGAAGATCAATGGTCAATAGGATAGAGTTAGTCAAGTGAGTGTTGATCATTGTGATCGTGTCGAGATCTTGGAGATCTCTTGAAGCCATTGGGCTTGAGTGATTGGTCAAGTGGATCGTGGTAGATTGGTGCTAGCTAAGATTAGCACTCGACATCTAGCTTAGTGTCGAAAATAGGATAAGCGACGTGTACGGTTTTCTCCGCCTAAAGGGAGGTTGTTGACATAGTGCTTGAAACTCTCGAGTGTGGTACTCGGGGAGTGGAGTAGGGCGAAGAAGAGCTTCGTAGCCGAACCACTATAAATCCTTTTGTCCCAGTTTGATCTTTCCAACTCTTATCTTTACTTACTTTACTTATTATTAGTTAGTTTAGTGTGTAGTTCATATTGGTGTTGATTCATTGCACATAAGAGTCGAATCAAGGTTTTTCATAAGTAAACTTAAAAGAAGTTTTTAAAAGAACCTGAAAACCGGTAAAACTATTCAACCCCTCCCCTTCTAGTTTTCCACAGCGGCGTAGGGTGGTTGGCGGCCGGAAGTTGGCCAGAGCGTTGATGGTGTCGGTGATTGTTTAGAGAGAGAGTGGAAGTAGTGGTATGTGAGTAGGGTTTGATGAAACCCTAGGTTACATTCTATTTAAACTAAAATATTAAAACAAAGTGTAAGAGTGAGGATAGTCGAGGGGGCGCGGTGTAATATTCTCCAAAGGACCAAACGTGAAATTTTGCTTATCTTATGTAAAAATGACATTTGGGACTCGTTTAGGTTCAATAAAAATGACTATTTATACGACTACCTTTGCTCAAAACGTCATAAATCAAATAAATAACGTATTATTAGGTCTAGACTCATGCCGGTACGCATTGTGCTCTCTCTTATCTTACGGGGAAACTTCTCATATCACATAATAATATTTCCAAATAAAATCCCATATATTCCAAAAACGGTTCTCAGGTCTTAAATATTTACTCTTAAACGTAATGCGATATTGAAATATTTCTAAAAATTACCGGTTGTCACACTTTGATTCATTTCTAATAAGATTTATAAAGTTGAAAAGTACAAATTGTGTTATTAGCATGTCTGTGTCGTTCTCAAGCAAACCTAACCTCAACAATGTTGATGTTCGTCAGTTTTCCTCACTTACTAAAATTGTTGTTCATATCCTTCATGGTTTGCATGAACGCGTGTGCTCAATTGGACCCAACACCGTGTCCACAACCCATCAAGTAGCAAAATAAACAACAAACATAAAATCGATCAATACATTAAAACAACAAATTTCTAATCATCCATTTCACCAAAATGTTACTGCCTACATTTCCTAAACATTAGGAGATCCTAATTACCATGTTTTCCTCGCCACATTTCCTAAACATTAAGAGGTTCTAATTACCACGTTTTCCTTCTCTATACACCATAACATAATAGAAAGACTCCAAATAAATAGGCATCATCAGAAACATCTTATACCATATAATCCCAACTTAAACCTCCTATGGGATATGTGAAATAAAGACAACAACATGATCCAACACAACATAATTGGTTGTGCATTGAGAATTGTATTTTGTGTTACTTAATAGCTTATTTGGTTTTGAAACACCCACTATATTATTTTTTTTACACAAAAAGACTTTACCGAAACTAGACTAAATTACCTTCAAAACAATAGGTGGCACAACCCCAAACGACTTACGGTTTAAAAGATATGATTTTTCGAACTTCGACCAAACTGGCATTGTACCACCAGACGCCGGCTGGATGCTTGGGTACCACCAGCCACCGGTTGGGGTGTTTCTGCCCACTCAATTGACCACCAGCCGCCGACTGACGTACAGTTGTTCCTCTTTTCGTATTTTAACTTCGAAAACCAACTTACCAAGCCCGATACTTCAACGCCGTTTCCAAAACTCATTTAAACATTATACTACATTAACATAAAACACTGTACATAAAACATATTAATCGATTAGACCCGTACATAAGCAAAATGGGTCACTTTTGGGCTAGAATGGCACTATGCCAAACACCCTAGAACTTTAGAAACATAGCTTGTACTAGTTTAAAACTACACAAATCTGAGTTTACATTAACATGCACAAAAACATAACATCCTATGGCGTTTCTTGGTAAAAAAAATAGGGCAAGGAAATAGCTCGATACCCACGAGCACTACCAAAAGCTAGTATGTGACCTTCTTACCCTTAGAATGTAATGTCACTAGTCTCACCTATAAGAAAACATGAATGAAGCAACGTAAGCATAAGCTTAGTGAGATAACATATACAGTATAAGACTGAAAATAAGCATGGCAATAATACTAAATGTTGCTTCATTATAACTTTCCCCCGAATAGATATCTTAGTGTTTATTAACATCTCTAATTTCCCTATGGGAATATGTTCTTGCATTATATCATGTACTAGGTGTTATAAATCTCTTGCTTGCCATGAACTTATTTTTCGTCCACTTAGGACATCGTGAACCCTTATTTGGTTCAACATAGCAATACATGCTCTAGTCGCCCACATAGGACATCAAGTCCCGTTTTAAGGACTTTTTCTATTATATTGTGCTATTCATTCCACTAAGGATGTGTAAAGTCTATATTTAATGACTAACGAGTCAAATAAGCATACTAGTCACCCATATAGGCAGGGTCGTCTCTGAATTTTTGAAATTTTTGTGGGCTCTGAACGAAATTACATAATGAGGCATTTCGAGAAGGAATTTTATATATAAAGTGTCATCGTCTATAAGATATAATGCAATTAATTATCTTAACGTTCAACATATTACTCATGAAATATATTTTCTCATCCAAATACCTTTTTCTTCGTAAAAAATGTGTACACATGCATATATTATTAACGGGACAAATTTTGAGGCCCTGAGCGGTCGCCACCTTGCACACCCTCAAAGACGGCCATGTTGGAAACCACTGTGTGTGTCATAGCCCTGGTGACAATTTAGGCTGATGATTAAAAATTTCGCCAACACCTTCTGCTACGCTGCGTTCTTAAGTTTACTTTGGACAGTAAGGAAAGGAAAAGGGAAGAAACATTAAAAAAAAAAAAAAAAAAAAAAAAAAAAAAAGTTGTGTTCTTGAGTTTTTTTAGGAAGGAAAGTGGGGAGAAAGGAAGTGATGAGGAAGGAAAGTCTATATGGTTTTTGTTAACAAAATCTTCCGCCCAGATCTGGGGAGAAGAGGAAGGAACTTGTTTCTTTTCCTTTCTTCTTCGCTTCTTTTCTTTTCTTTTAATAAGCAGCCGGAGAACATAGCGTAACCATTGTACGCTGAAAAGAAACAACGGATATGATTTTACATAATCTTGAGCAAGAAGGTCATAATATTTTTTCTATAGCCATTTCATTTTCGGTTTTCCATTTTGTTAAAATTATTTTTTTTGCTTATGTTTTATCCATTGTGATCATATTGTAACATAGTGTTTATTTTTCTATGGTGATCAGATTATTGTTTCTAAATCACAGTAATAGTATTACTTGCTATAAAAAGCCAATTAGATGAAATGTCACCTTATAGATTGCTAATGAACAGGCCCGGATATAAGGGTGTTCAACATGAGCAATGAACAGGGCCCAATATAATATAGGGGCACCAATTTTTTGCTAGTAAATATATTAGGTATAGCCATAGGCGTAGCAAGTCCAATAATACGGAGTAGTCTTTATTCCTTTTAGGCTTTTATATACATTCGAATTTGCAAAGGGTCAACATCACTGGTAAATTCATAAAACTTAGGACATCATCTGATCATCTCATATTCTCATCCACAAAAACTTTTTATCAGGTTTTTTTTTTTCTTATTGTTTTATGCTTTTGTTTTTCTTTATTAATTATTTATTATTGAATATTAACTATAACTAAGCCTAGTACTCTAGTAGTTGGGATTTTGGATTAAATATATATAACATAGATGTTCGTAGCTTTTGAGGCAGACACAAATACCCTAATTGAATAATGAATACATAAATTATTAAATTAGCACATATGACATAACCAATTAGGCAATTTTTTTTTGGGATTTTTTTTTTTTTTTTTTTTTGTGTGTGATTACTTTAAGTTTAGAGCACTATAGTTAGTTACTTAGTTATCTTGTGGCTTTTTACTTATATATTTTCAGAAAAACTATGCCTCCTAAAACTTTAAGGAAACAAGAATCTGGATCTCAAAAGCGTTTGAAAAAACAAAGAACTGAACAAAGCAATAAGAGACAATATGGAAGTATGCATAAGTATGTTCAAATAGAGCCACGAGATGCTTCTGATAAACAAGATCTTATTGATGACAATATTGATGGTGATAATATGGATGTTGATGGTATTCGTGATGACAATATTGATGATGATGAACTTAATGATACGAACGTTGACGATATTGGTGGTGTTCATAGTGGTGATGTTAGTGTTGATAGTGATGACATTGATGATACTAACATTGAGACTAACACTGAGAGTACGCGCGGTGATGATGGCCCTGATGAGATTAATGCAGACAATGTGAATGTTGATAATCCTAATGCTAATGTTCATCATGTTAATATATTTGATCCACGAAAGTGGGATGGTCTTAGTTCTGACACGATTAAAGCTTTAGTAGAAGAAGGTCCTAAAAGAGATAATTATTTTTACAAAGGTCCTAAGGATAAATTTTCTCGACGATTTTCTGCCACTTTCTTTACTAGAGTTCTACCAAATAACGAAAAGTGTGATAGAGAATGGCTAGTGTATGTAAATGTAGCATCCACATGTGTTACAGTTAAGGAATCCTTTTTAGGATTTTTAAGTGTAGATGATACGACTGGTCAAGGACTTTTTGATGTTACACATGATGAACTAAAGTCTTTAGATCTTGATATTGACGATGTGCGTGGTCAGGGCTAGATAATGGATCTAATATGAAAGGAAAGCATCGGGGAGTACAAAAGAAATTTTTAGATATAAATCCTAGAGCTTTTTATACTCCATGTGGTTGCCATAGCCTTAATCTAACATTGTGTGACATCGCTAGCTCTTGCAGTAAAGCTATGGACTTTTTTGGAGTTATACAACGTATTTACACTATGTTTGCCAATTCTTCCAAGAGGTGGTTAATTTTGAAAAATAATGTTAAAGGGTTAACTCTCAAGTCATTGTCCATAACCCGTTGGGAAAGTCGTGTTGAGAGTGTGAAAGCTATTAGATTTCAGCTTTTAGAAATAAGAGAAGCTTTACTTCAAGTTGCTGAAAATGATAATGACTCTAAAATCAAAAGCGAGTCAAAATCTTTAGCAACAAATGAGCTTGGCGATTTTGAGTTTTTAGTATCAACCGTCATTTGGTTTGACATATTATCTGCCGTAAATTTGGTGAGCAAGAAGTTACAATCTGATGATATGCTTATAGATGTTGCTATTAAAGAAGTTGAATCGCTAATTTCATTCTTTGAGGAATTTAGAGACACGGGTTTCGATAAAGCGATTAATGTTGCTAAGGAAATTGCTATTGAAATGGATATTGATCCGGTATTTCGTCAAAAGCGCGTAATTCGTAGAAAAAGAAAATTTGATGAGAATTATGTGGATCAAGATACTTCATATTCTGTCGAAGAGTCATTTAAGGTTGAATATTTCCTATACATCGTTGATCAATCACTTGTTTCTCTAAGAACACGATTCGAGCAATACAAAGAGTATGAAAAAGTTTTTGGCTTTTTATTCACTTCTCGCAAGTTGAATTCCTTTGATGACAACACTCTTAAGTCCCATTGTGCTCATCTTGAAGCTGCACTCAAGAATAATGAACAATCAGATGTTGATGCGAAGGATCTTTTTGTGGAGTTGAGGTTACTTAACAAATATTTGCCTAACAAAAATCTGGGACCTTCTGATATTCTGAATTTTCTTAAAGAACACAACGTTTTTCCGAATGCAATGATTGCATATAGAGTATTGCTCACGATCCCGGTAACCGTGGCATCAGCAGAAAGAAGTTTCTCAAAACTGAAATTGTTGAAGTCTTACTTGAGGTCCACAATGTCACAAGAGAGACTTAATGGATTGGCATTAATAGCAATCGAGAACGGACTATTGAAGAGCGTTGATTATGAAGCTTTAATTAACAACTTTGCTTCAAAGAATGCGAGGAGAAGTGCATTTTTCAAAAAATAAGTTGCACTATTTATAGCTATTTTGTTAGAGTGATTCACTAATTTGCCGTTAGTTTTTTTTTATATGTCTTTCTAACATGTTTCGACTATTCAATGTTATGAATTTTTATACTAGTATTTAAAGTATTTGCGTTTAAGGGGTCTAATTTTTTGTAACTGAACAGGGCACCCAAATTTTATGGGACGGCCCTGCGTAATGAAACACAAGGTTTGTTACATACAACGACAAACTCAAACGTATTACATGTTCATGAGTTCATCCTTTTTTTTTTCTTTCAACAACGACCATCAAGGTCCTCTAATAGTCAGATGTCTTGATGTTTTTAAAAGAGGTCTCAAATTTGAAAAACTGTAAATAACCATCTTAAGAGCGCCCAACAAAAAGGTTCAAATGCATTTACTATAGTAACGGCGCCCGACTCGTCTTACTAAAACAGTATACATTTATGTCAAAAACTCGTACACCCATATATCCTAAATAAAAAGACCTTATTAGTCGACACTTGCTTATCAAATTTTAACTATAAACAATTTACAAGAGTAAGACAGTAAAAATGAGAGGAAAAAGGCAAAAATATTCCTTTCGGTTTACTTGCGTTGAAACATTAAGGTGGCGTTTAGTTGGAAAACATTTTCCTTCATTTCCTATTTCTTGTTTTGTAGGAAAAGGGAGGAGAGTTTTATTTTCAAAAAACAATGAAAAATTTAGAAAACGCGTTTAGTTTGAGAAACATGTGTTTGTGTTTTCCATTTTGCAAAACTAGAAAACATGTTTAAGTGTTGTTGTTTTATATCTCAATTCTCTATTCACCTTTGTAATATTATAAAAAACATCTTCAAAACACAAAAACAAATATTATAAACTAACCAACTAAATTATAAAATAACTAAAAAAATCTAATACGAGAAAATAAAGAATTAAAAAAGTAAAATATAACATCAAATAACATGAATTTTTTTTCAAGCGACTATAATTCGAAAACGTAAAATAACTAAAATATTTTTTATTTTTTATTTATTTTTACTTTTTCATCTGTTTTTTACGTTTTCGTACATTTTTTTTACGTTTTCGTCCGTTTTATTACGTTTTCGTCTATTTTTTTACGTTTTCGTCCATTTTTACGTTTTCGTAAGTTTTTTTTTTTACGTTTTCGTCTGTTTTTTTTACGTTTTCATTTCATTTTTTACGTTTTCGTCCAATTTTTTACGTTTTCGTCTGATTCTTTACGTTTTCGTTCGATTTTTTACGTTTTCGTCCGATTCTTTACATTTTCGTCCGATGATTTACGTTTTTGTTTGTTTTTTTACGTTTTTGTCTGAATTTTTACGTTTTTGTATGTCTTTTCACGATTTCGTCCCGTTTTTTTACGTTTTCGTCTGTTTTTTAAGGTTTTCATAAACGGACGAAAACGTAAGGAAATAGGCTAAAACGTAAAAAAAGTGGACGAAAACGTAAGGAGACGAACTAAAATGTAAAAAAATGGACGACAATGTAAAAAAACCAGACAAAAACGTAAAGATAAAAATGGACGAAAACGTAAAAATTCAGACGAAAACGTAAAAAAACAGACGAAAACGTAAAGAGTCGGACGAAAACGTAAAGAATCGGTCGAAAACGTAAAGAATCGGACGAAAACATAAAGATTCGGACGAAAACGTAAAAAATCGGACGAAAACGTAAAGAATCGGACGAAAACGTAAAAATTCAGAAGAAAACGTAAAAAAACAGACGAAAACGTAAAGAATCGGACGAAAACGTAAAAAGTCGGACGAAAACGTAAAGAATCGGACGAAAACGTAAAGAATCGGACGAAAAGGTAAAGAATCAGACGAAAACGTAAAGAATCTGACGAAAACGTAAAAAATAAGACGAAAACGTAAAAATTCAGAAGAAAACGTAAAAAAACAGACGAAAACGTAAAGAATCGGACGAAAAACGTAAAAAGTCGGACGAAAACGTAAAGAATCGGAGAAAACGTAAAAATTCAGACGAAAACATAAAAAAAAACAGACGAAAACGTAAAGAATCGGACGAAAACGTAAAAAATCGGATGAAAACGTAAAAAATAGGACAAAAACGTAAAGAATCGGACGAAAACGTAAAGAATCGGACGAAAACGTAAAAAATCGGACGAAAACGTAAAGAATCTGACGGAAACGTAAAGAATCGGACGAAAACGTAAAAAATCGGACGAAAACGTAAAGAATCGGACGAAAACGTAAAAAATGGGACAAAAACGTAAAAATTCAAACAAAAACGTAAAAAAACAGACGAAAACGTTAAGAATCGGACGAAAACGTAAAAAATCGGTCTAAAACGTAAAGAATCGGACGAAAACGTAAAGAATCTGACGGAACGTTAAAAAACATACGAGAACGTAAAAGATCGGACGAAAACGTAAAAGACAGAAGAAAACGTAAAGAATCAGATGAAAAAGTAAAAAACAGACGAGAACGAACAAAAACAGACAATAACGTATAAAAACGGATAAAAACCGACGAAAACATATAAAAATGGACGAAAACGGATTGGGGGTATTTTAAAGGAAAATAGGTGAAAACAAAAAAAAAATGTTTTGTAGTTTTGTGTTTTAAAGTTGGAAATAGGAATTTTATGTTTTGTAGAGAATTTTATTGGAAAACAATAATTTGAACGCGATCTTTGTTTTATTTATTTTCCACAAAATATTTTGTGAAAAAATGGTGTTTTCCCTTAACTAAACGCACCCTAACAGTCCCGGAAAAATTGTAAAAAAAATCCTTGTCGCTTACTTGTGATTACATGATCAATCCCCAAGTTAGATATAGGGACTTTTTATGTACGAAAGTTACATAAATGTCCCTCTACTTTACTCACGTTGCACAAATAGTCCAAAAAAGTTGCAGAAATCGTCTGTGTCATTACTTGCGATTACACAAATAGGAGTAGTTCCTACCGATTCCAGAGACGATCTCTATCCGCGCCCCGCAGCGAAACGCGGATAAAAAAGATCGTCGTTAACATTATTTTTGTCACTAGTTCCTATTTGTAACTTTACCAATCAATGATATTTACACTTTTTTCACAAGATACCATCAAAATTGACCAACTATTTATTAAAAAAAGCATTTTACACATGCATCAAAGACTTGTACACCATGCATCAAGACATGTGCATCAAGTGAGTTAAACGCAACTCTGCACACCTTTGTCAAAATGCTGTGACAAAGACATTTTCAGCAGTCTTTTCAATACCAACAAAACCAAACACACCAAATCTTTCTTTCTGTTCACAAATATCAGCAGCAGTAGCAGCTTTTCATCCTTAAATTTATCACATGGTGATTGCAGTACCTATTGGTAATTACAAATTTTATGTCAAGATTTTGACTTTATTGTATTTTGCATGCAGATTTGGATACCCTTTTTGCTTAATTGTAGTAATTTGTGATCAGTTTATGTATTGGATTTAAGTTTATGAAATGCCCTTTTGACCATTTTGACCAATTTCACATTTTGATCATAAGATTAATATCAAGATTTTGACTTTATTGTTATTATGTTATATGCATGTATATTTGGATACCCTTTTGGCTTAATAGTAGTAATTTGTGATCAATACATGTGTTGGATTTAAGTTTATGAAATGCCTTTTTCACCATTTTGACCATTTTCACATTTTGATCATAAGATTAATATCAAGGTTTTGACTTTAATGTTATATGTATGCAGATTTGAGTACCCTTTTGGCTTAATTGCATTAGTATTATGTTCATTTAAGTATTGTAATTATGGTTATGAAATGCCCTTTTGACCATTTTAACCAGTTCGACCAATTTTACATTTTAATCATGAAATTTGAATAATTTTGGTTTTTTATGGATACCCTTTTTGATTTTTTGGTGAAATACCCTTTTTGATTTTTTGGTGAGATAGTTTGATTTGTCTGATTAGGATAGCTAATTTGTTAACTTAGCAGTGAATATTGCATTTGTTTGTAGTTTGCCCTACTTACACTGGTCTTACTGAATTAGCATTTTATGAACACATTTGAGTTGCTGCAAGTTCTCCATTGACGGCTGTTCTTGAATGATAATACTTATTTGAGCCTGATCATATGTGAAAAAAAGTTAAAATCTGTCACTAAGTTATTGCTCAACGACAAATACTTTTACATGCGGTTATACACGTTTATCACATGGTACAACTATATCATGCAAGATTTGATTGGTTTATATCATGGATACTTATGCGGTGACTGCTGAAACTTTACCAGATTCACACTATGTGGTAAACTAGAATAAGTGTTTGTTCGATCCTTTTTTTAAGTTTACATTATTGTGCATAATATGTTTATATGCCTTGACTTTAGGTCCTTCATGGTGCGGTCTTTGTCATTCCGAAGGCATTGGTTGCTCTACGTCATATGGAGTCACTAGCAATTGGATGAGATCTCCTGAGATTCCAAAGACTTCCGATAATTTCGATTCAAGGTTTATATAAAAACTAAACATAATACAAAAATGAAATATTAATTGTTTAAACAGATAGTCTTAAATGTTTTATGTTACATATATTCAGATTCAGATGCAAGAACCCATTTCTTGGAGATACACAACTCCATTGGTGGCCTATTGGTCGAAAAAATTGCATATCAACAGTTTCAGTAGCTGCAGATTATCCTGATTCAGTCCCGGAATCATCTAATTATGTTGCGAAAAATGGATATCATCCGCTTGAAGAACTCAAAAGTGGTAAAAGATTTCGTGAAACTAAACTGACGGGCGCAGAGATAGCAAAGACGACTATTGAGGTTCTTTCTTTAGTGACAAATCAAACACGAATTACTGGTACAGAAAATAGTTACAGATTACTTCTATATGTTTTGTTTTAGGCCAATAGCTCCGCATTGTTGATATTTCCAGCTACAGTACACTCTGAACCACATGAGCGTATCTCATGGGCTGAATATCCGTATGTAATTGATGACGGTGGAGGTTTGGCTTCTCCCTGTTTTTTACTGCAAATTCATTATTAGCAGTATTGTTCAATTTCTTTTTTTCTATTTCCTTTAGATATATACTTCAGAGTCCCCGATGATGAAAATATCATGCACGATCCTGAAGCAAGTAACCCAGTGGTAACTTCTAAGTACTAGCTTCACCTTATTATGCGTATTAATACGTAACATAATTGCATAATCTTCAGAACGTTTTGATTGGAATGGATCTTCCATTATTCGAGAACCAACTGTTATCTATTTCCGAGAGTCGTAACTCTGATAACTCTATCGAAGACAATTCTTTCTTTGATGATTACGACGAGGTAACAAGTCAGTTTTTCCATATGCTACTTTACGTTTCACTGTATGCTTTTAGTTGTTTTCAGATATATTATCTTTATTTGTGTTAGGATGAGGGGCCCGATATGTTGGGTGGGTTTATGGAATGGAACATGCCTATGGATTCTGCTGGCATTCACCCCATTTATTTTGCCAAGTGTTTGACAAAGGTGATATGCTTCTTTGTAGCTATTTTTTACACATGTGTGGCATAATGGGTGGGTCATGCGTGTTGGGATATGGGTCAAAACAGGCCAAGCCAGATTGACCTAAAACATTCTGTCATTTTTTCGTAGCTAGTTTTTCTGTTAATCACGGTCACAAATATATTTATTACAATAATAATCTCTTTATCTAAAATTAGAAATTTAGTTGGTTGCATGCGTTGGCATTAGCAATACACGTTGGGCGACGTTTGACCCGTTCGACTAGTTCTCTCCTTTCTTTCATTTAAAATATTAAAGATAAACACGAAAACTCATTAGTAACCGGGTCGAAATTACCGTCTTTAGTAATATCTTTGAGTTCTTATAATCGAACTTTATTGTAGGCCGCTAATGTCGAGTATGCTAAAAAGATGGATCATCCCTCAAACGGGGTTTCGGTTATGGGATGTCTCAGTCCTGCTTATGTTGATGAAGAGCTATATCTAAGAAGGCTCTTCAGTATTGAAGATGGTGATGGCTATGATCAGAACTGGAAAGGTTTTACCTTTAACTTTATTAGTCAAAGAAATTTATTTTCCAAGGAAAATTATTTTTGGTCCTTTTATCTTCAAAAGAATTCTATAATGAAAGTTATCCGAACATTTAAGCATATCTGATTAATACAAGTATAAACATTTAAACATAGGATATCCCCAAATTTTGATGTTTACATTGATATGTATTTGTATGCATGTACGCTATCCAATGGAGTTCTAAACAAACAAACATTTTTTCATGTGCAGATGAAGACGTAAAAAACTGCAGCTCCTCAATTTTCTACAGATTGGAAATCATGAGGATAGAGTTGTTCTCTGTGTATGGTGTTCAAGTATGTATACTATTTTTGCATCAGCAACATACGATAACATATAACTTATCACAAACAAAAAATATATTGTTTATAGTAGATTTTGAATCTACAATTATTCATCTTATTTTATCATATTGAGGGGGTATATTTATCTTAACTACTTTATTTATTTGTACAGTCGGCAATAAATTTGCAAGATTTCAGAGATGCCGAGCCTGATATTCTTGTACACTCAGTTCCCGATATCGTTGCTCACTTCAGTGAGGATACAATGGACTGTAATCATGCCCTTAGATCTCTATGCAAAAAGAATGGATTTCATGTTGAGGTAACTACTTGCACATTTTAGAAATTTCAGCACATATTTTTCTAAAATTGAAATTGAACACGTGAATCTTTCTTTTTCCCCATTTTGCTTATCCGGTTTTGTATACTTTACAGGAAGCAAATATTATCGGTGTTGATAGTCTTGGCGTGGATGTAAGAGTTTTCACCGGACATGAAGTCCGAACTCATCGATTTCCCTTCAAGATTCGGGTAACTACTTGCACATTTTAGAAATTTTGGACCAATGACCATATATCATCCGTTTAGGCAAACTGCAAGAAAATGCAATGTGGTACTATATTTTATTTTTTTAACCGATGTATGCAGTTCACTAATAAAGTTTAATCGTCAAATGCTACGTGGTTGCCATTTCTTACCAAGTTGTATTATATGTTGTATCGCACTACATTTTCTTGCAGTTGGTCATTATTTTTTTTACCATATTAATGGAACACACGAAAACAATTGGCTACAACAAACACTTTCGCTTGATTAAACACTATTAAAATTTCACATGTGGTTATTTCTATGTTATTTTGCAGGCAACATCAGAAACAGCTGCAGAAAAGCAGATCCAGCAGCTATTGTTTCCCAGAGCAAGGCGCAAGCGGTTAACCAGGAACCGGGCTTCTGCAACTTAGGGGTTTTGGTAGATTATAAATAAGGAAACGCATAATGTGAAATAATGTTGCACTTAATTAATGATGTTAAGTTGACTTGAATAAGCTGTAGTTGATAGTACATTATGTTGTTTCAGGTAATGCGAGTAATATATAGATCTTTTCGTCAATTATAATTTCTTAATTTCATTAATAAAAATTAAAGAAAAACAAAAAAAAAGCTACCAGCTAGTATTGTTCTTCATTAAAATACTTTTTGTTTAAAAAGTTCAGGATCAAATCTTCTTGATCTCTGCATCTTTGTCTTTCTGACTAGTGCTTTCCGCAGACTCGTGCTTCGTACTGCTACTAGCTGCTAAGTATGATTTGTTAGAACAAACGACACCGGCTTCTTCATCTAGACATCGGCTTTGTTCTGCTTCATCTGCAACTTCTTCGTGTTTTTCCTTTTCTAACCTGCAATAAGACGTTAAGAGCGTCGTTATGATCTCATATTCTTCAGTTATTAACTTCATTGTCTAACTGATGATAGTAACTTTGGTCCACAATAGTCGACATTGTAATATTCACTGGACAAAAGGTGTTTTTACTACTTTCTATTTTAGCAGTTCTAAGCTAAAAGCCTAAACCAGTAAAACAGTTAAATGCCTATTTGTACATTGTCATCTTTAAAATTCTTAATTTAGGTACATAAGTTTCTATTATATTATTACTGAAGGGTATTTTGGATATCTGATTGATAGTCAACAATCTATTAAGCAACTTTCACGGGATGGATGTGAAAAAGAAGATTGGCTTCCAGATATAGAAATTATGCACGTACCCTGAATAAACAACGAGTCCAATAGCAACTGCAACAAAGGCTACAAAGTACATCCAGTCGACCTGATAATCATGGGTAAAGTCAACATCCAAAATTCATCCATCCTTGCAGACAATATATCTATAATATTCAAACTAGATTAATTTACGAACCTTTTCATGGTATGCAAAGATACGAATCAAGACAGACCACATGTCAGATGTCAGCAAGGAAAGATTAAGCATCGTAGATCCACTCATCTACAATGGAATTAACATATATAAACATGAGGACATGTGTAAATTATAAGATACCCTTCAATGAGAACGTAGTAAATAAATCTTGACGACTTAAAACAAAATCAACAGTATGTTGCGATAACAACAATGGATTAAAAAAATTATTTACCTTAAGCAAAACAGGGACTCCGGAGTAAAACAGAAACATTGCTGCTGCAAATCCGGTATAAGGAAGCAACTAAAAGTCCAACAAAGCAAACATCTAAGATTAGAAGTCTGAAAACAATATTTCTTAATTATAAAGTTTAAACCAGATCAGTTAGCTATTAAGGCACAAATTATTGAAATCGAGATTAGTTTTGTCATTATTGAACGTCTGACTAGAGTGTTTGTGTGTGCGTGTGCATGTGTGTGTGTGCATAGAAAGAGGGATTACGGATCCTGATGACCAATGGATGGATCTGAGTTCCTCACGCTCAAGTACAGCTCTATTGACATTGTTAAAGAAGACAAATGTGAAACAATCCCCGACAACCAATTATGCCATTTTGCTTGCATGATAAACAAATATCAAAGTCATGCTATAAACATATTGATAGATAGTAAGGCAATTGAACAATGCTTTTTGTTATAATGATAGACGCCATAACTATGTAAACAAGGATACATTTGTATACCACTGATAATTGCACCGAATAACCCCAACATTGCCATGAGTTCAATCCTGTCAGCCGTATTCACAAAGAACTCCTACAAAAGGTGAAGAACCCTGAATCAAATTTTTTTCTAAGTTTCTTTAGGTGCATATATGTTTAAACAAGCATATTGTAACAAGTCAACAATGCACTTTGACCAAAAACAAGGAGCTTACCTCACTAACGTTGCTGACAGCATAAAGTGTAGCACCGGCAAGAACCAGGAAGTCCCCTTTGATCGGACTGCTTCCGCTTTCTGAGAATATAATACAAACATTTTAATCGAAACTATAAATTTCAATGCATGAAAGTTTTTTTGATAATATTATGTACTCACGTGACCGGTCTGCTGCATGAACATCTGAGAATATAACCAGCACAAGACCAGCAACACAAATGGCAACACCCGCAATTTTTTGGAATCTGTATCTTGTCTTTAGGAAGAGCCAAGTGAGTACTATAACAGATGGAATTGCCCAACAGTCGAGAAGCATTATACTCGTGATTGATGTGTACTGATACGCCTTTACAACTGTTCATCAAGCCATAAAAGTCAAACAATACGAAAATGGGTATAGATTACCACCTCTCGAAAATACATTTACGCGAGTTTGAGAAAATAACCATTCTCATTCTAGAACACTTACCAAGATAATTTGCCTCTACATCTACTACTCCTAGAAGTAAATAATAATACCATCTGGCCTGCAAAAGCATACATAAAATCAAATGAGATTCTTAAAGGATAACATTTAAAAACGAGAGACAAAACCATATTAACCTCAGAGAATTGTTATTCATAACAGAAATGAAATAACTAGTCAACTTATTTAACTAACGAAACTAAAGAAAATACAGATTGAAGATAACTAACCTTAAGCCCACTTCCCCTGTGTATCAGTATTCCTCCATATACAATTGCCAACAGCACATAGTTTGCTAAAGACTGTGAAGTAGGCGCATTAATACCTACGTCACAAAATAAGAAGTAAATTACAACGTATAACAAATACCAAGCACTTTACAGAGCAGTATATAAAGATACACTTATCCCATTAACAAAAGCCCACAAACGGAAAGGAACAGATGACATAAACCAAAAATGAGCAACACAATCATAAATTTTATTTTTTTGCAAATTAAAGCGTGCTTTTTGGCGAACTCTTTTGTAATGAAGATCTTTAACTTGAGGTGAGAATAAGTCAGTAAAAAAAGGTTAATAAAACGGGTAAATTTGGATGCGGTTTTCCTAGTTCAGGTTATCAGGGAAGGGAGAATGTTTGACCTAGATGTACGCTTACGCGGCCTAACCGGGTATCCCGGTGGCCGTTTCCAACCCTATCACTAAAGAATCAATCAACTACTAAATCACAAAGAAAAAGAAAATAACAACTTGCAAACTATAGTCTATTTTCTGAATTTTTTTTTTAAAATTAAGATTGTTAATCTCAGTCAAAGTCAAACACTCAGAAATTATTCAAATACTAAACACTAAAGGCAGCACAAAGTAAAGTAACCTACAACTTACAGGCTTACAGCATCATATACTTGACTTTCCACATAACAAATAAAGTTACAACCACATTAGTACACTCTTATAATAATAAAAAACAATCTAAATAAAAAGGCTTTTTTATGACACAACAAAAAAACCCTTTTATGCACAATACAATATTATCACTTTTATGGCAAATATACAAGCAGCTTCAAGAACACCATTTTTACACTAAAAAACAAACAAAATGCTAAAAATAATTAAAAAAAAAAAACCTCTTCTAGCAAGCTCAGATGATGAAAAACCAGTTGAAGTAATAAGCAAAGATAATATTTGCCCCAAAACAAGACCTATTACTGTCTTGTTTGCCATTATTTCCTTCAAATTCACCATTTTTATAAAAAAAAAAATTCTTAAAAAAATAAAATATATATATATGAAAACACCAAACTTAAAGAAAATTAAGAAAACCCAAATCAAGAAACCTCAAAATACACCAAAAAAACAATAAATTATGAGTAAATTATTTTATTTCAAGAATTAAACAAAATTGATAAAACCCAAATCAAGAAAGCTCAAATTACACCAAATTATGAAAATTTAACTGCAAATTATGAGTAAAAAATCAATCTTTTTTCAGAATTAGCTCAAAAAGAAGCCAAATTATGAGACTTAAGTAGCAAATTGATGATACCCAGAAAATTTTATATAAGAAAATGAGTAAAAATTGAACTTTTATAAGAAAAAAGTAGGAATTTGGAGTACCCAGTTGGGGAATTTAAGTGGGTAGGTTTTGAAAATAAAAGAAAAGGAGTTGCTTTTATAAATAGAAAGAAGCAAGTCAACTTCCTTAATCATTTGATGATGTAAACAAGAATCACAGGGTGTAACTTGTAAGATTTAGGGGATGTTTTTTCGGATTAATGGATTATATAGCCGGTTAATGAGTTATTTGGTTATAGAATTATTTTATTTTATTTATTTTTTTTTACTACAACAAATTTGTTATTTTTATACGTTTTTTTGGCACTTTATGAACTTTATATATATATATAGGGGCGCGTAGTACCAATATTAGATACAGTACTTTACAGTACTCTTTTTGACCAATAAGAATTTAGTACTATTAAATCTTTTTATTTAATTCATAAGGGTATATTAGTAAAACACATTTTAACTTGGTTTTTGAATTTTTTTAATTAAAAAATGTTTTTAAACACCTTAATTTTCGGAATTTAAAATATATTTTTTTTTTTTAATTTTTTTTCGAGAATTTTTTTTTTTTTTTTAATTTTCTTTTACATAGATGTTTTACGAAAAATTAAGTGCATATGTGTTTTTTTTTTTAATATTGTAAATTTACATATGTTTTATGCATACAATTGTTTAGATACCAAAGTTGTTTTGTTCAAAATGGTAATTGCACATATGTTTCTAGTGTATATTATTTAATCTTCAAAATTTATAATAAAAAACATAAACGCATACATGTAAACTCTAAATTTATAACAAACCAAAAACATAAATAGTATATACAAAATGAAATACAATTCAAATACAAATGTATCTTCTTTAATATAGATGTGTCCGTCATTCAGAAACATGTGTGCACTATTCCAAAACATACGTGCACGCTTCACTTTCTCATCAAATTCATTAGAACATATGAGTACCCTTCCAAAAACATATATGTACGCTGCGCTTTCTCGTCAAATTCATTAAAACATATTCGCACGCCTTCCAAAAATATGTTCAATACCTGTAATTGCAAACAATTATAATTATTTTTATTATGAACATCTAGAAAACACATATGCACAATCTACACAATCTAAACATATATGCATAAATATTTTTTTATTTCATATCAACTTTAAAACATATATGCATAACCCTTTCATTGACTTTGTAAGAACCACAAGACACATATGCACTCTTCCATTGATTTTAGATTAACCTGTATGTACCCATAAACTTTCATTTTCAGATCTATGGAACCTGTATGTACCCTTTTCCCACCCCAAATGATGTACAAATATGGAACCGACACTAAACACACACCAAGGCCACAACATCATTTTCAATGTCGATGAATCGCCAAGGCGCAATTTCATAGCTACTACATACCAGATACCACCTATGTCTACAACCAAAGACGAAATTAGGGTTGGCCTGTTCAGACCCAATAACTACAACCATATTTGTAGTGTGGATGGTTCACCAAGACACAATGTGATAAATACTACATACCAACACTGGCTATAACCACAACCCAACTTAGGTTTGCTCTAATAAGACTAAGATTTGTTAGAATGACAATTTCTGCACAAACTTAGTCTGATCTCTCAATATGCAAGCAACACTCAAAACCTTTTTTGGCTGCAACCACAATTTTGAGTATGGCAGCCACGCCAACTGACAGTGCCTTTGCCACCACATACAAAAACTACTACAACCACAGGCCAACTTATGTTTACCCTTCTCACACATTGAACGACCAAACCTCTTCATCACACAAATTCAGTGGCATTGATAAGGTTACAAACATCTTCACCACACAATTCATTTTCAGATCTTAAGCCAAATAAATTCAGATCTTAAGCCAAATAAATTCAGATCGAAACAATATTAAGCCAAAAACAAATTTAGATCGAATTTTTTCAGATCAAAAACAAAAAAATACAACACACCTGTGGAGATTCCGGCGAACCAGCTGTGGTAGCGACGATGGGTGGAGATTCCAGAAAGGCTAAAAATTTTTGTTACAAAACAAATAAGAAACTTAGATCAATAAATACAATATACAGATCTACAAAAAAAACGTTCAGAACATGAAATATATGTAGATATAGAATAAAAACTAAAAAAAAAACACAACACTTGAAGAAACCTTCTGTGATATATGGTGTCAATGGTGGTGGGGTTTCGAAGGTGGTGGGAGTTCCGTCGGTGTGACGGGTGTTCGGCAGTGATGGTATGGGTAGTGGTGGTGGTCGTCGGTCGACAATGATTTGTGTGTTGGTGGGGAGTGTGTGTTCTGGGAAAGAGATCGTGAGTGGTTAGGTTTTGAATGATAAAAATGCCCTACAATAGTGGATCTATTATGATGGTTTTTAATTTTTTTTAAAGGATTAATGTGTTTTGAAAGGTCTATATTACCCTTCCAGCCATTTGTTTAATTTAAAAAAAAAAAAAAAAAAAAAAAAAAAAAAAAAAAAAAAAAAAAACCCTTCATCTTTTACTTAATTACAATTTTGGCACTTTTAATCCTAACCTTTGATCAAACTCATCCAATGGCCTACATTCATTTTAATAGTACTGTAAAGTACTGTATCCAATATTGGTACTGCATAGAATACAACACTATATATATATATATATATATATATATATATATATATATATATATATATATATATATATATATATATATATATATATATATATATGGTAAAGTTAAAATAAAAAGACAAATATCCGTACACTACGTAAAAAGATTTTTTTTTTTCAAAAAAGTTCGCGAAAAAATCCATAAAAATTCCACAAGATCGGGAATATTGGTGCATGAAACTTTTGTGAAAGAAGTTTTTCTAATTTTGAGTTTTTATACGTTTTTTTTAATGCACAAAAAACGAATTTTGAAGGGCAAAAAATTTTTGATGCACAAAATTTTCAACTTGTTTTAGTTAGATGCGCAATGTTATTTTGATTAAAAAAGTCAAAAAAACTTGGGTGCAAAAACGAATTTTTGATGCACAAAAAAGCGATTTAATGCACAAACGTATTTTTTCATAAATTTTTTTCGGAAAAAATATCAACTTTTAGAAAAACTTCCTTCACAACTTTTTCATGCACCAACATACCTGATCTTGTGGAATTTTTTTGGAATTTTTTAAGAAAATTTTTGAAAAAAAAAATCTTTTTACGTAATGTACGGATATTTGTCTTTTTATTTGATCTTTATTTATATATATATAGTGTATCTTTATTTTGAGAACCCTGTTAAGTGCGGGAACTGCGAGAACTCCAATTTTGCATTAGAAAACATGCATGTTCATATAAAACATGTATGTTTTCTTACATACACCTTAATACACATACTTGAGTAACACACATGTTCATATAAAACCTGTTAAGTGCAACAGATCAATGCAAAATGGTTTTTATTTTCAGAACCTTGTTAAGTGCGGGAACTGCGAGAACTCCAATTTTGCATTAGAAAACATGCATGTTCATATAAAACATGTATATTTTCTTACATACACCTTAATACGCAGGTATGTGTATTAAGGTGTATGTAAGAAAACATACATGTTTTATATGAACATGCACGTTTTCTAATGCAAATTTGGAGTTCTCGCAGTTCTCGCACTTAACAGGGTTCTGAAAATAAAGCTCCCCTATATATATATATATATATATATATATATATTCACACTTAATAGTGTCAATAATTGTTTCAAACTCTTCCCACTTAAAAAGCCTTAAGAATTTCAATCTCACATTTAAATAGTGTGAAAAATTATTTCAAAATCAAAATCAACACACTTAAAAGTGTAGAAAAAAAAAATTAAGATCAAAATCACACTTAAGAGTGTAAAAAATATTCATAAATCTTCATACGTAAAAGTGTGGAAATATTTTTTACACCCAATTGGTTCACATGCATACTAGTATGAACTTTTTTATTCTTCACACTTTAAAGTGTGTAAACTGCTCTAATAAGTGTGAGTATGTTACTATTTTGTAGTAGTGTTTGAAACTTTTCGGTTTATATAAGTTTATTATGTGCTTCACAAACTGCGAACACTGTGCCCCAAATTCCCGTGCCCATTAAACACCTAAAAAAATGATCATTCACATTAGTCTCAAACGGCGTATGAATACACAAACTGCATTTGGCGGTAAAAAGTGCGCCGAAACCCTTCTCAACCTAGTAATACCAACTTCATTATTTGTTTCAGCTAAATCGTCTTCAGTAAAAGACGGCTTAGGCAAAGAAATCACCTTACTAGCATTCTAATTGTACTTGGTTCGTGATCGATCAAACATAAACCCTAATTAGGGTTCTTGGTCGATTTAAGTATTTGTACTTGGTTCTTGATCCGATCCGACTTACAATCAAAGGTAAACAAGGTAATTAGATTAGGTTAATTAGTTGCACTGTTTGATCTTAAGCCGCTGCGTACTTGTGATTATATGTGTTATATTATGTGATTAATATGTCTAAACTCCAACAAGAATAATGTTAACTATTTTATTAAGACAATATTATTTAAATTTTTATGTTAAAAAGTAAAATATATTAATAGTTAAATTTTAAAAAGGTATTCTAAAGATTGAACATCACTTAGGGAAAACACTTGTAGTGATAAACAAATTCCCCCTGAAAAGAATCAGAAATAAAGCTTTCTAAACATAAACTCACCAACGGATGTAAATAAGTCTAAAAGTGTTTTTTAGGTAATTTTAAGCCGTTTAGATTGGGGGTATTTAATAATGAGACATAATGTATCTTTTCATATTCACCATTTTCTAATAACATATGTTGGCAATTTTTGTATTATTGTACGTTGGTGCTCTCTTAAGTTTCAGCGGAATTAAATATCCTAATGTTTGACTTTGATTAAACTTTTTCACATTTTAGTGGAATTTGAAAGTTTTCAATATCGGCTATCTAAGATCGTTTTGTTTTTGCAGAATCTAGATCATAAAATTGTAAAATTAGATCACGATCTTAAAATCTTACTTAATGGTAATATTATGCAAATTTATAAAGTGTTTTTCTAACATGTGCCTTCAAACACATGTTAAGTTATGTTTATTGAACACGAACTTTCCTTCTATATCAAAAAAATGTATTTAATTCTCATTAAATACAATTATAAGTTGACATAATTAAATGTAAATTTAAATTTAATAATCTCGAACTTTACTTTTATATTGAACTCAAACATGTGCCGTCGGGGCACATTTTACAAAATCCCATTTGTAAATTATACTCCCTCCGTCTCAATTTAATTGTCCATATTTCCTTTTATGGATGTCTCAAATTAATTGTCCACTTTCCTTATTTAGTAAAAACTAGAGAATCTAGTGGAGGAATATTCCATTTTAGTGGTTGAAAATTAAAGTGGCCCCACATTTATTAAACTTTGTGTTTTCTCTCTCCTGACAAATAAATTGAGACGGAGGGAGTAATATATCAACCACAAAATTATATAAATGTTTATTAAAAATGTTAGGTGTAAATTATATTTACACAATGTTTAAGAGGATTAAACTCTTGTTTTTAAATTTCATAAAACTTAATTCATAAATTTGTATTCTTGTACCTTATGGTTCGAGCAAAGTATAGGATGGATTTAATATCGGGTGCATAATAATGTTGCGTTAAAGTATTCCAGATGAATTCAATTGAAGATTATTAATGTTCTTGTATGTGAAGTTACCCTAATTAAGTCGTCAAGTTTCAACTTTTTTTGCCATGGTTGATTGAAAGTGTTTGTATTTGGTGATCCGTGATCGACTATAGTTAGTTAGTTGATGCTTGGATCATTTTTAAGTGCAGTTAAGAGTTATGTATTAAGTTAGTTGGGGGTAGGTATTTGTAAAGGCGATCGGTTATTTTTTATCATACAATAAAATTATACATGTCCTTAAAAGTTAAATGTAACCCTTAGGATTATATTTAGCATTTTCCATGTTATTATGAAACAGGAAAGAATAATATTGATTTCAACTTTTTTTTTTTTAGCTGTAACAAAAACTACAGAAACACCCATACACACGTAAATTGACAATAACCGATTTGTTTCAACGATTACGATTTCTCTCACGTAACAAACTATGCATGATATTAAGACTCTTGAAGAAAAGATTGAAGCGGGAACCCCGACCTCTGAAAACTGAGACACTCGTATTAAACTCCTCCAAGAAGTGGATAAACTCAATAACTTTGAAGCTCTTGATTTAATCCAAAAGGCACGTATTAAATGAGATATTTAAGGTGACGAGAACTCTAATTTTTTTCATGGATTGGTGAAACAAAAGCATAGAACTCAATCAATTCATGGTATTATGAATGAGGGTGTTTAGATTTTGGATCCTCTTCCAATTAAGGAAGCTTTCCTTAATTTCTTCAAAGAAAATTTTCTGGTTCATGATTCGCAAGTGGCTTTCCCTCCTTTTGTCCATTCATTAGGTCTATATGTTCTTCCGATTGTTACTCCTTGGAGCTTTCTGTCTTGTTAGATGAAGTTAAGACTGCGGTTTGAGATTGCGGTATTGATAAAGCCCCCGGCCCCGATGGTTTCTCTTTTCGCCTCTGTGAAGAAATATTGAGAAATCATCAAGTTAGATATATTCGAGTTTGTGAATACTTTTTTTGAATCTGGTAAGATGCCATCGGGATCAAATTATTCTTTCTTCACCCTCATTCCAAAGGTTAGTAACTCAATCTTCATTAAAGATTTTCGTCCCATCTCGTTTATTGGCATCCACTATAAAATCATTGCTAAAATTCTAGCAAATCGGCTCTCTAAAGTGATTGACAAGATTGTTAGCCATGAACAATCCGCGTTTATCTTGAGTCACCACATTCTTGATGGTACGCTTATTCTTAGCGAGATTGTTGATTGGTACAAAAAAGGAAGAAAAAGTTGTTAATTTTCAAAGTCGATTTCGAGAAAGCTTTTGATTCTATTAGCTGGAAATATCTGGATTTCGTTCTTCAGAGCCTCGGTTTTGGATCTAAATGGCGTTCTTGGATTAAAGCTTGTTTACACTCGTCCAGAGTTTCAGTCTTGCTAAATGGCAGCTCTACTTCTGAGTTTTCTCTTAAACGTGGGCTAAGGAAAGGAGATCCTCTCTCACCTTTCTTATTTATTCTCGTTATGGAGGGCCTTCACCTTGCTCTCTCAAACACGGTTAACTCAGATCTTATTCGTGGTGCCAAGATCGGCCCTCTTGAAATTTCTATATCTCATCTTTTCTATGCTAATGACGTGGTGATTACAACCGATTGGAGTGCCCTGGATTTGGACAACATTATACGTGTCCATCAGGTTTGTTACTTAGCCTCGGGTCTCAGAATTAATATTCACAAGTCCAACATTTATGATATAGGAGTTTTAGACGACAAAGTCTCTTTTATGGCTAATAATTCAGGTTTTGCCTTGGGTTCGTTTCCTCTTACGTACCTTGGATTTATCGGTTCTAACATGAGCATGATGTCCAATTGGAAGACCTTACTTGACCGGTTTCACGAGACTCTCCTTTTGGAAGGCGAATCTTCTTTTAATTGGGGGGGGGGGGGGGGGGGGGTCGTCTTATGTTAATTAAGGCGGTGCTAGGAAGTCTTGGGATTTATTTTCTTTCGATCTTCAAAGTTCCTGAATTTGTGTTGAAATCTTTGGAGAGATCTCGTGCCTCTTTTTACGGGAGGCTCTTACGAGTCTAAAAAGCTTGCTTGGATTCAATAGCCTATTGTTCTTTCTTCGTTCAACAAAGACGGTTTGAACATTGTAGCTTAAAGTCTTTCAACCTTGCTCTTCTTTGAAAGTGGTGTTGGAGAATGTACTCTAACCCGCAAGCTATTTGGGTTAAAGTTATCAAGGATTGCACGGTCAAGAGGGGGATTTCGATCAACAAGTTTTCAAATTTAATGGTACTTTGGCTAAGATAGTTGGATCTTCTAACTTCTTACACTCGAATGGTATTCTTCCGGCTAACTCTCTTCGCTTCCAAGCAGGCTGTCTCACGCATATCCGCTTTTGGAAGGACATTTGGCTTGGTGATTCCCTGCTACATATTCGTTACAACAGACTTTATCGTTTGGAACAAGACAAAGATTGTCTAATCATTGATCGCATTGAAAATGGGCAATGGCATTGGAATTGGTCTAGAGCCGACATTGGCGTTTGTAACTTAGCTTATTTGAGAGATATGTTAATCGAGATTAGCCATGCCGACACAAATTCCGTTGAAGACTCTTGTGTCTGGTCGATTGCAAGTGGCAGAGTTTTCTCAGTTGGGGAGACTCGTCGCTACATTGACGCCCAACTCTTACATTCTTTGGTTCCTTCGACAACTTTCGACAAAACTCTCCCTAGAAAAGTTAACATTTTCATGTGGAGAATGAACTTGGACCGGTTACCTCATTGCTTGAACCTCTCGTCTCGTGGTATTGAAACCCCCGATGATCTTTTGCCCTTCTTGTAATGGTAACGTGGAATCCAATCTTTCACATATTCTTTGAGTTTGATATTGCTATTGATGTTTGGAGACTTGTCCAAGTTTGGTGTGATAACTCCTCCCCTTTTTTCACGTCTAATGAGCATTGGAAGGATTGGTTGAGCTCGTGGCATGTTTCTAAAGAAAAGATTCAACGTTTGTACATCATTATCGCGTCTTCTTTGTGATGGATTTGGCGGTTCCGTAATAGTATCACTTTTAGCTCTCATCCTATGATGAAAAGTGACATCTTTGATAATATTCATTTGTATTCGTTTTCTTGGCTTAAATTTAAGGAACATAAGATTTGTAGTTTGACCGATTGGTTAAAATCTCATATTTAATTAGCTAGCTCCTTGCTAGTTTTGTTTTAATAATAGGGTAAACGCCATAGAATAACAACTTACTTTCTCTAATTTGCCGAGTTGAAACACATACTTTTTTTATTACCATACTTACCAACGTACTTTTAAATTTTGTTCCGACTTCACCCACATACTTTTTTTATTACTTTACTTACCAACGTACTTTTAAATTTTGTTCCGACCTCACCAATATGCTTGTTGAAGAAGACAGGGGTATTATAGTCATTTCAGTGATTACTTTAATATAAAATGGTTATATTGGTGAAGTCGGAACAAAATTTAAAAGTACATTGGTAAGTATGGTAATAAAAAAAGTATGTGTTTCAACTCGGCAAATTAGAGAAAGTAAGTTGTTATTCTATGGCGTTTACCCTTAATAATATATATCCGTTAAAAAACACGCAAATTATATATTTTATATTGGATATAGATATTAACAAATTGATTGGTGCATGATATATAATTCTGTTTGCATGATAGTGAAGAAAAAACACAAGTATTATATAGCACAAAAGAAGTAATTAACTCTAGATAACTATAAGACTAACACTGTCGCGTATTACTTAAGGAATGAAAATAAAGAAAATGAAAAAAAACAAAAAAAGTTATATTCTCGAGTATTACTTAAAAAGAGAAAGAAAAAGAAATGACTGATAAAGAAAAGCGATTTGATTTATTTTGAAGTAAAATATTTCTTTTAAAATTTGGCTGAAAATATTTACTTTTTATTTTTTTTTACTTTTTCTTAAAAAAAAAAAAATATATATATATATATATATATATATATATATATATATATATATATATATATATATATATATATATATATATATATATATATATATATATATATGAAAAAGAAAAATTCGAGAACTGAGCATAAAACAATGACATATGATGACGTTATTTATCATGTTGTTTTTTTAAACTTTTTTTTATCCTGTTTTTTTTATTTTTTTCTTTTTTCTTTTTTTTTTTTATTTTTTAATCATAGTTTGGATATTGTTTTGCAACCATTTTACACAGAATAATAAATTGATCAACTTTGTTTTAAACCGATAAACTTTGTTTTTCTTCATATTATTAATGGCTACAGTGTTTTCCATATTATTAATGGCTAGTGGTTCTAATGGCTACAGTGTTTTTGAGGTAAAAGGGCATTCGGTAAGGACTTTTCTGGCTAGTGTTTTCCATAGGGGTGAGTTATAGCAACGGTCCCTATTTGGTTAGATTAACCCTCTCTACAAAAATTAGGTGTACTTTATTATTATTTTTTTCTTCTTTTGTCCTCTTTTGTCGGTTATTTTTTTTTTTTTTTTTTTTTTTGTACAATTAAAAGCAAGTATTTTTGGATTGCAATGAGCAAAAACGACGACACTGTACAAACATGTACCATGGTTATTTTTTTTTTATTTTTTTTTTTTGTTGTTTTTTTTTTTGTTTTGTTTATGTAATGTATTATATCTAATTTAATTCACGTAATGATATAACGTTAAACGTTACCACATTAAACGACTATAACAACAAATGTTATCATTCAATTAAACAACAACGTTAACACATTATTTAAAAACAACATCATCTACGACATATGAAGATTATTCATTTCATTCAAAAGATCATGGAGCCTTGCACCCGACTGACAAGCGTGATCCTCAGGATTCCTTGCCAATTCTAACTCCATCTCCAGCGTCTTTATTCTTGTCTTCAACAGCTTGATCTCATTATCTTTAGCAACGCAGTTTGAGCACTGCGTTGAAGATGAGGCTTGATTAAAGTAGGCCTTTTCAAATTCATCTTTCCACATAAAGTATCGACACCCATAGTCTGTTGTACCTGGCTGTTACATGTTAAGAAAATTATAAGAAATGTATTTTTAACAGACAAATTATTTACATAACTGAGCAAAACGTATGATTATTTACCACTGAAAGAGGACATGCATAATACAGTCGCCCACGGCTACCTTCTTTCCTGGATTTCCGTTCTATAATGAATCCTCTATCACATCGACACCAGAAAGGATTTCTTCGTTCCACCTGGCCAAAGAATTTGCATAATAATTTACAACATCAATCAATAATGTTATTATTAATTTTAATAAATTTTCAATCATTTACGATATAATAAAAACAGTTATTTACAACATAAATCAGTAATCATTCACAATGTTTTGTCTGTATAATTATTTACAACATAAATCAATAATTATTTACAATGTTATGTCGGTATAATTATTTACAACATAAATCAGTAATCATTTACAATGGTTTGTATGTATAATTATTTACTGCATTAGTCGATGTTCATATAAAGTTTCCCATGCGGCTGCAACTGGCTGTCTGAAATACCTCCATTGTGGGTGGTTACGCGGAAGTGGAGAATTTGGGTCTAGCGTCGGTACAATGTAGTGAGCACCCACACGGGCAATCACAATGGGGTCGGTTTCATGTGATATGTTTGGGCTGGTAAAAAGCGGAAAACATGTGTTCCAACCTTGTTCGGATATAAATACAACAGGCCGGTTAATTACTGAAGCGATAACCAGCCCCGTCATTGGCATCGTCATCCAGCGATCGATAGGTGCGGGTCCATTGGACCAGTCTATTGTATTCCAAAGTATGTCAAAGTCACGTTGTAGGAACATACTTATGTACGTTTGCCTATGATAATCTAACTCTTGCAATAACATACCTCTGACATCGGCCCACCTATTTTCGTTTTGAGTAAGACTGTGGGCAACGCACCGAAACCCACAATTTCCATCACCCAGCACATCATGTATGCTTATTACGTGTGGACGGAAAATACGTGGAATACCCTCAATAAACTCATTGCTCACACTATCTCCAGCATAAAATCTGTGGCGTAGACTTTCACCCGTGTAAGAACTATGTCTTGGAGGTTCTTTCCGCAAGTCCGAGACTTTTGTAGATCTTGAATTTGTACTTCTTCGGTGATCTACGATTGGTACTTCATTCAAGTCAGGGACTTCATTCAAGTCCGGGACTTGTGTAGCCTTGCCCTTTTTGTCCTTTGCGCTCGGACGTCCACGTGTATTTTTTTGAATAGCTGGTTCACGTGTGTCAACAGATTCAGGCTGAAATATATCTCTCAACTTCATTAACATATTTTTCTTGACAAACGACGTTGATTTGCTAAAAATATTCTTGAATTGTCGCACGCCATCGTTAAACGAAGTATCATCATCATCATCATCATCATCATCATCATCATCATCACCAGGTTCGCTGGAAGACCCATCTTCAGACGGGGGCCTATTGATAACAGGCCACGGAACATATAGGGTTCTCCAAAAAATATCAATTTGATCCAGTGGAATGGGCCATCCTGAATTCAATTAAAGTGAATTGTATAAATTACTGATATTAATGTGGAAAACAACTTGATAGTTATAAATTTAATATACTTACCATGTATTAAATAGTATTGCATCTCGTGAAAGCATGGTAGTCCGTAATTTAACCGCAACTTATGGCTACAGTCTGCTGCGGTGATATTAAGTTGGAGTTCTTTGTGCATGAGGTTGAAAGCATGTTTGGAAACTTTATACCACAATTCTTGAAATAGTGGTATATTACACGTATTTAGTTTCTCGTTGATGCTTCTATTGAAAGTCTCTTTTATCGCATTTTCTTGCGAAATGAGAATCTTATCGATCGACCTCAACAACCTGTCTAATTTGGACTGTGTGCCGTCCAAATATAATTTCAACAACGCGTGGTGAGCCTCAACTCTGCACGTTGTTGTCTGGCCGTAGGAGCGATATCGGTCGGTAATATACGAGACAAACATATGTGAGTAACCTCGCAGCCAGTTGTCCAGATATGCAGCGACATCTGAAAAAAAACAATGAATTAATAAAAGGTCATTCGGGTGCTCATTTATTAAACAATGAATCAAGTACCCTGATGGTTGACCAAGTGCTGTTGTAGGCGTCTATAACGTCGCTCGAACGATTCGAATGTCGGAGCTTTAACCATCCAATCCCATCCGTGTTTAACGGACTCATACTCACCTACGCCCTCGGTGAATTTATTTCTGCAAAACTTAAGTATATTTTGCTCTATATGCCATCGACAGAGTAATTTGTGAGCGTCAGGAAATTCTTCTCTTATTGCCCTAACCAACGCTAAATCTCTGTCAGTGACGATAACACGTGGGTAATATCTTTCGTCTATCACTTGCTTCACACGTTGCAATACCCATTTAAAATTATGCCCTTGTTCACTGGATAAAAAGCTATACGCCATTGAAAATGTTTTATTTGTTGAAGTTACTCCAACAATTTCCAACAACGGCAATTTAAACATCGTGGTATTGTACGTGGAGTCCATCAGCATGACTTCAGGGAATGTACACCATAGAGCATACGACGTGGGGTGCACAAA
This sequence comes from Artemisia tridentata subsp. tridentata, assembly GCA_021014915.2. NCBI lineage: Eukaryota > Viridiplantae > Streptophyta > Magnoliopsida > Asterales > Asteraceae > Artemisia > Artemisia tridentata. The sequence continues at coordinate 381,261,219 of CP139505.1, forward strand.
AAATAGCTCCTCAAGCTCGTTGGTATGCTCATTTACCCTATGGTACCATGTATACCCTGAATCCCTCAAATGCGAGTAAAGGACTTGAATTGGAGTTCTATCACCTACTATGGCTCTCCGGAACTTATTTTGTGCGTTATATATAGTTCTAACGCTAGACACGTTATTCGGATTACGACCCTGTATTGTCGAAAGTATATTAACTGGTCGTACGTTATAATCTGTCATTTCTTTGACCAAACCCAACTCATCATCCTTTAATCGCATTGCATAAGCCACACCATGCAACGACTCTAGCATATCATGATTATGCGAATCATCCTTCACCCTCAAAATCCAATAATTTTTTGTTCGATGATATTTTGCAACTAATCTGAATGGACAATTGGTTTTATATGTTTTGGTTTTCCGTTTTCCACTACCTCGTACGATATAATTCCCACCCTTTGTACACCTATAATTGATTTCATTCATCTGACCATCTTCTGATTTGGTTCTATTTTTAACAATTACAAAACCGAGCTCCCGAGCTATATTTTGCACCCACTCAGTTACTTGCTCGTGAGAATCGAAAACCTGAAAATACATAACATTTTTTATAACATTTACATTTTTTATAACAATTACATAAATTTATATTTTTATAAAATTTACATTTTTTACAACATTTACATTTTTGATAACAATTACATAACATTTTTATAACATTTACATTTTTTACAAAATTTACAGTTTTTACAACAATTATATTTTTTATAACTTATACAATTTTTTTTTACAAAATACTTTTTTTTTTTTTACAAAACACAACTTTTTTTACAAAATTTACATTTTTAACAACAAAAAAAAAAAAAAAAAAAAAAAAAAAAACGCGTTTTCCACTCACACACACAAAACACTCACACGTGCCCCTCTCTTTATCACACTATCACACACCACTCACACACACAAAACATTCACACGCTAACTTCTCTCTCTCTCTCACATCTGTCTCTCTTTTTCTCTCTCTATTTTAGATCTAGATCTAAAATCACTCTTGTGATTATCTGATTCTGGTGATCTTTTATGTGAGTGGTGATGTGGTATGTGAGTGGTGATTATCTGATTCTGGTGATCTTTTCTGGGTTTGATTAACCCTCTCTACAATAAGAGGGTGAGTTATAGCAACGGTTCCTATTTGGTTAGATTAACCCTCTCTACAATAAGAGGGTGTAAAAAATTGGGGGTTCTGTGTTCTGTGGTGATGATGTTTTGATATAACCACCTACAAAGGTTAGTGCTTAATGTTTTGGGGGTTTTTGAAATTATCTGTGGTGATTGGGTGGGGGTTTGAAAAATTAGGGTTTTTAAATTTTTTTTAGATCTGATTAGGGTTTCGTAAAAAATTGGGGGTTTTTTAAAATTAACGAATAATCGTTCAATTAACCTACGTTAATTGAACGATTAGCTGATTAATTTAAAAAACCCCCAATTTTTACGAAACCCTAATTAGATTTAAAAATTAGGGTTTTTAAAATTTTTTGGGGGGTTTTTGAAATTATCTGTGGTGATTGGGTGGGGGTTTGAAAAATTAGGGTTTTAAATTTTTTTTAGATTTGGTTAGGGTTTCGTAAAAAATTGGGGGTTTTTTAAAATTAACGAATAATCGTTCAATTAACATACGTTAATTGAACGATTAACTGATTAATTTTAAAAACCCCCAATTTTTACGAAACCCTAATTAGATTTAAAAATTAGGGTTTTTAAAATTTTTTGGGGGGTTTTTGAAATTATCTGTGGTGATTGGGTGGGGGTTTGAAAAATTAGGGTTTTTAAATTTTTTTTAGATCTGATTAGGGTTTCGTAAAAAATTGGGGGTTTTTTAAAATTAACGAATAATCTTTCAATTAACCTACGTTAATTGAACGATTAGCTGATTAATTTAAAAAACCCCCAATTTTTACGAAACCCTAATTAGATTTAAAAATTGTGCTCTGTGGTGATTAAGTTGGTGGTGATGAATACCTGTGGCTGTTGGCAGGTTATCTGTTGTGATTATGTTGTGCTCTGTGGTGATTAAGTTGTTGGTTCTGTGGTAATGAATACCTGTGGCTGTTGGTAGGTTAACACCTTGATCTGCCACCATGAGTGGTATGAATACCTGCTCTGGCCTACCCCACAGTCCACAGGTATGTGATATGTGATTATGTTTTGCTCTGTGATGATGAATGTGATTAAGTTGGTGGTTCTGTGGTGATGAATACCTGTGGCTTATAAGCAGTTTGCTTTTGAAACTTGATAAGCAGTTTGTTTTAAAAAAAACTGAGATATGGCAATGATGATTTAAAAGATAGTTTTGATTTTGGCGTGGCATTACCGAATGGACATGCAAAAAATAATTTTTTTTTGCAACCTTTGAAGTTGCAGCCAAATATGATAAAACTTGTTTATGATGCACCAATATATAATCTGAGCCTAATGTACCTCTGGTGTGTTAAATGCTGAACTTGACATTTCGGCAGCCTAAGATCTTTGTTGTGCTTCACTTGTGCAATTTCACTTGCTGCTGCTTGTGTTTCACTTGTGTGCAATCTGCAAAGAAATGGTTTGTTAAAATATTTAAATAGTGAGGGTTAATCTAACCAAATACGACCGTTGCTATAACCCACCCCTTTGTGCAATCTGCTTCTTTGTGGTGAGACTGTGTTTCACTTGTGCAATCTGTTTATGATATTGATTGTGGTGAGACTGTGTTTCACTTGTGCAATCTGCTTCTTTGTGAGGAGCCTTGTTTTATAATGGAGCCTTTCCTTTCTTTACTTGTGAATTATTGCAGTGCTCTTTCCTTGTGAATTATTGCAGTGCTCTTTCCTTTCTTCTGAGTAATTGCAGGAATCTTTACTTTTTACTGTTGTGAGTAACATGGGTGCAATCTGACTATCTTACTGTTGAATTGAGAATTATTGCAGTGCTATTTCCTTGTTCACTTGTGGAATTGAGAATCTTACTGTTGTGTGGAATGTGAGACTTTTGTTTTCACTTGTGGTTCACTTGGTTTGGATGCAATCTGTGCACATTTGGGTGCAATCTGTGCACATTTGGGTGCAGTGACCTTGTGTGCAAGCTGCTTGTGACCTTGTGTGCAATCTGTGCACTTGGGTGCAATCTGCTTGTGTGCAATCTGGCACTTGGACAAAAAATTTTTTCAAAAAAGGCGATGACGAATGGTTATCTAAAAAACCGAAAGGCATGGCAAAGTGATATTTTTATCACTTTGCAGCCTTCATATCCGAGCCTAATATTTGTTTAGATTAACCCTCTTTATATATTTTTTTCTAAATTGGCGATGATGAATCTGAGCCTGTTATGTGTGCAACTGCTTATGTGCTATACTTGCACTTGGACAAAAAATGAGCCTGCAATACTGGCACTTGGACATATCATTTGAATCTTTACTTTTTACTGTTGTGAGTAACATGGGTGCAATCTGACTATCTTACTGTTGAATTGAGAATTATTGCAGTGCTATTTCCTTGTTCACTTGTGGAATTGAGAATCTTACTGTTGTGTGGAATGTGAGACTTTTGTTTTCACTTGTGGTTCACTTGGTTTGGGTGCAATCTGTGAACATTTGGGTGCAATCTGTGCACATTTGGGTGCAATCTGTTTCACTTGGGTGCAGTATGCTTGTGTGCAAGCTGCTTGTGTGCAATCTGTGCACTTGGGTGCAATCTGCTTGTGTGCAATCTGGCACTTGGACAAAAATTTTTTCCAAAAAAGGCGATGACGAATGGTTATCTAAAAAACCGAAAGGCATGGCAAAGTGATATTTTTATCACTTTGCAGCCTTCATATCCGAGCCTAATATTTGCTTAGATTAACCCTCTTTATATATTTTTTTCTAAATTGGCGATGATGAATCTGAGCCTGTTATGTGTGCAACTGCTTATGTGCTATACTTGCACTTGGACAAAAAATGAGCGAGCAATACTGGCACTTGGACATATCATTTAAATCGGCGATGATGATTGTTAATCTGAGCCTGCACTTGTGTGCAACTGCTTGTGTGCAATACTTGCACTTGGACAAAAAAAGAGCCTGCAATATTTGCTTGTGTGCAACTGCTTGCACTTGGACAAAAAAATGTGCAATACTTGCACTTTGGGACAAAAATTAGGTGGACAAAAAAATACATGGACAAACATTTGTTATGTGGGACCAAAAGACAAAATGAAAAATGAAAAAAAAAAAAAAAAAAACAAAAAAACTGTCATGAACAGTGGAGTAACAGTGGAGTAACAGTACCCTACATTTGTTAGGGCGGGGGTAGACCCCGTTTCCCTAACACAACCCTTTCCATAAGTACTCGAGACTTTTGTAGCGACGAATCTTCATGTCTAGAATATGGGGATGCCCAACAATAATGGCAAACAACTTTTTGGTTTTGCGGCTAGTGCCTTTTTATTATTTTTTTTTTTTTTTTGGTAAAAAGGTATCCGGTAAGGACTTTTCTGGCTAGTGTTTTTTATAAGTACTCGAGACTTTTGTGGTTTTATTACTACTTTTTGTGTATATGGCGTCGATTGGTCCGTAAACTTTTACTAGATTAGCACCATTATGTATGTATCGTATATGAATACATACGACTTTACGAGCATGTATATCCAAGTACATGCAAGTACGGATGCAAGAACCTGATAATATGATGAATTTAATAAGAAATACACATCAAAATGAATGCCACCTCCATAATTATTGAATAACATTGACTTACTCAAAAGAAATCATAGCCACAAAAGACTAACAAAACGATCATTTTTTCTTGCTTAAATTGGATAATTTATTTAATCATATCCGATTATAATGTATGGTATTGCACACAAAGTCGACAAAGCTTAAAATTTTGGGAAGAGGCAAAAACTCACAGTGGACTTTTAATCCATTTTCTAGTATATTCTGACTTCCAAATTCATAAAATATACACATTATTAGCCTATGTAGTTATTTATTTATTTATTTATTTATTATTATTATTATAGAGTTGTCGGGAGCTATTCCTTGTGGGATGGACAATGGCTGGCGCTAAAAAATATCCGGGATCAGGGTGTTCCCGCCAATCTACACCTTTTTGTGAATTATTATTATTATTATTATTTATATCCGTACTCTTTTGAGTTTTTCATCAATGCTATTTTTACAACCTTAGCCGCATGATAATTCATAATGGCACAATTTTAGAGATATGTCACCATAAATGTTTTTGAACATAGCCATATATATGTCCGGCAAATCACTTGTTTTTATTACTTATAATTAGGTTTACAAATAATTGGATAAACACGAACGGAGCCTTTTTCATGTTCATTCGTTTAATTTTAATTAGACAAATAAATAGACATGAACGCTTAAACGGACGGATTTCTCTTGTTCATGTTCGTTTATTAAGAAAATGAATTGCTCATGTTTGTTCATTAAGACAATAAACGAACCCTGAACGAACATAAATGAACATATAAACTTTATCAAATTAATATTTTGTTTTATAAGTGTTTTTTTGTTTAAAATCATTTTTAAAAGTATACAATTAAAAGATATAATATATGAACATAAACAAATACTCCAATGAATATAACCAAATGTTAATAAACCATAGTCGGACATTCACGAACATAAATGTACGGATGCGACTTTTATTCATGTTCGTCCATTTAACTAAACGAACGTAATATATTGTTAATATTTATTCATATAATAAATAAATGAATATTTTACGAAACAGTTCATGAAATGTTTAATTAACGTTCAATTCGTTTACAACCCTGCTTATAACTTTGATTTTACCAATGCTTATGCTTCATTTTGTTAACATGGAAAGGTGTTTTAGTTTCGAGCATTAATAAAATCTCTCTTTTACTTCACCATGTCATTAGCTAGCAAACATTGCGTTCTATGACTAACTAACAATGTCATATATAATAAAGTCGATCGATAGATAATGACATCGCACCTGCTCACCTAAAAAATATAAAAGTCTTACTTTCATGATCGATACACAATGAAGTAGGGCTGATCCTCAGTCGAAGATCGGACCGGACCGGACCGACCAAGACTAAGACCGAAATAGCCCAAAAGCTAAGAACGAGACCGAGACCGAATGTGTTCGGTCCGGTCCGGTCCAAGAAGGCAAAATGGTCGGTTTTTAGAACGGACCGGATCGGACCGAGACCGAAATAAGGAAAAACCCGAGACCGAGACCGGACCGCTGGTCCGGTCGGTCTGGTCGGAACGGTCCGTTTGCTCAGCCCTACAATGAAGTGAAAAAAAAAGAAAGAAAAAAAAGAGTCGAACTGATCAGGACAAGCAAGTTGAGATTAGTTTATCTAAAATCACTGATAGCAAGAAATTTAAATGCTACTTCAAGGGTTCTAGTTTAAGCGTATCTGTCAAAATGGATGGGGTCACCTACAATTAACTTTTCTTTTTGTTTTTTTTTTTTATTTAATTTACTACTCCCTAATAAAAAATGTGTTTGAATGCACAGAGTAAAAACATCACAGTAAAGCTTGAACCAAAAGAACAAAGAGATGTAGACGCAACAAGTACAAGAAGGAATGTTCCCGTTCAGATAGCTTGATATGCACATCCTGGAAAGACTCATTCGAGTGTTGGTTATACCTATAGAAATAGTTACATACTTGTATATCAATATTCTATGTTTATTGCTCATTGTAATTGCAATTACTTAAGATTTGGTACTTAATTGCTTTGTATTTACATTTTAGGCTTAAAAAGGGAGCATTAGACGAATAGACACAGAAATGTGCAAGTAATGATGCAAGATGATGAAATCAAGATTGTATGACGAATCGAGGAGAAAATGGCACAAAGAATTCAAGTCCATTGGAGGATAAATATGGAGAAATACTCAAGGAAAGATAAACTTGTTATTAAAAGTTTGGTATGGAAGGCTCGTAAAAGAATCAAGTGAAGAAATGAAACCGAATTATGATATCAAGTTTGCGTGATGTCCTTAAAGATGCTTTAGTATTTTAGCCATAATTTCTTTGTCCGAACTCCGATTTAGTTCATTCAATAGGCCATAGAAAAAAAAAAAAAAAAAAAAAAAAAAAAACTTACAATCAGAAAGTGGTTACAGAGTAACAAAATCATTTGGTTACGCCGTAATAAGCTTTTCTTGTTACGCTGTAACACTTACAGGCCATAAATTTCCTATATAAACAAACCCTAACATGACCCAAACTTATTCCGAACTTCACAAATCGATTTCCAGAGACTTAGGAGGTCTTTTTCATCACTTTGGAGGCTGCAACATCAAGAGAACCTAGTTCCAATCATCATAAACATCTTAATCGTTCGGCTTGCTTAACTTGTCGACAATGAATTCGTTTAGTAATTCTGCTTACTACTTTGTCTATTATTTTCTCGAATTATGGGCTAAACACCTTAGGCCCCGTTTGGTTCGTGGAATGTTTTTGATGGAATTGGAATATGTTTATTGAATTGGAATGTGAAGAAATTGGAATGTTGAGTAATTGAAATGTTAAGGATTTAGAATCGGAAGGAATTGGAATTTGCAAAATTAATGCGTGTTTTGTTGGAAGAAAATGAAATAGGAAAAAAAACAAATTATATTAAAGTACTTAAAATTTTATTTTAAATAAAAATGATAAATTGAATAATAATAATAATAATAATAATAATAATAATAATAATAATAATAATAATAATAAATAATAATAATAATATAATAATAATAAAGGGACAAACCCTTACGTCTAGCTGATATGTTGCACTACTCGTCAGGCGGTGGGCTTGATGTATGTGTTGATCTGACTGGGTCATCACCTTTGACGCAGACTGGTATGGTTGATTTTGTGCCTGGTCGTACGGTGATTGAGGCCGCACAACGTAAACGCGTCAAGTATGAGGCTAAGTGCGCGGATATTGGATATGAATTTCTCCCTTCTCATTCTCTTCTTTTGGTGAACTTGAGAAGGATGCAGTGACCTTACTGAAGCGGATCCGAAAGTTCTCTGTGACTCAAGACATTAGGGCACGTGCTGCTGCTAATATCTTTAGTAGGATTAGCTTTGCAATAGCTAAAGGAGTGGGGGCCTAAATAGTATCCCGGCTTCCCACTAATTTCTTGTAAATCATTTGAATTCAAATAAAGTGATAATAATAATAATAATAATAATAATAATAATAATAATAATAATAATAATAATAATAATAATAATAAAGTGATGTTATAATAATAATAATAATAATAATAATAATAATAATAATAATAATAATAATAATAATAATAATAATAATAATAAATTTTGTCATTTCACCCTACTAAACATGTATTCTACGGTCAAACTAACTGAAATAATGGTCAAGGACTAAACCCGTTACGGGTCAAAACCACAAGGAGAGAATCCGAGAAAAAAAAGTTCAAGGACTAAATTCGTTATACCAGAAAAACCACAAGGACCATTTAAGTAATTAACTCCAAAATAAATGAGGAAAGCATGATATGCGTTTTTGCATAAAAACACTCATTAACCATTTTTAGCATTTGAGTGTTTAACATGCTTTGCTACAACTTTTCCCTAAGCATTCTAGAGTAAGAACAATGCAAACATAAGTTGAAAGATATTTCAAAACGGATATTTTTTTGTGAACCGAGTACATACGGATCCTGCAGATCCCACGGAACCTGCAACGGATTCGCGGATCCGTCGATCCCTGATAGAAATTCCTTTTTGTCAATTTAAACAAGCCATTTTACTACCTTTCAACTCATCCCTTGCAAACATATCTCAAGCAATACTAAAAGCTTTTAATTCATATTAATCTTTGATCATTATCATGTATTTAATTCATTCAAAGTGGTCCACTTTTAGCTAGGGAAGAACACAAGAAAAGCATAAGTCTTTTGTGTTGTTGTAGTTTGTATTTGCAATCTTGTTATTTTATCGTATTCCACTATATACTCCAAATTCATATTCACCATTATACCCCAAACTAGAGTGAGTGAGGTTAGTGTTTTAGGCCTCAAAACACCACAAGTGAAAGGTTGGTTCTACCTAGTTAGCACTCGATATCTAACTTAATTATTATCGGTAAATTTTTAGCGATGATGTCCGGTTTTCTCCGCCAAGAAGGGAGTTTGTTGAATTAGTTAAGTAACTCTCGAGTAGGAAACTCGGGAAGTGGAGTAGGGCGAAGATAAGTTTCGTGACCGAATCACTATAAATCATCGTGTTTGGTTTAATCTCTCCTTTATTTATTATCTTGCATTTATTCATATATATTGTTATTCTTTGTTCATAATAAGTTTCAAAACTAAATTTTAAAATACACTTCATAATGTTTTAGCGCACATTTTGTCAAAAAGAGTGCTTCTTGACAACGTTTTGCAGGTTTTTAATTACTCGGCTATATTGTTGAGTTGTTTGTCGTAAGCTCAATTTTTCTGTTTAGGTTGTATGAAAATCTCCAATTTGGTTGGTTTCATACATTCCCTAGTTCCATTTATATACCACTAGAGTTACCTTACATATGTACTAAGATTACTGAGTTATAATCTAACCCTAAACTTTTAAATTATGAAGCTCCGCAATTATCAAACATAATCTATTTTGTTTGTTCATAATTTCCTTTTATTTAATATTGAAGTATATAGAAACAACTTATTTATGATTTTCAGAGGTTTTATTAGTGTTAGTTTATTAGTTTCGACAAAGTTATTGTTTGTTTATTTTACGCATTGAGAAGCAACGCTACCTATGTAACGGAACTATCTTACAAGAAAATTCGACCCTATAACATAATATCCTGGCTTCGTCCATGTGTGTGTTCAAGCCCCGTCTGAAACAAATATGTGACAGATCTGTAAATACTGTGAGATTGTTAGTTTTTCTTTTCAAAGGCAAAAAGTTACACTAATGTACATACTAGCTTGAAGACAATAAATATCATCGCAAGCCAACTATTAAATCATTCACTTTAAAGTGCCAAAAATATGTACAATATATTCAGTCTTAACAATCAGGTTTTCTGTGTGTAGAAGGATATGACTTATCTTAATAATCCTACAATATATTCAGTCTTATAATAGGACTAGATTAAGTCAAGAAGTCATATCTGACGTCTCAAAGTTAACGACTTATCTTAAATTTCGTTATCAAAATATAATAGCATCGAGTCAGTTTGTGGATGCTGCAATTCTAAATTTCTTTCAGTACGTGGCTAGCATCTTTGTAGTCTGTAGTAGACAAATGATTAGAGGTTGATCAATGATTAAGGCCATGTGTTAGGAATATGAATATTCAGCAGAAGACTCGGTCACCCCGAGTACTTATTAGATCATCATAGCTCATTAGATTATCAGTAATATTATTAGTAGCTTAGTTATTAATTACTATTGTGGAGTGGGTCGGGTCTTTACCCTCTGTCAGCTCGCTCCACAGTCCACTAGGGACATAATATGTAGTAGTATATATACCCCTTCCCACACAAGGGAAGGGTTGGACCTTTTCAATCTAATATATCACTAGTTACTTTCTCTCTCTAAAAGGCTCCCACTTTCTCTCTAGAAATCTTACTCTATTCGATCCATACAAGCCTCATACAAGTGATTCTTGCATTGTGAATACCCTACAATTGGTATCAAGAGCCATGGTTAGGTCCATGAGAGTTGGTATTCACGAATTTGTGTAGTTCTTGAGGTTTTCTTGTTGGTTCGACTTGTAGTTTTAAGTTTTTTTATTTTGTTTGTTTAGTAGCATAAATCTCATTTTGTACTTTGTTTAGTGATTAGAAGTTGTTTTACTTTGTACTTTCTTGATTAAGATTAGTATTAGAGTGGTATTTGGTGTTTGGATTCACAGATCCAAGAACCGTGTGTGATTTTGGAGCAATTCGTGGGTTTTTTGTGGAAGTGTTCTTGAATGCGGTTTGTGTAGTTTGGACGTTCTTGAATGCGGTTTGTGTAGCATCGGGTACGCGGTTTGTCTTTATACTAGTTTAGGCAAAAGGACAAACGGCATTGATAGTGACAGGTTTGGAAGTTTGTGCCAACGCGGTTTGTCTCTACGGTGCGTACGCGGTTTGTGTCTACGCGGTTTGTACTTCCAGTGTGAACTCGGTTTGTCCCTAAGGCGTATACGCGGTTTGTGTCTACGCGGTTTGTGTATCTAGTGTGAACTCGGTTTGTATCTCCATTGTGAACTCGGTTTGTCTCTTGGCACATACGCGGGTTGTATATCCGGTGTGAACTCGGTTTGTCTATTTGGCGAATACGCGGTTTGTATCTTTGGTGTGAACTCGGTTTGTCTCTTTGGCGCACACGCGGTTTGTGTCAACGCGGTTTGTATCTTTGGTGTGAACTCGGTTTGTCTCTTAAGCACATACGCGGTTTGTGTCAACGCGGTTTGTGTCTCCTGTGTGAACTCGGTTTGTCTCTTAGGCACATACGCGGTTTGTGTCAACGCGGTTTGTGTCTCCTGTGTGAACTCGGTTTGTCTCTTAGGCACATACGCGGTTTGTGTCTATGCGGCTTGTCTAGGCGGTTTGTGTCTTGGTGATTTTAGAAATTCCCGCGAAAGATTCGATTTCTCGGTTAAATCACAAGATCAGTATAACCTTGTATTCTCTATGACAACTAACTCAGACTCCATCATATCGGAGGTTCTCAAACTGTACGATGATATTAAGGATCATGGGAACTATGACTACACATCTCTAACAGAAACAACTGATACTGATTCTGCTGGAACTGATGTGTCACACTCGCAGTCACACATGAATGAATGCCTTGAGAATAGGCAGTTGGCTAATGATAAGGAAAGTCAAGTAGCATGCTTCCGTTCACTTCTATCACACATTAAGGCTTTGTTCGGTAACTCTGAATATGTGATGGGGTACAGACGGGCGTTTGCTTCACTCTTTGGTCAGGAAATTAGCAATTTCACAGTCATGATGACATTATATCTGGATCAACTAGAACAGGAGCTGGTCAAGGAAGAACATTCTGAAAGTAAATCCAGAGACGCTCTCAATGTGATCAACAATCAATTCCAAATGTTCATCAACTCTCAATACACTGGGGACTATTATTGTGACTGTCAAGTGACTAAAGAGTGTTTCGCTAAATATACTGGGTTTGAAATAGAAATGTACAAAACGACACTGCTACTGCGGATAAGGGAGGTCTATGGGTTTATTGAGGAAAAAGGTCAGCAGGGTAGGAATGGAACAAAATCAGACAAGAAGGATGATAGTGTTAGCACAGGAAGTGACTTCTCAAGATGTGAGAAGAAATCTCAAGAATCTGAAAATCACCAAGCACGGTCTACTGTGGTACATCTGTCTTATCTAGATAATATTGTTTCTAATGAACTTGTACATGATAATTCGTCGAGTTCTCTGCCTACGACTGAGTCTTTCAAATCACATGATATGATTGAAAAAGAGGTTTATAATGAACTTTTAAAAGGATTTTCAAAACTGGAAAAACATTGTGTTGATCTTGAAATTTCAATGCAACAATTAAAAGAAAAGTTCCAAATTAACCTTCCATCAAAAAATCCGGAACTACCTGATTTTCGGGAATTTTTCATGATAAATGAGTTGAAAGATCAGCTGGTGGCCAAGAACGCGACTATTAACATGTTAAGGACCAAAATAAGTGACTTGCAAGAAAAGGTCAATGAAGATAAAACCTCACATGACTCAAACACTGTTGAGTTACAGGCTGAACAAAACCTTGGGAAAAGTTTCTCATTAGCTTCTCGTAGGAATGACTCAAAGAAGTCGGCCAAGAACAGGGTGAATCTTAAGTCTGTCAAACCATCAGTCTTGGGAACACCTTCTCCAAGGTGTGCCCCCCAAGTTGGTGAAACTAAGAGTTTGCCAAAATCAGTCACTTCACAACCTAGACATAAGGGAACATTAGCGAAGAGTCACGTTCAGGATAAGTCTCACATGACAATAACAAAGGAAGTTAATGTTCATATCGTTGCATCCTCTACTTCGACAAACAATCACCACAGGCCTCTAAAATCAATGAAGCACCCTAGGAAGCCTAATAGATCTAGTGATGTAAAACAAGCAACTTTCTATCGTAAAAACACTAAGGTGCCTCAGAAACAGAGCATGTTTAGAGCGTGTCTAAGATGGTTGCCAACTGGTAGAATCTTTAAGCAAGTCGGTCGTCAGTGGGTACCTACTGACACGGCAAATGCTTCTAAGAATGGTTGCAAGAAATCACAGAGACAGGATCCCATAGTCACTAACCAATATACATGCATACAAAATACTTATGATAGTGCAGGGAGACGGTTTCCGCGTGCAACTACTCTCACAGAATGCATCATAAAAAAACTCAAGGTGTGGCTACCAAAGGGGACATCAACTCCCACAGAGGAGGCTCGGAAAACCCACCGGTAATGTACGGGGACAATGATTTTTGAACAATTCAGTTCAAAACTCGTACAGATGTTACAAAGAAAATCTCAAGTATCCTTTTTTTTTTTTTTTTTTTTTTTTTATTATATAGTTTCTCCTATTTTATAGGTACATGTTTCTTGTATATATATATATAGTATTACGTGTTCTTGGATAGAGAGAGGCATGTCTTCTGGATATCGATAACATTTACGACCCTAGAAATGTCATTCAATAATGACACGGGGTTTTAAATGAAGCTCGAACAGAAGTAGATCCTAATAAGTAAATCATGTCTCTGTGGCTTGCTATTTCTTTAGATAGCAACCCGCGCTTCATTGTGGGGAAAGCACGTCGCCAAAAGGATGGCTGTTCCTCCAACAAGGTGATGTTCACCTGAGCATGGATTACTTCATATTCATGTTCATTCATACTAATGACTTTTGTTGACCTAAAGACATTCACCGTTGATCTCATCAAGTGATAAATTGCTGTTCAATCAATGCCTAAATCTCTCTACACAAGCTCAGTCATTGATTGAGGGGGAGAACAATAGCAATTTAAACTTGTCTATGAGTATTCATTGTGTAACTGACTGGGCTACTATTAAGTCCTTAGGGATTTAGTGTGTCGTAACTGGTTTGGATGCCGATGCGTGTTAGAAAGTATTTTTGATAGGAAAGTCAGGAACCTCAAGTGTCACTTAGTACAAAGAGGAGATTTAGGAATAGGGTGTTAGAATTGTTACTTATGCGGTTTGTCAAAACCAACAATGACAGGGACCAAATGTGTCATTAGGAGGTAGTTGCTAGAATTGTAACCTATGCGGTTTGTCTAACCAACAACGACAGGGACCAAAAGTGTCATTAAGGTAAACTTCAAAGTTAGGTGAGGATATTTAATAATCTTATCACACGCGGTTTGTCCCTCAAACACTCTCTCTCCTCCATAATCAAACCGATCTCTCCTCTCTATCTCTAACCAAACCCACGATCGCCATTTTTATCCATCCATCGAGACTTCCCTAGGTAATGATCGACCCTCACCCATATCAGTAGGTCGTTACTTGTATCTTTCCTAGATTTTAAATGTTTTACATGTTTTTTCTAGGTTGATTCGTACGGCTCATCTCTCGATCTAAGGTGTGTTTGTTGTTTCTTGTTTTTGATTGATGGGTTTTTCATTTTTGTATGTAATGATAAGTGTTACATGCTTAGATTGCTTCATCTTTCATCCGGTGTGTAGGATTAGTGTGATTTGTCGAATGATGTTTGACTCCAAAAATCAAAATCATTCTTGGGTCTAGGACTTGTTCAATCATGTTTCGATTAGTAAGCCTCTAGGATAGAATGAATTTTTTTCTCACTAATCAGATAAGAAATCTGAGGTGATAAAGTGTTAAATCGATTGTTTGCTCCTTTAAGGCTAGATCTGTCAAGTCGATTGATAGATGGGTTAAGTTAGAATGAATCTGGACCATGATGGGGTTGATTGTTATAAGCTCAGGTTGTGTCGTTGTTGTATGTTTATACAATCGTATGGTAATGAATGAATTATCGATTTAGTGGTGGTTTATTCGTCGATGTGGTTTGTTTGGCATATGTCAATTGTTTGCAATGTGTAGAGAGTAAACACTGAATGGGATTATGTGATTCATTTGTGAAGTGTTTGGCGTGTCATGAGGTGTTTGAATAATGTGAAATCTGTAATTAATACTCTCCTCATGATCTAGGGTGTAGGTTGCTTTAAGGTTAGTTCATCGATGCTATTTGTGTGAATATGTTTGAATGCTGTTTGTCTATTCATCTTGGATGCGGTTTGTTTGTGCTTCTATGGATAATGATTTGTCCGCTTAATCACAGACGCGGCTTGTCTGTTTAGTCACAGACGCGGCTTGTCTGTTTAGTCACAGACGCGGTTTGTCTGTTTAGTCTCAGACGCGGTTTGTTTGATTAGTCTCAGACGCGGTTTGTCTATTTTGTCACAGACGCGGTTTGTCTGTTTAGTCACGAACGCGGTTTGTCTGTTTCATCACGAACGCGGTTTGTCTGTTTCACCACGAACGCGGTTTGTTAGATTAATCACGAACGCGGTTTGTCTAACTAATCACGAACGCGGTTTGACTAACTAATCACGAACGCGGTTTGTCCAAACAATCACTAACGCGGTTTGTCTAAACAATCACGAACGCTGTTTGTCTAATCAATCTCAAACGCGGTTTGTCTAATCTGTCATGAATGCGGTTTGTCTGATTGATCATTAATGCGGTTTGTCTATGATTATGGATGCTGTTTGTCTACTTGGTCATGGATGCAATTTGTCTGTAATGTCATGCCATGTCTATTCGTTTGTCTACATGCTTACAAACACAGTTGTGCAGTTAATACTTTACAATGTGAATGATGGTTGCTGCCTTTTGGGTCTCTCACAATTGGGTGTTGCTTGATATACTGTAGTCTTTTGTTATGTACACATTGTAACACCCCAACCCGGCAAGGGTAGAAGCATCACATTATGGTGACAAATCAAAGCATACATACATATTCACAGCGGAAGCCAATAAACATAATCATGAAATAAACCAAGTCAACACGACTGGCATTCAATACATAAGTCTCAAATGAAAGGAAGCAATAATCCCAAGGAAATACATAACAAAATAGATCCAATATCCAAAAGCTGAATAAAATGGTAAAACTAGGGTAGGACATCATCTAAGGTAAAAGCTCCTCTAACTCTCATCCCAAGCATAAATCCATCTCCCAGCTAGATACCTGCCGCACACGGAAAAGAAAACGTGCGGCTGAGCTTACAAAGCTCAGTGAACAGATACATAATACAACAAAGATAATGAAACAGAAACATAATGAAGCACTGAGAAATATCATGAGGTATAAATCAGAATCAAATGGATAAAGATAAGAATAGGATAGTCATCTACCACGAGCCCAGAAACATATCATATCATACTCATCATCATACGCATACAGAGGGGATACCTCTTAGGCAACAGATAATATGAGGGGTGACCTCATGTATCAAATGGAGTGATCAGCTCCCAGATAGTTGTGAAAGGCGTGTATTGCACACAGCACCAGTCACCAGACAAATCATATCATAGCATATACAGTTAAATCCACTTAAACAGATCAGATCTAGGATTGCAATCCATACGCCCCCCAGAAACATATATATAATCATAATCAAAATAATGCGCATATCATAATCAGAATGGGGACGGTGTGAGGAATCACTCACCCACACATGAGTCATGCCAGTGGTGCATCACAGACACGGCCAGGTTACCTTCCTGGCTAGGTAACAGAAAAGTGGCTCGGGTATCAACTAAGAGTCATATCATATCAAATGTGTCATATCATAAGGTTCATCATAATAGGTTCATAACAAAGGGTTCATATCAAAGGTTCAGAACTAGTGTCAAAGGTCCAAATCAAAGGTTCAACAGACCAAGGTTCATAAGCAAAGGATCATAAACAAATGGGGTTCATAGCAAATGGTTTGGAGAAAACTTAACCGAATCATAAGTCAACATCACTGTATAGAACCCTTACAGAACAAGGGCAGAGTATCCGTACCTTATGACGAAAGCAAATACGGAAACAAGCACAGAAATGAGGGAAAGCTCAAAGTCTCTCCTTCTTCACACCTAAAGGAGTAGAAGGGGATTACAAATCATTCTTAATTAACCATCTTTCCATTTTAAGTAACTTTCCCTTTTTAGTAAGTTTCCACTTTTAGAAAGTTTCCATAATTAGAAAGTTTCCACTTTTAGCAATATTTAGTACATAGCTTAATTTGGTTAACACTTGCTGGAAATAAAGTATTTTTATCATATTTACACTTTTGGTCCTTAAGGTTTTCATAATTTACATTTTACACCCCTTAGTTACAAAAGTTACACTTTAACCCTACAATTATTCATAGTTACACATTAGCCCCTTATTTTATCAAAATTTCTCCATGAACACTTATTTTATCATGTTGTAAGAAAGTATCCACAATTATTCGTGATTTACACCTTCAGTCCCTCTAGTTATCAAAATTACATATTCAGTCCTTAAACTTACAATTTCAACATTTAATTACCAATAGTTACATGTCAAGCCCTTTAATTATCAAAATGACACATAATTCCCTGAATATATTTATTTATTCAAAACAGCCCCAAGTTTCTAGAAATTACAAGTTTGGTCCCTCTATTTTAATAGAGTTACATATTAGGTCCTTAACATTTACATTTAAATCATTAATTAATAATAATTACATATTTGCCCAATAAATTATCCAAACTTTCACATTAGTCCCTGAATATCATTTATAACACAATTCGACCTTAACTTTTCAGAAATTACATATTTAGTCCTTGTTTTTATTAATTTTCCAATTCGATATAACCATTCCAACTTAATTCATTTTCTCACAAAATCTACATATAGGCCCTTCATTTTATAATTTTTACAAGTCACCCATGATTTATAAAACACGACAAAAATGGTCCATGAGTTTTATTATTGACAAAACATACCCTTTCATATTTAATTTCCAATCGGTAAATACAATATTTAACCAAATAAAACCCTAATCGAATCCCATCATTAGGCAATCATTTCAACATCATTTTTATTCACTATTCATCAGATCCAAACCCTTTTTGAACCCTAGTTCCACGCTAAGCATTTTGTTCTTAATTTCCCATTCTAGCCGATTATAACATAATTCACCAATAATAGTTTTTAGCCTCAATAAATCAAATAAGTATTTTTATAGTGTTATATTAAGGTCATAGAACCCACGAAAATTATTTAATAAACCTGGAAAAATCGCATACACAATATCTTAAATTATTTCGATTTTAGGGTTTAATAATACATGAATTTTCATACGAATTATTTACATTGCATGGATCATTTTTATTATTTTTCTTAGATTATATACGATCAATGGAAGCCAGGAAAAATACCAGAAGATTTTTAGGACGATCGAACAAGACCACACGAATTATTTCTTCTCGGATGGATACTCGACAAAAGAAGAATTCTCACGACTCCAACTGGGATCAAATCACCTTGTACATATTTTTCGCATATCATACATGACATAAGGACTCCAGGAAAAATAAGAATCGAATTTTACAAAGCTTGATTTAATAGATACGAATTATACCTTTAAAGTTAGCTAGCGATAGAAATAATTCCACCAAAAATGAATCGGGCAACAAATGGACTCCACACGATTTTTCTAGGACTCCTTGAATTGTGTTTGAACTCAGAAAAATGCCTTGGTAATTTTTATGGGTCGAATGGAGGCTATGGTGATTTCTTTGTGTTTTTCTTTCCACTCGGCAACTAGGGTTTGATGAAAAACAATGAGGATTGATGTTTAAAGAGGGTATGCCGAGTCATAGGAGGGGAGTTTGACCAGGATTTTCGGAAATTTTGGTTAGCAAATATTTGATTGCTTTATTTCCATAATTACATATTTTAATACACTTTAAATTATAATAAAATTAGATATTATCCCATTCGGCACTACTAGGGGCATTTTAGTCATTTTACCACTTGTATAAATGTTAAATGATATTGTCAAAATTATTTGGGATCATAACATGTGCATTGCCAGAAGTTTGGAATTTATTTGATACATTATAAGCTTTTAATTAAATTTTAAACTAGCAGGGGCATTTTGGTCTTTTTGCTCATTTTAGCTTTTAGGGTTTTACAACTTCTTCCCCTCTAAAAAGAAAAATTTCGCCCCCGAAATTTGCAAAGAATCAGAATGAAAACAAATCGGAAATAAGATCGAGACATACCAGAATTCAGAAAACAAAATGAGGATAACTAGCTCGAATGGACTCCTCGGTCTCCCAGGTAGCTTCCCGCTCTGGGTGATTCCGCCAAAGAATCTTAACAAAAGGAATGACTTTACGTCTCATAACTCGCTCTTGGCGATCAAGGACAGCTTCCGGCTCCTCCGGAAGAGACATATCGGGCTGAATCTGATCAAGAGGGTAAGACACCACATGCAGAGGATGATAATTGTATCCCCTCAGAAGAGATACATGAAAGACGTCGTGAACATGTGATAACTGCGGAGGAAGAGCCAAACGATACGAAACTTCTCCAATACGATCCAAAATCTCAAACGGTCCAATGAATCGAGGACTGAGCTTGCCCTTAATTCCAAAACGTTTAACTCCTCGAAACGGCGAAACCTTAAGAAACACCCGATCACCAACGCTAAACTCCAAGTCACGCCTATGCTTGTCAGCGTAACTCTTTTGACGAGCCCTAGCTTCCTTTAACTTCTCCCTAGCAACATCCACTTTCTCAGTAGCGATCTGAACTAACTCCGGTCCCTCAATAACGCGTTCACCTACCTCGTTCCAACAAACCGGAGCCCTACATTTCCGACCATATAACATCTCAAAGGGAGCCATACGAATACTCGCGTGCCAACTGTTATTATAAGCAAACTCTACCAAACACAAATAATCGTCCCAGCTGCCAGTCCACTCTAAGGCACATGCCCTCAACATGTCCTCTAAAGTCTGAATGGTCCTCTCCGACTGACCATCCGTCTGTGGGTGAAAAGCTGTGCTGAACTTAAGGCGCGTATCCCATGCCTTATGCAAACCCTTCCAGAAGCGTGACGTAAACCGAGGATCCCTATCTGATATAATCGCCGTAGGCATGCCATGAAGCCTAACGATTTCCTGCTGAAATATGTCCGCCAATTTACTAACACTGTAGTCCACACGAATAGGGAGGAAGTGAGCAGACTTGGTTAGCCGATCAACGACCACCCAAATCGCATCATGCTTCCTACGAGTAAGAGGTAAACCAGTCACAAAATCCATGGAAATTTCCTCCCATTTCCACTTCGGAATCTCCAATGGCTGAAGCAACCCACTAGCTCTCTGGTGTTCAATCTTGACCTGCTGGCAAGTCAAACACTTAGACACGAACGAAGCCACATCCTGTTTCATGCCACCCCACCAGAAATGTTGCTTAAGGTCCCGGTACATCTTGGTAGAACCAGGATGTATAGTGAAAGGGGAACTATGAGCCTCTGATAGAACAGCCTCCTTAAGCTCAGGATCGTTGGGAACACAGAGACGATCCTCAAACCATACTACACCGGAATCATCAACTCTAAACTCTGATTGCTTGCCGTCCTCCACATTTTGAACTATAGCCCACAGCTCACCGTCCTCTTTCTGAGCTTCCTTAATTCGCAAAATAAGATTGGACTCCACCGTAAGGCTAGCCCAATAACCGCCATGACCACTAACACAAAACTCCACATCAAGAAGCTCTAAATCATGCAATATACGAGGCTCAAACTCCAAACTCGCGATCATACCGGATTTCCTACTCAGAGCATCAGCAACCACATTCGCCTTACCTGGATGATACTGAATATTAGCATCATAATCTTTCAGAAGTTCCAACCAACGCCTTTGCCTCATATTCAACTCTTTCTGGGTGAAGATGTATTTAAGACTCTTATGATCAGTGAAAATGTCACAAGTCTCCCCATACAAATAATGGCGCCAAATCTTTAGCGCGAACACCACAGCCGCTAACTCAAGATCATGCGTCGGATAGTTCACCTCATAAGGCTTCAGCTGCCTCGAAGCATAAGCGATAACCTTACCATGCTGCATCAAAACACATCCTAAACCTTTCTTCGATGCATCGCTATAAATCTGAAAACCGCCGGAACCTGAAGGAAGAGTTAAGATCGGTGCCGACACTAAACGCTTCTTCAACTCCTCAAAACTACTCTCTCGCTCATCAGTCCAAATAAACTTCTCTCCTTTCCTCATTAACTGTGTTAAAGGCAATGCAAGACGTGAAAAGCCCTCAACAAATCTCCTATAATACCCAGCGAGACCCAAGAAACTCCTCACTTCCGTCACATTTGTAGGTCTTGGCCATTTTGTGATAGCCTCAACCTTTGCCGGATCCATCGTGATGCCGTCTGCAGAAACTATGTGACCCAAGAAAGCCACTCGATCTAACCAAAACTCGCACTTCGAAAACTTTGCATACAATTTCTGCTGTCGAAGAATCTCCAGAACGATACTAAGATGTTGCTCGTGCTCCGCCTCGGTTTTAGAGTACACAAGGATATCATCTATGAAGACGATGACGAAATTATCAAGAAATTCATGGAATACCCGGTTCATTAGGTCCATAAACACAGCAGGAGCATTGGTCAGACCAAAAGGCATATCCAAGAATTCATAGTGACCGTACCGAGTGCGAAAGGCCGTTTTGGGAACATCCTGCTCCCTCACCCTAAGCTGGTGATATCCAGACCTCAGATCAATTTTAGAGAAATGCCTCGCTCCTTGCAACTGGTCGAACAGATCATCAATGCGAGGTAGAGGATAGCGGTTACGAATCGTAATGCGATTAAGCTCTCGATAATCGATGCAAAGACGCATGCTCCCGTCTTTCTTCTTAACAAACAACACGGGAGCACCCCAAGGAGATACGCTCGGACGAATAAAACCGTTTTCCAACAGTTCTTGCAATTGCTCCTTTAATTCCTTTAACTCGATCGGTGCCATGCGGTAAGGAGCTTTAGATATGGGTTCAGCACCCGGAATCAGATCAATGCTAAACTCGACTTCCCTGACAGGAGGAATGCCAGGAAGTTCATCCGGAAATACATCGGCGAAGTCGCGCACAGTACGAATACTATCAATGCTAGGAACATCAACAGAGGTATCTTTAATAGAAGCAAGAAAACCAAGACAGCCATGCGAAATCAAAGTCCGGGCTTTCATAGCCGAAATAATCTTTACAGATTTCAGAGGTTGGGAACCAGAATAGACATAATCAGGATGGTGAAGATCACCAAAGATCACCTTACGAGCATAACAATCAATGGTCGCCTTATGAGTAGCTAACCAGTCCATGCCCAGAATAATGTCAAAATCAACCATATCAATGGGAAGAAGGTTCGCAGGACGAATACGATCATCGAAACGGAGAGGACAATTAACATACTCAACATCAATAATCACATGAGTTTTCATCGGGGTAGCAATAGATATTCGGTTCATTAATTGAGTTGGGTTTACGTTTATTTTATTTGCAAGTGATGTGGATATTATGGAATGCGTAGCACCGGTGTCAAATAAAACGAAAACAATACGATCACCAATATACAGAAAACCCGTAATAGTACCTGAGGTGCTAGCTGCCTGGTCACGTGTCATAGAATAGACCCGGCCTGAATTAGGAGCGGTCCTAGTATCAACTTTAGGTTCACCAACATTCTTCTTAGGACAGTCCTTGACTTTGTGAGAAGTAGATCCACAAGAGAAGCAACCACCAGAAGCTTTGTAACAAGGACCCGGATGTGGTTTCCCACATGTAGTACACAAAGGAGGAGGAGGTAAAGCCTGAACAGCACCTCTCTGACCAGAAGATCCCGACTGCTGATACTGCTGAGAATCCCTACGCCGGTTATTACCACCCTGACCCTGTCGGTCACTACCATACCTACCAGAATCCCGACGATCCTGGTTCCTGGAATCCTGTCGCCTATAATCACCACCTCGGTCCTGGCGACCCTGCTGATCATGCCCATGGTCCTGACGACCCCGAAAATCCTGCCTTTGGTCCTGCCGACCCCGAAAATCCACCCGGTTACCATCCCTATCACGCTTATTAGACACCCTGTCCGCATGCAACAACTCGATGTTACGCGCGGCATCCTGAACACTAGCCACATCATCAAATGGAGTGTTAACGATCCGGTCTAACACCCACTTCTTAAGAGCCCACTTGAAGTGACGAGCCTGACGAACCGAATCCCCAGTAACCTCTGGCCCCACGAAACTAGCCAGACGTAAGAAACGCTGCATGAAATCTCCAGAAGACTCATGATCACCCTGACGAATAGACCCGTATTCCCTCTCATACCTCAACTGCTCTGCCATAGGAATGTACTGCTTATAAAACGCCTCAATAAAATCTGCCCACGAACAAGTCTCAGCAAAATCATCCCCTTTGGCCTGAACAAGAGCAGTCCACCAATTCTGGGCATCACCCTCTAGCTTGAATGTGGCCAAACGAGTTTTAAACTCGTCAGCACATCCCAGAACACGAAACAACTTCTCGACATGCGTAATCCAGTCCTCCGCTTCATGAGGAGAAGCAGCGGACCTGAAAGAGAGAGGCTTAAGTTTGTTGAACTTCTCAATCCACACATGGATACCAGCTGGAGGAGCAGCGGGTGGAGCAGTGGGTGGAGCACCACCACCACCACCTCCAGAAGGACCAGCCCCATTCCTGATATTATTGGTGACCTCAGTCACCACTCGCGGAAGAGCAGCAGCCACAGCAGCGGCTATCATCTCTTCAAAATTGGGGCCATCATCCCCATTAGTGTACTGAGTAAAGCGAGTGTTCACCATCTGAATGATCATGAAAAGAGTTAGCAAACATAAGGGGAAAATAAGCACGAAATGGAAGACGAAACAGAAACCTATGCCTACCCGAAGCCTCACCAGTCAAAACTCAAAACTTAAGGGTCAAATCCTATGGTCCACATGTTTCACAGGCCACAGCTTATGTACGACAGGTCGCAACCTGGCTCTGATACCATAATTGTAACACCCCAACCCGGCAAGGGTAGAAGCATCACATTATGGTGACAAATCAAAGCATACATACATATTCACAGCGGAAGCCAATAAACATAATCATGAAATAAACCAAGTCAACACGACTGGCATTCAATACATAAGTCTCAAATGAAAGGAAGCAATAATCCCAAGGAAATACATAACAAAATAGATCCAATATCCAAAAGCTGAATAAAATGGTAAAACTAGGGTAGGACATCATCTAAGGTAAAAGCTCCTCTAACTCTCATCCCAAGCATAAATCCATCTCCCAGCTAGATACCTGCCGCACACGGAAAAGAAAACGTGCGGCTGAGCTTACAAAGCTCAGTGAACAGATACATAATACAACAAAGATAATGAAACAGAAACATAATGAAGCACTGAGAAATATCATGAGGTATAAATCAGAATCAAATGGATAAAGATAAGAATAGGATAGTCATCTACCACGAGCCCAGAAACATATCATATCATACTCATCATCATACGCATACAGAGGGGATACCTCTTAGGCAACAGATAATATGAGGGGTGACCTCATGTATCAAATGGAGTGATCAGCTCCCAGATAGTTGTGAAAGGCGTGTATTGCACACAGCACCAGTCACCAGACAAATCATATCATAGCATATACAGTTAAATCCACTTAAACAGATCAGATCTAGGATTGCAATCCATACGCCCCCCAGAAACATATATATAATCATAATCAAAATAATGCGCATATCATAATCAGAATGGGGACGGTGTGAGGAATCACTCACCCACACATGAGTCATGCCAGTGGTGCATCACAGACACGGCCAGGTTACCTTCCTGGCTAGGTAACAGAAAAGTGGCTCGGGTATCAACTAAGAGTCATATCATATCAAATGTGTCATATCATAAGGTTCATCATAATAGGTTCATAACAAAGGGTTCATATCAAAGGTTCAGAACTAGTGTCAAAGGTCCAAATCAAAGGTTCAACAGACCAAGGTTCATAAGCAAAGGATCATAAACAAATGGGGTTCATAGCAAATGGTTTGGAGAAAACTTAACCGAATCATAAGTCAACATCACTGTATAGAACCCTTACAGAACAAGGGCAGAGTATCCGTACCTTATGACGAAAGCAAATACGGAAACAAGCACAGAAATGAGGGAAAGCTCAAAGTCTCTCCTTCTTCACACCTAAAGGAGTAGAAGGGGATTACAAATCATTCTTAATTAACCATCTTTCCATTTTAAGTAACTTTCCCTTTTTAGTAAGTTTCCACTTTTAGAAAGTTTCCATAATTAGAAAGTTTCCACTTTTAGCAATATTTAGTACATAGCTTAATTTGGTTAACACTTGCTGGAAATAAAGTATTTTTATCATATTTACACTTTTGGTCCTTAAGGTTTTCATAATTTACATTTTACACCCCTTAGTTACAAAAGTTACACTTTAACCCTACAATTATTCATAGTTACACATTAGCCCCTTATTTTATCAAAATTTCTCCATGAACACTTATTTTATCATGTTGTAAGAAAGTATCCACAATTATTCGTGATTTACACCTTCAGTCCCTCTAGTTATCAAAATTACATATTCAGTCCTTAAACTTACAATTTCAACATTTAATTACCAATAGTTACATGTCAAGCCCTTTAATTATCAAAATGACACATAATTCCCTGAATATATTTATTTATTCAAAACAGCCCCAAGTTTCTAGAAATTACAAGTTTGGTCCCTCTATTTTAATAGAGTTACATATTAGGTCCTTAACATTTACATTTAAATCATTAATTAATAATAATTACATATTTGCCCAATAAATTATCCAAACTTTCACATTAGTCCCTGAATATCATTTATAACACAATTCGACCTTAACTTTTCAGAAATTACATATTTAGTCCTTGTTTTTATTAATTTTCCAATTCGATATAACCATTCCAACTTAATTCATTTTCTCACAAAATCTACATATAGGCCCTTCATTTTATAATTTTTACAAGTCACCCATGATTTATAAAACACGACAAAAATGGTCCATGAGTTTTATTATTGACAAAACATACCCTTTCATATTTAATTTCCAATCGGTAAATACAATATTTTACCAAATAAAACCCTAATCGAATCCCATCATTAGGCAATCATTTCAACATCATTTTTATTCACTATTCATCAGATCCAAACCCTTTTTGAACCCTAGTTCCACGCTAAGCATTTTGTTCTTAATTTCCCATTCTAGCCGATTATAACATAATTCACCAATAATAGTTTTTAGCCTCAATAAATCAAATAAGTATTTTTATGGTGTTACATTAAGGTCATAGAACCCACGAAAATTATTTAATAAACCTGGAAAAATCGCATACACAATATCTTAAATTATTTCGATTTTAGGGTTTAATAATACATGAATTTTCATACGAATTATTTACATTGCATGGATCATTTTTATTATTTTTCTTAGATTATATACGATCAATGGAAGCCAGGAAAAATACCAGAAGATTTTTAGGACGATCGAACAAGACCACACGAATTATTTCTTCTCGGATGGATACTCGACAAAAGAAGAATTCTCCACGACTCCAACTGGGATCAAATCACCTTGTACATATTTTTCGCATATCATACATGACATAAGGACTCCAGGAAAAATAAGAATCGAATTTTACAAAGCTTGATTTAATAGATACGAATTATACCTTTAAAGTTAGCTAGCGATAGAAATAATTCCACCAAAAATGAATCGGGCAACAAATGGACTCCACACGATTTTTCTAGGACTCCTTGAATTGTGTTTGAACTCAGAAAAATGCCTTGGTAATTTTTATGGGTCGAATGGAGGCTATGGTGATTTCTTTGTGTTTTTCTTTCCACTCGGCAACTAGGGTTTGATGAAAAACAATGAGGATTGATGTTTAAAGAGGGTATGCCGAGTCATAGGAGGGGAGTTTGACCAGGATTTTCGGAAATTTTGGTTAGCAAATATTTGATTGCTTTATTTCCATAATTACATATTTTAATACACTTTAAATTATAATAAAATTAGATATTATCCCATTCGGCACTACTAGGGGCATTTTAGTCATTTTACCACTTGTATAAATGTTAAATGATATTGTCAAAATTATTTGGGATCATAACATGTGCATTGCCAGAAGTTTGGAATTTATTTGATACATTATAAGCTTTTAATTAAATTTTAAACTAGCAGGGGCATTTTGGTCTTTTTGCTCATTTTAGCTTTTAGGGTTTTACACACATAGTCTCTGTGTCAACCTCAAGGATTGATTCCCCATCTAACCTGCATAGACATACTTTCGTCCTGTGAATGTGAGTGTAGATACAATGACAGATACAGGGATCACTACTTCCTCAGAACCAAATCCTGCAGTTCCAACACCTGTTCGTACAGATGAACAAATACTTCCTAAGAACAAATGGATCCCTATTGGAAGGAGCAACTGTTATCTCGATGAGACAAGACCTCAACCCAATCCCATTTACAAGATATCTGTTGATATCTTAAAGGAGACCAACTTCTTCAGAGCATTCACTGCACGTGCAACTGTTCCATCTATATACATTCAACAGTTTTGGAATACGATTGAACTCAACAAAGATACTGGTAATTATCACTGTCAGTTAGATGAACAATGGTACGAGCTGACATCAGACACCATCAGAGAGGCTCTTCAAATATCACCTGCTGTCATTGATAAACCCTTTACCCAACCTCCTACATCCGAGGCTCTCGTCCACTTCGTTAATGATCTGGGTTATCCATCAACCGTCCTCAAGGTGTCAACAGTAGTCACCAGTGAAATGTATCAACCATGGAGGACATTCGCCACCATTCTCAATTTATGTCTTACTGGGAAGACTTCTGCTTACGAAAGACCTAGGGCTCCAGTGCTTCAAATTCTATAGGGAATCATAAAACGTTCCAACATAGATTTCGCTGAAAGGATCTGGGAAGAATTCGTTCACTCCATTCACACCTTCCAAGAAGACAAAGCAAAACTGGAATCTAATCTGGCCAGCAGGAAGACAGTGAGGAAGATGTTAATTCCTAGCATCAGATTCACTAAAATGATAATCCATCATCTCTACTCTCGTCACAAGTTCCATCCTAGAACTGATTCTCCTCTCCATTTGTCCTCTGAAGAATTTGTTCTGGGAAATCTCAAATGGGCTGCTAAAGGGGTCAAACAAGAAGTCTTTGGAAAGCTTATTCCTGAGCCTCTTATTTCAGATAACATTCGTCAAGCTTCCTATTATAAGGAATATCTGAGCAAAGTAGAGGGATATCAAAAGTCTCTCTCGAAGAAGGTAAGAAGTGAAGCCGAAACCTCTGAACCAGAAACCCAGAAATCCATCAAACAAACTCAATCTAAATCGAAATCAAAGAAAAGAAAGGATGCACCCACAGAAATAGAGGGATCTAAGAAAAATAAGAAAATCAAAAGGAAGGCTTCAAGCAAGAAGGTGAAATCTAAGAAAATCAAGACAAAAGGTTGAGATGATGATGAAGAGATGGTGATTCCTGAACTAAGTCTAAGAGATGAAGAAGATCCGGATTTACTACAAGCCTTGGAGCTGAGTGCTAAAGAACACGCTGAATCAACGAAGAGTGCTACGAAAGGAGTTGTCCTTAGAGAACCTGTTGTTGAGAGCAGTAAACCATTACCTGCAGTAGAGGGCAAAGGTAAAGGAGTAGCTACAGAGGTACAAGCTGCTAAGACTCTTCTTACCATATCATCTCCGGCATCCAAGACAACCACACGATTTGAGCTCAGGAAACGTGAGCAGGGATCATCTAGAGCACTTGACCTCTCAGAAGGACATCAAGAAGAATCACCAAGCTTAGAAGTTGCTCAAGATTCCAGTGATACAGAAAGCGATGAACAGTTGTACAAGGAAAAGAAAAGGTGGAAATGAAGATCGCACATACAGAAGTAAAGGATCCACAAAATCAAAATGAGAGTCAAGAAGAGGAAGTTCATAAGGAAGCTGAGTCTGGTAACGTTATTAATGAAAAGAAGGAGGAGGTGAAGGTCACACATACTGACATTAAGGATCCACAAGATCAAGGTGAGAGTCAAGGTGAGAAAGTTCAGAAAGAAGCTGAGTCTGATAACATCGTCAAGGAAGCTCATGATCAGATAACAACAACAACTACAGAACCTCCACAAGAGATACAGCATGAAGAATTCGTGGCTTCTACATACCCGGGGATTCATGTGAATCTGAAAATGAAGGAGGATGAGCAAACTCACCTGAATGAACCAACAGGGTCCACTGGCACTCTATCGTCTCTGAAGAACCTTGACACTGACTTCAACTATGGTGATCAATTCATTCTGGATAAAGCCAACGACAACACCACAGAGACTGACATACCACATGATGATAAGGAAGTGGAGTCAATGGTGTCTGTACCAATTAAACAAGACATGTCTGGTATTAGACCTTCGACAATTCCTGTGTCCCCAATAGCAACTATCATAGTAGATCCCTCACCAGAAGCAACACCAGCGACACCCATCCCACCAGAAGTTCCATCTAATTTAGCATCAAAACTAACTGCTGCTACAAAGCTCATTGATGACATGTCACTAAAGATGAAGAATTATGAGCAGAGACTACTTAATGTGGAAAAGCTTAATATAGAACAAAAGGTGGCTCAAGCTGTGAATGATCAGGTGGAAGAAGCAGTCAGATGGGCAATGGAAGCTCCTATGAAGACACGATTCAGAGATCTTCCTACTGCTGATATGAAATCAATCCTATATGACCGAATGTTTGAATGTGGTCAGTATCAAGGTCACGAAGATCATCAACGGCTTTATGAAGCATTGGAAAAATCGATGCATCGTGATAATCAGGATTTCCTTATGGCTGAGCTTGAAGAACAACGGAAGAAGAAGAAAAGGAGACACGATAAACCCGGAACACCCCCTGGCTCTCCACCACATCCTCCTCCACCCCCTCCACCTAGTGGTGGATCTGGAGCAGCAAAGTTGTCAGGAGCTTCAGAATCCACCCAAGCTCAAGCTCATCATCATCCAACTGAATCTTCTGGTGGTAAAGATCAAACCACTACTTCTTCTGGCCCAAGCACATCTAAGGGTGTTTCAAAGACAGGCTCGCTTGCGTGGACCACCGTTGATGAAAGATACAAGCCCTCGTTCTCGCCAGCTCCTGAGGATTTTGTCATGAATGAGGAATCGGTTGCAGATGATTTGTCTACTCAAACTGATGAAGAAGATGTCTCTGCAAACACCAATATCCCAACAGTTGATCCTAATCAAAAATGGTGGTTGGAATTCTTACGCACAGATACATCGGATGACTCTAACCCCACTAGTAAACGCTTCACCAAGGAAGACAGGGAATCTTGGGTAAAACCTGTACCTGAAGAAGAACGAGAACCAGTTCCTGAAACAGATTGGTCTATTCCATCATCAGTCACAAGTGTTCCTGAAAACAATTGGGCAGCTACCATTGCATCACAACACAACCCACCTCCAGAGAACTCACTGCTGGCGAAAACAAAAGACATGGGGGCATTTATTAGTTGGTTCTGTAAAAAGAAAGGCATCACTAATCTCACTCCCCAAGATTTGGAAGGTCCTGCATATGAAATCGTCAAGGTGTTTCATCCTGATGTGATTCATCTTCAATATCAAATGGAAGAGTGTCATAGACTATTTACGGATCAAGTTGATGACCGGATCCTTTCCTACGACGTCAACCGACCTCTTCCCTTTGATGGTCCACCAGGTCAGAGGAACCTTCAAGCAGATCTCTTCTTTAACAACGATCTGAATTATCTCCGGTTTGGGAATAATGGTGATCGTCAGGCATTATCCATTTCCAAGATGAAGGCAGCTTACTACCCTGACATTGGGCTAGAACAAATGGTGCCTGATCAAGTATGGTCAGATGAAGAATACAAGTTTGATATTACTGCATCTTATGGGGTCACACATTGGTGGTTCCACAAGAAACGATTTTACATTGAAAGGCACGCAGGAGAGGGAAGTCGTCGGGGTATACGCTCACATCTAAGAATCTTAAGTGTCATCAAAATTGATATTCACCCAATGTATGGGTATGAGTATCTTAAAAGGATAGTGCTTCGTCGTGCTGATCAGAAGGAATATATCATTTCTGAAAGCGACTTCAAATATCTATCTCCGAGTGACTTCGAGGATCTCTTCCTTCTGAATCTTCAAGGGCACCTGAATCATCTTCCACCTCGCGACAAGAAGGCGCTTGCTGCTGCGGTTAACTTATGGATCCGGGGTCTTGTTATCAGGCAAAGAGTGAGTGATTTTCAACTAGGGATAGAGAGCTATCAGACCAAACTCAATCTCACTAAGCCATATTGGGAACGTGCGGGTCTCGAGTACCTTCACGACTTTAAAGTAATCGAATCTCCAAGAGCTGTCAAGTTCACTGACCAGCATGGGACTCCTATGATGATGCAATTCAGTGAGATTCATAAATTCAGCGATGGTACCCTGAGGATGATCGATGAAGCACTGGATTTCAGGATTAAAGACTTCAAGCTAAATCCTCACAACCCACAATTGAAGACTCAGTTCTGGACTGATCTGGATGTACAAAGGAGCAAAGAGTTCATGAAAGCCATTGAGCGTCGACTGAAAACAAGAAGGATCTTTCGCAACCTGGAAAGCTTCGTTGGGGGTAGACTTCGTGAAGGAGATTACAGACTGATGGAACGAACGACATGAGCTGATTCGCTTCACAAGTGGGCTTTGTAGTGATTTTATTCTTTTGTTGGGCACTTGTAATTTTACAATGTAATTTCCTTGAATCTTGTAATACTCTTGGTGTGATCTGTGTATAATAAGCAGTGAATCTCCCTCTTAAATTAAGGGGGAGCTTAGTATGTTCCATCATCAAACTATATTTAATCGGACACATTTTCTCCCACATTTTCTAACTCATTTAAATCAATTGGGATCACAAATCTCAAAAGGTTTGAAATTTTTGATCGGGGGAGAGAATGTGATTTAAATATGAAACATGATGAAAATGTGATGATTTGGAAGTTAATGTATGCTCTCCCGTATGTGCTAAACCATTTTGTACATCAAGGCACATATTGAGGGGGAGCAAAATGTTTTGGTCATAAACGCAAACTCTTCCATATGTGCTAAAATCTTTCTTATTTCAATGCACATATTGAGGGGGAGCAAATGGTTTTATCAAAACAAAGGATTTGGCATCTCATGTGGCTGTGACTCTGAATTAACAAAAGAATTGACGAAACTTGAATTGTCATCAATCGAAAGGATACGTCTTGGCCGGGTAATAATTTCAAGCTGGTCTAACCAGTGATGTAAGCGTGTCTCGAAAAAGATGTATCTGAGTAGAGTGTACCGTTTCGAGAAACTTTCTATGGACTTGACCAGGACGGGTAATAATTTCAAGCTGGTCTAACCAGTGATGTAAGCGTGTCTCGAATCGGTCATGTTCACTGAAAGTGGATCAATTCAAAAAGTGCAAGCTCTACCTAACATGTGCAAATTTATAAAACTATCACTCGAGCACATGTTGAGGGGGAGCATTTGAAAAAATATCAAACTCTCAAGTGTTTGCAAAAATGTGTTTCAGAATCATGAACACTTTGAGAGATTTTTCAAAGATTTGGTTTATGGCAATCGTGGAAGTACACCAAAGACCGACCATTTTAATTAATGCATGGAGTTATAAGGATGGTTAGGTTAGGCTCAAGTTTCCACGATCCCGCCAGAGCCGGAGGGATCTACCCAGGGACAATCCACTAGTTAGTGTAGAAGTCCTTAGGTATGATTAAAAAGGAGAAATGTGCATAAGGGAATAGTGCCGACTGAGATGGAGCTAACACTGGAACAAACCCAACAAGGTGTTAGTTTTGAAGTCTCGGTAAGCACTGAAGGGGTTGAAGAATGAAAAAGAATTGTAAAGAGAAAGGGTGAAAAGAAATAGCCCTCCTTACAACTTAGGCAGAAACCGGGTCAATACATATGCTGTCAGAATCACTTAGTTGATTGCTGGCATTAAAGACAAAGTATCATGGACCCAGTGATACGCTGCACAACCCTCCCTAGCCACTCAAGGTCCCTCAAAGGATTCTTATTTCAATTGTCACGGAGTTCAATACATTCCTATCTTCTCTCTCACTCCGAGTTAGATGATATTGAATAGGTGGCAGTTCTCTCCAGCCTCCGCTCACTAAATCAAAACGCACTATCGAGTCTAGAGCCCCGAGATACATAATAAGATCTCATAGGGACACGAATTATTTCTACACTGGTTGTTCAACATTAAGGACACCAGTTGTAATCTCATGAGTCCTACGCAGATCTTAGCAATCTGCTAGAACATTTATGAGGGAATTTACTTATGTAATTCTCAATGATTGAATGGAAATTCCTGCCAGGGTCAACATCAAGCAGCCCTGAAAGCAGGTCACTTCGGTAATTCCTCGTGGATTACGCTTAGTGGTCGCGGCGGTTTCAACCGGTCTACAGTCGTGGAGTGATCTCCAGCGACTCACCTAATCGTTGATTTACTACGGTAAAATCTTAAAAAGCCCTCTGTGGGTTTTCGATTAGGAACGGTCTTAGTAAGGATTAGAGAGAGTCTTCACACTATGCTGTTGACTGTCTCGAAGTCCAAACTTGTAAGTACCGGTCGAATTATTGCTAACTGTCGTATGCAGGAACTTCTGGCGATTGTAGCTGTGGAAAGCTGTAGCTGGTTGCTGTTGTAGCTGGTTGCAGAAAAGATGCCAATCCATCACCACATGTTCACACCACATCATCATCAAAGAAGTCATGATCGACCTAAAAGACCTTCAACACAGCTTCTGCTAACTCTGATGCTGAAGATCATGACCCCATATCGTGTGAGCATGTCGGCTCAAAGTATATTTCATCACATGGAGTATTACTACAGAAAGATGACTTGGAGACTCAAGTGGGATGATACGTTCAGAGATTATTCAAAATTCATCCAAGACAAAAGAGAAGTCATCTTCAGATCACTGATGTTTGCACAGCAATCTATGACATTGAAGATTCAATGAGTACGAGCTATGATGTCAAGATCCAAGGAAGAAGTGCTGAATTTCAGAACATTACTTCTGGGGTGACCTCCCTTAGGGGGAGATTGTTAGGAATATGAATATTCAGCAGAAGACTCGGTCACCCCGAGTACTTATTAGATCATCATAGCTCATTAGATTATCAGTAATATTATTAGTAGCTTAGTTATTAATTACTATTGTGGAGTGGGTCGGGTCTTTACCCTCTGTCAGCTCGCTCCACAGTCCACTAGGGACATAATATGTAGTAGTATATATACCCCTTCCCACACAAGGGAAGGGTTGGACCTTTTCAATCTAATATATCACTAGTTACTTTCTCTCTCTAAAAGGCTCCCACTTTCTCTCTAGAAATCTTACTCTATTCGATCCATACAAGCCTCATACAAGTGATTCTTGCATTGTGAATACCCTACACCATGCTAACTTTTCAATGAAAAAAAAGGCTTTACTCGATTTAAGTTTTTGTATAGTAAATAAATAGAGGTTATAAAAATATATGTTAAGAATCAAATGACGATTGGATTTTACTTGTGGTGATTGATGCGTGGTAAGTGTGATATTGTTACTTTGTTGAAGTGGATTCGGAAGTTTTACATGGCTCAAGATATTGAGTAGAGGTGGCAATTTGAGACCCATTGATTAAAAACGAGTTTAGTTGGGTAAATATCTAGTAGGGGATGTATCTAGTTGGATACTCTTAAATATTATAAAAGAGTCTAATTGGACATTTGATAGAAAATACAATTATATAACAATCACCTAACTGGTCTAGCGCGTATAAATTTTGTTTTTTACTTTTTTCATCTTTACTAAAAAGAAACAAAAAATAAATAAATTGTCAACAAGACCAAAACCCATCTAGACTCGGACCCGTTTAGACCCATGTTTCTAAAAGACTCATCTATACCTAGACTTGTCTAAACCTAAATCCATCTAGACCCGTGACCCAACCTGACCCACCTATTTTGTCACTTTTAATATTGGCACGTGCTCTTGTCCATATCTTTAATATGATTAGTTTAGCTATAATTTAAGGATGAGGATCCTCTCATGTTCAAATGAACATGAGAGATAAAGTTTTGCATGATATGGTTGTACATTTGAATTAAAATAAAATAAATGATTGACAATAATAACAATGTACAATCATATCATGCAAAACTTTACCTCTCATGTTCAAATGAACATGAGAGGATCCTTATCCATAATTTAATGAGTGGGGGCTCAGCTCATATAGTATTTAGGCTCCTCACTATACTTTTTTATAAACCCTTTGAGTATTTAATAATAATAATAATAATAACAAGGTCTACGTTTAAGAAATCATGGCATGCACAAATTACTTGTATTTTTACTTTTTGAATTAACTATTTTCAACAAACTAATATCTATTCAACAATGGTGATCATCTAGCAAGTTTCTCGTGTACAGGTACATCTCCGTTTCTGTTCCCATATCTCGCGAAACCACCACCCACTTGGGTTGCGACGTCGTTACAGCTCACAGGTTGGCTTCGGCACTCGGTATTCAAGATTTTGTTCAAACCGTTTCAATGTCGCCCGTGGGTGTTTTGCCCTTATCATGTGGTCTTTGTGCTCGGTGGGTTTTGTATAGGAGTTTGTGTTTGTTGAGTTTTCTTGCAGGAAAGTTGATCATATTCATCTTTGGATCTATGCTCAAGCTATCAAGTCAACGGCAAGCATTCGTTCTCTATTGATGATGAAGATGGAAGGTCTTCAATGCAGGAGGATGTGTGTGGTTATGTTCAATAGTCAAATTTCAAGTATTCAATTGTTGTATGTTTCAATTTCAAGATGTTAGGTTTTATTTTTCAACTGGTTTGCTTTTTGCAAACCTTCAATGTATTCACAAGATTATTTTTTCATCTTTTATCAATTCAATATCAATCACTTTTGACGAAAAAAAAAAAAAAAAAAAAAAAAAAAAAAAAGTAATATCTATTGATTAACAGATGACTTAATGTGAAGACCCTCACTTTTATCACTTATTAGTTTAAGTCATTTCTTTTGATTAAGTGAAAAACAAACAACTTTTCACATGACTTAATAAATTACGTAAGTTTTTTCATATTAAGTCAATTAAGTTGAATTCAAACACCACCTTAGACCTGCAAATAGCAAAATTCAAATAATAATAAAAGTAAAGTCTAAGAAGTTGAGGATGTTAATAAAAGAAAAAAAGGCTAGTTAAAACCTTGATTGGTCCGGTCTTTCTCGTTTTGCACTCTTATATCTTGATCTGTGAACTGGTTCTTTAACTTCCGTCCACTAGGCAAAGGGGGCTATTACCTTAAGATGGACCTGTTATCCTTTTGATTTTTTATTTATTTATGACCCCTCCCAATGATTCATGGTCAGGCACAAAATTAGTTACACGTTTTAAATTTCTCAATCATTATTTTTTGGATGTTTACTCATACATATGGTTATGTTTAGCGCGGAGTTTTTTGGAGTTTTTTGGGGCGATGAGTAGTGACCAATGAGCTTTTTGATTTTTATTGTTCGTTTGGTAAAGGAGTAGTGAGCTTTGCGATTTTTTAGGAATGGTCATTTTTCCAATGCTTCTTTAAGAAGCTGTGAGCTGTGGCTACTGCTCACCGCTCACTGCTCACTGCTACTTTTACCAAACACACCCATATTATAAGGCGCTTTTTTTTTTTTTTTTTTTTTTAGTATTTAGGAGATCTGATGTTTGAAAAACAATTTTGAATTCATACCGGCACCAATAAAAATTAGTTTACCTATAAAAAAATAATAATTTACCTATAAGGGTACATGACTAAACTAGTTATAATTATAATTTATAAATTGTGTGCATGCATTGAGCTTAAACATGAACAAAATGTAGTTTATATATACACATGACTCACTGATATCCTTATTTATAACTTTTGCTTCGTTTTATTTTTACTTAAACTTATAAAAAAGGATTGTGAACACTTATCATTAGTCAATTGTATTATAACTTTGTGTAAAAGTTATTTATCGGGTAAATTCCATATTCATCCAACTTAAACACAAAAGTGATATTTACTCAAAACATGTTTTAAATACGCATCAAAAACTAATATTTTTTGTATATATAATATTTTAATATTTTGAGTAAATATGACATTTTAATATTTAAATGAAATATATATGAAATTATCTTTATTATTTAAAATTACTTATGATGTGTGATAATTATAGGTGCTAATGTGACATTACCACAAAAGTACTTGATTAAGTCAAGTGATGGGTGTGTTTGGCGCAGCAGATTATGAAAGATTGTAGAAAGATTATGCTTATTTTTTAAAAAAATAAGGTACTTAAAAAATAATTTTTGTTTGGCAGACATAACTTATAAGAGATTATAAAAAAAATAATCTTTCATAATCTCTAAAAATCAAAGATTACCTCATATATCTTATAAAAATAATCTTTTTTTTAAAATACCTCTTCATAATTTTCAGCTGTATTGCCTGTTGACCTGGTTTTTCTAAATTAATCTACCAGCCTTTTCGTAACAGATAAGGGTTCGCAGTTAAATGAACCTTTTTTCTTGGCCCTTGCTTTTTACAAAACTATGACCCTTCCCTATCATTCATGGGCTTATGAAAATGTATTATTGTACATAAACTTGTAAACAACCATTGTTGCATTTATTTAGGCGTGGAAACGAGTCGAGCTCGAGCTCTTTTTGGAGCTCAAGCTCGGCTCTTTTGAGTTTATAAAGTTCAAGATCAAACTTATTTCAAGCCTTATACTTTTAGCTTGAGTTGGCCTCGTGACATATTTTTATTTTCCACGCTCGAGCTTGGTAAGTATGCTAGGCTCAGCTCGACTACATATACAAATTATACACAATTACACGTATACAAAGTAAATTGACATATAAACACATATTTGCCAGGCACGTAAGCTCGTTTAGACTCGTGAGTTTAATCAAGCTTTGGGTATGATGCACGAGCTCGTTTTGAGCTTTTACCGAGTCGATAAAAAAAAAGGCTCCAGCTCCAGGATCGACTCATTTTCAAAGGAAAAAAAAGATATAAAAAGTTTGTTAATCTTAAACTCCAAATTCCACCATGACAATACAAAAATGGACAATTGATTATTCTCAAATTCATTTCACAATTATTCAACAATAAACCCCTCGACACACGTCCTAATTACTACAAGAAAACATTGCATACCGGTTTTATTAACTTGTAACCTTAATTTGACTTCTTCTTTAAGCCTAACATCTTGTTTATGGCACCAACATAGGCTCTAACACTCGAGATAACAATATCCATGGATGCTCCGGTTCCACTGCCAAACAAAAACGACATGTTTTAGTTCACATTTTGGCTCACATGAAAATGTTGAGGAACACCTTTAGGGGATCTCAAAGAAATTTAGGACTGCATGGATAAAAAATTGAAATGTAACGTTTTCAAAGAAATAAATAAGCGTACACATACCTATATGTGCGCACAACTTTTTGCCCGTTAGCATGAGTTGTTTGGTCGTTTTCTGCATCAATTACAACACGGGTGCTGGCTATTGCATCAATGCCTGCGGTAACTGCAGACATCGAGTACTCAAGGAGCGTTACAGGTGCCTGTAAAACAGATATAATTGATCAATAAGAATTTGCTAATCCTAACATTAAAGATTGATTACTGAAATTGCGATAATCTTATAATCTATTACAAATTTACTTATAGCTGGTAAATTTGGGTCGTCTTTTCTTTTATTTTCAAATGGGCCATAAAAGTTTTAAGCTAAAAGTGGAACGGGTTACACGGACTGAAAGTTGCCCAAAGGTTGATTTAGAGTCATAAAATAGAATGATATGTTGGTGCGCCAAACCAGACGCATATCTCGAGTCATACTAAAAAACTGGCCGAAATCAAACCGGCCCGTTTTGAACCATTCCCCAACCTACCCCACATGTCCATCTTGCCAACTCTAATCTAAGTTTAATGCATCTGACGATATAAGGATTCATTAGCACATTTACAACACAAATTAAGATTCATGATTCAAACCTTAACAATGAGATCAACCGCCTTATAAGCCGCATCAACTGGTCCTGTTCCAACAGAGCAAGCAACATGTTCTTTCCCATCAGCATCTATTAACTTAACTGTAGCTGTAGAAAGACCTAGACTCCCACATGTAACCTGTAAATTACAATAATTTCAGTTAAAAAATATCTATCCAAATCAATAACGATACTTGTGCGCACAGGTCCATCACTCCACCTATACATACCTGTACATCACCGAACTTCCAAAATATTTGTGGCTGGAAAACCTCATCTGATACCAACGCTACTAAATCATCATCGGTAATAACCTTTTTCATTTCAGCAACCGATTTAAACCGCCAAAATATATCATTTAGTTCCTTCCCATCGATGTCGTAACCAAGCTGAAGATATAATAGAACAAATGGTTTAGTGCATAACAAGAAAGGTGGCGGTTATGATATTTGCAGATAAATGAGTTCAAGAATTGCAATATACCTCAAAAAGTTTGGACTTCAAAGCATGACGTCCACTGTACAACAATACATGAAAACCATTAGAAGATATAATAAACGATTGTTTTGCATAAAATACCAACGTACTTTTTCTTTTGTCCCATTTCAGTCGTACTGATATTTTTGTATATTCGAGCAATTAGAAGATGGCTTTTGTGTCCCGTTAGTGTTCTTTTCTAGATAGGGAAAATAAGACCCTAAAAACCCCTCCTTTTATAGAAAAATATCGAGTTTATAGGTTAAAAAAATGACCGAACAGGACACAAAGCCACCTTTCATTGACTTTCAGTAGCCAATATTATGCAAAGAGAAGAAAACCCTATAATATAAGTTAATTAACTTTAAATAAGCATACCTAAGTTTTCCAAGAGTAAGTCCAGATTCATTAGATCGAAATAGTCCAATATCTTCAGGAGACATGATTTCATAGGTGTTTCTGTTCTTTAGCATTCCGTCTTGATGGATTCCACTTTCATGAGCAAAAGCATTAGCACCAACGATAGCCTTGTGAGGCTGCACCATCAGCCCACTGTATTCTTCCACCTAAGCAATACGTATGCAAAGTGAACCGAGCGACAACATTGGAATAAAAGATTATTAAAATGCAGAAAAGCTTTGATATATACCATTTTGCTCGCCATGACTATATGTCTCGTATTGATGCCTGTGTAAAGACCTCCTAATAATTCTCCTTTGCATTTTATTGTCATTACCACCTATATCATAAAAATAAAAATAAAAACATCGGTTCGTTAAAGAAACTTTTGATATCTTAAAAGAAGAACAGAGCTTTATGGTAATTTGTATATTCAACCCATGACTCACCTCTTCTAAAGAAGCATTACCGGCTCTCTCTCCAATTCCGTTAATTGTACATTCCAACTGTCTCGCACCCGAATAAGCTCCCTGGAATCCACATAAATAAGTATACAAGTGTCAGACAACCGATAAATATATAAACTGTGCACAAATGAAAAAATACCTCTAAAGTATTGGCAGTAGAAAGTCCTAGATCGTTCTGGCAATGGGTTGAAATGATGACATTTTCAATGCCAGGGGTGTTGGCTTTTATGTCAGCAATGAGCTGCCCGAACTCACGAGGCCAGTTATAGCCGACGGTATCAGGAATGTTGAGAGTTGTCGCTCCTGCTTTAATAACCTCACCCAATATCTCGTATAAGAATTCCCTCTCTGATCTGATTATAAACATGATACAAATCAAAGTTATAGTTTAAGAAGTCAGACAATATGTAAACAAGTTATTGAGTTTCTGAACCATTAGACAATACAGTTCACATGAACGAGGTTCATAGGCAAACGAAGCAAACTATAATTTTAATGTTTGCCTTTATCTAAACACATATACACTTAAAACTGACTTCTAGTCTTCTCAGAACACAATAAACAGCTAAGCTGGTAAAAACCAATCCCAAACACCCCTTAACATGTTCCTATTGTTAAAACATCATCATTGCAGAACCATAAACCGGAATTCATAACAGAGCATAAACAGAAACCAAATCTTAACAAAAGTTAATAAAGAACAATCATCACCAACCAACCAAAAGCATGCCTTATTCTTCAAATTACACAATAAAACGAAATTTGGGACTTAAGGGGCATTTGGGATTACTTCTTAATACTACTTATTTCTTATTGAATCAAGCTAATAACCTCGTTCAATTTCTCATATAATATTCCCTCTTCTCTGATCTATTAGCAAATAAGTAAAGAAGTTATGGAATATGGACTTTTTGATCCATTATCCTCACCCAAACACACTATGCAGTCTGCAAAAACAAGATTTTGGGTAAAAACTGATGAGTAGAATGGTTCTTTTTCATATTTATATTTGCAAAAATTGTCCAATATAGCCGTCGATGAAAACTGAGTTTTTTTTTTTTTTTTTTTTTTTTTTTTTTTTTTTTTTTTTTTTTCATTTTGGCAAGAACAAATATTCGTTTGCAATAAAAACCAATGGACAACAGGTTATAACTTATAACACAAATTAACAATAAGTAAACAGTTTTTCAGGATATATGATACGAGTTGCTTGTGACTTACACTTTTTTAGAGTTCAAGAGTTACAATTTAGTTTTTTATTATTTATTTTATGTTACGTGACTTAAATTATGCAAATAGTTATTAATTAGGTTTATTTGAATGAGTCTAAGTTAGTGGGTTACAATGCTCCACTAAGTTGGCTTAGTGGCCATAGTTGAAGCAGTAGTGGCTTTTTAATTTTATGAGAAGAATAAAAATTGTTCCAAGTTGTGTTTCTCTTTCTTTGTTCTTGAGAGATCGACCATCTTGAAGCGGACTCTTATCAATAGACTTGGCAGTCTATAATGGGGGTGTTTGGCATTGAGGTTTGACAGTGAATCAGTGATTATGTGTATTGAATAAATCAAATCATATACAAAATCGGCTGTAACGAAAGAGCCTCCCAAGGATAGCTTTTGAGTGAGCTTATTATGTTTAAAATTTTATAATAAGATA
Source organism: Artemisia tridentata subsp. tridentata (assembly GCA_021014915.2). Classification (NCBI taxonomy): domain Eukaryota; kingdom Viridiplantae; phylum Streptophyta; class Magnoliopsida; order Asterales; family Asteraceae; genus Artemisia; species Artemisia tridentata. The sequence goes on from CP139505.1 coordinate 381,303,473, forward strand.
ACTAGTTGTCTAGTTGTTTAGTGTTCAATCATACAAGGATTTACGACTAAAAACAATAGCCAAAAAATCACTACTACAAGTACAGATTAAGGGGTGTTATTAAACTGCTTATGCTTTCTAAAATAAGAATCATATAACTAGCTGTAAAAAAACGCAATACAATATTTGGTGTTTGGAATTGCTCTGTTGCATCAAAACGCAGATGAATACCGACTGTTTAACAATTATGATTATTTAAGGACTTTGAAGGGAAATTTATCAGAATTAGATAATCAGTTCGAGTAAGCAACCCTAAAACCTTAATCATAATCAGTTTGTATCCAACCAAACTCTCAAAACCGATGTTCCGTCGTATCAATAGGCAATAATCAGATAAGCAGTTTTATTAGGCAGTCCCAAACACCCTGTAACATCTTCCTACAGCAAAAATATCAGCATTGCAAAACGCAATGTCAGATCAATAAGCAGTTTAATAAGCATTTCCAAGCAGGTAACATCTTCCTAAAACAAAAAGATCAGCATTGCAAATTTCCTAACCCCTAAATACCAAATTAGAACATAATGTCCACAGATACACCAAAAGCCGTAATCCTAACACATTTCAGCAATTAAAACGAAACAAACAAAATCTTTAGCTAAAAACACAATCATTACTTTCACCAAACAAACAAACAAAATCGAGCCTAATTCATAATCATGCAATACCAACAACACTAACGTTATACCTTCCAGCATCTTCAGGACTAAACTCGACATCATTACACCCCAAACTCCTCGCATACGCCACCATACTCCTCGCCTTCTCCACCACTTGCTCTTTACTCATTTTCAACTTATATTGCATATGTATCTCACTCGTGGCTATAAACGTATGTATCCTCGGATACTTTGCATACTTCACCGCCTCCCACGCCTTATCTATATCATTCTTATTACATCTCGCCAACCCACATATCACTGGCACATGCACACCCTCATCTCCACTCACTCCACCATTTCCCGCCAAACCCACTTCACCACCACCTTTTCCGGCAAGACCCATTTCTCCGGCAACTTCTCCGGCCACTTTTCCGGCAAGAACTTTTTCTCCGGGAGGGTTTCCGACCTCAATGGCAATGAGCTTAACAGCTTCTAAATCAGCTTCAGAAGAAGCAGGAAAACCAGCTTCAATGATGTCAACACCAAGCTTAGCAAGCTCACGAGCAATATCAAGCTTCTCTTTAGTGGTCATGGTGGCACCAGGTGACTGTTCACCGTCTCTTAAAGTGGTGTCAAAGATACGAACATAGTTTGGGTCGGAGATATGGTTTGGTACATATGATGGTCTTGTTGCATAAAGGGTTGTGGCTTGTTTTCTGTTTGTGGGTTTGAAAGTGAAGAGTGTGTATTTGGTTTTTGTGTGTGTTTTGGTGGTCGGAGAGAAGATGGTGGTGGTGGTTGAGAATGGTGTTGTCGCCGCCGCCGTCATTTTGAGGATGGTGGTGTGACAACAGAGAGTTTAAGTGTGTGTGTGTTTGTGTGTGTGAGATGAGGTTGAAGTGGTATGTTTTGGTCTTTGCTTAGCTCATCACCTTAGCAAAAGTTAACTTTATATATTTATTTATTTTTCATGGTCACTTATCAAGTAAATTGACTTATTCAGTGGGTTAGTGGGTAAGGCTTATTCAGGTAAGCTGCCTGGGTGAGAGTAGTACCGATATGAGTGATCTATCGAGAAGTTTTCATTTGTGGATCACAAGCTTTGTTTATATTAGCCAATGAAGAGGAGAGGAGAGCCTGCAAGCCAATAGTTGCGCAGGTTCGAATCCGAGCCGGCCCCGATTTTCATCCGGCCGTTACTTCAGCGAATTATTCTCGTGTGGAGGCGGTACGTTTTCTGGGCGGACGCCATTAAAAATTCTCACTACGTCAGCGTGGACCCGGTTAAGACAACATAGTCTGCGTATGTCGAGAATGAGGGCCTGCCAAGATGGCGGGCGCGACTCTAATCAAAAAAATAAAAATCGCCGTTAAAAAAAAAGAAAAAGTAAATTGACTTAAAATAAATTGACTTAAAATAAATAAATAAAATAAAATAGATATTTTCAGCCTAGTTTTAAAAGAAAATATTTTATTTTAAAATTAACAAATTCATCTTTGTTTTCAGACATTTTCTTTTTGTTTTTCTAGTTAAGTGATATTAAAGAACACAACCTTTTCTGTTTATCTTCATTTTCTTTCCTTTGAGTGATACTCGAAAACAGAGTGTAAACGGCAACTAACTTTCGCAAAATATTTACACAATAAATTATTTACCCTGTTTAAGCAAAACTTGAACCCATAAATTAGTTGATTCGGGATTTATTATGTTGAGACAAACACGTGAAGAAATGGTATACTTGCTTAAAACTGACCAAACTGAAGACAGAAAACCACTAAAACTATGAACCGAAGACTGGACCGAATGGTTCCAATTTGGTAGGGTTTAATTGGGGTTCTTGGGTTTTGATTGGTTTTATAAGGAAACGAACAAGTTGGGACGTCTTCGGACTACGACCGTAAAAGGAATGTTAGTACAAATCTTTGGCACGCTCCCAGACCTAGATTAGACTAGCCCTTGGAGAGTAGATCTTGCACCGAGTACCTTGAGTAAACTGCTAAGAGAGAAATAGCACCGTTAGTCTTACCGCGGAAGGGGGGTTCCGCGGTTAACCTCGGGCGTAAGAGTAAGTATCTTGAGAGATAATTTAAGTGCGGACTGTGTGTGTAGTAAATGCAGTTAGGTGAGCAGTAATAAATGAGTTGAGGTATTTATACTACCCGTATTTACTGTAGCTGAGTTGACCTGTGCCTTATCGGTTAGTGTCAGGGTCAACTTGCGCCGTCTCTGCGGACGTGTGTCAGAGCAGAGTCCACTTGTGCTGTCAGAGCAGAGTTCACTCATGCCTTATCTGTCAGATCAAGTGGGGGAGTCCACTTGTGTATTTTCCGCGGCAGAGTATGAGCTCTGCCCCGGTCTGGGGAGTCTGAGGCATGTGCTTGTCTTGGTTTGGCAAGACTCCGTTCTAGTGTGAACTGACTCTGCCGCGGATAACGTTTATGGTGATGTCCGGACCAGCCTGCTGGGTCCGGAGGTACTATACCCGATCAAGTCCCCCCAGTCTAGTATACTTGTTTTGTTGAAGATCAAGTGTTCTAGACTTTATAGTTGCGTTCCGCGGCCTTTAGAGGTTGCGGCTGTGTGGAGGCTGTTGTAGTCTCCGCGGTTGGTTTTTAGGATGTGTCTCATGTTTGCTGACTGGACATTCCACCACTTTCCACGTGGTGGTGACAGGCTGTCATGGGGAATAGCGAAACGTTTTTACCCAAGCAATTGCTGACTGATGGGACGTTTGCGGCGGCTGACCGTTCATTTTCTGCGATCATCTTGGCAGTCCATCTGGCTATATCTGTGACCGTCCAATAAGTGTCCGGGGACGTGTCAGTTTTGTGGCCTTTCGATTGAACGGATAACACGTGTGTGTGGCTATAAATACTAAGATTTACACCACTTTTAAGCTTTTTACACACAGTGAAAAATTTTCCTTCTCTCTTAAAAACAAGAATTCCTCCCGCCTTTGATCTTCTTCCTTCCTTTATTTCCGGACTTTAGTTTTTTCAGGTTAGACCTCTTTCATATTGATTCTTCATTTATCATTTAGAATGGCGCATATAAGTACGGTAACCTCCAAACTTACTCACGAAGATGTAAACGCATTTTGTGATAAGTATAAGATTCCAGGGCATCTTTTACCGATAGCGCCCGGACCTAGGGATACTATTAAAGATGCTCCGGAAGGAATGATAGGGGTGTATACTAGGTTTTTTGAGTTCGGTAACTTTAGGATTCCCCTTTCATTGTTTTTGCTCCGTGTACTGGAGTATTTCCAGATTCATTTATCACAGCTATCAGTGTTAGCGGCTTGTAGGGTTAGTCACTTTGAGATACTTTGCCGCGTCCATGGTGGTGTACCGACTATAGATTTGTTTAGGAATTTCTATTATGCGGGTGTTAACAATGGTTGGATGACGTTAGAGAAGAGGAAAGGCCCAAAATCTTTAGTTGTCCCCGTCTGTTATACTAATGCCCTAGATTCGGTTAAGAACTGGAAGGACCATTTCTTTTTCATTAAAAAGACCATCTTCCCTTTGGATATTCCATGGTATGAGGGAACGTCTGTGGACCGCGACCCTCCTCCTTCTGATGTGGGTGTGGATCTAGAGTTGTTGCGGCGCCTGGATACTAATAGGGCTCCATTTAAGAAATATCCGGAGGAGTTTCTGAATGTCATAGGTTTGAGCCAAACTTGGGATGACGATAGTGCCCGCCCGACGTTTCTACGGCCGGATGAAACGGGTGGGTTGAATAGACTTGCTTTTATCTCCGTTTTTTATTTGTGTTCTTCCGCGTCTAATTTTATTTGCTTTGCATTGCAGAGATGGACTTGTTTTCTTATATCCAACAGCCTGACGTATTCAAGGTGAAGGTCGGGGAACGCACCTTGGAGAAGGACGAGAAGTCCTTAAGGGCTGAGACTGCTACGCGTGTGCTTCAACCGCGGGAGGGTGTGGTGAAGGTGGTGCAACATACGGTGGTGGATGAGATTGCTGCGGCTAAGGAGGGTAAGAAAGCCGGAAAGAAGAGGGTGGTTATTGATGTGCCCGAGCCACCCAAAAAGAAGAAGAAGCTGGTCCGCAAGGGGGCTTACAATACCCTTGTGTGTTGTTCTCTTCTCTTGTTGTTTTATATCCGTACTTACTGATGAAGCGAAAAGTGTACCGCTTTTAAGGGGTCATTTAAGCCCTAAATCGTATTTATTTGATCAAATATCGCCCTAAATTGTTCCTTTTGTCATTTTAGGTACTTTTGAGGAGAAATCTGGAAAAGGAAGCATTTTGGACGTTTTTGGAGCATAAAAGTGAAGAAAACGACAAAGTCTCAAAATCGGCTGAAAATTACCTTTGACGGCGTCAGGATTATCCCCAGACGGCGTTATGGCTTGGCAAGAAAAAGGTGGATGTGAAAATTACTCATGATAAGCCAGAGAATTTTGCATGAAAATCTGACGGCGTCACGCTTTAATGTGATCAAGGTCGTCATGACTTAATTTAAAGAGGGACGGCGTCAAGCCATTATCTGACGGCGTCAAGCCTTGATAAGCCAGAACGGATTTTGGAGGTCTAGAGAGGGACGGCGTCAGGAAGACCATCCGGGAACCCTAAAAGCGGCGAGGTGACGGCGTCAGAATCTACAACGTGACGCCGTCAGACCTTAATCTCTATATATAGTTTTGCAATTTTTTGTCATTAGGGGGGAACTTATTGTGGAACTTTGTGTGTGAAAACCCTAAGACGATTTTAGCAGCTTTTTCAAGGCTTTTTGCCTTGAGATATTCCATGTTACATTGAAGATAAGTTATCAATTAATCATTCAATATGTCTATGTGTTGTTTGATTCTATCTTGTTCTTGTCTTTTGTTTAACATGCTAGGCTAGGGTTTCTTTGTGTTTGCTTAGATCTAATGAAACCTAGCTATTGATTATTGGTTATTAGTGTGTTATTAGTTGTATTGGATGATTGTTCATCTATGTTAGGCTTAAGAAAACTGGCTAACCTCCTATTCGGTAACTTGCTTGAACGTCTTAAGAAACATGAACCAATGCGTACTAAGGTTTTTATGGTTGTATTTAATGCACAAGCGAATTCTAGTGATCCCATGTTAGGAGCTTCCTAGCCGGCTCGACATAGGAGTGAAGTAGGAGCTTGTAGAGTTGGGGAAGTACGTACGCCACCCCACGATTGGTATTAAGGAATACACCCGTCATCCACGCGATTAATGCACACTAATTAACCGGTAAAAGATAGTTAAGGAGTAAGAAAATCTAAGTAAACACATTTCTCTCCACATAAGTTTCACCACCTTTTCATTTTCAGTTATTTTATTTTATTTGCATTCGTAGTTATTTGGGTTAGTTGACTAGCAACTAATTCCGCCCACTCTTTCAAACCCGAGATTTTACTTGCTTTCATAAAATTATAAAAACATAAAAAAGAATCTTCTCTCACCCTTAGACCTGTTAGAGTAGTTTTTCATACCTAACGAACACTATTCCCTGTGGAGAACGATCAATCCCCCGTACTTACCACTACACTATACTACATCGGTCAGGTACACTGCCTGGTGGGGTTGTAAGCCTCTTGAGATCCCTCGAGAGGTAAAACCTGTTGTAAGGTTGCAAAACCACGCATCAAGTTTTTGGCGCCGCTGCCGGGGAATAGTTATTGTTTAGGTTGAATTTTTATTTTATAGGTCTACTCACTAGATTCCTTTCTAGTGAGATTTTTATTTTATTTTTCTAGGTTTTCTTTAGTCTATCTTTTTCTGCTCTATCCATTGCTCAAATCTTCCTTGGCCATCATGGTAAACGAAGATTTCTCTAACCTCAGAGTCACTAGGAGTCGTAGTTCACTAAGCGACCTTATTTCACCCTACGCAGAACCTGATAGGGAAATGCGAAGATTAAGGCGACTCTTTGCTACACCCGAACCATCTGGCTTTGCCATCAACTTTGATGATGCCCTCTCCGAGGAAGAATCCAATCATCATTCTACACCTCCTAGCCCTCAACCCAACCACGATATGGAGATTCCCGAAATCCCAATCCCTAAATGTCTCAAGGACTACTCTTCTCCCACCCCTCGTGGTTTTTCCAATGCTATCGTTTTTCCAAATGAACGCACGGATGGGGTCTTGCGTGCAACCGATATTTGGCTGGTCCAAAGTGTATGCAAGTTTCACGGATTGAAAACTGAAGATCCAATCCAACACATCAAGGACTTCCTGAAAATAGTGGATACCCTCCATACGGACGGAGCCACTAGAGATACCTCCCGGCTGCGATTCTTCCCCTTCACCCTTTATGAAAAAGCCGGAGACTGGTATAACCAAATTCCCTCCGAATCCATTTTCACATGGGAACAGCTTGTCTCAAAATTCTATGAGAAATTCTTTCCAATAGGAAGAACTTCAACGTTAAGAGACGCAATCTTCCGCTTCCATGTTGGACCAGCTGAACCCATTCACGAATCCTGGATCAGATTTAAAGATGTGATTAGACAAGTCCCTCATCATGGCATTGAACTCTGGCTTCTTGTCCAAATCTTTTATGACAGTGTCCCTAAAAGCGACCAATTTGGCATTAATAATTCGGTAAAAGGAAAAATAGCCAACCTAAGCGCTGAGGAAGGATGGGATAGAATTGAGGAATACGCAAATGATCAAGACGATACCTGGGATGAACCCGATTCGATCATGAGCATTTCCAAGATCATGAAAGAGCCTCCTTTTGCCAGCCGGCTGAATAGAATGAATGATCAAGTCTCTTATCTAGACAAGTCACAACCAACTAAACGGTTGTCAAACCCATACTTGATCTGCGACCAATGTGGTGGCCCGCATGAAGTGGAGGAATGCGAGGATAATACCACCACCGAACAAGCATGCTTGTCAAGCCACGACATCTTCTATGATCCTTCGCTCTTAACTTTCTACCAAAACAATGATTTCACCCCTTGGGGAAATCTTGTGAGAGAAGAGGGAGGAGGAGAATATCCTGACTATAAGGTTAGGAGCACTTTTGAGGATGATCTTGGGCATTTCACGTTTGAAAAGAATCTGCAACTAAATGGTCTCGACAACCTTATCAATAGCCAACAAAACGACATGAGGGCCAAATTCGCAGAACTCAACGCCGCTCTCGACGGCCTTAGCGAACCTCAAAGAGATCCCTTACTCGCCATCACCACTCGTGCTGGAACAACTACTAAGGACCCACCTTACCCAGCTCAACAATCTAACGTCATGGAACCCAACACCCCTCATGAAGAGAAAGATAATGTGAGCGATGAAAATCCCGAACAAACCCCTCCGGTAACTCCCTCTCCACCTACTCCAACCAAACAGCCCATTAAAGTCCCATACCCGTCCCGTCTCAATAATCAAAAGGTCGAAAATGATAATAAAAGATTCTTGTCATATTTGAAGAATTCAGTCGTCACCATACCCCTTCTTGATGCATGTTACCATATGCCCAAATATAGTACATACTTCAAGAAGTTGCTAACCAACAGAAAAGGGCTCGAGGGTCTTGTAACCTTAGGAGAAGAATGTTCTGTGGTGACTCATCGAGGGCTGCCAAAGAAGGTGGACGATCCAGGTAGTTTCACCTTGCCCTGCTCAATAGGATCTCTTTCAGTCAAGAATGCTTTAGCCGACTTAGGAGCAAGTATCAATCTTATGCCGCATTCCATGTTCCTCAAATTAGGGTATTCTGGATTGAAACCTACCCGTATGAACATCCAACTAGCCGATAGATCAGTCAAATACCCCTTAGGAATATGTGAAAATGTGTTGGTTAAGGTAGGGAGGTTCAAATTTCCAGTTGACTTCGTCATCTTAGAAATGGAAGAAGATGACCGAGTGCCTATCATTCTGGGGAGGCCATTCCTTGCAACTACTCGTGCTGTTATTGATGTTCACGACGGCAAACTGACCTTACGAGTAGGGGCCGATAGCTTAACCTTCGACATCAAGGACACAATGAATCTTTCTCTCGAAGCAGATAATCAGCTGTATTTCATCGAAGAAATCGATGAACTATCCGACGAGATTGACAATTGTATAGATGAACAGATGGAAGCTGGTTGGTTGCGAGATGAAGCTTTCTTACCCATCTTTGAGGAGGAGAAGACTATGGATGTAAACGCAGTCTCCTTCTATCCCAGACAAGAAATCGAACAGCTTGAGCTTCGTAAACCCGAGAACAAACTTAAACCCTCCATCATCGAGCCACCTGCGGTAGAACTCAAGGAACTCCCGAACAACCTCGAGTATGCTTTCCTCCAAGGGGAAGATCAACTTCCGGTAATCATAAGCTCTTCCTTGAAAAGTGAACAAAAGGATAAACTCTTAGGAGTTTTAAAAAAATATAAAGGAGTTATAGCATGGAGTGTAGCCGACATCAAGGGGATTGACTCTACTTTTTGCACGCATAAAATACTCATGGAGGAGGATTATAAACCCACCGTGCAACCTCAAAGGCGAGTAAACCCCAACATTAAGGAAGTCGTAAAAAAGGAAGTCATTAAGCTCCTAGATGCAGGGCTAATTTACCCAATTTCCGACAGTCCATGGGTAAGTCCTGTACAGGTTGTACCAAAAAAGGGAGGAATGACGGTGGTGAAGAACGATAAGGATGAGTTAGTGCCTCAACGAACAGTAACTGGATGGCGTGTGTGCATCGATTATAGGAAGTTGAATGATGCAACCCGAAAGGATCATTTCCCTCTCCCATTTATCGACCAAATGTTGGAAAGGTTAGCAGGGCATGAGTACTACTGCTTCCTAGATGGGTTCTCAGGGTATTTTCAAATCCCTATCGCTCCTGAGGACCAAGAAAAGACTACGTTTACATGCCCTTATGGCACCTTCGCCTACAAGCGAATGCCCTTTGGACTATGTAACGCCCCCGCCACTTTCCAGTGCTGCATGACGGCAATCTTCCATGAGTTAATGGAAGACAGCATGGAAGTCTTCATGGATGATTTTTCAGTATTTGGAAACTCTTTTGATCGCTGTCTTGCTAACCTTGAGAAAATGCTCAAACGTTGTGAAGAGACCAACTTGGTACTAAACTGGGAAAAGTGCCACTTTATGGTAAAAGAAGGGATTGTGCTAGGGCACAAAATTTCAGGAAGTGGAATTGAAGTAGACCGGGCAAAAATTGAAGCTATATCCAAACTTCCCTATCCAACAACTGTCAAGGCAATCCGTAGCTTTTTGGGTCATGCTGGCTTCTATAGGAGATTCATTAAAGATTTCTCAAAGGTAGCTAAACCAATGACCCAGTTGCTCATGAAGGATGCCCCGTTCGACTTCTCTCAAGAGTGCAAGGATGCATTCGATCGATTGAAGCAGGAACTTACCCAAGCTCCAATTATGGCCACCCCTAACTGGGAGTTACCCTTTGAAATCATGTGCGATGCTAGCGATTATGCTGTTGGAGCAGTATTAGGCCAAAGGCTTAACAAACACTTTCGGCCAATATACTACGCTAGCAAAACCATGAATCCTGCTCAAGAAAACTACACTACCACTGAAAAGGAATTACTGGCCGTGGTATTTGCTTTTGATAAGTTTCGCCAATATCTTGTCCTTTCCAAAACAGTTGTTTTTACGGACCATTCAGCTATTCGATATCTTTTTAATAAACTGGACGCTAAACCACGGTTACTTCGTTGGATCTTACTATTGCAAGAGTTCGATGTTGAGATTCGTGATAAGAAAGGAGCAGAGAATCTTGCAGCTGATCATCTCTCTCGTCTCGAAAACCCCAGCCTCGCTGAATCTGACAAGAGTGAGATTCGGGAGTCATTTCCTGAAGAGCAGCTCATGTCAATAAATGATTCTGAACCATGGTATGCGGATTATGCTAACTACCTGGCAAGTCGAGTCATTCCTGAGCATATGAGGAGGCATGAAAAAAAGTGGTTCTTCAATCAATTAAGGTATTACTTTTGGGATGAACCTTTCTTATTCCGAAGATGTCCGGACCAGGTAATCAGGCGTTGTGTTTCGGAAAAGGAGGCTGTCAGAATTATGAAAGAGTGTCATGCAGGTCCATCTGGAGGACATCACGGAATGAACACTACTGCACGAAAGATCTTCGACGCGGGATTCTATTGGCCTACAATATTTCGTGATGTGAAGGGAATGATACAAACTTGTGACGCATGTCAAAGAGCTGGGAATATCTCTAGGAAGGATGAAGCCCCACAGAATTATATAAAAGTTTGTGAGGTTTTCGATGTTTGGGGAATTGATTTCATGGGACCCTTCCCATCTTCAGGAGGGAATGAATACATCCTAGTGGCCATTGATTATGTTTTGAAATGGGTGGAAGCACAAGCCCTTAGGACTAACGACGCTAGGGTAGTCATTCATTTCTTAAAAAAATTGTTCGCTAGGTTCGGAATTCCGAAGGCTCTTATTAGTGACAGGGGAACCCATTTTTTCAATTCGCAAATGGAGAAAGTTATGAAAAGATATGGAGTCTCTCACCGATTCTCCACGGCTTACCATCCTCAAACCAACGGTCAAGTCAAAAACACTAATAGGGCCATAAAGAGAATATTAGAGAAAACGGTCAATCAAAACCGAAAAGATTGGTCTTTTAAGCTCGATGAAGCTTTGTGGGCATTTCGAACCGCTTATAAGACACCAATCGGGACAACCCCGTTCCGTATGGTATATGGCAAGGCATGCCACCTTCCAGTAGAACTGGAACACAAGGCGTATTGGGCACTTAAGGCTTGTAATTTGGATTATACGGTTGCGGGAACAAATAGATTCTTACAGCTCCAAGAGCTCGATGAATTGAGATTAGAGGCTTATGAATCTTCCATTACATACAAAGAAAGGGCAAAAAGATGGCATGACCAACGGATTAAGAGACCCAAGGAGTTTTCGGAAGGAGACAAGGTATTATTATATAATTCTCGCTTAAGGCTATTTCCGGGAAAACTTAAATCTAGATGGTATGGACCTTTTACCGTAAGGAGCTCCTCTAAAACCGGAGCCGTTGTGTTGATTGACGACGAAGATAGAGAATTCACTGTGAATATACAACGAGTCAAGCATTATCAAGAGAATGGTAATGAAATGATCAATGAGGAAGACATAACTTTTGATGAAGAAATCACGTAATGTACGTGACTTTGAGTCTAGCTACAAGACTCGTTAATAAAGAAAAGCGCTTCTTGGGAGGCAACCCAAGTTTTATTTGCTTTGTGTGTTTATTTGTTTGTTTGATTTTATTTGTTTCCGTATGTGTGTTTAAGTTTTATTATTATTGATTCATGTTAAAAACTAAATTGTGAAAATGCTTTATTTTGTTTTTAACTTCGTCTTAACTACATATAAAGGTATTTTGCAAAAGTTAAGTGTAAGGGAAATCTAAATCGGTTTATTAGAACACAAATGAACATGAATCGTAATAATATTAAATGAACATACGTATTAGTGTTTGTTTGAGTCAAATGCTTGTATCGAGTCATAATGATGTTTTGCAGGATTTCCAGGAAGTAAGGTATAGGTTTTTCCAAAAATTTTTCGGAAGCGTAACATGAGAATTCTGTCAGATCATTTCTGACGGCGTCAGGATTTACAACCTGACGGCGTCAGGTTTAATTTTCTGAAAATTTTTGAAAGTTTTGTTTTCATAAAAAGTTTTTATTAAATCTATAACTTATAATCTCCAGGAATCTGCAAAATTATCATTCCACGAGCATTATATCCTTATATATAGAGTTTATCCCGCCGATGTTATGCAGGTTTTCGTGTTTGTTTTCTCAGGTTTAACAGGTTATTTTGGACAAGGAGATGTATGTGGAATCAAGCTATTGGTGATGCATTAGTCTTGAAGCTTCTACATTCTCTTGGAAGAAGATTTAACCATGTTACTTCATTATCCACCGAACGAATCAGGGGAGTATTTGATTTCATTCTTTTACTTTATGCTTTTACATCTTGTTATTTGAACATTGGGGACAATGTTCATCTTAAGTGTAAGGGGGGGGGGGGGGTAAAAGTACGATTAGAGAATGCTATTACGCTTGATTTTTGTTTGTTTAATGGTAGATGTGTAATAAAACTGAGAGAAATACCTGTTAGGGCAATTTTAGTGCCAAATTTAAATTTTTTTTACAACATTTAGGAGTGAAACTTTAGTTCTAATAAGCGTCTCATGGATAGGAATTATATGACTAGCACAAAAACCGTACCACTAAAAAAATTTTCCACCCCAAATATGTGAGGTTCGCCCCTAGAATTGGTAGGAAAAGCATTTATGCTATGATGTGTGTGCCGGTAACACTTAGATTCTAGAACTTGCGTTAGGACCATTCCAAGGCCACAAGTGAGACTACATTCGTGTAGTTAGATTTACTACATGATAAGAGGCATTAGGATTAACCCATTGTTTTACACCTGTGTTTTTTGTTATAATTACTTTGGCTACATTGGTCAAGTAATTCTCCCACACCCTTTGCGTTGTACTCATTTTTAGTACACGATACCCCTAGTACACCCCTCAGAGCCTATCTTTTCGTTTTGACCTTTAAGCATTTTACTTAAAGGAAGAATTTGTTTACACCCCACTAAAATGTACACCCAAATCGCCTTAGCCTACCTTGTATGCACTCATTTTTAGTGCATTATTGTGACAACATTTGTTTAAACCCAAGTTAATTATCTAATTGATTACATGGTTGCTAAGTCGAGTCATATCCTTGTACATATTGTTTTGGGACGATTGGGACTCATGGGTAAAGTACTAGTGTAATGGAGTAATGGGGAAGAACATCATTTATTACCCCCATATGTGCTAAATATTTTAAAAGTACTCCAAGTGTTTTGATTATCTTAATTCGAGTCAACGCCCCTATGATGTATTATTTTGGATGGTAGGGCAAGAGTGTATGAAAAAAAAAAAAAAAAAAAAAAAAAAAAAAAAAAAAAAAAAAAAAAAAAAACATACGGACTACCATCCCGTTTCATTTTATGTTTATTTTATGTTTTTGTTATTTTGTTTTTAGCTTAAGATTGAGTCGAGTCTTGGCTTAGCAACATTGTATAGTACATGTAATTAATCAAGATCTTTAACTCGCCACCAGTAAAATATCCCTTATCCAACAAAACCGTGTTTATCATATCCCTACACCTAACGTTATAACCCATTTAAAAGCCCTCTTTGATAGTTTATCTTAGGTGCTTACGCCTAGTGGAGGAGGTTTTTGATCCTTTCCCAAGCCTATGGTAATCTATTTGCTATGACAGGTAGTGAGAGATATTATCCGTTTTCATTTATGAGATTTATTTTGATGACACTTGAGAGATGTGAGTATCTAAACACTACTTGTGAGGTGCTAGTATGTAATCTCCGTGCTTATTATGATTAAAGTGGAACGACTAATTGTTGTAATTACTTTTATATTAGTGTTAAATGACCCCTAACTTGTATTTTGATTAGAATAAAAGCGCATTTGCTTGAGGACAAGCAAATCTCAAGTGTAAGGGTATTTGATGAAGCGAAAAGTGTACCGCTTTTAAGGGGTCATTTAAGCCCTAAATCGTATTTATTTGATCAAATATCGCCATAAATCGTTCCTTTTGTCATTTTAGGTACTTTTGAGGAGAAATCTGGAAAAGGAAGCATTTTGGACGTTTTTGGAGCATAAAAGTGAAGAAAACGACAAAGTCTCAAAATCGGCTGAAAATTACCTTTGACGGCGTCAGGATTATCCCCAGACGGCGTCATGGCTTGGCAAGAAAAAGATGGATGTGAAAATTACTCATGATAAGCCAGAGAATTTTGCATGAAAATCTGACGGCGTCACGCTTTAATGTGATCAAGGTCGTCATGACTTAATTTAAAGAGGGACGGCGTCAAGCCATTATCTGACGGCGTCAAGCCTTGATAAGCCAGAACGGATTTTGGAGGTCTAGAGAGGGACGGCGTCAGGAAGACCATCCGGGAACCCTAAAAGCGGCGAGGTGACGGCGTCAGAATCTACAACGTGACGCCGTCAGACCTTAATCTCTATATATAGTTTTGCAATTTTTTGTCATTAGGGGGGAACTTATTGTGGAACTTTGTGTGTGAAAACCCTAAGACGATTTTAGCAGCTTTTTCAAGGCTTTTTGCCTTGAGATCTTCCATGTTACATTGAAGATAAGTTATCAATTAATCATTCAATATGTCTATGTGTTGTTTGATTCTATCTTGTTCTTGTCTTTTGTTTAACATGCTAGGCTAGGGTTTCTTTGTGTTTGCTTAGATCTAATGAAACCTAGCTATTGATTATTGGTTATTAGTGTGTTATTAGTTGTATTGGATGATTGTTCATCTATGTTAGGCTTAAGAAAACTGGTTAACCTCCTATTCGGTAACTTGCTTGAACGTCTTAAGAAACATGAACCAATGCGTACTAAGGTTTTTATGGTTGTATTTAATGCACAAGCGAATTCTAGTGATCCCATGTTAGGAGCTTCTTAGCCGGCTCGACATAGGAGTGAAGTAGGAGCTTGTAGAGTTGGGGAAGTACGTACGCCACCCCACGATTGGTATTAAGGAATACACCCGTCATCCACGCGATTAATGCACACTAATTAACCGGTAAAAGATAGTTAGGGAGTAAGGAAATCTAAGTAAACACATTTCTCTCCACATAAGTTTCACCACCTTTTCATTTTCAGTTATTTTATTTTATTTGCATTCGTAGTTATTTGGGTTAGTTGACTAGCAACTAATTCCGCCCACTCTTTCAAACCCGAGATTTTACTTGCTTTCATAAAATTATAAAAACATAAAAAAGAATCTTCTCTCACCCTTAGACCTATTAGAGTAGTTTTTCATACCTAACGAACACTATTCCCTGTGGAGAACGATCAATCCCCCGTACTTACCACTACACTATACTACATCGGTCAGGTACACTGCCTGGTGGGGTTGTAAGCCTCTTGAGATCCCTCGAGAGGTAAAACCTGTTGTAAGGTTGCAAAACCACGCATCACTTACGCGTTTGCGTTTTTCAGGCGATCCTTCCGCGGAAGGTCCTATTACTGTTGATCTTGAAGATGAGTCGGGGTCAGGCTTGAACCGCTCCGGTCCTCAGACGGATGAGGGAATTAACAAGAATACAACTTTCATTTCTTCTTCGTCCCACACACCTACTCAAGAGCGGTCTGAGGGGAATTTTGAGACTCCCCATGCGGATGTTAACGAGTCTGAGAATGTGGAGTCCAAAATGCCAAGTCTTGAGGTATCTTATTAGGACAAACCTTCCGGACATGCTGAGGGCGTGATTGCTTCATCCAGTCATGCGATCAATGAGGAAGAGGATGCGAGTGGTTCTGATGAATTTGAGAAGTCTTTATCTGTTGAGACCGCGGATACTTCTTCCACTTATGTCCCCAAATGGTTGTCTACTAATGGCTTCAAGATGGACGATCCCTGGGTCTGCCGCAGTATCGTTGACAATGTTGCAACTCCGGTCTTCGCGTCTGATATGAGGGATATGTCTAATGAGGACCTGATGAATGAGTTCAATAGGCTATCTACCCGCCAGATCTGTGTTAATTCTGAGGTGCGACTGAGGTTGGAAAACACTCTGTACCAAAATGGCAGGTTGAGGAAGCAACTGGAAGGGAAGAAGAAGATGGTTGTTGATTTGAAGGTTAAGTTGTCCGAGCTGGAGGGTGAGAATGCCGGGGTTATGGCTATCCGCGACCAAGTTTCTTCTTTGTAATCGGTTGTGGATGATAAGGATAAGGAGATGGATGAGCTCCGGGCTGAAGTTAAAAGGTTATCTCCAGAAGTTGAAACCTTGATTGGGAAGAATGCGGGGTTAGCTACAGAAGTTATAGAGTTGCGTGGTGAGAAGGAGGTGCTGTCTGAAAAGGTGTCCGGCCTAGAAGTCCTTTGCGACACACTTCAGCAGCAATTTAAGACTGAGACAGAGAAAATTGTTGAGGAGAGTATGAGCGCCGCCCATACCACTTTTGAAAATCATCTTGCGGAGATGGATAAAAGGCTGGTCGCGATCAACGAAGAGTTTGACACAGAGCTCTTTCCCCAGACTTTGAGGGCTGTTGAAGGCCGCCGCTGGGTTATCGGCCACGGATTCAGGTATGTTATTGAAAAATTTAAGGAGTCCGAGGATCTGAAGCTGAGGCTTGGTGGTTGCATTTCCGCGGCCATTAAGGACGGTGTGCGCCAGGGGTTGGAGGCCGGGATTGTGCATGGGTCGCAGGGCATAAAACTTGACCAGATAGAGGCCTATGACCCGGAGGCCAAGCAACGTTATGATGAGTCTGTGGTCAGGTTGTCTCAAGTGCCTTTCCCCTTGTTGGATTCTTTGGAGGAGTGTCGGGATGCCCCACTTGAGTACTTGATGGCGAAATTGGTTTTGGAGGAGCATTGTCATCCCAAGACCGAGGAGCTGACCTTCAAAGCTCCGGTTGCGGAAGAGACTGTTTTACCGGAGTCTGTGCTCCGGTTTGTTACTCGCCGCCCCAGAGCCATTGCAACCTATAAAGAGTTCAAGAACAAAAGGTATGGGGTGGAGTTCGACTATTCTGACAAGGGTCTAGCCTTCCTCCAGCGTTGCTGCGGTATCTGCCGAGCCTGCGACCGCTGTTACTACGGAAGTCTCTCAAACCGGAGCTACTGCAGGAGTTTCTTTGGCTGGAGATGGTGTTACTCATGATGACATGTTTGACTCCTCCATGCTTGACTCCCAGGATCCGGAGAACCCTCAGAATTAGGTGTGTGCGGCTGTTGTTCGGGGGATATTTTGACTATATCTACCCTGCCGCGTCATTGTGAAGCTTGTTACTTAATCCTTGACTTTTTGGGCATGTAATCCGGATGAATGCATCCGCGTATTTTGTAAGCGTTGGGATCATGAATATAACTGAACCAATTTGCATGTGTATTAACACTTGGTTGTTTTGTCGTTATTTGTTTGTTTTTGCCGGGGCTCATAAAGCCGGACTTAGTTTACTATCTCTGTGCATCCGTACTTAAGATTTCCGGGGATAGCGTAGTATGGTCAATGGGTTTGCAATACCACTTATATGCCTTAGATGATTTGAGGTTCAATGTCCTCATGCCGGGCTTGTGAGGCCGCTTACGCATCCAGATTTCGTAGTCCGGGTCGTACATGTATGCAAATGTGAACATAGAAAAAATGACAAGGTAAATTTTTTGGGAAAAGTTGTGGAGTTGATCAGACCCCACATATCATTGATTATAAGAGTAATACATAGTAGATAACTTAGCTTGTAAACATGGGCTCCCACTATTGCATACAAAAGATGGGAGTGCGTACACTTAATTACAAATAGCATTTCTTGAGGTTCCGGATGTTCCAAGTCCGGGGTATATCCCGACCGTCTTGACCTCTGAGCTTATAAGCTCCTTTCCCCAAAGCTTCCACGACTTCATATGGGCCTTCCCATTTGGGGCCTAGCTTGCCGGTGTCCTCCACAAGGCTTGCATTATTGCTGCGGTAGACGAACTCGCCCGGTCTGAAGCTTGTGCCGCGGACTTTGGCGTTGTAATACTTCGCCATTTGAGTTTTGCTTTTGGCTTCTTAGACTACCGCGACCTCTCTTCTTTCTTCAACTAAATCCAAATTTAACTGCAGGTCTTCATCATTTGCTATCGGATCAAACAGGGCGCACCTTAAAGATGGCATTCCTATTTCGACGGGGATGACAACCTCCATCCCATATGTCAGGGAGAACGGGGTATCCCCATTGCTGGACTTGATCATAGTTCTGTGTGCCCATAGCACGTGCGGAACTTCCTCCAGCCAGTCCCGGCTTCCTTGATCGATCCTTGCTTTGATGCCTTCACCCAAGCTTCGATTTGCTCTTTCTACTAGTCCATTTGCCTGAGGGTGCTTGACCGACGCAAATCGTTGTTTGATGTTGAGCTTTTCACACCAATCCTTGAAGGGGTTGTCCCGGAATTGTTTGGCATTGTCCGCGACTATTTCTCCCGGAATCCCGAACCTGCATACAATGTTATCCCAAACAAATTTTTTGACCTGATTGCCGGTGATTGTCGCAAGAGCCTTGGCTTCGATCCATTTTGTAAAGTAATCGATTGCGACTATCAGGTATTTGATCCTTCCTGGTGCTTCTGGGAATGGGCCGCAGATGTCTATTCCCCATTTGTAGAACGGCCAGGGGGAGGTAATGGGAGTTAACTTTTGCTGGGGGTTCCTGGGGACTGGTCGGTGTACCTGGCAGTCCTGACATTTGTTTATGATTTCCCTTGCGTCTCTATGCATTGTGGGCCAGTAGTATCCGGATCTGATTGCCTTGGCCACAATAGACCGCGGTCCTGAGTGCATGCTGCACGAGCCCTCATGGATCTCTCGGATGACGTAGCTTGCCTGCGTCGGACCTACGCATCGCAACCATGGCTCTAGGAAGGACTTGCGGAATAATACCCCATCAATAACAGAGTATTGTCGCGACTTGAGTTTCAATTTTCTGGCCTTTTTTGGATCTGCGGGAAGTACTTCGTCTTTTAGGTAGGCTATGAGGGGGGTCATCCAAGTCTCCTCTTCCTCCTCAACCACAGCCATTACTTCCTTCCCTTCGATTGATGTCACCTTCAGTGTTTCGACAAGAACTTCTTTTGACAAATGAGCAAAACTGGTGGAGGCTATCTTGCTTAGAGCATCTGCTTGTTTGTTCTGGCTGCGTAGCACCTGCCTGATGGAGAATGTGCGGAAACCTTGTATCAAGGCTTTGGCTTTTGCCAAGTACGAAGCCATACTTGCTTCCTTGGCTTCGTAGGCCCCATTGATCTGGTTTGCAACTAGCCGGGAGTCGACATTCGCGGATAGGTGCTTGACTCCCATTTGCTCAGCTATCCTTAAACCTGCTATTAGTGCTTCATACTCCGCTTCATTGTTGGATGCATCAAACTCAAACCTTAGCGCGTAAGTAAATTCCGCACCTTCAGGGTTTGTGAGAATCAGGCCTGCTCCGGATCCTTCTTGGCAGGATGATCCGTCAGTGTACAAACTCGAGGGTTCAACATATGGATATTCTGCCGCGGCATCGGCGGAGGCCGGAGTCTTTTCTTCTGGGATTTCCGCGATGAAGTCAGCTAGCACCTGTCCTCTAATCGAGGTCCGCGGCCTGAAGCTGATATCATGTCCTCTTAGCTCAATAGCCCACTTAGCCAATCTCCCAGTTTTTTCTGTTTTTGCGAGCATTTGCTTGATGGGCTGATCCGTGATGACAATTACTGGATGTGCCTGGAAATATCTCTTCAATCTCCTGACCGCGTGGATCAGTGCCAGGACCAACTTTTCCATTGGGGCGTAATTTACTTCCGGAGGTTGTAAAGTGCGGCTAATGAAGTAGATGGGTTGCTGGATTGGACCCCTCTCCACCAGCAAGACTGCACTGATGGCTTCCTGTGCCGCGGATAGGTACATTAGCAGTTCCTCCCGTGGTCGCGGAGCCGTCAGGGTGGGAAGGTTGGCTATGTGGTTTTTCATTTCCTTGAACGCTTGCTCTGCCTCTGGTGTCCAATGAAAGTCACTTTTCTTGATGCATTTCTTTAATGTTTTGAAGAACGGCAAGGATTTTTTCTGCGGATTTTGATAGGAACCGGTTGAGACTTGCTAACTTCCCATTTAGGCTCTGCACTTCCTTAAGTGTGCGGGGGGAAGGTAATTGAGCAACCGCAGCAGATTGATCCGGGCACGCCCCAATTCCATTTTTGTTGATCAGGTGGCCCAAGAACATTCCTTCCTCTGCCCCAAAGGTGCACTTTTTCGGGTTTAGCTTCATGTTAATTTTCCTCAACGTTCTGAAGGTTTCTTCTACGTCTCTTAACATCTCCGTCTCCGAATAGCTTTTAATGACCAAGTCGTCCACATACACTTCTAGATTCCTCCCAATCTGTTTTTTGAAAGCCTTATCCACCAGTCGTTGATAGGTGGCTCCGGCATTCTTCAATCCGAAAGGCATCTTTTTATAACAAAATATTCCTTGGTTCGTGTGGAAGGCGGTCTTTTCTTCGTCTTCCGCGGCCATTTGTATTTGGTGATACCCTTTGTATGCATCCAAGAAGCATTTGAAGGTGTAGCCGCAGAGAGATTCAACTTTGTAGTCAATCTCCGGTAGAGGGTAGCAGTCGTTTGGGCACGCCTTGTTCAAGTCTTTGAAGTCGACACACATTCGCTAAGTTCTGTCGCTTTTCTAGACCAAGACCGGATTTGATACCCAGTCGTGATAATGGACCTCTCGCATTATGTCCGCCTCTACCAACTTTGCCACGTCTTCGTTGATGGCCTTGTTTCTTTCAGGAGCTTGCCCGCGCTTCTTTTGCCTTACTGGCGCGTACCCTTCCCGGATATTAAGCCTATGTTCTGCTGTGTTCCGCGGCACGCCCGTCATATCCGACGGTTGCCAAGCGAAAATGTCCAAGTTATTCTGCAACAGATCGCATAGGTCTTTCTTTCCTTGGTTCGTCAGGCTTCCCCCTAGGGTGACTGTTTGGTCCGCGAACTTAGGATGTATCGCGACCTTCACGCCTTCTTTGGCCGGTACTTCTTCGAAACTTTGCTGTGATGAGGATTCCGCTACCATCTGGCATTCCCTGGGCGTGATTTTGTCACTATGTATTGTGACTACCCCTCCTTGGGTGGGGAATTTAACCATGCCGTGGGCCGTGGAGGGAATGAGTTTAAGCTGTCTTATCCCCGGTCGGCCTATTATGCCATTGTATTGGGAGGGCGATCTGACAATCATGAAATTCATCCACGCACTTGAGGAGTTTTTTTCATCTCCTAAGGTTACCTCCAATAGAATCTGTCCCAAAGGCCACGACAACTCTCCACTGAATCCAAGCAGGGGGGTCGCAGTAGGGATCATTCTTTTCTTAATTTCCGGACTCAAGTGATTGAAGCAGTGTTCGTACAAAACCTCCGAGGCGCTTCCATTGTCCACATACATCCGGTGCACATGGTGTCCGCCTACTTCTGCCTTTATCACCAGCGGATGATCGTCCTAGTCATCCTCCCTTATAGGAGGGAAGGATATCTCCATGTTGGGGTAGGCGCTAGAGGTTGTTTTTTGCTTCACATTCCGCGGCAAGGCCTGTATCATGAATATGGCCGGGGCTTTGTCTTTAGCCGCTGTATCTTTCTTGCCGCTCTTGGGGGTCCCGCCTTTTTGGCTCCCATTCTTAATCTCTTTCACTAGATGTGCCAACTGCCCTGTTCTGACCGCTTCTTCGATTTGTTTTCTCAATTGGAAACATTCGTCCGTGTGGTGACCTCTTTCTCTGTGAAAGTCACAGTATTTGTCCTTGTTTCTGGATTCGGCCGGACTTGACATTGGCGGTGGGGCCGTGAACTTGACTGAATCCATTGCAAGAATCTCTTTGGGTGTTTTTGTGAGGGGTGTAAATCTGTCGCTACGCTTCCGGTCAGCCCTGGAGCGTTGTTTGAATTCCGTCTTTCTGTCAAAAGGCTGGCTATTGGTTGCCCGGGATCCTCCCTTGCCGGACTTCCACGAAGGACGGTCCTGTTTTTTCCTAGACAGATTTGCCGCGGCAGTTTCCCCTCGGACAAAAGCAGTGGTGATTTTCCACATCTCGTCCATGGTCTTTTGGATCTTATCATTAAGTCTCCTGATTAACTCTGGGTTGTTAATTCCTTGCATGAACCCTGAGACTCTCATGCATTCCGGGGCACCCTTTACTTGCATGCTTTCTGACTTGAAACGGTCAACAAATGTCGTTTTTGTTTCCCCTTCTCTTTGTTTGATGTGATGGAGCTCCACCAGATCTTTAGTATACTTCTTTTGTTGGAGGAAGTAGGATAGGAAGTATTTCTTGAGATCCTCAAAGTTGTCAATACTTTCCGCCGGCAAGTCATCAAACCACATTCGGGCATGCCCCGTGAGGGTGGAGTTGAACATATGACACCATGTGGGCATAGGCCACCGCTCCACTTTGGCTGCGGTGCAGAAGCTTTTCATGTGGTCCTCCGGATCCCCAGTCCCGTCGTAAGTCTTGACATTGTTAGGCATTCTGGTTCTTTTTGGGAATTTGAAACCCCTAATCCTCAATGTGAAGGGATTAGTGTCTTCAACGTCGTAGGGATGATAAAGATCATCTTTTTGCCCCTTGCTTTTTTCAGACCTTGCCTCCCAGTATTCCCCCGCACTGTCCTCACTTTCTACGGGTGTCTTCTTCCGTGGTCGCTCAGGGCCGGAGTACGTGGACCTACTCCCGGTTCCATGTTCCCTGAAGCGAGGGACACGGCTGAGGGTTGGGCTGGGTGATCTTTTCCTGCTGCTTTCTGATCCTCTTTCCTCGTGGGGACGCCTACCTTGTCTGTAACGCTGCGCTTCATTTCTGCGCTCTCTTCTAGCACTGCTTTTTGTTCTGAGCCTAGAGAATACGTCCGCCTTCTTTTCTCCTAGGCGCGACTTAACATCCCCCTTCCTTTCTCCCAAACGGGTAAAAATGGTAGACCGGGGGTATTCCGTCTCTTTGTCGCCGCCCCTGGGCTCTTTGCCAAGTCTGGAGAAAATGCTTCGGGAGTGGGAGCTTTCAGAGGGTCCCGATCTGTAGCTAGGGCTGTTTTTTCGCCTCTTTTCACTCTTTCTTTCCCATAGGGATCTTGACTGAGAATTTTTGGATGGTTCTTGCGGGGAAGGGTTTTCCCGCGACTCATCCTCAAAATCAAGGCGAGTTCTTACTTGATTCAGCTTTTCTGCACGGACCTTCTCGGACATTAGTGGCAGCAATCGGTCGTAGTGCTGATTGCAAAACTCCCTGATTGCTTCATCCGGAAGGGATTCCGCACGGTGTTCCCGCTCCTTCTCTTTTTCCATGTTGCGAGTGTTACGCACGGTGGAAGGTTCCAAGGAAGGAGAAGGATTGTTTTCTTGGTTGCTCATGGTAGATTTTTCTTCCTTTTGAAACGCAGTTTGTGTAACTTGTCCCACGGATGGCGCCAACTTGTTAGTACAAATCTTTGGCACGCTCCCAGACCTAGGTTAGACTAGCCCTTGGAGAGTAGATCTTGCACCGAGTACCTTGAGTAAACTGCTAAGAGAGAAATAGCACCGTTAGTCTTACCGCGGAAGGGGGGTTCCGCGGTTAACCTCGGGGGTAAGAGTAAGTATCTTGAGAGATAATTTAAGTGCGGACTGTGTGTGTAGTAAATGCAGTTAGGTGAGCAGTAATAAATGAGTTGAGGTATTTATACTACCCGTATTTATTGTAGCTGAGTTGACCTGTGCCTTATCGGTTAGTGTCAGGGTCAACTTGCGCCGTCTCTGCGGACATGTGTCATAGCAGAGTCCACTTGTGCTGTCAGAGCAGAGTTCACTTATGCCTTATCTGTCAGATCAAGTGGGGGAGTCCACTTGCGTATTTGCCGCGGCAGAGTATGAGCTCTGCCCCGGTCTGGGGAGTCCGAGGCATGTGCTTGTCTTGGTTTGGCAAGACTCCGTTCTAGTGTGAACTGACTCTGCCGCGGATAACATTTATGGTGATGTCCGGACCAGCCTGCTGGGTCCGGAGGTACTATACCCGATCAATGAACATCAAGGAAATAGGGATTGGTCCAGTCAGATTATAGTTAACTCGATTAAGGACTTATCAATCGGTTTTATTTTTCGGACTTCATCCTCAGGTCAAAAGGGTCGAGCAAAACTCAAACTACACTTTTTTTTTTTTTTTTTTTTTTTTTTTTTGTATAGTTTGTAATAAACAATAAAACATATGGCAAGTATATGTAAAGTTGTTGATTTCAAAATATTTGTCAAAGGTAAAATCATAATTATGCTTTTATATTTACTATTTAGCTTAGATGTCTGATGAATGGTTTTGATTAAGATGTTTAAAAAATTATTAATTTCTGGATATTGCTACATAATTGTGCTTACTTAGCGGGCCATCGCTTATTTTTTTATGTTTATCTTTTTATTTTCAGGGCATATAAGGGGATTGGGAGTGGTAGGCGGTTTGGCCAAAAGGCTCTTCAACCCGCCGGTATGAACACTCCTTTGCCCATCGGGTAGGTTGAATGGGTTGGCTACCGGGTTTTTAACCCGTTGTTGAAGCCGTTGGAAGGGGAAAAATTGCAAAATAAAATTGACCGTTGCATGTTGAATTTGTACATTTATTAGAGCGTTGGGCATTGAATGCAGTAAAAAAAAATTATATACATTTTGTTTACAGCTTCATTTCGAAGCTTAAAAAAATAAAAAATAAAAATTACTCTCTTCTTCATCTTCAACAATTCATCACCATGGATTCAAGAAAAGGAAAAGGGGTTGCTAAACCCGGACGTGGAAAGGGCTCTCGACAACAAATGTTTCGGCCCCAAACTCAAACACAGCGACCGGTTGTCGATAGAAGAGGAGGCTTTGGCCAAATCGTGGGTTCATATCTCGACATGTAAGGTTGTCGGGAACGAACAGGGTCGAGATAAGTTTTGGGAACGAGTTTTAAGTCATTTTTCGTCTTTAATAAAAAACACTACTAGAACCCATCATAGTTTGAACACGAAGTGGACAACAATGAACCATGCCATGAATACGTTTAACGGCCTATACATCCAGTCGGTAATACTTCTTATTTAACACTTTATACGCGTATTATTTTTTATTAGTTGTATTATAATTGATTAATACGTTTTATTAAAATATACTTGTAGCGTCGTCTTTGGGAAAGCGGTTGTAACGATATTGATGTGATGAACAATGCCTTGGTCGATTATAGCACCAAGAACAAAGGGAAGTCTTTCACTCATCTAGCGGCTTGGGAGGTTGTGAGGAACGAAGCCAAATGGTTGGCACAAAAAACTGTTGATCAAACATCTTCGTCTCATACTGAAAAGCGAAGAAAGTCATCGGAGGGGGGAAACTATGAGTCGGCTAGCAAAGACGCCGATA
The DNA here is from genome assembly GCA_021014915.2 of Artemisia tridentata subsp. tridentata. NCBI lineage: Eukaryota > Viridiplantae > Streptophyta > Magnoliopsida > Asterales > Asteraceae > Artemisia > Artemisia tridentata. Next base: position 381,329,059 of record CP139505.1, read on the forward strand.
CTATATTGCCGGATCTGAATGAGAACACAACTCCAAGTCGGGCAAGAAAAGGGAAAAGGAGTGTTGGTGGTGAAGCTTCGTCAAAGATTAGTATTGCCGAGACCGTCGACGCATACGCGGCAAGGAAAACTGATGCGTGGTTTTGCGACCTTACAACAGGTTTTACCTCTCGAGGGATCTCAAGAGGCTTACAACCCCACCAGGCAGTGTACCTGACCGATGTAGTATAGTGTAGTGATAAGTACGGGGGATTGATCGTTCTCCACAGGGAATAGTGTCATTAGGATTGAAAAACTACTTTAATAGGTCTAAGGGTGAGGGAAGATTCTTTTTGTATTTTTATATTTTTTATAAAAGCAAGAAAAATCTCGGTTTTGAAGGAGTGGGCGGAATTAGTTGCTAGTCAACTAACCCAAATAACTACGAATGCAAAATAAAATAAATAACTGAAAATGAAAAGGTTGTGAAACTTATGTGGAGAGAAATGTGTTTACTTAGATTTCCTTACTCCCTAACTATCTTTTACCGGTTGATTAGTGTGTATTAATTGCGTGGATGACGGGTGTATTCCTTAATACCAATCGTGGGGTGGCGTACGTACTTCCCCAACTCTACAAGCTCCTACTTCACTCCTATGTCGAGCCGGCTAAGAAGCTCCTAACATGGGATCACTAGAATTCGCTCATGCATTAAATACAGCCATAAAAACCTAGTACGCATTGGTTCATGTTTCTTAAGACGTTCAAGCAAGTTACCGTATAGGAAGTTAGCCAGTTTTCTTAAGCCTAACATCGATGAACAATCATCCAATACAATTAATAACACACTAATAACCAATAATCAATAGTTAGGTTTCATTAGATCTAAGCAAACACAAGATAAATCTAGCCTAGCATGTTAATCAAAAGACAAGAACAAGATATAATCAAACAACACATAGACATATTGATTGATTAAATGAATACTTATCTTCAATTAAACATGGGAGATCAAAGGGTATGAAAACCCTTAAAAATGGCAGAAATTCGTCTTAGGGTTTCTCCTCACAAAGTTGCACTCTAATGACTAAAAATTGCAAAACTATATATAGAGTTTAATGGCTGACGGCGTCACGTTGTAGATCTTGACGCCGTCACCTCGCCGTGTCTAGGGTTCCCGGATGGCCTTCTTGACGCCGTCCCTCTTTAGTGCTCCAAAATCCGCTCTGGCTTATCAAGGCTTGACGCCGTCAGAAATGGGCTTGACGCCGTCTCGCTTTAACTTAAACCGTGATGGCCTTGATCACATCAAAGGGTGACGCCGTCAGATTTTCCATAGTAAAATTCTCTGGCTTATCATGTGTATTTTTCATATCCACCTCTTTTGCCAAGCCATGACGCCGTCAGGAGCAATCCTTGACGCCGTCAAAGGTACTTTTCCAGCCGATTTTGAGACTTTGTCGTTTTCTTCACTTTTATGCTCCAAAAACGTCCAAAATGCTTCCTTTTCCAGATTTCTTCTCCAAAGTACCTAAAATGACAAAAGGAACGATTTAGGGCAATATTTGATCAAATAAATACGATTTAGGGCTTAAATGACCCCCTAAAAGCGGTACACTTTTCGCTTCATCAAATACCCTTACACTTTAAAAGTAATTACAACAAATAGTCGTTCCACTTTAATCATAATAAGCACGGAGATTACAAACTAGCACCTCACAAGTAGTGTTTAGATACTCACATCTCTCAGGTGTCATCAAAATAAATCTCATAAATGAAAACGGATAATATCTCTCACTACCTGTCATAGCAAATAGATTACCATAGGCTTGGGAAAGGATCGAAAACCTCCTCCACTAGGCGTAAGCACCTAAGATAAACTATCAAAGAGGGCTTTTAAATGGGTTATAACGTTAGGTGTAGGGATATGATAAACACGGTTTTGTTGGATAAGGGATATTTTACTGGTGGCGAGTTAAAGATCTTGATTAATTACATGCACAATATGGCGTTGCTAAGCCAAGATTAGACTCGACTTAAGCTAAAAACAAAATAACAAAAACATAAAATACACATAAAATGAAACGGGATGGTAGTCCGTATGTTTTTTTTTCTATTTTTCTTTTTCTCATTTTTTTTGTTTTTTTTTTTTTTTTTTTTTTTTTTTTTTTTTTTTTTTTTTTTGTATTTTTTTTTTTTTTTTTTTTTTTTGCATACACTTTTGCCCTACCATCCAAAATAATACATCATAGGGGCGTTGCATTCCCCTTACACTTGAACTTTTACATAACTTTACAAATAACTATTCTAATGACTCGAATTAAGATAATCGAAACACTTGGAGTACTTTTAAAATATTTAGCACATATGGGGGTAATAATGTTCTTCTTCCCCATTACTCCATTACACTAGTACTTTACCCATGAGTCCTAATCGTCCCAAAACAATATGTACAAGGATATGACTCGACTTAGCAACCATGTAATCAATTAGATAATTAACTTAGGGTTTAAACAAATGTTGTCACAATAATGCACTAAAGATGAGTGCATACAAGGTAGGCTAAGGCGATTTGGGTGTACATTTAAGTGGGTTGTAACAAATTCTTCCTTTAAGTAAAATGCTTAAAGGTCGAAACGAAAAGATAGGCTCTGAGGGGTGTACTAGGGGTATCGTGTACTAAAAATGAGTACAACGCAAAGGGTGTGGGAGAATTACTTGACCAATGTAGCCCATGTAATTATAACAAAAACACAGGTGTAAAACAATGGGTTAATCCTAATGCCTCTTATCATGTAGTAAATCTAACTACACGAATGTAGTCTCACTTGTGGCCTCGAATGGTCCTAACGCAAGTTCTAGAATCTAAGTGCTACCGGTACACACATCATAGCATAAATGCTTTTCCTACCAATTCTAGGGGCGAACCTCACATATTTGGGGGTGAAAAATTTTTTAGTGGTACGGTTTTTGTGCTAGTCATATAACTCCTATCCATGAGACGCTCATTAAGATCAAAGTTTCACTCCTAAATGTTGTAAAAAATTTTAAATTTGGCACTAAAATTGCCCTAACAGGTATTTCTCTCAGTTTTATTACACATCTACCATTAAACAAACAAAAATCAAGCGTAATAGCATTCTCTAAAGTATCGTACTTTACCTCCCCTTACACTTAAGATGAACATTGTCCCCAATGTTCAAATAACAAGATGTAAAAGTAAATAAGGTAAAAGAATGAAATCAAATACTCCCCTGATTTGTTCGGTGGATAAAAAGGTAACATGGTTAGATCTTCTTCCAAGAGAATGTAGAAGCTCCAAGACTAAAGCATCGCTAAAAGCTTGATTCTACATAGATTTTCTTGTCCAAAATAACCTGTTAAACCTGAGAAAACAAACACGAAAACCTGCATAACATCGGCGGGATAAATCTATATATAAGGATATAATGCTTGTGGAATGATAATTTTGCAGATTCCTGGAGATTATAAGTTAGAGATTTAATAAAAACTTTTTATAAAAACAAAACTTTCAAAAATTTCAGAAAATTAAAACCTGACGCCGTCAGAAATGATCTGACAGAATTTTCATGTTAAGTTTCCGGAAAATTTCTGGAAAAACCTATACCTTACTTCCTGGAAATCCTGCAAAACATCATCATGACTCGATACAAGCATTTGACTCAAAAAAATACTAATATGTATGTTAATTTAATATTATTACGATTCATGTTCATTTGTTCTAATAAACCGATTTGGATTTACCTTACACTTATCTTTTGCAAAATACCTTTATATGTAGTTAAGACGAAGTTAAAAACAAGATAAAGCATTTTCACAATTTAGTTTTCGAACATGAATCAATAATAATAAAAATTAAACACACATACGGAAGCAAATAAAATCAAACAAACAAATAAATAAACACACAAAGCAAATAAAGCTTGTGTTGCCTCCCAAGAAGCGCTTTTCTTTCTTAACGAGTCTTGTAGCTAGACTCAAAGTCACCGTACATTACGTGACTTCTTCATCAAAAGTTATGTCTTCCTCATTGATCATTTCATTACCATTCTCTTGATAATGCTTGACTCGTTGTATATTCACAGTGAATTCTCTATCTTCGTCGTCAATCAACACAACGGCTCCGGTTTTAGAGGAGCTCCTTACGGTAAAAGGTCCATACCATCTAGATTTAAGTTTCCCAGGAAATAGTCTTAAGCGAGAATTATATAATAAGACCTTGTCTCCTTCCGAAAACTCCTTGGGTCTCTTAATCCGTTGGTCATGCCATCTTTTTGCCCTTTCTTTGTATGTAATGGAAGATTCATAAGCCTCTAATCTCAATTCATCGAGCTCTTGGAGCTGTAAGAATCTATTTGTTCCCAAAACCGTATAATCCAAATTACAAGCCTTAAGTGGCCAATATGTAACACCCCAACCCGACAAGGGCAAAGGTGTCTCAAATACGGATTCTTATCAGAACAAACACAAGCATATGACATAAATAATACAATAGGATTCCAAGGGTTACAAACCAAAATCTGAATTTACAAGGTTACAAGTGAGATATACAAAAATCACTAAGTCTGAATATAACTTTTCAAATCATCTCAAATCCAATTTAGCTAGCAAGGTCTTCTAAGTCAAAGGCTCTCTCTAATAACAACCCAGCTTCCAACTAAAAACCTGCCGCACACGAAAAGAAACGTGCGGCTGAGCTTACAAAGCCCAGTGAACAGATATATAATAAACGGAAACGAAAGCAAAAGAAATGAAAGTAAAAGGAAAAGAGCAGATATAGTATAACGAAGTAGATAAGTAAAGGTACAGAGAGAGAGTAAAGGTTTAGGACAGTAATCCACCACGAGCCCAGAAACATATCATATCAAATCACATACCAGGGTGTATGGAGGGGTGACCTCAGCATACCAAGACAGGGTTGAGGGGATACCTCCAGGGTTGGAGTTGCAAGCTCCCAGGGTTGTGAAAGGCATGTATTGCACACAGTACCAGTCACCAGACATACCAGATATATCAGAAATAGAACAAGTCTAGGATGCATCCATTCGCCCCCCAGAACATATCATATTGGCCATATCAGAATCATATAAGCGCGCATAACAGAATCAGAATGGGGACGGTGTAACCAAATCACTAGGGCTACACACTAGTCATGCCAGTGGTGCATCACAGACACGGCCATGTTACCTTCATGGCTAGGGTCACAAATTTGGCTCGGGTATCAAACTGGGAGTCAAAGGTCAAAGGTTCATAGGTTCATCTCATAATCAGGGTGTCATATCAGAAAGGTCAATATCAGAAGGCCAACATCAACAGGTCAATATCAGAAGGTCAATAGTCCAAGTTCCATAGTAACAGTTCAATCAAAAAGGTTTCAAATTAAGAGTCCATTTAAAGAATCTTTTAATAACGGTCTTCATAAAAATGATCTTTCAAAAAGGGTTTTCATAAAGATAATCTTTTAAAATGGTTTCCATAAAAGTTAGTAAAAATCCCAATTAAAAGAGTATTGTATCACATTTATAATCATCATTTTAAAATAGCTTTTTCTCAAATCATTTCAAGGTCAGAATTAAAAGGTCTCACAGTTTAGGTTCATATAATAGGTCAAGGTTCAAGGCAAAGGAATCATAGTAAGGTATCAAATGTCAGGTATCATATTAGGGTTCATATCAGGGTTCATATCAGGGTTCATATCAGGATTCAAGACAGGAGATAAATGCAGGGGTTCATTATCAGGAGGTCAAGTCTCAGGTATCAAATCAGAGGCTAAACAGATCAGAACATGAAAGAGGTCATAGGAAACCTTACAGAGAAGGTCAGAATATCTGTACCTTATTCCAAAAGCAAATACAACTCAGAAATGAATAAGATGAAACAGGATCAGGTCCTCTCCTTCTTCACACCTAGAGGGGTAGAAACGAATCACAACCCTTTCCAGTTTAAGTAACTTTCCAATTTTAGCAAATTTCCATATTCTCAATTAGGTTAAGTCATTATCAGAACATATTATGGCTTTAGGGTGTATTTTAACAAGTCACAAAAGTTTAGGGTTAATTATGGCAACTCTACATAAATTAGGGTTTTAAGTGTAATTATATCAAAGTTAAAGTTCAAATATGAAAATATCCCAAGTAATCTGTTTTGAATCCATATTTATCAAGTTAACAATTCAGCCCCTCAAATTTCTCAATTTTACACTTTACACCCTTAAGTTATATAATTTACATTTTAAACCTTATAATATCCATAATTACACATTAAACCCTTAGTTTATCAAAATTACACAATGATCACTTATTTTATCATATTATACGAATCTACCCTTAAGTATTCATAATTTACACATCAAGTCCCTCAAGTTATCAAAGTTTCATATTTAGTCCCTTAATTACAATTTCAACTTTTTAATTACATATTAAACCATTAAATTACCAAAATTACACATAACCCCCTGAATATATTTTATTACTCCATTCGACCCCAACTTTCCAGAATTTACATGTTTAGTCCCTCTATTTAATTATTTTCAAAAATCGATTTACCTTTTATCTAATGAACATTTTAACCCTTTTAAATGTAAAAATTACACATGGGGCCCTCAACTTATATTTTATTCGAAATGTTCACAGCCCAAAATAAGTTCTAAAAATAACCCTTAAGTTTCAAAAGTTACAAAACACCCCCTAACATTTTAAATCAAATCGTATAACACTTTATATAATCAAACCCTAACCCTAAAAATACAAATAATTACCCAATCATTATTTCATCATTACAACATCATTTATTAACCAAGAACAAACCCTAAAATCCAAACCCTAACCGAATTACATGTTATTTCTTTTTCTTCTTAATTTCCTTTAAATCGGTAAACTAAATAAATCCAAAAATAATTCGATTAGGCCCCAATAATTCGAAGTAGCATTTTTATCAGATTATTATGATCATGTGGAGTCCAAATAAAATAAATAAGAAGCCCCAAAATACGGATTCAATTATTTTGGATTTAAACACGTTTTTCATATTTAATTCACAAATAATTCATAAGGTGTGCATGGATCGAATTGAGCATTTTATCTGAGTTATATGAGACCAAAGGATCATAGGAAAAATACCAAATCAAGGATTTAACGTGTGGATGAGCAGAGAGAAATTTACACCTTGGCGAGTGGGTTTTTGGACCAAAAATTCCTAGCGATCGATCCACAGCCTCCACGACCTTAGGGACATTTTTCACAGAGTATATATGACGTGAGGAACATGAGAAAAATGATTAAAGGATTTTAGAAAGGTCGCATGAATTGATTTGAAATATTACCTATCGAATGCAAAATAATTGCTAGCGATCGAACTATGGAGAACCACGACCAAAACCAATTTTCCTACACTTCCTTGGACCACGACTAACACCAGAAAAATGTGCTTGCACCTCCAGAAATTCAGATGAAGGATGGGAGAATTATTTTGTGTTTTTGTTCTAGGCGGCAATTAGGGTTTTTTTAAGAAAGAAAAAGAGTTGATTGATTTAAAAGGGATTAGGCCAAGCAATAGGGGAGGGTTACAGCCCAAAATTTCGGAAATATAGTTAGGATAATTTATTTGATTGATTTGATTTCAAAATTTCCATATTTAACATATTTTAAACCATTTTAAATAACATAATATTTACTTATAATTCCATTCGGCCACATAGGGGTATTTTGGTAATTTTTTTAGCTTGTATAAATGTTAAATGAAGTTGTTAAAATTATTTGGGATCATAACTTATGCATTGCCAGAAGTTTGGGATTGTTTTGATACTTTATAAGCCTTTAAATAAATTTTCAAACTTGTAGGGGCAATTTGGTCATTTTACATGCTTTTCAGATTTTAGGGTTTTACAACTCTTCCCCTCTAAAAGAAAATTTTCGTCCTCAAAATTTGCAAAGAAGCAGAAAACACAGCGGATAGTGGAAGCAGGTTACACGCAGAACAAGACCTAAAAGATTGAGAACCATGACTTAACACGTACCACATATAAAACCTCAACCATATCTCAAGCCTTATTGTCAAAATACTTAAGAAAATCCGAAATCCAAACAAGGTACTAAAGTCAAAGGAATCCAAACATGGTCTTAAACACTAATAACATAAATGGCTTGAGCTCTAATCCTAACCCTAGATCGAGTTGCTTGCAGTGGACTCCAAATCTTCATCATCTTCGCTGAGCCATCCGTTATGGTTCCCCTCAGGCTGTGGCAGGGGTCGCCTGGCAAAGCCATCTTCAGAGTCTCTCCTTCCATTTGCTTCTCCGTCCACAAGGCCATCCAAATTGCGAGGCTCAACTCGCACAATTCCATTTTCTTCAACAAACCTGGGACACTCTCCCGGGTATCTGGTTACGACTCCGTCTTTGTCGGTTATCTTTGTACTGTACACCTGCACCTCCATTCCGTCTCGATTCTCCATGGTCATCTTCTCTTCAATACGGCACGGCCACATACTCGCAGGAATTGAGATCCTCCTTGCAGTCCGCCTCAGTTTCCCAATCCATCTACGGCCAGTAGGAAAAGCGGTTGTCCAACGGCGCTTGTTGAGTGCGGGGGGTGCCATTCTGAAAATGACATACGCGATGCTAAGCACTAGAATCCGACAGATGTCTAAACTACTCATGAACTCAAGAAACTAAACATATAAGAGAGCAGGGGAAACATAAGCACAACAGGAACATCAACAGATTCCTAATGTCAACCTAGATCCTTACTAGTCATAACTTATGTTCCTACAGGGAAAATTCCGGGAGCAATTCTTACAGGTTATCTTATGAGCGCCTACAGTGGAAACCTAGTGGTCCAAACTTCACAGGTCAAGGGTAAATGTATTACAAGTCGCAACCTGGCTCTGATACCATAATTGTAACACCCCAACCCGACAAGGGCAAAGGTGTCTCAAATACGGATTCTTATCAGAACAAACACAAGCATATGACATAAATAATACAATAGGATTCCAAGGGTTACAAACCAAAATATGAATTTACAAGGTTACAAGTGAGATATACAAAAATCACTAAGTCTGAATATAACTTTTCAAATCATCTCAAATCCAATTTAGCTAGCAAGGTCTTCTAAGTCAAAGGCTCTCTCTAATAACAACCCAGCTTCCAACTAAAAACCTGCCGCACACGAAAAGAAACGTGCGGCTGAGCTTACAAAGCCCAGTGAACAGATATATAATAAACGAAAACGAAAGCAAAAGAAATGAAAGTAAAAGGAAAAGAGCAGATATAGTATAACGAAGTAGATAAGTAAAGGTACATAGAGAGAGTAAAGGTTTAGGACAGTAATCCACCACGAGCCCAGAAACATATCATATCAAATCACATACCAGGGTGTATGGAGGGGTGACCTCAGCATACCAAGACAGGGTTGAGGGGATACCTCCAGGGTTGGAGTTGCAAGCTCCCAGGGTTGTGAAAGGCATGTATTGCACACAGTACCAGTCACCAGACATACCAGATATATCAGAAACAGAACAAGTCTAGGATGCATCCATTCGCCCCCCCAGAACATATCATATTGGCCATATCAGAATCATATAAGCGCGCATAACAGAATCAGAATGGGGACGGTGTAACCAAATCACTAGGGCTACACACTAGTCATGCCAGTGGTGCATCACAGACACGGCCATGTTACCTTCATGGCTAGGGTCACAAATTTGGCTCGGGTATCAAACTGGGAGTCAAAGGTCAAAGGTTCATAGGTTCATCTCATAATCAGGGTGTCATATCAGAAAGGTCAATATCAGAAGGCCAACATCAACAGGTCAATATCAGAAGGTCAATAGTCCAAGTTCCATAGTAACAGTTCAATCAAAAAGGTTTCAAATTAAGAGTCCATTTAAAGAATCTTTTAATAACGGTCTTCATAAAAATGATCTTTCAAAAAGGGTTTTCATAAAGATAATCTTTTAAAATGGTTTTCATAAAAGTTAGTAAAAATCCCAATTAAAAGAGTATTGTATCACATTTGTAATCATCATTTTAAAATAACTTTTTCTCAAATCATTTCACGGTCAGAATTAAAAGGTCTCACAGTCTAGGTTCATATAATAGGTCAAGGTTCAAGGCCAAGGAATCATAGTAAGGTATCAAATGTCAGGTATCATATTAAGGTTCATATCAGGGTTCATATCAGGATTCAAGACAGGAGATAAATGCAGGGGTTCATTATCAGGAGGTCAAGTCTCAGGTATCAAATCAGAGGCTAAACAGATCAGAACATGAAAGAGGTCATAGGAAACCTTACAGAGAAGGTCAGAATATCTGTACCTTATTCCAAAAGCAAATACAACTCAGAAATGAATAAGATGAAACAGGATCAGGTCCTCTCCTTCTTCACACCTAGAGGGGTAGAAACGAATCACAACCCTTTCCAGTTTAAGTAACTTTCCAATTTTAGCAAATTTCCATATTCTCAATTAGGTTAAGTCATTATCAGAACATATTATGGCTTTAGGGTGTATTTTAACAAGTCACAAAAGTTTAGGGTTAATTATGGCAACTCTACATAAATTAGGGTTTTAAGTGTAATTATATCAAAGTTAAAGTTCAAATATGAAAATATCCCAAGTAATCTGTTTTGAATCCATATTTATCAAGTTAACAATTCAGCCCCTCAAATTTCTCAATTTTACACTTTACACCCTTAAGTTATATAATTTACATTTTAAACCTTATAATATCCATAATTACACATTAAACCCTTAGTTTATCAAAATTACACAATGATCACTTATTTTATCATATTATACGAATCTACCCTTAAGTATTCATAATTTACACATCAAGTCCCTCAAGTTATCAAAGTTTCATATTTAGTCCCTTAATTACAATTTCAACTTTTTAATTATAAATAATTACATATTAAACCATTAAATTACCAAAATTACACATAACCCCCTGAATATATTTTATTACTCCATTCGACCCCAACTTTCCAGAATTTACATGTTTAGTCCCTCTATTTAATTATTTTCAAAAATCGATTTACCTTTTATCTAATAAACATTTTAACCCTTTTAAATGTAAAAATTACACATGGGGCCCTCAACTTATATTTTATTCGAAATGTTCACAGCCCAAAATAAGTTCTAAAAATAACCCTTAAGTTTCAAAAGTTACAAAACACCCCCTAACATTTTAAATCAAATCGTATAACACTTTATATAATCAAACCCTAACCCTAAAAATACAAATAATTACCCAATCATTATTTCATCATTACAACATCATTTATTAACCAAGAACAAACCCTAAAATCCAAACCCTAACCGAATTACATGTTATTTCTTTTTCTTCTTAATTTCCTTTAAATCGGTAAACTAAATAAATCCAAAAATAATTCGATTAGGCCCCAATAATTCGAAGTAGCATTTTTATCAGATTATTATGATCATGTGGAGTCCAAATAAAATAAATAAGAAGCCCCAAAATACGGATTCAATTATTTTGGATTTAAACACGTTTTTCATATTTAATTCACAAATAATTCATAAGGTGTGCATGGATCGAATTGAGCATTTTATCTGAGTTATATGAGACCAAAGGATCATAGGAAAAATACCAAATCAAGGATTTAACGTGTGGATGAGCAGAGAGAAATTTACACCTTGGCGAGTGGGTTTTTGGACCAAAAATTCCTAGCGATCGATCCACAGCCTCCACGACCTTAGGGACATTTTTCACAGAGTATATATGACGTGAGGAACATGAGAAAAATGATTAAAGGATTTTAGAAAGGTCGCATGAGTTGATTTGAAATATTACCTATCGAATGCAAAATAATTGCTAGCGATCGAACTATGGAGAACCACGACCAAAACCAATTTTCCTACACTTCCTTGGACCACGACTAACACCAGAAAAATGTGCTTGCACCTCCAGAAATTCGGATGAAGGATGGGAGAATTATTTTGTGTTTTTGTTCTAGGCGGCAATTAGGGTTTTTTTTTAAGAAAGAAAAAGAGTTGATTGATTTAAAAGGGATTAGGCCGAGCAATAGGGGAGGGTTACAGCCCAAAATTTCGGAAATATAGTTAGGATAATTTATTTGATTGATTTGATTTCAAAATTTCCATATTTAACATATTTTAAACCATTTTAAATAACATAATATTTACTTATAATTCCATTCAGCCACATAGGGGTATTTTGGTAATTTTTTAGCTTGTATAAATGTTAAATGAAGTTGTTAAAATTATTTGGGATCATAACTTATGCATTGCCAGAAGTTTGGGATTGTTTTGATACTTTATAAGCCTTTAAATAAATTTTCAAACTTGTAGGGGCAATTTGGTCATTTTACATGCTTTTCAGATTTTAGGGTTTTACACAATATGCCTTGTGTTCCAGTTCTACTGGGAGGTGGCATGCCTTGCCATATACCATACGGAACGGGGTTGTCCCGATTGGTGTCTTATAAGCGGTTCGAAACGCCCACAAAGCTTCATCGAGCTTAAAAGACCAATCTTTTCTGTTTTGAATGACCGTTTTCTCTAATATTCTCTTTATGGCTCTATTAGTGTTTTCGACTTGACCGTTGGTTTGAGGATGGTAAGCGGTGGAGAATCGGTGAGAGACTCCATATCTTTTCATAACTTTCTCCATTTGCGAATTGCAAAAATGGGTTCCCCTGTCACTAATAAGAGCCTTCGGAATTTCGAACCTAGCGAACAATTTTTTTAAGAAATGAACGACTACCCTAGCGTCGTTAGTCCTAAGGGCTTGTGATTCCACCCATTTCGAAACATAATCAATGGCCACTAAGATGTATTCATTCCCTCCTGAAGATGGGAAGGGTCCCATGAAATCAATTCCCCAAATATCGAAAACCTCGCAAACTTGTATATAATTTTGTGGGGCTTCATCCCTCCTAGAGATATTCCCAGCTCTTTGACACGCGTCACAAGTCTGTATCATTCCCTTCACATCACGGAATATTGTAGGCCAATAGAATCCCGCGTCGAAGACCTTTCGTGCAGTAGTGTTCATTCCGTGATGTCCTCCAGATGGACCTGCATGACACTCTTTCATAATTCTGACAGCCTCCTTTTCCGAAACACAACGCCTGATTACCTGATCCGGACATCTTCGGAATAAGAAAGGTTCATCCCAAAAGTAATACTTTAATTGATTGAAGAACCTCCTTTTTTCATGCCTGCTCATATGCTTAGGAATGACTCTACTTGCCAGGTAGTTAGCATAATCCGCATACCATGGTTCAGAATCATTTATTGACATGAGCTGCTCTTCAGGAAATGACTCCCGAATCTCACTCTTGTCAGATTCAGCGAGGCTGGGGTTTTCGAGACGAGAGAGATGATCAGCCGCAAGATTCTCTGCTCCTTTCTTATCACGAATCTCCATATCGAACTCTTGCAATAGTAAGATCCAACGAATTAACCGCGGTTTAGCATCCTGTTTAGTGAAAAGATATCGAAGAGCTGAATGGTCCGTAAAAACAACCGTTTTAGAAAGTACAAGATACTGGTGAAACTTATCAAAAGCAAATACCACGGCTAGCAATTCCTTTTCAGTGGTAGTGTAGTTTTCCTGGGCAGGATTCATGGTTTTGCTAGCGTAGTATATTGGCTGAAAGTGTTTGTTAAGCCTTTGGCCTAATACTGCCCCAACAGCATAATCGCTAGCATCGCACATGATTTCAAAGGGTAACTCCCAGTTAGGGGTGACCATAATTGGAGCTTGGGTGAGTTCCTGCTTCAATCGATCGAATGCATCCTTGCACTCTTGAGAGAAGTCGAACGGGGCATCCTTCACGAGCAACTGAGTCATTGGTCTAGCTATCTTTGAGAAATCTTTAATGAATCTCCTATAGAAACCAGCATGGCCCAAGAAGCTACGGATTGCCTTGACCGTTGTTGGATAGGGAAGTTTGGATATAGCCTCAATTTTTGCCCGGTCCACTTCAATTCCATTTCCTGAAATTTTGTGCCCTAGCACAATCCCTTCTTTTACCATAAAGTGGCACTTTTCCCAGTTTAGTACCAAGTTAGTCTCCTCACAACGTTTGAGCATTTTCTCAAGGTTAGCAAGACAGCGATCAAAAGAGTTTCCAAAGACCGAAAAATCATCCATGAAGACCTCCATGCTATCTTCCATTAACTCATGGAAGATTGCTGTCATGCAGCGCTGGAAAGTGGCGGGGGCGTTACATAGTCCAAAGGGCATTCGCTTGTAGGCGAAGGTGCCATAAGGGCATGTAAACGTAGTCTTTTCTTGGTCCTCAGGAGCGATAGGGATTTGGAAATACCCTGAGAACCCATCTAGGAAGCAGTAGTACTCATGCCCTGCTAACCTTTCCAACATTTGGTCGATAAATGGGAGAGGGAAATGATCCTTTCGGGTTGCATCATTCAACTTCCTATAATCGATGCACACACGCCATCCAGTTACTGTTCGTTGAGGCACTAACTCATCCTTATCGTTCTTCACCACCGTCATTCCTCCCTTTTTTGGTACAACCTGTACAGGACTTACCCATGGACTGTCCGAAATTGGGTAAATTAGTCCTGCATCTAGGAGCTTAATGACTTCCTTTTTTACGACTTCCTTTATGTTGGGGTTTACTCGCCTTTGAGGTTGCACGGTGGGTTTATAATCCTCCTCCATGAGGATTTTATGCGTGCAAAAGGTAGAGTCAATCCCCTTGATGTCGGCTACACTCCATGCTATAACTCCTTTATATTTTTTTAAAACTCATAAGAGTTTATCCTTTTGTTCACTTTTCAAAGAAGAGCTTATGATTACCGGAAGTTGATCTTCTCCTTGGAGGAAGGCATATTCAAGGTTGTTTGGGAGTTCTTTAAGTTCTAACGTGGGTGGCTCGATGATGGAAGGTTTAAGCTTGTTCTCGGGTTTACGAAGCTCAAGCTGTTCGATTTCTTGTCTGGGATAGAAGGAGACTGCATTCACATCCATAGTCTTCTCCTCCTCTAAGATGGGTAATAAAGCTTCATCTCGCAACCAACCAGCTTCCACCTGTTCATCTATACAATTGTCTATCTTGTCGGATAGTTCATTGATTTCTCCGATGAAATACAGCTGATTATCTGCTTCGAGAGAGAGATTCATTGTGTCCTTGATGTCGAAGGTTAAGCTATCGGCCCCCACTCGTAAGGTTAGTTTGCCGTCATGAACATCAATAACAGCACGAGCAGTTGCAAGGATTGGCCTCCCCAGAATGATGGGCACTAGGTCATCTTCTTCCATCTCTAAGATGACGAAGTCAACTGGAAATTTGAACTTCCCTACCTTAACCAGCACATTCTCACATATTCCTAAGGGGTATTTGACCGATCTATCGACTAGTTGGATGTTCATACGGGTTGGTTTCAACCCAGAATACCCTAATTTGAGGAACATGGAATGCGGCATAAGATTGATACTTGCTCCTAAGTCGGCTAAAGCATTCTTGACTGAAAGAGATCCTATTGAGCAGGGCAAGGTGAAACTACCTGGATCGTCCACCTTCTTTGGCAGCCCTCGTTGAGTCACCACAGAACATTCCTCTCCTAAGGTTATAAGACCCTCGAGCCCTTTTCTGTTGGTTAGCAGCTTCTTGAAGTATGCACTATATTTGGGCATATGGTAACATGCATCGAGAAGGGGTATGGTGACGACCGAATCCTTCAAATATGACAAGAATCTTTTATTATCATTTTCGACCTTTTGATTCTTGAGGCGGGACGGGTATGGGACTTTAATGGGCTGCTTGGTTGGAGTAGGTGGAGAGGGAGTTACCGGAGGGGTTTGTTCGGGATTTCCATCGTTCACATTATCTTCCTCCTCATGAGGGGTGTTGGGTTCCATGATGTTAGATTGTTGAGCTGGGTAAGGGGGATCCTTAGTAGTTGTCCCAGCACGAGTGGTGATGGCGAGTAAGGGATCTCTTTGATTTGTTTGAGGTTCGCCAAGGCCGTCCAGAGTGGCGTGGAGTTCTGCGAATTTGGCCCTCAGGTCGTTTTGTTGGCTATTGATGAGGTTGTCGAGACCATTTAGTTGCAGATTCTTTTCAAGCGTGAAATGCCCAAGATCATCCTCAAAAGTGCTCCTAACCTTGTAGTCAGGATATTCTCCTCCTCCCTATTCTCTCACAAGATTTCCCCAAGGGGTGAAATCATTGTTTTGGTAGAAAGTTAAGAGCGAAGGATCATCGAAGATGTCGTGGCTTGACAAGCATGCTTGTTCGGTGGTGGTATCATCCCCGCATTCCTCCACTTCATGCGGGCCACCACATTGGTCGCAGATCAAGTATGGGTTTGACAACCGTTTAGTTGGTTGTGACTTGTCTAGATAAGAGACTTGATCATTCATTCTACTCAACCGGCTAGCAAAAGGAGGCTCTTTCATGATCTTGGAAATGCTCATGATCGAATCGGGTTCATCCTAAGTATCGTCTTGATCATTTGCGTATTCCTCAATTCTATTCCATCCTTCGTCAGCGCTTCGGTTGGCTATTTTTCCTTTTACCGAATTATTAATGCCAAATTGGTCGCTTTTAGGGACACTGTCATAAAAGATTTGGACAAGAAGCCAGAGTTCAATGCCATGATGAGGGACTTGTCTAATTAGATCTTTGAATCTGATCCAGGATTCGTGAATGGGTTCAGCTGGTCCAACATGGAAGCGGAAGATTTCGTCTCTTAACGTTGAAGTTCTTCCTATTGGGAAGAATTTCTCATAGAATTTCGAGACAAGCTGTTCCCATGTGAAAATGGATTCGGAGGGAAGTTGGTTATACCAGTCTCCGGCTTTTTCATAAAGGGTGAAGGGAAAGAATCGCAGCCGGGAGGTATCTCTAGTGGCCCCGTCCGTATGGAGGGTATCCACTATTTTCAGGAAGTCCTTAATGTGTTGGATTGGATCTTCAGTTTTCAATCCGTGGAACTTGCATACACTTTGGACAAGCCAAATATCGGTTGCACGCAAGACCCCATTCGTGTGTTCATTTGGAAAAACGATAGCATTGGAAAAACCACGAGGGGTGGGGGAAGAGTAGTCCTTGAGGCATTTAGGGATTGGGTTTTCGGGAACCTCCATATCGTGATTGGGTTGAGGGCTAGGAGGTGTAGAATGATGATTGGATCCTTCCTCGGAGAGGGCATCATCAAAGTCGATGACAATGCCAGATGGTTCGGGTGTTGCAACGAGTCGCCTTAATCTTCGCATTTCCCTATCAGGTTCTGCGTAGGGTGGAATAAGGTCTCTTAGTGAACTACGACTCCTGGTGACTCTAAGATTGGAGAGATCTTCGTTTACCATGATGGCCAAGGAAGATTTGAGCAATGGATAGAGCAGAAAGAGATAGACTAAAGGGAACCTAGAAAAATAAAATAAAAATCTCACTAGAAAGGAATATAGTGAGTAGACCTAATAAAATAAAAATTCAACCTAAACAATAACTATTCCCCGGCAACGGCGCCAAAAACTTGATGCGTGGTTTTGCGACCTTACAACAGGTTTTACCTCTCGAGGGATCTCAAGAGGCTTACAACCCCACCAGGCAGTGTACCTGACCGATGTAGTATAGTGTAGTGGTAAGTACGGGGGATTGATCGTTCTCCACAGGGAATAGTGTCATTAGGATTGAAAAACTACTTTAATAGGTCTAAGGGTGAGGGAAGATTCTTTTTGTATTTTTATATTTTTTATAAAAGCAAGAAAAATTTCGGTTTTGAAGGAGTGGGCGGAATTAGTTGCTAGTCAACTAACCCAAATAACTACGAATGCAAAATAAAATAAATAACTGAAAATGAAAAGGTTGTGAAACTTATGTGGAGAGAAATGTGTTTACTTAGATTTCCTTACTCCCTAACTATCTTTTACCGGTTGATTAGTGTGTATTAATTGCGTGGATGACGGGTGTATTCCTTAATACCAATCGTGGGGTGGCGTACGTACTTCCCCAACTCTACAAGCTCCTACTTCACTCCTATGTCGAGCCGGCTAAGAAGCTCCTAACATGGGATCACTAGAATTCGCTCATGCATTAAATACAACCATAAAAACCTAGTACGCATTGGTTCATGTTTCTTAAGACGTTCAAGCAAGTTACCGTATAGGAAGTTAGCCAGTTTTCTTAAGCCTAACATCGATGAACAATCATCCAATACAATTAATAACACACTAATAACCAATAATCAATAGTTAGGTTTCATTAGATCTAAGCAAACACAAGATAAATCTAGCCTAGCATGTTAATCAAAAGACAAGAACAAGATATAATCAAACAACACATAGACATATTGATTGATTAAATGAATACTTATCTTCAATTAAACATGGGAGATCCAAGGGTATGAAAACCCTTAAAAATGGCAGAAATTCGTCTTAGGGTTTCTCCTCACAAAGTTGCACTCTAATGACTAAAAATTGCAAAACTATATATAGAGTTTAATGGCTGACGGCGTCACGTTGTAGATCTTGACGCCGTCACCTCGCCGTGTCTAGGTTTCCCGGATGGCCTTCTTGACGCCGTCCCTCTTTAGTGCTCCAAAATCCGCTCTGGCTTATCAATGCTTGACGCCGTCAGAAATGGGCTTGACGCCGTCTCGCTTTAACTTAAACCGTGATGGCCTTGATCACATCAAAGGGTGACGCCGTCAGATTTTCCATAGTAAAATTCTCTGGCTTATCATGTGTATTTTTCATAACCACCTCTTTTGCCAAGCCATGACGCCGTCAAGAGCAATACTTGACGCCGTCAAAGGTACTTTTCCAGCCGATTTTGAGACTTTGTCGTTTTCTTCACTTTTATGCTCCAAAAACGTCCAAAATGCTTCCTTTTCCAGATTTCTTCTCCAAAGTACCTAAAATGACAAAAGAAACGATTTAGGGCAATATTTGATCAAATAAATACGATTTAGGGCTTAAATGACCCCCCAAAAGCGGTACACTTTTCGCTTCATCAAAAGCAAAATACATTGAGGATGTTAATGCTAAACAACAAGCACTTTTGGACTTACAACTTGAACAAGCGACTAGAAAGGCTGTGAAGCGTGACTTCAAGTTCTTCAACAAGCCGCACAATCACATAACCGACCCAACAATGTTATCGTGGATGATTGAGAAAAAAAAAACAACTTGCGGCGAAGTACGGATGGCATTGTGATCTTTAGATATCTATTGTCGTAGTTTTATTTTTATTATTATGTTATGGACTTTATCGTACTTTTATTTTAATTGTTATGTAATGAACTTTTATTTTTATTATTATGAAATGTTATGTGTTTTAGTTATAAATTGTGTAGTTTAATAGTTTAGGGGGGGGGGGGG
Organism: Artemisia tridentata subsp. tridentata; assembly: GCA_021014915.2. Lineage (NCBI taxonomy): Eukaryota > Viridiplantae > Streptophyta > Magnoliopsida > Asterales > Asteraceae > Artemisia > Artemisia tridentata. The sequence goes on from CP139505.1 coordinate 381,348,397, forward strand.
GGAAATAAAAAATTTGGGAGGACTGAAAAATTATGGGCGCAAGTGAAATTGTTTGGGAGGGCTGAAGGGTTGAGCTGAGTTGGCATAATCTTATTGGACAATTTTGGGAGGGTTGAAAATATTGTAGTGATCACTCCCTAGCCCCTAAGCAGTTTTAATATTCAAATAGTTTTGCTTATTTATTACAGAGTAGTTTTTAAGCAACTTTTCAGAATTCGTTAAAGAATAATTATTTTACAGTATTTAATTGTTACTAAATGAAATAAGTAGTAGTACTAGTTTCCACTCTCACTTATTATTAGAAAACTTTTGATAAATTAATTTCATTCAAATCAAATGCTATCAATTTATTATATTTTTTTTCAAGTGTTATTGTATATTTAACAAATTAAGCAAATTCAGACACTATTTCAAAACATACTTATCTTTGATTAGCATAAATACTTATTTTCAGGCATGGACATAAGAAAAACGTATAAGCAATCCTAAACACCCTCTTGCAAACGAAAACATTAAAAGCGCTAGGTATAATAACGCCGAACCCGATGTTGGTCCAACGTGGCCTTCGCGTTATAGCCGTTACCACACCGCCCTCATGAAAAGGCGTTGGTTTGAGTGTTAACTCACCAACGTGCGTTGGTTGAGGAAAATATAAACCTTTTTACACACTTATATAAACCTTTTTACACTCATTTTTAACTAAACATTACCACTTTTACACACTTATATAAACCTTTTTACACTCATTTTTTACACACAAACACTTTATTTTAATCCCCACTTTTATATTTTCACACACAAAACTAGCAAAAAATGTCTCAATATCCTAACGATCCGGTTTTCAACAACCTTATAACATGTCGCAACTCAACTCGTCATCTTTGTCAAACCTACGCACCTTCATCCGACAATCAATATCATCACATTCTCATTCTTTTCCAAACCTACAACAATTTTCATCCACACAACAAAAATTTCAACACACAATTGCTAACCATCTATTCCAAAATCTACAACAAAATCCACCACCACAAATTTCCCATTCCAATCATACCCATTCCATCAACTACACTAACGGCATAACCACAAACATCACAAACACAACCACCAATCGAAACCGAAACCTAAATACCAAAAGAAACGGAAAACGGGCCGCAAAACGAGCAAAAGACCCGAAACCTACAACCAAAAACGAAGCCAAAACGAAACCTTAAATTGCTCATTTTGTTGGTTACCGTCAGAGGAAACCTTATTAGCCTTGTGTTACATTGCCGTTTTCGAGGATAATAAAGTCGGATCTGAGCAAAACAACAATTCGTTTTGGTACAAGGTTCTCCACGAGTTCAACAAATATAATTTTCAAAAACGTAACAAGGACAATATGACGAGTAAGTGGCATATGTTGAACCATAATTGCCAAAAGTTCAACGATATCAACAAACGTTTCACATGTTTGGGTGGTCGTAGTGGGGAAAACGAGCTTGATTTTATGAACCGTGTTAGAAACGCATATCGTGAATAGGTAAAAGGAGGAAAACCGTTTTCTCAAGAAGACGCGTGGCAAATCTTGAAAAAACACGCCAAATAGGACACGACCGAGGCTGTTAATCCGGTTGGTCTCGCCGGTCATGACGAGCTATCCGGAGATGATCCGAGACCACACCCCCTCGACAAACTACATGCCTAAAAAAAAAACTAAATCCGACGGTTCGTCGAGCATCATGAAGTAACCCTTTGGAATTTGGGGAAGCTATGCAAAATGAGTTTCGACTCAAACGGGAAGCCGCTCAATCGGCGTACGAGGCGACGAAGCAGAAAGACCGGACAATACAAAAAATGGAAGAACTGAAGTTTCTCACTATTAAAACCGACGGTTTGCCGGAAGACCAAGCCTTCATCATCAACATGCAAAAAGAAGAAATAATGAAAAAATATCGAAAGAAAATTAGTTATTGTATTTTCTTAAAGTTTCATACTTTTTTTTAATTTTTTTTCGTATTTTTTTTTTTTTTTTTTTTTTTTTTTTTTTTTTTTTTTTTTAAGTTTTATATTGTATTTTTATTTGAATAAATGAAATTTAGTTTGTTTGAAAAATGGAAAAGAAAATAAAAATAATTTGTCCCAAAAGGTGATGTTAATGATGTTATGAGTGAAGGGGTATTTTGGTGTGTTTGTGATAAAAGTAAAAATACTAAAGTGACGTTGAAGTGAGAGCACTTTTTGATGTTATGACACCTAGTGCTAAAAAAATGCAATATGTAATTCCAAACACTCGTTTTAGAAAAGTCAACTATTTTGACTAGAAAAATAAAAAATAGAACATGGGGGCCATTATTAGGTGAAGAAACAGTAGAGTCCTAAAGCAAACTTGTAATCGGATAGGAATTTGTTGGACAAGATATGTGAATGGGTATCTTTTTTAAGGAAAATTTTTTTGGATTGAGTTGTTTGAATATAGAAGTTGTTGTGGTGGTAGGTCAGGTTATTTTTTTAAAGCTTGATTTTTGTTTCTTTATCTATGACTCTTTCTAATACAGTAATAAATTGTAAATGATTAGATGAGCATGTTATAGAAAACACATTATTTGTAGTTGAAAACAAACCTTAAAAACCACAAGTTGGATTTATTTTAGTCGACTTCCATTCATGACCCAGTAAATAATTATTTTCTTAAGGACTCTTGTTTAAGTTTGGATGCACATTTTTATTTACTTTTTATCAGGGGCAGATTTATGTTGGGGCCCGGGGGCCCGCTTCCTGATTATTTTTCTTAAAAACTTTTTATATTATAATAAATTTAAAAGTCTAATAAAATTTACCTTTTTAATTTTTATAGCCCACAATACACTTAGCCCACTTAAATTATTTAATCCACTACCTCCTTTTAGATACAAGTGGGAAATATAAAGAAAAGAACTTGGCCCTACCTCCTTATAGAAAGTGGGAAACATAAAGTTCTCATCTCAATTTATTATTACTACTTTACTAAAGAAAGAAAAAAAAAAAGACAGAACAAAAAAGAAGCCTCCTGCTCGCTGCTCCATACCAGTATACCAGTCACCGGATCCAGTCTTCCACACCAGACACCAGTCCACCACGACCAGTCACTGAGTCACCACTCACCAGGTTTGTTTAATTTTGTTTTTGCAATTAATTTTGTTTTTGCCCTAATTTAATTTATTGCTAAGTTAATTGTGTTTTGCCCTAATTTAGATTATTGCTAAGTTAATTATTTTTGCCCTAATTTAGTTTATTGTTAAGTTAATTGTTTTTGCTCTAATTGAGTTTATTCCCTGTTCTTTTTTTTTCTTTTTTTTACAATCTGCAAAATGCCTTTTTTTCTGCCTAAGGAATGAGAAAAATAAATTGGGTATCCTTTTTAGTATGAGTGAACGGAACAAATATAAAAGTACTTAGTAACAGAGTTTAACTGTTAATCTATTATAGTCTGCATAAGGCACTTATGTGTATCTTTTATTACATAATCACTTTCGCTGACTCCAAGTGTTGACCCCAAATTTCAGATCATGGGAAAGCCGAAAACTATTGATTCTTTTTTCAAAAGAAAAGATGATGAACAAGATAGTAAACGTCATAAAGCTTCACCAAGTGAGCCACAACCGGTTACTAATGAAGGGCCACAACCAGTTGCTAATGAAGCGCCACAACCGGTTACTAATGAAGCGCCACAACCAGTTGCTAATGAAGCAGATCTTAATAATCTAAAAAGAGATCCGGCAAAGCGAAAACAAATATGGGAGTATCCGGTTAATTCAAGGGAACTAGTAAGACGAGCTTATCTTTCTTTAGGTCCTTACCAAATACATCTTACGGAGTATGCAAATAAAGGTTCAAATAATCATACTCGTAGGTTCCAGTATGCGTATTTTAGTATGTTCCCAAATTGGTTAGAGTATTCTCCAACTACACATGCTTCTTATTGTTTTATGTGTTATCTATTTAGTGATAAACCAAGTGTGAGTTATGGTTACGATGCATTTACTGTTAAAGGATTTGATAAGTGGAAAAAAGTCAATGGGAAAGATTGTAGATTTTTGCAACACATTCGAACTTCTCAACATAGAAATGCTGTGCAATTTAGTGAAAACTTGTTGAACCAAGAAGCACACGTTGAAAATCTCATATTGAGACAAGATGAAGAGCAAAGAATAAAGAACCGTTTACGGTTGAAAACTATTGTTGATGTAGTTCGTTGGTTGACATTTCAGGCTTGTGCTTTGCGAGGACATGATGAATCTTCTTGTGCTTTGCAACAACAGAGAGAGCTTTTTCAGCCATGAAAATATTCAAAACCCGCCATCGCAATAAGATGTCAGATTCGTATCTCGCGGATAGCTTGGTGATTAACATAGAAAGAGAAATTGCTGAAAAGATTGATTCCATGTCGATAATCGATGCTTTCAAAGATCTTAGAGATCGTAAGGCTGATCTGTAACTCTGCTACCCTGTACACACATTTTCTATCAGTATTTTCATATCTATTTTAGTTTTTGTTTGTTAGAAACTATTTACTTTTTATGTGTAAGAACGATAATTTGAATGATTGAAGAAAACTTAGATTTTTAGTGTTATTTTTGTTTAACCCGATAATTTGAATTAGAAAATCCGAAATATAACGATATATTATTAGCCACTAAATTTTTTTGAAAACCCCCCTTCACAATTTCCTTCAAGATCCGCCACTGCCTTTTATCACAACTACTTGGTTGAAGGAGGCATTTTGTACCTCTTGAATACTCTTACACCAAATATTCGATGAGAGTTAATCGACAGGGTGTATGGCTCCACGCATTCATGGCACTTTTCATCCTATTGTTTCAAGTGACGAGTATATTATTAGCCAATATTTAAAAAAGACGCAACTAAATACGCATGGGAAATTCAAAAGTGGGGACGACGATAACTATCCTTTCAAGAAATTTTAAAGAGCTTTAACCGGTTAGATGCCGCGTAAAGTTAATCTCAAACCACTGATTAATCAACTAAGCAAAAGATCGTAAACTATAGTTATTCGAAAATAAACTTTACGAAATTTCCACATAACACAACTTACAAATCCTAAATTAATATTATTAACTTAAAACATTCACATTAAAAATTTTCATAGCCCACTAGCAAAGGCTTAGGCCTGTAATGCAGCTTGGCCTACTCTTGCTTTTAATTTTGATTTTTAGCCCGACCAAAGCCCGTAACTTAATACTCAAGCCCATTATTTAAACTGCGTGCCATGACTATAGCATTGATCGTTAACATCACAAACTTAGGGCCTGTTTCTTTTTTTTTTTCCTGTTTCAAGAATGTGTCTTATTGTAGAATCTTATCTGTTTCAAGTTAGTCCCATGTGAACAAAAGATGTTTCTTTTTTCTGCTTAATGACCAATATTAATAACACAAATTACTATTTTACCCTTCTTCCTCAATCAATTTTCTTGAACACCCCAACAGTATTAAAAAATACATCAAGATAAATTTGCTATTTTCATTAATTGTGTTTTTGAATATCTTGATGTCTTTTTGAAAACATAATATTAATGAAAAGCCCCAACTGAAAATCAAACACAAAAGTAAATCCACATCAGATCTTAAACACATCAGATCTTAAATGGATAAGAAATAATGACAATCAAACACAAAAGTAAATCCACCAGTTGACAGAGTCTTCTTCATGACAAGGTATTCACCATTAATTTTTGACAAATAAAGGGTTTAATTCCATGTATGAGAAAAGTGGATAACAAGTAGAGGGAGGGACGTCGGAGAGAAATTCGCCAGTTGGAAGAAACGTCGACGGAAGGAGCATCCGCTGGAAGGTCTCCGGTAGGAAGGAAAGTAAGGGGTGAGGGAGTCAAAAAGTTTTATGTGATGAAGAGGATTGGGTGGATGAGTGAAGTAGGAGAGATAAAGGTTAGGGTATATTGGTCTAATAAGTTTCTGTTTGTGAAAGGGGTCGGTTTTATTACTCTTCCACATTCAGGATCCTAGTTTAGAATAAGAAAAAAAGAAACACCACTTGAAGCTGTTTGTATAGTGTTTTGTTAGTAGTCAGGCCATTAAGCAAAAAGTAAACGGGCCATGACTATAAAACTAAGTCTTGAAAAAACTATGTATGAAAAACTGCTATCCACATTTTTCTATAAGTAAATCAAAATTTTTTTCACAACATTTCAAGAGGTGCTTATTACAAGAGTAAGAAAGTTTATCTATATGTATAGTTAAGTTATATAAGAATCTTAATATAACGATAACAAGGTAAACAACTAACTACAACTAAGGATATGTTATATAGATAAATCAAAATTTAGTGCGAGGAACATAGATTGATCAAATCATGCCTGTAAACTGCATTCAGCTTTGATTTTTCAAAATATGTTGTAAGTTTCACAAAAAGTATCCTAAAAATCAACTAGCCAACTAAGTATGTAACGAAATAATGACTGTATCAGTTAAATGAATAAACGGTTACCGAGATACATTAGTTAGGCCACGTACAATACCTCTGAGTCGAACCCTCCCCCTAACCTTCATTTACCCATTTTATTGTGTAATATGGAAAGAAATTGGTCCTCTTTTCTAAAACCATTTATCAAAACATGAAGTCGTCAATGTATTTTTCGTGGAAATCTTGTTAGCACTCCGTTTTTTTGGCTAACACTCCATATATACTGATTAAGTGCTGAAATATCTAGTCATTCGTCGACCTTTCCTTACTGAAATTTTAAGTCAATATCAATAGATCTTGTGAGCCATTTTTTTCTTAAGTGTGAGCAAACCAAAACTGATTTACTGATGGATTTGACTTTTACCGACACTTGTTTTATTCTTAGTCCGTAAAGTCGTCTTTCTTCTTTTTACCCTCTTAACCACCCATCGATACACATGACTCGGAATACTAGAGACCATCATGTAAATATAAGGGTCAATTCCATAGTTACGCAATTTAAACACCATAATGTCATATTTCCATAAAACATGCTTTAGATACATTATACATTATGCATTCAAAATTTGCATTTTAGATATATATGACATTTTGATGCTTATATTGGGTATATATATGGAATTATCCCTAAATACAGTAATGGTTATAGTGACATGTGTGGAAAATAAAATCTTGAAACTTACAAATTTTATAGTATTCAAATAACATAAATCATGCGTTCAAGCAACCACAAATTTTATATTCAAATAACCAAAAATTTTATATAAAAAAAAATCATGTGTTCAAGCAAGAACTTACTTTCATAGGTGACGCATCGGTTTGTTTCACGTTTAATTATATTAAACTACGAAAAAAACTATGAACACGTTAATACAACGTTATACATTGTAAAGAATCACAATAATGCACAATTAATTATAATATATATGAGTAACCTGAGATCGGAAATCTTGAAAATGATCATGCTAGAAAGCGATTGCAATATCATACGGAGTATAAAAAAATGTAACTTAGAAATTAGGCTGCATAATTGTTAATTTTTTTAAAGGACCAAGCTACATGGGCAAAAAAACTACAATTTGGTGCGTATAGGCAAAAAAAGCAGGCAATGAGTCGTTTTTTTATAACTGATCTATTTGAGTACAAACACAATGATCGATTATTTGGTGACTACCAATACCTTGAAAATTAAGAACATCCAACATGGGAGTGTTCATCATATCTAATCACCACCTTAGGTTTTTTTTTGAGTAATCGAAGATTGTTGTTGTGAATGATATAACTTTCTGAAATTTTACTAAATTAAAGCCTTTTCATGCAATGTCATTATAAGTCTCGTCCACGACGAGGTCTCAGTTTGTATAGCATTTCATCTTTTATGAACCTTTAAGTAAGCTCTCTATCAAATATCAAACGATCACAAAAATAAGTTGAAAAACAACAGAAGTGCTATTACATTCGGGTGGTACATCGATATCAAAGGAAAGTGTTTTCAACGAATATGGCACATTTTTTCTTCCTTTTCTTGGCAAAAATCTGGTAGTAGGCAATGATTATATTTTAAAGGGGTAATTCTGATACTGTCCCAGTTGCTCGAAGTGGTGGGCTTTTGAAGACTCACTTTAGTGACTTTATTTAACTAGATCGAGCGACTTGCGACTTTTTAAGTTTTAATATGAAGGTGACATGTGGCACCCCAAAAAGTCGCGCTCAATCATTAAAGTGGTACTTTTGTCATATCCCACTATGTGTACTTTCTAAGCGATTTTTATACAGCTACTTTTCATACCTTAAGCGACCTTCTATTTTATCTTTTTTCACCAAAAAAATCAAACTTCAAAAAATATTATTTTATTCTTTTCGCCCATTCCCAATGTTGAGCAACCTAAGCGACTTACGGCTTGGTACTTTGAGCGATTTTTTTTTTTTTTACTTTTCACATTTTTGTACTTGCGTCAGTAGTTTTGTAAAAAGTATTATTTTTTAAATACTTTTTAAAATACTTTATAAACACTTTTTTATTTTAAATTCTTGAGCGACGTAATAAGAGATTTGGGCGACTATATTTTCTTTAAGCGACTTTTTTTAAAAACACCCCCACATTAACCTGTAACAAACACACGCACGATCAAATTTTCCCAAAACACATATACTAAGTCTCTTTCCTCTTCACTTACCTTTGCACCTACTCTAAATCAAACCCAAAATTAAAATCAAAATCAAAGTTTAAACCCTAACCCTAAATTCTGTATTCCAATTTCAATAAAAGGATCAATCAACTCAAACCCTAGACGCAACCATTATTAATTAGTGAAGACCTACATGGAAAATCTAAGCAGATACTTTGATGCAAAGTTAACTGTTCGTTCCAAGGTACATTATCTAGAAACGATTAAAGGTAAGTTGGGAAAGAATCAACCTCGAATTAGCCTGTTCCGAGAAAGTGTTTTCGGTCCATGGTTAGATATACCCCCTTTGTCAAGCAAATAATAACCATTTGCTAAACTTCGTTTTACAGCACCAGGTATATATTCCAAAATTGCTTGATCATTGCCCCCTAATTCCTACAGAATTGGGGATAATGTTTTGCAATTTGGTCGTGGGGAGTTTCTATTGATTACTGGTTTTGTTTTTGGTCCTTTGCATGACCATGTAGAAGTTGATAATAGCCCGTTTGGTTTGCGACTCTTTCTTGAAAAAAGGTTTCAGAGAGAGGTTACTGTGAAAGGTACTGAGCTTTTAGCTATTTTGGAAAATGATAAACAATTTGATGCATTATCAAATGAGGATGCAGTTAGAGTTTGCCTGTTCATAGTGGCTGAGATCATATTCAATGGTCGTGGACCTTGGTACAATGTTCCTAATCATTTTTTGCAACTGGTTGAGGATTTTTCTGCTTGGAATGCCTATCCATGGGGGGAGTTCTTGTGGAGACGTTTCTACGTCAATTTAGCAAATGTAGTTCCTAGGCATTATGAAGCATACTACAAGAAGAAGCAGGACTTAACCCCAACTAAAACTGCCACATATAATCTATGTGGTTTTATTTGGGCTTTTAAGGTTTGATTTTGGAGAAAAAAATTGTAATTCTTGTCGTGTTTTCGTGTACTAAGAATAACATTAGTTGTATTATTTTCATGTTAGATTTGGATTCTTGAGAGTTATTGATGCAATAACAAAGATCAACGATTGCTACAGGTGAGAATGAAAGAATGAGCAAAAACCAAACAAGAATACTTATACAGAGACAATGTCCTCTGTTCTTCTTTTATTACTTCCAAATAAAACATGTCTTGCCCTCAAAGTAAAAGGCTTCATATATAGCCTTAGAAATATATAAAAATGGAAAATATTCTTAGCCATACAATGACTAAAGATAGTTGGCGAAAATCTTTAGCACTTATTGACAGAATCATGAAAAAAAATAAAACTTTATTCTTCTAATACTCAAATGCACCATACTCCCCAGCTAAAAGAAGATTCATCCTCGAATCTTGCTGAACATTTTCAATCTCTTCCAATTCGCTACTCTCTTCATCCGTAACGTAAGAGGACAAATCTGCTACATTGAAAGTTCCCGAGACATTATACTTACCTGGTAGTTCGATCTTGTAGGCATTGTCATTAATCCTTTTTAATACTCGAAATGGCCCATCTGTGTGTGGTTGTAACTTGCCAAACCTACCCGCTGGGAAACGCTCCTTTCCAAGTCGAATCCACACCATGTCTCCCTCTTTAAATATTACTTGTTTACGACGCTTATCCACCCGCTCCTTATACTTTTTATTTTGCTTCTCAATATGTTCTCGAACTTGTTCATGCACCTGTTGGACATGTTGTGCATACTCTTCACCAGCAGAAATGAATTGTTTATGGATTGTTAACGGTGTGAGGTCGAGAGGGGTGATGGGGTTCGCACCATTCACGACTTCAAATGGTGTTTTTCCTGCGGTGCGACTATGTGATCGATTATTTGGAACTCTGCTTGTGGCAACACTAAGTCCCATTGTTGTGGGTTCTCTCCAACTAAACTTCGCAACAAATTACCCAAACTTCTGTTCACGACTTCAGTTTGTCCATCTGTTTGCGGATGATGTGACGAACTGAATTGAAGTTGTGTTCCATCTTGCGCCATAGAGTGTGCCAAAAATGACTCAGAAACTTTACATCTCGATCTGAAGTGATTGTTTTTGGCACTCCATGCAATCGCACAATTTCCTGCAAAAACAAACGAGCTACTTGTGATGCATCAAATGTCTTGTTACAAGGGATGAAATGCGCCATCTTTGAGAACCGATCCACCACCACCATAATTGAATCCTTATTCTTTTGTGTTCGTGGTAAATCTAGAACAAAATCAAGACTTACATCCACCCACGGGGCTACTGGTGCAGGTAATGGCTAGTACAAACCCGCATTGGTACTTCTGGTTTTTGCCACTCGACACACACGACACCTTTCCACAAACCTTGCAACGTCGCGCTCCATTCGCGGCCAGTAAAAATGCTCGCTCAACCAAGTAACCGTCTTATCTACTCCAAAATGACCCGCTAAACCTCCCAGCATGACCTTCCATTATAATCGACTCCCTTAACGAGCATTTGGGAATACAAAGTCGGTTATCTTTAAAAAGAAATCCATCTTGCAGGGCAAATCGTTGATAAGGCTGATCTTGACATTTCTTCCATATAACCGCAAAGTCATGATCATCACCATAAAGCTCCTTAAATATTTCGAACCCTACAATCTGGACTTGCATTGTTGAAAGTAGTGCTTGCTTTCGACTTAACGCATCAGCAACTTTGTTAAGAGCTCCTGCCTTATGCCTAATAGAGAAACAGTAGGCTTGTAAGAACTCCACCCATTTAGCGTGCCTAGGCTTCAACTTATGTTGCCCGTTAATGTATTTTAGTGCTTCATGATCAGAATATAAGATGAACTCCTTTGAGACAAGGTAATGGCGCCAATATTCTAAGCTACGAACTATTGCATAGAATTCCTTGTCATACGTTGAGTATTTACGCCTGGTATCATTCAACTTTTCGCTAAAAAATGCTATGGGCCGACTTTTTTGACTAAATACTCCACTAATCCCCACCCCTGAGGCATCACAATGAACTTCAAATACTTTATCAAAATCAGGTAGTATTAAGACAGGAGCCTCAGTTACTTTGCTTTTCAAAAAATTGAAGGGTTCTTCAACTTCTGGACACCAACTGAACTTGCCTCCTTTCATACATTCGGTTATTGGTGAAATAATGGTGCTGAAGTTGTGAATAAATCATCGATAAAAAGATGCTAGACCATGAAAACTACGAATTTCATGAATGTTTGTTGGTGTATTCCAATCAATGATAGCACTTACTTTAGCAGGGTCCATTTGAATGCCATCCTTAGAAACTATATATCCCAGAAACAATACCTCATTAGTAAGAAAGTGACATTTCTTTATGTTAGCATATAACTTTTTGTTTCCTTAAGATTTCAAAAACTTGTCGTAAGTGGCTCAGATGGTGCTCTACCGTAGCACTAAATACCAAAATGTCATCAAAGTAAACAACCACAAACTTACCAATAAAAGATCGAAAAACCTGATTCATTAGCCGCATAAAGGTACTTGGTGCATTAGATAACCCGAAAGGCATCACCATCCACTCGTATAGACCATCACGAGTTTTAAACGCCGTCTTCCATTCATCTCCGGGTCGCACTCGAATCTGATGATACCCGCTACGTAGATTGATCTTTGAAAATATAGCTGCTCCATGCAACTGATCAATTAGATCATCAAATCGTGGAATTGGAAAACGGTATTTTATTGTAATTTTATTAACCGCCCGACTATCAATACACATTCGCCATGATCCGTCTTTCTTGGGAATTAATAGTGCTGGTACCGCACATGGGCTCATGCTCTCACGAATGGAACCTTTCTCCAACAAATCTTGCACTTGGTGTTTCAACTCATCATGTTCTCGAGGATTCATTCGGTAAGCAGCTTTGTGGGGTATGGTAGCACCCGACACAAAATCAATGCAATGTTGTATGTCCCTCATGGGAGGTAAACCAGAGGGTAACTCTTGAGGCATCACATCAGCAACTCTTCAAGTATCGATGTCACTTGAGATGGAAGATAAAACTCGTCTTGATTTGACTCCATCATGACTAGAGCAAACACATCGACTAATCTTGGTATCTCAGCCATAAATTCTACACGAGACATGAAATGATTCTTTGTTTCCTTCTGCAAATCAGAAGGACCAAGGATAATGGTAACTCCATCTTTTTGAAAGGTATAGGTATTTTTAAATCCATCATGCTTAGTCTTAAGATCAAACTGCCACGGTCTACCGAGTAAGATATGACACGCGTCCATTGGAACCACGTCACACCAAACCTCGTCGTTATATTTTTTTCCAATAGAGAATTTCACCAGACACCGTTTTTACACTTTCACTTCATTATGGTGCATTGGAGTATTAGAAGAATAAAGTTTTATTTTTTGTTCGTCACTTAGATTTTTGATATCGAATACACGCTCAATAGTATATAACCAATCAATAAACTCATCGGGGTGTGATTTACCTTTAAAGTCTGGGATATCGATTTTCACACCGAGGTTTTGAGAAGAGTTGTAACGGCCCGGCCTGAAACGGCGAACTCTCTCGGGTCGGTTAACCCCCCACGGGTTCTCATCTTCTTCATTGTTGCTCTCGGTTGAGTCGATGTCTGATCCCTCACTTTCCCCGTCATCGCGATCATCGCGGAAATTTTCCAATCTGGCTTGCGCTAGCAGTCGCTCTAACTCTCTGATTCGTCTTCCCTGAGCTGCGATCTCGAGATCCCGTTGGTCCCTACGGTTTGGTCGTGGTTCTTCCTCATTGACATCAACACCATGATGAGGTTGCCTACGCGCATATCCACTTCGACGCCCTCGACGACCACGGGGTTGTTCTTCTGCCATCAATACGATTCAAAGCAACCAAAAGCTCCGATACCAATATGATGCAATAACAAAGATCAACGATTGCTACAGGTGAGAATGAAAGAATGAGCAAAAACCAAACAAGAATACTTATACAGAGACAATGTCCTCTGTTCTTCTTTTATTACTTCCAAATAAAACATGTCTTGCCCTCAAAGTAAAAGGCTTCATATATAGCCTTAGAAACATATAAAAATGGAAAATATTCTTAGCCATACAATGACTAAAGATAGTTGGAAAAAATCTTTAGAACTTATTGACAGAATCATGAAAAAAAATAAAACTTTATTCTTCTAATACTCCAATGCACCAGTTATCCCAACAACAAGTCATGGTGGAACAAAGACCCGAGTAAGATCCCACGTGGTCTTTCATGGTCAAAGGGTAAAACGTTCCGAAAACGTGATTATAATCTACTGTTTGGTCCGATAAGCATTTCCATTATTTTTTGTTATTTGTCAAATAAGTTACGACTTCTCTATATTTGTTTTTGACATTACAATAATTTGTTACCCAGGGTTCGAATCCAGTATTGGAACTTGTTCCAACCAGTGAAGAAAGGTTGCAACCATGGTTTGTACGTAGTAATGATTATTTTATGGAGCTGGATCTTATTCAAAGCCAAGTAGCAGACGTTGCAGATGATGCCATTGAGGTAAATTGTAAATTTTGAAAAAATTTTGTTTGATCCTAAACCCTTTAAACATTGAGACATAAAATATTCTTGTACATTTGCAGAAATCATAATAAATGCAGGTAGAAATATGCCATTTGAAGAAATCTGTACTTGATACCTAAATAGACAACTATACTTAAAAATGGTTAACCTATATAGACAACTATATATGCCATTTGCGTATATGTAATTCAAAACATAAGATTAGGGCCTCAACTATAAACCCTTTTAAGCATTAAAGTCCTAATAAATGCGGGTAGTTGACAAAAGGTTTAACTATATAGTGTATAACTAGAAGGTTTTGTACCACTTGGGGTCTATGACCATACTTCAAATTTATTTTGTCTATTTTATTAACTTTTCTCACAACATTGATAGCAATTTACATTGTTTTGTAGGTACATGCAGGTGCAGAAGATGGAGAGATACATGTAGATGCACAAGAGCGAGAGGTACAATTAGCTGGACTAGAAGAAAACTCCAAACAACCTAACTTAGCTGCTGAGGTTGAGGCCTTGAAGGTAATAGTTTTTTTGATCGATACACCAGGAGCAAATGTGGACGTGCTTACTGATGTTAAAAAAAGACTTACGATTGTTGAGAAAGCTCTGAACATACAACATCAAGGGGTGAGCTGTGTAAATTTATTTTTTAATCAACACAATTACTTTGAGGATATCATTTTTTTGTCACAAAAAAATGAAGAAAAAATATATATTTAATGAAACAGGCTTCAACCTCTATTCATGAAACATCTGAAGTAAGGCCAAATGTTGGTGATCACTTTGTTTCCAAAGTTGCAAATGTAAGATGATATTTTCAATTTGTCACATATATGTATATTTCTTTTTTGATAGTAAATTCATATTATATTTTGAATTTCAAACTTCAAGTCCTATTCATGACAATTCAAAGGTACAATAATTTGTCGATGAAGATTTAATTTCCGAAGATGCCATGGTAATATCCTTTAATATTTTTTAATCCTTTAGGTATCATTATTTTATTATAATTACTTTTTTTTTTTGTATATTTTCAAATTCAGACTTTAAGCCCCATCGAGAATGAAAGCCCTATTCGTAGTCATGTTGACACCGAAGATGGGAAGATGTTTGACAGTAATGATAAAAAGGTAATATTCTCCGTAATTTTAAATTTGTTTATGTTTCGTTTTTAAACCACCTATTCATATGTTATTAATTACAGACCGTAAGCCCAACGGCTAATGTATCATGTGAGACATCAATATCTGCTGCCTCTGATAATGGCAAACATGGGAAGCTTAATTATCTTGACCCTGCCGCGTATCCATCCTCCATGTCACAACTTGAGAATTATTGTCTTTCAATTGGAGATTTCCCGGTAGTTGATCACATGCAAGTTGATAATCCCAGTGATATCCATGTACCTAATTTAAATGACCATTTTTCTCAATCGGCTATTGATGTACGTATACAATTTATAAAAAATCCACACTTTAGAGTTGTTTGCTACATTTATTGTCTTATTATATTTGTGTTTTCATGTAAACTTACAGTCCCATCAGCATGATGATGATTTCAATGATACGATAGAAGCTGCTGATCATTCTCTACCTAGAGTGAAACTGGATTGTCATTCTCCTAATACGATAGAAGCGGCTCCTCAATCAATGGCTTTAGAAGATAAATCAAAAGGTCCAAATGAATTAGGAGAGCCGGTGTCTGCTATTGAAGAGAGCAAGGCTGATGGGCATACTTGTGACAAATATGATAATAAATGTGAGCAAGTGGGAGATGCGGTGTTGGATATTAAAGACAGCATTGCGGATGGGGATGTTACTGATAATCATGAACATGAAGGTGAAAAAGTAAGCGAGACTGTGTTAGAAATGGAGGAGAACATTGAGGATGGGCATGTTACTGATACACAAGATCATGATGGTGAGAAAGTAAGCGAGACTGTGTTAGATATGGTGGAGAACATTGAGGATGGGCATGTTACTGATAGAGAAGCTCATGATGGTGAGAAAGTAAGCGATCATGTGTTGGATAATGAAGAGAACATTGCGGATGGGCATGTTACTGATACATATGGTCACGATGGTGAGAAAGTAAGCAAGCCTGTGTTAGATATGGAAGAGACGAAGGATGATAAATACAAGGATGTTGAAGAGAACAAGGCTAATGGGCATGTTGTTGAGACTGATGATAATGATTCTGAGAACTTATGAGAGGCGTCGTTAGATAATCAAGAGAACATTGTTGCTGGTGAGAAAGTAATGGAGGCTATGTTAGGTATGGAAGAGATGATGGCTGATCAGGACATGGATGTTGAAGAGAACAAGGCTGATGGGCATGTTGTTGAGACCAATGATAATTATTGTGAGAAATTACGAGATGCGCCGTTGGACAAAGAAGAGAACATTGCTGCTGGTGAGAAAGTAATGGAGGCTGTGCTAGATATGGAAGAGACGAGGGCTGATGAGAAAGGTGATTATATTGGTCAAAAGTTAAATGAAACAGTATCTGATAATGCAAATGAAACAGTAAGCAAGGCGGTTTTTGACAAAATCGACCAGGATGCTGAGAAAGCAAGAAACGCCGTTTTTCTTAAATCTGAAAAAAAACACTCGT
Source organism: Artemisia tridentata subsp. tridentata (assembly GCA_021014915.2). Taxonomy (NCBI): domain Eukaryota; kingdom Viridiplantae; phylum Streptophyta; class Magnoliopsida; order Asterales; family Asteraceae; genus Artemisia; species Artemisia tridentata. Next base: position 381,365,133 of record CP139505.1, read on the forward strand.
CAGGAGGTTGTGAAAGAAGGACAAGTCAATAAGCCTTTGACTCAAGTTCCTGAGGTACTTTAATATATGACTACATTATTTTTAATTATAAATATCAAAGGTCAATAACGATGTTAATATCAATGCTGAACTTTGCGTACAGGAAATTTTCACGTGTCTTAAAAGGAAGAGGAACTTGGGTAAGGCTCTCTACAGGCACCCTATGATGGCGAACAAATAAAGAAACGCTGTAAGCCGAATGTCACCAAAAAGAAGACTACTCAGTTGAAACAAGATGTTGAACCAAAGAGGACGAAATAGGTTGGTAAGTCTTTGAAGGACCCCTATGTGAACCTACCAACTACAACTCCACAAGTGCCCAAAAGGTGTTCCAAAAGACTCAATGAAGTAATTACTTTCCCCCTGTCTTCAGAAACGATGGCGTAGAAAGTCAGTTGGGATCTTGGGTAGAGGTATACCACAACTTAACTCAATTGGTCATATAAGATCCTGGTAATTAAAGGTACTAGACGATACATTAATATGTTTTATTAAATTTTTTTCTTCAGAATTTGTCACGTCCGGCTGGTTTCCTTAATAACAAGAAGGTAACTAACAAGGTAATTAAGCCAGAATGTATGGAGATTTATCTGAAAAAAGGTTTAAAGTTAGCGCATACATTTCCTTGGGGTAAATTCGACATTGTTGTTTGTCGCCAAGTTTGGTTAGCATTGGTGGGACAAGGAAGAGGTAACAAAAGAAGATGGCTTGGGAATGAGGTACTAAATTAATCAATTGGTGTATGTGTTTTATTAAATATTTAATTAATTTACATAATACAATGGTTTTATATTTTAATAGTTTAACAGTATGATTTTTATATAAACCTTACAGCATTTGGATCTTTGGGTTGATCTAATGTGGCAATTCAGACCGCCCAATGCTGATTGGGCTATGGCCGGTCCATTTTTCTCGTCTACTTTTCTCCAGGGAATTATGTGTCCCTACTACGCCACCGGAGAACGGTATCCTTTGCCATGGTCTAGTGTTGACAAGGTGGGTATATAAACGCCATTTGTTCTTGTAAATATTTGTCATTTTTTTTGTAATCATAGTATTTTTGTTTTCAAATGTAGGTCTACTTTCCTGTTAACGTTCCATCGGACCACTGGTTTCTCGCACAGTTAGAAATTAGTGCCGAAGTCGTAACTATTTATGATTCACTTGGTACGCCAGACCCAGAGACCAGAAAGGACAATTTAAAGATGAGGGCCACTTTCGAGATAATGCTCTCAAAGTATCTAAAGTCGTGTAAAGTTTTTGAAGCCAAATCCATATCTGCTTCAAATTATAAGATCACTTTTTTTGAGTGGCTGATAATGTCTCTAGACAAGCTAATCAAAATATGGTGACTGTGGAGTTTTGGCATGCATTTTTTTGCACGGGTTGGGTAACAACTTGAGTATGAGGGTTGATGATCCTCTTCAGGTAGTGTTAGCGTATCGAGAGCACATGGTCAGATAATTTTGGAAGTATAAGGTGTTTGTTAATACAAAGGGTGAATAGATTATGATTTCTATGTTGGTTGTAATTTTTTGGTTGTCTGAACTAATGTAACTACAACATGTAACTTGGTCTGAGATGGTTGAGTCATGTTAGGATGTATGTTTAACTATTGTAGGTTTCTGTATATTGATTGTACGTTTCTGTAAGCACTACTTTAACTATTGTAGGTTTTTGTATATTGATTGTAGGTTTCTGTATATTGATTGACTGCTTAACAATGTAGTGCACCCCAACTGTGAATGCATGTGATGTGCACTAAAAACAAGACATTAACTTGTAAACAACCATTACCAGTTTACTACAACCCTATACATAACACTTAGTACATAACACTTGTTGCTAAAACAAAAGCAATGAAGAGAACAACCAAAGAGAAAACAAATACAACTTTGTCATGAACTTTCACTTTTGACTTGATAAAAGTCAACTCCTCAGACATTTTCATCATCAGTTCATTTTGTGAAACTACAACAGCTTCATTGGGAACTGTACTCTTTCCCATCTTCTTGTATATCTTCTTTTCCTCATGTTCTTTGTAAAACAAATCTTTGTAGTATTCACTTGGTAGCTCCAGGTCTATGAACCCATAAAATTTACATTTCTTGTCCTTGTCCTAAACAAATTATGTTTTAGATTTACATATTCAACATAACAATTTAAACAAGTATAATAAAATTTTGGGATAATAATCTTACATAAATGGGACAAGCCTTGAATCTTCTACCAGGATTTGTCGGGGTCCAAGCAGTTTGTACTATGACTGGTAATGGTTTTTGACATACGCAATGTGTAGCATTGATGTAGTATTCCATGGTCTTTTGATTTGATTTGGAAGTGGAAGAAGAGGAAGCCATTCTTTGAGTGATTTGCCCAATTTTTTGACAAGCATATATAGATAGTAAATGAGAGGGAAAAGAAAGTTTGGAGGGAAATATAGAGTGCAAATGAGAGGGAAATGAAAGTTTGGAGGGAAATTTTTAAGCGACTTCTCAATTGAGCGACTAGATCGTACAATTTTAAGTGATTGGTACTTGGGTTTCTGCACAATCCCACAACACAAATCAGGTAAAATTGGTGATATTTTCATAGGCCAAATAAAATGAATTCAACTAATTCCTCAAAATTCAAAGTTTTACTGTAATTTCAAAAATCAATTCGTGGAGTTTTACTTCCAGTAGACGTTAATTACCTCAACTTGGTAAAGTATGTCAAGAAAAAATATGAGATTACAGATAAGAGCGTCAGTTTACACTACATATCCGGATCCAATAATATAGATGTATGTGACGATGATGACGTTGCCATCTTTGTTACTGAAATATGTTGTAAGCATACCATGGTTTAGAAACTATACATCAAACTTATTGAGCAAACTTTGGAGGTAAAACCATCTTCTTCTTCTAAGCCTCTTGATATCGATCTTAATGTTTCTTTGTTCCGTGAAGAATGTGATTATCAAACACCGACAGTTGAAAATCATAATAATGAGCGTGCAGGCGAACACATGAATAACGATGTTCAGCCTCGTTTGCAGAAATGCACATTTGAAAATATGCCTATCCCACCCAATGCACCTGATCCTATAATTAAAATGATTAATACCCTTAAACATGCTGTGATATCTAAAGTAAACCATGGTGGTTGGTTTGATGATGAGGAAGCATGCATTTATTCAATAGGAATAAAAGCTTTAACTGAACGTTTTGAGTATAAAGTAATTAAGTCTAATAAGACTAGGTTCAGTGTAAATTGTGTGGAAAAAGGTTGCAACTAGAACATTCACACACGAAAAAGTATTATAACATGTAGATTCTATGTGCCAAGCATTAACGACGTGCATACATGTTCCCGAACTAGAATTAATCCTAATCATCGAAACGCTACCCAAAAATTGTTGGGTCGCTGATGAACTCAAATAAGTACATTTTATTATCATCATTTATCCTATTTATTTGACTTGTTTTATTATATTATCTATGAGAATCGATACATTAATGTTTACTTTAGTAATTCTCAGGTAAAAACAAGCATTATGTGAAACTTGGCGATTTTGGACTAATTATGGAGCAAAACAAGCAAGATGTTAAAAGCCTACTGAAATCCAGAAGATCAAGCTCGTTCTACTCCAGATACGCCGCATTATACTTCTAACATACGGCGTATCACTATCAAGATTTCACAAGTTACAATCCAAGTACATGCGCCGCATGCAAAGACCAAGATACGCCGCATCTGATGACGGTGTACAAATATTCCAGAATATATTAATCTTGGACCCCACGCGAAGTTAAGTCAATGCGCCGCATCTATTCACTCTATGCGCCGCATCGATCCCTCAGACAGAAACTATAAATACCCCAAGGCCAGACGAATTTCAAAGACATATAGACATATAGAATATAGAGCTAGTCTTGGACCGAAGACCACATAACCCTAGAGCCAAATTCAGACGACCAAGCAGCACAAGACACACCTAAACGAAGATACAAGAGCTGTAAGAAGGTCCTGCATGTATTCAATTCATTAAGTAGTTTTGTTTTATTGTATTAGTACACTTTAATTCATCAGGATTGATGGGCTTGTGTCATGTGACTACGGAAAATCATGCACTCCCCTTAATATTGCTTTCCCATTAATTAAAGTTTATATGTTGATGTCTTTGGTGACTTTTATTAGTGCATTGATAACCTCTGTGTCTAGCTGAGCATTGCTTGGGTCGCCATGCCCCTTCCTCGCCTATTTATTAGAGACGCTTAAATAAAGAGGATAGACATAAGCAATCATTAAGGGTTTACTCACCGATAAGATTAGAGCCAACGAGAAAGGTTTAATTATATACACTTCATATAAAACTAGCAATAAAACGAGTGACAAGCTACTTAATTATCAGGACAGGCCTTCTTATTGTCTCAAGTATCTATCTGTGTACGTGTGTGCTAATCGCTGATTCGTGCTCATTAGTTTAGTTTACTATTTAATCATAACCAAACCGTGCCAGTCTCTCAGGCTGAACCTCCTTGCGTTAGATTAGGTTGTATAGCTAACTTAGGATATTAAAATACTGATTAGAATAACTAGATAATACGTTCCACTCTTAGTGATCGACACTCTACTTACCATTATATTCATACAGACCGGGTACACTGCTCGTTAAATGTGTGTGTTATTGATAAGTCGGCTAAATATAAATTTAAAACTTGAGTAGGCATTAATACTGCTAAACCGCAACGACACATCACGCGCATCAAGTTTTTGGCGCCGCTGCCGGGGAGTGAATTGTTATTATCTGTTAATTTGATTAGTATTTTAATTAGTTTTTTTTTAAGATTCTAACCACTAACCCTGTTATATATTAGATAAATTGCATTCATTGTATAGTTTGCATATTTACTGTTTTTGTGTGTTTTTGTTTCCGTAATTTTTGTTTCTTTTTGTTTGTTTTTATTTTTGTTTTTCTTTTTTTTTTTCTATTTTTCTGCATTCTGCTATCGTTGTATTGTGCTGATACAAACTATACGGCGCATCTGTTTTCACAGATACGGCGTATTGCGTTTAATTTTTATAAAATACAACACGTTTAATAATTCGAGTACGACGCATCTTTCCCCAAGATACGGCGTATTCTGTTTTTAATAAGAAATTTTTCTAAACCCTAACGCCATACGACGCATCTGTTTTCACAGATACGGCGTATTGTCTATTTAAATTAAAAACAGTTTTTCGAATTATTAAACAGAAGCGACGCATCGATCTTTATCGATACGGCGCATCTACTAAATCAAAAATCTTGTATTTTGAAACATAACGAAAATACGGCGCATTAGCTTTTGTTAATACGACGCATTTAATTTTAATAAATATAATCGATTTTTGATAATTTAAACTTGATACGGCGCATTCTTATTCATAAGCGGCGTATCTGTTTTCTGAATAAAAGTCTGATTAAATTTTAACGTAATAAGATACGACGTATCCAACTTTTGGATACGGCACATCGTTTGCAGATATCAACAACTTTTATTTTTCGTATTCCATTTTCGTTGTTAATTTTCTGATATATTAATTTCTTGAACATACCCTACTGATGCTTTTGTGATGATTTCAGGAAGTGCCTGACCAGGAGTTCAACTAAGAACTTGATTAAACCTTTCGAAGATCCTGAACGAGCTTTACATTCGCTTAAAAGGCTTTTCAACACAAAAAGCTTTGAAATCTCAAGTTCGTTCGAGCTTGATTACTTTTCTGAAGAGAAGGAGGAAGAAGAAACAGAAACAATGACGGAAAACACTACTATGGAGGAATACATGAACAAAACCCGTGTTGATTACAGTTCAGGAGTTGCTAGACCAAAGTTTGATGAAAAGTCAAAGTTTGAGTTGAAGGGTCAGTTTCTCAAGGAGCTAAGAGAAAATGCTTTCAGTGGAACAGAACATGAAGATGCTAATGAACATGTTGAAAAAGTCCTCGAGATTGCAGATTTGTTTACTACAGAAGGAGTCTCTGACGATCAACTTATGCTAAGAATCTTTCCAATTTCGCTTAAAGGAGCTGCTAATAAGTGGCTAAGGAATGAACCTGCTAGTTCAATCACAACATGGGAAGATTTGAAGAGCAAATTCCTGAAAAGATATTGTCCACCTGCTAAAACTGCTAAAAAGATGGAGGCTATCAACAGTTTCAAGCAAGAACCTGATGAAACTCTTTATCAAGCTTGGGAACGATTTAAAGACTTATTGATGAAATGCCCTCAACATTATCTAAGTCTAATGCAGGAGATAATATTGTTCTATCAAGGATTGGACGTGCCTACTAGACAAATCCTGGATGCTAAGGGAGCTGTGCCTCAAATGAGTGCAGCCGATGCTAGAAAAGCCATCCAAGAAGCTGCTGATCACTCTCAAAAATGGCACGACGGAACCTCTACTAGATCTAAGAGCAGCACTAATTTTGATGGGTTTGCTGCAATTCAAGCTCAATTGGATAAAATTAGTAGAGAGATGAAGAAGCGTGATGAGAAAGTTTATGCTGCCCAAGTTGGATGTGAAAAATGCGAAGGACCTCACTACACTAAAGATTGCCCTAAAATGAATGAAAGTGAGACTTTTGTAGAAGCATACTACACACAATTTGGACAACCATTCCGACCTTCAGGAAGATTTAGGGAAGCTGCTCCGGGATGCTATCAAAAGAACAACTATAATCCCACTTATCAAGAAAGGAGGCAGACTTTGGATGACACTCTAAAGCAAATTATGGCCGATGCTGCTAAAAGACATGAAGAGAACACCGCTATGATCAAAGAAATCCGAGCCTCAACAGATACTATAACAAGAAATCAAGGAGCTTCGATCAAAGCATTGGAACAACAAATTGGACAAATGAGCAATGTTCTTCAAGAAAGGGGATACGGAAGTTTACCTAGCTCAACTGAAACTAACCTAAGAGATCATGTCAAGGCCATATGCACTACTGAAGAAGTCACACCTAACATACCTTTTCCTAGAAGATTGATGAATGGTAATGATGCTGCAAAGCCCGAATTTTTCTTTAATTCTTCAATCAGTTTAAGGAGGTTACTCATAGAGAAGGAAAAGATTGAAGAGGAGATCAAGGCTACAATGAAAGAAGAGAGCTCTGCAACCGACTTACGTGCCTTGCCTCATAAAGAAAAAGACCTAGGAAGTTTTACTTTACCTTGTTCAATTAATGACTTATCTTTCAATAATGCATTAGCTGACTTAGGAGCTAGCGTTAGTGTTATGCCCCTTAAGACATTCACTACCCTAGGACTAGGAAAATTAGCACCAACTAAGCTGCTTATTGAATTGGCTGATAAAACGGTAAAATGACCTGAAGGGGTTGTTAAAAATGTGCTAGTTAAGATTGAGAAGTTTGTTTTCCCCGTAGACTTTGTTATATTAGATATGCCCGAGGATGTTAAGATTCCTTTAATCTTTGGAAGACCTTTCTTGTCTACCGCCCATGCTAAGATTAATGTGTTTAAAAGAAAAATCTCATTAAAGGTAGGGAATAATAAACTAGTCTATAAGTGCCAAAATCCTGCTAAAAGCATAATTAGAGGCATCTATGTGCTAGGATTAAGAGAACGTATGGACCTCGATCTAGGAGCTAGCTTTATGGGAGAAACCTTGGTAAATAATGAATCACTTGAGACCTATAGTGGAGACTACATTGAATTAAATGATCTTAATTTACCAATAGGAATCAATGATCAATTTATGGAGGATTTTGAACCCGAAATTGAAGAAGGAGAAATTATGGATGTACCTAGAATCAATATGATCAACACTAAAAATTATGATGAATTTGAAGGATATCCTAGTTTCTGTGATTATGGTAGAAAGATCCATGTAGATTGTGCTTATAATTTACAATTTCCTTGCATGATAGGATTTAAACAGGTTAGTGCCAACTTCTTTCCTATTTTACCGATTAATGTAATGTCAAAAGATTTTTATAATTCTATAATGAAAAACAAAATTGAGTATAGAGGGAAAAACATAGTTGGAATATTCATGAATGTACCTATTTTTGTCGGAAATTTAACTATTGTTACAGATTTCACCGTGGTGGAAAACATGGATGCCTATCGTGATGTTGAGATGGGTGACGTGATCGTTGGGAAACCATTTTGTAAGGAGGTCGAAATTAACGCTAAAAGATTTGAAGGAAAGATCACCTTTAAAAGTGGAAGCAACATCATCACTTACATGATGCCTCGTGCTCACCCAAGGTTTAAATATGCCCCTAACAAATTTTGTTACAAATTTACACCATTTCTTTTTGTAGATGAAAATGACGCTGAGAAAGGGATCGAGTATCCGTACCAAAAGATGAAAGGATTCTACAAAGGTGTACTTGAATTGGGGCCGGAATATGTTCGTGACAAAGTAATTCGCAACTACATCGTGAACGGACATGTGGGGATCAATAGAACAAAATAAGGAGCTGAACGTGAGTCTAACTTGAAGACTCTGGAATAAAGACAAGTGCTGACCGGGAGACAACCCGGAAGAAAATTTTTTACTTTTCTGTTCTTTGTCGAGTCTGTCAGACCTGCAGAAGATGCGGCGCATCACCATCATAAGATGCGACGCATCACCATCATAAGATGCGACGCATCACCTGCAATGGTCATATCTTATTTTATTTTCTGCATTTTTATTTTTGATTTTAAAACTTTCTGTCAGTTTATTTAATGCGGCGCATCCCTGGTTAAGGATGCGACGCATCTTTTATTCTGATTTGTATTTATTCCAGGCTCGATACGGCGTATCTTCTTCCATAAGATACAGCGTATCGACTGACCTGATGATTTACAGTTTAATTTTTTTGCTTTTATTTATACTAACTACTAATGTATTATGCAAGTTTGAACCTTCTTAACTCAGGTGTGTTAAAGTCTAAATGGTATTATAGATTCCTGCATTTTTTGTGGATACATCATTTATGGAGCTTAAACGTTCTCATCCACAAGAAAGTTGATTTTTGCTCTTATACGAATAATGGAGGATCATACCGAGCAAATCTCAGGGGAGTTTTTCTGTTCTAATTCTTTTATTTTCCAGTTTTTAACCTTTGACACAAACAACGAGGACGTTGTTTAACTTAAGTGGGGGGATTGGAGAATTAGAACATTTACTTGTCCTAAACTTTTTCAAAATATGCTTAAAATGCGCTTAATATATCAAAATTTAAAATTTTTAGCATGTTTTTGTTTAAGGTCTAAATTACATAACCGCACACATAACTCTATTCTTTCAAAAATATTAAAACTTTAGTGTGCTGGTGACTTGTAAACTTTAGAACTTGGCTTGTATACTATTCGAGACCACCATAATAAGTATTATCTATATAATTGGAGTGACTTGTCTAAATTGATAAATTTCTAGGATTACACCCAAATAGCCTTTATATGTTATGTGATATTAACTAACTACACTGGTTAGTTAACCCCCGTATAAACCCTTTGGTTACTCTCACTTTTAGAGTAAGATACCCCTAGAAAAACCCTCAGAGCCATTCCTTTCGTTTCTTACACCTTTGTTATAATGTTTCGATACACCATTACACCTTAGCCTACCCTGTAGATTAAAATCCGTGGTTAATTGCTTTAGGCAACGTGTGTTTCCTTACATTACCTGTGTTCGCGTGCGTAATTCATTATCTTTGGTTAGGTTGGGAAATTGCACAATGCAATTGGTATGAAAGTAAATATTGTATAACTTTTAGTTTATTTTTCGTGTGTTTGCTACTTTCACTATTACAGTTATTTCTGAAAGTACGATGAGTATGGAAAAATTATCCGGAAAAATAGTGATAGAAAAGTTGTGAAATTTTACACATATATGTTAAAGTTTATAAAAAAAAAAAAAAAAAATCGAAAAAAAAAAATAGAAAAGAAAAAGAAAAAGGAAAAGTTGGAAGTTTGTTTTAACCAACTTATGTAAAGTTTTGTATTAAGTGGGAGATATCACCACTATTTGTTGTATATTATATTTATGGATTGAATGGGAGTTGGCCGTTATGGGAACGCCAACTATGGTTATTCTTTGATTGAGATTTTGTTGAGTATAATTCGTGTCTACCTAAAGCGTGTGTTTCAAGTGTTAAAGCGTGATTTATTCAATGATATGAGTCTTTTTCATGAGATGGTTGGGAAAGTGATTAACCACACTTAGGATTTTAATTTATCTGTTTTGTTTATTTTTCATTTTACACCAAATTGTATCCCAAATATTATCCATACCCTATATCATTCTTCATCCAAACCTTTGATTTATTGAGATTAGGGATTTGAGCAATCTTAAGTATCGTAGTCGTGGATTCGGCTATGTATTTATGATTTTGTCGCCCTTTTTGATATAATATTATTGGTGAAGGTTACTTGGTCCTATCTTTAGCCTATTCGAGTTAAGGATTTGAGCAATTGCAAGTATCGTGGTCGTGGATTCGATCATGTATTTGTAATTTTGTCGCCTTTTCTAGAATATGAGATCGATAGAGATTAAAAAGGATGATCAACCCTTAACCAACAAACCCTTTTTACCGCTTTAGACTTGTTATTCCTTGGATTTAGTGGGGGAGATGCGTATACTTGCCAAGCCTATGATAGAATATTCGTCACAACTAAGCAACTAAACGATTTAGAATTGTTTTACATTAAAAATTATTTTGGTTTCTACTTCGTTAAGTGTTTGGTTGTGTGATTATGACAAAACGAATACGTGCTTAAATATAAAAATAAATCCTAATATCTTTTAGGATACATTTTCATACGATTAATTCTAAGGTTTACTTGGGGACAAGTAAAGTTCAAGTGGGGGGATATTTGATGAACTCAAATAAGTACATTTTATTATCATCATTTATCCTATTTATTTGACTTGTTTTATTATATTATCTATGAGAATCGATACATTAATGTTTACTTTAGTAATTCTCAGGTAAAAACAAGCATTATGTGAAACTTGGCGATTTTGGACTAATTATGGAGCAAAACAAGCAAGATGTTAAAAGCCTACTGAAATCCAGAAGATCAAGCTCGTTCTACTCCAGATACGCCGCATTATACTTCTAACATACGGCGTATCACTATCAAGATTTCACAAGTTACAATCCAAGTACATGCGCCGCATGCAAAGACCAAGATACGCCGCATCTGAAGACGGTGTACGAATATTCCAGAATATATTAATCTTGGACCCCACGCGAAGTTAAGTCAATGCGCCGCATCTATCAACTCTATGCGCCGCATCGATCCCTCAGACAGAAACTATAAATACCCCAAGGCCAGACGAATTTCAGAGACATATAGACATATAGAATATAGAGCTAGTCTTGGACCAAAGACCACATAACCCTAGAGCCGAATTCAGACGACCAAGCAGCACAAGACACACCTAAACGAAGATACAAGAGCTGTAAGAAGGTCCTACATGTATTCAATTCATTAAGTAGTTTTGTTTTATTGTATTAGTACACTTTAATTCATCAGGATTGATGGGCTTGTGTCATGTGACTACGGAAAATCATGCACTCCCCTTAATATTGCTTTCCCATTAATTAAAGTTTATATGTTGATGTCTTTGGTGACTTTTATTAGTGCATTGATAACCTCTGTGTCTAGCTGAGCATTGCTTGGGTCGCCATGCCCCTTCCTCGCCTATTTATTAGAGACGCTTAAATAAATAGGATAGACATAAGTAATCATTAAGGGTTTACTCGCCGATAAGATTAGAGCCAACGAGAAAGGTTTAATTATATACACTTCATATAAAACTAGCAATAAAACAAGTGACAAGCTACTTAATTATCAGGACAGGTCTTCTTATTGTCTCAAGTATCTATCTGTGTACGTGTGTGCTAATCGCTGATTCGTGCTCATTAGTTTAGTTTACTATTTAATCATAACCAACCGTGCCAGTCTCTCAGGCTGAACCCCCTTGCGTTAGATTAGGTTGTATAGCTAACTTAGGATATTAAAATACTGATTAGAATAACTAGATAATACGTTCCACTCTTAGTGATCGACACTCTACTTACCATTATATACATACAGACCGGGTACACTGCTCGTTAAATGTGTGTGTTATTGATAAGTCGGCTAAATATAAATTTAAAACTTGAGTAGGCATTAATACTGCTAAACCGCAATGACACATCACGCGCATCAGTCGCATACTGTTAGACAAACTGAAGGATAGCAGAAGGATTTATATAGGTAAGGACATACAAAAAGATTTGAATATTGAGTGGGGAATTGATGTTTCTTATAAACGAGCTTGGGGTGGAAAAAACAATGCATTACAGTTGGTAAATGGTTGCCCTACGGAATCTTTTGAGCAATTATCGTATTATTGCTATAACTTAAAGTTGGAAAATGAGGGGACGGTAACACACATTGAGACAGATGATGAAGATCGATTTAAGATGTTATTCATAGGGTTCGGTGTTGCGGTAAGCTTCTTATAATTTTTTTTAATTTTTACCTTCATTATTATGTACATAGTATTCAATAACCAATATGTGCTTTAACAAAATAGATTCGGAGCTTCTTGGGCTTTTTGCGGCCATTGATAATAATTGATGCCACACATCTTAAAGGGAGATACCTTGGAACAAACATGGTTGCTGTTGGAATGGACGGTAACAACCAGATCATACCTATTGCCACTGGTGTTTGTCAAGGTGAGACTAACGAATCATGGTCTTGGTTTATGAAATAAACTTAAAGAATGCATTGGTGATGTTGCCGATTTGGCCATCATCTCTGATAGACATCCGACAATTGCACATGCATGTAGTACCATTTTTCCTAATGCCTTTCATGGGTATTGTTGTCGTTATTTAATGATGAATTGCAATTTGAAGAGTAGAAAGTGGAAGGCTATATATTGGAGGACATGCAAAACATACACAGAGAGGGAGTTTGATGATTCAATCTCTGAGATTCAAGGCGTAAAACCTGAAGTTTATAGAAAACTAGAAGACGCTGGATTTGGTAAGTGGTCACGGGCTTATTGCCCTGCAAACAGGTACAATTATTTAACCAAAAATAGTGCAGAATCAGTAAACTCTTTGACCACAAATGTTCAGAAAGTTCCAATAACCATGCTAATGGAGTACTACAGAAAGCTTCTACAAACTTGGTATTGTAATCGTCGAGCAAAGGTAATTAAAAAAAATGTGTATCATGTTTTGTTTAACATTTCATATATGTAAGAGTATTTTATTTTTTAATTTTAGATGCACCAACGGATGAACTTACTGAATGGGCAGCTGCAAAAGTAAACGATAGAATGGTAAAGAGCGCTACTTGGGTTGTTAACGGGATTGAGATGTTCAAAATGTACCAAGTTACTGATTCACGAGAAGTTCATATTGTTGACTTTGATAAAAAAGAATACAGTTGCCGTAAATGGCAACTATCAGGTTTACCGTGTGGGCATGTTTGTGCTGTTTCTAGAGCTAAAGGTTTGAATAACAATAGCAGTTGGGCGTTAAAATGGTTTAAGAAAACAACACTAAAAAATACGTACCAAGAAAAGGTGTATCCTTTAAAAGATATGAAACAGTGGCGTACTCCTGATGACTTGCAAGTGGTAAAACCACCGCTTATGGATAAGCGGCAAGCTGGAAGGCCAAAAGAGAAAGACCGTATCCGATCACAGGGGGAAGATCCAAAAAGCACGAAATATATGAGGTGTGACAAGAAAGGACACACAAGAAAGTCATGTACTGTACCATTGGTCAAAAAAAAGGTAATTGTTTTTCTTTTGTGTAATGTACACATTTTTGTTATATAGTTTATAGTATAATTGTTGTTTCAACTAATGTTACATCTCAGAAACGTAAAAGAAACACAGAATCGTGCACCCCTACTAATGAGGAGGCAATTGAACAACAAGGACATGAAGTACAAAGCATTAGTCAAGCTGTCGAACGGACAGAACCAAATGCTGAGTCAAACAATGCTTTTATATGGAATTGTGAATCATCTACTCCTCAAAGCAACATTCCTAACAACGACAGTTAGTCACAACCGGGGTCGTCAAATAATGTCAATGTTGCTAACAACCACAGTCAGTCACAACCGGGGCTCTCAGGTCATTTGAACTTTGTTCATTTGGATGATTTCTAGTGTATCATATGGAAGTTGTAACTTATCATCTGAACTATGATAGCATGGATTGTGATAAAAGTCATATGCCTGCCTAATATGCCTTTCTTATTTATGTTAAATAAATTTTGAATACTTACCTTTTAGCTTGTTTGGATTTGTTGGATTGTCTTTTAACTTCGTAATCTGATGTACATTCGTCTTGTTTCTTGGTCTGAAACGAAACAGGCAAACCTGTCGCATTTCAATTTAATTTAAGTTAGCGCTTGTTTTTTTTATCAGCATACCAACATCTAAAAGTTCAAACAACATGAGTATACCTTTTTAATTGCTTTACTACTTTCTATTCCAAGTTCATCAATAATGTTATACCGTCCAATCATAAGCATTTCAATTTTATGAACAAAACATTTATTAGTTTTGAAGCTAAATGTATCATCTGAGTAAGATTAGTGAACTTGAATTTGATCTACAAACTTGTTCTGAATTCATCTTGTTCAACTTAGTCCACGCAGTTCTTATAACTTATGTCTAATATCCACAGTTTGTTAACAATGCTAAAACTATCAAAACTTATATAAAGTAAGAAAACTGTAATTGCAAATACATACTAACATCAAATTATATTGATAACAGCATAATTAGTTAATACACAAACATGATTATCATTGACAACCATGTAATTACATCATAATACTTCAAATTAAGACGCTTGTACAAAATATAACATAACATAACATCACTTGCCCAAAAGACAACCATTAAATTACATAACTTGCCCAAAAGATATGCACCGCACCTAACCAAACCCTAACATAACCTAAAACCCCAAATTAACATCTACAAAGCATAAACGACTGACCAACAAAAGAAACCCTGATGAAGCGAAAAGTGTACCGCTTTTAGGGGGCCATTTAAGCCCTAAATCGTATTTATTTGATCAAATATTGCCCTAAATCGCTCCTTTTGTCATTTTAGGTACTTTGGAGAAGAAATCTGGAAAAGGAAGCATTTTGGACGTTTTTGGAGCATAAAAGTGAAGAAAACGACAAAGTCTCAAAATTATGCTGGAAAGTACCTTTGACGGCGTCAGGGATTGCCCTTGACGGCGTCATGGCTTGGCAAAAAAGGTGGATATGAAAATTATTCATGATAAGCCAGAGAATTTTACAATGGAAAGTCTGACGGCGTCACCCTTTGAAGTGATCAAGGCCATCACGGTTTAACTTAAAGAGGGACGGCGTCAAGCCTTATTCTGACGGCGTCAAGCTTTGATAAGCCAGAGCGGATTTTGGAGGTCTAAAGAGGGACGGCGTCAAGAAGGCCATCCGGGAACCCTAGACACGGCGAGGTGACGGCGTCAAGTCCTATAACGTGACGCCGTCAGCCCTTAAACTCTATATATAGTTTTGCAATTTTTTGTCATTAGTGTGCAACTTTGTGAGGAGAAACCCTAAAGACGAATTTCTGCCATTTTTAAGGGTTTTCATACCCTTGGATCTCCCATGTTTAATTGAAGATAAGTTATCATTTAATCAATCAATATGTCTATGTGTTGTTTGATTATATATTATTCTTGTCTTTTAATTAACATGCTAGGCTAGATTTATCTTGTGTTTGCTTAGATCTAATGAAACCTAGCTATTGATTATTGGTTATTAGTGTGTTATTAATTGTATTGTATGATTGTTCATCGATGTTAGGCTTAAGAAACCTGGCTAACTTCCTATTCGGTAACTTGCTTGAACGTCTTAAGAAACATGAACCAATGCGTACTAAGGTATTTATGGTTGTATTTAATGCATGAGCGAATTCTAGTGATCCCATGTTAGGAGCTTCCTAGCCGGCTCGACATAGGAGTGAAGTAGGAGCTTGTAGAGTTGGGGAAGTACGTACGCCACCCCACGATTGGTATTAAGGAATACACCCGTCATCCACGCAATTAATACACACTAATCAACCGGTAAAAGATAGTTAGGGAGTAAGGAAATCTAAGTAAACACATTTCTCTCCACATAAGTTTCACAACTCTTTTCATTTTCAGTTATTTTATTTTATTTGCATTCGTAGTAATTTGGGTTAGTTGACTAGCAACTAATTCCGCCCACTCCTTCAAACCCGAGATTTTACTTGCTTTCATAAAAAATTATAAAAATACAAAAAGAATCTTCCCTCACCCTTAGACCTACTAAAGTAGTTTTTCATACCTAACGAACACTATTCCCTGTGGAGAACGATCAATCCCCCGTACTTACCACTACACTATACTACATCGGTCAGGTACACTGCCTGGTGGGGTTGTAAGCCTCTTGAGATCCCTCGAGAGGTAAAACCTGTTGTAAGGTTGCAAAACCACGCATCAAGTTTTTGGCGCCGCTGCCGGGGAATAGTTATTGTTTAGGTTGAAATTTTATTTTATTAGGTCTACTCACTAGATTCCTTTCTAGTGAGATTTTTATTTTTCTAGGTTTTCTTTAGTCTATCTTTTTTTTTCTTCGTTTCTTTGTTCGTAACCATTGCCATCCGACATCATGGAAGGTGGTAATATCCTTGATCCCAACAACCCACCACCACAACAACACCCACCTCCTAGAGCCCGTACCTTAGGAGACTACTCTCGTCCTAGCCACCATGGCTATCGAAACACCATTGAGCTCACTCAAGGAGCCAATGTCACACCCTTGCGATCCGACACCATCCGGTTGGTGCAAAGCGGATGCGCATTCCATGGACTTCGTTCTGAAGATCCTAATCAACATCTCAAGGACTTTCTCAAAATCGTTGATTCCATAGACCTTGATGTTGCCACTCGAGAGACGACCCGACTGCGTCTCTTTCAATTCTCTCTGCGGGACCAAGCTAGTCAATGGCTAGAACGTCTACCCGCAGGATCCATCACCTCTTGGGATGATCTCACCACTCGCTTCCTTGCTTAGTTTTTCCCACGGGAAGAACTACCAAGCTAAGGAATGATATCTTGATGTTCCAACAATGTCAAGGCGAAACCCTCTACGAGGCATGGACTCGATTCAAGGACTTACTCCAAAAAGTCCCTCACCATGGCATAGAACTTTGGCTCCAAGTCCAAATCTTCTATGACCATATCAATCTTTCCACGAGGCAAACCATTGACCAATCGGCCGGTGGTAAGCTACGTGATCTAAGCGCGGAAGAATCATGGGCTCTCCTAGAAGATCTTGCTCTTTATGACAACGAAAGTTGGAGTGATCCCCGTGATTTGAATAAAACGGTCAAGGCAATATCTTTGCCTTCAAACAATTCAAGCACTTCCGACCGTAGGATCATAGAACTTGAAGACCAAGTCAAGTTTCTTATGAAATCCTATGAGGCTCCTAAACCTTCAAGCCAAGTGAACAAAATCACTTCTTCATGTGAATTATGTAGTGGTCCCCACGACACTCGTGATTGCATGGAACTCCCCGAACAAGCTTTTGCGGACTACGCATCCTCGCGTACCGACGGAGCGGGAGACAAGTGGTACACTTTCAAACCCGAGCTAAACCCCTACGGTGATACATACAACCCCTCATGGAAAAATCACCCAAACCTTAGGTGGAAACAAAACCAAAACACACAACAAACCAATTCTTCCAACCCACCTAATCGTTTCCAATCAAGCGGTTCCAACTCGAACCGTACTTTCAACAAAAATCCTTCCAACAATGGTAGTACCAATAACTTTGAAGGATTGATGTCTCAATTTATGGCATCTCAAGAAGCTCGTTTGGCCAAGTTTGAAGCCGATTTCAAACAAAAACAAAGCGAGATGACCAATAAGATTGACACTTTGTTGAAAGCCCTCAATGACCGAGAAATGGGAGCACTCCCTAGCAACACAGTCAAGAACCCAAAACTAAACGTCAACGCCATCTCGTCGGTTTCGTCTCCTAGTTCTTGTCCACAATATTATTCGGTCAATTCCATGAGCTCGTGTTTCAAACAAACCCAAGTCGTAGTTTAAACACCTCCCACTCAAAACCTTGACGAAGAATTCAAGGAGCTCCACCTTGAAAGTCCGGTTATTGATGTGTTGGATGAGAAGAAGCTCAAGTTAGGCAAAAAAGGGACCGCCTTTGTTCAAAACAAGCTACCTAAGAAGTTAGATGATCCGGGCTTATTTGTTCTACCTTGCAAGATCGGTAATTCGGAGGCTTATGACACATTAGCCGATCTTGGATCAAGCCTTAACCTACTTCCGTTACCTCTCTACACCTCTCTAAAACTAGGAAAACTTGAAGAGACCGAGGTAATAATAGGTTTAGCGGATGGAAGTGTTGCTTACCCGGTTGGAGTAGTCAAGGACGTGTTAGTACACATAGGAAAACTAACCATTTTAGCCGATTTCCACGTCCTTGATATGGTTAGTGACCCTACATGCCCCTTGTTGATAGGTAGAGGATTTCTGGCGACCGCTAGTGCTATGATTGATTGTAAGGAATCTAAGATAGCGGTAGGAGAAGGTGATACTTGGTCAGTCTATGATGTTAAGAAACATGCCTATGATACTAGTGGGGAACCAACACCCCATTGGTTAGAATTAAATAGGAGACCATCTAGATATGGACCTTGGATCGATAGAGACTTCATAGGACCCCAACTCCCATTTTACCTAGAAGAGGACTTTGTGAACCGAACACATGCGGTAGAACAACTCTTGGCTAGGGACACCGAATTGGATCCATTTGAAGACCCTCTAGTTTTTAGGAAGATGATTGATTTCCTAGGAGTTTTGCCAATTAACCTAGGGATGAATAAGTGGATTCGTGAGGACGATGATCATAAGTGGGATTGGGACAAACCACCCAAAGATGGAGATGGGTCATGGCATATTAAGGTGACATTGTATGACCCGGATGGAGAGAAGTTTGAAAGGATATATTGTACTAAGCGGACCAATAGGAAACTTCAATCCAAGCTTAACCCTAAAGATGTCCTCGATGACGAGCTCACTTACATAGGGTAGAAGGACTTTGAGTCTAGCTACAAGACTCGTTAATACAGAAAAGCGCTTCTTGGGAGGCAACCCAAGCTTTATTTGCTTTGTGTGTTTATTTATTTGTTTGTTTGATTTTATTTGTTTCCGTATGTGTGTTTAATTTTTATTATTATTGATTCATGTTCAAAACTAAATTGTGAAAATGCTTTATCTTGTTTTTAACTTCGTCTTAACTACATATAAAGGTATTTTGCAAAAAGATAAGTGTAAGGGAAATCCAAATCAGTTTATAAGAACAAATGAACATGAATCATAATAATAATAAATTAACATACATATTAGTATTTGTTTGAGTCAAATGCTTGTATCGAGCCATAATGATGTTTTGCAGGATTTCCAGGAAGTAAGGTAGAGGTTTTTCCAGAAATTTTCCGGAAACTTAACATGAGAATTCTGTCAGATCATTTCTGACGGCGTCAGGAGTTACAACCTGACGGCGTCAGGTTTTAATTTTCTGAAATTTTTGAAAGTTTTGTTTTCATAAAAAGTTTTTATTAAATCTCTAACTTATAATCTCCAGGAATCTGCAAAATTATCATTCCACAAGCATTATATCCTTATATATAGAATTTATCCCGCCGATGTTATGCAGGTTTTCGTGTTTGTTTTCTCAGGTTTAACAGGTTATTTTGGACAAGGAGATGTATGTGGAATCAAGCTTTTGGCGATGCTTTAGTCTTGGAGCTTCTACATTCTCTTGGAAGAAGATCTAACCATGTTGCCACATTATCCACCGAGCGAATCAGGGGAGTATTTGATTTCATTCTTTTACCATATTTACTTTTACATCTTGTTATTTGAACATTGGGGACAATGTTCATCTTAAGTGTAAGGGGGGGTAAAATACGATACTTTAGAGAATGCTATTACGCTTGATTTTTGTTTGTTTAATAGTAGATGTGTAATAAAACTGAGAGAAATACCTGTTAGGGCAATTTTAGTGCCAAATTTAAATTTTTTTACAACATATAGGAGTGAAACTTTGATCTTAATGAGCGTCTCACGGATGGGAGTTATATGACTAGCACAAAAAACCGTACCACTAAATTTTTTTTCCACCCCCAAATATGTGAGGTTCGCCCCTAGAATTGGTAGGAAAAGCATTTATGCTATGATGTGTGTACCGGTAGCACTTAGATTCTAGAACTTGCGTTAGGACCATTCCAAGGCCACAAGTGAGACTACATTCGTGTAGTTAGATTTACTACATGATAAGAGGCATTAGGATTAACCCATTGTTTTACACCTGTGTTTTTTTTTTTGTTATAATTACTTTGGCTACATTGGTCAAGTAATTCTCCCACACCCTTTGCGTTGTACTCATTTTTAGTACACGATACCCCTAGTACACCCCTCAGAGCCTATCTTTTCGTTTCGACCTTTAAGCATTTTACTTAAAGGAAGAATTTGTTTACACCCCACTAAAATGTACACCCAAATCGCCTTAGCCCACCTTGTATGCACTCATTTTTAGTGCATTATTGTGACAACATTTGTTTAAACCAAAGTTAATTATCTAATTGATTACATGGTTGCTAAGTCGAGTCATATCCTTGTACATATTATTTTGGGACGATTGGGACTCATGGGTAAAGTACTAGTGTAATGGAGTAATGGGGAAGAACATCATTTATTACCCCCATATGTGCTAAATATTTTAAAAGTACTCCAAGTGTTTCGATTATCTTAATTCGAGTCATTAGAATAGTTATTTGTAAAGTCATGTAAAAGTTCAAGTGTAAGGGGAATGCAACGCCCCTATGATATATTATTTTGGATGGTAGGGCAAGAGTGTATGAAAAAAAAAAAAAAATCAAGAAAAATACAAAAAAATGAGAAAAAGAAAAATAGAAAAAACATACGGACTACCATCCCGTTTCATTTTATGTTTGTCTTATGTTTTTGTTATTTTGTTTTTAGCATAAGTCGAGTCTAGTCTTGGCTTAGCAACGCCATATTGTTCATGTAATTAATCAAGATCTTTAACTCGCCACCAGTAAAATATCCCTTATCCAACAAAACCGTGTTTATCATATCCCTACACCTCACGTTATAACCCATTTAAAAGCCCTCTTTGATAGTTTATCTTAGGTGCTTACGCCTAGTGGAGGAGGTTTTTGATCCTTTCCCAAGCCTATGGTAATCTATTTGCTATGACAGGTAGTGAGAGATGTTATCCGTTTTCATTCATGAGATTTATTTTGATGACACCTGAGAGATGTGAGTATCTAAACACTACTTGTGAGGTGCTAGTATGTAATCTCCGTGCTTATTATGATTAAAGTGGAACGAATGTTTGTTGTAATTACTTTTATATTAGCATTAAATGACCCCTAACTTGTATTTTGATTAGAATAAAAGCGCATTTGCTTGAGGACAAGCAAATCTCAAGTGTAAGGGTATTTGATGAAGCGAAAAGTGTACCGCTTTTAGGGGGTCATTTAAGCCCTAAATCGTATTTATTTGATCAAATATTGCCCTAAATCGTTCCTTTTGTCATTTTAGGTACTTTGGAGAAGAAATCTGGAAAAGGAAGCATTTTGGACGTTTTTGGAGCATAAAAGTGAAGAAAACGACAAAGTCTCAAAATTATGCTGGAAAGTACCTTTGACGGCGTCAGGGATTGCCCTTGACGGCGTCATGGCTTGGCAAAAAAGGTGGATATGAAAATTACTCATGATAAGCCAGAGAATTTTACAATGGAAAGTCTGACGGCGTCACCCTTTGAAGTGATCAAGGCCATCACGGTTTAACTTAAAGAGGGACGACGTCAAGCCTTATTCTGACGGCGTTAAGCTTTGATAAGCCAGAGCGGATTTTGGAGGTCTAAAGAGGGACGGCGTCAAGAAGGCCATCCGGGAACCCTAGACACGGCGAGGTGACGGCGTCAAGTCCTATAACTTGACGCCGTCAGCCCTTAAACTCTATATATAGTTTTGCAATTTTTTGTCATTAGTGTGCAACTTTGTGAGGAGAAACCCTAAAGACGAATTTCTGCCATTTTTAAGGGTTTTCATACCCTTGGATCTCCCATGTTTAATTGAAGATAAGTTATCATTTAATCAATCAATATGTCTATGTGTTGTTTGATTATATATTGTTCTTGTCTTTTAATTAACATGCTAGGCTAGATTTATCTTGTGTTTGCTTAGATCTAATGAAACCTAGCTATTGATTATTGGTTATTAGTGTGTTATTAATTGTATTGGATGATTGTTCATCGATGTTAGGCTTAAGAAAACTGGCTAACTTCCTATTCGGTAACTTGCTTGAACGTCTTAAGAAACATGAACCAATGCGTACTAAGGTTTTTATGGTTGTATTTAATGCATGAGCGAATTCTAGTGATCCCATGTTAGGAGCTTCCTAGCCGGCTCGACATAGGAGTGAAGTAGGAGCTTGTAGAGTTGGGGAAGTACGTACGCCACCCCACGATTGGTATTAAGGAATACACCCGTCATCCACGCAATTAATACACACTAATCAACCGGTAAAAGATAGTTAGGGAGTAAGGAAATCTAAGTAAACACATTTCTCTCCACATAAGTTTCACAACTCTTTTCATTTTCAGTTATTTTATTTTATTTGCATTCGTAGTAATTTGGGTTAGTTGACTAGCAACTAATTCCGCCCACTCCTTCAAACCCGAGATTTTACTTGCTTTCATAAAAAATTATAAAAATACAAAAAGAATCTTCCCTCACCCTTAGACCTACTAAAGTAGTTTTTCATACCTAACGAACACTATTCCCTGTGGAGAACGATCAATCCCCCGTACTTACCACTACACTATACTACATCGGTCAGGTACACTGCCTGGTGGGGTTGTAAGCCTCTTGAGATCCCTCGAGAGGTAAAACCTGTTGTAAGGTTGCGAAACCACGCATCAAACCCCAAAAACCACAAATGCAACACATCAAAGTTCCATCTCTCCAGCCTTTCAATGAAGGCAACCAAATCACGAATGCGCACACGCTTTTGTGAAGCAACAAGGAGCAACCTATCAACGTCACACAGATCTTCAGTATTCATTCGCATCATGTCGTTAATACTTTTCAGAGACGAGTCTGACCCACAAAGAAGGAGAAGTTCCTCAATAGTTTTACCCCTACGATCAACACGAGCACTGATTTCAGAAGCTTTGGACCTAAGATCTGATTCATCACGAACAGTGTCTTTAAGTTCTTCCCAGTAATGTACAAGCATCATGTCTTTAACTAGCCTGGATTTGGCAACTTTTGCTGATTGATCGCAAATTGGAAGGGAGAAGCCATTTTTTTAATAGAGATTGTGATTTTAGTTTTGAACTAATTTGGTAAGGGAAACTGTGGTGGATGATCAAATGAATGAGTAGATGTTTATATAGAAAAGTAATGATGAAACAAAAAATATCTGTAACATCAAGACACACAAAAACTGAACAAGCGCCTCTTCCCTTTTCCCATGCAAAGAATTTTGTATTATCAAACGTTTTAAAATTTTCATTTTCTTCCTTTTTTTTTGTTTTTTTTATTTGTTTTGTTTTTTTTTTTGTTTTTTTTGTTTTTTTTTTGTATCAATAGACATAAAACTTGTAGTGATTTTCAATTTTTGGTATTCTAATGTTTATAGAATGGAAAAACGTTGTATTTTTAAAAATAATTACACAACAATCTTTTAGAAAATAGGTAAGCAAAAAGCACAACAATCTTTTATTAAGTACAAGACCCTATTAAACTAACATAACAAAAAGCACAAAACAGAAAAAATTTAAAAACTTTCAAACAATTACCAAAACAACAACTATGAAATTAAAAATAATTACACAACAATCTTTTAGAAAATAATTACACTACAAAATATTTTGGTGTTTGGGTAAGAAGTCGCTTTAATAAATAAATAATAAAATGTCGCTTAAAAAAAGTCGTTTGAATCTAAGTACAATTATGATTGACTTGTTTACCCTGACAACAATGAAGTCATCATTGCATGCCACTTGCACCCTCGCAGGTCATATCAATTCAATGCCATTGACTAGGGGAACACAAAGACTTGGATTTTAGAAAGTCGCTTATATACCCCCTAAAAAGTTTCTTAAGAGACTTTTTTCCCACGTTATTTCTTTTACCCATCAAATAAAGATGATCAACCAAAGGTCTAAAGTGTGGAAAAAAAAAGTCCATTTAATACTCGAACAAATTGCTTAGAAACACACACAAATCCCAAACCAACAAATCAACTAACAATGGCTGTGTACCCATTTGCGACTTATAAAGAGGAGTATGAGAAAGTGTTACACAACCCTTTTCTCTTTGACCTAGTCCTCGATGGTTTTGGTGCCAAACCAATTTCTGAATACGGTTCGTATAGGCAAGTAGATGATTGGACGAGGGTCAAGATTCTCAATTGGCTGAGGGAAAAATAATTCTACTATGATGAGCTTTTGGGAGTTAATGAGGAGGAGAATCAAGAGAATGATGATCCCGGATTAGAATAGGTTTATGCTTTGGAAAACAGGATTAAAAATCTTGAATATTTTTTTCAACAACTAAAGGAAAGATAAACAAAAAAAAAGTTGTGGTTCAAGCAAAAGGCATTGAAGAAATATCAATGAAAAACGTTGTGTTATGGTTGATCTATGTCTTGTACTTTTGTTCTTGTGGATCATATGAATGTAATGGTTGTCATGAAAAAATATCAATGGAAATTTTGGTAAAAATAACAATGTACAACTAGACTTACAAACTGAAATATTTATAAATAGGTTTCATAGTCCAAACATCGAAAATGAATAATCGTTGGTCAAAGGAAGATGAAAACTTGTAGTGGAAGTTTTGGTTGAAGTTACCCAAGACAATCATAACGAAAATATGGTATTGTGTAAATGGACAAGACTTAAAAGTGTGATGGGGGTTGGTTGTGATAAGGGGAACTCACGAGCGGGATAACCAAATTCAAATTCAAATTCAAAATTCAAAAATCAAATAAGAGCACTCGGTGTCTTAATGTGACACCCGAGTTAAAGTTTCACATTGCTGCGTTAAATCCAAGTGAACGCCACCGTGGTCTTGCATTAAAGGTAAAAATAACCACCCACGTTATAAGTTGCCCAAATAAAGTCGCTCAAAAAGTATTGGTTGCGCAAAAAAAGTCGTTTTTTAAAAAATATTGGTTGCTCAAATATTACTTACCAGCTTAAAGAAATAACACCTTTACACCAACCACACTTTTAATTCCTATCACCTAATTCACTCTATAAATAACACCTTACAAAATAATTTTCTAAAACAACTTCTCTATAAATTATCACAAACACATTACTATGTCGAACGAACCAAATGAGGTGCGTAAAATGATCCTTACACGATTTGGGAGAGAACTTAGAGCAGAGGTTGATCTGGCGAACAATTTGCTCACCTAGCTGAACAGGTATCTTGATGAATTTCAAACACGTGATCCAGAGATGACTAGGGTGCATTCATTGCCTTTAAATGTGGCCATCAATAGCTACGGGTTGCACACACTTCTAATGATAACTGAATCGGATATGCGAGTTACAACCCACTTGCGTGCAGCTCGCGAGGAGGTGTTGAGGAGCATTGCCGAGAAGCAAGAATTCATCCGCAATTTAAGAGCACTCTAAAGCTCGAATGATGTTGTAGTCTTTTTATTACGTTTAGGTTTTTTAATTATCTATGTTTTTATGAAATTTCGTATGTTTAGGCTGTATTACGTTTAGGCTTTTATTTTGTATGTTTAGGCTGTATTATTAGTTTTTCTATGTTTTAGTAATGAACTATCTGATTAGGCTGTTCATGGTATTTCTTGTATGTGTTAAACTTTTTTAAGTAACAATTTCAATTTCAAGCTTGATAAAGCCTTTCTCGAAGTAGCTTTTGATAGACTACCCGCATAGAACAAATGTTACATAAATACTGATATGGAACCAAGCTGCACAAACAAATGACAAACATACAACAAGCGTAACAATCTTTTATTAAGTACAAGACCCTATTAAACTAACATAAGAAAAAGCACAAAACAGAGAAAATTTAAAAACCTTCAAACAATTACCAAAACAACAACTATGAAATTAAAAATAATTACACAACAATCTTTTAGAAAATAATTACGCTACAAAATATTTTGGTGTTTGGGTAAGAAGTCGCTTTAATAAATAAATAATAAAATGTCGCTTAAAAAAAGTCGCTTGAATCTAAGTACAATTATGATTGACTTGTTTACCCTGACAGCAATGAAGTCATCATTACATGCCACTTGCACCCTAGCAGGTCATATCAATTCAATGCCATTGACTAGGGGAACACAAAGAGTTGGATTTTAGAAAGTCGCTTATATACCCCTTAAAAAGTCGCTTAAGAGTTCATACAACTTGACATATTACAACAATAGTTAAACAGTTCATAAAACTTAACATATTAAGAGAAATTGTTCCCAACATAACTAGTACAACAACTAATTAGAGACATTATTACCGTCCACCATAATACAACAAAAGAAAGGAAGTACTCATACACTTGCAGAAGTTACTGAATTTTAGAGCTTCAAGATTGGGAACCATTGTTGTTAGACACATTCTTGACAATTGTACCTCCTACCGTTTGACATGCAACTGCATCCTTACCACCACCCTCATACTCAACATCATCACACACAGCAACAGACTCATCATTACCAACGGATTCAAAGTCATTAAAAAGTTTCCTACCTTTTAAAGTTCTAACTTGAAAACGACTTTCCTTTGACACATATTGGATAACAGTTGACCCTCCAACTGTTGGAACTTCATCAAGCTCCTTAAAAAGCCTCTTACCATTTAAAGGACTAGATTCAGAAACTTTCTTCTCGGTTGACACATACGGGATGGAATTAGACCCTCCCACAGTTGACACAGCCGCAACATCCTGAAGGTGATCATCCACAGCAGCTTCAAAGTCAGGCAAAAGATTCTTACCTTTGAAAGGACTAGCTTTGAAACCAATTTCCTTTGACACATTTTGGATAACAGTAGACCCTCCAACTGTAGGAACATCGTCAAAGTCATTAACAAGCCTCTTAACCTTTAAAGGACTAGATTCAATACCACTTTCTGTTGACCCTCCCAGAGGCTCAAGAGACCTTAAAAAAGTCAAAGACCTACAGCCACAGTCACAGTCCTTTGTCACATACGGGCTATTAACAGACCTTAAAAAAGCCGGCCAACGTAAGAAGTCATCATTTTATTCCATCTCTCCCCTCCCTCTAAAAAGACTTGCTTCAACAAAAGGCTTAACATAAGGTGTCCTAAGGATACCTGGTGAATTTTGTTCTGCTTGTTCCCAGGAAATTATTTCTTCCAACGACATGTTTTCAATATCTTTTTTTTTCAAGAATTCTGACTTTAGATGTCACCTCATCGTCAGAGTCATCAAAAGGCAAGTTCTTATGATAGTGGTTAACTAATTCTGCTTGCGGAATTTGACTGACAAAGACCTCAATGAGCCCATGAATCTCAGCAAATTCATACATTTTGTTCACATCATTGTCAGTTTCGACAATGGTCAAACCTTCTTCTAAGCTACACCTTGGTTTACAATAAAACCACGCCCATATATCCTCTTTTATGTTTTTCAACAAAAGGTCACACATTTCAGAATAAGATAACCCACTTGACCTAGATAACTTCAAGTCTATAAGTTCTCCAGCAGCGTACCTGTAACACCCCTAAAATCATAATATTCGGGGAAGCATACAGTTTGGGTGCTACTGGATTGAAATCACAACACAAGATATAGGGAACAGATTAAAAATCCGTCTTAAAATATATTACATAAGTCAACTCATGTAACATTACATGAAATCCGTTCTAGATGAAAATGAAGCCCATTTAAATAAAAGGTCCAAATTTTCAGAGTGAATGCATTAAAAACATTTCCATCATTTATTATGACCGACGCTATGCTCTGCACCCAGCTAAACGCACCTCAGTTTCCTGAGAAAAACATGCTAAAAGTCAGCTAACGCTTGTGAGTTCATAGGTTTAAATAAATAGCACATATGGACCAATAGCAATATCATAAAAACAATTCAGCAGATACACACTACTAGCTATGCAAACACTAAGCCTCATCCTACCGAGCTATGACAATGCAGCACGACTAGCGTTAGCAAAATAAGTAAGAGTGCCAGCGAGTGTTAATCCCCAGACACTCGGCCAAAAACCCGACTTGTTATACGTTCGCCTTGGCTATGCCGAGCCAATCGAACGGGGACGTCACTCCCAATAGATCTATTTATAACAAACAACTTCCTAAACAGGAATTAACGGCAGATGATAGTGGGCACAAAATGGGATTCAGCAAACTTAGGTTTCTGCATATTAGTGTGATCTTAAAAGCAAAATTCATTTATGGTCCATGAAAATAGTTTTGCATGTTTCTCACCCCAAGCTTACAAAGCAAAAATCGTATAAAATATGGGGCAAAAAACTCACCTTTAAATAACAGCAAATCAGCTAATCAATCAAAATAATGCAACCGCGCCGATCAGCACCCTAAATCAGTACGGTAAGTCTTAGCGAAATATTCGTGTCTCAAGTGTCTTTACTTTATCTGAAAAGTTTACGTTTGACCTGTGCTCGTGTATTTCTTGCTTGCTGTGTGGTAAATATATTTCGAAACGATTTATCGTTGTAACTCGTGGTGGTGGCTCATGGTGAAAGTGCATGGTGGGAATACGTAACGGAACATCCGTGCTAGTATTCGCGGCTTAAATACGCAAGTGTTATATATATGTACTCATACATTATATATGTATATATATTTATTAAATTAATTACTTATGTATTTAATTAATTTAAAATAAAAATTAATTAAATAAGCTTTTGAAAAATGATCAAGATAATAATGTTGGTGAAGAATTATTATAGTAGAAACATCGTTTATCATTTCTGATGTAACCTTTGAATATAAGAAAACAAGTTTTGTTAAGTAATTCCATAAAGTTTACTTAAGTTAAGTGTTTCACAAAATTTATTCTAAGTGTTGGATTTTTAGAAAATTTGGGCATGACTCATTCGTTTATACAACGTTTCCATTTATCTCATGTGTTGCAAACTTCACTCAAATATTCTGCTAACTAGTTATAAGTGCAAAAATATACCTTTGTGATATATATATCAAGTGTCGTGAATATGTTTTCGTCGTAATATTATTCGTTAGCTTCATTTTTAAGTATTAACACTAGATTTCGACACAAAGTCAATATTTTGTCAAAAAGTCAACGAAAGTCAATCTCAATATCAATTTAGTAAAAATGTCAATTTTTACCCTTTCGGAGACTAGACGTCTCAAAACAAGTCCAAAAATAGTTATCGTTATATTTATCGTTTCGTTAAACATTAACAACCACGGCGAGTCGGAAAATATTCCAAAAATCAAATTTATCATTTTTACTTGTTAATTGGGCCGAAACTCTTAAATAAGCCCAATTACCATTTTTAACCCAAAACACATTTTTAGTTATAACGTATATATCGACACGTTACTAAAAATCATTTTACTCGCTCAATAGGTTCGCTTGGTCAAAAAGTCAAAACTCCAAAAATGTTCATGGGCTTCGGCCCAACTGTAACTTAGTGGGTTTTATGGCCCAAAAATTCATTTAGCCCAATTTGTTATTATTTGGTACTTATTAGTGATTATTAGTTACTAAATATACTTTTTACTTATCAAATAAGCTCTAATAAATAAGCTACTTAGTCAATATTTCAAGTTGACTATTTTATGGTCCATTCGACCCATATATAGTGTCTTAACTTATTTTCACCTTTTTACTAGTTATTTTCAATAACTTAGGGCTTATTTTCAATCCATTCCAAATAAACACCCAATTATATTTTTCCACCATTTCACCACTTGAGCCAAAATTTTATGTTTTTCAAAACCCCAATAATCTTTTATTTTTATTTATGGCCGAACCATGTATAACCTTCAAAAATCAATATAGTGCTTAAATTAGTGTAAAAACCATAACTAATTAGTATCATCAAACTAGCACCATATGTAACAATATTTACCACACAAGCAAGAAATCTACAAACTAACTCATGAACATCCAAAAATTTCGAGCACTATGCATAAAAGATCAAACCCTAGCTTTTATCATATTATCAAAACATACGCATTTAACACTTTTAAACATCATTATACACCAAATGAACAAGAGATTAACAAGTTTAGAAAAGTGTTATGAATCCTTACAAATCCTTGAAGTTTAACGTTGGATAGGAGGACCAAAGAACACCCAAGCTTCACTAATTTTACCCAAACCAAGCTCCAAATTACCCAAAAACCATAGTTACACACTTGATGATCTTGAACTTTTAGAGAAAATTTTGGATGATGATGTTTGTGTGTGAAGATGGGGCGTACAAAATGAGGATAATATGGAGATGATGAGTTCTAATCTAGGTAATATTAAAGATAAGAATGTGAAAAATCTAAAAGTGTTGCACCATATTTAGTAAAAATTAGATTACATTTAGATAACATGTAAATTTTTGTCCCATGTGGTGGAGGGTGTTATATGGCCGGTTATGGCTTATTTAGGGAAGGGTAATTTTAGTTTTTACTCCGCTTTGGTGTATCGTGTGTCGGTTTGAGTTTAAATATTACTGTAAAGTCCTAGTTTGACGTTTTTGGACACGATTACGTAAAGTAAAGTTTTTAACCACGTTTTTGTCAGAAATATAATAAAATGTCATTACTGACTCAAAAACATATTTATTTGACTATTACCATATGTACTGTGCTGTCGGTATGCGCGTGCGGTTGTTTTTCAGAAAAATGCGAGAAAACTCTCAATTAATTACGAGACTTGTCAGTAACTATTAGAAATGTGATAATTTAACTTTATTGACAAAATATACTTTTTCTGCAGTGACTGTAAGCTACAGTATGCTGGGACAGCTCCCAAAAATGCTCAAAAATACTCAGAAACATGCAAATGCGCATAGAAATGCTTAGCTTATAAATAATTAATACTCGTATAATATTAATTAACAACGTGAAAATTACCATTTGTCAAAGTCTCCCCATCTAATCGGGAAATCCGTCCCGGATTTCAATTTACGCCACTCGTTGGTTTTGGAAAAAAGATGAGGGTATTTTCGCTTGATTTCGTCCTCTCGCTCCCAAGTGTATTCGGGGCCTCTGCGAGAGTTCCATCGGACCTTCACAATTGGGATACGACTCTGCTTTAGCCGTTTCACTTCCCTGTCCATGATTTCAATCGGTTCTTCAATAAAATTTAACCTCTCATCAAGCTGGATTTCATCCAAAGGAATACAGTATGCTGGGACAGCTCCCGAAAAAGAGGAGTTAGATGACTCTCTATTTGTGTATTGAAAAAGAGGTCCTCAAATGCCTGAGTCAACCACCTCAGAGGACAAAACTAGTGAGTATTCTACTTGTCAATCTAATGACACTGAAGGATCCATTGGTGATGTCTCTGACCACTCTAAGTCTGAGTCAAAATGTGAAGTAAAAGAGAGTCCTGAACCTAAGATTGTTAAGGAAAGTGAACCTGTTGTGACTGAACCAAAACCCTAAACAGTTAAACCTAGTTGTGTTAACCACATAAAATCTCCTAGGGAATCTGTTGCAATGAATGAGTCACCCAAAAATGATAGAGTTCACAGAGAATTTAGGAGTAGTTACACTTACACTCCTAAGAGATGTTTTGTTTGTGGAAGTTTAAGTCACTTGTTTAGAGATTGTGATTTTCATGAGAAGAGAATGAAAAGAGAGGCTGAGCTTAAAAGAATGAATGTGAATACTGGTAATGTCAATAATAAACCAGTGTGGAATAAGGTTAATAGAATCAATCATGCCAACCAATTTGTCCCCAGACCAGCCCAACATGTTAACCCTACCCGACCAAACTTTAACATTAATTCTGGTAGACCAAATATTAAGTCTGGTTTGAGGAACTTTAATTCGGGTAGGAAAAATTTCAATTCTGTGAGGCCTAAAGTCAATTCTGGTTATGCTAATCAAATATGACACAGACAGCCTTTCCACAAACCACAGGTGAATACATATAATCAAAGAAACCATTTTCATAAATCTTATTCACCTGCGAGGAGACCAATTGCTAAGAATACAGCACAACCTTCAAATTCTAATGCTGTAAAGGGTAATGGGGGTTCTGCTGTTAAGACCTCAGCATGTTGGTCTTGGGATCCATTCAAGAATGAATATACCTATAAATCCCAAAGCAACAGTGGATCAGTTTCATATAAGACTTTTAAATATGTTGATCCAGAAGGCGGACCCAAGCCTACTCAGGCATGGGTTCCTAAGAGAAACTAACTTCTCTTCTTTTTGTGTAGGATCATCCACTCAGCTATATGGGAGATAGAGGAATTTTTGACAGTGGGTGTTCTGGGCACATGTCTGGTAACAAGGACTATCTGAAGGTTTTCCAAGAATTCAAAGGAGGTTCTGTTACCTTTGGAGGAAGCAAGAGGCAGATTACTGGAAAAGGAAGAATCATTGTGGGCAATTTAGAAATCAGGCATCACTTTATTAGAGATTGCTTTGAAAAGAAATTGATTAGAGTAGAGAAAATACATACAGACTTTAATGTTGCAGACCTGTTGACTAAATCTTTTGATGGCCCTAGGTTTAATTATTTGGTAGTCAACATTGGTATGATGAACCCCTAGTTGGACTTAAGGGGAGGTCAAAATGTAAAGTTTGTATACTCACCAGCACTTAGGTTATTTTTAAGTCTTTTAGTTTTATTTTAATTCTGTTAGTGATAAAAAAAAAATTATATTTTATTGTTACAGTGCTGGATTAAGTTGATAAGTGAGACTATTGGAACTTCTCACTTGGTGGAGGTGCATAGCACCAACACAACAAAAGGTTATCAGTCCACCATGTCTCATCCACACAAGGACTGACTAATCCTGAGCAAACGGCTACAGGTAAAGATAGCTCAAATCCGTTTATGGCTGACAATTTGCCAAAAATTGTATGGTATTCAACTCACCATATCTGTGTTTGTGAAGAGTTGACTAGCCCACAAGATTATGGCTTGTGGTAAAGGCTGTGGAAAACCATAAATGGTAATCAATTCACCATGATGAGGTGCATTCCATCAAAGAATTGGCTAGTCCAAAAGGGTACAGCTTTTGGTAAAGACATCACAAATCTGTTGATAGTTGATGATTTACTAAAAATCATATTGTTATCAATGTACCATGGTCTTACACACCAAAACATTTGGCTACTCCAGTAGTGATGGCTATTGGTAAAGAGACATCAAATCCATTAATTTTCAATGATTCACCTCTCACAGGAGTTTACACACCTGGAAGTGATGAGAATAGATATGAAACTTAACAGGAATTGATGTACAAAATGTCATGGTTGCTGTAAAGATCAAGTAGATGGCATGTCAGATGGTGAAAAGATCAAGTTGCTGCATAAAAAATCAAATTTGCATATTTAAAGTGATTTGAAGATCAAGATAATTCCAAGTGTTCAAAGTTTAATCCTCAAAAGCTTACACAGAAGGAACTTGAAGTTCATGGAACATGAAGATCAAGTTAGGGGAGGATTGTTGGGAATTATCACAAGGTACGAAGAAGACTTAATGAAGAACAGACTTAAGTTAAGTCTGGTAGCTATGATATTAAGTCTGGTTGTTAGTTAAGTCTGGTTTTGTATAAGTTAAGTCTGGTTGTAATATTAAGTCTTGCTGACTTAATAGTTAAGTCGGGTCAGTAAAGTTAGGAAAGTTTGTTAGTATTAAGTTAGGAAAGGATATGTATGAGTTAGGTATCTTTATAGAAGATACGTAATATCTTTTCACACGGTTTTGTAATTAGGGTTTCCTTCAAGTATAAAAGGAACCCTAAGGATCATTATTATGTACGTACGAATTGTGTGAGTTAGTGAAATATACGAAGTTAGTGATAACTCTGTGTTCTTCATTGTTCTTGTTAATTTTCCGCGTTAACACTAACAGTTGTGTAAGAGTTTCTCACTTGAGTTGATTTGGATTTATTCAAGTCATCCACTAAGCAATCAAAGGCTACTTAGAGATCCATACAATATGTGGACCAACAGGATCCATCCTTCTTCTTAACAAACAAAACAGGAGCTCCCAAGGCGATGAACTCGGTTTGATGAAACCTTTTCCAGATAATTCAGCTAATTGATCTGACAATTCTTGTAATTCCGTAGGTGCTAAACGATAGGGTGCTCGCGCTACAGGCGCGGCTCCTGGCACTAAATCGATGTTGAATTCGATTTGTCTGGCCGGTGGAAGTCCCGGTAAGTCTTCTGGAAAGACTTCTGTAAAATCCCTTACGATTGGCACATCTTCCAACCTTTTCTCTCCAGGTTCCTTTTCCTTCTTTTCAGTGACATGAGCTAAAAAGAGGTAGCATCCCTTCTCGATGTACTTTTGCACCTTCGTACACGAGATGATGCTCAATCTTGACGAACGCGCACGATCGGAGCGGTCGCCTTCAATGATCAGAACTTCGTTCCCATAGGGTACTCTGACGATCTTCTCATCACAGACGATGACGACATGATATTTCGATAGCCAATCCATCCCTATGATAACGTCAAAGCTACCCAAGTCTACTGGCATTAGGTCGATGTTGAATGGATGGTTCATCAAGTTTAGAGTGCAACCCCTTATGATGGTACCTACTCTTTCTAGGTTTCCGTTTGCTAGTTCTACGTCAAAGGCATTATCTAAGGTGGTCGGGGCTATATCGAGCAAAGGACTAAAAGCGGTCGATACAAAGCTTCTATCTGCTCCCGTATCGAAAAGTACTGAAGCATAACGATTATTTAAAAGAAACGTACCCGTCACCATGTTCGGGTCGTCCTGTGCTTCCCTTCTGTCTACGGCATAAACTCTTCCACGAACTCTTCCTTCATTGCCCTAATTTCCATTGTTAATCATTGCCACTTGGTTCCCTGGTCTACCACCGTTTCCTTGATTTTGGGGCTTATTGCACTCGTTCCGATAATGACCCTTTTCACTACACCCAAAGCAGGTGACATCCGCCTTACGATTGTAGGGTGGTGCTGCTTGTGCGGTGGCTAGTGGTCTTGCCCTACAGTTCTTTGCCAAGTGCCCTATCCTCTGGCAATTGTTACACTTCACAGTGCACTGTCCCCTGTGATGTAACTTACAGCGGTTACAAAAGGCGTATTCTTATCATAACCCTTCTTGTCTCCTGAACCAACTGCATAAACCTTGCCTCCATTCTACTTTTTGTTCTGAGAGCTGTTGTTGTTACCCTTGGAGTGATCTTCCCACTTCCTTTTGTGGTCAGTACTCTTCTCTGGAATATCCTCCAGTTCCTGATCCATTAACTTGTTTGCTGTCTCCATGGTCTCATGAAGATCTACAGCCCTCGAGGTAATCACGTCACCTCTTATAGATTTCGGCAAACCACCGATATACCTCTCAATTAATCTGGCTTCAGTCCGAACCATTTCTGGACCTAGCAAAGCCAACTCCTGAAATCTTTGGTTGTAAGCAGCGATGTTGTTGTTTTGCACCTTCAAATTCCAAAACTCTATTTCCAACTTCTTAATCTCATTTCGTGGGCAATACTTCCTAATCACTAGTTCCTTAAAATCTTCCCAAAGCATAGCATAAGCAACATCCATATTAGCAGACTTCATGTAGTTGTTCCACCAGGTCAAAGCGGAATCCATGAAAGTGAATGATGCAAACTTGACTCTGTCATCCTCATGACATCCACTGATACGAAACACGGTTTCAAGCTTCTCAATCCATCTAGTCAAACCAACGGCTCCCTCTGTTCCTCCAAATCCTCCAACCATGATTTTTCGGAACTCAGAGTAAGTACAACCTCGGCTGTTGGTCACTGGCCTAGATGTTCCGGTGTTGGTGGTCGAATTGGTCACAGCTGCGAGAGCGGCTGCCACACGATCAGCAACTAGTTGATCCAGTGTTGCTTGATTCACCACTGGGGTAGTAGCTGCGGCCCTGGTTGGTGCGACATCCTCAGCTGTCTGGTCTTGTGCGGCTCTGGTCGGGGCGACATCCTCAGCAGTTATTCCCCTCACTAACCTTGTCTGAACCGGTGTGTTAGCGGGTCATCCTCGTGTGATTCTGGTCGGGGCAACAGGCTCAGTAGTTCTTCCCCTTACTGACTTTGTCTGAATAGGCGTGTTAGCGGGTTGTCCTCGTGTGACTCTGGTTGACTTTCATTTTGGTGCCATTTATCTGCATCACAAAAGATGGCGATAAATGAGATTTTTGGTTATAGGAAAATAAATTATACGGATATGTGGATAGCGAAAACAGAATACAAGAATAAAGTCAACCACAGAGAAAAAACGAATACTCGGATAGGAAGACTAAGCTTGTTATATATATATCAAAAGATAAAGGTTCACAAAATTACAAGCTCGTCAATAGTTAGTTCTAAGATACTACTGAAATACTAATAGTCCTAGGAATACATCATCACTACTACTAATCTAGGATCGGTCACTAGCAATGCGTAGCTGGTCAAAAGCTGCGGTCAATCCTCCAATAGTGGTCTCTAGCTGGGCTACCCGGTCTCTAAGCTCTTGGTTCTCCCTCATCGCTGAACCAATGGAATGCTCGGCAGTCAAAATCCTCTATCACTGCATACGGTCAATGCCTCTGGCTTGTCTCAACATACCCTGAATCCTCTGCTATCCTCTACCTAAACCAATAGCCCTAAAGTCCAATACTCTAAGCTCCCTACCATGTAATCTCTCTAGAGCATCCAATCTAGCTCTCAACCCAATCATCACTCTAAGGTCAGAATACAACTCCTCAAATAAAACACAAGCTGGCTGATCAATAGTCCCAATCCGCCTCTCCACAGTCTGTATACGCTCAGACTGCTCCAATCTCCCAAGCTGATCTGAATGCACATCAAGTAGGTTCGCCTGGTTCGTCAGCTGAATCCAGATCTGATCCATCTCAGTAAGCTCCTCAGGCTCTGCTATTGGAAAAGCCACTGGTGATGGGAGTGGGGTAGGCATCGGAGATGGTGGCATGAAAGAAGGAGATGACGGTGTGTACTCTGGACTAGCTGCACGTACACCCGTGCTAACATCACAAGCAATGTCCAACCACTGACTATCATCCAAACCCTGAATCTCAGCATCTCTGGAGCTCTGTCCAATCTCAAACAAACCCTGAAACTGTGCATCTCTCGAGCTCTGTCCAATCTCAAACAATCCCTGAACATCCTCCATGATGCCCTTGCCATCCCTCGGCATCATGCCCTGATCTACATCCATAGGAGTATCCCTATCCCTATCATCCTCTAAACCCATAGGAATGTGCTCAACAGCAACAGTAGGAGTAGGCTCATCCTGAACCTGCTCTGGATCCTCCACTGGATCCTCGTCCTCATCAGAATAGGTCTCCACTGATCTCCTACATCTCTGACTAGGTGGGGAATAGTCTGGAGATGATATAGGTGAATGAGAAGGTGAATCAACAGGAGTACCCATGTAGCCATAACGGGTCCTTCTGAGAGATGAAGTCAACACAGATGATAACTGAATGCGACGTCCACGGACTCTCTTGTACGATGCCCGGCGTCTGACAGGTGGGGTATCATGATCATGCTGAGTAAAAGTGCACAACTGAGCTGGTGATGAACGGTGTGCTGTGGTAGATCTGTGCAAATACGGTGAGGTAGATACCGAAGTGGTATAAACAGGCTGAGCTGGAATAGATGGCTGAGTAGCAGCACGAATAACCTCCATCAATGGATCGTCCATGAATGGAACTGGCTGTTGTGTCAGAGAAGTGAATCCAGCAGTAGCTACCTCAGAGTGTGTGCCGAATGGGAGAGACATGGTCTGTGACAAATATAGTGCGACACGTATAAGTATATAGAAATTACTTATATCATATATGCTTAGTATAACGCTCAAATAGCATGTCAAAACACTAAATCAAATAGAGAAAATAACGCTCAAATCAAATAAGCAACAAATGCTCAAGTCATAGCAAGCTAAACTGGCACGCATCCGGCGGTCATGATGGAAAGTTTTTCAAAATCGGTTATAGTTTAAGTGTTTTTTTTTTTTAAACCTTGTTCTCTATAACCTAGGCTCTGAATACCAATCTGTAACACCCCAAAATCAAAATATTCGCGGAAGCATACAGTTTGGGTGCTACTGGATTGAAATCACAACACAAGATATAGGGAACAGATTAAAAATCCGTCTTAAAATATATTACATAAGTCAACTCATGTAACATTACATGAAATCCGTTCTAGATGAAAATGAAGCCCATTTAAATAAAAGGTCCAAATGTCAGAGTGAACGCATTAAAAACATTTCCATCATTTATTATGACCGACGCCATGCTCTGCACCCAGCTAAACGCACCTCAGTTTCCTGAGAAAAATATGCTAAAAGTCACCTAACGCTGGTGAGTTCATAGGTTTAAATAAATAGCACATATGGACCAATAGCAATATCATAAAAACAATTCAGCAGATACACACTACTAGCTATGCAAACACTAAGCCTCATCCTACCGAGCTATGACAATGCAGCACAACTTGTGTTAGCAAAATAAGTAAGACTGCCCGCGAGTGTTAATCCACAGACACTCGGCCAAAAACCCGACTTGGTATACGTTTGCCTTGGCTATGCCGAGCCAATCGAACGGGGACGTCACTCCCAATAGATCTATTTATAACAAGCGGCTTCCTAAACAGGAATTAACGGCAGATGATAGTGGGCACAAAATGGGATTCAGCAAACTTAGGTTTCTGCATATTAGTGTGATCTTAAAAGCAAAATTCATTTCTGGTCCATGAAAACAGTTTTGCATGTTTCTCACCCCAAGCTTACAAAGCAAAAATCGTATAAAATATGGGGCTATAAACTCACCTTTCAATAACAGCAAATCAGCTAATCAATCAAAATAATGCAACCGCGCCGATCAGCACCCTAAATCAGTACGGTAAGTCTTAGCGAAATATTCGTGTCTCAAGTGTCTTTACTTTATCTGAAAAGTTTACGTTTGACCTGTGCTCGTGTATTTCTTGCTTGCTGTGTGGTAAATATATTTCGAAAAGATTTATCGTTGTAACTCGTGGTGGTGGCTCATGGTGAAAGTGCATGGTGGGAATACGTAACGGAACATCCGTGCTAGTATTCGCGGCTTAAATATGCAAGTGTTATATATATGTACTCATACATTATATATGTATATATATATTTATTAAATTAATTACTTATGTATTTAATTAATTTAAAATAAAATTAATTAAATAAGCTTTTGAAAAATGATCAAGATAATAATGTTGGTGAAGAATTATTATAGTAGAAACATCGTTTATCATTTCTGATGTAAACTTTGAATATAAGAAAACAAGTTTTGTTAAGTAATTCCATAAAGTTTACTTAAGTTAAGTGTTTCACAAAATTTATTCTAAGTGTTGGATTTTTAGAAAATTTAGGCATGACTCATTCGTTTATACAACGTTTCCATTTATCTCATGTGTAGCAAACTTTACTCAAATATTCCACTAACTAGTTATAAGTGCAAAAATATACCTTTATGATATATATATCAAGTGTCGTGAATATGTTTTCGTCGTAATATTATTCGTTAGCTTCATTTTTAAGTATTAACACTAGATTTTGACACAAAGTCAATATTTTGTCAAAAAGTCAACGAAAGTCAATCTCAATATCAATTTAGTAAAAATGTCAATTTTTACCCTTTCGGAGACTAGACGTCTCAAAACAAGTCCAAAAATAGTTATCGTTATATTTATCGTTTCGTTAAACATTAACAACCACGGCGAGTCGGAAAATATTCCAAAAATCAAATTTATCATTTTTACTTGTTAATTGGGCCGAAACTATTAAATAAGCCCAATTACCATTTTTAACCCAAAACACATTTTTAGTTATAACGTATATATCGACACGTTACTAAAAATCATTTTACTCGCTCAATAGGTTCGCTTGGTCAAAAAGTCAAAACTCCAAAAATGTTCATGGGCTTCGGCCCAACAGTAACTTAGTGGGTTTTATGGCCCAAAAATCCATTTAGCCCAATTTGTTATTATTTGGTACTTATTAGTGATTATTAGTTACTAAATATACTTTTTACTTATCAAATAAGCTCTAATAAATAAGCTACTTAGTCAATATTTCAAGTTGACTATTTTATGGTCCATTCGACCCATATATAGTGTCTTAACTTATTTTCACCTTTTTACTAGTTATTTTCAATAACTTAGGGCTTATTTTCAATCCATTCCAAATAAACACCCAATTATATTTTCCCACCATTTCACCACTTGAGCCAAAATTTTATGTTTTTCAAAACCCCAATAATCTTTTATTTTTATTTATGGCCGAACCATGTATAACCTTCAAAAATCAATATAGTGCTTAAATTAGTGTAAAAACCATAACTAATGTTTGTATCATCAAACTAGCACCATATGTAACAATATTTACCACACTAGCAAGAAATCTACAAACTAACTCATGAACATCCAAAAATTTCGAGCACTATGCGTAAAAGATCAAACCCTAGCTTTTATCATATTATCAAAACATACACATTTAACACTTTTAAACATCATTATACACCAAATGAACAAGAGATTAACAAGTTTAGAAAAGTTTTATGAATCCTTACAAATCCTTGAAGTTTAACGTGGGATAGGAGGACCAAAGAACACCCAAGCTTCACTAATTTTACCCAAACCAAGCTCCAAATTACCCAAAAACCTTAGTTACACACTTGATGATCTTGAACTTTTAGAGAAAATTTTGGATGACGATGTTTGTGTGTGAAGATGGGGTGTACAAAATGAGGATAATATGGAGATGATGAGTATTAATCTTGGTAATATTAAAGATAAGAATGTGAAAAATCTAAAAGTGTTGCACCATATTTAGTAAAAATTAGATTACATTTAGATAACATGTAAATTTTTGTCCCATGTGGTGGAGGGTGTTATATGGCCGGTTATGGCTTATTTAGGGAAGGGTAATTTTAGTTTTTACTCCGCTTTGGTGTATCGTGTGTCGGTTTGAGTTTAAATGTTACCGTAAAGTCCCGGTTTGACGTTTTTGGACACGATTACGTAAAATAAAGTTTTTAACCATGTTTTTTTTCCAGAAATATAATAAAATGTCATTACTGACTCAAAAACATATTTATTTGACTATTACCATATGTACAATGCTGTCAGTACGCGCGTGCGGTTGTTTTTAAGAAAAATGCGAGAAAGCTCTTGATGAACTCAAATAAGTACATTTTATTACCATCATTTATCCTATTTATTTTACTTGTTTTATTATATTATTTGTGAGAATTGATACGTTAATGTTTAATTTTGTAATTCTCAAGTAAAAACAGGTATTATGTGAAACTTGGCGATTTTGGACTAATTATGGAGCAAAACAAGCAAGAAGTTAAGAGTCTACTGAAATGTACAAGATCAAGATCATTCTGCTCCAGATACACCGCATCCAACTCCTAACATACGGCACATCACTATCAAGATTTCACAAGCCACGATCCAAGACAGCAAGGACATGCGCCGCATCTAGAAATGAAGTTACGCCGCATCTTCTGGCGGTGTACGAATATTCCTGAATATATTAATCTTGGACACCACGCAAAGTTAAGTCAATTCGCCGCATCTACTTATCCTATGCGTCACATCTAGACCTCAGACAGAAACTATAAATACCCCAAATTCAGACGAATTTTAGAGTTCGACATTTAGCTAAACACAAAGACCGAAGAAACCCTAGGACGAATTCAGACGAAGTAGCAGCACAAGACACACCTTGAACGAAGATACAAGAGCTGTAAGAAGGTCCTGCATGTATTCAATTCATTAAGTAGTTTTGTTTTATTGTATTAGTACACTTTAATTTATCAGGATTGATGGGCTTGTGTCATTGATTTAATCATGCACTTCAACTCCCCTTAAAATTGATTTCCCATTAATTAAAGTTTATATGTTGATGTCTTTGGTGACTTTTATTAGTGCATTGATAACCTCTGTGTCTAGCTGAGCATTGATCGGGTCGCCATGCCTCTGTCCTCGCCTATTTATTCTATCGCCTATGCATTCTATCGTCTGTAGAAAAGTAGGAAGAAAAATAAGTAGGATAGACATAAGTAATCATTAAGGGTTTACTCGCCGATAAGATTAGAGCCAACGAGAAAGGGATTAATCTCGGTGCGTTGCATCAAACTATACACTTCATATAAAACTAGCAATAAAACAAGTGACAAGCTACTTAACTATCAGGACAGGTCTTCTTATTGTCTCAAGTATCTATCTGTGTACGTGTGTGCTAATCGCTGATTCATGCCTATTAGTTTAGTTTATATTTAATCATAACCAAACCGTGCCAGTCTCTCAGGTTGAAACCCCCTTGCGTTAGATTAGTTGTATAGCTAACTTAAGATATTAAAATACTGATTAGAATAACTAGATAATACGTTCCACTCTTAGTGATCGACACTCTACTTACCATTATATTCATACTGACCAGGTACACTGCTCGTTAAAGTGTGTGTTATTGATAAGTCGGCTAAATATAAATTTAAAACTTGAATATTGCTAAAACCACAACGACATATCGTGGATATATAATTAGAGCAATACCACACGCACATCAAGTTTTTGGCGCCGTTGCCGGGGAGTGAATTGTTATTATCTGTTAATTTAATTAGTATTTTAATTAGGTTTTTCTTTTTATTTTTTAATTCTAACCGCTAACCCCGTTGTATATTAGTTAAATTGCATTCATTGTATTATTTTGCATATTTTCTTTTTTTGTGTGTTTTTATTTTCTTTAATTTTTGTTTTTTTGTTTGATTTTATTTTTGTTTTTATTTTTCGTATTTTTTTTGTATTATGCTATCGTTGTACTGAGCTGATTTAAACGATACGGCGCATCTAATTTCATAGATACGGCGTATTGCGTTTAATTTTTATAAAATACAACGCGTTTAATTAATTCGATACGACGCATCTTTCCCCAAGATACGGCGTATCTGTTTTTAATAAGAAATTTTTTCTAAACGATAACGCCATACGGCGCATCTGTTTTGACAGATACGGCGTATCTATTATTTTAAATTAAAAACAGCTTTTCGAATTATTAAACAGATACGACGCATCGATTTTTATTGATACGGCGCATCTTCTGAATCAAAAATCTTGTATTTTAAAACGTAACGAAAATACGGCGCATTAACTTTTGTTAATACGACGCATTTAATTTTAATAAATATACGTTGATTTTTGATAATTAAAACTGATACGGCGCATTCTAATTTATAAGCGGCGTATCTGTTTTCTGAATAAAGTCTGATTAAATTTTAACGATTATAAGATACGGCGTATCCAACTTTTTGGATACGGCGCATCGTCTACTGATATCAGCAATTTTTATTTTACTTTGATTGTTTCACTCTTCTTTTGCACGAGTAAGTTTTATTTCAGGAAGATGGACGATCCGGATATTACAATGGAAGAATATGTTAGGTTTGAAGAGGAAAAAGCCTTGAGCAATAATCAGGTGTATAACTGGAAAAGAGCAAGATATGGTGCACAAGT
Organism: Artemisia tridentata subsp. tridentata; assembly: GCA_021014915.2. Classification (NCBI taxonomy): domain Eukaryota; kingdom Viridiplantae; phylum Streptophyta; class Magnoliopsida; order Asterales; family Asteraceae; genus Artemisia; species Artemisia tridentata. Next base: position 381,409,002 of record CP139505.1, read on the forward strand.
CATTGAGACGAAAGAAATCACTATGGAAGAATACTTGATTTTAGGACAAGAAAAGTCAAGGAAAGAAAGAAACAAATTGCCATTTCAACACACTTGGTGTATGTCAAATGATGATGAGGAGGATTCATATACCGTGAAACCAATTTCGGCAATTGTTATTGATAGTACTTTTTCTCCGGAGATTGCACAAGATGATGTGTATACGGAACCCTACGTTGAAGAATATTCTGCAATCGTATTACCACCATTAGACAATCCAACGGATGAAGATGAAAAGTATTCTAATTTTGATTTCGAACCATTTGACGCCATAGTTTATGATGACATACCTCAACCAGATTTTGACCCAACGAGGGATTTTGAAGAAATCTGGGATTACTTATTTAAGGATAAAATTCGGGACGATTATGAAATTGCAAGACCACTAGTTGAAGATGGAGATTCACAAGATGAATTGGAGTCACTTACAACACAAAGTGGTACAAATTTATTTAATATTATTAATCCCGTTACTAATAATCTTGCTAGTTTTCCTAAACAGGTTGCAAAACAAAAGAATGATGAGGTCAAATTTATTACACTACCTATTGAAGCACATGAAGCACCTGTGATCAACCCGTTTTTGGTGGAGCTCGAGGAAGAATTTGGTGATGAGTTCTTAAACATTGCTATGATTGATGAAGATGATGATTTCGACCCTATGAAGGATATGGAGGAACTCGAACTTTTACTTGCTAAAGACCCTTTCTCATCTTCTGCGGAAGTCAAGGGACGCCTTACTACCAAAGAGACTAACCAAGAAGAAAGGAGACTCATTTTTCCTCAACATACTTGGTATGTGCTTAAACACATACCTTTATTTGACCAAAACCGGACCAAAATGACCAAAAACCCGTCCATAATGCCAAAAGATATAGTGTTTTTGTGTTTTGTTTATGCAAGGACGGATATCGCGAAAAAACCGACAAAATGACACAAGAAAACAAGAAAACGAGCACGGGATACGGAAAAGGCTCAGAACCGGAACCGGGAAAGAAGATTTGATCAAAAAGTCAACAGAGGTCCTCATATTTTCAGAGATTGTCAATTTCAGCACTTGGATTATACTTTGGAAAAATGTCAGAAATGGTCCTTTGATTTCAGAATATACACAAATGGTCCTTGTCAAATTCTTAATTCTACACCTAAAAGTTTACACCGGATCTATATTACTTCACAAGTCCAAATCCATACCAAAAACCATAGCCCAATTACCTAGACCCGAGCCCACTTTTTCTCGTTAAATAAAACCAAAACCCGAGGCCCATATATTTCATTTAGACCCGGGTCAAACCAATAAAATCCCACTCGGTCAAACACTAACAAAAACAAAATAAACAAACTCACACCCGCACCCCCTTTTTTCACCCTGAACCCAGAACAATTACTGTTCGAAGAACCCTAAAACTTACCACGCCCCAATTACCTCGTACCAATGATTATTACCCAATCATTAGTGATTCTAGAAGGGTCTGACAAGAGGAATGACACATGGCAGCATTTGATTGGACCGAACACGCGTCAATCCTGATCAAACGGTGGGAAATGAAGATTGGAGGCCAAGGCATGATCTAAGGGTGGATAGAGAGCTGAGAAGCACACGGATTGATGAGCTGGAAGGCCTGGAAGGTTCCCTGGATTGCTATAAATAGAAGCCCTCCTCATCGCAGCTAGTGGTCCAATTTTTATGTCTTAGAAAATTGTTACCAATTTACTTTCTTGTCATTTACTATTTTTATAGTGTAGTTTTTAATTCAAGATGTAAGTTACAATTCCAGTCATTTTTGTACTCAGTTTTTTAAAGTTTAATGCAAGTCAACCTTTGGTCAACGACAGTGTTCATCAGCTTATTTTCATTTATTGCTTAATTTTGAACTTTTCTGCTTCTTAGGTATTTTTTGATGTCAGTTTTTGGTTTATGAGCTTCTGCTTCTTATTTTTCTTTATTATTGTTTAAAGTCAAAGGAAAAGTCAACATTCAGCTTATTTGTTTGTTAGTAGTGTTTTTCAGATTGAATTTAGTATTGTGATTATTGATATTCTGGTTTTCAGTGTTGAAAAGGTCATTTTACTTAAGAATTTGCAAATTCAGCTCTAATTTGGGTGTTTGGTTCAAGCTTATGTTGAGAGGTTTAGAAGTGGTCACTGTTCCATTGCCATCTTATCAGTTGTATTTAAGCTTAATGATAGATCTTCAAAGCAGAATTCATTAGATAATAAACACTTTAGAGTGGTTTGAAGGTTTGTGGAGGATTAGTGTTTTTTTAAGTCTTACACTGCCTCAAATAAGCTCAGCATAAGCTGAGCTTATTTGGATCTTAGTTATTGCATTTCTGTGTCATTTTCAGTAGATTAAATAAGAATCCAAAGGCTGGTTTACACTGCTCTAAGTTTTACACTTGTTTGCGCCGAATTTTCTAAACCTGCTGTCACAGCAGAATTTGTGCAGACTCGGTCTTTAGGACTGTTGATCTAGGCCCCATTTACACTAGCAATTGAGCTTGATTTTTGAGGCTTTTGGTATTTCTAGATAGCCAGTAGTATAAGCTAGCTTTTGCCCCCTTTAGGTTCTAATATAGAGCTTATTAGACTGCTTAATTAGTGGCTGCAAGTAGGGTATATTTCCAAGTTGAATCTGTTTTGGATATAAGCTGTTCAGATTAATTTCAGCTAATTGGTTGTGTTTATTTCATCATTTTCAGTTGCTTTCAGTTTCCAGTAGTGTGAATAACATGTCTTTAGCTTTTGATAATTTTTGGCTTATGTTTGCTTAATTTTAGCTTATTTCCATTAGCTTATTGCACTGTTTTAGCTTATTCAGACTTAATCAGCTTTTGAAATTATTTTTCCTAGATTTCTTATTTAAAATTAGATTTACTCAAAAATTTTCAGAATTTTCCAACTTGTTTTACTATTTTTAAAGTATTTAATTAGTTTAAATCAGTTTTAAATTCATAAAAATTTATTAAAAAGTAAAAAAAATATTTTTCTTTTTCCAAAAAATTTCTTTTATAAATTTTATTGTAGGAAAATTATTTTCAAAATTTTAGGGCTTAAAATTTAGGAATTCACTTTTATTTACGTTTTTAAATTACGTCGCGTAACGTTTTTAAATTCAATTTTCGTTTTTAGGATTACATGCTTAGCTTAGTTGTTTTCTTAGCATAATTAGTTGTTAATCTTGATTGTTATTTTAATATTAGTTGTGTAATCAAAAATCAATCACTCTTTTTCACACATTCACTACACGAATCACGTCCCGGGAACACAAATTCCATTCGATCTTCGTCAGGACAAACGACTCGGGTTTTGCATATTTCTTGTGCAATTCTTCCTTGATCTATAATTGTTTGAACGAATCAGTTTTTGGCGCCGCTGCCGGGGAAGGTTGAAGTGAGTTCGTGATTTCGTTCGTCGAATCGTGTTTTGAAGACCCTTCCTCGGAAGTTATCGTTTTTATAAAAAATAAAAAAAAATACAAAAATATAATAATTAAAAAAAAAAAAACACTTTTCCTAAAGTGTTTTCACCATTAATAATAAATCCTCGCTCTCGAGAGGGCGTTGTAAACCATTCCGAATAAACAACAAAAGAGATCGGAAAATTAAACGTTTCTTGGATTATTTCTTTACTACAACCTAATCACGGGGTTTAAGGAGGTCTTGACATTAAATTGCAGACCGAAGAGAGATCCATTCTTCTCTCCCGCCACGCTGCGCGTAGTTTTGAAAGAAACGAGTACGGTTGATCAACGATCACCAAAAAGATAATAATTCTAATTTTTCTTATAAATATAAAAATCCAAAAAGATTTTTCTTTTCAAATTTATTTTCCATTTTTCTTTTGAGATTTTCCATGTTTCTAAATTTAAAAATCCAAAAATATTCTTCGGTATCCTCTTAAATGTTTAATTCTTCTCTTTCTACCCTCTCATTGTTTGATTCTCCACAATGATCGATTTTCCACCATCTCATCCCCATGATCCTCGGACCATGGAGGATTTTTATCGTCCGACACTTATCGGTAGAGGAGGACCGATCGTTCCAGGGACCGACTTCAAATTAAAAAATCATATGGTTCGACTGATCCGGCAAAACTGCCAATTTCACGGATTTCGAGATGAGGATGCAAACGAGCACCTAAACAAGTTCATATCTATCACTCAATCCATAAAACAAAATGGAGTTTCTCTTGATAACATCCGTTTGAATCTCTTTCCATTCTCTTTATCCCACAATGCTGAATCATGGTTTTATACCCTTAAAACCCTCTCAATTAATTCATGGGAAGAGATGTTCGTCAAGTTTCTCTCAAAATACTTTCCACGTTCTAAAATGGTGCAGCTTAGGAAAGACATTCTGAATTTCCGGCAATTGCCCATGGAGTCCGTATTTGAAGCTTGGGAGAGATTTAAATCGTTATTGCGGAAATGTCCAGATCATAAAATTTTGCTTCTCGATCAAATCCTAACCTTTTATAATGGCATAACTCCGATTGATCAAGACAAAATTGTGGTGGCAGCCGGTGGAAACCTCATGCGGAAAACTCCTCAAGAAGCATATGATTTGATCGAGAATATGACACATCATCATTATCAGTGGGATGCTGAAGTTCATTATAACTCTACCACTGTGATGAGTGATCATTATTCCGATTATAATTCCGTAGTGAGTGCACGTGTCGAGGTCCTTGACAATAATTGTCAATATCAGCAAGGACCAGGTCATCCTCTCACCTTTTACTATTCAGACTCTGATGAAAGTGATGAGGATGAACCTTCTGAAGTTGAGACGTCGATTCCTCCTACGAGTGGCAATCCCACTCCGTCTCCTGAATCCGTCATTTCCGACTCTTCCCATCCTTCTCCTCCACTTGAGGGAAGTGATATCCTTATGGAAGAGCTCGATGATCAAATTTCACCGGAAATTGTTAATAATGATTGTACTTCGAGTGATGATTCTTTATCCTGTGGAGACATCGATTATGTCAGCTTAGAGGAAGAAAAGGATTCTGATCCAGATGATGGAGAGATTGACACTGATATTCTTCAAATCGAGGACGATGAACTCCGTGAAAAATTATTGAATGTCAATCTTCTCATTTCTAAGATCGAGGCATTAAAGGATAAACCAACTTCATCTCCTATCCCCGTTGAGGATAGTGACTTTCATACTGAAGAGACGAGTAGTGGCAGTACCACTTCTCATTCTCATATCTCTCTTCCCGAGTATGATTCGTTTATCTTTGAGGAGTTCTCCGGTGAACTCTCTCTCTTTATATCTCCTCCGAAATACGATCATTTCTATTTTGATCTTGAGGATGATTCTAGTCTGGGGGGAAGTGTTCTTGATCAAAATAAATTGTTTATTGAAGATTTCATCCCGACCCTCCCGCCCAAGACTTTTGACAAAACTTCTGTTGATGATGAAGAGCTTATTATGATCATCATCAAAATCTTTATGCTCTTCATCACCTATACTGTGGCTTCTCCCATCCTTCACTCCGTTGGGAGTGAGGATACCATCTTTGACCCCGGTATTACCATTTCTGGTTCTTCTTTCTAAAAATACCGCGGGTATCTCATCGGAGTGGAACTTTCGTGTGCTTCAATGTTTATCCAAACATCTTGAACGAAAGTCCGATTGAGATTATCTTTTCCACATGCTCCCCCATGGACAAATTAATTCGGGGTCGAGTCAAGCTCATGTGACTCGGTTACCAAAAACAAGCGCTTCGTGGGAGGCACCCCATGCTTATCTATCTATCCTCTTATCTTATTTCTAATAAAACATGAAGAGGTCTCCTCTTCCATATCTTGTGTTGCGTGTTTTCTATGATGTGTCCAGGAATGCCCGATGATGAAGACTCTCGTGCTCGTAGTTTCCTTCACGCTACTCGAGTTTCATCATTCGCTGCTTATCGATATCCTAAAATCTTATCGTTTTACATCTATCTTTTGGCATAATTAATAAACGGCCTTAGATTTATGTAGGAGAACCCTTACCTTTAAGACATTGAGGACAATGTCTCGTTTTAGTCTGGGGGGGTAATCTGTCGATTTGATTTTTGCCGTTTACTCATGCAACCCCGTTTTTCCTCAAAAATTGAAAAAAAAAAATGAGAAAAATTTAAAAATTTTTGCAAAAATATAATAAATTTTGACATTTTTGTTGATTTTCCGCTGGTGAGAGTAGGAATAAAATTCTGACTTGACCGGGCGTGTTGAGCCCTAGCTTGTCTCCTTAACCGTTTATAATCTATAAGCTCGTGCTAGTCTTTTACACAAGGAGCTAGAAAACGCGAATTCTTTTAAGAATTTGCAAGTTCCCGTATTTGACTTTATATATGCATGGCTTGATTATAAGGCTAAGCATTCGCGGATCTTATTATTTAAGATTTTAAATTTGCGAAGAACGAGAAATGATAGAGTTGTTTATAAGTTAGATTGCTAAACGTGGAGTAGTTGGATCTCTTTAGAGCTCATCGAAGTTATTTGTGGCTTTTTGTTCCCATCAGCTTGTTTCACTCAAAAATAGAAATCTAGGAATAATTAAAGGTATTTTGGTTTTGGCGATAATTAGTTTTTATTTCTTCCTTAGAGAATCCTTGCTTATGAAAGTTGGGTACACATCAAGGTACTGTCAGTGTTACGGTGTAATAGACTATTCCATCTTGCCGGCTCGCAACCAATGTTGGGATTGTTATAAAAGCCGTAGGACTTGGGGTTTGGCAAATAATTAATGAATATGATAATGAATAATAAAAATCCAAAGCCATAAAAAGTTTTCTACATCTTGCCGGTTCGCAGCCGATGTTGTAGACTTCTAATAAAGGCAGAGGAAAAATTCCAAGGTCATAATAGACTATCACATCTTGCCGGTTCGCAGCCGATGTTGTGATTGTTATAAAGGGCCAAGGATTAAATACATTAATGTGCTTAATAATGTCTAAAAATGCCAAACTTCGACTCCGGGGGTGTCCTAATAAAGGCTTCCGTCTCTGGACTCGTAGATGAGTTGTTTCGGTTGCAAATAAAAGGGATATCCTCAAAATCGTGTTAAATCAGAGACCTTGATGTAGACCTCATTTTTGTATGCAACGGTTTTCAAGGGAAGGTTTGGAAACTACTTAGCGTCTAAACTAGGTATCTTTATCGGATTAAAACTTATCGAAACGAGAATTTGAAGAAATTCATTTCTCACCAAAAATAAAATAAATAGAGGAAAATAGGAATTTGGGAACGAGGAGTCCACAATTAGCTTTTCTGAGTAGTGTTGGCAATCTAACTTGTAAATAGCAATGATTTCGTTTTTAAGCTTAGTTTGGGGACTCGTGAAAAATCAGGAACGACGAATTTTATCCGTATGGTCACTTCTTTATGAGTCGTGTTTCCTGCTCCGTGATCCTAAAAGTTATCGAAAGATAATGATTGTCAACAAAACCGTCACTTAAATAATAAGAAAAATACAAAAATAGAATAAAAGGAAAATCGGGGAGTTTTTAGAATTTAAGATTTCTTGATCTCTTTTGAAAATTTTGCTACTTCTCAAAGTTAGTAAAAAGAGATTAGAAATTTTTGGTTTCAAAAACGTGTTTTTATAACATTGCATGAGGACATTGCAATAGCTTAGTCTGGGGGAATTTGGTATGTGCTTAAACACATACCTTTATTTGACCAAAACCGGACCAAAATGACCAAAAACCCGTCCATAATGCCAAAAGATATAGTGTTTTTGTGTTTTGTTTATGCAGGGACGGATATCGCGAAAAACCGACAAAAAGACACAAGAAAACAAGAAAACGAGCACGGGATACGGAAAAGGCTCAGAACCGGAACCGGGAAAGAAGATTTGATCAAAAAGTCAACAGAGGTCCTCATATTTTCAGAGATTGTCAATTTCAGCCCTTGGATTATACTTTGGAAAAATGTCAGAAATGGTCCTTTGATTTCAGAATATACACAAATGGTCCTTGTCAAATTCTTAATTCTACACCTAAAAGTTTACACCGGATCTATATTACTTCACAAGTCCAAATCCATACCAAAAACCATAGCCCAATTACCTAGACCCGAGCCCACTTTTTCTCGTTAAATAAAACCAAAACCCGAGGCCCATATATTTCATTTAGACCCGGGTCAAACCAATAAAATCCCACTCGGTCAAACACTAACAAAAACAAAATAAACAAACTCACACCCGCACCCCCTTTTTTCACCCTGAACCCAGAACAATTACTGTTCGAAGAACCCTAAAACTTACCACGCCCCAATTACCTCGTACCAATGATTATTACCCAATCATTAGTGATTCTAGAAGGGTCTGACAAGAGGAATGACACATGGCAGCATTTGATTGGACCGAACACGCGTCAATCCTGATCAAACGGTGGGAAATGAAGATTGGAGGCCAAGGCATGATCTAAGGGTGGATAGAGAGCTGAGGAGCACACGGATTGATGAGCTGGAAGGCCTGGAAGGTTCCCTGGATTGCTATAAATAGAAGCCCTCCTCATCGCAGCTAGTGGTCCAATTTTTATGTCTTAGAAAATTGTTACCAATTTACTTTCTTGTCATTTACTATTTTTATAGTGTAGTTTTTAATTCAAGATGTAAGTTACAATTCCAGTCATTTTTGTACTCAGTTTTTTAAAGTTTAATGCAAGTCAACCTTTGGTCAACGACAGTGTTCATCAACTTATTTTCATTTTATTGCATAATTTTGAACTTTTCTGCTTCTTAGGTATTTTTTGATGTCAGTTTTTGGTTTATGAGCTTCTGCTTCTTATTTTTCTTTATTATTGTTTAAAGTCAAAGGAAAAGTCAACATTCAGCTTATTTGTTTGTTAGTAGTGTTTTTCAGATTGAATTTAGTATTGTGATTATTGATATTCTGGTTTTCAGTGTTGAAAAGGTCATTTTACTTAAGAATTTGCAAATTCAGCTCTAATTTGGGTGTTTGGTTCAAGCTTATGTTGAGAGGTTTAGAAGTGGTCACTGTTCCATTGCCATCTTATCAGTTGTATTTAAGCTTAATGATAGATCTTCAAAGCAGAATTCATTAGATAATAAACACTTTAGAGTGGTTTGAAGGTTTGTGGAGGATTAGTGTTTTTTTAAGTCTTACACTGCCTTCAATAAGCTCAGCATAAGCTGAGCTTATTTGGATCTTAGTTATTGCATTTCTGTGTCATTTTCAGTGGATTAAATAAGAATCCAAAGGCTGGTTTACACTGCTCTAAGTTTTACACTTGTTTGCGCCGAATTTTCTAAACCTGCTGTCACAGCAGAATTTGTGCAGACTCGGTCTTTAGGACTGCTGATCTAGGCCCCATTTACACTAGCAATTGAGCTTGATTTTTGAGGCTTTTGGTATTTCTAGATAGCCAGTAGTATAAGCTAGCTTTTGCCCCCTTTAGGTTCTAATATAGAGCTTATTAGACTGCTTAATTAGTGGCTGCAAGTAGGGTATATTTCCAAGTTGAATCTGTTTTGGATATAAGCTGTTCAGATTAATTTCAGCTAATTGGTTGTGTTTATTTCATCATTTTCAGTTGCTTTCAGTTTCCAGTAGTGTGAATAACATGTCTTTAGCTTTTGATAATTTTTGGCTTATGTTTGCTTAATTTTAGCTTATTTCCATTAGCTTATTGCACTGTTTTAGCTTATTCAGACTTAATCAGATTTTGAAATTATTTTTCCTAGATTTCTTATTTAAAATTAGATTTACTCAAAAATTTTCAGAATTTTCCAACTTGTTTTACTATTTTTAAAGTATTTAATTAGTTTAAATCATTTTTAAATTCATAAAAATTTATTAAAAAGTAAAAAAAATATTTTTCTTTTTCCAAAAATTTTCTTTTATAAATTTTATTGTAGGAAAATTATTTTCAAAATTTTAGGGCTTAAAATTTAGAAATTCACTTTTATTTACGTTTTTAAATTACGTCGCGTAACGTTTTTAAATTCAATTTTCGTTTTTAGGATTACATGCTTAGCTTAGTTGTTTTCTTAGCATAATTAGTTGTTAATCTTGATTGTTATTTTAATATTAGTAGTGTAATCAAAAATCAATCACTCTTTTTCACACATTCACTACACGAATCACGTCCCGGGAACACAAATTCCATTCGATCTTCGTCGGGACAAACGACTCGGGTTTTGCATATTTCTTGTGCAATTCTTCCTTGATCTATAATTGTTTGAACGAATCAATACTACTCTTTCAGATGAAGTGGTCAAGTCATCCAATTTATCAACCAAACCGGGTAAGAATAGGGAAGATGTACATATATTGCTAAGGTATGATCTTTATGCATTTCTTCCATCTTTAATAGCAAATTTACACTCTTTTCGTGTTTATTGCTACTATCACCCGCACTTGATCCCAAGTGGGGGGAACAACACCCTATTACACAGTAAATAAGGGTGGAGTCAGGCTCGTGACTAGAACAAAAACAAGCGCTTCGTGGGAGGCAACCCATGCTTATCTTTTATTTTATTTTCTGATTTTGTATTGAGTCTGTCAGACCTGCAGAAGATACGGCGCATCTCAACCCTAAGATGCGACGCATCGCCTGCATTGGTCATATCTTATTTAATTTTCTGCATTTTTATTTTTAACTTTAAAACTTTCCGTCAGTTTATTTTAATGCGGCGCATCCCTGGTTAAGGGTGCGACGCATCTTCTATTCTGATTCGTAATTATTCCAGGCTCGATACGGCGTATCTTCTTCCATAAGATACGGCGTATCGACTGACCTGAAGATTTTCAGTTTAATTTTTGCTAACTACTAATGTGTTATGCAAGTTTGAACCTTCTTAACTTAGGTGTGTTTAAGTCTTGATGGTATTATAGATTCCTGCATTTCCTGTGGATACATCAAATATGAAGCTTAAACGTTCTCATCCACAAGGAAGTTGATTTTTGCTCTTATACGAATAATGGAGGATCATACCGAGCAAATCTCATGGGAGTTTTTCTGTTCTAATTCTTTTATTTTCCAGTTTTTTTTAACCTTTTATACAAACAACGAGGACGTTGTTTAACTTAAGTGGGGGGATTGGAGAATTAGAACACTTACTTGTCCTAAACTTTTTCAAAATATGCTTAAAATGCGCTTAATATATCAAAATTAAATTTTTTTTTAGCATGTTTTTGTTTAAGTCTAAATTACATAGCTGCACACATGACGTTATTTCAAAAATTGTGAACTTTTCAAAATTCACAAATCTATGAGTGTGCCGGTGACTTGTAAACTTTAGAACTTGGCTTGTATACTATTCGAGACTACCATAATAAGTATTATCTTTATAATTGGAATGACTTGTCTAAATTGGAATGACTTGTCTAAATTGGTAAATTTCTAGGATTACACCCAAATAGCCTTTATATGTTATGTGATATTAACTAACTACACTGGTTAGTTAACCCCCGTATAAACCCTTTTGTTACTCTCACTTTTAGAGTAAGATACCCCTAGAAAAACACTCAGAGCCATTCCTTTCGTTTCTTACACCTTTGTTATAATGTTTCGTTACACCCTTACACCTTAGCCTACCCTGTAGATTAAAATCCGTGGTTGGTTAATTGCTTTAGGCAAAGTGTGTTTCCTTACATTACCTGTGTTCGCGTGCGTAATTCATTATCTATGGTTAGGTCGGGAAATTGCACAATGCAATTGGAGTGAAAGTAAATATTGTATATCTTTGAGTTTATTTTTCGTGTGTTTACTACTTTCACTATTACCGTTATTTCTGAAGTCATGAAAAGTATGGAAAAATTATCCAGAGTTATCGTTATAGTGATGTGGTGAAATTTTACACATCTATGTTTATGTTTCAAGTTAAAAAAAAAAAAAAAAAAAAAAAATTGAAAAAAAATAGAAAAGAAAAAGAAAAAGAAGAGTTGGATGTTTGTTTTAACCAACTTATGAAAAGTTTTGTATTAAGTGGTCGATATCACCACTAGTTGTTGTATATTATATCTATGGATTGAATGGGATTTGGCCGTTATGGGAACGCCAACTAAGGTTATTCTTTGATTGAGATCTTGTTGAGTATAATTCGTGTCTACCTAAAGCGTGTGTTTCAAGTGTTAAAGCGTGAGTTATTCAATGATATGAGTCTTATTCATGGGATGGTTGGGATAGCAATTTACCACACTTAGGATTTTAATTTATCTGTTTTGTTTATTTATTTTTTTTTCATTTTACACCAATTTATATCCCAAAGATTATCCATACCCTATATTATTCTTTATCCAAACCTTTGATTTATTGAGATTAGGGATTTGAGCAATCTTAAGTATCGTAGTCGTGGATTCGGCTATGTATTTATGATTTTGTCGCCCTTTTTGATATAATATTATTGGTGAAGATTACTTGGTCCTATCTTTAGCCTATTCGAGTTAAGGATTTGAGCAATTGCAAGTATCGTGTTCGTGGATTCGATCATGTATTTGTGATTTTGTCGCCTTTTCTGGATTTGAGATTGATAGAGATTAAGAAGAATGATTAACCCTTAACCTACAAACCCCTTTTGCCGCTTTAGACTTGCTATTCCTTGGCTTTAGTGGGGGAGATGCGTATACTTGCCAAGCTTATGATAGAATATTCATCACGACTGGACAGTTAAACGATTAGATTTGCTTTTATCAAAATATTTTATTTTATTTCTAATTCGTTAAGTGTTTGTTTGTGTGATTATGACAAAACGAATACATGCTTAAATATAAAAATGAATCCTAACATCTTTTAGGATACATTTTCATAAGATTAATTCTAAGGTTTACTTGGGGACAAGTAAAGTTCAAGTGGGGGGATATTTGATGAACTCAAATAAGTACATTTTATTACCATCATTTATCCTATTTATTTGACTTGTTTTATTATATTATCTGTGAGAATTGATACGTTAATGTTTACTTTTGTAATTCTCAGGTAAAAACAGGTATTATGTGAAACTTGGTGATTTTGGACTAATTATGGAGCAAAACAAGCAAGAAGTTAAGAGTCTACTGAAATGTACATGATCAAGATCATTCTGCTCCAGATACGCCGCATCCTACTCCTAACATACGGCGCATCACTATAAGATTTCACAAGCCACGATCCAAGACAGCAAGGACATGCGCCGCATCTAGAAATGAAGTTACGCCGCATCTTCTGGCGGTGTACGAATATTCCTGAATATATTAATCTTGGACCCCACGCGAAGTTAAGTCAATGCGCCGCATCTACTTATCTTATGCGCCGCATCTAGCCCTCAGACAGAAACTATAAATACCCCAAAGTCAGACGAATTTTAGAGTTCGACATTTAGCTAAACACAAAGACCGAAGAAACCCTAGGACGAATTCAGACGAAGTAGCAGCACAAGACACACCTTGAACGAAGATACAAGAGCTGTAAGAAGGTCCTGCATGTATTCAATTCATTAAGTAGTTTTGTTTTATTGTATTAGTACACTTTAATTTATCAGGATTGATGGGCTTGTGTCTTGATTTAATCATGCACTTCAACTCCCCTTAAAATTGCTTTCCCATTAATTAAAGTTTATATGTTGATGTCTTTGGTGACTTTTATTAGTGCATTGATAACCTCTGTGTCAAGCTGAGCATTGATCGGGTCGCCATGCCTCTGTCCTCGCCTATTTATTCTATCGCCTATGCATTCTATCGTCTGTAGAAAAGTAGGAAGAAAGATAAGTAGGATAGACATAAGTAATCATTAAGGGTTTACTCGCCGATAAGATTAGAGCCAACGAGAAAGGGATTAATCTCGGTGCGTTGCATCGAACTATACACTTCATATAAAACTAGCAATAAAACAAGTGACAAGCTACTTAACTATCAGGACAGGTCTTCTTATTGTCTCAAGTATCTATCTGTGTACGTGTGTGCTAATCGCTGATTCGTGCCTATTAGTTTAGTTTATATTTAATCATAACCAAACCGTGCCAGTCTCTCAGGCTGAAACCACCTTGCGTTAGATTAGTTGTATAGCTAACTTAAGATATTAAAATACTGATTAGAATAACTAGATAATACGTTCTACTCTTAGTGATCGACACTCTACTTACCATTATATTCATACTGACCGGGTACACTGCTCGTTAAAGTGTGTGTTATTGATAAGTCGGCTAAATATAAATTTAAAACTTGAATACTGCTAAAACCACAACGACATATCGTGGATATAAAATTAGAGCAATACCACACGCACATCAGCTCTCAATTAATTACGAGACTTGTCAGTAACTATCAGAAATGTGATAATTTAACTTTATTGGCAAAATATACTTTTTCTGCAGTGACTGTAAGCTACAGTATGCTGGGACAGCTCCCGAAAATGCTCAAAAATACTCAGAAACATGCAAATGCGCATAGAAATGTTTAGCTTAGAAATAATTAATACTCGTATAATATTAATTAACAACGTGAAAATTACCATTTGTCACAGTACCTTAAGGGAAGATACATAAAAGCACTACCATGATGTACCTCAAACACGAGCTCATCAGCGTTATGAGAGTTCCTGTGTAACAATTGAAATAATTAAAACAAACATATATTATTACGCAAACAATAAATCTTTAAAAATAATAGAAAAAATAATAGACAAACTTACACCCATTGGTGAAACACAACATCATCACAGGTTGTTGATTCTGAATCAGTAAGTGCCATCCCTTTAGTAAAAACTGAAAATACAAAGAAAACAAAGTGGTTATTTCTATTTTTATGATACCAGTTGATAGTTCCCAAGATAAAATGCATAGGAAGCTATTATGTAGTACAAATACTTACATGTTGGACAATAGATCTAGTGTTTTTTATCTCTCTTACCTATAAGACAATAGATCTAGTGCTATTACCTGGAGGACAATGCATAGAAACTAGCATGCATGGGTTTTTTTTTGTGTATGCTTATGTTGGTGTGTGCCTTATTGCTTATCTTTTTAACTAGGTGTTTATGAGGATATTAACACGTGAAACTTTACATAATTTATGCCTACTAATATGTTTGAGTGTGTCTTATTTCTTATGTGTATACTAATTAAGACATCAATAAAAATTTACTCCTAATGATTTGCAATTTACAAAAAATACAGAAAGTTAAGTTGTCCGAGTATATCACAAAAAACATCAAATATACTACAACATACTCGATACATGGAACAAGAGTAGACATACAAAAGGTTGAACCCATTAAAGGGATCATATGGTCAGCAATTGTTTTGAGATACTACAACATACTTGATACATGACTAAAAACAAACCCGATGTTTAAAAAAATACTTAGCCATTTGTTCACGGTATGCAAGTGTAGCCTGAATAGGATCCTTAACGTCCAACGACTTACCATAAGCCAAGCGATATAAAAAAATAAATACCAAAATACCACGATCACCAAATATCCCGCCCTGCTTCGGTACTTTGTCAGCGTGAAAAAAGGTAATGCTGTAAGTTGAAGGATTTATGCCTTTCTTCTCAAATACTTGCGCTTGACTTAGGACCTCAGGTAGTTGAGACTGTGGAAAAATGTTAAAGTGTTAAAACAATATAGTGTTTCAACCTTAATAATATGGATATATAGTGTAACGTGTAAACAATCCATCACTGCGATATAAAAATCTGGCAATTCCTCGACATAAATTTCACCGCTATTGTAAAATGTAACTACTCCTATCTCTATCTCGAAATGTGCAAGAAACCAATGAGTTTCTGTTTCATTAATAGGCAAAAAAACCTACAACGCAGGTGTGCCAAAAAAAAAGTATTAGGTCAAGTCGAGCAAATAGTGGAGCAAATCAAGCAAGTAAGCGGATTAAGCTACCAAGATGGAAATCAAAGGACTTACCTGCTTAACATCTGGACCATGGAATAGAGTACCTTTCCCTATTAGCATACCACAAAGGCAGTGAGTTTTGAAGTAGAAGCTGAACAAAGTAGCCACTAACCATCACCCAATAAGCCGTATTGGGTCTCGCATGCCACATGATATTAACCCACAACTCTATGTGCTGTAAATTGCGAAACATAAACGAGTGTGAACAAACTTAAAAGAAATTAATTCAATTATATAGGGTGAATTATAGTTGTATAAGTACTTGCTTCATCCATTAGCCAACCTTGCCTAGTCGGGTCTAAGCAAACTAAACTTTTCCAGAACCTTCTATTCACACTCACATCTTCACACCATGGGAACTTACAATTAAGCGGACCAATTTGACCAAGATATCAGTCATATTCATTTGTCAAATGAACCTTGTTCACAGCATTGTTCCAGTGTTTTAGATCCTAGTATATGACACAATTACGCTTATGATCATAAATGAAGAATAGGATATCTTTTAAACAATCAAAGAAGTATTTTTCATACCTCAACCCATGGCTTAACATTCCTAAGCTGTTCTGTCATATCTGGATTCAGTAAACCAAAGCATTGTGCTTTCTTTTCAGCACATGCTTTAGTCCAATAATGCCCATTAGCTTCACCAGAACTTTCACTCCTCTTTGTAGGGGTTGTGCGCGCTATAGCATTTTTCCAGTGATTAGAATTCTTAAGCACTTCTGCCCTTTTCTTTAGTTCCCTTTCATCCATCAACATCTTTTCCTCTTCCATTCTTATCATCTTATCGTCGTCCATCCTCAACCTCTTCTCCTCTTGCCTCAACTTCTGCTCTTTTAACCGCACATTTTCTAATTCTTCACGTCGCAATCTTAATTCTTCTTGAATAATAAATTCATGTCAAAGGTAACTTAGTTTACAATTGTTATAATATCTTATGGTACGGAAAGAGTTTACATATACATTCAATCTGTAATTTACCTTTGCAACATCGTCATCGTCATCCACATCTACACGCTGTGAGCCACTGGTATCCATACTTGAATGGAACAACTCAAGAAAATCATGATTAAGCTCATCACAAAACTCTGCACTGAGATTTCGAAGATCATCATCAAACACTAATTTCTCCTGCGAATGAACAATAGTGGTTAAAAAACAAAATCAATAAGAAAAAAGGCATGTCAATGAAAGTAAACAAGTCAACAGGATATATTACCCCATTTCTTTCTCGAGCAAGAACCTAAATAATTCCCTCGAGTTTGAACAAACGGGCATTTAACTCTGTAATAACACCATCCTGAATTATGCTGATCTCTATTATACTGCTCTCACTTTTGCGTATAATAGGTAAATGTTTCCGTTCTATCTTGCCACGTTTACGTGCTGCGGCCAACTTCTTGAAATACTCATCAGCAAGATGTGTGGTTTTGAAATACTCATCAGCTTCCAAATGAAATGAACATCCAACCCTTTCCCTTGGGAGGGAAAGGGTATTTATAGTTATACATAATACGCCCCACATGGGCTGTGGAGTGAGCTGACAGTGGGTAAAGACCCGACCCAATTCCACAAATATTACTATGACTAAACTAGTATTACGATACCTAAACTAATACTAATAAGCCTACGAGCTAACTTAATGCTAATAGATACTTGGGGTGACCGAGTCTTTCATATGAATATTTATATTCCTAAGAATCTCCCCCTAAGGGAGGTCACCCCGAAAATTACAATTTGAATTCTAGCATTCTAATGAACTTAATTTCTTAGCTCGTAGTCTTTGATTCTTCATAATTGGTAAGCTTTGTTCTTTAAGTTGTGATCTTCTGATGAATGTTCCTTTGGTAAGTGTGATCATTGAGCATTCATTGTGATCATCAGTTTAGGTAGTTTGCGTGTCATTCTCTTTGTACTGCTGCATCCTTGTGATAAAGTGATCATTGGACCGACATGCTCACACTTTTCTGGATCATGATATTCAACATCAGAGTAGTGAAAGCAGTGCAGAAGGTCTTTCAATTATCATGATTTCTTTGATTATTATGATGAAGTGTGAGCATGGAGTGATGAATCGGCATCTTTTTGGCACACTGCTGCAACCGCCAGGGATCCCTGCAAACGACAGTTAGCAATAAAACGTTCGGCACTTATAGGTTTGGATTTTGAGATTGTTAACAGCATAGTGTGAAAACTTTCTCTAATCCTTGTCAAGGCCGTTCCTGAATTGGATAACCCCAAGAGGGCTTACAAGATCTACCGAAGTACATCAATGATTAGGTGAGTTATTGGAGTTCACTCCACAACTGTAGACTGTTTGAAACCGCCGCGACCACTAAGCGTAATCCACAAGGAGTTACCGAAGTGACCTGCTTTCAGGGCTGTTTGATGTTGACCCTGGCAGGAATTTCCATTCAATCGCTGAGAATTACATTTGTAAATTCCCTCATAAATGTTCTGGCAGATTGCTAAGATCTGCGTAGGACTCATAAGATTACAACTGGTGTCCTTAATGTTGAACAACCAGTGTAGATGTAACATGTGTTCCTATGAGATCTTATGATGCATCTCGTGGCTCTAGACTCGTTAAGTGCATTTTTGGTAGTCGGAGACTGGAGCGGTGTCTCCTGTTTCAATATCAACATAACTCGTAAAGAGCGGTCGATAGATTATGCAGGGTTCCCCGTAAGAATGAAACAAGTTCTTTTAAGAGAACTTGAGTGGCTAGAAGGTTTAGTGCAGTGCGTCACTGGGTCCATGACATCTTGTCTTCAATACCGACGTCACTTTAGTAACAACCAGTAGCATATGAATTGAACCCGGTTTCTGCCCTAAGGTTGAATAATTGGAAGGCTATTTCTTTTCACCCTTTCACATTACTTTTGTTTTTAATTCTTCAACCCCTTCTTTCTCCTTTCTCATATCACTCCTTTTTTCTCAATCATACCTAAGGACTTTCTAATACTAACTATTCGGTATTGTCCTTGGGTAGATCCCTCCGGCTCTGGTGGATCATAGGATGGTTTTCCTAACCTTAGCCACCTTATAACTTCATGACTTTCATATGTTGTCGTTAACCAAATCCTTGAAAAATCTCTCAAAGTGTTTATAGTTATAAAACACATTTTGCTAACACTTTGAGAGTTTTGTATTTTTCAAATACCCCCCTTAACATGTGCTCATATGTTTTAATTTAAAATTTTTACATGTTGGGTAGAGTTTGCACTTTTTGAATTGATTTACATTCAGTGAACATGACCGATTCGAGACACACTTATATAACTAGTTAGACTAGCTTGAAATTATTACCCGGCCTGGTCACGTCCACAGAAAGTTTCTCGAAATGGTACACTCTACTCAGACAAGTCCTCTTTAAGACACGCTTACATCACTGGTTAGACCAGTTTGAAATTATTACCCGGCCAGGACAAGTCCTTTCGATTGATGACAATTGTTGTTTCGTCAATACATTGGTGAAGTCTGAGTCGCGCTCACATGAGATGTCATATCAAATTCAAATTAGTAATATTTTAATCACCTTTTATATTTCTCCCCCTCAAAAATAGCATATTGATGTTGTTTTTGAAAATCTTTGATTAAAATATGCTTTTTGAGGTTTACGAGAAGAAACCCACAAGATTGTTTTGATTTGTACAAAGAGTTTCAAATACTCTCCCTCATGAGAGGGAATACTTGTTCTGTTGAGCAGAATTAGAAGAAATCATTTGAAAAGGTTTAGATTAATTCTACTCAAAAGTAAGAAGCTTTCGCTTCTTTTATCACGAATGAGACACTGAAGCGTGCCTTATACTGCTCCCGCTCAACTAGTGAGGGATGTTAAGACGACACACAAATCATATGTTTATCACTACTTAAATAGTACAAAGTTCACAACATTACTTAATTACACAACACCAAAAGAGGACTAATTATTACAGAGAAGATATTCTCATTCGGTTCTCTGTAGAAGTCTATAATCGCCCTCTCGAACACGTCCACCAACATAACTTTCCAGACTGCGGAAGATCCTCCTTGCCTTCAATCGTTTCCGAATGGCACAGATGAACTCATTGTTCATTTCCAGATATTTCTTTGTCCAGAACATAGTATACCGCCACGGTTTTGCCTTGTTGATCTTGTACTCTTTGATTCAGTAATCCAGTGCTTCTTCAATCTGCTGTAGAGTACCATCACTAAACTTGTGGATTTCATCGAGCCGCATGATCATCTGAACTCCATACCTATCTCTAAACAACATAGCCTTTGGAGACTCAAGAACCTTGTAGTCGTGCTTGAATTCCATGTTAACTGCTTCCCATCGAGGCCTCGTGAGGTTGAGTTTAGTCTGGTAACTCTCAATCCCAAAATGAAAGTCCCTTACCCGTTGTCTGATAACAAAGCCCCTGGTCCATAGATTGACGGAAGTGGCAAGAGTCTTCTTTTCATGAGGTTGTAGGTGGTGCAGATTGCCTTGAAGATTCAGGAGGTACAGATCTTCAAAGTCACTAGGGTGCAAGTGTTTGAAGTCACTTTCTGCAATGATATGCTCTTTGAGATCAGCTCGGCGAAGGACGATCTTCCTCAGGTAGTCGTAGCCATATATTGAGAAGATATCAACTCTTACTACGCTTAAGATCTGCATGCGAGATCGTACAGCCTTGTGATCACCTTCAGCAGCGAGTCTTTCAATGTAGAATTGTTGTCTCTTGAACCACCAGTGCGATATACCATACGAGGCTGATATGTCATACTTGCATTCTTCTTCAATCCACATCTGATCTAGTACCATTTTCTCTAACCCGATTTTTGGATAATATGCGGCTTTCATCTTAGTAATTGACAACGCTTGTTTATGCTCCTTGCTGCCAAACCTGAGATACTCCTGATCTTTGTTGAAGAAGAAGTCTGTTTGGATGGTGACTTGTCCAGGTGGACCACCCAGAGGAAGTGGTTTGTTGACATTGTACTTGAGAATTCCCTCGTCAACCTGATCAGTCAGAAGCTTGTGGCATTCTCCATCTGGAACTGAAGATGAACCACATCAGGATGAAAGGCTTTAAAAATTTCATACGCTGGCCCTTCCAAGTCTTTAGGTGTCAGTTTGGTGATTCCTTGCTTCTTACAGTACCAGTCTATAAATGCTCCCATGTCTCCAGTCTGTGCAAGCAGTGAATTTTCCAGAGGAGGCACATAGCTGGACACAATAACATCAGCCCAGTTGCTATCAGGAACTTGTAGATCAGAAGAAGGGATGGACTAATCCGGTTCAGGTGTTAGAGGTTTGTCTCCTATGGGAAGAGGTTGCCACCAATCTTTCTTTTTCTCATCAGAAGGTACATACCAAGTTGAGTCAGATTTGTCATCCTCTGAGAAAGACTTCCACCAATCTCTCCCCAGGTTCACCTTTGGAATATGCAGATAGGAGATATCATCCTCATCATCAGAATCAGGTTCCAGTTCAAGTGCTGACTCTTCATTCATGACCTGATCCTCAAGAAAGGAAGGAACAGAGGACTTGAATCTTGAATCAGTAGTCGTCTAAGCTGTGTAAACCATAGAAGCTACTGTATTTGATGAACTTGGACCGGTAGAATGTCTTAGTGGATCTTCCTTAGCAGATGATGAAGGTGGTCGAGGTGGTGGTGTGGCTTGAGAAGATCCTGAAGCTCCAGAGAAACCTGCAGCCCTAGATTTTCCAGATGGTGGAGGAGGATGAGGAGGAGACCCAGGTGGAGTATTGTGTTTGTCCTGGCTTTTCCTTTTCTTTCTACGAGTTTCAGCCAGGTCTTCCATAAGTAGGTCAGAGTTGTCACGAGCAATAGATAATTCCAGAGCTTCGTATAATCTTCTATGATCTTCATGGCCTTTTTCAAGATTTGTCTCATACATACATTGTAGAAGATTCTCCTTCATATCCGTAGTAGGAAGATCTCTGAAGCGAGCTCTCAAGGGTGCTTCCATTGCCCAACTCACTGCTTTGGCAACGTGTTCATCTACAGCAGACATTACCTTATATTCAATGTTGAGATTTTCCAGCTTTGACAACCTAGTGCTGTGGTGTTTGACAACCTTGGGTAGATTATGACCTTCCAGAACTGCAATACGCTTAAGAGCCTCTTCATTGCGTGACTCGAGGCTTTCGTTGGAGGGTGGAGTTGGTGGATTTGCACTTGTAGTTGTGGTTGTTGTCATGGTAGTCGTTGCAGCAGAGGGAGTTGTTGTGGTTGTTATTGCAGTTGGATTCGGTATTGTCATTGTAGGGACTGCAGAAGTGTCTTGCTCAATAGTGACGGACACCATTGACACCACCTCTTTCTCATCATTTGGCTTCTCAGTTTCCGCATCAGCAGGCTTGTCAAAAATAAACTAATCCCCAAATGTAGGGTCATGATCCAGAATCTTGAGAGATGACAGAGTACCCATTGAGCTGGTGGGTTCCTCCAAATGAGACTGATCATCGGTTCTCAGCTTTAGATTCTCTAGTACATTCGGGTAAGTAGTGGACACGAACTCATCACTTAACTTCTCAAGAGGTGGATCAGATGTGAAATCCTTCTCATGATGAGAAATCTCCTTCTCAATTTTGCCGGGATCAGGGCCTGCAATATCTTTAGCTTGCCTCTCACCTTTCCCAACATTCACTTCCTTGGTTCCCGGCTCATCTGATTCAGTGTCACTAAAGTCAAGATCAAGCTCTTGACTTGGTGACTTTTCCCTTGCAGCTTCAGAATCTTCAGGGGTTCGTCTCTTGAGAATGAATTTTGTGGTTTTCTTTGATGCTGGAGAAGAGATATCCAGAAGTGTCTAAGCAACCAGTTCGTCAGTGGCAATCCCTTTTCCTTTACCTTCCACTTCCGCAAATGGTTGAGGTCTCCCTGTATCATGTTCTCTGATGATCACACCTTTGGTAGAGTGTCCCAAAAACTTCTCTTGTTCTTTCAAACTGGATTCTACTGCCTTTTGAATGTTAAATTCCTCTTCTTGCAGAATAGGCTCAGGCATGGAAACATCTTCATTCACAAATTGATCTTCCAGTCTTCGTCTTTTAGACCCCTGTTTCTTACCCGCAACACTCTTTTTGGGTTTCTTAGCATCACTAGGAGCATCATCAGCAGGGGATGCCTCCTTTCTCTTCTTAGGTAGAGTATCATATGTGGATTTGGTGGTCTTGGATTTTGTCTTGCTATGCTTGGTTGACTTCACCAACTAGTTCATCAGCAAGATACCTTTGATACGCAGCCACTTTGTCTAAGTATTCTTGATAGTATGGAGCATTAATAATGTCACTTGTGATGAGGGCTTCAGGTATGACCTTCCCAAAGACTTCAGGTTTGATTACTCTTGCCTTGAACTTAAGGTTCCCAAGGACGTGTTCATCATCAGGCAAGTGGAGTGGTGAGTCAAGTCTTGGGTGGAACTTGTACATGCTTTGAAGACGGAAAATTATCAACTTAGAAAATCTGACACTTGGAATCATAAGATGATTGATTTTCTTCTTTCCTGCTTTATGTAATGCCAGATTCTTCTTGTCTTCAATGAACGAGTGGATAGATTGAATGAATTCCTCCCAAATTCTCTCAGCATAATCAATGTTGGCTTGATTGACTATCCCCCAAAGTATTTGTAGCACTGGAGCTCTTGGTCTCTCAAAGTCCAAGGTCTTGCCCGTGAGACATAGGTTGATGATAGTTGCGAGTGTCTTCCATGGCTGATACATGTCATGTGTTATAACTGCAGATAATGTGTTGATGGTCTTGGGATAGCCCAGATCATTGACAAAGTTGATAAGTTCATCTGGTGCTGGTGGGGAAGTAAAAGGTTTGTTTTCAACAACCGGTGTGATCTGAAGTGTGTCTCTGATGGTCTCTTTGGTGAGATCGAACCATTGTTCATCAAGTTGACAGCTGTAACTTGCAGTATCCTTGTCATATCGCATAGTGTCCCAGAACTGTTGGATGTAAATGGATGGAATAGTAGAGCAAGCTGTAAAAGCTCTGAAGAAATTGGTTTGCTTCAGAATGTCTACAGCAAGCTTGTAGATAGGGTTGTGTTGAGTCCTTCCCATATCCAGGTAACAATTGCTCTTCCCAATAGAAGCCCAGTTGGCATGAGGTAAGATATGATCATCTGTGCGAGTGGGTGGAGGAATAACAGACGCTTGATCATCAGGAGCATTAATGTCAGCCATGGTAACTGCACAATCATAACCACAAAAGATATACATATAGAAAGGTGGTGTTAGGAGAGAGATACAGTATTAGGTTAAGGCATACAAGTGCTTAAGCCAAGTCAGAAGGTCACAAAGATCACGAGGGTGCAATGATCACAAGAGAGAATCAAATCAGTAGTTAACGGACGTCAACTAATCCATAAGAAAACATAACTCCGTGACCAAGACACAATGATCAGAATGTAATCAGACAAAGCACAGTATAGACAAGACACAATGCACAAATCACAATGAACATAACGCAATGAGGCAAAACGTAACAATCAAAATGCAGGTATATAATATTCAAGAATAATCAAGTCTCAGCCATATACAAAACTTAGAGTCAAATCGCAACAAATCACCCCGAAATAGACAAACCTCAATTAGTTAAAACTCAATGAATAATTAATATACCCAAAACGTAGTTTAACAAAACTCAGCCCATCAAAACTCAGAAACCCAAAACGCAGTTAGACCAAAACGCAGTAAGGTCATCAAAACGTAACAAATGTCATTAGTCAAAACGCAATAAGGGTCATCAAAACGCAATTAAGAGTCCACAACCAAAACGCAACCAAGCATATAAAACGGCAAAATGCAACCAGGAGTCAACAAACCAAAATGCAGTCAAGGGTATTTAGTCAAAACGCAATCAAGGTCATCAAAACGCAATCAAGGTCATCAAAACGCAATCAGGAAGCTTTACTCAGAAATGCAACCAAGAAACTTTACACGAACCTCACAAACTCAATCATACAACTAACAACATTCCTACGTGTATTTGGCAACCATAATCAACACAGCAAGTGGCTTCCCTAATCAAGTTGTATTAATCCTATAACATTCCAACATCAACAACACATGATTTTGACTTATAAAAGTCAAACTAACATTCGAAAATCAAAGGACCGAAGCAAGAACAGAAGGAGACGAATTTAACCAATTAATAAAACAACTACACACGATTTTGAACTAATCTCAGCAAACAAATACCTCAAATAAACACTAACCAATGATTTGAAGATGATGCGTGGTGAAAACCTAGAGAAAGCACAATAGGGTGAATTTCAAGCCAAGATGTTCAATATAAAGCATAGAAAACTGATAAGAATTGTGATATAATCAGTACCTAGGCGAGAAATTACACAGACTTGCAAAATCAAAAAAATCCTAAGGTCTTGCGTTTTGAGTGTTTGTGAGAGAAAGTAGAGATGAGATTGACCAAGTTGTGAAAATTTTGACCAGGCCAAAACGCAGGGGTTAAATATCCCTTAGAAATGACTTTCAACATTTGGCCGAATTGGTCACTCACTTTTCACATACTTTTTTCTTTAAGGGATAAGATACACTAGGGAACAAGTCAAGATTCAGTTAGTGCACGAATGGTCCTCTAACTTATGGAAGTATAGGAAACTAATAGCAAATTGCACATAAGACCCTCTACTAGCACATGACAGACACATAAGGCCTTAATGAAGTAAGCACAAGATAAATATCCCTAGTTTGATTCAATGAGTTGTAGATGTCCTTTAGATGCCATAAATTTTGAAAAAAAAAATTACTCTCCCCTTCAATCAATGACCCGTTTTCTATTTAAAGAGCTATAGTCGTTGATTGAGTATGAAAAATTTATGAAATTTAAAATCTAATTGATTTTCAAAGCACAATGTGAGACACAAATACTTTCCTGAAGAATCATAGACGGAAAAGTATTTGTTTAGGACAGAAAATGCAAGGATATGAAGTAATCCATGCCCGGGAGAACTTAATCACCCGTTGTCAGGAACAGCCATCTTTTTGGCGACGTGCTTTCCTCATTTTGAAAAACGGGTTGCATATTTAACGTAATAGCAAACCATTGAGACATGTTTTGAAAACCATCTTGAAGTTTTGCTCGAACTTCATTTAAAGACCCGTGTCATTATTGAATGACATTTCTAGGACCGTAAATGTTATCGATACCAGAAGACATGCCTTGTGAAACTGTTTTTGGTAATTTTTTTTTCTAGATTTTTATGATTTTTGAGAATTTATAATTTACAATTTCTTTTTGTTTAAATATGAAAAAAATAGAACTAATTTGTGAAAGAATATGAATAAATGTATATGTAAAGGATACATGAAGAATTACCATCACAATTCTTCCATATAAAGATTGTTGTTGCACGAGTCCTGAACAGATGTATTCAGGAGTCATTACACATATACATCATTGTTGAGTTTCTTGAACCCCTAAATTAGGAGATTTCAGTTCTTTTGGCCGCCAAACTCTAAGTCGTTCCTTGATAGGAATGACCGATGTACCTGCACTTTGGTAAGGATGACATGCACTAACATGACGAGTTTGTTTGCATTTACGAGGGTTAGTGATATCTGCATCCAGAGCATTTGGGGTTTCACTGTCAACCTTGGTTTTGCAATCTGTGAACAACTTACTAGTAGGTATCCATCTAAGACCAACCATCTTAAAAATTCTACTCGTTGATATCCACCTAAGGCAAGATCTAGGAGTGTTTGGTTTCTTATGCATAGTGGTAGACTTGTTGAGAGAAGACCTACATCCTACAACAATCTGCCTATCAGTTTTCTAAGTATAACTCTTGGTTATGGGCTTGTTGATGTATCTAGTCTTAGGGGATTGAACCTTAGCACTAGCATTCACTTCCTTTTCATTAGCCTTGGAAGATTGAGCCTTAGTACGAGCATTTGCTACCTTTTGATTATGTGTAGACTGTGAAGTGACTGGTTTTGACAAAACCTGTTTCGCATCAACTTGGGAGGTAAACCGTCGTTTTGAAGATTTTTGTCATTCAGATCTAAATGCAGGGTTGTCTAACAACTGATTGGTTTCTAACAGGTTGTGATGCCGGTTTTCCCAAGATTGATGTTTTTGCAAACTTAGTGTTCACACTATTCCCTGTTAATTTTCTTAACTCGTTCTTTAAGGCAGTAATTGTGAAACCTTTTTCATGAAGTTGAGCCTTGAATTCATCATTTTTAGCAATCAAAGAGGTTGTTTGCTCTACAGTCTTAGTTTTCATTTCTTTGATTAAATCACACAATTCTTTGCAATGAATTTTCAAAGTCTCATTTTCATTAAGTAATTCAGCAACTTTATGTTCCAATTCAGTATTTTTTGTTGCAATAACATCACTGTCATGTTTAGCCTTAACTTCATTACACATATCACACATCTCAGCAATACGTTTTTTCAGGTTGTTGATCGTTAAGTTTTTGGCTTCTAGCTGAGCTTTCAAATCATTTATCATAAAGAATTCACGAAAATCAGGGAGTTCCGGATTTTTACATGGTAGGTTAGTTTGAAAACTTTCTTCCTTTTGTTGCATTGCGATTTCAAGTGAAATACAATGCTTTTCAAGCTGTAAAAATCTGTTTGAAAGTTCATTAAAAACTTCTTTATCAACCACATCATTTGATTTAAAAGTCTTAGCCGTAAACAAAGAATTTGACTCATCATCATGTTCAGCATCATCCTGATCACTTTCTCCCTCCCCCCTTTATGATTCATATTTGTTGAATTAGAAATGGTATTGCTATCAGTCTTTTCCAACAAATATGTGTCATAAGTGGGCATAACTTGATCAGTATGCAGTATTTCATTAGGGAGCACATTGTGTTGATCAGTGACATGTACCTCAACAGATGGAACTTGGTCATTTTCTAGTATGTGACTTGTATCCATGTCAAGTGTGGTATAAGTCCCAGAACTGTCGTTTGTATCCTGCTTATCAAACATAGTGTCACTGCATTGTTGATGCTGCACCCTTTCATTAACGAACTCCTTAACATTACCCATGAGTTAGAGTAGTGTAACTCTGAACATGTCAACCTCGATTCCAGTGTAATTAGCAAAACACCTTTTCATCATTTGACTATCGTAATCATAGTCCTTAGTGAATTGCGAATCAATGAACACTTGGAGTTGGTTGTTGATCACACAAAAGGCAGCCATGGATCTACCTTCAGAAAATTCTCCTTTGTCAAGTTGTTGTTCAAGTTGATCTAAATACAGAATCATTTTGACTGTGAAAGTCTGAACATCTTGACCAAAGAGTGATGCGAATGCACGTTTGTATCCTCCCAAGTAACCAGGTTATTCAAAGAGAACCTTGAGATGTGAGTGAAGTAATCGAAAACATTCAATGCAACTTTCCTTTGCATTAGGCAGCATTAGTGGCTGATGAAACTCTTTCTCTTGAGAATTCAAGGACGACGATTCCATATTAGCATTATCAGAATCAAACACGTTTATTTGTTGTACAGGGTTGGAAGTATTATGTTTATCAATCATATCGTACAATCTGAGTACCTTAGATATGACAGAATCAGAAGTAGTAGACATGATGTAAACGTACAAGGGATTTCATAAATCTATGATTTAAACCGAGAAATAGAATCTTTCGTGGGATTTTACAAAATCAAGAAGAAACCCTGAGACACCGATAAATTGAACGTGTTATGATAATTGTTGGATCGTTACAATGATTAGTGATTGTATGTTAAAAGTGATGATTGTTTGTAAGATTAGGTGAATTGTAGTTACGTTGTGATTTGGGTAGGTTATGCAGAGTATACGTAGTGAATTGGACAAGTCACAGTCAATAAGCCAAGACCAAAACTCAATGAAGAAGATTGATCAAAACGCAGGACCAAAACTCAAAGGTTAAATCGTAGGACCAAAACTTGATGGTCAAAATGCAGGACCCAAAACTCAAGGGTCAAAGCGCAGGAACAAAACTCAATGGTCAAAACGCAGGACCAAAACTCAAAGGTCAAAACGCAGTCTTTTGGTAAAAACGCAATAGGTAACTGACAAAACTGTCCCTATCAAACCGCAGATGACAAAACGCAGGTCACTATCAAACCTCAGTGTCAAAACGTAATCAAGAAACTAAGTACGAGAGCCAAAACGCAGTACCCAATTTTCACCTAAAATCACCTAAAAATCACCCTTTTGAACGTTTTTGCTTGGTTTCTTTTGCACTACTTGATCTTAGAAGGTTATAACAACACTAAAAACACTAACTTTAACACCACAAACGTGAGAATCAAAGAAAGCCAAGAATAAGACCATAAACCTTCCAAAAAAAACCAAACTTTTGATCTAAACTAACCAAGAAAACGCACACACAATCGAGCTAATCAAACCATGAGCTCTGATACCAATTGTAGAATACTTGATATCATAACACAAGGTTGGATTTGAGTCTTGGCCGAATTCAAAGGAATTTAGAGAGAGAAAGTGAGATGTTCTAGTGAGAGAAAGTTTAATATATTAGCTTCCAAATGAAATGAACATCCAACCCTTTCCCTTGGGTAGGAAAGGGTATTTATAGTTACACATAATACGCCCCACATGGGGTGTGGAGTGAGCTGACAGTGGGTAAAGACCCGACCCAATTCCACAAATATTACTATGACTAAACTAGTATTACGATACCTAAACTAATACTAATAAGCCTACGAGCTAACTTAATGCTAATAGATACTCGGGGTGACCGAGTCTTTCATATGAATATTTATATTCCTAACATACTCCTCTTGGTATCATTTCTGGCATTTTATTCCACCAAAGAATGCTTCTTTCAAATGATTCCATTATCCATATCTATAAAATGTTAACAAATGCTTCAAATTCAGTGAAAAAAACATAACATAAGTAACATACACTGTCTATATTGATAAAAAAAATACTAACCTTGAAAGACCAAACAAAGCCAGAAAGCGTATATGTTGGAACAAACTTGAGGTCTTTGTTAATACCTTGAAGGAATTTATACTTGTGTTTATCCGCCACGTCCAAAATTTGATCATACAAATGTCTCCAAATATGCTCCCCTCATGGAAAAGCATCCCAGTCATCAAGGTTTTCAATCAATTGGAAGAGTGTATCATCAGCTTCTTGAACCAATAATCTGCCCATAAAGATAACCTCCAATGCTAACAATAGACAAAGACGTACTGCATCTTCATCGAATATAATACCAAATGCCTGCTCATCTTTAATTAGACCAAGAATATCTAAATTGGTGACTTTTTGACCTACATGGCGAGGAAAAACCCTGTTCCTAAAATTGAGGTGTCCCGACTTATATGAGCTAAAACTTACATTTCCAAAACGAAAACCAGTGATAAGAGAAAATTCTGGTCGGCCGAAATGTAGAGGACGTTCTTCAACATAATATACAATTGGCAAATCATAATTAATGAGCATTACTCGGACAACATTGTTTTTGTAAGATATAATCTATCATATGTGGTTCGTGGTCAAAATAATAAAGGTCAAACCATTTACCAAAATAAGTAGCCCGAAGCAACTTCCTACGTTTTTTATCCAATTTGGATTTTATTAAAGAAAAGTAACTCGGTTTACTTCTAATGATGGCTTTGGCTTCATATTCCTACAAAAAAAAAAAAAAAAAAAAAAAAAAAAAAAAACTAATCAAACACGAAAGTATACAGAAGGCTGCTATTACCGCAAAGATGAAGATACTTGACAATCAATGTCTCGTAGAGTTTAATGATACATTGAGAGCATAACACAGTTTTCTAATAACTACCACACGTAACTTCATTAACACTTACAATTCACACATACATTTCAGTCTCTCTATTGCACACATACACTGAATAATCTATTTAGCATCATAATTCCAACAAAAAATCGATCTATCTTAAAGAGTCAAAGTTTGAGTAATCTTATGGAACTGATGAAACCCGATATGATTACAAACTAAACTATGTTAAACAAACATGCTAATGAACATGAATAGCATATGAAATGCTTTCATGCTAAACAAACATGAATAGAATATAAAACAAAACATTAATATTTAATAATAACATCACACAAAACCGCCATTTATTATATTTAATGTACAAATACAAATATAATTTACAAAATTTGTAGTAGAATAGTGACAATAAGAGCATACATACCCGAATACGAAACACTATTAGGGTTCTTTTCATGTTCGTGAGGGTATAGCGATTTTTGTGTGTGTTATTGTGATAAAAATTCTGAAACACATAAGGCGCCCAAATGGGGTAACTAAAAAAAGTCGCTTAAAGAAAATATAGTCGCTCAAATCTTTTATTACATCGCTCAAGAATTTGAAATAAAAAAGTATTTTAAAAAGTATTTAAAAAATAATACTTTTTACAAAAGTACTGACGCAAGTACAAAAAGGTGAAAAGTAAAAAAAGTTGCTCAAAGTACCAAGTCATAAGTCGCTTAGGTTGCTCAACATTAGAAATGGGCAAAAAGAATAAAATAATGTTTTTCGAAGTTTGACTTTTTTTTGGAAAATGACAAAATAAAAGGTCGCTTAAGGTATGAAAAGTCGCTGTAAAAAATCGCTTAGAAAGTACACATAGTGGGCTATGACAAAAGTACCACTTTAATGATTGGGCGCGACTTTTTGGGGTGCCACATGTCACCTTCATATTAAAACTTAAAAAGTCGCAAGTCGCTCAGACTAGTTAAAGAAAGTCACTAAAGTGAGTCCTCAAAAGGCCACCACTTCGAGCGACTGGGACGGTCTCAAAATTACCCCTGTTTTAAAAGTGATTGGAGTGTCTCACAAATGTGAACAATCAAGTTGATACCTACTTATTGAATATTGGATGTAGTGTGCAAAACTCATATGTTACATATTGAAGATTTGTGGGTTGAATGTGGAGCCTATGTTTATTTTATGTAATGTCCACATAATTTGGTTTTCGCATGATATCGAAGATCTATTGTCAAAAAAAGAGAATAGTACAACCAACAACATATAAATATGATACAACCACTTAAGACATGAAAATGTGAGTCCCAATAAAAAGTATATTTCCATCTATCAAAAAATGCATCTAGTTCTCAAAGAGGGGAACAAAAACATAGGCTAAAAAAAAAAGAAAAAGAAAAAAAAGAAACGACTACTAATTCTCAAAGAGGGGAACAAAAACATAGGCTAAAAAAAAACGACTCCAAAATCTAAGGTAAGCAGGGACGGACCCACATGGGAGCCGGGTGTGGCACGGGCCACACCCAATTTTAGGTCACGAAGTGTAATTTTTTTTAAAAATATGTCTTTTCTGGGCTCGTGCAACACCTAATTTTACCTAGTAATTTCTTTATCAGGCAACTTTAGTACTCATGGTCATAAAAAAAATTTGTGCAACACCCTCTTAAAAATCCTGAATCCGTCCCAAAATTGAAGGTAAGGATGAACATTTGGACCCGAATCCCGGTACCGTACAAAAACGGTACCGACTCCCTATACATGGTACGGGACCGGTACCGTGAATCGAGCCAAAAAAAAATCGGTACCACAAATACGGTACCGGTACTAAAGGGGGGAGTACCAAAAAAAATCCCGAAATTTGAGTAGTCATATTTTTGAATTAAGATAACTTGTCCAAACATCCATTTGGCTCGTGCCATGTCAAACAATAAGTCAATAATCATGTAAAACATATGGAAAAAAATCAAACGTTCGAAAAACTTACTGTGGCAACTATAGATCTTTTATAAACCCTCCCAAAAATTAAACCCGAACCTATTTTATAAGTTTTCGAACGTTTGTATGTTACGACTATCTTGGTAATGAATTTGTTTAAGTGTTGATTGAGTTTTGTGTCACGTCGTGGTTTGAAATCACTTGAAAATGCATGTTTTTTTTTTTTCCTATTTTTTGCTGCATTTCTTGGAATCCTTTTTGGTTTAAAAAAAAGGGAAGAACCGTATAGGTATCGATTTCCCGGTACCGAGCATTGGTACCGGTTTCGGTACCCGAATCCTCTCCGATACGGTACCGGTACCCCCTTTCATGCTCGGGAAAAAATCGATACCACCAATTCGGTATGGGTTCGGTACTATTCTGGTACTGTGCTCATCCCTACATTAAGGTAACTAAACAATTAACTTGGCCTCTCATAATAGACTAAGGGGGTGTTTCTTTTTCACCTAATGAATGGCCCAAAATTTTTGTTTCATCTTAATGGAAAGGTCCACAAAGACCTCTCTCTCAATTAAATGACTAATCTAGCAATATTTTCAAACCATTTAATTTAGTAAACTACCTCTAAGTTACATTTGAGTAGCCTAGAGTATTATATATATATTCTAATAGACGTTTTTGATGTGACATTAATGATTGCAATTAAAACTCTTAATCTAAAATCCTATTGGCTTATAGATAATAAAAAAATTGCGTCACACTACTATTACCTTATGTGTCTGTTTCCTATTGGGTAAAAGGTGTTTGCAAAATTCCTGTTCACCGTCATTTATACTAAAACCCACTTTTTAACAGTCTTCTTTCACTTTCTAGAACAAAGTAGTCAAAACGCATCCCACTCGGGTTTCATCATTTTGATAGAAACACAAACCCTTACACACTTTTACTCTCTTCCTTCTTTCCTTTTCCGTTCGCCGCCACAGCCATCGCCGGCCGGTCCCCGCCACCACAGTCATAGAACGCCGTCGTCGCCACTATTCTTCCTGAAGCAAGATAAAGATCGTGGGTATGAATTGAGTTTAGTTTGTGATGTTCAGGTCACATATAGGATTAGATCGTGTTTTGTTCGTGGTTCGATTCGTGTATTCAACTCCATCCTGTCATCCCTCTCTTTCCTACATATTTCTTGGTATGTCAAAGAGTAAAACCTAACTTTGTTATTCTTTTTGTTAAAACCGATTGTTATACCAAGAAATAACATTTTTGGATTAAAATGAGGTTAAAAACATTTTTGTAAAGATTTAATGTGGCGAAAATAGACTAAAATGGTGTTTGGATTATAATTTGTTTCAGGTCAGGTTGAAGACAAATGGGTGACGGGTCGACCCGTTTTGTTCTCGGATTTGGTTATGAAATTTCTTACTTACTTAGGGTTATTCATTTGAATTCGTGATCACCAGGCATGTTTTGAAAAACAGTGGTGAATGTGGACTTAGCAGCTACAGCCTAAATAAGGTTAAAGATGTAGTAACAAGGAAAATATCAAAAGCATTGAATTGATATTCATGAATAAACATGTAAGTAATCTGTTTTGTTTTAAAATTCATTTTAGTATACATAAATCTTTATTTGCCAGATTCATGTTATTAAAGTGTTTGGTATTTTAATTGAAGAATAATAGTTTAGGTGAATTTGATCATTGTTTTATCTATAGGAGGTACAATCAGCATTCTCAAATAAGCTATGGTCTTTTCGGTCTTTTATTCTTAGGCCATGTTGCTTATGTCAGCTTTAAATGAAATTTGGGCTAATTTGAATGCATTGGATATTATTATTAATGAGTTTGTATCTATCACAAATGAAGTAGTCAAGAGTATACTATTTATTTAAACTTATTTGTGGCTTATGAGCTTATTTGTTTTTCGGCTTATTTTGAGATTTGTGGGCTTATATAAGTTTATTATGATATGATAAACTCATATAAGCCCACAAATCTTAAAATAAGCCGGAAAATTGGGGCTTATGAAATATAAGCCAAAATCATATAAGCTCATAGGCCCACATATAAGCTTAAAGAAACACCCCTTGATGAGTGCTAAATTTTGTTTGCTATTTGTTGTTTTCTGCAGATATGGTACCCAGGAACGGCCCTATTGAGAATTGTGTGTAGTATTTTGTGTGATTGCTTATTTGAACTGCCTAATCAATTTTTCCAAGCATGACTCAGGTACTCTCTTACATTTTAATTTCTTGATCAACCTGATACTTTTCATATGCGAAATTTACATGGATTTTTGGAAAAAATTATGACCATGATATCTATGTTTACTGCATAATTCATATAAATTAATATAGCTATCAGAATTTTCCATACATCTCAAGTTAAAATCTACTGTTTTGGCTTTATAAGCAGAGTCTCAAAGTGATTCATCATACCATGGTTGCACCAACGAAACACAAGATGTGAAGAACGTTACGTCTACAGACACTCCTACTTCAACTATCATTCGTAAGTTACACCATAGCTTTTATTATACTTTCTATTTAACGGCACTATCTTTAGTTTTCTTGCATAACTTGCATGTTCCTGACACCATTTACTGTTATTTACAGCCAAACAGACTTCGTCTACACCCAGTAATTATGGACGAAGGACACAAGCACGATGACATAGCCGTCGTAGAGAAGGTACACTTATTCGTTTAATGTAACACTGTTTCCTTTGTTTTGCTTCTGCAGTTTATGCTTTATACATGCCTCTCATACTCTCTATTTGTAAAACCCTAAAATCTGAAACGTGTAAAATGACCAAAATGCCCTTACGACTTTAAAATTTAATTAAAAGCTATTATAAGCATCAAATAAATTCGAACCATGTTAAATAAATTACATATAAAATAAAATAAAATTTAGACAAGCCTTGTAATAATTTAGCATGTCCAAATAAATTTTTGTACTACCTTACACATATGTATGAACCGAATTTTGTATGTATTTAATTAGTTATGTTTTAATTTGAATTAAAAGTGAAGATAATTACAAATAATGAGGATATGATCAACATAAAATAAAAATCTAATTTTCTTAACAAATATGGGCCGAGAATTAAGCATGTCCCCTCCCTAAAACCGGTATCTCCCATTCTACATAATTATTTCTCATATCTCCTTCCTATTTTACAAACCGTGTAACACATAAACCACAAAACAATTCGTTTTTCATTCCTGCGAATTTATGGAGAGCCAAGATCATTTTTCCTGAGTTCATTCTAGTCCTAGGAAGGCTAGAAGAATAGCTATTCGATTTATAGAAGCCTGATTCAAGCGTTTCGAATTTTCTTGTGTCGATTGTAAAAACGTGAGGTAAATTCCATTTTAATTCGTACGATCATGCCAAAATTCTTTTGGTATTTTTCCTGAGTTTCTTACATCATATTTGATCTGTGAAAAATGATTACAAGGTTTGTGGATTCGCGTTTGTGCTCGTGGAGGATTTTTGGTGTCGATTCAAGCAAACCGTGTGATGTTAATTTTCATCTTCCATTCGATCACTCTAAGTCTCATCTGATATTTTTCTCATGATCTCTACATCACCTAAGGTCTGTATAAAATGATAAAAATGAACCATGCAAGATCTATGAGTCGCTTGTGAATTAACGAGTTATTAAACCCTAAATACGAAAATAATACCTATGTAATACATGCGATTTTTCTGGGTTGTATAAGTAATTTTTCTGGGTTCTATATGCATCATAACACGTAAGAAAAATAATGGTTGGAATTATAGAGGTCTAGAACGTGTTTTGTGAATTTTTGATTCTAATCGGCTAATAAAAAGAAAACAAGGAAACAAATAAAATAATGAAATCGATTTAGGGTTAGGGTTTTGGTGTGTAAGATCTAGTCATTTATGAGTTTTAAGGTTATAATTATGATGGTGTAATGATTGGTGTTGATTAGGGCTTGAATTGATTTGATAAATGTTATACGATTATGTTTAAAACCATAAGGGTGTGTTTTGCCAACTTTCAAACTTGTGGGCTATTTTTATAAACTTAATTAGGTCAGTAGCAATGTGGGAAAAATATAACATGAAGTCCTTATGTGTAAAATTGGCAAGATGTGAATTTATTTGTAATTGTGTATTTGAATTGGAAAATAAATAAAAATGAGGGACTAAAAGTGTAATTTCTGGAAACTTAAAGGTTCACGGTGAAAATAATATTATGAAGGGTGAAAAGTGTAATTTTGAGTATTTAAGGGCTTAATATGTAATTATGGTTAAATATATAATTCGATTTGCATTTTATAAAGTATAATGACTAAATATGTAAATACCGAAACTATGAGGGGCTGTTGTTATACATATTAATATTAAAGGTTATTTTCTGTAATTTGGTGAATTAAAAAGGGCTTGATGTGTAATGTAAACATGATAAGGGTTAAAGTGTAAATTATATAATTATAAGGTTTAATATGTAAATTAATTAATTAAAAGGGTGTAAATCGTAAATTATGAAACTTGAAGGCTAAATATGTAATTCTGGAAAACTTTATGATTCGAATGGTAAATTATGATATTTCTAATTTGAACCTTGAACTTTGGTAAATTTACATTAATAACCCTAAACAATGAAAACTTGTCATATTTAACCCTAAATTGGTATAACTTGTTAAAATGAATATTATGTCCAAAATAAGCTAATTAATGACTTAACTTAATCATTTGAATATTGCTAAATATGAAAGCTTACTGATTCGGGAAACCTGCTAAAATAGAAGTTACTAAATTTGGAAAACTTCTTAAAATGGAAAGATAACTAAAGATGGTAATCTGAACTTGAACCCCTTAGTAATTTTGTCTTCTACTTTCCCTAGGTGTGGATAGAGAGAAGTCTTGATCTGTCTCAGTACTTTCCGCTTTTGTTCTTTGTGCTTGCTTTTGAATAAGGTACAGATACTCTGTCCTTTCTCAGTAAGGGTGTCTTATTCCCTTGATATAATTTCTGATTCGTTTAAGTTTCCTAAGCCATTGCTATGTTCCCTTTTTGTTGTGAACCTTTGATATGATTCGTTGCTTTGTAAACCTTGATCTGTTAGACTCTGATTTGGCCTTTGGCATATTATATCTGATACATCTGCTCTGAACTGTCTGTTATGAACTATCTGTATTGGACCTTTGGATATGACCTTCTGATTTGATTTGACACATGACTCTTAGTTTGATACCCGAGCCAAAATTTGTGACCCTAGCCATGAAGGTAACATGGCCATGTCATTGATGCACCGATGGCGTGACTCTAGTGTGTTGGAGTGATGTTACACACCGTCCCTTTGTTTTGGTCTGCATGTGATTGGGTAGGGGCGTATGGATGCATCCTAGATCTGTTTCTGTTTAGTGGATTTAATATGATATGATATGATATGATTTGTCTGGTGATTGGTACTGTGTGCTATACATGCCCTTCACATATCTGAGAGGTCGCTCCTCTATGGTTACTGTATATGATTATCTGATTTGTCTGGGCTCGTGGTGGATTACTATCCTATATTATTTCTTTTCCTTTCATTGCTTGTACCTTATGACATTTCCCATCGCACTATATCTTATATCTGTTTCGTTATCTTTGCTTTGTATATGTATCTGTTCACTGAGCTCTCGTAGCTCAGCCGCTTTTCTTTCTCCATGCGGCAGGTATCTAAGCTAGGGGCTGGGATTGCTTTGGGATGAGAGTTGAGAATGTTTTGGAGACCTACCTTAGTTACCACCCTTATATTATGACATTTGTTTCGGGATTCTGTTTCTTTTGTTTATTCCCTTGGTTTATCATTATCTTTTGAACTCATGTAATTTGGTTTAAGCCGTGTTGGCTTGATTTTCTTATTGATTTTGGTTTATGGCTTCCGCTGTGTATTATTTGTGCTCTGATTTGTCACCGTGATGTGACACCTTTACCCTTGTCGGGTTGGGGTGTTACACTATTGTTGCTTCAACCTGAAGAAGCTTCATATGCACTTAATGCTCATCAGCCAAGAACACAAGTACAACGACGCAGGCATGTTAGACAAGGTACAGTCAATCATTTTTTTCCTACTCTTATGTATTTTCTATATTGTTCCTGTTTGTGCTTTTCTTTCATTTTCAAATGTCAAATAACTATTACAATACATTTCTTACAGGCCCTCCAACAACGTTATTCTCGGAATGGCAGTGAACCATATGCCGCCTGTCGTTAGCGAACTGGATGAGGTTGCGGCTGCATATTGGTGGTTGCTGATTACGGATTTGCAGTCTTCTATTGACGGAGTGCAAACACAACGCAGGCATATCGAGTACACAAAGTGACTTTCCATCCACGGCTTTCCACCGGATTCCTGTGTCTAAAGAAACATCTGCCTCCAATCCAACTAATGCAGCAGCAACAGCGACGTCAAATGCCTATGGAGGTTTGTTCAGGTCCTCATATATTATATATATACTAATAGTGGTTGATGATGTGACAATTGTTACTAATGTTAAACTCTTTATCATTATATAAGTTGCATTGCTATTGGTTGAGAAGTTGATATTATCCTAGGTCAAAGGCCTCATAGTGTTAACTTCATATTGTGGCAAAACCCCATTGGCTACCAAACATTTGGAACTTTACTGTTCAAGGCTTACGAAGATTAATACCCTTCATTCTACAGTTAGTAGGTATACCAATCAACTATGGCAGACCTAAACATTGTACAACTCAATGTGAATCGACCATGTGTTACCAAACATTGTACCTCAACATGTCCATACCTGTTCAACAACTTTCTGGAAGTAACACGACCAATCCTTAAAACACGACACTAAAAGAATTACCACTCTAAAAAAACATACATAACAAAGTTAAAAACTTTTAACTAAATAAAAACATAGCAATAAAACGGCCACACCGCAGCATCGCGCGGGCTATTTTGCTCGTTATTACCAAATGTTAACAGAACCAACTAATTAACAGATTGAAAACGATTGGTTCGGATATTCTTTGGCATAGCTTCATTTTGGTTCCCGCATTTTTGTCTGATAAAGCCGGCTTCTGGATACCTCTTATTATAGCAATGTTGCATGTAATATACTTCCTCCGTCTTAAATTAATAGTTCACGTTTCTTTTTTAAAATGTCTTAATTTAATTGTCCACTACTAAAAATAGATAGAAGAACTTGATCGAATTTACAATATTACCCTTCATTGAAATTATTATTACAAACTCTAAAGAAAATATTAGTTAATTATTAAAAGTAAAACTGTTGTTATGCTAAAAAGGAAAAAAGATAAAGCAATAT
Organism: Artemisia tridentata subsp. tridentata; assembly: GCA_021014915.2. Lineage (NCBI taxonomy): Eukaryota > Viridiplantae > Streptophyta > Magnoliopsida > Asterales > Asteraceae > Artemisia > Artemisia tridentata. Next base: position 381,448,890 of record CP139505.1, read on the forward strand.
TAATTATGTTTTTATTTAAATTATACGTTCTTTGTTGGAAAACAACTATTTTAAGAAAGAAAGAGTAGTAAACAGGCAAGGATGCCATCGTTTGTCACAATACTAGACGAATACCCGTGCATAGCAATGAGATTTTATAGCGGTAGATAGTTGAAGTGATAAAAAAAGTTTATGAGTTATAAACGAAAAATAATAAAAGTTTAAGAATTTGAGGATTAAACACGATTTAAACTGAATGAAAAATAATATGGGTTATGAGTTATAAATGAAAATAATAAAAGTTTATATTTTCCGTATATAATTTTCTTAATTTTTCACTTTCAAGAATATGAGCTTTTCTTTTATATATAATATAGGTATTTTTATTATTGGGAGCCATATATACGTGAAAAGTCTTATTTAAACATGTGGTTAATTGAGGGAACTAAAGGAGTAATCACAAGGTTAAAAATAACGCGAGTCGTTGCGTGGCGTTATGACCAAGCCTCACGTCTTAGCGGCCAAGACGAATCTTTTGTTTTTATAAGGCGTGGCATAAGGCGGCATAAAATATGAAAATATTTATATTTTTATATCATATTTCATATACATCGAGTTTACAAAAAGACGTGGCATAAGGCGCCATAAAGCATGACTTGTCGGCATGACCAAATCTCACGCCTTTGCGGGGCTTTTGCGAGCTTTTGGGCACCTTTTAGAACCATGAGTATTCATCAGTATGAGGGTTTTGTCAATATGTGATAATTTTTTTTGAACAAAGTCAATATGTGATAATTGACATATGTTTTATATAATAAAAACTAGGAAGTTTTATAAGCAAGCACAGCCCAAAATAACTCGAATTGATGTTTTAAGGCATGGTAATTATCACTTAACAAGAGTTATAGAGTACATAATAATAATGAATATACATATAGTCCTTTTAAAAAGACAATAGTACGCAAGTGTCACACTGTTACAAGTTCATATAGATCGAGTTGTGTCAAACATCATCCTTCTTCCTTTGTTGTGTGGTTTATGGTGACAGAAATATTTTTAACTACAGTAATAAAGAGGAGTGTATAGATGAATTAAACAACATCGAATTTCAGCTTAAATGGATGCTAAAAGACTTCATTTGACAAATCTAGTGTATAACATATTACTCGTAGTATCTAATTACTCGGGTTCGTTTCTTATTCAATAATGGCCCGTTTCATGTGTTTCAAACTTCTAAACTCAAGTTAACATATCTTATTTACATAATTAAATGTCTTCTCAATTTGTAAATCGTTTAGCTTAAGGTTTTGAACAATTAAAACTCACCCCGAAATTAAAGTGTTCTAACTAGTTTTTCCATTTTAAAAGGGCCATAGATTACTCATTTCTCCATGAAATAACGCGTTTCTTGTGTCTAAAATTATCTACTCAGAGTCTAGTTTCCAAATATCTAAGCCAAATAATTTTCCCATGTACCAATATTTCTGGATAAATCGTTTTATACTCGGATGTCAAAGCTGACAGAAAAACTGAAAAGTTACTCAACTTCTTTTGCCCCTATTTTACTCGTTATTTATCGTCACGTGTTCATCCAACTCTCAGAGTTGAGTTCAATGTGTCCTCTAACACTTTCTAGTTTACCATTTTTAGCCAAAAGGTCTTGAAGTACCTCGTTTTTATTTAATGAATTTGGTACACAGAAAAAGTGCAAACAACAGGTATCGATCTCGTATCACTAATTAAAAATAACAAAACATTTTATAAAATTCGAAAATATTTGTGAGACATCCTAACACCTATATAAGAGTGTGCCTAAACCAGATTTGCATGAACATTTGTGTAATTATTTTATTTGTTTTCATTTGTGAGGCGTAAAATTGGGACAACAAAGTGTTATTTTGTTCTTTAGTTTTGGAACAATATATCATCACAACAAGTGTATAATAGCTTTAAAGTAAGACATAAATGATGTATAATGAGTATGAAATGTATGAAAAGGGATAAAATTAGTGCTTACTTCAATCGATGTGATGAATGCAAGGAGGTGAACACAAAAACTCAAGTATTCTAGCTAAAACCCAAGAATCACCCTTCTTACTAACCCGTAACTAAATAAGCGCTTGAATAAGCTACCCAATAAGCAATACCAAATGCTTGAGCACCCTTATATTCCTGAGTTTGCTGCTGTTTTTAGGAGGAGGGAAAGAGAGAGTTTGTGCTGTCTTGTGAGTGATAAATGAGAGGAAAAGAGGGTCTTATTTATAGGGCGAGGATTTAAGAAACTAGCTAGTTGCATGGGGTAATGGACATAGTTGGAAATATGGCATCAAAGGGGACACAAGGTACCAAGGGGAAGTGTTTTGGGGCTGCAAATTTCGTGGGTAAGGGGGGGGGGGGGGGGGGGGGTAATTTTGATGTTAGTTGACTTTGGTTGTAGCATGGTGGTTCACGGCTTTATCCATGGTGCATTTGGTAAGTAGGGGAGACAAGGAAGTGATGTTTTGTGAAAGTTTAGAGGGTACCAAGGGGTCCGGTTTGGGGGTGTTTAGGAGAGAGTTTAAATGTTAATTTTATGTTATTGTATGATAATATAAGTATTAGTATGTATAGAATAGGGTGGTGAGGTGTTATGCATCCATGCGTGTACGTAAAATGTGAAAAGTGAGCGTTTTACGTAAAAGTTGTAAAACTAAATTCATAAACTCATAAAACTTGTTTATAAATCTCATATGACATGTGTTTGATGTAGACTTAACTTAGTCTAGTGCCGGTTCAAGTTTAAATTCGTTTTCCGATTTACACGATTTAGCTAGAAAAGTAATTGAGTAAGTGTTTAATTACTTAATTAAAGTAACACCCCAACCCGACAAGGGTAGAAGTGTCACGCAAATGGTGACATATCAAAGGCAAGCATAACATACGACTTAAATAATACAATAGAAATTCAAAGGTTACAAATGATATACTGAAGCTACAAGGTTACAAATAAGAAACAAAACTAAATACTATGTCTGTCAACGCAAATCCTTCTAAAAACTTCTACTTCCGAAAAACTATCAAAGTCTTCTAAGTCCAAGGTCTCTTCACTCATTCCCAGCTTCCAACTAAAACCTGCCGCACACGGAAAGAAAACGTGCGGCTGAGCTTAAAAAGCCCAGTGAACAGATATATATAATAAACGGAAACGAACAAATGAAGCATAATGCAAGAGATAATAAATAAGGTACAAGAGTAAAGGTTAGGACAGTCATCCACCACGAGCCCAAACAAATCAAATCATATCATATCGTAACCATAATCTTCAAATCATATAGAGGGGAGACCTCTCAGATAATCAGATAATATGAGGGGTGTCCTCATTCTTCAAATGGAGTAGCTAGCTCCCAAATTTTGTGAAAGACGTGGATTGCACCCATCATCAGTCACCAAATCAAATCATATCATATCATATACAGAACAAATCTAGGATGCATCCATACGCCCCCCAAACAAATCATATTGGCCATAACAAATCATAAAGCGCGCATATCATATCAAAATGGGGACGGTGTGGTTAATCACTCTGACCACACAAGAGTCATGCCATTGGTGCATCAATGACACGGCCATGTTACCTTCATGGCTAGGAAACATATTTGGCTCGTAGTATCAAACTGGGGTCAAAGGTTAAGGAGTCATATCAAAACAAAGGTTCATATAGTCATAATCATAGTCCAAATGTCAAGGTTCATATCACAGGATTCATATCAAAAGATTCATATGCCAAAGGTTCAAATGTCAAAGGTTCATAGCAAAGGTCAAGGTCAAATCAAATCAGTGTTCAAGAGACTGAAGGCACCTTATTAAAAAGGGCAGAATATCTGTACCTTATTCCAAAGCAAAGCACAAACCAAAAGAATAAGATGCAAAGGATCATGTCCTCTCCTTCTTCACACCTAGAGGGGTAGAAGAGAATTACAAACCTTTCCATTTTAAGTAACTTTCCATTTTTAGCAGGTTTCCATATTTAGTAAGTTTCCATATTTAGAAAGTTTTCATAATTAGTAAGATTTCCATACTCTCAATTAGGTTAAGTCATTATCAAAACATATTATGGCTTTAGGGTGTATTTTAACAAGTCACAAAAGTTTAGGGTTAATTATGGCAACTTTACATAAATTAGGGTTTTAAGTGTAATTATATCAAAGTTAAAGTTCAAACATGAAAATATCCCAAGTAATCTGTTTTGAATCCATATTTATCAAGTTAACAATTTCAGCCCCTCAAGTTTCCCAATTTTACACTTTACACCCTTAAGTTATATAATTTATATTTTAAACCTTATAATATCCATAATTACACATTAGACCCTTAATTTATCAAAATTACACAATGATCACTTATTTTATCATATTATACGAATCTACCCTTAAGTATTCATAATTTACACATCAAGTCCCTCAAGTTATCAAAGTTACATATTTAGCCCTTTAATTTACAATTTCAACCTTTAATTATTAATAATTACATATTAAGCCATTAAATTACCAAAATAGCACATAACCCCCTGAATATAATTAATTACTCAAATCAATCTTAAGTTTCCAGAAATTACATATTTAGTCCCTCTATTTTAATTATTTTCAAAATCGATTTATACTTTATCAAATAAACATTTTAACCCTTTTAAATATAAAAATTACACATGGGGCCCTCAAATTATATTTTATTCGAAATGTTCACAGCCTAAAATAAGTTCTAGAAATAACCCTTAAGTTTCAAAAGTTACAAAACACCCCCTAACATTTTAAATCAAATCGTATAACACTTTTTATTAATAAAATCCTAACCCTAAAAATACCAATCATTCACCAATCATATCATCATTATTAATCATCATTTAATCACTCAAGAACAGCCCTAAAAGTCTAACCCTAGATCGATTTATATTTTATTTCTTTTTCTTCTTTATTTTCTTTAAATCCGGTAAATACATAATTCCAAAAATAATTGTTCTTGGCCTCAAAATTTCGAAGTATCATTTTTCCAGGTCTAATATGATTGTATAGAGTCCAAATAAAATAAATATGAAGCCTCACAAATTCGGATTGAATTATTTAGGTTTTATATGCGATTTTAAGATTTAATTTACAAGTATTGTATAAAGCATGCATGGATCGACTTATACATTTTATTTGGTGTTCATATGACATATAGGATCTGAGAAAATTACCAAACCGAAGATCGAACGTGTAGAATGGGCTGTATCAATTCGATGATACACGTATGAACAAAACGAACCAATATTCCAAAACGACTCCAAAAGCTTCTCCACAACCTTTCCAACATTTTTCCCAGAGTATATTCGACATAAGGATTGTGATAAAAATCATGAACGAATTTTATATGGCTTGATCGAATTTATTTAGGAAATACCTTAAAAATTGGCTCGATAATGACAATAATTCACAAAACGCGATCCCAGCCAAGAACAGCTCCAAAACTATTTTTTATGGATCAAATATGATACAAGGAACATGAGAAAAATAAGAAACGAATTTTTAGGAGGTCGCAAGAATTAATTCGATCCATACCTTATTTTGTTCTAGCGACAAAGAAATAATTCACCAAGATCGGACCAAGCTTCAAATAATTCGAATGGTATTTTTCCTAGTTCCTTTGGATGATGATCAATCACAGAAAAATGGTCTAGGGATTTTAGAGTGTCGATTGGAGGCTAATGAAATTGTTGTGTGAGTTTTAATTCTAATCGGCAATTAGGGTAAATGAAAATGATTTGATTGGATTTTAAATTAGGTATGCCGAGTGAGGGGGGGGGGAGGATAAGACCAAGAATTTGACCAAATTGATTAGCACTTTAATGTGATTAATTTCCACATTTAAATGCATTTATTTTAATTTATACAATTTAAATGTTAATAAAAATATTATTAGGCTCTATGGGGGCATTTTGGTAATTTTATCTCTTGTATAAATGTTAAATGAAATTGTTAAAATTATTTGGGATCATAACTTATGCATTGTCAGAAGTTTGGAATTTATTTGATACTTTATAAGTTTTTAAATAATTTTTAAACTTGTAGGGGCAATTTGGTCTTTTAGCACATTTTAGATTTTTAGGGTTTTACAAAAGTAATTGAGTAAGTGTTTAATTACTTAATTAATGTAAATAAGTAAAACGTAAATGTACTATTAATAAAATGAGCATCACAATAATGGAAATGTACTAAAAATATGCAAACTAAAATTAATCCGTAGTCGTTGTACACAGAATATCATTCTTGTTTTACATGAATTAACTAAATAGTTAGACGTAAAATGTTCTCATGTAAACTTCAAAATAATTAATTTGAGTTCACTATATAATATTGACCCGGAGAATAGCTGTTTGTCACAATAATCTAGTTAGGTTATTACTCCCTTCTAACTAGTAAGCCTTCTTCTTTAATTTGCTCCCTCCCAAACTTACAACCCTTCATAAAATCTCTTTAGTCTTCAAACACACAGTAGAGAAAGTAGACTATAGACTGTAGTACAATGGTTGCATGATCAAGGAGCAACATATTAACATAACTCACATAGAATGTATCTTTTGACTGGTACAGATTCTGCCTATCGTCACACTGGAAATGCGTGACTATATGCATATAGTCACACACGTTTTTTTTGGGTGTGTGTGACAAAAAGTCGCGCCACCGTAGGTATCATATGGTCACATTGTTTATTTTGTGGCCGTTTTCATCGAAAAAGAGTGACCAAAACCCGAATATGTGTGACTAATTAGGCACAAGTTTTGTTGGATTCATCAGTATGTGTGACTATTTCCCATCCTATGGCCACACGAAAATATAATAAATGTGACGTTTGTGATGATTTAGTCACACATCGTGTGTTGTTTTTTTTCGAGTTAGTCACATACAATTTAAAAAACAGTGGCCAAAAGTGTTAATAAGTGTGACCATATGCTGTTTAAAGTGAAGAAATGTGTACTATTGATCATCCAATGGTCACATGAATTCTTAGTTTGTGTGGCCTTTTGTAATATTTAGTCACACAAAGCATGTTTGCTTTGGGTATTTAGTCACATACAATTAAGCATAAAGTGGCCAAAAGTGTTAATAAGTGTGACCATATGCTGTTTTAAGTGAAGAAATGTGTATTTTGTGTGACTATTGATCATCCAATGGTCACATGAATTCTTAGTTTGTGTGGCCTTTTGTAATATTTAGTCACACAAAGCATGTTTGTTTTGGGTATTTAGTCACATACAATTAAGCATAAAGTGGCCAAAAGTGTTAATAAGTGTGACCATATGCTGTTTTAAGTGAAGAAATGTGTATTTTGTGTGACTATTGATCATCCAATGGTCACATGAATTCTTAGTTTGTGTGGCCTTTTGTAATATTTAGTCACACAAAGCATGTTTGTTTTGGGTATTTAGTCACATACAATTAAGCATAAAGTGGCCAAAAGTGTTAATAAGTGTGACCATATGTTGTTTTAAGTGAAGAAATGTGTATTTTGTGTGACTATTGATCATCCAATGGCCACATGAATTTTATGTTTGTGTGGCCTTTTGTAATATTTAGTCACATAAAGCATGTTTGTTTTGGTTATTTAGTCACATACAATTAAGCATTAAGTGGCCAAAAGTGTTGATAAGTGTGACCATATGCTGTTTAAAGTGAAGAAATTTGTATTTTGTGTGACTATTGATCATCCAATGGCCACTTGAATTTTATGTTTGTGTGGCCTTTTATAATATTTAGTCACACAAAGCATGCTTGTTTTGGGTATTTAGTCACATACAATTAAGCATAAAGTGGCCAAAGTTGTTAATAAGTGTGACCATATGCTGTTTAAAGTGAAGAAATGTGTATTTTGCGTGACCATTGTTCTTCCAATGGTCACATGAATTTTTATTTTGTGTGGCCTTTGGTACTATTTAGTCACACATCGAATTAAACAAAGAGTGACCAATAATGTTGGAGCAGAGTTGCTACTGCTAGCAGTACTAAGGTAGTCCAAGGTAGTCCTGCTGAAGCAGAGTTACTGCTGCTAGTACTATGCTAGTGCTGCTGGAATGTGTATATATATTATATATAAAACAATATTAAAAAACACAAGAAATTTCAAATTGAATTAAACTCTAATGTATATAACTGGACAAAATATACAATTGTAATGTCGTACTTAATTAATCAAATATCTAAAGACTTTTGAACCTTCACCCCCTTAGCAGTTTGCCTTAAGTCGTTAGCAGATATATATTGTTTCTTCGTTGGTGCCTGTGGTACACATTTAGTCACATGGTTTGTTGGTGTAACCTGTAGTAAACAAAAGACGCTTCTATCAAACATTGAATTACATATGAATAATTATATATGTAGGTTGAAAAAACACATGTACGTACCACCTCTTCAAAAATAACTTGATCCTTTGGCCATGCAACGAAACTACCTTCGACTTCCTTAACTGTTTTGAACCCATTATTTGCTACGTCCGGTATGCATGCTGCATCAACTAACGATGAATCAATTGACACTCTGTAGCAATCATTTGGGAGTGGTAGGTTATGCAGCATTTGCTTTCCATGAGACTGGTATACGGTACCAAAAGCAACGATATTTGATTTCTTTGTGTGCCAGAGTTTGCACTTAAGTGTCTACAAAAAAAAAAAAAAAAAATTGCATGTATATATCAGAAATTATTTAAACAAAAGAATAACAAGAAACATGTTGAAATACATACTGTTGGCAGTGCTTGTGTTAGAGACACATCTTGTTGCGATTGGGAATCTGGAGACCCGTTTCGTCGCTTCTTTTGCTTTGGCTTATTGGGTCCGACAGTTTTAGCAAGTTCCTATATGTATATATAAAACACGTTACATTATTTAAACAAAAGAGTAACAAGAAACATGTTGAAATACATACTGTTGGCAGTGGTTGTGTTGGAGACGACACATTTTGTAGCGATTGGGAATCTGGAGACCCGTTTCGTCGTGACTTAAGGTTATGCTTAGGCCTGACAGTTTTAGCAGCAGGTTCCTATACGTATATATAAAACACGGTACATTAGTCGATCATGTATGTAAAATTCAAAAATCAAAGGGCGATCTTTTATTACTATACTTACCATTGTTTCCGTTACCTTTTTAGAAGTTTCAAGGCCATTGGATTTCTCCTCAATTCCCGCATCTTTAGGACTTACAACACCACTTGTCTGAGTGCCATTGGAGTCACCTGCAATATTGTCAATGGCCATTGGAGTCACCTGCAATATAAATTAAGAAATACAGTCACTCATCAGTTTATGTTCAATGCCTAGTATCATTAGCATCAGTGGTGTTAGCATTAGAAAATGAAATTGTTAACAACATAAAAAATGGCTTACAACTGAGGCTATTGGCGATGGTTGAGTTGGCAGAGTTATATTCATCCCTTTATCATTCAACTGTTGCAGAATTTGAGAAAGCATTACATTTGTGTTTTCCACCTCACCGGATAATTTATTGACCTGCACATCTTTTTCGGTCATCTCGGCGGACAATTTTTTGATCAATTTATCTTTTTCTTCACGCTCGCGTCTCTCATTATCCAGTTGAGTTTGAAGTAAGGCAATTTTTTCATTGGCTTCTTGTTTTCTTCGAGGAAGGCCAAAATACTCTTTGTATGTTACTGCACCTCCCACTCCCCTGGCATAACCGCCCTTTTCCTTACCAAATACAAATGTCATGGCATCAGTGCCATCATCAAAACCCGATGTTCCTTCCTTGATCTTGTCATCAGCTTCTTTCTGCACAAAAAATATAGGAAATGTTGGGATTAAAAGTCTTCTTGATGCTGTTACTACTGCTAGTACACAAGCTACTACTGCTAGTACACAGTTAAATGTTGCTGCTATATAAGCATAATAATAGAATTAGCAGTCAAACTTACAAGTTCATCTCCCTTTGATTTAATATCATCATTTGGGTATTCGCCGTCTTTGTTTACCCTTCCTTTCACCCACATTACATCACGGGGGGGTTCTTCATCCGCTTCAATCTCTTTATTTTCGATCTAATAAACATCAAATGCATACCCATGTAAAGTTAAACCAAGATAAACGAAAATATGTGGATGCTTACACATGTACAGTTAAACCAAGATAATCGAAAATATGAGGGTATTAATGCAAATGTGCAAATTGGGCAATGTAAACGGATTCATTTCTCATACTGATCGTCTCTTAATTGGTAAAACAAACATTGTGTAATCTTACCATTTTCTCTTTGACATAAGCATATCCACCTCGTCCCATTTTATGCTGATAAATATTTTGGGAACGCGCCATTTTACCTTTCTCAGATTTCTCCTAAAAACACAAAATCATAAGGCGTTTAGATGCGGTAATGCTGCAAACTGAAAATAACAAAATGACATATACACTTAATTAAAGATGACTAATTAAAACCTTGTATGCTTCGGTGGTCGTGTATTTAACATACTCGACCCAGTCTTCTGATTTCATTATTGTATTATACAAGTCCGGGACTTCATTCAGTTTGGAAGGTGTATTTAGGTTGGGCAAAATGTAGTTGACTTTGAGCTTCCTTCTGTAATTCCTTAGCATTTTACCAAGACTAATCATTATCAATTTTCTGTATTGGACGTCAACAACAAAAAATTTCTGAAAAGATTAACACAATGTTGTTAATTAGTTGCACATAATGTAACTGCATACATAAACTTATGTAGTATTGGGTTACAAAATAGTATATATGTACCAAGATTTCATCCCATAGTTTATCTCTTGCTTCTTTATTCACCTTCTTCCAGTGTAGAATCTTCACACCTATCTGCTCACGAGCCACATCTCCTAAAAAACTCACAAACACTGCTCTGTTTTCCCCTGTTACCCTACCGAGTGCATCGAAGGTTACCTTGAGCTTTGTTGCACCAGGTTTGTCATGCTTCGCGCGAAACTTTACTAGCCTGGTTGAGCCCCTCTTAGCTACTATCTCAGGTGTTTGGTTGGTTAAAGGCTCATCTATATCTTCTTCATCAGAAGACTTTTCGGATTCATATTCTAAGGCGTTATCATCATGTACAATATGATCAAGAGGAAGCAAAGTATGGTTATCAACAATGGGTTCAGTTTCCATGACTCTTGAGCAACAAAGGGTAAAAGAAAATGATTATGGCTTAGCTTGGAGAGTAATGGTGAGAGAAGATTTGATTTTTGTTTTTTATTTGCAGTCTTTTTTTTAGGAGAGAAAAGAGGCTATACACCAAGAATATGAATCGTTTGTGATTCAAAAAATTTCGATCCAAAAATTTGCCTCCAAGTTGTAATTTGAAATTAACAATTGAATTATTTGAAAATTTTCCCTTTGAACCTGTTAATTAAAGCATAAACTTGATTTTTGTTTTTTATTTACTATCTTAATAATCGCAAATAATGTATCATACTGTGCAACCATCACATCAACAGTACAAACGTAATTACTACATATTGTACCCTTACCAATTACATTTACAAAACACAAATTACTAATTACCTTTTTGTTATTTGGTTTCATTGTTTGCGTGCTTGTGTTTGCCATAAGAATGTGTGTGTTGATTAGGGTTTATTGATTTTTGTGTGTGTTTACAAATGACCGGGTAAAGGGATTAATTGCTGGTTGAATATTGAATTTGTGGTTTGGTTTAACTATAGCTGACGTGGCAAGATTTGTTTAAAAAAAAAAAAAAAAAAAAAAACTAATGGTGATGAGGTGGCGGTGAAATCCGGCTATAGCCGGTAAATAGGGATGGCAACGGTTCGGGTTCGGGGCGGGTTTTAGTATACCCATAACCGAACCCGTTTATAATATACCTGTACCCGCCCCATATCCCACCGGATACCCGATTAATATTATCCATCGGTTTTTCGGGTTTCCCCACGGGTATTAGTTATCCGTACGTAGTTGAATATTATATGGACAAAATTGGCGGTATTAAGATTAAGTCACGTTAAAATCCACCGAAAAAAACAAAAGAAAATACTCTAACCACTCCCAACAATAACTCAGCTTTAAACTTTAACACAATGCCACGTCAGCTTTAACACACTCACCCTTAATTAACTGAGCTTTAGTTATACACAAGATGTTTAACAAATGAGCCGAGATGATATGGTTGTATACGAGATGTTTAACGAATGAGCCGAGATGATATGGTTGTATATATACGAGATGTTTAACGAATGAGCCGAGATAATATGGTTGTATACGAGATGTTTAACGAATGAGCCGAGATGATATGATTATACACGAGATGTTTAACGAATGAGCCGAGATGATATATATGGTTGTACACGAGATGTTTAACGAATGAGCCGAGATGATATGGTTGTATACGAGATGTTTAACGAATGAGCCGAGATGATATGGTTATACACGAGATGTTTAACGAATTGAATGAGCCGAGATGATATGGTTGTATACGAGATGTTTAACGAATGAGCCGAGATTATATGTTTGTACATGAGCAACACACCCAACAATAACTCACGCAACCTTTCGACCCTGTTTCATCATTTCTTAAAAGAGTTTAATTTCTAGACCAACCCTGATAGCTGGATGGTCTTGAGGCAACTCACGCAACCTTTCGACCTCTGGATCAGCACGATTATGCATCTGTAGCATAATACGAGTTATCTCACCTAGCAAATTGTTAATCAATTTGAGTTCTTTTTCTTGTTCATTGTGTAATCGGGTGAGGATAGCCTTTTGCACCTCTGCTAGTTAATTTGTTAGCCACAGTGTTTGTGTTAAAATTAGTGATACTTGCGAGAGAGTTTTATAAGAAGTTGTGTGAGAAAACGAAGTGTTGTGAAAGTGGCTTTGATAGTGGAAAGCCGTTAAACTAGCCGTTGGAGGCTATTTTAAAAATCAGATTGAAAGTAAAAGTAACCGTACGAGTATTATTCAAATTCAAACGTAAAGTAACAGTACAACATATTAATAACGAGCGGGATATTTAAATTTTAAAATTTCAAATTCAAATTAAACAAAAAGGCGGGATATATTTAAAATTTATCAATTCAATTCAAATTCAATTCAATTTATAAATTGAAAATAAAGTATCAAATACAAATACATTAAACATGAAATAGAAATACATTAAACATGAAATAGAAATACATTAAATGTCAAATAAAAACTACGTTAACATAAACAATGATTGATTAACATAAACAACATACGATTAACATAAACAACGGACGATTAATAAAAACTATCATCTGAATCTGGGTAACCATCTTCAGAGGATTCGGAAGGTGTGAAAAAACCAGATTCCCACCTTTGCCTACGTTCTTCATCCTCCCTGGCTTGCCGCTCCAAACGATCAGCTTCCTCTTCTCTTTCAAGTGCTTCCATTTCCAGGAGGACTTGCATATCTGCTTCCTCTTGCCTAAGTTGTTCCTCAGTTAACCCAAACGGATTTGGGTCTTGGTTATGAACTGGTTCATTTTCAGGTTGATTATTCACCGGAAAATTTTCCGGTTGGAAAACCGGAAAGATATGCTCGGGTGGAGTATGGAATTTTTCATTTTCGCTAGGTGGGCTTGGAAACTGTTGGCCAAAATCCTTTTGGCGAGGTGGGCTTGGAAATTGTTGGCCAAAATCCTTTTGGCGAGGTGGGCTTGGAAATTGTTGCCCGAAATCTTTTCTGGAAGACATCTTGAATTTGAGATGCTTGGATCTTGAGTATTTGAGAAGTTTGGAATGTGTTTCTGTGTGACTTGTGCTTCAGAAGCATTGGTATTTATAGGGTACAAATGCACACGTTTTATTAACGTGACTTTGAATTTTAATTGTTGGGGCTAACCTGCGTTAACGCAGCGTTAATATGTTGTACTTTATCTTACGTTTGAATTTGAATTTTAATTTTAATTTGTTAAGGCTGAGTTATTGTTGGAAGTGGCCTAAATATACCCATACTTCTCAAACACATTCAGACTGCGATAGATATTAAAGCATGTATTTACATTAAACGTGTACTAGAAAATATCAATTACCCTAATGAAAAAGTCAATTAGTCATTAAAGTTAGCACACAAATTACATTAAACATCATTAATATAATATAGAAAATATCAATTACCCTAATGAAAAAGTCAATTAGTCAATCCAACACCAAACACACTTCTAGATCAACTACACTAGTCAAATCCAAACCAAACACAAACCAAATCCGATCAATATTATCCATCTGTTTACTTTTGGCGCCTCTCGATGGTCCCTCTTCCCGCCTAAAGTATTGGGAACCGTTCGTATACCTCTCTAGCCTATTTGTACAACTCGACATGGAAAACCGTTCATAATTAATCAACCGTACCATATACAACTCCTTTGATATTTTCATTAGAAAATAAATTTCAAATTTCAATGGCCGACTCCTCTTCAACTCCTTCTTCCAACAAAGACAAACGCCCAAGGGATGATTCTCCTCCACCAATGCCTGAAAATTATAAAAAAATGGGCATATCCCAAAATATTTGGGAGAAATGTAGTAAAGGCCCGTATGGTGTTGAAAACGCATTGTTAGAAATTTACAACAAGCGTATAAATATGTATGAAGAAAGGAACAAGAAAGATTTAGAGGTCATTGAGGAGCATCAGAAGAAAATTGAGGAGAGGAACAAAAAAATAGAAGAAGAAAGAGAGAAAATAGTTGATGTTTACAGAAGTATTGAAGCTAGTAAATATGTGTCTTAATGTATCTTTTCTTTATATATTTTGCCTATGTATATTTTGCCTATGTAAATGTAAACTTATTTTGACTTGGTTTAATATATGAATGAAGTTATTATGTACAAGTTTATGATATTTGAATACAGCTATTATTATTGTACTGCTAGGTAAACAATTGTACTGCTATCGAAACGTTGTACTGCTGGGTATCCTTTTAGCAGTGGTTGGGAGTGCAGGGTAGTTTGTATCACTTTTTACTTAAAGTGTATAAACCCCCAATTGCTGCACACAATCACATTCACGCACACATTACTCTCTCTCTTCCACTCCCTAATCGAATTTTAATTGTCAAATTGCAAAACCCCCAAATCAAATCATAATGTCGAACCTAACTTTTACCGAACCTCATAATAATGTTGCCTTTTTAGAAAAATCCAATAAGTCTGTAGATTTTACTGAGATCATTGATTTCCTTAATGCAAGCTATATTAAGTTTGCATTAACAGTAAAACCTACTATATATACTTCCAACATTATCCAGTTTTGGTCGTCTGCTAAGGTCAAAACTATTAATGGGGAAGCACAAATCCATGCCCTTGTAGATGGGCAGATGATTATCATTACAGAGGCGTCTATTCGAAGAGATCTTCTCCTAGATGATGCTAACGGAGTTGAGAATCTTCCAAATACTACAATCTTTGAAAAACTTGCACTGATGGGCTATGAGAGATATACAGATGCTTTAAAGTTCCAAAAAGGTAATTTTTCTCCTCAGTGGAAATTCTTAATTCATACTGTCTTAGTGTGTCTAAGTCCAAAGACCACTGCATGGAATGAATTTAGCAGTAATTTAGCTTCTGCTATAATTTGTTTGGCTGAAAATACTCAAAGATTTAATTTCTCAAAATTAATTTTTGATAATATGGTTAAGAACTTGGATGGTTCTTTGGCTAAATATTTTCTATATCCAAGGTTTTTGCAACTCTTTTTGGACAACCAATTTAAAAAAAAGAAAAGTCACAAAAATGTTTATCCCACTCCCTGCCTTACCAAAAAGGTTTTTGCTAATATGAGTAGGGTTGGAAAAGATTTTTCAGGGAGAGTGACACCTTTGTTTCCAACAATGTTGGCACTAGCCCAAACCCAAATGGGTGAAGGTTCAGCAATCCCAGCTGGTACCCATCACACACCCACAGAACAACAACAAAAGACCTATAAACGTAGGACTAACACCAAGAACACTGAGCTACCTCAGGCTAGTGGTTCTATACCAACTGTTGCAGATGAGGATGTCACTGGGGGGGAGAGTGACATGTTGGCAAGGGCTGCCACTACTGTGTCTAGCTTAGCAGCAGCACAGGACAGTGGTAACATCATTAAGACCCGAACCAAGACAACTTCTAATGAAGAAAGTTCCTCTGGAACTGATTCAGGTGAAGGTCCCAGTCACATGGAAACAATGGGGGGTTCGGATGTTCATCCTAGGGGTGAGACTGAACTTAACTTTTCCAGTGATCCACCTCTCGGGCTAGGTAACACAAGCCGAAGTGGTGAGGATAGTATGCAACTTTTGAATGAATTGAAGGATACCTGTGCCAAGCTGTCTGCACAAATTGGTGATCTGCGAGCAATAGCTTCTTCCCAAGATGGAGTCATCAAAGCTCAAGGTGGGGAGATAAAGGCTTTGAAGAGAAGGGTTAGGTATTTAGAAGGAGTCAAAGGATCAAGAATTCCCAAACAAAAGGTTAAATCTTCTGAAGCTTCTAAGGATGCTCCCAAACAGGGAGGGAATGAAGGCAAAGTTTCAGGGGAGGATAACCAAGGGAATCAAGTGGTGATTGATCATCGTCTGGGCAAGGTTACAAATGCTGATAGTGCTACTGAGCCAATTACAGTTGGTACTACAAAAGCTAGTACTGCTACACCAGAGGTTTTTGCAAATGCTGTTAGTGTACTTGCTGAGCTGAAGACAGCAAAACCAGTAACCAAAGGTGTTGTGATACAAGAGCCATCATCCTCTCCAAAAGCTAAACAATCAACTCCACAGGTACAAGGCAAAGGTAAAGGGATTCTTACTGAAGAGCCTGTGGAGAAACCATTATCAAAAGAAGAGCAATTAAAAGTTGATGCTGAACTTGCTATGAAATTCTCAGAAAAGTATGATGCAGAACATCAGACAATTTTGGAACAAAGGAGAATACAAGAAGAAAAAGATGCAGAGTTAATAGCTTCATGGGATGAGCAAAGGGCTCAGGTTGCAGCTGATTCTGAGCTTGCTAAGAAACTACATAAACAAGAGCAAGATAAGTACTCAGTAGATGAAAAAGCCAGGATGCTGAAAGAATTTTTTGATGAAAAAAAGAAGTTGTATGCAGAACAAAGATATGCAGCTAAGAAGAACAAGCCACCCACTCAAAAACAAAGAAGAGATCTCATGTGCAGGTAGTTTTTTTTTTTTTTTTTTTTTTTTTTTTTTTTTTGCAAAGGTATTTATATTAATATCAACAATACCCAATATGTACATCATATCATAAACATCTACTCATGTGCAGGTATTTGAAGAATGTGGACAGATGGAAACTAAAGGATTTGAAATTCTTGGATGATAAAAGAATTGAAGAATTATATGCAATTGCCAAGAGAAACAATGATCTCTTCTTGAATGACAGTTCAAAGAGAGCAGGTGAACAGTTGGAAATAGAAAGCAGTAAAAAGAGAAAACAAGAACAAACTGAGCAAGCTGTTGCTGAAGAACAAATGCAAGCTCACACTGAACTTGCAGTTGCCTCTGTAGGAGAAGCCATGGATGCACAACCTTTAACTGTCAAACATCCCATTGTTGATTATAAGTCTGGATCTTTTGGGGAAACAGTTTATTACGATATTAAGAGGCATGATGGTTCTTCTAGAAGGTATGTAAGCTTTCTTCACATGGTTCATGATTTTGATAGACAAGATATGATAGCTCTATGGAAATTACTCAAACAAAGATTTGGTAATAAGACACCAGAACAAGCTAATTATGATAGAGAAGTCTGGAATTATTTAAAGGTAATGTTTGAACCAAATCATGAAGATGAATGTTGGAGAAGACTAACGCACAATACTGTTAAAGAATGGAAAATTTTTCAACGATGTGGAGTACATGCTTTAACTGTGAATGAGTTGGTGATCTACATGCTTGTAGAAAAGGATTACCCTTTAAAGTTTCACAAAGACATTCTACATCAGATGTTGCGTGTGAAGAAAACACTCAAGCTTCAGCTTAATTATGATGACATGGCATATGAACTGCTCAGGAAGATGGAAGAGTATCTAGGACCCAAGGACAAGAAATAGAATGTATAGTTATTACTGCCACAATGTATAGTTTGACTTAAACATGTATAGTTATTACTGCTAGTATGTATAGTTATTACTGCTAGAATGTATAGTTATTACTGCTAGAATGTATAGTCTGACATTTATCATGTATATGTCCACTTGCAGTCAAGCTTTATTGTATTTGCAGTTTCCATTTATCATGTATATGCACTTGCAGGCACTTAGTAACATGTTACTTCATTATAAAGTTGAAAATTGACTTTAGAAAGTCAAGTAATCTGGTTCCAGCTAGGGGCAAGTAACATACTTACATACTACTGCATTAAACTAGATAGACTATAAAATCCCAGCATTGTAATGGGGCAAATTAAATGAAGAGTCATGACTAACAGTCTGAACTCAAAATATGACTCTATGATTTAGACACCTAAATAAATACTTCATGTGACCATATGTAACATCTTGAATTTAGTCACACAAACACTCAATGTGACTAATATCAAGGTTAATGATAACTGAGTTCACATTTTGCTATACATATTAGTCACATGAATATTTCAGTGTGACTATTTTCAATGTATTGGTCACATATAATACCCTTATAATGTGGCCATAAACATAATTTAGATGCACATTTGTGGTATGGTGTTACTATTGTATAGCCTATAGTCACATGATTGTGCTACAATTAAATGTGACCATACACATTAGGAATTGGCAGGCAAACACACACTTAACTTTAGACACACATATTAACTTACGTGACTATTTGTATCGAATTTTGGTCACACTTAATCATGTATGCCTATGGTTTAGTGTGACCATATATGACATTTGGTCACACATCTCAAGTGTGTGACATATATTTGTCACTTTTAAATGCATATCGTGACTATGCTTCAAACTTACTTTTCAGTTGTCACACATTTCAAATTCATATGTGGCTAAATTTTCAACAAAAACTAGCAGTCACGCTTAAATAATGTGTGACAAACTTGAGCATATGATTTAGCCACATACACAATTACTTCGTGTGACCATATATGGATTTTGGTCACACTTTTCAATTGCGTGACATATATTTGTCACATATGTATATATATAGTGTGACTAATGTTTCAACCTTATTTGTATCCGTCACACGTCCCAAATTATAAGTGACTAAAAAATCAAAAAAAAATTTACCAGATACGTATAGTCACGAAAATATTCAAATGTGTGGCTATAGCCTCGGATGTAATTCCGAAATGGTCACACAAGTCGGATCAAGTGTGGCTGTTTATTTTATTCTGGTACATTTAGTCACATAAAAAGGCGACTGTGTGGCTGTTCGAAAAACAGCATGTGTGACTAAATCCCATTTTTGTACTAGTGTTTGATTCTAAAGTAAATCTTGCGTCCATAGTAGATAATTCTAATCTTTGGCATAGGAGACTAGGACATGCTAATATGCGGTTAATTCAAAACATTGCATCCAAGTAATTAGTTAGGAAATTACCTAAAGAAAAATTTGATAATCATTTTTGTGATGCATGTAAAGTAGGAAAGCAAGTCCATGCAAGCCACAAGCTTATAAATATGATTTCGAAGTCTAGAGTCTTAGAACTTTTACATATGGACTTGTTTGGTCCATCCTCTATTCAAAGTTATGGAGGAAACTTCTACACTTTAGTGATAGTGGATGACTATTCAAGATATACTTGGACATTATTTTTAAAAGCCAAAAATGAAGCATTTAACAAATTTAAGGTGTTAGGCAAAAATTTGCAAAGCCTACCTGGATGTTCAATTGTTTCAATTCGAACGGATTATGGTAGAGAATTTGATAATGAAATTCAATTTGGATTCTTTTGTGATAAACATGAAATCTCTCATTATTTCTCGGCTCCTCGCACTCCTCAATCGAATGAGGTAGTTGAAAGGAAGAACCGAACTTTACAAGAGATGAGTCGTACAATGTTAAATGAACAATCCATACCACAAAAATTTTGGTGTCATGCCGTAGAAACCACGTCATACATACTTAATAGAGCTTTGATTAGAAAAACCATCAATAAAACTCCATATGAGATACTTAGAGGTAAGAGACCATCCTCAGAATACTTTAGAGTCTTCGGTTGTAAATGCATTATTTCCGATCCACTAGAGAACACTACTTTAGGTGATACAAGAACTTATAAAGGAATTTTTCTAGGATATTCACGAACATCAAAGGCTTACATAGTACTCAATAAGGAAACCTTAAAGGTTGAAGAATCATACAATGTAGTCTTTGATGAAACTCCCCCAAAATCTAAGACATTGCCTTTGTTAGATGATGATGTAATAGAAGAAGATGTAAGTCAAAATAGGATAGAATCCCCAAATAGTGATTTAGAGGAAGTAGTACCTAGAGTAGAAAATATTAAGGAAGTTAGGGATCATCCCATAGATCAAGTTATAGGAGATTTAGGAGAAAGTACCCTTAGGTCACATGCCCATGACAAAAGCAACTTCTTTGCATTTGTTTCAACCATAGAGCTTAAGAATATTAAGGAAGCCATAAAAGATGAAAATTGGGTCATGGCAATGCAAGAGGAATTAGATCAATTCTTAAGAAATGATGTATGGATCTTAGTTCCATGTCCTAGCGGCTATACTATCATAGGAACCAAATGGGTCTTTAAGAATAAGCTTGATCAAAATGGGATAGTATGTAGGAATAAAGCTAGGTTAGTTGCCCAATGTTATAATCAACATGAAGGTATAGATTATGATGAAACTTATGCCCCCGTTGCTCAACTAGAGTCTATAAGAAGTTTGCTTGCCTATGCATGTAGTCATATGTTTAAACTTTTTCAAATGGATGTCAAAAGTGATTTTCTAAATGGAGTCATCGAAGAGGAAGTGTATGTTGCACAACCTCCCGGTTTTATAGATTTTTAAAAACCCAATCATGTTTATAAGCTCAAAAAGGCCTTGTATGGACTTAAACAAGCTCCTAAAGCTTGGTATGATAGATTGCAATCTTTTCTCTTACAAAATGAATATAAAATGGGTATGGTAGATAACACTTTATTCACTAAAAAAAGGGTGAGCATCTCATTATTATTCAAATCTATGTAGACGATATTATTTTTGGTTCAACATGTCAATCGCTTTGCGATGAGTTTGCCAAATTAATGCATAAGGAATTTGAAATGAGCATGATGGGTGAACTTAGTTTCTTCTTAGGATTACAAATTAAGAAATTTTGTTATGGGATATTTTTCAATCAATCAAAATATATTGGTGAGATGCTTAAGAAATTTAGGTTGGAAAATTCCAAGGCTACCAAAACCCCAATATCTAGAAAAAGGGTTCTTACTTTAGATAAAGACAATAAGTCCGTAGATAGCACTAAGTATAGAGGAATGATAGGAAGTTTGCTCTATCTCACGGAAAGTAGGCCAGATATAATGCTTAGTGTTTGCCTTTGCGTTAGGTTTGAAGAAAATCCTAAAATTTCCCACTTAGAGGCCGTAAAGAGAATATTTAGGTATGTTAAGGGAACCCAACACCTAGGTCTTTGGTATCCTAAGGATACAGGGGTAAAAGTATTGGTTTATGCCAATTCGGATCATGCGGGCAACATAGTTGATGCAAAGAGCACTAGTGGAATTTGCACATTTGTTGGTGCAAGTTTAACATCATGGTTCTCTAAGAAACAAACGTAGTTTGCGAATTCCATAACGGAATCCGACTATGTTGCGGCCGGAAGGGCTTGCCAACAAGCGTTATGGATGAAATAAGCATTTGTTGATTATAACATCATGTTAAATGAAGTGCCTATCTTATGTGACGATAAGTGTTCTATCAATCTAACATCAAGCCCAATTGATTACCCCCGCACTAAGCATATAGAAATTAGGCACTACTTCTTAAGAGATAACATAGCTAAGAATCATATCACTATCGAGAAAATACCTTGTGAAAACAATATATCTAAAATCTTAGCTAAGCCCCTAGATAAGGATCAATTCAATCACTTAAGATTAGGACTAGGGATGAGATTGCTAGAAGAGGAGGAGGATGTAAATGGTAAGAATGAAATAGTGGAGGAATCTTAAGTACAAATCTTTTCATAAAAACCCACTAAACAAACTTTTTCACATATAATTATGTACCTTGTATGTACTTTGGATCTAATATCCAATCCTTTTCTATTATCCACTAAACAAACTTTTTAAACAAATCTATACTCTTCTTATATCAACAAACTCCTTCTAATCACATTTCACCATACTACTTTCTATTTTAGTGTTTACAATCAATTAATGATATCTTCATTGGTGCATTGCTTGTTGATTGAAATGCACTTGAGTCAAAACTTTTTCAAAAGATATGAAGTATCATACTTTTCTACACAAACACACAACTTAACACATCCTCCACTATTTCTAAGAATGCAATTCTCATAATAGGAATCATGTCTCTCTCGGAAAGATCGGTGAACAACAATCAAGGAAATCAAAATCCGGAGAGCTCTAGGAGATTGAAAAGGTCATTCTTGGATATGATGAAGAATGAAGGTGATGATAGGAATCATAGGATAATGTTTGAGTATGAATTAAGGAGATTTGTGGAATGTGAGGTATGGGACTTAATTAAGGAACCTTTAAGTCCAAGGTTGTATGAAAATGAATACTTCATTTGTTGCAAGAATACCGCACACATGGTTAACGCTCTCAAGGAATCAAGGATTGAAGCTAGGGTGATGCTTCTATCCATTTATGAAGGAATCACGGAGTTGTTAACCACTATTTCCAAAATGAATAGGAAGTTGGAAGATGATAAGTTGAAAGGAAAAGTGAAAAAGGTGAAAAAGGAAGAGAAGTTAGGATTCCACTTAGGAAACTAGATCTCTAATTTGATGTCTCTAGCAAGTACTAGTATAGTGCTTTTTTATAGAAAAGTACCAGGATAGTTCTTGTAGAATAAAGAATGTTGCATATTTTGTTCATGTGTGCTTGGCATGAAATGACATATTTTGATTTTAATATGCGTTGCAATGCATGATATTGTGGATTATTGTATGGACTAAGCTATGTTGAAAGTATACAAATGGTTACCTAACCCATTTTGGACTTCCACATGTGAGGATTGTTTATGTGTTGGTTGTTGGGTGTTTCTTGTGTAGCTAGGACACCGCAAAGGTGTGGCTCGTGGCCCATGGATACCCGCCTTGGAACAATGGGGAGCAACGATCTAGGGGAGCTTTGTTCAAGGGGGAGCTTGCTATTGAAGAAGCAAAGCTCAAGATATATCTTAATGGTAAAGTCCAGGTGATATCCCGCCTTTTTGATTCGACAAAAGAGGGAGAAAGAAAGCAAAGAGCAAAAGCTTGGGTGAAGACCAATTCAAGATAAAGATCAAGGCTTCACCAAATTACAAGGCAAGGTCAAGACGCAAGCTACACCAAAGGCGTTCTTAATCTTCGCTACGATTTGTAATCTTATTTTCTTTCGGAATTTATTTGTCATCATCAAAAAGGGGGAGATTGTTGGAACAACAATAGTTAGGTCTCCTTATATTTTAATGATGACAAATAAACCTTCGAAGCACATAAAATCACAAACGTTAGCCAAAATTCTCCCGACTCAATAACTGGGCCTGGCGCGCTACCGGCGCTCCGACGCGCCAGCCCACTGTATTGATCGGGATGAATTTTAAAAGTCGGCTTTCCCCTTACCTGACAAATGTGGATCTTTCAATACAGGTATGAATATGTTATGTGCTTCATTGGGAACACTCGAAACGAGCTTTAGAATTAGAGGGATCCAAATTTACAACCTCCCATTTTTGGCAAAACGCCAACTCAAGTATTTTGATAAATGCCTCTAGCCAAGGCCTTTTTAAACCTAGGGAACTCATATATTTCACTTGACATCAAGTGAAAGTATTCATATGGCCATAATCCGTGTTTACATCTTCTCTAATCACGTAACGGGTTTACTCCCTTATTAGTCAAACTAAGACAAAGGTCCCTTTGCGTAAACGCATCCTTTCCCGTTATGGGATATGCTTTACAATGATGCAAAGAACTTAGCTTGTTTGCATCAAGATGATTATTGATTATGTCGAGTCGTGAAAATTCACGTATTATGAGATTATGAATACTCGACGTTGAGTTACTTGAGATTATAAGTTACCTTTGATTTTCTCAATCCATAATCATCTTTGTCAATTCTTTTATTCCTTAATGACAAAATGATTAAGCATTAATCAATCCTTTGATTAATCTCCACACCAAACTAATCCTCCTACCATTTCAAAATCCTCCCAAATCTTATCCCCAACATTCTCTTAATATTTCCTTACACATTTAGTACTTCTATGTACTTCATGTCTCCTACATACCCACACCATATCTTCCAAACATTCTCCTTACAACATTTCAATCCAACCACTAGGATTTCACCAACACATCATCTTCCTCATCCAACCATCCATTTCAAAACACAAATAAACCTTCACCACAAACCACCTTCATTCTCATCTCCTACATTCAAAATTCAAATTTTGAATACAAGCCAAAGGCTCCTCATCTTATCACCATCACATCCTTATACAACTCACTCTCTTACACTCTTATCCTCACTTCAAATTCAAATTACACACACTTCCCTCACAACCCTTTCCTTCCCTCACACACTTGCCAACTCATTTCATCACATGGGCAATTCAAATTTGAATCTTCTCCATGGCTCTCCATCACATCCTTATCACATCATTCTTACACAATCCAACTCACAACCTTATCTCCTTCTCTCTCACACTCCAACAACTATATTTCAAATTTGAATTTCAAAACCAAGGCTCCCTTCTATCACATCATTCCAATTCATCCAAACTCATCTCAACCCTCCATCTCACCCTCCTCTCCAAGTTTGAAATATTCCCTTGGATATCCTCTTTTTAACTCAACCATGCTTTCTTTTCTTACCCAACCATGGTTTGATCTAACCCAACCTTACTCTCTCTTCCCTCTCACACATTTGAATTTGAAATTCAAATCTTCCCTCTCTAACATCCACACTTCCTTTCCAAGCAAAGGAATATTCCCTTGGCATATTCTTCTCTTTTTTCTATGCCAAATGAGGAATACCCAAACTACCCCTATCCAATTATCCCTTCTACCCTTCTCTCTTTGATAATTGGTTTCACTTAAACACTTCACAAAACATTTTTACAAATTGGCTATTTGAGTTGGTAGACCTTGAGGATGAATAATGTAAAGATCTAAATGTGTGAAGTACAATTAGAGGTTTAGCAAGGTTGGGTACTTAAAAGACCAAGATCCAAAAGAGAAAAATGTCCAGGTACTCTGGCGTGTCGCTGGCGCTCCGACACGCCAGTAGCGCGCCAGCCTCGTTAACATTTTTTCTCATTTTGGATTTTTGCCTATAAATACCCACCCTTGCCTCTTGTATTCCTCACCCCTTGCCATTATTCATACTCTCTTATTTCTTTTCTCTCAATCCTCTAATTCTATCTAGTGTTCTTAATCTTTCACATAACATTCTTTGAAAGAACACATCTCCTTGCAAAGGAAGAATCACAAGAACCTAATCCACTCTTGTGATTGTGTCGAGGGTCTTCTTCTTTATACCCTTTCTATTACAATCGAGTCTCTAGGTTAGGTTAGGGCTTGATTAAACAATCAAACAATTATTCATTCGATTTGGTTGTAAGGGAAGTCTTGTGTCGAGGTGACCAAACCTAGATCATTGGGGATCTAGTTGGGGTTTGATACTTCCGGTGGGAAGTCTTTGTGGTCTTAGTGGTCTTTGTGGTTAAGTCGAATCACGAGTCCTTGAGGGTGGTTTCCGAGGGCGGAATACCGTTGGGAGTAGCTCTTCTTTGTGAGCGCTGATCTTAGTGCATATCGGTGGAGTGAAGTTGTAACGGTTTGTAGTCCACTGAAAGGATTATACTTAGTGAATAGTATAGTGTCGTGGATTCGCAACTGGACGTATGGATGGTATAAACCCCCCATCCCGAACCAGTATATATCGTGGTGTCTCTTTACTCGTTTTATATACTTGTGTTCTGATTGTGATTGTGGTTGTTGTGGTATAAACCACATATTGCTCTTTGAGGCTTGAAAGTTTTTAAACATATAAAAAGCCAAAAAGACCGTGTCCCCCCCTACGGTTCTACAAGATCTATCCACGATATTCATGTTCACTCGTAAGTGATTAATGGCTCATGATATAAGGGACTTTTAGTGGCAATAGTGTGTACTTAGGCAATAACAATCAGGATAGCATACAGAAAGTACTTGTGTTGAGGTTTGTAGCATGTAATATGTTTCAATAAACAAATAGAGTGTTTCATCAACCGAGTAAAATGTTTAAGGTAAACGAGTAAAATATGTAAGTAAAACGAGCACGTATCTCCCCCAAAGAGTTCAAATAAGTAAAAGAGGGGCTATGACTCACCTTGGTGATACAGTAATCTGAATCGATAATAAGTAGTGTAAATAAACGGCTTCGACACGCGACCTGAGTTGGTATGTCAAGTCTCAGTTTGTATATTCATGATTTTAGATAATAATGCGTAATTATGTTTCGTGTTTGAATTGTCGATAATTATCTGTTAAACCTTTAGTATAATAAGTATGGTTGAACGAGAAAAATACATATGATAAGATTTATAGTTTTGAAGTCTCTTCAAAAGTTAGTGGATGATAAATTATGTAGAACGTTTTTTATTTATAAAGTTCGGTTGAGTTGATGTGTATATGGAAATATTTCGTGTTTTGGTTTTTATCAAAACCGAGCCAAAACAAGTTAGAAATATATTTTCGAGAAAATATGAAAATGTTATACTTTATACCCCTGGAATTTCATATAATGACAACTTATACCCTTTAACTTTCATAAATTGACAATTTTTACCCTTCAACTTTAGTAAATTGACAACTAATACCCTGTAGTTTCAAAAATAACATTCTATACCCTCTCGTGTTAAGTCGTGTGGAACATAAGTCCTTGTTATATATAATTAAACTTTATTTACACTTTACACACCTAAAGCTTTAACTAATTTTTATATTAATTTCCCTTTTTAGAGTTTTGGCAAAATAGCCCTCAAAGCTTTTATGTGATTCAATATACATCTGACAATTTTGACAATTTTTACCCCCAAATCACTATATGAATTACAAGTATGGTCCTTATTTTATTTAAGTTGTGTTTTTGATTTCGAAAAGGGTATGGCATGTTATAGCTTAACAAAATAAGCTTATATAGGTTGTATCTAAGTGGCTTTAAACCTAATAGCTTATAAAAATAGCTTATGGGCTTTTAAAGCCCAATCAAGGTGCGTTTGGTTTTTGTGTGTCGCGACCAAAGAAAACAAGAAAATAAAAACGAGTCCTTGTGGGTTTTTGGCAATGCTTTAGTAGTTTTGTAAACTTTGTTAGGGGCTTATTAAAGTGGCTTAATAGTTCAGCTTGTAAGTCTTGGCTTGTGGTTTAAAAATACGACTAAAGAGGGGTGTTTGGGTTGGTTTGCGACAAGAAGGCAAAAGAAAAGAAAATAAGACCGAAACTTTTAAAGACTTATGGCTCCTCAAATTAAGTTATAAAAAGTTGGAAATAAGCTATTTATGTGCTTATAACTTATAAAAGAACTTATGGAAATTTAGGGTCCATTGAAAGGGTGTGTTTGTTTTACGTCGAGAAAAAGAAAAAGAAGGAAAATTAAACCGATTTGGCTTATTTGTTTTGGGCTTATTTTTGTAGCTTATTAGATATGAAAAGAAACCATTTTTCACAGATTAGACTCTTAGCTTAATGGTCTTAGCTTATAGCTTTTTAGAATTCGTTTATAGGGGTGTTTGGTTCTCGGTAAATTAAAAAAAGAAACAAACCATTTGGTTTGTTTGATTTGTGACTCGTCAAAGTGTTTAAGGGCTCTTACACAAGTTTAACATGATACTGGGTAGTATGATAGAGATTTAAAAGGGTTTAAGACACTTAGAATAACCTTTAAAAGGGTTGGGTTATTCGAATGAAATAAAAAACGTGACAAAGACTTCGACTTGGAAACCAAGCTTATAGAACCCGAATATCTTGTCCCTCCCTCCTTCTTTTGGCCCGAAAACAACTAGTAAGAGAGTGTGTGTGTGTGTGTTGTGTGTTAGAGAACAAGAGATGGGATGAAATGGTAGAAGTTGGTTCAATTTAAATAGGAAAAATTCTAGGGTTTCATTAATAGTTGTAAAGGCTTTCTCAAGAAGATAAGGGACACATGAGATAAGAGATAAGGTTGCATATGGACACTTGTAGTTGTATTGTGATGATATTAGACAACAATGAAGAGATAAGGAAGATTCATGTGCTCATGTTTTGCTTGATCGAATGGAATTTAGGACATAAACATGTGATGAGCTTGATTATATTGACCAAGGTGTAACATATAAAGGAGACAATGTTTAAGAGATAAGATTTTGTCTGTTAGCATATATATTTTTTGTCAAGTGATGGTCATTTTGCATACTTAGAAAAGTGTGTCATGTAACAATAGTATAGTTAAACATGGTGGGCTTTTGGACTTAGATAGTTAGTATGCTTGAATTGTATGTATGTTCAATGAATAGCCCATGAGCCAAAAGCCCACACGAAGCCCACTTCATTAGAAGTAGGGCGTCCCCCATTTCACTATAAATAGCCACACACTCTCACCATTTTAGGGTGCCTCATAGTATTGTCTAGGTGAGAGTGTGTAGGTGTGTGTTATATTTGTATTTGTTCTCTCATGGTTTTAATATCAATCATTCGGTTATAAGTATACACGATCCAACATCTACTTTCTTCTCATCTTTACTTTATTTCCTTTGAGTGTCACGTTGGGTTTAGTAGTTTTATATAGCATAGTTTTAGATAGAGTTCGATTCATCATAGATTTACAAGTGGTATTATCCGCCAAACAAAGTTATAGTCTTAGTTGTGTCATGTTTTAGATTAAAGAGTGATTAAGTTGCGTATTTTTCATAAATATCGTGTACTTTTTTTTTTTTAATCATTTCTTTGGTTTATTGAGCGTTTAAGACAAAAAGGTAATAGCTTTTTGGTTGTTTTGTGAATTTTAGTGAAAAAGGTTTGAACTTTTTTGTGTTTAATGAAAGTTTTGGAGAAAAAGCTGTAAGCTTTATTGAGTATTAGCATGTACTTGGTTGTTTGTGATCGAGAAAAAGGCTTCAAAAAGGTTGCGACTTCAAATCTTC
Organism: Artemisia tridentata subsp. tridentata; assembly: GCA_021014915.2. Classification (NCBI taxonomy): domain Eukaryota; kingdom Viridiplantae; phylum Streptophyta; class Magnoliopsida; order Asterales; family Asteraceae; genus Artemisia; species Artemisia tridentata. The sequence goes on from CP139505.1 coordinate 381,478,167, forward strand.
ATTGCATAATTTTTTTTATCACATATCTTGTATAAGACTTGTGATAAAAGTGGTTTTACTTCGACTTATGAAAGTATCCAAATCTTGTATAAGATTTGCGATTGATAAGGGTTTTTCGCAATTTATTTGCGAAAGAAAAGGGTTTTTCATAATTTGTCAATCTTTCGCAATTCAGAAAGATTTCGCAATTGATCTACCTTTCGCAATTGGTGCAAGTTTTCGCAATTGACAGATTTGGTCCCTTTTTCGCAATTGTGCTAGATTCAAGAAGTTTCAGAGATTGACCGATCTAGTCCCTTTTCGCAATTGTTGGCAGTTTTGAGTACTTTTCGGAATTGGCAGATTTCGCCCCTTTTCGCAATTTAGTCAGCTTTTAAAGTTTCAAAATTTGCAGAATCAGTCCCTCGCAATTCATTTAAACGCATTCCAACTTAAATAACTTTTATAAATTCGATTTAATCCTCTAATTTCTACAACATCAAGGATTACGAACTCGGTATTTTCTCACTTGTATAAGTGTGTAAAATACTTCGACAACGGATATCTACTAATTTGTGTAAATTAGTTAGATTTTTATATAAATTACATATTTATATAAATTAGATAAATTCTATCTAAATTGAAATTTTGCCATAATTTGTATAAATTTTGGTCTAAATTGAAATTTCTATAGAAATTGTCGCTTTATCTAAATTGTAATTTACATAACGTTGTCGAATTTGTGAACTTTTGATTTTGTCTAAATTATAGTCTAGTCAAATTTAGTAACTTTATTTAATTTGTTTCGTTTATCTAAATTGTAACTTCAACAATCATCAACAAAGAACCAAGACTTCACAACAACAACAAAGCTTAACCTTCAACAACCACAACACCTATTTCTTTGCAACGATCCCGAATAAATTGAATCAACTTTATCGTACAACATCAACAATGACTACTCAACAAGATATCCATGCAGCTGGTGCAGAAAACCGTCCTCCAATGCTAGAAAAAGGTAGTTACCTTCCATGGACAAGCCGTATGCTTCGATACATGAAAACAAAACCTAATGGACAAGGTAAACTCTTGATTAACTCCATCCAAAAAGGTCCATTCAAGCCTCGTCAGGTTCAAGAACCGGGTAATCCAAATTCAGTACCTCCCGTTCCACCATCCTTTCGTGATCAAAAGGAAGAGGAATACACAGCCGATGATTGGAAACAAATTGAAGCTGATGACTTAGCCATGCACTTAATTCAACTCGGTTTACCACAGGAAATATTTTGTGCTGTTGACAGTTGTGAAACTGCTTATGATATGTGGGAACGAGTTCGAAGGCTTTGTCATGGTACGGAAATTGGTCAACAAGACATTGAAAACAAGCTTTTGACTGAATGGGAGAAGTTTACATCCACCCCGGCTGAACCAATTGAATTTTACTACACAAGGTTTTGTACTCTCATGAATGAGCTCATCAGGAACAAGTTGGCTCCAAGGCAAATTGTTCAAAACATCAAGTTCATCAACAACCTACCAGAGGAATGGGGACGATATGTCACAATCGTTAACCAAACAAAGAACCTTCATGAGGTGAACTATGATCAGCTCTATGACTTTTTGAAACAAAACCAGAAAGAGGCAGATGAAGTTAGGAAAGAGAAGCTAGCCAAACAACATGATCCTCTAGCATTGATTGCTCAAGCACCAACACCAACAACAGTAAACACACAACCATCATCATCCACTTCCACTCAAAACTTCACGCAACAACAATATGTTCCACAACAACCATTCTACCCACAACAACAAGTCATTCCACAACAACAATACCCACCATTCCAAGAACCCGAAGTTAATGACCAGGAAGACACTATGGCTGCTATGTCACATGCATTTGCTCTAATGACAAAAGCTTTCCAAGGACGCTATTCCACACCAACCAACAACAATTAAAGAATCTCATCGAACACTCGCAACAGGCAGATTGCACAGCCGAGTTTCAATATAGGTCATCAAGGATAAATGGTTGGAGTTTATGGGAATCAGCAAGGATATGCTACAGGATTTCAGATGGGAAATCAAGGGCAGTATGCAGGCAATCAGAGGGGTCAGTATATGGGTAATCAGAATCAGTTGGGTCAAGTTACTGGAAATCAAAGGGGTCAGAATATGGGGAATCAATTTGGGAATGTTGCTGCTCCAGTTGCTAGGAATGCTGGGAATGTAAATCAGGGGAATATGAAGTTTTTTAACTGTCAAGGAACTGCCCCACGAGACCGAAAAAGAAAGATCCAGCATATCTGCAGAAAACATTGCTGTTGTCACAGAAGGAAACGGCCGGGTTACAATTGAGTGCAGAGGAGAATGATTTCATGGCTTTGATGGATGACATGGAAGACCTGGAAGATATCGATGCCAACTACATTTTCATGGCAAACCTTCAGGAAGCAAAGTATGACACGGATTCTGAAGCACCCCCTGCTTATGATGTCAATGGAATCTCTGAGGTACCAACATATGCTACATGTCACAATAATGAAATGTTTGATATGTCACCTCAAAATGAACAGCATCCTGCGACTCCTACTCTCACTTATGATACATATATGGATTCCCCAAGTTTTAGTAATACTAATTTGGCTACTCCAGATTTGGATCCTAATGGAGGTTTTGGGTCACAGCATACTGAGAATGATGAGGATAAACGTGCTTTATTTGAATCATTATTGAATAACTTTAGTATTGAAATCGAAAAGGTCAAAAAGATCAATCGCGATATTAAGGCCGCGAATGAGAAATTGACCGCTGAGCTTGAGAGATATAAGGTAAATGGACAAGCTTTTGAATTTAATAACAAATGACAGTCAGAACTTGAAACTGGTTATAGAGATTCTATGTTAAGGGCTAAGTATTTGCAAATCAAATACGACACTCTCGATGTTAAGTTGAACATGCAAATAAAAACCCTAAACAAGGAAATTTCTGAATTAACCACCCAACTTTCTACTCAAAAATCAATTTGTTCTGATCTTGAAAAAGAGAAGAAAGAATTACATGGTAAGTTTTCAAAATGAGAAAATGATCTTCTTGATGAAATCATTGACAAACAAGAAAGCATTAAAAAGTTAGAAGAATTGCTTGTAAAAATGGGTCATTCAACACAAATAATTAATTTGTTAATTAATGATCCAAACCCAATTTTACATACAATAAAGAAAATGGCTATCGGTTGTGAAAACCCTTATTATCTCAAGAAAGCTCATCAACATCAGAATGTGTTATATAATGGTAGTGTGCTAAATGATAACCATGATCCTCCCGAGGTTCGTGATTCCTATGAAACGATTGAGCTTTCCGAAGAGAGTCGTGTTAAAATGAGATAAATAAACCCATAAATTAAACCAATCGATTATAACAAGCTTAATACAGATTTTGGCGTTCATCTTGTTCAAAAAGAGTCACAATTGTTTTTCAAAAAACCAGTGGCTGTCGCAAAAAGAAAAGTTGTTTCGAAACATCGAACAAATATTCTCTAAGAACACTTGTCACACAAGTGAAGTTAGACAATATTTGGCTGATCTTAAAAGGAACGCTTCAAATGACTGTGGCATCCAAAACAAATAGTAACTACAATGATTGGTTTTCAAGTTTTCATACAGAACAGAAAAAGATGTTTGAAAAAGATATCATTCCTCCACTATCTGCAATTTATGCGGTAGTTCTGAATGTTGAAAGAACTTTTCTGAATGAAACCTTCGACTTTGTCAAGGACCACAAATCTATGGTGAAAGAAGCTAATGAAAACATTGAATACATAAAAGTTTTGGAAAGACACAATGACATACTCTTCGAAGTAGCTCTATCAACTGAAATTATGTCCATTATTTATCAAACATATTCTGTAGAGGATGATGAAAGACTTCGAGCTGAGACTTCTGAAATTGTTGAAAAATATGAAAATGCACTTGCTAAGATTGAAAAAGAAAATGTAACATATTTTAAACAACTTGATCAGAAAAAGGAAGAATGTAAGTATGACAAATTATCGTACGAGCGTTCTTACCAAAACATGCAAAAGTAAATTGATCTTTTGAAGTCTCAGCTTGAAAGTCAAAATAGGAAGGGTGAGGAAAATAAAGACAAGCCAGTTGTTAAACCAAAAATGTCTATTTCTATACCCTTGCCTAAGGAAAGTGAAAAGTCAAAAAGTGTTGATAAAGGGAAAGCAGTTGTCGACACACCAAAAGTGATAGCACCTGGCCTTTATAGGATTAGTCCCACTACTATGTCTACCTCTACATCCCAAACATATAGGGCGATAGACAAAAGTGTGAAATAAAATCCAAAAGAGACTAGGAATGCTAAAACAAATTCTAATGACAACAAGATAAATCCTAATGCGTGTGCCTTACCTTCTACAGGAGTAAAAGTACCTCTAGGAGCAGCAGACCAAAGCCTAGGAGCAATACAAGGAATAGAGTCTCGCCTGCATCTAAGAGTGAAAGCAAGAATAAAACGGGTGAAGTAGAAGAACACCCTAGGATTTTATCGCTTTCGAATAAGAAACATATGTCATCTGGATGTAATGTTAAGGACAATATTTCAAGTGCATGTAATGAATCTGTTTGTTTAATGAGAAAGAAATCTTTGTCTAAAAATGTTTGTGATGATATTGTTTCTAATGATGTGAAAGTAAATGCTATGCCTAAACAGAAAGATGTGCCTTCAGGAATTAGTGCTAGGACCAGATATGTTAAAAGAGTTATTAAACTAGCTAGGTCAACCACTAGTACCATATTGCCTAAGGATCATCTTAAGTTATGCACATGGAAACCAATGGGTAGACAGTTTACACTTAAGAATGGCAAATTATAAATTGTTTCACAAGAAAAAATGGAAACCTTCTATAAGTGTGATTCATCTATTACCTCTAACCCCATGGAACCAAATGTTAAACGGTTTCCATATACAAAACCCTTTGTTCTTCGCAGGTCATTGAAATTTGTCTTTGGATCGTCGACTCGGGTTGCTCCAAGCAGATGACCAGAAATCTGAAGCTGCTGATCAACTTTGTATGGAAGTTCATGGGAACAGTTCGGTTTAGAAATGATTATGTAGCAGCTATTCTGGGTTATGGAGATCTTCAGTTCAGGAATTTTTTAATCACTCGGGTTTACTATGTCGAAGGGTTGGGACATAATCTGTTTTTAGTCGGACAGTTTTGTGATGCAGATTTAGAGGTTGCATTTAGAAGGAATACTTGCTTCGTTAGGAATTTGATTGGAGATGATCTCTTAACTGGAAATCGTGGAACCAATGTCTATGCTATCGACATAAACCAAATGGCCTCTTCATCACCAATTTGTCTCATGACAAGAGCTGACGAAACTAAGTCCTGGTTGTGGCACAGACGTTTATCCCATCTCAACTTTGACACCTTAACAAAGCTTGCCAAAGACGACATCGTCACCGGTCTCCCAAAATTCAAATACACCAAAGAACACTTATGTCCATCCTGTGAGCAAGGCAAAAGCAAACGGGCAACATATAATCCTAAAACCGTACCTAGTTCGGTCGATAAGTTACATTTGTTGCATATGGACTTATGTGGCCCAATGAGAGTTGAGAGTATCAATGGGAAAAAGTATATTCTTGTGATTGTCGATGATTATTCAAGATATACATGGGTAAGGTTTCTAAGGTCAAAAGACGAAGCACCAGGCATCATCATCACCTTTCTGAAGCGAATTCAAGTCCTACTTCAAGCTCCAGTTAGGATAGTAAGAACTGACAATGGCACGGAATTCATTAATCAGGAGTTAAGAACATATTTTGAAGAGACTGGTATCACTAGTACAGATTTGGCCTACGGTCACACCACAAAATGTGTGACTATATGCATATATTCACACACATTTTTTTGGTGTGTGTGACGAAAAGTCGCGCCACTATAGGGTCTATATGGTCACATTGTTTAGTTTGTGACCGTTTTCATTGAAAAAGAGTGACCAAAACCCGAATATGTGTGACCAATTAGGCACATGTTTTGTTGGATTTATCAGTATGTGTGACTATTTCCCATCCTATGGCCACATGAATATATAATAAATGTGACGATTGTGATGATTTAGTCACACAACGTGTGTTGTTTTTTCGAGTTAGTCACATACAATTTAAAAAATAGTGGCCAAAAGTGTGAATAAGTGTGACTATATGCTGTTTAAAGTGAAGAAATGTGTATTTTGTGTGACTATTGTTCATCCAATGGTCACTCGAATTTTATGTTTATGTGGCCTTTTGTAATATTTAGTCACACAAAACATGTTTGTTTTGGGTATTTAGTCACATACAATTAAGCAAAAAATGGCCAAAAGTGTCAATAAGTGTGACCATATGCAGTTTAAAGTGAAAGAAATGTGTATTTTGTGTGACTATTGATCATCCAATGGTCACATGAATTTTTTGTGTGTGTGGCCTTTTGTAATATTTAGTCACACAAAGCATGTTTGTTTTGGGTATTTAGTCACATACAATTAAGCATAAAGTGACCAAAATTGTTAATAAGTGTGACCATATGTTGTTTAAAGTAAAGAAATTTGTATTTTGTGTGACTATTGATCATTCAATTGCCACAAGAATTTTTGTGTGTGTGGCCTTTTGTAATATTTAGTCACAACAAATTAAACAAACAGTGACCAAAAGTGTTATTAAGTGTAACTATATACATCTTTTAGTCACATTTAAGAAATCAGTATATATCAAAACAAATTCAAATATATATCAAAACAAATTCAAATACAATAATATCTAATAGCACTACTAAGTAATAACTATATGAACCAACAGTAATAACTTATAACAATATCTAGCAGTATTAAAAATACACTAGCACTATTAAAAATACACTAGCTCGTGTCTGTTGTTTCTTGCCTTGAATAATTTCAAAACTTCACTATCCGAAGACTCGATCGGGATTCTCTTGGACTTCTGCCTATATATTCCAAATGAACTCACATTCCTTATTCTTTCTTGATGCCTTCACGGCAGCTGCACGCTCTTCAGCAGCCTTCTTCTCCTCTTCAGTCTCCTTCCAACAATAATACTAGAACTATGAATCCACTTCACACACGCGATAACAAACTTGATCAAAGTATTAGAACTTACGAGATTCTGAGAAGAGCCTCCTTGTGGTTAAACCAACGAGAGACATTCACATATGCAGCTGATGGAGCTTTTGTGAAAGCAACATGATCGGCCAGTAAGTTCTTCTCCCAGCAGCTGCCTGCAAGCATAATGTCACTCGTTAAGAAGATATATCTATTATAATCAAAGGCCACTTCCAATTTACTCTTAAATTTGTTGATAAGATATTATATAATATAAATAAATAAGACAAATTAAGAAAATGAGAAGCTGAATTCAGATAAACGACACAGATCCTGATTGTCCCTTAAACAGTTAAGTTTCTGCAACCTTTTTATCATTCATAACTTGCTAACATGGTCTTCCTGTCGCTTAAAACTTCAGTGCTAATTAGAGTTGCCTTAATAGTATCCTAACTATTTTAAACGGTAGATTGTCACTCCAGTTATATCACGATTAAGACCCGTCACATAACGAACATTACCTGTTTAGACCCGTCACACAACCTGCATAGCCTGCCCACTTAAAAAATGATCATTACCAATTGACACATAACGAGCTATTACCTGAGAAATAGCAACATAACGAGCTAAACCCCAAGCTGCTTCCTTGACTGCAAGTGCTGAAGGACCATTGGGGATGCTCACAACAGTACGCCTAAACGATGAATTAAAGGAAAAAGAATTAGCATAGACCGAGAGTGAGTTCTTTTTGGCTTTTGACAAAAAGAGAGGATTTACCATTTGGCGAAGCGAGCACCCTGTTGGTAGTAAGCAGCAGAACGAGAAGCGAGGCCATCAAGACCTTGGCACCATGACTCATTGTTTGAACCAGCCAATGGAACTAGACCCTGTTTAATGGAAAAATATGATTAGCCATAACGTGAGAGACTAACAGCTAGGTAGAAGAAAACCTCAGCCCACACTTTTCACCTTAGCCAACACAATCACCAACCTACTACTAAACTAAAAAATTTAATTTTTTTTAACCAACACAAACACATTGCACAACTACTAAACAAAACATTTACAGTCACAATTTCAAATTTTAAGCCAACACAAACACATGAGTTTGATCTCTAATATTAGACACATGTGATCCAGTTAGCCGCTATTTGGCAACCTTTTCTTCTTTCGAAAACAGAGCAGCAGCTCTGGCAGCCATAGTAGCTTGTTCTGCAGACTCAGCAGTAGCATGTGCCGCAGAGGTAAATAGGTGCATTCCGCTTTTCTTCATGGCTAGGCACAACATTCACATACATATGGGCCGATGGAGTTGTGTTCTGACTAATTATACATGATATAACAATTTTATTGCCTTTTACGTGACATAGTTGGCATATGCTCATTCATTAATACTCTTGATATTCTCTCTATTTATATGTAGACTTTCTATATGTCGATTCGTTAAACAATTAGCATGTCTACCATATGATGTATACACGTACAAACATACATAACCATGCTAAGGTTCGTAAAAAGTGTGTTCGCATAGTTAAAACTGCTATTGTTTCATTCCTCACTAATACTACTAAAATCAAAGCATGAAATAAATAACTGACATGCTATTAAGCCAAAATATATTCACACAATTGCTACTATAATAATAATAATAAAAGGAATGAAACGCTCACCTTGCTTAACCTGATTCTCTGAACTAGCATTTTCGCCTTCCTTAACCTCCGGATTGGCGGTTGCTGCTTCAACCTCAGCCGAAGGCAGTACCCCGTTGGCATCAATCACTTCTGCTCTACAACATCATTAGTCTAGAGATCATTTGTAAAATCAGTTTTGAATAATACAACATCAAAGATTAATCAATACTGCTGATTTTTGCATCATGTTTGCCTAATTTAACTATGTAATCAGTTTTTATAAATTACTTACAGAAACCCAATTTAATTTGGCAAATTTCTTACCTGGAATTCCAAGTTAGGATCCTGAAGCAATGTTGGAAGCTGCGAAAGGCAAATTTCAGCGGCTATATCCCATGCATCCCTGCAACGTAAAGAATGATAAGTGGTCAATACATGACTTTAACAGTCAAAAATTGTAACAGCATATATAAGTCCATGGGCCTACCACATATGGTGCTGATGAGTTGGAGGAAACATTGGATAAGATACAGGTGTACAATTTGCAGAGCGCATAATTCTATCTGCAAGTAAAAAGTTCCGAAACAAGCTGGCCACCAACAAATCTTGCCTGAATAATCTCTGATAAGTTCACTTTTTAGAGTTAACGAGCTTGTCACATTGAGCTTACGGACGTAAATAAGCCATAACCTCAAACGTTATACGCTCATAATTCAAAAAAAAGTAACCTTGTCAGCTTTTTTAAACTTAACCAGGCTGATAAGCAAACACAGGTGTTTGATTAGCTTATTTTCCAGGCATATGGGCATAACTGAAACTAACAAGCTTAGTTTTTTTGGGCTTGTGAGCTTATATTAGTTTGGGGTTATAGCTTATTTAATTCCATAAGCTCAAAACGGTAAGCTCATTAGCTCAAAAAGTGAGCTTATAAGCTTTTCCATTTTCAAATAAGCTCATAACCCATCAAATAAGCTAATCCAAGCACCTAGCTTCACTAATTATCATCATTTGAACATTTCAAAAACAAAAACCTCCACAAAATCATGCATTTTTTTCCCCTAAATCTCGAAATGTCAAAACACCTAACTCACGTTCAGCAATAAGTCAATAACAATCAACTTACCCTATCTTTCAACCGCCACTTGGAAACAATCCCACTCTCCGCTGGCCCAGACGACGTACCCGCCTCATGTCTCAGCTCATTCAAGAACACATTTTGCGGTAAATACGCCATACTCGTAACCCCACCCCCTCCCCTCATTCTGCTTTATGCTTCTATGAAGTACTAATAAATCATTTATCTATCTAAATAGACAAGATTTAAACACACCAACTTCAATTAACATCTCATTTATCTAAATATGAAGTACTAATAAATCAATCTTTTATCTTCTTTTTTTGTATACCATTTCATGATCATCACATATCACATTTTAATCTATAAACTAGCAGTTCAACTGTATGGCAAAATGCCTCAAACAAATGTGATAAGAAAAAACATCTATCAGTTCAAGAATCACTAAAGATTCAATCTAGTCATCCAAATAAATAGTAAAAATGAAATGGGTTATGTGGTGTACCGACAGCATTATAATAGGTAGAAAGTGAGATACCATACTTCTGTTTTTGTGTAGGAAAAAGCTGATCGACAAGCTCCTCCTCCAACTCGTCGTGAGATAGCTTGCTTGGTTTCTTACTCAGCACACTTGGCGTAAAGTAAGTCTTTTCCCACGGCTTACTTGCTTTAAAGTAATGCAACAACTGAAATTGGTCACCAAAAAGGTATCATTTCTTTTTGAGATTAGTCATTTAATTACATACGAGATGAAGTCTAATAAGTAAAATAAAAATTGATACCTTTGAGCTATTGGTGAGCCTAGCCTGAGCCTAAGATTTCTTTATCTTAATAAGTCATGAGCAAAACTTGGTCTTGGTGCGAGTGTGGTGGGAGTGTGGTAGAAGAAGAAGACCATATCTAAGTGAAAAGTTGAGAGGGATATTTGGGATGGTTAATCAAATATTTGGGAATTTGGGAAGGAGTGCCAGTTTGATTTTTGGGAAAAATTTAGGCGGCATGTGAAAAGTGGAGAATAGGGAAATTTTATTTTGGGAAAAATTAAGTGCAACACATTTAGTCACTTTTAAATAATGTGTGACAAATTTGACTATATGATTTAGTCACTTTTAAATAATGTGTGACAAACTTGAGTATATGATTTAGCCACATACACAATTACTTCATGTGACCATATATGGATTTTGGTCACACTTTTCAATTGTGTGACATATATTTGTCACATATGTATATATATAGTGTGACTAATGTTTTAAACTTATTTGTATCCGTCACACGTCCCAAATTATATGTGACTAAATAATAATAATAATAATTTACAAGATACCTCTAGTCACGAAAATATTCAAATGTGTGACTGTAGCCTCAGTTGGAAAAATGAAATGGTCACACAAGTTGGATCAAGTGTGGCTGTTTATTTTATTCTGGTACATTTAGTCACATAAAAAAGTTACTGTGTGGCCGTTCAAAAAACAACATGTGTGACTAAAACCCATTTTTGTACTAGTGTATTACTCACCAGACATCAGCTGTTAGAACTCCATAGCAGAATGGGGTAGTGGAAAGAAGAAATAGAACTCTTGTGGAAGCCGCTCGCACAATGCTGATTTATTCCAGTGCACCGTTATTCTTATGGGCTGATGTTGTTGCCACTGCTTGTTTTACTCAGAACCGATCACTTATCCATCCAAGATTCAATAAAACCCCATATGAGCTAGTGAACAATAGAAAACCCAACATCTCTTACCTTCATGTATTTGGCGCTTTATGCTATCCAACGAACGATAGAGAAGATCTGGAGAAACTGAAAGCTAAGGGTGATATTTGAATCTTCATTGGTTATTCAGATAACTCGAGGGCATTCAAGGTGTATAACAGGAGAACGAAAAGGATTATGGAGACAATGAATGTGAAGTTCGACGAGGTTTCACAAATGGATTCTGAAAGACTCGCTCTAGAACCCGCGCTTAACACGATGGCTTATAATCGTATCGGATTAGAACCCGCACCAAACTGTCAAACTTCTGGACATATCAGTTCTGGACTCGTACCCCAAGGAGCTCAGTCAACTACAACTGAAAAACCGACAACTCAAGAACTCGATAATTTCTTCGAGTTTATGTATGATGAATACTATGGTGGAGCTTCGACAAATGCATCACAACAACGTTCCGCTACACCCGCTCAACAACATCAACCACCACCACCACCACAAGATGCATCTACCACAATCGAAGCTGACGCACCAACTCCCTCAACTTCATCAACATCTACTCCAGCAACTCCAGTAATTGAGATTGTGTTACCAAGAGTTGATGAGCAAAACCAAACAACACCAATTCAAGAAGAACAACAACAGAACATGTAACACCCCAAAAATAGGGTCAAGCGGAATCATACATGTCACTGGGGTGCTACTCAATTGGTATCACAACACAAGGTTCAAAGAACGGTTTTACCTCAACCATTTAGAAGAAAATTCATTATCAAAAGTATTAAATTTACATCATTCAAAAATAGTGCGGAAGTAAGGCCCATAAATAAATAAAGCGGTCCCAACATATAATATCAGAGTCATCTACGACCATGCCCCTTGCCAAGCGCCTCCAGAACTAAGCTGTCACCTTAAACCTGAAAATACATGCTAAAAGGGTCAGCTTACGCTGGTGAGTTCATAGGTTTTAGTTAAAAATAGTGTGGTTAAACCAAAAGTTTTTCAAGTTCAAATCATCGTTCGCAAGCAAGTCAAGTTCAACGTAGGCTAACACTGCCTAAATCACGGGTTAAGAAAAAGTATAATAGTGGACCAAGATAAGGGATTTGCTACACTGGACTAAGATCAATGAAAACCACGAGTTCCAATAATACTTCCAAAACCAATCATTCCAATATCAAAACGAGATCTCAAGTAGGGCCCTAAGCGTCTCTAGCCAGGCAACATGGCTATAGCAAGAGATTGCTACCCTGGTCTAGGCCGTAAGCAGATATATATTCTTAGCTAGGCATCATGGTTATAGCAAGGGATTGCTACCCTATACTAAGTTAACATCTACCGAAAGTCTAACCCTTAACCAGTCAACAAGTTATAGCAAATCCAAAACGGCGGTTAGGTCCATTTAAAATAGTTTAAATGTTTTCACTCATGAATGCCAGATAAGTCACGTAATGCCATCAAATAACCAAAGAAATCACGTAATGCCATCAAATAACCAGATCAAATATATCAGCCAAATAGTCAAAATAGAGCGACCAGTTCACGTATTCCAAATAAACAGTCATGTGTTTAGTTAAAAACGAGCATGTATTCTCCCCCGAAAATAGTTATAAAACCGGTAAAAGTAGGGGCCATGAACTCACCTTAGCCACAGCAATGCAAGGATCACAACTGACACGACTGGCATCGAGGAGCAAAACACGACAGTCTCAAGACATACGGCATGACGGTTCAAAGATATACAAGCACAACGGTACACAACGGTCTAGGATCGGCACAACCTAATATGTATATGTTATCTCAAAATATGTCTCGCAAAAATAATAAAGTCTATAAAAGACAATGTGTCGCAGTTTTCGTGGATTACTCGATTTCAAAACTTATCAAAAGCTTAGTTTCAACGTTTCGTGTGGTGTGGTAAGAAAACATATAATCGACATACAACTCACGCCAAAGAGAAAAGACATCGACATAATCGAGAAGTACTGACCAGAACTCAAACCAAAGAAGACCAATTTAGAAGTTAACGACACTAAACACCTCAAATAAATAAATTAGTTTGTACGTTTCGGTATTTACCCTGATATCCCAGATAATTTGTATAAAACATAAACGTTTTATAAATAGAAATACGTTTAACTAATAAAAGCAGTTTTCCTTAAATCGTCGAGACTTTAATAGAAATCAATTTCCTAAAAACGATTTAATAGAACATTACTAAAAGGAGCACGTTGATTATTAGACATTATTTTCTTAATGTATATTCGTTGCGAATCAAATATATTAAATTCGTTCTAGAGTCTAATATATTGTATTCGTTCCAAGTCCAATAAGTCCATATTGTCCAATATCAATGTCAATCAGATAATTCCAATTATTGTCCAAATTTCAAAGTATAATAGTCATAAGTCAAGTATTTATTCCGTTATGAATATATATCATCCACATCCAAATCACGATCCCATGTTACCCGAAACGTACTAAGTGAACAATTAAATACACGCTAATTCAATACTCGCAAAACGTTCAAAATATATCACTATGTTTCACAACACTTTTGGCTAACCACTATTACCAAAATTTAACACAACCCATAATCAAAACACAAACCTAACTCAGCCGAGACAACAACAAATCCAAAAGAAAAACCCATGACCCCATAGTCTCGACCCCCAAAATAAACTCCATCCAAATGCAGCACTACTTGACTAGAAATAACCAAACACCCTACAAGGGTGACTTACCAGAACCGTGACACAACAACAATCAAACTCAATGCTAATAAGCTGGAATATAAGTTGGAAGAATAAACCAAAAGTGAACAACCCTTTGGTGTTCACAGTCCTAACGAGACCAGGACACCCCTATGTGGGTTGTGGTCATATCGAGACCGAACCAAACCAAGACCAAAGAAAACCAAACAAGCAAACCATTGTCAAAACCAAACAACTATAAGCAACTCGACACCCTTGGGGTGTCGTTGCCGAGACAAACAAACAACCACACTTGTTGTTTTCCTCATTGAATCCCAACGCCAACATTATAGCACACTTTAAACAACTTCTTTTGAAGCTGAGAATAACAACAATATCGAGCAAACAAAACTTACACAAGCGAATTCCAATTCCAAACCGTGACTCCAAAACAGATTTTACCCGAAACTCTAAAGGGGTTTTGACCCGAGAGTAACACCTAATACGTGGCGTCGGGTTGACCCGACCCGATTCATAGAAAAACCAAACACCATAAACAGTTCTTCTTACCACACGAATTTAGTACCAAAATGTTTTTAAACCTCAAAATTGATAACGAGTTTATGTTGTTTAAAATCCAAGAAAACAGTAATAAAATTAGTTAATCGGTTAAATAAATAAACAAAGTGTGTGGTTTTACCATACCACTAGTCGAAACAGTGAGAAGATGAGATGGAAAGAGGCGGCGGAGGAGGTGGTGATGACGACAGCACGATGGTGGCGTGTTCATGATTGGGGCTGTGGTGGCAGCCTCGAACCAAAACAACTCCGAAAATATACCTTCAATCTACTCCTTTCTCGATTCAACACAGAAAGAGGTGGTGACTTGATGAGGTGGTGGCCATAGGAGGCGCGTGAGGTAGTAGAAAAAGAAGGGGGAGTCATGGGGTGAAGGTGGGTGGTGGCGGTTTATGGTGGTGACCGGTGGTTAGAGGTGGCCGGAGGTGTTGCCGGAAGAAGGATGGCGGCTTGAAAGTGATAGGGTAATGATAACCCTAAAATGAGTTATAGTGTGTTTATATATTGCTAGGGTTAGGGTTGTGTAAACCCTAGGGACCAATTATGTCAATAACAAAAGTTTAGGGGTAGTGGGGTAAGATTCCTCAGGGACCTTTTCTGGAATTTATGCTATCTTTCTTGAAATGGGGCTCGGGGCTCGTTTAAGATAGCAAACGATCGATTCAAGACACGAGAATTTCACCACTGCGCTCAGAATAATTTTTCCAATAAAAACGACTATTCATACGCCTCGTTCCTCACGAATAATAAAATAATCAAATCAATTCGTCGGTTGTGCCAGTACGCGTTGTGTACAAATTTCACGTTTCGCGAAATAGATTTCACGTTTTAGTGTCAAAAGAGTCCGGAAAGGTTCGTAAATGAAAAACAGAGATAATCTCGTATAGAAATAAATTTGGAAAATTACGAGTTGTTACAGCCTCATCTCCTTAACGGAATCGCGACCTCGCGAATCAATTCTCGTTACTCGTTACGGTTGAAAATAGATGAGTACATACACACGAGGATTCGTCATCACGTTCTCACGGGAATTCAGGACTTTTTCACGAGCTTCGATGAGCTTTGTCAACAGGGATGTGACTTTACTAAATTCGTTCGATTTCACGGTTCATGATTTCGATAGGTTTCTCAACAAGGTTTAAACATTCATCAAATCTAGATCTCTCCCGAAAGATTAGTGGTTGCCTCATCGGAAAGTCATTTCTTCACGATGTACATAAAAACGTTGCGATCACTGCTGAGTCCTGAAGGTAGCTCGAATCTGTGCGCTATCGGTCTAACTCTATCAAGGATTTCAAAAGGATCAATACATTGAGGATTAAGCTTTTCACGTTTACTAAACGTATCACACCTTCTCATGGTGAATCTTTAAGCATCATCTCGGCTTTAACTGGGAATTCAAGAGGTTTACGTCATTTGTCAGCATAACTGTTCGGACGATTCGTGAGTAGCTTGCAACTCGGTTTCGATCTGAAGGATCTTCTCAGTTGTCTCGTGAACAAGTTCAGGGTCAGTAAGTTGGGTATCCCCAACTTCTACGCATCAAGTCAGCGATCGGCACTTGCAACCATATGGTGTTTAGTACGGTGCCATGAAATACTGGAGTCGTAGGTATCGTCATAAGAGAATTTGGGCAACAGGAGGTGTTGATACCAATTATTTCCAAATTACGCAGGAACACAATATGTCCTCTAACACTTGAATGATTTTTCCACTTCGGCCATCAGTCTGGAGATGATACACAGTATTCATCCCCAAATATGTTCTCATGGCTCTTTGGTGTGATTGCCGGGAATTTGATGTGAAACAATTGTCCCGATCAGAGAATGGTGGAAATCGACACTCTATACCGGGAAGTGATTTCCGATGAGTATTGACGAGCAAGTTTGCCAATACTGTAGTTTCATTGATTAGAGAAGGTGAGTAGATTAGGTTTGATTATCAACAATAACTCTGGTAGCAGCGCTAGATTTACCTCCAAGGTTTCGTTTATGATATAATTCATTATCCGGTAAGAAAGTAGCAAGGATCACTGGTACATCCGAGGGACGAGTGAAAAGTCAAGTGGTTGTCCCAAGGAATCGCGGTTTCAGTTACTCCTTAGAGTCTCTAGATTTCTGTTGGGCGTGGAATCTCTGCCAAATAGAGAGTTTAGCGAGTTCAGAGTGTAATTCTGAGAAAAGAAGTTGATTGCCAAAAGTAATCAGTTGGTTGAATCGGTAATGTACAAGGTACTCAAAACGGAAGGTACAACATTGATTGAACAGCTTCGATTGAACAACCTTGGTTGGAAAAATGAATATCATCGATTGAGCACAAGGCTTAGAGTAGCGGCGACTGTAACAAGGTCACAACAAAACGAGGTCGGATAACAAATCCAAATCCAGGATGACGTCCAAAATCATAAAATCAAACAACTCGAACTAAATCAGAATCAAAACCAATCCAAACATAGTCGATATCGAATCCAAACGTAGCCAGAATCAAATCCAAACGAGGCAAAAATTAAATCCAGACGTAGCCAAATTCAAACATAAGCGTAGATAAAATCAAATCCAAACGTGGCCAAAATCAAATCCAAACGTGGCCAAAATCAATTCCAAACGTAGCCAAAATTCAAAACCAAACATGGTCGAAATCGAATCTAAACGTTCCAGTAAGTTCGGACGGCTTATTACGCTCTCAAGGAGTTACAAATAACTTGGATTCAAACGATGCCTATCGGGTCTAACTCGACCCGATGCAAAATACGGCCAGACGGCGGCAAACAGGATTTCCATATAATGGAGACGTATCACGATGCCAAAGGCATTACGGTTCACGCGGTGTTCTGATGCCAGTGTGTAGTGTGTGTGGAAGTAAAATTCCATGTCCGTGTACACACGCAAAACTGTACCATTTCAAAAATCCAAAAGTCAACCCGGACATAATTCCATTATAACTACTCTCAGCATTGCAAAATTCACCTCTGAGTCGGACATAGGTGATCAGGCTATGTCCCACTGTCCCTGGTTGAATATAGGTGATCAGTCTATATTCACCCGAGGTTCAATGAATTTTGGAATACTCAGCCTAGTTATACTCGTAGTATATCCGTTATATCCAAAATCATTCCCAAAATCACGATAAGTATACAAACTCGACATTCAATAGTGAGATTACGCAAGGAAATAGCGTAACTTCGCGACAGGTATGGTGAGTGCATAAGCATATGGAAATGCTTATCGTGAACAGTTAGAATAGGCGGATATAAAATATCCAAAAGTTAGGTACACATCTCAACAGATATAAAATCAAGCATCTCATCAAACAACTCGTCAAATATATCATGAACATCTCATCTAGTATATCATCAATTATCTCGTCATATCAATTATATCCTCAAATAAAATCATACGCGAGGCATCGGCTTGGCAGGTAGGCACGTGGCAGTCATAGGGTTAAGTTTTCATAAAAGTGGTTATAGTCCAGGTTTTAGAAAATAACCCCAGTTCTCTATAACCTAGGCTCTGATACCAATCTATAACACCCCGAAAATAGGGTCCAGCGGAAGCATACATGTCACTGGGGTGCTACTCAATTGGTATCACAACACAAGGTTCAAAGAACGGTTTTACCTCAACCGTTTAGAAGAAAATTCATTATCAAAAGTATTAAATTTACATCATTCGAAAATAGTGCGGAAGTAAGGCCCATAAATAAATAAAGCGGTCCCAACATATAATATCAGAGTCATCTATGACAATGCCCCTTGCCAAGCGCCTCCAGAACTAAGCTGTCACCTTAAACCTGAAAATACATGCTAAAAGGGTTAGCTTACGCGGGTGAGTTCATAGGTTTTAGTTAAAAACAGTGTGGTTAAACCAAAAGGTTTTCAAGTTCAAATCATCGTTCGCAAGCAAGTCAAGTTCAACGTAGGCTAACACTGCCTAAATCACGGGTTAAGAAAAAGTATAATAGTGGACCAAGATATGGGATTTGCTACACTGGACTAAGATCGATGAAAACCACGAGTTCTAATAATACTTCCAAAACCAATCATTCCAATATCAAAACGAGATCTCAAGTAGGGCCCTAAGCGACTCTAGCCAGGCAACATGGCTATAGCAAGAGATTGCTACCCTGGTCTAGGCCGTAAGCAGATATCTATTCTTAGCTAGGCATCATGGTTATAGCAAGGGATTGCTATCCTAGACTAAGTCAACATCTACCGAAAGTCTAACCCTTAGCCAGTCAACAAGTTATAGCAAATCCAAAACGACGGTTAGGTCCATTCAAAATAGTTTAAATGTTTTCACTCATGAATACCAGATAAGTCACGTAATGCCATCAAATAACCAAAGAAATCACGTAATGCCATCAAATAACCAGATCAAATATATCAGCCAAATAGTCAAAATAGAGCGACCAGTTCATGTATTCCAAATAAAAAGTAATGAGTTTAGTTAAAAACGAGCATGTATTCTCCCCCGAAAATAGTTATAAAATCGTTAAAAGTAGGGGCCATGAACTCACCTTAGCCACAACAATGCAAGGATCACAACTGACACGACTGGCATCGAGGAGCAAAACACGACAGTCTCAAGACATATGGCACGACGGTTCCAAGATATACAAGCACAACGGTACACAACGGTCTAGGATCGGCACAACCTAATACGTATATGTTATCTCAAAATATGTCTCGCAAAAATAATAAAGTCTATAAAAGACTATGTGTCGCAGTTTTCGTGGATTACTCGATTTCAAAACTTATCAAAAGCTTAGTTTCAACGTTTCGTGTGGTGTGGTTAGAAAACATATAATCGACATACAACTCACGCCAAAGAGAAAAGACATCGACATAATCGAGAAGTACTGACCAGAACTCAAACCAAAGAAGACCAATTTAGAAGTTAACGACAATAAACACCTCAAATAAATAAATTAGTTTGTACGTTTCGGTATTTACCCTGATATCCCAGATAATTTGTATAAAACATAAACGTTTTATAAATAGAAATACGTTTAACTAATAAAAGCAGTTTTCCTTAAATCGTCGAGACTTTAATAGAAATCAATTTCCTAAAAACGATTTAATAGAACATTACTAAAAGGAGCACGTTGATTATTAGACATTATTTTCTTATTGTATATTCGTTGCGAATCAAATATATTAAATTCGTTCTAGAGTCTAATATATTGTATTCGTTCCAAGTCCAATAAGTCCATAATGTCCAATATCAATGTCAATCCGATAATTCCAATTATTGTCCAAATTTCAAAGTATAATAGTCATAAGTCAAGTATTTATTCCGTTATGAATATATATCATCCACATCCAAATCACGATCCCAAGTTACCCGAAACATACTAAGCGAACAATTAAATACACGCTAATTCAATACTCGCAAAACGTTCAAAATATATCACTATATTTCACAACACTTTTGGCTAACCACTATTACCAAAATTTAACACAACCCATAATCAAAACACAAACCTAACTCAACCGAGACAACAACAAATCCAAAAGAAAAACGCATGACTCCATAGTCTCGACCCCCAAAATAAACTCCATGCAAATGCGGCACTACTTGACTGGAAATAACCAAACACCATACATGGGTGACTTACCAGAACCGTGACACAACAACAATCAAACTCAATGCTAATAAGCAAGAATATAAGTTGGAAGAATAAACCAAAAGTGAACAACCCTTTGGTGTTCACTGTCCTAACGAGACCAGGACACCCCTATGTGGGTTGTGGTCATATCGAGACCGAACCAAACCAAGACCAAAGAAAACCAAACAAGCAAACCCTTGTCAAAACCAAACAACTATAAGCAACTCGACACCCTTGGGGTGTCGTTGCCGAGATAAACAAACAACCACACTTGTTGTTTTCCTCATTGAATCCCAAAGCCAACATTATAGCACACTTTAAACAACTTCTTTTGAAGCTGAGAATAACAACAATATCGAGCAAACAAAACTTACACAAGCGAATTCCAATTCCAAACCGTGACTCCAAAACAGATTTTACCCGAAACTCTAAAGGGGTTTTGACCTGAGATTAACACCAAATACGTGGCGTCGGGTTGACCCGACCCGATTCATAGCAAAACCAAACACAATAAACAGTTCTTCTTACCACACGAATTTAGTATCAAAATGTTTTTAAACCTCAAAATTGATTACGAGTTTATGTTGTTTAAAATCCACGAAAACAGTAATAAAATTAGTATAATCGGTTAAATAAATAAACAAAATGTGTGGTTTTACCATACCACTAGTCGAACAAGCGAGAAGATGAGATGGAAAGAGGCAGCGGAGGAGGTGGTGATGACGACAGCACGATGGTGGCGTGTTCATGATGGGGGCTGTGGTGGCAGCCTCGAACCAAAACAACTCCGGAAATATACCTTCAATCTACTCCTTTCTCGATTCAACACAGAAAGAGGTGGTGACTTGATGAGGTGGTGGCCATAGGAGGCGCGTGAGGTAGCAGAAAAAGAAGGGGGAGTCATGGGGTGAAGGTGGGTGGTGGCGGTGTATGGTGGTGACCGGTGGTTAGAGGTGGCCGGAGGTGATGCCGGAAGAAGGGTGGCGGCTGGAAAGTGATAGGGTAATGATAACCCTAAAATGAGTTATAGTGTGTTTATATATTTCTAGGGTTAGGGTTGTGTAAACCCTAGGGACCAATTATGTCAATAACAAAAGTTTAGGGGTAGTGGGGTAAGATTCCTCAGGGACCTTTTCTGGAATTTATGCTATCTTTCTTGAAATGGGGCTCGGGGCTCGTTTAAGATAGCAAACGATCGATTCAAGACACGAGAATTTCACCACTGCGCTCAGAATAATTTTTCCAATAAAAACGACTATTCATACGCCTCGTTCCTCATGAATAATAAAATAATCAAATCAATTCGGCGGTTGTGCCAGTACGCGTTGTGTACAAATTTCACGTTTCGCGAAATAGATTTCACGTTTTAGAGTCAAAAGAGTCCGGAAAGGTTCGTAAATGAAAAACAGAGATAATCTCGTATAGAAATAAATCTAGAAAATTACTAGTTGTTACAGAACGATGTTGTGTTAGAAGAAGAACCATTTGAAAACCCATTTGCAACGGAATCTGCTGAATCTTCTTCCAGATTACATGAACCATCTAACACGCATTCGTCTAATCCAAGGTACCCATCTACGTTACAGTGGACTAAAGACCATCCAATAGAACAAGTCATTGGTGAACCTTCAAGGCCAGTTCAGACGAGAAGACAACTCGCCACCGATTGCGACATGTGCATCTTCGCCTGCTCAGTCAATCTAAAAGAGCCAAAAAACATTCGGGAAGGAATGGCAGACAATGCATGGATTGAACAATGTAGGAAGAACTTCTCCAATATAAATTACTTGACACTTGGGATTTAGTGTCGAGACCAATCGACAAACTCGTCATTGATCTTAAGTGGTTATGGAAGAACAAAAAGGATGAAGAGATGACTGTCATTCGCAACAAAGCTCGTCTAGTGGCCAAGGGATTCAGACAGGAAGAGGGGATAGATTTTGAGGAGTCATTCGCGCCAGTAGCTAGACTTGAGGCGGCCAGGATTTTCTTAGCATACGCGGCTCACAAGAACATCACGGTCTATCAGATGGATATAAAGACGGCTTTCTTGAATGGAACTCTGAAAGAAGAAGTGTACGTGAGTCAGCCAGATGGATTCGTTGACAAAGATCATCCAGACTACGTCTACAAGCTAAAGAAAGCTATCTATGGTTTGAAACAAGCCCCAAGGGCGTGGTACGACGAATTATCATCTTTCCTACTTCTTAATCATGTCACCAAAGGAACAATTGACCCGACCTTGTTTACCAGAAAATTCAAAGATGATATTTTGATTGTTCAGATTTACGTGGACGACATAATCTTTGGGTCCACTAATCCGGAACATTCAAAACATTTTGCAAATCTCATGAAAAGTAAATTTGAAATGTCTATGATGGGAGAATTAAAATTCTTCCTTGGACTTCAAATCCATCAATCCCATCGTGGCATTTTCATTAATCAGGCTAAATATACAATTTAGATTTTGAAGAAACATGGAATCGAAAATTGTGACTCTGTTGGTACACTAATGGTCACTTCACTCAAAATAGGCGCAGACTTATATGGGAAACCCATTGATCCGAAGAAATATCGGAGCATGATTGGGTCTCTTATGTACTTAACTGCTAGTCCACCCGATATACATTTTGCTGTCTGTTTATTAGCACGGTTTCAGGCAAGGCCTACCGAACTTCACCTCCAAGAGGTTAAATGGATCTTCCGGTACCTTCGAAGAACCATTAATATGGGACTTTGGTATCCAAGGATTCGGAGTTTACACTAACAGCCTTTTCAGATGCCGACCATGCTGGATGCCAAGTTACCGCAAAAAAGTACATCTGGGGGAGCACAATTTCTGGGAGAAAAGCTAGTAGGCTGGTCATCAAGGAAACAAGACTGTACAACATTATCAACCGCAGAAGCCGAGTATGTGTCTCTATCTGCGTGTTGTGCCCAAGTTCTATGGATGAGGACACAACTCACAGATTATGGCTACTCTTTCAACCGCATACCTATGTATTGTGATTCAAAAAGTGCCATAGCCATCTCGTGCAATCCCGTGCAACACTCAAAGACCAAGCATATTAGAGTTCGCTATCACTTCATAAAGGAACACGTCGAAGAGGGTACTGTTGAATTATTCTTCGTGAAGACTGAATACCGACTCGTCGATCTATTTACTAAGGCCCTTCCAAAAGAAAGGTTTGATAACTTAGTTCGACGAATTGACATGCGAAGCCTAACTCCCGAAGAGTTAGATAGTCTTCTCGAAACTTCTTGAATTTTATCTCAAAAAGCTTCGCTGTAAATATTTTTGAAAAAAGCAAAATACAAAATTTGAAAAACCAAGAAAAACAAAATACAAAAATAGAAAATTTCAAAAATACAAAAACATTATAAAATCGAAAAAACCAAAAATATTCTTCTCACGATATGTCTCTCGTATAAATCAATATTCTGTACGTACCTAGAAATGTCATTCAACAATGATACGGGCATGTACAGATGCTTGAGCGAGAGTTCATTTAAAACTTTTCTAAAACATGTCGTTTCTCAAAGATTTCTTAAATAATGGCTTTCGTATATTTCAGTACGAAACCCGCACTTAAATGACGGCTTTTGTATATTTCAATACAAAACCCGTGCTACAATGATGACTTCTGATTATTTATGATCAGGACTTGCATTGTTAATGGCAAAAGAAAACAAAGAATCCTTGAGCACATGATCAAGATTTTTCAAAAAGATTTTTCATAATCTTCAAATTCTGTGTTCAAGATTCTTCAAAAAGATAATTCCCTCCATACCCTTAAATGATTTTAAACTCAAATGTTTGAAGAATATGCTTTATTTAAGGGGGAGTTTAAAAAGAAAAACAAAATATTCCAAATCATGCTAAAATGATCCGTCTATCTCTCCAAAAAGATCTCATTTTAATAAGTTGATATCAAAAATATCACTGCATGCTATTTTTGAGGGGGAGAGGACGTGATTAAAATGTGATCAAAAGGTTAAAGATCGTGGATTGAATCTCAAATGAGCTCTTCAAAAGACTCAGCATGAACCCTTGAATTGACGAAACTAAATGTCCGTAATCGAAAAGACTTGTCCGGGACGGGTAATAATTTCAAGCTGGTTCATCCAGTGATGTAAACGCGTCTCGCAAAGGACTTGTCTGAGTAGAATGTACCAATTCGAGAGATGATCATTGAATATGACCGGGACGGGTAATAATTTCAAGCTAGTCTATCTAGTGATGTAAGCGTGTCTCGTGAAGGTCATGTTCATTGAAAATCGATCAATTCCAAATGTGCGAACTCTACCCAACATGTGCAAATTTATCTAAAAATGCATGAGCACATGTGAAGGGGGAGTATTTCAAAAATACAAAACTCTCAAAGTGTTAACTAAATGTGTTTATTCATAAACACTTTGAGAGATTTTCACAAGGTTTTATGGCATGTGATCAATAATCTAGGATAATCATAGAGTAATAAGGTGATTATGGTTAGGTTATGTCCAATGATCCGCCAAAGCCGGAGGGATCTACCCAAGGACAATTCCAATAGATTAGAATTAGAAGTCCTTAGGTAAGATTGAAAGAAGGAGTAAATGAGAAAGGGAAAGAAGGGTGATGTGCCCGGTTCGGTGCAAGTTTTAAATTTATAAAGGGTGAATTACCGAATCTAATAACAACACATACGAGCAAGTATACTCGTCCGTTGTAGCAAGATTTTGATGGTAAGTCGGGATCGTTCGCAGGGATTTGTGTAGTGAATCGAATTGTAAGTTAAAAGCAACAATCTCAAATAAGCAGTAATAATATAATGAAAATTCAAATGATTAAAAACTACACTTGCTTAGACTAGTGTACTACAATTGACTAATATGATTGTGATAACTTTGGATAACATGTTGGTTGTGATAATTAGTGTTGACACTAATCTATTGTTCCTACAAATTAAACCTTCGTCAAGATTTTGGTTTATAAAAACAAGCATTACGTTTAACCAATCAATTCAAGATCAATTCAAGGTTCATGAGTTGGTGTTCCTCAAACATAAAAACAATCTTTTGTCTAATCAAACAAGCTTAGGAAATGGTCAATACAAAAGGTAACCAATTATAGACAAAAGGTCACAATTGAAAGCAAACTATTAATCTCTCGACCTTTAAAGTGGTTTACAATCAATCCGTTTTGATAGACAAAAGCTTTTTCATTACAATCACAATTAAGTTCCTTTGGTTAATCAAGAATAGTGGTAGACAACAATCATTCATAGACAAATGATTATAACTAGTGGAATAACAATAGTTCTTTCAACCCTTAAGATTACTAGCACTAGTTAAACTTGATTTCCCAAATGTCACTATGAAACTTTATCACAATTGGTTCTTAGAATTGACTTGAAATTGAATTAAAACATGTTATCACAATCATATGCAAATCAATGAATAATACACATCATCTAAGCAAGTGCACAAAGGCACTAGCCACTCATAGCAAGCATAAATGTAAACTCAATAATTTGAACATTAAAAACCATGATTGAAAGTCTTACAATGATTTGGAAATAAGATTACAAGTGAAAGACAATGATTCCACAAGCAATGAAAATGGTATATTCGACTTTCTCCCTTCTCCTGGACTTATGGACGAATTTTTGAGTATATTTCTGTGAATGGTTCTCTTCTAGCACTTGTGTATCTCTCTCTATCTCTCTAGATTGATTGGTATATAAATACTCAACAAATGGTTCCATAAATTGCTCTCCCCAAGGGTCTAAGTGCATAAATGCTTCTCTTGCTCTCCAAGTAGTATTGAATGGTTAGAATAATGACAAGAAGGGCCTAGAACCGGAGTTATAAAGTCACAATCCTTAATAAAGAAGTCTTGGGTAAAACAGCGACTTCCAACCGATCGGATGGAATGGTCTACCGATCGGTTGGTCTTCTCGGTAAATCCACATTCACTCCATCCGAATCGGTTGCGGGCGGCGACCGATCGGATGGCGATGGCTGCTGAACCTTTTTCTTGAGCTTTTGCAAATGACTTGTTTCTTGGTCGTAGCTCTTGATTCTTTGGTCTTTCTCTTTATCCTTAAGCTTATGAACTTGACTACTTGGACTTTAACTCATTGAAGTACCTTACGGAGCGGAACTTGACACAAGATTCACATGAAATCTCAAATACTTCCTTTTTCTTCATTTTTGCATCTTTTCCATCCATTTTCCTGTCTTTGGCTACAAATGCTTTGCAAACACACTTTGGTACGATTTAGTAACAAAAGCATATAAATATAACCACAAAACATATATAAAACTACCAATAACGCTATCAAAAACATGTTAGATTTAGGCGTTATCAAATCCCCCACACTTGAACTTTGCTTGCCCTCAAGAAAATCTAGAAATAAAAACAATTATCCACATGGTATGCACCAATGATTAGGAAAATGTGATGCAAATCTATCAAGCACTAGTACAAGCTAGATTCATCATTTTAAGCTTTTATGGTTGAATCATCGAGATGTTTGACAATACCCAAATGATTTTCTTGCATGAAACACATTACTAAACACCTCACGAAAGGGAAATGAAGTATGATTCACTCAAACACTCATTTGTATGATTGGTGGAGTATATAAGCGGAATGACACTCATTTGCTCAGTCATGATCTAAATATTACCATAAGCTTGTACAAGAAACAAAACTACACCGAAATGATGTGAGCTCCAAGTATACATATCAAAGAGGGCTTTTATTCGGGTTTAAGGCTTAAAGGGATATAAAAGACTAATGCGCCACTATCTCATGCAAAACATAATAGCTTCCTAACAACGAATTCTTGCATTACCAAATAACGGATGGTCACTAGATTGTACCTTGGTTCGCTAACGACGTTACTTGCATAACGGATGGTCGCCAAAATACTCCCTAGATCGCTAACAACGTTAGTCAATTCCTCAAGAAATCGGATGGTTACTACATGTCCATACACTTAATAATTTCACAAAGTCAAAAAGGGTAGGATAAGGCATGGGATATATTTATGAAATTGGTTGAAAATAAAAACAAAAATAGTCAAAGTCTACGAACCAAATGTTACTAGCTATTACAAACCAATATCATGCCATTTTGTGAAAAACTCCATACTTCCTTTATTCATACTTGATTCAATTAGCCCATTGGCTTATTCTTGTCACCTTATAGTTGCAATGACTTTTCCTCTTTTTTTTCTCTCTTTTTTTTTTTTTTTTTTTTTTTTTTTTTTTTTTTAATCATCTTATAGTTGCGATGACTTTTCTCGATAACAACTTTCGGAGTTTTATGATTTCTTTGAACTTTCATGATTTCCACATAACATCCATCTTTCCAAATAGCTAGCAACCAACCAAGACTTGACTAAAAATAAGGCTAGGCTTAAAAAGGTGTAAAATCTTTTTGAATTTTTCTGGATTGTATCAAAAGAAAAGATAGGCTCAGCGGGTGTAACTAGGGGTATCTAGCATTAAAGATAAATGCTAACAAATGGGTCCATATGAGTGGTTAACTAGCCAATGTAGCTAGCTAATATAGCATTATATGAAAATGGAAGGCCATTTGGGATAAAACCTAAGATTGCCTCTTATCACGCATATACACTTATATCACAAACGAAATGTGATCTCACAACGGTCTCGTAATGATTTACAAGCACAAGTTCTAGAATAAATAGAATCACCGGCACACTCATAGCAAAAGATCTAAGCATAAAAGATGTATGATGTATATAGAACAGGCTCAAATTCTCACACTTTAGTGGAAAGGGCTATAATCTGTGCTAGCTAATGTTATCGATCCCAGAATGGACTACAATATTAATCGGGACACATCTCGAATTTTCAAAATTACAGATTTCACCAGTGGATAAATCCAGTTATTCTAGAATATGATCTTTAAAATGACAAAAGACTAGATTACAAGGGCAAACAAAATTTTAAAATTCAGCTCAAAACTACAATCTATTCTTATTTTCCTATTCACCCCCCCACACTTAAGTTAAGCATTGTCCTCAATGTGATAAACGACAAAGAATGAAATAGGGAAATAAAAGAATAAACCGTATTTCCTTCTCAAGAGGAATCTTGATCCTAGCGTCCAAGCTTCGAAATCATTATCTGCAGTAATCTAAAAACAAAAGAAACACACATACGAAATATTTCTTCGCTTTTATTCGAAAGGCAGTGATACACCCCCACACTTAAGTTCAACTAAGCAATTTAGAAAAAACTTTGGGGTTTAATCACTAGAAAATAAAAAAAAAATGAAAAATAAACATAGCAAAACACACGGGTTGCCTCCCGAGAAGCGCTTGTTTTATTAACGAGTCATCAGCCGGACTCGAACTTCTCTTTCTTCATGTTGGTGTTGACTTCTTCTTTGGAAATTTTGGAACGTACAACACATTTCCAATCACTATTCCCTCTCCAGTTTCATCTATGTATTCCAACTTAACTTTCTCCCACGGTCTTGGTAGAACATCATAGATATAACTAGAATCATCGGCCCATGGAGTGTTTTTCTTGAAATCGGCCGGAAAGGGTGACATAAAGGTTATAGCTTCATATTCTGATTCGGGCGGAATCTCTTGAATAGAAACTTCATTCATTTGCTCCTTGTCATAGTATAACTTAATTCGGTGCCCATTAACAATGAAACTTCCACCATGTTTGTCATGCAATTCAACATATCCGGATGGAAATCCATGCTTCACTGTATACGGTCCGAACCATTTCGGTTTCAGCTTGGGAGCTTTAAACTTATACTTCATGTTAAAAAGCAGAACTTTGTCTCCAGCCTTGAATTCTTTTCTGATTCTTAGCTTTCTGTCATGATAAGCTTTTGTTCTTGCTTTGTAAAGTTTGGAGTTCTCATAAGCTTGTAGTCTAAGCTCATCGAGTTCATGCAATTGCAAAAATCTCTTTTCTCCAGCAACTTTGAGGTCTGGGTTACAATTTCTCAATGCCCAGTAAGCGCGATGTTCGATTTCGAACGGCAAATGACAAGTTTTTCCATACAACAATCTGTATGGTGTTGTACCAATTGGTGTTTTGTAAGCCGTGCGAAATGCCCACAGAGCATCATCTAGTTTTCTCGACCAAACGGCGGGATTGTCTTTAACCGTTTTTTCGAGTATCCTTTTTAAGGCTCTGTTGATATTTTTGACTTGACCACTGGTCTGTGGGTGATAAGCTGTAGCGAAACGATGATGAACTCCGTATCGCTTCATAATTTTCTCCATTTTTTTGTTACAGAAATGGGTTCCACGATCGCTTATCAAAGCTTTAGGAATTCCATAACGAGCGAAAAGCTTTTTGAGAAAATTAACAACTACTCGTGCATCATTTGTAGGTAAAGCTTCTGCTTCAGCCCATTTGGAAACGTAATCAATAGCAACGAGAATGTATTCGTATTTGTGTGATTTAGGAAACGGTCCCATGAAATCAATTCCCCAAATATCGAATAATTCACAGACTTGAATGCTCTTCTGAGGCATTTCATCTCTTCGAGAAATACTACCGGATTTTTGGCAAGCATCACAATTCTTAACAAGAGTATGGGCTTCTTTAAAAATAGTCGGCCAATAGAATCCAGCATCAAAGACTTTTTTAGCAGTGGTGGAAGGACCATAATGTCCCCCAGTTGGGCCATGATGACATTCATCGAGAATTCTTCTTGTTTCAGAACCATAAACACATCTTCTAATCATCCCATCGGGACACATTTTGAAAAGATAAGGTTCTTCCCAATAATAATATTTAAGATCCGAAAAGAATTTGCTTCGTTGGGCATGAGTTAATCCTTTCTTTAGAATTCCTCCAACGAGATAATTTGCATAATTGGCAAACCATGGAATTTCGTTCTCATCATCTGCATCAACAGTCATGAGTGTTTCATCCGGAAAATAATCGTCAATCTCATCTTCTTTTAACTCTTCCAGATTTGGATTTTCTAAACGAGATAGATGATCAGCGGCTAGATTTTCTGCTCCTTTCTTATCTTTGATTTCGATATCGAATTCTTGGAGTAGTAAAATCCATCGGATGAGACGCGGTTTGGCATCTTGCTTCTTAAACAGATATTTTAACGCTGAATGATCGGTGAACACGATTGTTTTCGAAAGGACAAGGTACGATCTGAATTTATCAAAAGCGAAAACAACGGCTAACAATTCTTTCTCTGTAACTGTGTAATTCTGCTGAGCATTGTTGAGTGTTTTGCTGGCAAAATATATAGGACGAAAATGTTTCTCTTCTCGCTGTCCTAATACAGCTCCAACAGCAAAATCGCTTGCATCGCACATAAGCTCGAATGGTAGTGACCAATCAGGTGAAACCATAATGGGTGCACTAGTCAGTTGTGTTTTCAATGCTTCGAATGCTTTCATACAATCTGCATTAAAATCGAAAACAGCATCTTTTTCAAGAAGTTTCGTCATTGGACGAGATATTTTGGAAAAATCCTTAATGAAACGACGGTAAAATCCTGCATGTCCTAGGAAACTTCTAACGGCTTTGACGTTAGTTGGGGGTGGCAATTTGGTAATGACATCGATCTTTGCTTTGTCAACCTCCATTCCTGCACTGGAAATTTTGTGTCCTAACACAATTCCTTCAGTTACCATGAAATGACACTTCTCCCAATTGAGAACAAGATGTGCAGCTTTACATCTTTCAAGCATTTTATCGAGGTTAGAAAGGCAAGCTTCGAATGAGCTTCCGAAAACTGAAAAGTCATCCATGAAAACTTCCATAGACGTTTCAAGCATATCTTGGAATATGGCAATCATACATCTTTGAAAAGTCGCGGGGGCATTACATAATCCAAAAGGCATACGCCGATAAGCGTAAGTTCCAAAGGGACATGTGAATGTGGTCTTTTCTTGATCAGCTGGATCAATAGGAATTTGGAAATATCCTGAAAAACCATCAAGAAAACAAAAGTATTTGTTTCCTGCTAATCTCTCAAGCATTTGATCCATGAAAGGCAAAGGAAAATGATCTTTTCTGGTGGCTTTATTTAATTTTCTGTAATCAATACATACTCGCCATCCGGTGACAGTTCTAGTAGGAACTAGTTCATTCCGTTCGTTGGTCACAACAGTCATTCCTCCTTTTTTCGGAACACAGTGAACAGGACTCACCCAAGGACTATCCTCGATGGGGTAAATGATACCTGCGTCAAGAAGTTTGATGATTTCTTTTTTAACAACTTCTTTCATGTTGGGGTTGAGTCGACGTTGTCTTTCTACAACTGGTTTGGCATCTTCTTCGAAATTGATTTTGTGTTTGCAAAAATCAGGACTGATTCCTGGGATGTCAGAAGTTTTCCACGCAAAAGCTTCTTTATGCTTCTTAAGAACTGAAATCAGACATTCTTTCTCAAAATCATTTAGCAACGAAGATATGACTACTGGAAGTAGTGAATTGTCTTCCAAGTAAGCATACTCGAGATTTTCTGGCAGTGGTTTCAACTCAAGATCTGTCGGTGGTTCTTGAAGTGATGTTTTGATCCTCATCTGATCATTAAAACTGATTTCCTCAAAATCTTCTTCTATTATCTCTCCTTCTTCTTCTTACTCTTCTTCTTCTTCAATCTTAACTTCCATAAAATCAGCGAATTCTTTATCAAAAGTTGTTTCACTAATCTTCTCTAAAATAGTCATGAATGGATCAGAATCTTCAAGTAATGCATCCAATTCTTCCTCAGTGACTTCATCGATTACATCAATGTTAAAACAAGTGTCATCACTGGAATGTGGATATTTCATTGCTTTATCGATTAAAAAGGTGATTCTATCCTCTCCAACTCCAAGGTTGAGTTCTCTTCCTTTTACTTTGATGATCGCATCAGCGGTGTTTAGAAAAGGTCTTCCTAAAATAAGTGGTACTCTACTATCTTCCTCCATTTCTAGAATTACAAAATCCACGGGAAAAATGAATTTACCTACTTGGACAAGCATATTCTCAGCAATACCAACAGGATATTGGTAAGTATGATTAGCTAATCGGATACTCGTCTTTGTGGGTTTCAAGGTATTGATTGAAAGTTTCGTATACAGCGAATAAGGCATCAAATTGATACTCGCACCTAAGTCGGCTAAAGCATCGCATGTGATGTTATTTCCTAATATGCATGGAATCAGAAAACTTCCGGGATCTTCGAGTTTTTGTGGAATTTTGTTTTGAACAATAGCTGAACATTCTTCATTGAGAAAGGTAGCGGATATTTGCTCCAACTTGTTTTTGTTGTTAAGAAGTTCTTTCAAAAATTTCCCGTAATTGGGCATTCCAGCTAAAACATCAATGAGAGGTACATTGAGTCTAACTTCTTTGATTATTTCAACAAACTTCTTATAACGCTCCTCCATTCTTTCTTTCTTAAGGCTCTGTGGATATGGAATTTTTGGAGTGTAAGCCTTAACTGGTGGTTTGGGTTTGGGTTTGGGTGGTGTTTTTGGTGTATTTTCCTTCTTGGATTCTTCATCTTCATCCTCACTATCGAAATCGATAGTTGTGGTGTTGTTTGGGTTGGGTGGTGGATCATAAGACAGGCCACTTCTTGTGAATACAGCATTGATATGCTCATTTCTGGTTGGTGGTGGACGATAAGTCTTATCATTTGATGACGATGATGGTTTTGGGTTGGTTTGGGTGTTACTAGGCAACGAACCTGATGGTCGTGAAGAAATTTGATCAGAGAGTCTCCCAAATTTGTTTTCAAGATCTTGGATAGATGCTTGATGATTTTTCTGACCTTGCTCAACTTTGGTTTTGAGATTGAAAAATTGATTCTTGACGAACTCGTTAGTTGATTTTTGGGCAGTGACAAATTCTCTCATCATTTTTTCAAAATCTGTTTCTTCAGGTTTCTTATCGGAACTTTGTGAGGTTTGGTTCTCTACTTTTGGTTGGGACTCATGGTTGTTATCCCTTTGTCGGCGATCTTGCCAATTAGCAGAGTTTCTTCCGTAATAATTTCCTCGATATCCTCCTCCTCGGTATCCTCCTTGGATATAATTAGCTTCTCCTTCTTTTGGTTGGTCCATAGGTTGATCATCGCATTCTGATGATGGGTGGTTACCTCCACAGTTGTTACAACCATCTCGCATTTCTTTCATCTCTCCTCTAAGATCTTTGTATTGCGAATCGATTTTGGAAACCAAAGTTTCCATTTTCTCCATGAGTTTAGATGAATCAGAACTTTCGGCGAAAGCAACGGTTTTTCTTAAGGGTTTTGTCTTGGCATCTTTTGACCAGTCGAGTTTGAGAAGAACTCGGTCTTCAAGCAATTGATATGCCTGGTTAGGAGTCTTATAAAGAAAAATTCCTCCAGCATCAAGAATTCCTTGAGATGTTTCATCAAGTCCATGGTAAAAGATTTGAATAATGGTTCCTCGTCCTAAACCATGTCCATGACAACTTCGAAGTAAATCCTTCATACGAAGCCAGGCTTCGACGAGTGATTCGTTAGGATTTTGTGTGAAAGCACGAATTTCTCCCATGAGTCGATCAAACATTGCAGGTGGAAAGAATCGGTTTACAAAAGCTTGCCTCATCTCCTCCCAAGTAGTGATGATTCCTGGTGTTAATTCGTTATACCACACTTTTGCATCTCCAGCAAGTGATGACGAAAAAAGTTTGAGTTTAATGGCATCTACATTTGTATCACCATATCGGAACATGCCACAAATTTCAATGAATTCGGCAACGTGTTTGTGAGGATCGGCCCTCGAACGGCCATCGAATTGACGGTCTTTGATCATAGAAAGATGGTGACCTTTCACGGTGAAATTGTCACCTAAGTTGACAGCAACAATAGCAGCTCCAGGAGTTGGTGCTACGGCTCGGTTTGCTTCCCACATGGGTCTATCGTCAGCCATGGGAAAAGGTTGGTCAGTGAATGGGTTATAAACGACTTTGGCTTCAAAAAGGTTATCAAAAGTTGGGTTTGGTACTCTTGGTACACGATTGGCTAGTGGAACAAAGGGTGTTCTTCTTCTTCTTTGTCTTCGGACTAAACGTTCGGGATCTGAAAATGGTGGAATTGGTTCTACTCCAGTTGATCGAGTGTTCATACAATTCCCCAACGAATCGAGGCAATGTCTAAACAAACGAGCAAAGAATGAAAACAATTTGAAAAGTTCAGAATCGTCTAACCGATCGGATAGAACAGTCTACCGATCGGATAGATCTCTCGGTAAATTTGATTTGAAGGATCCGATCGGATGGAAGTGTCCGCCGATCGGATGGTTCTCTCGGTAAATGAAAATTTTGGAAAACCGATCGGATGGGCAGCTCGGTAAAACTTTTTTTTTTTTTTTTTTTTTTTTTTTTTTTTTTTTTTTTTTTTTTTTTTTTTTTTTTTACGAAAACTAACTATATGAGAATTGGACTAAAACTTACAGAAAAACGATCAAAATCCCCGGCAGCGGCGCCAAAAACTTGATGTGCCCGGTTCGGTGCAAGTTTTAAATTTATAAAGGGTGAATTACCGAATCTAATAACAACACATACGAGCAAGTATACTCGTCCGTTGTAGCAAGATTTTGATGGTAAGTCGGGATCGTTCGCAGGGATTTGTGTAGTGAATCGAATTGTAAGTTAAAAGCAACAATCTCAAATAAGCAGTAATAATATAATGAAAATTCAAATGATTAAAAACTACACTTGCTTAGACTAGTGTACTACAATTGACTAATATGATTGTGATAACTTTGGATAACATGTTGGTTGTGATAATTAGTGTTGACACTAATCTATTGTTCCTACAAATTAAACCTTCGTCAAGATTTTGGTTTATAAAAACAAGCATTACGTTTAACCAATCAATTCAAGATCAATTCAAGGTTCATGAGTTGGTGTTCCTCAAACACAAAAACAATCTTTTGTCTAATCAAACAAGCTTAGGAAATGGTCAATACAAAAGGTAACCAATTATAGACAAAAGGTCACAATTGAAAGCAAACTATTAATCTCTCGACCTTTAAAGTGGTTTACAATCAATCCGTTTTGATAGACAAAAGCTTTTTCATTACAATCACAATTAAGTTCCTTTGGTTAATCAAGAATAGTGGTAGACAACAATCATTCATAGACAAATGATTATAACTAGTGGAATAACAATAGTTCTTTCAACCCTTAAGATTACTAGCACTAGTTAAACTTGATTTCCCAAATGTCACTATGAAACTTTATCACAATTGGTTCTTAGAATTGACTTGAAATTGAATTAAAACATGTTATCACAATCATATGCAAATCAATGAATAATACACATCATCTAAGCAAGTGCACAAAGGCACTAGCCACTCATAGCAAGCATAAATGTAAACTCAATAATTTGAACATTAAAAACCATGATTGAAAGTCTTACAATGATTTGGAAATAAGATTACAAGTGAAAGACAATGATTCCACAAGCAATGAAAATGGTATATTCGACTTTCTCCCTTCTCCTGGACTTATGGACGAATTTTTGAGTATATTTCTGTGAATGGTTCTCTTCTAGCACTTGTGTATCTCTCTCTATCTCTCTAGATTGATTGGTATATAAATACTCAACAAATGGTTCCATAAATTGCTCTCCCCAAGGGTCTAAGTGCATAAATGCTTCTCTTGCTCTCCAAGTAGTATTGAATGGTTAGAATAATGACAAGAAGGGCCTAGAACCGGAGTTATAAAGTCACAATCCTTAATAAAGAAGTCTTGGGTAAAACAGCGACTTCCAACCGATCGGATGGAATGGTCTACCGATCGGTTGGTCTTCTCGGTAAATCCACATTCACTCCATCCGAATCGGTTGCGGGCGGCGACCGATCGGATGGCGATGGCTGCTGAACCTTTTTCTTGAGCTTTTGCGTATGACTTGTTTCTCGGACGTAGCTTTTGATTCTTTGGTCTTTCTCTTTATCCTTAAGCTTATGAACTTGACTACTTGGACTTTAACTCATTGAAGTACCTTACGGAGCGGAACTTGACACAAGATTCACATGAAATCTCAAATACTTCCTTTTTCTTCATTTTTGCATCTTTTCCATCCATTTTCCTGTCTTTGGCTACAAATGCTTTGCAAACACACTTTGGTACGATTTAGTAACAAAAGCATATAAATATAACCACAAAACATATATAAAACTACCAATAACGCTATCAAAAACATGTTAGATTTAGGCGTTATCAGAAAGGGAAAGAAGGGGTTGAAGAATTAAAAAGAAAAGTTGAATGAAAGGGTGAAAAGAAATAGCCCTCAATGAAAACTTAGGGCAGAAACCGGTCAATACATCTGCTATCGGTATTCACTAAGGTGATACTGATATTGAAGACAAGACGTCATGGACCCAGTGACGCGCTGCACCACCCCTCCTAGCCACTCAGATATCTCTTAAAAGATATTTGTTTCATTTCTCACGGAGAACACTACATAATCTATCGGCCTCTCATTCCGAGATGTGTTGATATTGAAAAGGTGGCACTCTGCTCCATGCCTCCGACTACTAATACTAAAATGCACAATAGAGTCTAGAGCCATGAGATTCATCAAAGATCTCTTAGGAACACTACCATAAGAATACCCTTGTGTTCACTAAAAAGGACACAAGGTGCACATGAGTCTTAATGAGATCTAAGTATCTTGCCATTTATATCATGATGGTTACTATGCTTCAAACGGTCTATAGTCGTGGGGTGATCTCCAGCGACTCACTGAAACGTGGGTGCACTTCGGTGTGTCCGTGTAAGAACTCTCGGGGGTATCTGGTTCAGTACGGCCTGGGTTAAGATTAGAGAAAGTCTTCGTTGATGCAAATAATGTTCTAAAAAGGTTATTTATATCTTTCGATTAATTCACGTTTTGAGGATGACAAAATGTGAACTCACGTTACGTTAAAATTAACGTTAACAAGTTTTTAATCGGAAGATCCCGTTTCTACGCAAATCACTCTTGAACAAAGTTACAACTTGAACTAGTGATCAAAGAAGTGAATTTATGTTTTGAAAATTCACATTTTAAATGGGACAAAACATTTTTTCAAAAATACACATGACAAATTATTTTTGAAATATTAAGAAATGTTTTAATGGAAAAATTAGTTTGAAAATCACAACAGCTATTTTTCCCCCCAAAATCAGCTCCAACCTTCCCCAAATAAGTTTTCACCAGAAAAGACAAAATTTGGAGCGTCCTAGTCTACCACGGCTCCACGGTACCGTTAAATTTAACGGAGCCGTGGGTCATTTAATGGAGCCGTCCGTACCATTTTGAATTGTAACGTTCAGATTTTCTTTGCCTATAAATACCCACCTCTTTCACAGTTTTAGGCACCCTTCACACACAGAAAAATCCCTTAGCTAAATCCTCTCACACCTTTCACTTCTTAGGGTCATTTAGATTAGTTTTTCTTTGTTTCAAGAGTGATCCAATCATCCTTCAAATGATCCTCTTCATACCTCTTCACTAGCAAGAGAAGAACACAAGTATCCAAGTTGATACAAGGTGTTGTCATCCCTCTTCATTAGCAAGAGAAGAACTCAAGTAATCAAGAAGATACTAGAGTTAAAGTTGATAGGTTTTTGTAACACTTGTTACAACCTTGTTGTGTCTTAGCATACATCAAGTTTATTTTCTTTTTGTGAGTGAGAGTAAAGATCAAGTGTGATCTATAGAGATAGTGAACATCTCTTGAAGCCATTGGGCTTGTGTGATTGATCAAGAAGATCAAGGGTCATTAGGTTAGTGTTAGTTGAGTAGAGTGAAGTGAGTGTTGATCATTGTGATCGTGTTGAGATCTTGGTGATCTCTTGAAGCCATTGGGCTTGTGTGTTTGGTCACGTGGACCTTGGTAGATTGATGCTAGCTAAGATTAGCACTCGACATCTAGCTTAGTGTCAGAAAAAGGATAAGCGACGTGTACGGTTTTCTCCGCCTTAAGGGAGGTTGTTGACATAGTGCTTGAAACTCTCGAGTGTGGTACTCGGGGAGTGGAGTAGAGAGAAGAAGAGTTTCGTAGCCGAACCACTATAAATCCTCTGTCTCGGTTTGATCTTTCCAACTCTACTCTTTACTTTTATTATTTATCATTAGTTAGAATAGTGTCTAGTTCATATTGGTGTTGATTGATTACATATAAGTGTTCGAATCAAAGTTTCCAATATCATACTTTTAAAATAAGATTTTTAAAAGAAGTTTTTTTTTTTAAACCGGTAAACTATTCAACCCCCCCTTCTAGTTTCCCACAATTGGTATCAGGAGCCACGTCAGTCAAGATTTTAAAGTATATTGTATTTTAAAACTTGAATCGATCAATGGATTCCGACAAATATCTAGAAGGGAATCTATGCAAAGACCACCCCTTTTCGAAACCGATTGTTTTATTTATTGGAAAACAAGATTCGAAACGTATGTGAAATCAAAAGACATTGATCTTTGGCATGTTATTACCGAGGGTGACTTTCAACCTATTCAAATGAATCCGGAAACTAAAAAGGATAAAATTGTTTCTTATGATAAACAAAGTGATGAACTAAAAAGAAAATTAGCCAAAAATAATGAGGCTAAAATGATGATTTATAATGCTTTGCCTAAAAAGGAATTCGAAAGAATTTTCATGTGTAATATGGCAAAAGATATTTGGAAAACTTTGTTAGTCACTCACCAAGGTAATAACCAAGTCAAAGAGAACAAGATAGATCTTCTTGTTCAACAATATGAACAATTCTCCATTTCGGAGGATGAGTCAATAGATAATGCTTTTGCTAGATTTAATACTATTATCACTAGTCTTAAAGCTCTTGATGAAGGTTATTCTAGTAAGAACTATGTTAGGAAGTTTCTTAGAGCTCTACATCCTAAATGGAGAGCAAAGGTCACCGCCTTTGAAGAGTCAAAGGACTTGGCGGCATTGTCACTCGATGAACTTATAGGAAACTTGAAAGTTCACGAGATGATCATCATGAAAGACTCCGACATTGTCAAAGGCAAAAGTGAGAGAGTTAGATCTCTAGCATTAAAAGCCAGGAAGGAGTCTAGTGATGAGGAATGTTCGAGTTCCGATAGTGAAGATGAGGAATATGCATTAGCGGTTAGGGACTTTAAAAAGTTCTTTAGGAGAAGAGGTAGGTTCGTTAGGCAACCTCGTGATGAGAAGAAGACATCACAAAAGAACCATGTTGAAAAGAAAGGGACAAGTGATAGGAAATGCTTTAGATGCGGAGATCCTAATCATCTCATAGGAGAGTGTCCCAAGCCACCGAAAGTCAACAACCAACGAGCTCTCATAGGAGGCTCATGGAGTGATAGCGGTGATGATGAAGAAAAGAAGCCCAAGGACGAAACATGTCTAATGGCTCACACTTCAAATGAGGTACGTTACGACTACCCTGATTTCATAGATGATAATTCGTCAATAGATGATAACAAACTAAATGAAGAACATAATAATCTATGCAAAATTGTCTCAAAAATGTTAAGTAGAAACAAATTACTAAAATCAAAATTGCATGAACTAGAAGTGAAAATGTTAGAACTAAAGGATCAAGTCAAAGGACTTGAAAGATATAAAGAATTAGACATAGGATGTGAGTCATGCATAAATCTTAAAGTAGAAAATGAAAAACTCAAGGAAAACACAATTAGAATTACTAGTTTTGAAAAGGAAACAAAAAATGTTTTGATAGATAAAACTAATCAAGCAAAATCTGTTAAAACCTCAAACTCTGTCAAAACTCTAGACGGCACCACTAAAGGTACCAACGGCTCCATTAAAGTTAACGGAACCGTGGTACCGTCCGACACTGGAGACAGAACTGAGTCAAATTTCAAAAATGAATCAAGTCCTAAACCAACTCACATTGTTGTTAATGGTACAAAGGTCTCTATTGCTAGTATAGAGGAAGTTAAAAGATTCTACAAACCTATGTCAAAACCCAAACCTAGATTTGTAAAATCTGACACTAGGTCTAAGACTCCTCCACCTAGTAAAACAAACACTCCCAAACCTCGGTCAAGAACTCCTCTACCGAGGCGTAACTTTAGAAGACAAAGCTTTCCAAGTGAATATCCCATAACTTGGAATGACTGTCAACTACAAAGTTACTTGCCATGGGAAATTTGCCCACCATTTCAACATCCTAACCACATGCAAATGATGCATGGGATGCTTAATGCTAACTGTTGGGAATTATGATACGATTCAAGAGAAGACAACTTAGGTATGGTAGTATATCAGAGTTAGGTCTGTCTTTGTAATTAGGTCTTGTAATGCAAAGTTAAGTTTGGTAGTATGTTTAAGTCTGGTTGACTTATAATGTTAAGTCTGGTCGTGAAGTTAGGAAAGTCTGTTAGAGATAAGTTAGGAAAAGATATAAAACGTGTAAGTATCTTTATAGAAGATTTGTGAATATCTTCTTAGTCGGTTAGTATTAGGGTTTCCTTGTGTTATAAAAGGATCCCTAAAGATTGTTAGTTCGGTGTGTGAGTTGTACGAGTTCACTATTGTGATTAAAATCAATATATGAAGTTAGTGATATCTCTGTGTGTGTTCTTCATTGTTCTTGTTAAGATTCCGTATTAACATCAACAATCGTCTAGGGTTTCTCACTTAGATTGGTTTGGATTTATCCCAACCATCTACTAGGTATTCAAGACTACTTAGAGATCCACATACAATTCGTGGACCAACAAGTGGTATCAGAGCAAGGCGAGAGACTCTAAATTCGAAGAACACTTAATCTCAAAAACCTTATTCTCACTCAAATCACCCTACACAATGTCTGAATTCGATAAGCCTGTTAACACTGAAACTTTTTCAATCCATAACAGTGAGGATGAGAAATCAAACCATGAAGATGAAGGAAAAACTGAAACCAGTAACTCCCAAACACAACAACAACCCATCCCTTCCACAACCACAATCTCAAACATAAAACTTCCATTACTGAAAAGAGAAGAATATGATATATGGGCCATGGAGATGGAGCATTATCTGGAGTACACTGATAGTGATGTATGGAAGGTTATTCAAAAGGGAAATTCTAAGAAAAGAATTTCACAAGGGAATGATGGGCAGATAAGAATAATGCCACCAGTATCTGCTGAGGAGATTAGGGCTGTGGAGAAGGAAAAGAAGGCCAGAACCTTGCTTCTTATGGCTATTCCTAAGGAGCATCTACAAAGGTTTCATGGCATCCTTGATGCAAAGGAGATGTGGGAGGCTATCAAGAAACGATTTGGAGGCAATGCAAACTCCAAGAAGATGCAAAAGGCTGTTCTTAAACAGCAATTTGAGACATTCAGTGTTTCAAAGACTGAAGGTTTGGAGAAGGGCTATGACAGATTTCAACATCTGTTAACACAACTGGAAGTTCATGGTGCAGCAGTTTCAAATAAGGATGCAAACCACAAGTTCCTTAGATCTTTACCATCAGACTGGGGCAATGTATCTGTGGCGATGAGGATAAAGGAGGAAGTAGATTCAATGACACCTGATGACCTATACAATAATCTCAGGATGTTTGAAAGGGACATCAGTAACAACACTCAGGCTTCTACCAGTTCATCAAATGTTGCTTTTGTGTCACAAAACAAAAGCAGTACTTACAAGGTTAAACCTGGTAGTGTTAGGTCTGGTATCTATGAAACTCCTTCAAGTGAAAGGTCTGCTTCAAGTTTTACTGATGAGGTGATACATTCTTTCTTTGCCAACCAAACGGAAGATGAAAGCTTTATTAGTGAAGACTTAGAACAGATTAATGATGCTGAAGTTGAGGAGATGGACATAAAATGGCACACTGCCATGGTTGCTTTAAGGGTCAAACGATTTCAGAAGAAATATGGGAGGACCATCAACTTCAACAACAAATCACCAGTGGGATACACAAAGAGGACAGTTGAAGCTACAACTGTCACAAGCATGGACATTTTTCAAGAGATTGTCCAGAGAAGAAGCTTGCTGATGGGAAAAGAGATGATGATGGGAAGATGGAAAAGAATCAGATGAGCCTGCTGACAATGGAAGCTGGAGGAGTCAACTGGGGTAAGCATCCAAGAGTGAATGAGGAGTCTGATCATGCTCTCATGGCCATTGGTAATGAGGTATCATTATGCTCTAAATTATGCACTGACTCATATAATCATGTTAAGGCTTTGTGTGATGAGCAGTTAGAACAAATAGGTGACCTAGAAGTAAATCTGTTAGCACATAAAAATGCTGTAAAAACATTAGAGGCACAAAAGGTCACCCTTCAAAACCAACATGCTGCTTTAAATGAAAAACTATACTTTCAAGTTAATAAAATATATGAACAAGATGAAAAGCTTAAAAGGTATAGACAATTGGGGCTTAAAATTCAGAAGGAAAGGGATGAGTTGAGAAAAAGGGTAGATCAGTGGAAAAATTCAAATAATAACCTGTTTAAGTGTTGGGATTCTCAAATTAAGTCAAATAAAAAATGTGGCTTAGGATATGAGGAAGATGAGAATAAGGCTATATTTAAGAATAAAGAAGAGGACTATACTAATAAGCCTTTATATAATAGGTTTGTTAAGACTGGTGACTTTAAGGGAGTACCACCACCTTTGAGTGATGACTATACTCCTCTTGAAAAAGAAGAGTTGGATGATTCACTCTTTGTGTATGGTAAGAAAGGTCCTCAAACACCTGAGTCAAACACCTCAGAGGACAAATCCAGTAGGTATTCTTCTTGTCAATCCAATGACTCTGAAGGATCGATTGATGGTTCCTCTAATCACTCTAAGTCTGAGTCAAAAAGTGAGGTAAAAGAGAATCCTGAACCTAAGGTTGTTAAGAAGTGTGAACCTGTTGTTACTAAACCTGTAGTGACTGAACCAAAGCCTGAGGCAGTCAAACCTAGTTGTGTCAATCACATAAAAACTCCTAGGGAATCTGTTAAAATGAGTGAGTCACCTAGAAGCAATAGTGTTCACAGAGAAAGTAGGAGTAGTTACACT
This sequence comes from Artemisia tridentata subsp. tridentata, assembly GCA_021014915.2. Classification (NCBI taxonomy): domain Eukaryota; kingdom Viridiplantae; phylum Streptophyta; class Magnoliopsida; order Asterales; family Asteraceae; genus Artemisia; species Artemisia tridentata. The sequence goes on from CP139505.1 coordinate 381,521,547, forward strand.
TATGCTCCTAAAAGATGTTTTGTGTGTGGAAGTTTGAGTCATTTAATAAGAGATTGTGACTTCCATGAAAAGAGAATGAAGAGAGAGGCTGAGCAAAAAAGAATGAATGTTAATATGGGTCATGGTTCAAATAAACCAGTTTGGAATAATGCTAGTAGAATTAATCATGCCAACCAGTTTGTTCCCAGAACTGTCCAACTCAATAACTCTACCAGACCTAACTCTTATGTTAATTCTGGTAGACAAAATTTTAGGTCTGGCTACAGGAACTTTAATGTGAATAGGCAAAATGTTAATTTTATGAGGCCTAATGTGAATACTGGTTATGTTAATTCTGTGAGATCTAATGTGAACACTGGTTATGTGAGACCCAAACAACCATTTCAAAAGTCACAGGTGAATACAAATCTTCAAAGAAATAATTTTTATAAAACTCGTTCACCTGTGAGAAGACAAGTTGTAAAGCAAACAGCAAAACCTTTAAAGGGAAATGGGGGGTCTGCTGTTAAGACCTCAGCATGTATGTCTTGGGATTCAAACAAAAATAAATCCATGTATAAATCCCAAAACAACAGTGGATCAGGTTCAATTAAGAAATTTAAGTATGTTGATCCACAAGGCGGACCCAAGCCTACTCAGGCCTGGGTTCCTAAGAGAAACAAATTTCTCTTCTTTTTGTGCAGGATCATCCACTTTGCTATATGGAAGATAGAGGAATTCTTGACAGTGGATGCTCTGGGCACATGACTGGTAACAAGAACTATCTAAATGATTTTCATGAATTCGAAGGAGGTTCTGTTACTTTTGGAGGAAGCAAGGGACAGATAACTGGTAAAGGAAGAATAATTGTGGGCAACATAGAATTTGACAATGTATCCTTTGTGAAAGAACTTGGGCAGTTCAACCTTTTCTCAATATCACAAATTTGTGATACTCAGCATAAGGTGCTTTTTACTGAAACTGATTGTCTTGTGTTGACTCCGGACTTTAAGATGCCTGAAGAACATCAGATTCTTCTTAAAGTTCCCAGACAACACAAAATGTACAGTTTTGATATGAAAGCATCTAATCCTGCAAAAGGTGCTACCTGTTTGATTGCAAAAGCTACTTTGGATGAATCTAAGTTGTGGCACAGAAGGTTAGGCCATGTGAATTTCAAAAACATGAATAAACTTGTGAAGAATAACCTTGTGAGAGGTTTGCCTTCAAAATTGTTTAAAAATGATCATACATGTGTGGCTTGTAACAAGGGAAAACAACATAGGGCATCCTGTAAGGTTAAATTAGAAAGATTAATCACTGAGCCTTTACATACCTTACATATGGATCTTTTTGGCCCTACATCTGTCCATAGTATAAATCATGCATGCTATTGCCTTGTCATTACAGATGATTGTACTAGATATTGTTGGGTGTTCTTTATGTCTAGGAAGGATGAAGCTACTCCTTTGATTCAAACTTTCATTAGGCAGATTGAAAACCTTCTTGATAAAAGAGTGAAAATCATTAGGAGTGATAATGGCACTGAGTTTAAAAACAAGAGCATGCTAGACTTCTGTGGTAATAAAGGAATTAAGCAACAGTTCAGTAATGCAAGAACTCCTCAGCAAAATGGAGTTGCTGAGAGAATGAACAGGACACTTATTGAGGCAGCTAGGACTATGCTAGCAGATTCACTTTTACCTACTACATTTTGGGCTGAAGCAGTCAGCAATGCCTGTTACATATTTAATAGGGTTAGAGTGACCAAGCCTCAAAATAAAACCCCGTATGAGCTTATGTTTGGCCATAAACCAGTTGTTAGCCATATAAGACCTTTTGGGTGTCATGTTACCATTCTTGATACTTTAAGTGTTCTTGGAAAATTTGAAGGAAAGTCTGATGAAGGGTTTTTAGTTGGGTATGCATTAAACAGTAAAGCCTTTAAGGTTTACAATCTAGTATCCAAGAAAGTAGAAGAAAATCTGCATGTAAACTTTCTTGAAGAAAAACCCAATGTCAAGGGAATTGGTCATAGATGGATGTTTGATATTGATTATTTAACTGATTCTATGAATTATATTCCTGTCTCCAAGGAGAATCAAATTAACCCTATTGCAGGTACCAAAGAAGTTACTAACAATGCAGGTACCAAAGATCCTTCTAATACAGGGAACACTGATGATGTGGCTGAGCTTGTTGTGATTCCATCTACAGAGAACAAGTCTGTTGCAGCTGAAGCAGAAATCAAGAATTCTTCCTCTCAAGAAAAGGATTCTGATTACAAATCTCAAGATTCTGGCAAAGTAGTATCCCCTAACATTACCAGTACTTCCTATTTTAAGTCTGGTAGTGGTGCTCAACCAGACCTTTCTTCAAGTGCTGCTTGTGCTGATTCTGAGATGCCAGAACTTGAAGTACTTCCAAATCCTAATGAAGGTATCTTTGAAGGGGCTTCCTATGATGAAGGAGGTATTATTACTGATTTCAACAACTTACCCACTGAAGTAGAGGTAAGTCCAACTCCCACTCTCAGGATCCACACCATTCATCCCAAGAGTCAAATAATTGGTGATCCCAAATCTGCTGTTCAAACAAGAAGTAGGGTGCAACATCAGTCTGATTCACTTGCACTCATTAGCCTGATTAAGCAACAACAAAGGGTCAATCATAAGGACCAGCAACATTGTTTATTTGCTTGCTTTCTTTCTCAAAGTGAACCCACTACAGTTTCTGAAGCTTTAGGGGAGGAAAGTTGGGTAGAAGCTATGCAAGAAGAGTTGTTGCAGTTCAAGGTACAGAAAGTATGGGTTCTTGTAGACCTACCTAATGGAGCTAAAGTTATTGGTACTAAGTGGGTCTTCAGGAATAAAAGGGATGAAAGAGGGGTAGTTGTAAGGAACAAAGCAAGGCTGGTAGCACAAGGATATAAACAGGAGGAGGGCATAGATTATGATGATGTTTTTGCTCCTGTAGCAAGAATTGAGGCTATCAGGTTATTTTTGGCCTATGCATCATACATGGGATTCAAGGTGTATCAGATGGATGTCAAAAGTGCTTTTCTTTATGGCACTATTGAAGAAGATGTGTATGTACATCAACCTCCTGGTTTTGAGGATCCTGCTAACCCCAATCAAGTGTATAAGGTTATCAAAGCTCTATATGGTCTTCATCAAGCTCCTAGAGCTTGGTATGAAACTCTTTCACAGTTTCTTGAAGAACATGGATACATCAGGGGTGTAATTGACAAGACTTTATTCATTAAGAGAGACCAGAAGGATATCATTCTTGTTCAAATTTATGTGGATGATATCATTTTTGGATCAACAAGAAAGTCTTGGTGTGATGAATTTGAAGGTTTAATGAAGAGCAGGTTTGAAATGAGCTCAATGGGAGAACTTACATTTTTCTTGGGACTGCAAGTAAAACAAAAGGATGATGGACTTTTTATTTCTCAAGACAAATATGTTGCAAAAATTTTGAGAGAAGTTTGAGTTCTCAAATGTGAAGACGGCAGTCACTCCCATGGAGAACAAGGTGCCTTTAACAAAGGATGAAGATGCTGCTGATGTGGATGTGCATCTTTACAGATCCATGATAGGTTCTCTCATGTATCTTACTGCTTCTAGACCTGACATTATGTATGCAGTTTGTGTTTGTTCACGTTTTCTGGTACAACCAAAGACTTCACATCTTCATGCTGTGAAGAGAATCTTTAGGTACTTAAAGGGCAAACCAAATTTGGGCCTTTGGTATCCTAAGGAGTCATCTTTTGACCTGACAGCTTATTCAGATAGTGACTATGCTGGTGCAAGCCTGGATAGGAAATCCACAACAGGAGGTTGTCAATTCCTTGGAAGGAGGTTGATATCTTGGCAATGCAAGAAGCAGACAATTGTGGCCAATTCAACTACTGAGGCTGAGTATGTAGCAGCTACTCACTGCTTGGACAAGTCTTGTGGATTCAGAATCAGATGCTGGACTATGGTTTGAATTTTATGAATACTGTTATCCACATAGATAATAAGAGTACTATCTGTATTGTTAAGAACCCAGTATATCACTCTAAAACTAAGCATATTGAAATCAAGCATCACTTTATTAGAGATTGCTTTGAAAAGAAGTTGATTAGAGTGGAGAAAATACATACAGAGTTTAATGTTGCTGACCTGTTAACTAAAGCATTTGATGGTCCTAGATTCAATTATCTGGTAGTTAACATTGGTATGATGAACCCCTAGTTTGAGTTAAGGGGAGGTTTGGCTTTAGGGGAGGTCAAACTGTAAAGTATGTTAAGTATGAGTACTTACCAGCATTTAGGTTATCTTTAAGTCTTGTAGTTTTGTTTTTAGTTCTGCTAGTGTTAAAAAAAAAAAATAAAAAAAAAAATAAAAAATAAAAATAAAATTTGTGTCTTCTATTTCTTGTATAGACAATGCTGGATTAAGTAAATTTTCACAAGTTGTTAAGTGAGACTATTGGAACTTCTCACTTGGTGGAGGTGCTTTGCACTAACACAACAAAAGGTTATCAGTCCACCTTATCTCATCAACACAAGGACTGGCTAATCCTGAGTAAACGGCTAACAGGTAAAGATTGCTCAAATCCGTTTATGGCTGACAATTTGCCAAAAATTGTATGGTATTCAACTCACCATATCTAAGATAAGTGAAGAGTTGGCTAGCCCACAAGGTTATGGCTTGTGGTAAAGGCTGTGGAAAACCATAAATGGTAATCAATTCACCATGATGAGGTGCTTTTCCATCAAAGAATTGGCTAGTCCAGAAGCAAACGGCTTTTGGTAAAGACTTAACAAATCCGTTGATAAGCTGATGATTTGCTAAAAATCATATAGTTATTAATGTACCATGGTCTGACACACCAAAACATTGACTACTCCAGTGGTGATGGCCATTGGTAAAGAGATTTCAAATCCATTACATTTTCAATGATTCACCTCTCACAGATGATAACACATTTGGAAGTGATGAGAATAGTCTGGAACTTAAATGAATTTGATGTACATATAGTCAATGTTGCTGCAAAGACCATATCAGAAGAGCTTATCAAGATTCAAGCTGCTAGAAAGGATCAAGACCTAAATACAATTCAAAGTGTTCAAGATTCAATCCTCAGAAAGCTTAATCAGAAGAACTTGAAGTTCATGGAGCATGAAGATCAAGTTAGGGGAGGATTGTTGGGAATTATGATACGATTCAAGAGAAGACAACTTAGGTCTGGTAGTATATCAGAGTTAGGTCTGTCTTTGTAATTAGGTCTGGTAATGCAAAGTTAAGTCTGGTAGTATGTTTAAGTCTGGTTGACTTATAATGTTAAGTCTGGTCGTGAAGTTAGGAAAGTCTGTTAGAGATAAGTTAGGAAAAGATACAAAACGTGTAAGTATCTTTATAGAAGATTTGTGAATATCTTCTTAGTCGGTTAGTATTAGGGTTTCCTTGTGTTATAAAAGGATCCCTAAAGATTGTTAGTTCGGTGTGTAAGTTGTACGAGTTCACTATTGTGATTAAAATCAATATACGAAGTTAGTGATATCTCTGTGTGTGTTCTTCATTGCTCTTGTTAAGATTCCGCATTAACATCAACAATCGTCTAGGGTTTCTCACTTAGATTGGTTTGGATTTATCCCAACCATCTACTAGGTATTCAAGACTACTTACAGATCCACATACAATTCGTGGACCAACACTAACCACTTTGGACCCATGAGATATTGGGGACCAAACGTTTGAATGTTTATCTTATGCAATAGATATGCTTGGGAATCGACTTGGAGCCTGATGAATGGGTCAAGGATAGTGGATGCACTAACCACATGACGGGCAACCGAAGTCTATTCTCCTCATACAAGGCATACAATGGAGGTAATGTCACTTTTGGTAGCAAACTTAAGGGCAACATTATTGGCAAAGGTACGATCACTCAAAACTCCCTCACTATTAGAAATGTTGAGCATGTAGATAACTTAGGATTTAATTTGCTTAGCATTAGTCAAATGGTAGATAATAAGTGTAGAGTTATATTCTCTGAAGAGGGTAGTGAGATCATTAAGGATGGTAAAACCATAGGCAAAGGAGTTAGGAGAAATGGCCTATTTGTTATGAAAATAGGAAATAAGCCTCAGGATAGGATATGCTTAGCAACCATAGATGATAACTCCACTTTATGGCATAGGAGATTAGGTCATGCCAATATGCGCTTGATACAATCATTGGCATCTAAGGAACTAGTTAGAGATCTACCTAAGATTAAGTTTGATCAACACTTTTGTGACGCTTGTAAAGTAGGAAAACAAGCTCATTCTAGTCACAAAGCTAAGAATATAGTCTCGACCTCTAGATGCCTAGAACTCCTTCATATGGACTTATTCGGTCCATCCGCCGTATGGAGCTACAGAGGAAACTACTACACCTTAGTAATAGTTGATGACTACTCTAGGTACACTTGGACTAGATTTCTTAAGAATAAGACTCAAGCCTTTGAGGAATTCGAGGTTTTTAGTAAGAAAGTCCAAAATCAACTAGGATGTACAATAGTTTCCATTAGGACGGATCATGGTCAGGAATTTGATAATGAAGTGCAATTTGGAGTATATTGCGACGATAATGGTATTACTCACAATTTCTTAGCTCCACGCACTCCACAATTAAATGGGGTAGTAGAGCGAAAAAGTCGTACTCTACAAGAAATGAGTAGAACGATGTTGAATGAACAATCAATTCCACAAAAGTTTTGGTGTAATGCGGTGGACACCTCAACTTACATACTTAATAGGATTTTAATTAGGCCTATCTTAGGAAAAACCCCATATGAAATCATGAAAGGTAGAAAACCTACTCTTGATTACTTTAGAGTGTTTGGAAGCAAGTGCTTCATACTAAACACTAAAGATTACCTCACCAAGTTTGACCCAAAGTCTTACGAAGGTGTCTTCCTAGGATACTCTCAAAATAGTAAAGCTTACATTGTCCTAAATAAGGAAACAATGAAAGTCGAAGAGTCACTCAACGTGACATTCAATGAAAGCCCTCCACCAACTAAGACATCACCCTTGGTGGATGATGACTTAGATGAGGAAGAAGCCGTTAAGGATAATGGCAAGAAAACCTTGGATGATGACATTGAGGATGAAATAGTTGAAATTGACGAAACTGTCAACATTAAGGAATCCAAGAACCATCCTATTGAAAATGTCATAGGAAACCTAAACCAAAGAACCCTTAGGTCACAAGCCCAAAACAAAAGTAATTTCTTTTGTTTTATATCAACCGTAGAACCTAAAAATGTCAGTGAAGCGATTAAGGATGAAAGTTGGATACTTGCCATGCAAGAGGAACTTAATCAATTCACTACAAACCAAGTTTGGGAGTTGGTATCTCCTCCTAGGAATCAAACCATCATAGGAACTAAGTGGGTGTTTAGGAATAAACTCGACGAAAATGGCATCGTGACTAGGAATAAGGCAAGATTGGTAGCACAAGGCTATAACCAACAAGAAGGAATAGATTATGATGAAACCTATGCACCCGTAGCTAGATTAGAGTCTATTAGAATACTCCTTGCCTATGCGTGTGCCATAGACTTTAAATTGTACCAAATGGACGTGAAAAGTGCATTCCTAAATGGTTATATCAACGAGGAGGTATATGTTGCATAACCTCCGGGATTCGTTGATTTCGAACATCCGAATCATGTTTATAAACTCAAGAAAGCACTCTATGGTCTTAAGCAAGCTCCCAAAGCTTGGTATGATAGACTGAAAGCATTCTTGATTGAACATGAATATACCATGGGAGTTGTTGATAACACACTTTTCACAAAGAAAAGAGATTCACATCTCATCATTGTTCAAATATATGTCGACGACATCATATTTGGCTCAACTTGTCCAGAACTGTGCAATGATTTTTCTAAGATCATGCATGACGAGTTTGAGATGAGCATGATGGGTGAATTAAATTTCTTCCTTGGTTTACAAATTAAGCAAATGGAAGATGGTATCTTCTTTAATCAATCTAAGTATAGTAAGGAAATGCTTAAGAAGTTTAGTTTAGAAGAGTCTAAGCCCATGAAAACTCCCATGTCCACATAAATAAAACTCACGAGAGATGAAGAAGGTGAGTCCGTGGATAGCACTAAGTATAGAGGTATGATAGGTAGTTTACTATACCTCACGGCAAGTAGGCCCGACATCATGTTTAGTGTCTGCCTTTGTGCTCGCTTCCAAGAGGATCCCAAAACCTCTCATCTTGAAGCGGTTAAGCGTATCTTCCGATACATTAAAGGCACTATACACTTGGGATTATTTTATCCCAAGGGGACCAGTATAGAAACTGTTGTCTATGCCGACTCTGATCATGCGGGAGATTACGTGGATCGAAAAAGCACGAGTGGCGTGTGTACCTTCATGGGTTGTTGTCTAACTTCTTGGTTCTCCAAGAAACAAACGGCTCTTGCCATCTCTACTACCGAAGTCCGAGTACGTAAGCCCGGAAAGGCATGTCAGCAAGCACTATGGATGAAACAAGCCCTTAACGACTATAGCATATACTTAGATGATGTTCCTATTATGTGCGACAATAAAGGTGCTATTGACTTAAGCAAAAACCCTGTCCAACACTCACGAACTAAACACATTGAAATTCGCCACCACTTCCTTCGCGATAATGTTCAGAAAGGAAACATTTCCAATGAGAAAGTTCCTTCTCAAGACAACATCGCTGACATACTAACCAAATCTCTCAAACGAGAATCCTTTAACTACCTCCGTCTAGGTCTAGGAATGATGGAACATATTCCATAAATCCCATGACTCTTGAAGTCATCCCGTGTATCTCGTCTAGTCAAGTTTAGGAACCCCTAGTCATAAGAATTTGTTAGGTACAAATTCTTTCCTCGTGTCGTAAGATCTCACTAAAACAGCGAGACTTATTCGTCAAAAATCAAAATGGGACAGAAAACAGTCCCAGCAGATCACGCTCCACTAAATGTGGCACGGTAACCGTTAATTTAACGGTACCGTGGAACCATGCATCTGGAACATTTCGTATTTCAGTCCCCTTTTCCCAATTACTCATTTCAAACCCTCACAACCTCAGCAATTGCTGTCATAACCTAACCTCACAACCCAAAACTCAATTACACCTCTTCAAGATCATATTCAAGACATTGATTTCAAGATCCTCAATCATTTTACCCTTTTCAACATAAGTTGTAAGTTTTCTCACTCTAATTTATTTCTAATTTTGAGTCTAGGGTTTGTTCATTAATAAAAAAAATTGAATTGGGGATTTTCACCTTTTTCTAGAAATGTTTCAAAATTAGAAGTCATCAACACTAAAACACCCCAATTCCATCAATTTTAAAATCTCACAAAATTAGGATCATGAAATTATTCTTTTTCATGCATTGTTGATGCAAACTAAAAACACTTTCTCATGCATTCATGATCTCACAAATATTATTCGAATTACATAATCAATATGTACTTTTCGACATATTTGTTTGAGCTAAAGTGAAATCAGGAGTGTTTGGGTAATCTCATTATTTTTCTTTTGAGTCGAGATTACCGCACCTCCACATAGTCGGCATATAGGCACACACTAGGCACGTGTTGTATGCAACTGGTTTTTATTCTAAATTTTTCTTAAAATTTTCTTATAGGACACAAAAATTTCTCATGAATATGATTTTGATCATCTCCTAACCGATACCTATACACCCGAAATCTCACGTGAGCCCACTACACCTGGTAACCATATTCGTGCCTATGTCAATCTTGAAACCCGTCGGTTTTATGAAGGCCGTGTCGTTGATCCATCCCTAGTTTACCACGGGGACATCAACACTGTGGGAAACTAGAAGGGGGGGTTGAATAGTTTACCGGTTTAAAAAACTTCTTTTAAAAACCTTGTTTTAAAAGTATGCTATTGGAAACTTTGATTCGAACTCTATGTGTAATCAAACAACACCAATATGAACTACAAACTAAGCTACGTAATAATAACAATTAAAAGTAAAGAGTAGAGTTGGAAAGATCAAACCGAGACAGAGGATTTATAGTGGTTCGGCTACGAAGCTCTTTTTCGCCCTACTCCACTCCCCGAGCACCACACTCGAGAGTTTCAAGCACTATGTCAACAACCTCCCTTAAGGCGGAGAAAACCGTACACGTCGCTTATCCTATTTCCGACACTAAGCTAGATGTCGAGTGCTAATCTTAGCTAGCACCAATCTACCAAGGTCCACGTGACCAAACACTCAAGCCCAATGGCTTCAAGAGATCACCAAGATCTCAACACGATCACAACGATCAACACTCACTTCACTCTACTTAACTAACACTAACCTAATGACCCTTGATGTTCTTGATCAATCACACAAGCCCAATGGCTTCAAAATGTTCACTATCTCTATAGATCACACTTGATCTTCACTCTCACTCACAAAAAGAAAATAAGCTTGATGTATGCTAAGACACAACAAGGTTGTAACAAGAGTTACAAAAACCTATCAACTATAACTCTAGTATCTTCTTGATTACTTGAGTTCTTCTCTTGCTAATGAAGAGGGATGACAACACCTTGTATCAACTTGGATACTTGTGTTCTTCTCTTGCTAGTGAAGAGGTATGAAGAGGATCACTTGAAGGATGATTGGATCACTCTTGAAACAAAGAAAACCTAATCTAATTGACCCTTAGAAGTGAAAGGTGTGAGAGGGTTTAACTAAGGGATATTTTCTGTGTGTGAAGGGTGCCTAAACCTGTGAAAGAGGTGGGTATTTATAGGCAAAGAAAATCTGAACGTTACAATTCAAAATGGTACGGACGGCTCCATTAAATGACCCACGGCTCCGTTAAATTTAACGGTACCGTGGAGCCGTGGTAGACTAGGACGCTCCAAATTTTGTCTTTTCTGGTGAAAACTTATTTGGGGAAGGTTGGAGCTGATTTTGAGGGGAAAAATAGCTGTTGTGATTTTCAAACTTATTTTTCCATTAAAACATTTCTTAATATTTCAAAAATAATTTGTCATGTGTATTTTTGAAAAAATGTTTTGTCCCATTTAAAATGTGAATTTTCAAAACATGAATTCACTTCTTTGATCACTAGTCCAAGTTGTAACTTTGTTCAAGAGTGATTTGCGTAGAAACGGGATCTTCCGATTAAAAACTTGTTAGCGTTAATTTTAACGTAACGTGAGTTCACATTCTGTCATCCTAAAAATGTGAAGTAATCGAAAGATATAAATAACGTTTTTAGAACATTATTTGCATCAACAATCTCCCCCTTTTTGATGATGACAAAATATAAACTCATTTTAGGTTAAAATTAAATTTAACAAGTTTTTAATGAGTTTACTCCCATTTCTCCCCCTTTTTGTCAAATCAAAAAGGTGGTTAAGGCTCCCCCTTGATGTGTACTCCCCCTCATTTGGAGAACACAAAGGAATCGAGCAATGGATCGTGCTACAAAACAAAGTTAGACGACAAATATACAATATCTAACAAGTAGCACATTTGTGACAAATAACCAATCCCTTAAAAAGAAAAACCTCCACATAGAAGCATTCATTCATAAAACAAATAAGTGTCATAGTAATGTATGACTACATAGAAAGCACTAAGAAAGATAACAAGAAGCCTAAATTCCTAATGACTAGAGACAAGCTTCATTTCCAAGAGGGGTCCTAAGAGTTTATTGTGGAGGACTAAACAAGCAAGTGTTTAGTTGTTTTGGTTAGGAGGTGGTGGAGATTGGGGCCCCATTTGAGGTGGTGGAGGTGTCAAGAGATGTTCTATAAAGTAGAACATGAAATGAATCTCGTCTCTTAAGAAGTAGATGAGATTACGGTTGTGGAGACAACATAGGCAATTAGCATTATGTAACTCCAAGGGATGTGGTTGGTTGGGTTGTGTCATGATAGGAGATGGTGATTGTGGTAGGGTTGTTGGAGGTGAAATTGGCATGGCATTGTCCAATGGGGTGAAGGGAGATGGTGTGTATTCCATTGATGATGTGGTGTAATAGGATATGAAGATGTTGTGTAGGTAGAAGATGTTTTAGATGGTGCATAAGGTGGTGATGGTGAGTATGGAGTGGCTTGGGAAGGTGGTGTCATAGCTTCATCATCTCTTGTGAGATCCACAAAGAGTGGTTTTGAGGGTGGTTTTACGGTTATCCTAGGTTTCTTGGAGATTTGAGAGGTTGAACCATGTGTGGAGGACATGGTGTTTGTGTGATGTGAGGTTGAAGGTGAAGTGCAAGATAAGCTTGCAAGGGTGAGGCCTTATATAGGCAAGTTGGGTGAAATTTGAATTAAAGTTAATCCTATGGTGTAAGAGGGGAATCCTAGGGTGAATGTGAGGGTGCAAGGTTTGCAGGTTTGAGGTTAGGGTGATAGGGAAATAGGAGCATTAGGAAAAATCCGTTATACAGGGTCACGGCTCCGTTAAATACCCTACGGTACCGTTAATTTATGGTGCCGTCTTATTAGTGGTGCCGTGACACTGTTGGCACGAACTTTTCCTTGCAGGCTAGTTTTGGGCAGCTAGGGGGAATTTTCTAGGGGAACTAATTCCTGGAAATGAGAGTGCCTCAACTCACTAGGTGCTTATTTTCCTAATATATCCATACAATGCTACATTTAGCACATAAAGATGATCATACATTATACTTAAAGAATCATAAGCATGCAAGCATAAAGAACAAGATAAGGTATCATCCAAATGTCAAATAAAACATTTATGTAATCATGCTAGATAATTTGAGCATTAATTCCTAATATTATCTATTAGTAATAAACCCTAGTGAGAGATATAAATCTCTTCCTAACTACTTATGACTTGAGCATTCCCCTTTCTTGTCACACTCTCGTCTTGAGTATTTGTCTCATTCTCATGAATAGGATCATCAAAGGGTGCATAGTGGGTGGTGAGTTCGGAAGTGAGGATGGTTGAGACATATGACTCGGTTATGGGTTTCATGACAGTTGTGAATAGGGAGTATTGAGGACCATGAAGGTAAGGGTGAAAGGTTATTAGGTGATGATAGAGACGGGTTTGGAACATCCCATAAGGTATCAATTTATTCTTGTTACCATTGAGATGTAAAATTCGCTTAGCGAAGAAGTAAGCAAGATTGTAAGGTTGTTGGTTTAAGAGACAGTAAATCATATGAGCACAACACGCCGGGAGTTGCTCACGATTTCCTGTGAGACTAAGAACATTTTCTCGCAGGATGACTGCCCAAGAAAGTAGTTCATGACGCACTTCTTCCAGATGAATTTTTGTTGGATGTGGGTGAGGGTGAGTACGGATGATTTTGGTTAGTTCGGTTGGAGAGGGTATGTACGAACAGTACGGACTATTCTCCTCACGATAGTGAAAGAGAGACTCAAGACACCAATCTTCAGTATAGGCACATTGCCCATGATTGGGTATACTAAGGATTTGAGCAAATTGCTCAAGAGTTAGAACGTATTTGAAGTTTTTGACCCAAAACCAAAGTGACAAGGATTGATCCTCGTTACGTACGAGTTCAACTTGTCGGAAGAACTCCAACACAAAGTGAGGACAAATGTACTCGTTAATGTGGAGTAGACAATCGAATCCTATAGCTCTAAAGGAAGTGTTGATATCCCGGTGGTAAACTAGGGATGGATCAACGACACGGCCTTCATGAAACCGACGGGTTTCAAGATTGACATAGGCACGAATGTGGTTACCGGGTGTAGTGGGTTCATGTGAGATTTCGGGTGTATAGGTATCGGTTAGGAGATGATCAAAATCATATTCATGAGACATTTTTGTGTCCTATAAGAAAATTAAAAAAAATTTAGAATAAAAACTAGTTGCATACAACACGTGCCTAGTGTGTGCCTATATGCAGACTATGTGGAGGTGCGGTAATCTCGACTCAAAAAATAATGAGATTACCCAAACACTCCTGATTTCACTTTAGCTCAAACAAATATGTCGAAGAGTACATATTGATTATGTAATTCGAATAATATTTGTGAGATCATGAATGCATGAGAAAGTGTTTTTAGTTTGCATCAACAATGCATGAAAAGTAATAATTTCATGATCCTAATTTTGTGAGATTTTAAAATTGATGGAATTGGGGTGTTTTAGTGTTGATGACTTCTAATTTTGAAACACTCCTATAAAAAGGTGAAAATCCCCAATTCAATTTTCATCAATGAACAAACCCTAGACTCAAAATTAGAAATAAATTAGAATGAGAAAAAACTTACAAATTATGTTGAAAAGGGTAAAATGATTGAGGATCTTGAAATCAATGTCTTGAATATGATCTTGAAGAGGTGTAATTGAGTTTTGGGTTGTGAGGTTAGGTTATGACAGCAATTACTGAGGTTGTGAGGGTTTTGAATGAGTAATGTGGGAAAAGGGGACTGAAATACGAAATGTTCCAGATGCACGGTTCCACGGTACCGTTAAATTTAACGGTGCCGTGCCACATTTAGTAGAGCCGTGATCTGCTGGGACTGTTTTCTGTCCCATTTTGATTTTTGACGACTAAGTCTCGCTGTTTTAGTGAGATCTTATGACACAAGGAAAGAATTTGTACCTAACAAATTCTTATGACTAGGGGTTCCTAAACTTGACTAGACGAGATACACGGGATGACTTCAAGAGTCATGAGATTTATGGAATATGTTCCATCATTCCTAGACCTAGACGGAGGTAGTTAAAGGATTCTCGTTTGAGAGGTTTGGTTAGTATGTCAGCGATGTTGTCTTGAGAAGGAACTTTCTCAATGGAAATGTTTCCTTTCTGAACATTATCGCGAAGGAAGTGGTGGCGAATTTCAATGTGTTTAGTACGGGAGTGTTGGACAGGGTTTTTGCTCAAGTCAATAGCACCTTTATTGTCGCACATAATGGGAACATCATCTAAGTATATGCTATAGTCGTTAAGGGCTTGTTTCATCCATAGTGCTTGCTGACATGCCTTTCCGGCGCTTACGTACTCGGCTTCGGTAGTGGAGATAGCAAGAGCCGTTTGTTTCTTGGAGAACCAAGAAGTTAGACAACAACCCATGAAGGTACAAACGCCACTCGTGCTTTTTCGATCCACGTAATCTCCCGCATGATCAGAGTCGGCATAGACAACAGTTTCTATACCGGTCCCCTTGGGATAAAATAATCCCAAGTGTATAGTGCCTTTAATGTATCGGAAGATACGCTTAACCGCTTCAAGGTGAGAGGTTTTGGGATCCTCTTGGAAGCGAGCACAAAGGCAGACACTAAACATGATGTCGGGCCTACTTGCCGTGAGGTATAGTAAACTACCTATCATACCTCTATACTTAGTGTTATCCACGGACTCACCTTCTTCATCTTTCGTGAGTTTTATTTCCGTGGACATGGGAGTTTTCATGGGCTTAGACTCTTCTAAACTAAACTTCTTAAGCATTTCCTTACTATACTTAGATTGATTAAAGAAGATACCATCTTCCATTTGCTTAATTTGTAGACCAAGGAAGAAATTTAATTCGCCCATCATGCTCATCTCAAACTCTTCATGCATGATTTTAGAGAAATCATTGCACAGTTCTGGACAAGTTGAGCCAAATATAATGTCATCAACATATATTTGAACAATGATGAGATGTGAATCTCGTTTCTTTGTGAAAAGCGTGTTGTCTACCACTCCTATGGTATATTCATGTTCAATCAAGAATGCTTTCAGTCTATCATACCAAGCTTTGGGAGCTTGTTTAAGACCATAGAGTGCTTTCTTGAGTTTATAAACATGATTCGAATATTCGAAATAAACGAATCCCGAAGGTTGAGCAACATATACCTCCTCGTTGATATAACCATTAAGGAATGCACTTTTCACGTCCATTTGGTACAATTTAAAGTCTAAGGCACACGCATAGGCAAGGAGTATTCTAATGGATTCTAATCTAGCTACAGGTGCATAGGTTTCATCATAATCTATTCCTTCTTGTTGGTTATAGCCTTGTGCTACCAACCTTGCCTTATTCCTAGTCACGACGCCATTTTCGTCGAGTTTATTCCTAAACACCCACTTAGTTCCTATGATGGTTTAGATTCCTAGGAGGAGGTACTAACTCCCAAACTTGGTTGGCGGTGAATTGATTAAGTTCTTCTTGCATGGCAAGTGTCCAACTTTCATCCTTAATCGCTTCACCAACATTCTTAGGTTCTACAGTAGATATAAAACAAAAGAAATTACTTTTGTTTTGTGCTTGTGACCTAAGGGTTCTTTGGTTTAGGTTTCCTATGACATTTTCAATAGGATGGTTCTTGGATTCCTTAACATTGACAATTTCGTCAACTTCAACTATTTCATCCTCAATGTCATCATCTAAGGTTTTCTTGCCATTAACCTCAATGGCTTGTTCCTCATCTAAGTCATCATCCACCAAGGGTGATGTCTTAGTTGGAGGAGGGCTTTCATCGAATGTCACGTTGAGTGACTCTTCGACTTTCATTGTTTCCTTGTTTAGGACAATGTAAGCTTTACTATTTTGGGGTATCCTAGGAAGACACCTTCGTAAGACTTTGGGTCAAACTTGGTGAGGTAATCTTTAGTGTTTAGTATGAAGCACTTGCTTCCAAACACTCTAAAGTAATCAAGAGTAGGTTTTCTACCTTTCATGATTTCATATGGGGTTTTTCCTAAGATAGGCCTAATTAAAATCCTATTAAGTATGTAAGTTGAGGTGTCCACTGCATTACACCAAAACTTTTGCGGAATTGATTGTTCATTCAACATCGTTCTACTCATTTCTTATAGAGTACGATTTTTCCGCTCTACTACCCCATTTGATTGTGTAGTGCGTGGAGCAGAGAAATTGTGAGTAATACCATTAGCATCACAATATACTCCAAACTGCACTTCATTATCAAATTCCCGACCATGATCCGTCCTAATGGAAACTATTGTACATCCTAGTTGATTTTGGACTTTCTTACTAAAAACCTCGAATTCCTCAAAGGCTTGAGTCTTATTCTTAAGAAATCTAGTCCAAGTGTACCTAGAGTAGTCATCAACTATTATTAAGGTGTAGTAGTTTCCTCCGTAGCTCCGTACGGCGGATGGACCGAATAAGTCCATATGAAGGAGTTCTAGGCATCTAGAGGTTGAGACTATATTCTTAGCTTTGTGACTAGAATGGGCTTGTTTTCCAACTTTACAAGCGTCACAAAAGTGTTGATCAAACTTAATCTTAGGTAGATCTCTAACTAGTTCCTTAGATGCCAATGATTGTATTAAACGCATATTGGCATGACCTAATCTCCTATGCCATAGTGTAGAGTTATCATCTATGGTTGCTAAGCATATCCTATCCTGAGGCTTATTTCCTATTATTCATGACGAATAGGGCATTTCTCCTAACTCCTTTGCCTATGGTTTTACCATCCTTAATGATCTCACTACCCTCTTCAGAGAATATAACTCTACACTTATTATCTACCATTTGAATAATGCTAAGCAAATTAAATCCTAAGTTATCTACATGCTCAACATTTCTAATAGTGAGGGAGTTATGAGTAATCGTACCATTGCCAATAATGTTGCCCTTAAGTTTGCTACCGAAAGTGACATTACCTCCGTTGTATACCTTGTATGATGAGAATAGACTTCGGTTGCCCGTCATGTGGTTGGTGCATCCACTATCCTTGACCCATTCGTCAGGCTCCAAGTCGATTCCCAAGCATATCTCATTTGAAGCATGAGCCATTAGACACGTTTTGTCCTTGGGCTTCTTTTCTTCATCATCACCGCTATCACTCCAGGCGCCTCCTATGAGAGCTCGTTGGTTGTTGAATATCGGTGGCTTGGGACACTCTCCTATGAGATGATTAGGATCTCCGCATCTAAAGCATTTCCTATCACTTGTCCCTTTCTTTTCAACATGGTTCTTTTGTGATGTCTTCTTCTCATCACGAGGTTGCCTAACGAACCTACCTCTTCTCCTAAAGAACTTTTTAAAATCCCTAACCGCTAGTGCATATTCCTCATCTTCACTATCGGAACTCGAACATTCCTCATCACTAGACTCCTTCTTGCTTTCAATGCTAGAGATCTAACTCTCTCGCCTTTGCCTTTGACTAATTCGGAGTCTTTCTTAATTATCATCTCGTGAACTTTCAAGTTTCCTATAAGTTCATCGAGTGAAAATGCCGCCAAGTCCTTTGATTCTTCTATGGCGGTGACCTTTGCTCTCCATTTAGGATGTAGAGCTCTAAGAAACTTCCTAACATAGTTCTTACTAGAATAACCTTCATCAAGAGCTTTAAGACTAGTGATAATAGTATTAAATCTAGCAAAAGCATTATCTATTGACTCATCCTCCGAAATAGAGAATTGTTCATATTGTTGAACAAGAAGATCTATCTTGTTCTCTTTGACTTGGTTATTACCTTGGTGAGTGACTAACAAAGTTTTCCAAATGTCTTTTGCCGTATTACACATAAAAATTCTTTCAAATTCCTTTTTAGGCAAAGCATTATAAATCATCATTTTAGCCTCATTATTTTTGGCTAATTTCCTTTTAAGTTCATCACTTTGTTTATCATAAGAAACTATTTCATCCTTTTTAGTTTTCCGGATTCTTTTGAATAGGTTGAAAGTCACCCTCGGTAATAACATGCCAAAGATCAATGTCTTTTGATTTCACATACGTTTCGAATCTTGTTTTCCAATAAATAAAACAATCGGTTTCGAAAAGTGGTGGTCTTTGCATAGATTGCCCTTCTAGATATTTGTCGGAATCCATTGATCGGTTCAAGCTTTAAAATACAATATACTTTAAAAACTTGACTGACGTGGCTCCTGATACCAATTGTGGGAAACTAGAAGGGGGGTTGAATAGTTTACCGGTTTAAAAAACTTCTTTTAAAAACCTTGTTTTAAAAGTATGCTATTGGAAACTTTGATTCGAAATCTATGTGTAATCAAACAACACCAATATGAACTACAAACTAAGCTACGTAATAATAACAAATAAAAGTAAAGAGTAGAGTTGGAAAGATCAAACCGAGACAGAGGATTTATAGTGGTTCGGCTACGAAGCTCTTCTTCGCCCTACTCCACTCCCCGAGCACCACACTCGAGAGTTTCAAGCACTATGTCAACAACCTCCCTTAAGGCGGAGAAAACCGTACACGTCGCTTATCCTATTTCCTAAACTAAGCTAGATGTCGAGTGCTAATCTTAGCTAGCACCAATCTACCAAGGTCCACGTGACCAAACACTCAAGCCCAATGGCTTCAAGAGATCACCAAGATCTCAACACGATCACAACGATCAACACTCACTTCACTCTACTTAACTAACACTAACCTAATGACCCTTGATGTTCTTGATCAATCACACAAGCCCAATGGCTTCAAGAGATGTTCACTATCTCTATAGATCACACTTGATCTTCACTCTCACTCACAAAAAGAAAATAAGCTTGATGTATGCTAAGACACAACAAGGTTGTAACAAGAGTTACAAAAACCTATCAACTATAACTCTAGTATCTTCTTGATTACTTGAGTTCTTCTCTTGCTAATGAAGAGGGATGACAACACCTTGTATCAACTTGGATACTTGTGTTCTTCTCTTGCTAGTGAAGAGGTATGAAGAGGATCACTTGAAGGATGATTGGATCACTCTTGAAACAAAGAAAAACTAATCTAATTGACCCTTAGAAGTGAAAGGTGTGAGAGGGTTTAACTAAGGGATTTTTCTGTGTGTGAAGGGTGCCTAAACCTGTGAAAGAGGTGGGTATTTATAGGCAAAGAAAATCTGAACGTTACAATTCAAAATGGTACGGACGGCTCCACTAAATGACCCACGGCTCCGTTAAATTTAACGGTACCGTGGAGCCGTGGTAGACTAGGACGCTCAAAATTTTATCTTTTCTGGTGAAAACTTATTTGGGGAAGGTTGGAGCTGATTTTGGGGGGAAAATAGCTGTTGTGATTTTCAAACTTATTTTTCCATTAAAACATTTCTTAATATTTCAAAAATAATTTGTCACGTGTATTTTTGAAAAAAGGTTTTGTCCCATTTAAAATGTGAATTTTCAAAACATGAATTCACTTCTTTGATCACTAGTCCAAGTTGTAACTTTGTTCAAGAGTGATTTGTGTAGAAACGGGATATTCCGATTAAAAACTTGTTAGCGTTAATTTTAACGTAACGTGAGTTCACATTCTGTCATCCTCAAAATGTGAAGTAATCGAAAGATATAAATAACGTTTTTAGAACATTATTTGCATCAACAAACACTTCCTTTAGAGCTACAGGATTCGATTGTCTACTCCACATTAACGAATACATTTGTCCTCGCTTTGTGTTAGAGTTCTTCCGACAAGTTGAACTCATACGTAACGAGGATCAATCCTTGTCACTTTGGTTTTGGGTCAAAAACTTCAAATAAGTTCTAACTCTTGAGCAATTTGCTCAAATCCTTAGAATACCCAATCATAGGCAATGTGCCTATACTGAAGATTGGTGTCTTGAGTCTCTCTTTCACTATCGTGAGGAGAATAGTCCGTAATGTTCGTACATACCCTCTCCAACCGAACTAACCAAAATCATCCGTTCTCACCCTCACCCACATCTATCGAAAATTCGTTTGGAAGAAGTGCGTCATGAACTACTTTCTTGGGCAGTCATCCTGCGAAAAAATGTTCTAAGTCTCACAGGAAATCGTGAGCAACTCCCGGCGTGTTGTGCTCATATGATTTACTGTCTCTTAACCCAACAACCTTACAATCTTGCTTACTTCTTCGCTAAGCGAATTGTTTATCTCAATGGTAACAAGAATAAATTGATACCCTATGGGATGTTCCTAACCCGTCTCTATCATCACTTCATGACCTTTCACCCTTACCTTCATAGTCCTCAATACTCCCTATTCACACCTGTCATGAAACCCATAACCGAGTCATATGTCTCAACCATCCTCACTTCTGAATTCACCACCCACTATGCACCCTTTGATGATCCTATTCATGAGAATGAGACAAATACTTAAGACGAGAGTGTGACAAGAAGGGGGAATGCTCAAGTCATAAGTAGTTAGGAAGAGATTTATGTCTCTCACTAGGATTTATTACTAATAGATAATTTTAGGAATTAATGTTCAAATTATCTTACATGCTTACATGAATATTCTATGTGATATTTGAATGATATTTTATCTTGTCCTTTTATGCTTGCATGCTTATGATTAATTGAGAACATTGCATGTCATCCTATGTGCTAGATTGTAGCATGTATGGATATATTGGAAATAATCCTAGTGAGTTGAGGCACTCTCATTTCCAGAATTAGATTTCCTAGAAAATTCCCCCTAGCTGCCCAAAACTAGCCTGCAAGGAAATTTTCGTGCCAACAGTGTCACGGCACCACTAAATAGGGACGGCACCGTTAAATTTAACGGTACCGTGGGGTATTTAACGGAGCCGTGACCCTGTATAACGGATTTTTCCTATTGCTCCTACTTCCCTATCACCCTAACCTCAAACCTGCAAACCTTGCACCCTCACATTCACCCTAGGATTCCCTTCCTACACCATAGGATCAACTTTAATTCAAATTTCACCCAACTTGCCTATTTAAGGCCTCACTCTTGCAAGCTTATCTTGCACTTCACCTTCAACCTCCCATCACACAAACACCATGTCCTCCACACATGGTTCAACCTCTCAAATCTCCAAGAAACCTAGGATAACCGTAAAACCACCCTCAAAACCACTCTTTGTGGATCTCACAACAGATGATGAAGCTATGACACCACCTTCCAAAGCTACTCCATACTCACCATCACCACCTTATGCACCATCTAAAACATCATCTACCTACACAACATCTTCATCATCCTATTACACTACATCATCAATGGAGTACACACCATCCCCCTTCACCCCATTGGACAATGCCATGCCAATTTCACCTCCAACAAACCTACCACATTCACCATCTCCTACCATGACACAACCCAACCAACCACATCCCTTTGAGTTACATAGTGCTAATTGCCTATGTTGTCTCCATAACCGTAATCTCATCTACTTCCTAAGAGACGAGATTCATTTCATGTTCTACTTTATAGAACATCTCTTGACACCTCCACCACCTCAAATGGGGCCCCAATCTCCACCACCTCCTAACCAAAACAACTAAACACTTGCTTGTTTAGTCCTCCACAATAAACTCTTAGGACCCCTCTTGGAAATGAAGCTTGTCTCTAGTCATTAAAGGGAATTTAGGCTTCTTGTTATCTTCCTTAGTGCTTTCTATGTAGTCATACATTACTATGACACTTGTTTGTTTTATGAATGAATGTTGTTATGTGGAGGTTTTCCTTTTAAGGGATTGGTTATTTGTCACAATGTGCTACTTGTTAGATATTGTATATTTGTCGTCTAACTTTGTTTTGTAGCACGATCCATTGCTCGATTCCTTTGTGTTCTCCAAATGAGGGGAGTACACATCAAGGGGGAGCCTTAACCACCTTTTTGATTAGACAAAAAGGGGAGAAATGGGAGTAAACTCATTAAAAACTTGTTAAAACTAATTTTAACCTAAAATGAGTTTATATTTTGTCATCATCAAAAAGGGGGAGATTGTTGATGCAAATAATGTTCTAAAAAGTTATTTATATCTTTCGATTAATTCACGTTTTGAGGATGACAAAATGTGAACTCACGTTACGTTAAAATTAACGTTAACAAGTTTTTAATCGGAAGATCCCGTTTCTACAGCAAATCACTCTTGAACAAAGTTACAACTTGAACTAGTGATCAAAGAAGTGAATTTATGTTTTGAAAATTCACATTTTAAATGGGACAAAACATTTTTTCAAAAATACACATGACAAATTATTTTTGAAATATTAAGAAATGTTTTAATGGAAAAATTAGTTTGAAAATCACAACAGCTATTTTCCCCCCCAAAATCAGCTCCAACCTTCCCCAAATAAGTTTTCACCAGAAAAGACAAAATTTGGAGCGTCTTAGTCTACCACGGCTCCACGGTACCGTTAAATTTAACGGAGCCGTGGGTCATTTAATGGAGCCGTCCGTACCATTTTGAATTGTAACGTTCAGATTTTCTTTGCCTATAAATACCCACCTCTTTCACAGTTTTAGGCACCCTTCACACACAGAAAAATCCCTTAGCTAAATCCTCTCACACCTTTCACTTCTTAGGGTCATTTAGATAGTTTTTCTTTGTTTCAAGAGTGATCCAATCATCCTTCAAGTGATCCTCTTCATACCTCTTCACTAGCAAGAGAAGAACACAAGTATCCAAGTTGATACAAGGTGTTGTCATCCCTCTTCATTAGCAAGAGAAGAACTCAAGTAATCAAGAAGATACTAGAGTTATAGTTGATAGGTTTTTGTAACACTTGATACAACCTTGTTGTGTCTTAGCATACATCAAGTTTATTTTCTTTTTGTGAGTGAGAGTGAAGATCAAGTGTGATCTATAGAGATAGTGAACATCTCTTGAAGCCATTGGGCTTGTGTGATTGATCAAGAAGATCAAGGGTCATTAGGTTAGTGTTAGTTGAGTAGAGTGAAGTGAGTGTTGATCATTGTGATCGTGTTGAGATCTTGGTGATCTCTTGAAGCCATTGGGCTTGTGTGTTTGGTCACGTGGACCTTGGTAGATTGGTGCTAGCTAAGATTAGCACTCGACATCTAGCTTAGTGTCGGAAAAAGGATAAGCGACGTGTACGGTTTTCTCCGCCTTAAGGGAGGTTGTTGACATAGTGCTTGAAACTCTCGAGTGAGGTACTCGGGGAGTGGAGTAGGGCGAAGAAGAGCTTCGTAGCCGAACCACTATAAATCCTCTGTCTCGGTTTGATCTTTCCAACTCTACTCTTTACTTTTATTATTTATCATTAGTTAGAATAGTGTCTAGTTCATATTGGTGTTGATTGATTACATATAAGTGTTCGAATCAAAGTTTCCAATATCATAATTTTAAAATAAGATTTTTAAAAGAAGTTTTTTTTTAAACCGGTAAACTATTCAACCCCCCCTTCTAGTTTCCCACAGTCTTCACAATATGCGGTTGACAATCTCAAAGTCTAAACCTGTAAGCGCTGGATGATTTATCACTAACGGTTTTATGCAACTACCTACAAACATCCATCAACCATCATCAGATACATCAAACATCTTCACCTCAGCATACTCATACTTATGAAGAACATCCTCATCAAAGCTCAAGTGTTAAAGTTCAAGACAAGAAGATCAAGTTAAAGACAAAGTGTAACGACTAAGTCAAGAAGCTAATCAAGATGTCAAGAACAAGTTCATATGATGAAAGATTATGGGGAGATTGTTAGCAAGGGGAGATTGTTAACATAAGTATACAATCCAAGATGTATGAGTATGTTGGAGGACACAACGCATCACCACAAGAAGATTTTGATCAAGGCAAGAACATCCACAAAAGACGATACTTTGAAGATCACGTTGCATGAAGGAATGAAGATTGAAGACTATTCTACAACGACACACAAAGATCAAGACATTGAAGACAAAAGATCTATCACTGGGAGCATCATTGAAATGACCATCCCTTAGGGGGAGATTGTTAGCATTTATATTTTTTGTCAAGTGATGGTCATTTTGTATACTTAGAAAAGTGTGTCGTGTAACAATAGTATAGTTAAAGCTGGTGGGCTTTTGGACTTAGATAGTTAGTATGCTTGAATTGTATGTATGTTCAATGAATAGCCCATGAGCCAAAAGCCCACACGAAGCCCACTTCATTAGAAGTAGGGCGTCCCCCATTTCACTATAAATAGCCACACACGCTCACCATTTTAGGGTGCCTCATAGTATTGTCTAGGTGAGAGTGTGTAGGTGTGTGTTATATTTGTATTTGTTCTCTCATGGTTTTAATATCAATCATTCGGTTATAAGTATACACGATCCAACATCTACTTTCTTCTCATCTTTACTTTATTTCCTTTGAGTGTCACGTTGGGTTTAGTAGTTTTATATAGCATAGTTTTAGATAGAGTTCGATTCATCATAGATTTACAGTGTCTTCATTTATTTTAGTTAGATTAGAACGAGTTAGGATCTTGTTTGGTTTGTTTTTGGTGCTTGTCGAGACCTAAGTAAATAAAAGAAAGTGTTTAAGCTTTGATCACTTGTACATTGGGCTAGATTAAGTTGTACTTGTAGTTTGTAAATTGTAGGAAACTTAGTTTAGCCTTTAGTTTGGTTTCTAAATTCTTAGTTAGGTTTATAATAATGAAAAGTATAGTTTTTGATTCTATGCATTATGCACTTGTACCATGAGCTTCATGGACTTGTACTTTAGACTTATATATTATAAGAAAATCAAATTTAAAGTTTGTGCAAAAAGGTCGTGTAATGTGGGCTTTTTATAATAGTTATACTAAGGTTTATAATATAGTTTATATAAATGTTAAAGTTTCTAGGCTTTATAGACTTGTACTCATGCTTTAAGGTGTTGTACTTTAACGTTTATGATTTAACTATATAAAATCATATGTAATAAATTAAGATTTTGTGAAAACTCTAATAATTGGCAAACGTTTAGTTTGTACGTTAAATAATCGTAGGTTAACGAAATAACGTAAAGTGGTAAATAAAAGTTGAAAACTTTTATACTTGACATATAAGAATGTTTATTTGAAATAAACTTTAAGGTGTTGATATCGGTCCGTGTGTGAGTACGTTTATTAAGAATGTGAGTTACGTCACATTAGTTGGTTGTTGTGGTCAGATAAACTGATAACGTTTAAAAAAAAATTTAGATGTAGAAAGTGGATAAGTATTCTTAAGTTAGAATATTACATTAATTTAATAAAAATTGAAATTTACCAGTGGTTACATTAGTCTCTGCGGGCAAAGCTATCTACATATCTAGTCTAATTAGCTATCTACATATCTAGTCTAATTCACGTGTAAGACACAAACTTCACAAAATAGCAAAGCTAACAATTATCATCACATCAACAATAAAAAAGCCCCACTACAAAGTACAACTTAGCAACATGAATTATTATGACTTGTCCATTTGGACAAAAGGGAATAATGTCTGCAAATTTTACATATTTTCTTGGCAAATATTACAGCAACAAGCCTCACTTATCACAACAATTATGGCTGCAAAACTTCATTTGATACCAACCTTATTAAATCATCGTCGGTGATCACCTGAGACGCAAAGCATGTGATTAGGGAAAGAAAAGGTCGTTGTATGGACACTAAATCAAGTGCATTAGATTATGCCAAATTATAATTAAGTTCCAATTTCAATACATGAGTTGATTAAAGGTATTTTATCAAGTCAAACGGGTCAAAAATAGTATTGAACCAAAACGGGGATACAAATGGGTGTGTTTAGTTGTAGAAAAAATAATCTAGTTTTCCATCTTTAAAACCGTAAGAATTTTGAGGGTATATATATCTCGAAAAAAGCGTTGAAATTTTAGAAAACGCGTTTAGTTGATTTTGCATACGTTGTTTAGCTTATTTTGAAGAAAAGAAGAAGTGTTGTCGAACATGTAAATTTTCATAGAGTTTGTCAAAGAGGTGTCTCGGAGCATTGTTTTAGATGATTAAAAAAGAAAAACATGAGTTCATTTAACTAAAAATCACACTTAGCTAAGGTAGCCTTGTAGTTTAACTATTGTGTATTAAATGGATTTCATCTTAATAGGAAACTTTGAGTCTAATTAATATATAACCTCTGAGAGCACCTGTAACACAAACTTTCTTTAATTTTTTTTTTGTTAAGTTAGAAATTAAAGATGATTTTTTTTGAAGTAGAAATAGAGTGATTTAAACAGGATTTCGGTGTTCCTTGAAAGCATTTTGGAAAAAATACGAGTGTTTTCCTACACCTAAACGTACCCAAAAATGTTCTTAATTAGAACACCTTCAATATCATAAATTGTTTTATTCTAATGATTATATTGGGTTTGGAAGGGGTGAATCGGAATGAGGGAATCATAGTGGGTATGATTGTAAGTGTTTTGTTAACATGTAAATCTTTCAAATATAGGATTGAAAGATATATATTTTTCATACACCATACTACTCAAAGAGGTAAGGAATGGAACTTTCATTCATGAGAAATCCACTTTATATCTAAAGTCATACCCATTGTGATTGATTGCAACATACCAAACGCACCCTAAATGTTTTGCTAATTATGTTCATATTTGGAACATGTTTTAAAGGGGTGAGGTTATTATAAAAAAGAATCTTATAATAAAAAACGTAAAAAAGATGTGATGCAGTAACTTTATAACAGTGATGGAGTAATTGAAGTCTTGTGGAGGTGCATCACAGTTATAAAAGTTACTGCATCCATGGTTATAAAAGTTGCTGCATTACAATTATAAAATTACTGCATCACAATTATCAAACTACATCACAGTTATAAAGTTACTGTATCACATCATTTTTACCCTTTTTATTATAAGAGCCTTTTTATTTTAACCCAAATATGTTTTAAAGCATTTAAAGAATATTTCTTTTAATAAAAAAATGCATTCCCTAAAAATTAACTAAACCTATAAGTCACCATATTTAAATATAACTAGCAGGGTATTTACGCGTTGTAGCAGCGGTTATCCTGTGATAAAAATCCAGGTACCAATAAAATAAAAATAACTAGCTAAGCAGGTTCGTTTTTAGACGGCTTTTACTGGATAGTCGAACCGATGGTAACTCCGGTTTTTGGTTGAACCCGTTGGTTCGATCTGGTTTTTAAAACCATATGTATAATCAACTTATTTGCAGATAAATTGTGTGAAGCTTTGTATGTTTTGTTAATATGTATAATAATATATATTTTCATTCTAAAGGTGTTTTAAGAGTAACATTTATTAAAAGAGTTCAAAAGTTAATATGTAGTTATTGTTATAGACGTTTTTTTCTTATATTAAATTACATTATATTTTTTTAATTAACTTTTTGAAAACATGTCTACAAAAATTGTTTTAAAGTGTTGTGCATAATGTTATTATCTACACTTAGTAAAATTTGCATTTATTTATGAAGAGTACGGCTATTGATTTTATACCAAAAACAACACAATTCCATAATAAGTAAGTGTGTTGGCTTAAGAAATTTAAGACTTCCTTTTTGGAAATGTCCCAAATGCTTTATGATATAGTTTAAATATAAATTACGATTTAATTAAATCAAACTTTCCCTTAATCATACGCTAAAGATGTTTTTAGCGCGCAAAAAATATCTATTTTCACTTCCATCTTGGCATCTCGCTGAAGTAGGTAAGTGATGTTCAACAATACGTAAACATGAAATATCCTAAATCTAAGAGTTTTCGCTACCTTTTTCAATTCAGCCATTGATTTAAAGCGCTGAAATATATCATTGAGTTCGTTCCCGTCATACGCATAACCAAGCTGAAGAGAAAACAGTAAGTTAATGCACAATAAGAACTTAGACGCTGCTTAATTACTTGTGAGATAATGAGCTTAGCATGTATTGCACTCTACCTTGAAAAGTTTCACTTTTAATGCATGGCGTCCACTACAAGAGAATATTTGGAAATCATTAGACCATCATTATTAGACTATGCTTGTAGTATAAATCAAATGATACTATGTTAAATGTTCATATTTTAAAATTTCCAGTCGTATAAATAAGAAACTAAGCGAATAAATGATTCTAATATTCGAAAACCGATCTAGTATATTTGTAAAATTAAATACCCAAAATCTTAGATATACAGCTTTTTGGATTTGGATTCAGATTTCATATATTAAAAGTTTGCATAATTGGATATTCGAAAAATTATGTGTTCGTATAATTTATTTTCATATTTTTCAAATGTATAGTACCATTAATTCTTATAAACATTCTATAATAAAACTAGGAACCGGGTATATAAATGATCAACCAGCACTAAGATAATTGTTGTAGTGACGACTGGAAAAGAGTCACTAAAGGTTAAAATGTGTCTCTGACAACAAAAAGGGTTTTACTAAACATTTGATGTGTTTCTCCTACACTTAATAGTTCATGGTGTCTTCTAACCTCATTTATAGTGACACAAAAAAGTGTAGAAATATGTTTTATTTTTTAATCTTTTGGGCACATTTTGTTCATAGAAAATGTTAGACAATCTCAAAGTTATAATTTATTACCCGCACTATTTAAAGAGTGTCAATAAAACTTAGATTTACTGACACAAAGTGTAGTTACTTTCTAGTATAATAATTTAATTTAAATAGTTAACGTGTCAAAATAATTAATCTTTTATCAAAATGAAACTTGTTGTTCATATTATTAGAGACGGGATACTTGGTTTAAACTACAGAAAATCGCAAAAATATATTTAACACGACAAAATAACTTGGTTTCTTAATGTTTTATGATGGATTATAGTAACATGTATCTGTTCACTACTTTTAATATTACATTTTTCTTTCCAAATATCGGATAATTTTTTTCATATCAGATATTTAAATTCCAAACTTCGGACATCCAATATTTCGGTTACCCAAACTTTAAGTCCCCAGTTAAACATACCTAAGTCTTCCGAGTGTAATTCCACTTTCATTAGATCGAAGAACTCCAATATCTTCGGGAGACATGATTTCATATGTACTTTTGTTCTTTAGCATACCATCCTACAAAATATAAGAATGTCGACATGGTTATATAACACAACTGAATCCTACATTTGAGCGACAATTAACTAATTAATGATAACCCTTCATAATGTAATATATACAAAACTAATCGGGAAGTCTATATTTATGCCTAGTTTGGTATTTATAAATGTGTATCGGTTTGTAACAAAATTTCTTTTTTATTAAACTTGAATTTACTTCTCTCAATCATTTTCTTAATATATATACTTAGCTTATTAAAAAAAAAAAAAAAAAAAAAAAAAAAAAGAAAAATAAAAAAATCTAAACCTGGTGGATCCCACTTTCATGAGAAAAAGCATTAGCTCCAACAATAGCCTTGTGTGGTTGCACCTTCATTCCAGTGTACTCTTCAACCTACGTAACACGTGTATAATTAAAATGAATTGATAGCTATGTCTTAGAAACATATTGTCGCTCATAATGAATCTTTAATATATACTATACCATCCTGCTAGCCTTGCCAATATGCTTTGTATTGATTCCGGTGTAAAGACCCTCCATTAAATCTTTTCTACTTTTTATCGTCATTGCAACCTATGTTAAGTTCAAGTTAGGCATGAAGGCATCGTTACATATTTAACCCAAACAATTAATTACTGATCACTCCGTTTCAAAATAAATGTCTATTTTCTAAATCACGCACATTTTTGCTAAAATATTATTATTACAGTGTTTACCAATCAGACCCCGCTTTATATTTTCTTGAGATGTTTTAATTAGTTATAATTTGAAAATAGACACTCAACTGAAACAGACCATGCAAAATGAAAAGACCGAAACTCACATGACTCACGTACCTCTTCCAAAGAAGCATTACCTGCTCTCTCTCCAATTCCGTTTATTGTTATTTCTAATTGTCTTGAACCCGCATACGCCCCCTAAAATAATGAACATACATTAGCCCATTGATTGATCGAGTAAAACAGTAACTAATAGTAATCAAGTAATTTGTATACACATACTTCTAAAGTATTGGCAGTAGCAAGTCCGAGATCATTATGGCAGTGGGAAGAAATGATCACATTCTCAACCCCTGGAGTATTGGCTTTTAGGTCTGCGATAAGTTTCCCAAACTCACGAGGTAAGAAATAGCCAACAGTATCAGCAATGCCGAGAGTCGTTGCACCAGCTTTAATAACCTCTCCAAAGATCTCGTATAAAAATTCCCGATCAGATCTGTTAACATAGTACATCCCAGTACAAATCTATATCAACTATTTCTTACAGTTAGTTATCCAAAAAGTAAAAAATAATGGACCAGTTTACATGTACATGCGTTTTAAAAAAAAACAAAAGCACTACGCGTACGATCGATTTGCAACAACAAGCAAGGGTGACATGGATACTCATGGCAAGAGCCGTATATGAGGGTGTGTGACATTTACGTATATACATATTCTATAAAACGGACTATAAATGATTCAAAAAGTTGCATCAAAATATATTGGCAAAAGCACTTTTTAAGTGATTAGTGTATCTCTTAAAAATATTATTTAACTTCTATTGTTATGCCTTGCTTTTGTAGTTAAACTGCATTTTGGATCGGATGGGCATCAGCAAAACTAGAGATGACACTTCTCATGGAACATAGAAATCAGAGAATGTAAGACACAACAAACGCTTCAGTAAACTAATCAAACTAAGTGGTATATATTTCGAATAAGAGTTGATATAATAATTAAGTAAACTAAATTGTTGGAATGACTTGTTTCTGATTTATATAGACAAATCAGTCGATTGAAAATGTAACAAATATTTTGTAAACAAAAAGGTTTATATATTTTCGATAGTTTGAATGTACCTTGTAGCATCTTCAGCCCCAAACTCAATGTCGTTACACCCCAAACTCCTAGCATAAGCCACCATACTCCTTGCCTTATCAAGCACTTCCTCTTTGGACATATTAAGCTTATACTTCATGTGAATATCACTCGTTGCTATAAACGTTAGTATTCTTGGATATTTGGCATACTTTACAGCTTCCCATGCAGAATCAATATCCTTCTTGGTGCACCTCGCCAAACCACATATGACGGGCACATGACCACCAATATCTTCACTCGATGGATTTCCAATTTCTTGCGCAATCAACTGAACCGTTCTTAGATCGCTTTGCGAGGCAGCAGGGAATCCTGCTTCAATGACATCAACGCCCAATTTGGTAAGTTGACGAGCAATGTGGATCTTTTCCTTGGGGGTCATGGTTGCACCTGGAGACTGTTCACCATCTCGCAGTGTTGTATCAAATATTCGGATATAGTTAGGGTCTGAAATGTGGTTCGGGGTGTAAATTGGTCGATGAGAACAACGCAAGATTAAAGATGATCTTTTAGGCATGGATATTAACGATTTTAAATATAAATTGCTCCCATTCGTGTTGGAAGTGACACCATCATGGGTGATCAAAGTAAAGAAACTAGGGCTATATGAGAAAGACATCAATATGAATCTAAAAGAATGAGTTTGAGGTATGTTGTTTTAGAGACAATGTGTAAGAATAATGAGCATGTGTGTACATATATATACACAAATTTTTTGTTGTATCTAGAAAACTTGCCTTTTTGTATTAATAAATGTGTCTGTCAGAAAAATCTTTACGGTACCATATTTTAAATATTTTGAAATATATAATTGAAGGAATATTAATCTGGACAGAAAGAGATGACAAGCTGGTGCCGGTAAGATATCTCTGAAATTATGATACCAGAAACAATTTGCAACCGAATTGAAATAAGGACTTGCTTTGGTCTAACTATAAAAATGACCCTTTCAGTATATATAGTTTAGCTTAGATCCGTGATTATATATATATCCATGGGGAGAAAATCATTTCAACTAGCTTGTTGGATATATAAGATGTTAGTCTCACTAACATTGCTGACAAAAAATTATTACGACAAAGTATAAACAACTCTTTTCGTATTAAAAACAATATCACTCAAAATACATTCTTTTATTAAAAAGCTTGAAACACTTGTATTTCTTTTGTAGGCTTTTTGTTAAGCTACTGGTACATCATAGCTTATTGTTTGCTACTACTTATACAGACCAATTGGATGGCCATGAAACAATGTAAACTATTGAGAAAACAACTAGCCAAAGATTGTAGGCTATCTTGCCGTAATTAAACATTTTCCACATTCCTTGTAGTTGACTTACTACGTGGAAGAAAAACTTGAATTTTTGTTTGTAACAAAAACATGCCTAAAGCGTCCAACGCTATTCTTTTCTCATGCATGAATAGAAAGTTAGGCTTTTGTAAAAAAAAAACCTTTTTCTTATTCTTTTGCTGCAAAACACATTAGTTCACAAAACTTAGGGGGTGTTTGGTTGTTATAGGGAATCACTTTGGTAATAGAAATAGGAATGGGTTTTGAAACCCACCATGCTTGGAGGGTTTAGAAAATACATATGTTTGTGGGTTTGATACCCATTTTCTAGTATTAAACAACCCAGTAACCAAACATCATGTATTGGTAATGAAATTCATTCCCTTATTTCTAACGCTTAAACCAAACATACCCTTAATGGATAATCGTATGCAACAAAGTCTAAATGAGAGACTACTAAAAAACTGCTTTCTCCATCGAACTATTGTCATTGCTAAACGATCAAAAAGAATTGCTAATAGTAGTTGTTAGCAACAGCAGCAATGGAAAGTGGTCGCTGGAAATAGTCCATTGTTACCGCCAGACATCGTTTTTGAACCCTTTCTCTTGCCACCTCAAGATGTGTAGAGAGGTTTGAACCTAAAATCTTTTGTGAGCGCATCAAGACGCTGACCACTAGGCCACTTTATAAGAAATAATAATTGTCGCAGCCATAAATATTGAAGAAAAGGCGAATGAAGCCACAACTATGTGTTTGTATGTAGATCGTTTTGAAGTGCTATATAAAGTCTAACATTTTTGTAAAAGTTAAACATAACTTAAGTTCCATTTGCAGACGGGTTGCACCTGCAAAATAAGCTTCTTTACAGAGTTCAACAAAGGTTATGGTAAAATTATCAGGTGTAATCAATTTTGAAGACCCGTGTGTTTTGATTATGTTGTGTTTTGATTTGAGTTTTTTTAGTGTTGAAAATTTTAAGATTGTGGGTAGGTTTGATTAGGTGGTTATATATTTAAACATGCATGATGATGGTTGTATTTAGGTGGTTAAAAACTTCATGAAAAAGAAGAGTTCCAGGATAAGATTGGTAAAAAGATAAAAATGACTGAATGGACCACTTATCCCATGTAATAGCCTGTCATAATAATAACAATAGTAATCTATAGGAGCGGACGCAAGTATATAAGTTACTAGTAATTGTTTACCGTTTAGATAATGTACTAACTAAACAAAACACGTGACACAAAATTGGGACATGTTCATTTCGTAAAAATAAAAAAATTTTACAACAAATTACGCTAAGGTGCAAAAATCTATGGGTTCCCGTGAGCCACCGAAAACCCCCTTAAGTCCGCCCATGGTAATCTAGAAATCCGGACGCACAATCACGGAATGATTTTAGGTTGAACACAAGTGTATGTTTTGGAAAGTGTATCCTTCAATGTTGCAAGCAGCATGTTTTGCTTTTTCCCCGCAAGGACCATGCAATATATAATCAATAACAACTTTGTATCCATTTGGATCATCTGTTGGAGATGGAAACTCGGCTGAAATTATGTCATCTATCTCATTTGGAGTCCTGCACTTAGCACTCTCTTTGAGCCATAAAAGAATATGGGCATGCGGAAGGCCATGCATTTGAAATTCAATGACATACTCAACTGAAATCACACATCATGAAACATTTCATTAGTATTCGTATTTATAATCTTAATAAGCTGATTCGTAACAGTATTTAAGGTATGTTACCTGCTTTAGATTCACCGAAAATCTGGTTCTTTGTAAGATCATCTAACATCTCGGTTAGTTTTAATTTAAAAACCTGGGTACCAATCTCTGGACGATCGTGTGGCTTCTGTCCAGGAACATGGGATAGCATTGCAGTTATCTCGGGCCATTTTGGGTTTGAGGTGAATGTTATAAAGAGGTCTGGATTCCCGTATGCTCGACATAGGGCCATTGCATCTTGGTAATTTTGCATCATATATCTTGGACTGCCTGTAAAACTCGATGGCAATACTATTCTTTTTCCAATTGCAGTTGCGTCGGTGTCTCCTCTTGTCACAGCATCGCATACATTATGATAGAGATCTACACGGAGTTTATCTTGATTATGCTTGTTCCATTTAAGCCTTCGTTCTTCAACAGCCGTGTATGCATCTACTATATATTGCTGAAATAAGCGGCCCTCTTTTATCAGAGTAGTTCCCTGATTATTCCGTTGTTGTATCATGTAAGCGTAATACTCTTTCATAGTGACCAAACCCCGTGTGGTTTTCCTTCTTCATGTATTCTCATGATAAGGTATTTTATCATGGAACCCATCTTCCCCATATGGAAATAGCAACAGATATTGGAGCGCCATATATGACGGATGCAGTTCTGAAATTCTTTGTGGCCCCATATCTTTGTTGTTTACAATGATATCTCTAATGGATATGCCTTCTCCAAAATCGGCTGTAATTAGTGCTGCCACTTCCTTCCGCAACTGAAGGTGTGTTGTACTGCCTTGAAGATGTTCTTTGGCCAAGTAGACGGAGTTGAAAGTTGTTTGAATTATGAGCAGTGCACCAATCTCTTGCCATTCTAAACGCCATGGCAACTGAGCTTGATTGATTCAGCATGTCAATGAGGCTTGCTACTATTCTTTCATCAAGTTCATTTTCCTCATTATTAATGAAAGCAGACATCCGATGCCTTACTTTATTGTCGGTGTCAAAGACGTAAAGTTGGCAATACTTAGGTTGAACGCCTACTTCTGGTTGTAAAGACCCAAGTAGATGATAATTCTGACCACTTATCCTGAATGTGTAAGGCGCACTGCCATTATTAATGGAATGATATATTCTAGCCCCAAAAGATGTAAAGCAGAACATGCTATTATATACTCTAATTTGGTCTCTAAATTTTGATGTTTTAGCGTCGGTGTAATCCAATAGAGTATTTAAGGGTGGTGGAGGTTCCCTTAATTTGGGGAGGAGTACTTTACCATCTTGATAGCATAGTGAGAATGATGGAATGGTAGCTCTTTTAGCTTTATTACTTCTCTCATTATACCACATTATTGCATCACAGCAACGACATTGATGCAACGGAGGACCTAAATTTTTTTAGTTGATATGAACACCTGCGAAAGCATAATTTTCTATAATTAAATGAGCACATGGCTAATTTGATCCTTATCTAGTGTTTTTTAGATCATGACCTCTAATTTGCTGTCATAATATTTAACCAAATTATAAACTGTAATTTATTAACAGATTTGGATAAGATACAAAATTACCTTCAGATGTGATCGCGGCTCTCTTTAGATTTTTTTTGGGATTGCGCCTTTTAATTGTTCGTGGATCAATGTTAGGTCTGTTTACGCTGGTATTGGAAGTTGAGCCCCATGTATTTTGTGTAGGATTTGGTAGTGTGTTTTCTGGCCATGCTGATGTACCTGATATAAGACATTTAAGTGTTATTATATTTGTGTGACTTTCCTTTACAATCCAAAAATAAGTATGTTTATTTACTTGGTCCTGCAGTGGTATCTTGTGTTAGTTTCAAACCACAGTAAAACTGGAGCTGCCCATCTTGACCAATAGTAGTTTTTGAATGAATTCTTATAGAATTGTTTAGTCTACTGGAGAATGATGGAATCTGGGCACGATTGTTCTGTAAACCTGGAACAGTAAAAAAAATCCATATAGTTGTAGTTATTAATATCATTTAAATACATGGAAAATTAGATAATTCGATTATACCTTTATCCATTGTTTTATGAAACATGCAATTCAATTTGTTTGCGTATAAGGCATCAAAGATGAGTTAAGGATGTTAACACATTTGTAGTGAACATGTAGGAAATAAAGCCTTTTGGATTTTCCTTATTTACTCCCCACAATTTGCTTGCATATGAGGCATCAAAGATGAGTTAAGAATGTTAACAGATCTGTAGTGAATATGTAGGAAATATTGCCTTTTGGATTTTCCTTATATACTCCCCACATTTATTCTAGTAGTAAATGAAGAAACTGTCTAGCTGATGAATTTTTAGAATGCTATCCTTCCAGATGCCAGTTTGTTGGCTCAGGATAGACTATATTTTTTTGGAATAATTTAGGTGTGACTAAAGTATATGAATGAAATTACAGGTATTATTTTAGGAGAAAGTACTTTAGATGAGTTTGAGATTGTTTTTTAAATATGTCATCTCTTTGTATGCATAAGTCACAGGATCATATAATTTAGTTGTGAAATTATATTGATTGATATCATGGATCTAAGGAGATCTAATTTATTTCCCTTTGTGATACTGAATGCTCACCAATAGTGGACTCTCCACATATCCACATAGTGGAATTTACCCTAATTGCCTTGCCTTAAATGGCCCAGGACATAGACATGTTGCTGTCCTCTTTGATTTTTTTCCATAGTCTTTGAAAACATTTGTGTGGAATTTGGTTTTGAGTGTGATTAGATTAATGGTTATGTAACAAATTGTGTTAATTTTTTTAAAGTTGCTTACTTTATGATATGGCTTGTATAAGAAATACCCCACTTTGCACACTTTGCAGAGCACATATGACATCTTGCAGACCACATACCACATATCCATATATTAAGAATCTTGAATTTATTTATGTTGCATTTGGATTTGATAGTGAATAGATTAATGGCTTGTATTGCAGTCCATAAATGGCAAACCACATATTTGCACATGGTGAATAATAGGTTGGAATCAAATGTAAAACTTAAACATTCATAATTTAGTTTTATAACATTTTATTAAAGGGTTAATACCTACACATGTTACTAAAGTTAGCAAAAAATTTGATTTAGGTTACTATACTTTTTTTTGTTGAATTAGGTTACCCATGTATACGAGTTTGTTGAATTAGGTTACTTGCGTCAACATTCGTTAGATTTTAAGTACAAAATGGTCCTTGTCGTTAGTCGGGCGTCACGGAATTAGTCCCTAGACCACTATTTCGGTTAGTTTGACCGTTTTTCGTAACGGAATTAGTCCCTAGACCGTATTTCGGTTAATTTTTTTTTGAAATTAATTTTTTTTTCGAAATTAATTTTTTTTCGAAATTAATTTTTTTTCGAAATTAATTTTTTTTCGAAATTAACTTTTTTATAAAAAATTATTTTTTTCGAAATTAATTTTTTTATAAAAAATAATTTTTTTCGAAATTAATTTATTTCGAAATTATTTAAAAAAAAATTAATTTCGAAATAAATTAAATTTCGAAAAAAATTATTTTTTATAAAAAAGTTAATTTCGAAAAAAAATTAATTTCTAAAAAAAATAATTTCGAAATAAATAGGCGAAAACGTAAGAAAACTAACGAAAACGTAAGAAAAACGGTCAAACTAACCGATATAGTGGTCTAGGGACTAATTCTGTGACGAAAAACGGTCAAACTAACCAAAATAGTGGTCTAGGGACTAATTCCGTGACGCCCGACTAACGACAAGGACCATTTTGTAACATGGGTAACCTAATTCAACAAAAAAAAAGTATAGTAACCTAAATCAAATTTTTTGCTAACTTTAGTAACATGTGTAGGTATTAACCCTTTATTAAAAGTGCAAAATTCTAAGATCAATCTTGACCTATGGTTCCTCATCACATTCATTAACATACCCTACGGTTACTCATCACAGTAACAACCATGACTATCATCCATCTCTTCATAATTTGAGTAATTGGTAGGATATATAGTCTGCAACGGTGTAGGTTCCATCTCTTCATAATCTGAGTAATTGGTAGGAAGTATAGTCTGCAACGGTGTAGGTTCCATCTCTTCATAATCTGAGTAATTGGTAGGAAATATAGTCTACAACGGTGTAGGTTCATTTGCTGCTTTTGGGTCTGTTAACGACAGTATCAAACTCATGGTTTTCCTTTTTTTGTACTTAGCTTTGAAAGACCTTCGCCTGAATTTTTTGATGCTTATGGGAAGTTGAAAATCATGGTTTTCTTCTACCTGCCTCTTCTAATTATTTATTGCGTGCTCGGATCAGGTTTTGCACCTGCATTCTCAGCCTATAATGCAAACTAACTTTGTGAGTAGCATGGAAATTAAGAATCTTACAATTCATCAAACAGATTGTAACACCCCGAAATCGGATCAGCGAAAACATACGGGTCGGGGGGTGTTATTGAATAGTTATCACAACACAAGGTACAAAGAACAGTTTTACTTAAACCATTTTAGGAGAAATTCCATAATTGAAAACATTCAATTTACATTATTTAAAAATGGTGCAGAAAAGATAGATTCAAAAAAGGATTTAAAGCGGTCCTAAATAGTTTTCAGAGTCTTCTATGACCATGCCATGCCCTTCGCCAAGCTCCTCTAAAAGTAAGATATGCAGCGGAAAAGACCTGAGATAAAACATGCTAAAAGTCAACACAAAGGTTGAGTGAATTCATAGGTTTAAGTAAAATAGTTGATCACAATATTTTAAGTTTAAAAGAAAGTGGGCTACGTTGTTATACGCCCGAAAGTTTGTTTGCATAAGAATCAGTTGAACACATTTCTCAAGATTGGGCCACGTTGTTGCACCCATAACAGAAACAGTGGGCTAGTTGTTAGCACCCATAATCCAGATGTTACCACTACACTAAGCTCATGACACACAAAGCGTTAACCAGCACCAGTAACCCTGGCGTAAGTCGACAGTAACCGCGGATTTCATAATATAATAGTTGCGCCCAAAGCTAGGTATCTTGCCAAATACCTAGGTAACTCAAATATAGCACACCCGTGTTGCCTACCCAGCAACAGGGATGGGATGGTCAAATCCTATACGCCTATAAACTATATTCGCGCTCACTCGCAAGTGATTAATGGTTCATGATTGAGGGACTTGCTTTTGGCAAGGGTGGTACTTAGTGCTTATCAGATGTTTCGCAAAGTGGCTACTGCTTCACTCACAGTACTGGGAAAGTATAAGTGTTGTTCCAGCATAAATAAAGTTTCAAAAAGCAGAAAACATAGCTTTTAGTTCAAGTACAGTTTTCAAACAATTATGATCATAGTAAAAAAAGTAGCATGTATCTCACCCCAAGTAGCTTATAAAATAGTTTAAGCAAGTAAAAAGTGGGGCTATGAACTCACCTGAGTATGCAGCAACGCAAGATATCACAAATATCACAACTGGCATCAAGTAGTAAAGGCACGATGATATCAAAAGTAGAGCACAACGGTACTGGATCGGCACAACCTAGTATATGAATATTATGTCTCAGCACTAACCTTAAAGGGATTTATAAAATAATACTCGTGTTTGAAATGAAAATGTTTTATTTCAATGGCGTTTGAATGAAATAATGTTTAAGACTCGTGTGGATACAAAATGTTAAATTAATAAAGTCGACAAACACAAACGGATACGAAGAAAGAATAACAAAGAGAAAAGAAGAACTAAGATTAAGAAAAGAACAATTAAGAAAGACAAGACATAAAACATCAATAGGTTGTTTCGGTGTTTTACCCTTTTCCCCAAATAGTTGATGAAACATCAAAATTTTGGAAGAAATTATATAAGTATCGA
Source organism: Artemisia tridentata subsp. tridentata (assembly GCA_021014915.2). NCBI lineage: Eukaryota > Viridiplantae > Streptophyta > Magnoliopsida > Asterales > Asteraceae > Artemisia > Artemisia tridentata. The sequence continues at coordinate 381,561,901 of CP139505.1, forward strand.
AAAGGTTTTTAATTAAGATATTTTAAATGATAAAAGGTTTTGTCGAAAATTGGGCATGATACGCCCGTTTATAAAACATTTTCAAGTCATTACGACTCTTGAATACAAGTTTTATTGCCTCATTTTACAAGTTAAATATATATATATTTGGACACTATCATTCGCGTATATATTAGTTATTAAGTTTATCGATTATTTTGTTTATGTTCGGGTCCAAATATGTTAAGCTCTTATGAGTCTAACATACTTTTCCGTCTCATTTACCAAAATCGTCCATAACTTCATTGGCTAATGTTGAAACCAAGATCTAACTCTTCTAGGATTATAGCAACAATGATTGAATACACAGCGGAATGAAAAGAACAACACAATCAATGTTACTTAACAAGGTTTTCTTTAAGAAAATTGAAAGAAGAATAACTAAAAGCACTTGATCCTCTATGGATCTTTTATTTCACTAATGAAATTGTTTTTCTTGAAGTCTTGAAGTGTTACAAAACATATTGGCTGTATGTTTCTTATATAGATAAGAAACCCTAATTCCTAATACAGCCTGTTACTAATAAAACGTGTAAAGAGATAAACATCAATCTCTTCTAAAAATAAATCTAACAAACACTCTAAACATACGGATAACAAACAATAATATCCGCAACAATAAATTCTTTCGGCAGAAACAAACTTAAACTATCAGCAGGAACCAACCACAGCAGCAATGAATAACTATCGGCAGGAACCAGCTTCACTATCGGCAGCAATGAGAAATTCTTATTTCTCAGAGATCCTAACAATCCTCCCCTAATCTTGAGGTTGACAAGGTTAACCTGCAAGATTCCAACGTTATAGAGCTTTAACTTCTCAGGCTTGAGGATTGCGATTTAGCAGCAGCAATAATTAGTAACCAGCAACAACATCTATAACCTGCAAGATTCCAACATCTATAACGTCCAGCAGCAACTTCGATAGTTCAGCAGCAATAGGACTTCATCTTCAAAATATGTAAACTGGTAACCATGACATTCACTTGAGCTTGGCTGCTACTATGACAATATGTACATCAAATCACTTAAGTTTCATACTATTCTCATCACATCCAGGTGTGTTAACTCCTGTGAGAGGTGAATCATTGAAAATTAATGGATTTGATGTCTCTTTACCAATAGCCATCACTACTGGAGTAGCCAATGTTTAGGTGTGTTAGACCATGGTACATTGATAACCATCTGATTTATTAGCAAATCGGCAACTATAAACGGATTTGACTTGTCTTTACCTGTAGCCGTTTTCTTAGGACTAGTCAATTCTTAGGTTACAGCAAACCTTGGTGAATTAAATACCAAATATGGATACCAAGTGTCTTTACCAAAAACCATACTTTTGTGGACTAGCCAATTCTTTGGATCCCATAAAGGGTTACATCCATGGTGAATTGAGAACCATTTTCAACTCTTAGGAATGAACCATCGGTGAGTTGAAGTACCCTATAGCTTTGAGCAAGCTATTACAGCTATCAACAGATTTGATGTGTCTTTACCAAAGCTGTACCCTTTGGACTAACCAACTCTTTGATGGACACAAGTCACATTTGGTGAGTTGATAACCATCAACAGAGTTATACAACAAACCTGCAGAAAAGTTAGTACAAAAATACAAGAAATCCTAAGTAATAATTTTTTTTATTATTATTATTATTATTTTTTAACGAATCAAAAAGAAAGTAAAGAAAGAAAACAAATAAATGATTTTTTTTTAAATCTTTTTTTTATAAAAAACTAAGAAAAATAAAGAAAACAAACAAATGATTTTTTTTTTTTTAATAAACGATACCAGCAGAATCCGAGCAGCAGGAATGATGTTATCAACAGGAACCGGTACTATATCAGCAGAAACCGATCAGCAGGAACGGCTAATGCTATCAGCAGAATCCATGTGAGATCAGCAGCAATGAAATTAATGCAGCAGCAGAATTAAAAATTCCCAATTGCCTTAATCACCACTTCACTGACATCCATTAAATGAACACAGTACGAGGTAATTATTGCACACATCATACTGACTTGCACAATTCCCATTCATTTGACCAAGAATAACCACACGTGACAAGACAGTCACACATGTTTGACCAAAGAATTTTCGCCTCACAATCCAAAGAGTATAAGCGACAAATTTATAAGCATTTGCCTTTAAATTGAAGCCCACGATATCACTTCTGATCCATGATCCCAACTTTAATATGTGACAGACACATGAGCTGTTTGAAGATACCCTTTAACTACACTAGGCGACAACCCAGCAAAAATAATCACATATCCCATATGATATTTATCACACGCATGATGGAACTAGTATGAGAATATCCAAAAATATTATCACACACAGACCCATCAAAGTGAAAAACCACATACTGACACCTGCTCCATCAATAATTAATTCAATCCCAATAATTGACCAAACAGTAAGTGATAATTATTTCTCCACCGATCAATAAGTTATAGGAAGTGACAAACTCAACAGCTGCATTATTTTAGTTAGTGAACACAAAACAAACTAAACAAAATGTTAGTTAGCACAAAATATACAACAATAAGCCTCCCCTTAGGCTTATGCCTCCCCTCAATCAGTGCACCTGACAAGGACTATTGTTCTTGGGTACCCAGAATGAACCTTTCCTTTTATTTGTCCAAGAACAACCTGTTGAGGGCTTAACACCAGTATCCCATCTTGTTCCCCCCATATACCTTGGGTCATAATAACTAGGCCAAAAACCATTCTGAAAGTAAGTGCTAGTAGGTATGTAGAATGGTCTAGCAACATGTCTTTTCCAATGAGCTGGAAAAGATCTACCTGCAGAAACTGGCTTACCAGAAGGAACATGTGCGGGTCTAAAAGACTTACCAGCAGGAACAGGTGCTGGTCATTTTGCATTACCAGCAGGAAATGCATTTGCTCTAGGGATAAATGGGGGTATACTCTCTACATTTTTCCATAAAGGTCTAGATTGCTCAGCACACATACCCGATTTATTCTCATAAAAATCACAATCCTTAATTAAATGAGAATAACTTCTACAAACAAAACAAGATTTCTTTTTAATCTTTTTGTTCTTTCCATGTCTTGTTTTATTACACACAAAAGTCTCACTACCATTACTTGAAGGAGAACTAATAGTATAAAGAGAACTTTTGTCAAAAGAGGCTGTTTGATTAGAAATGGGTTTATCATCAGCTACTTTTATGGAGAAGTCATGGGACTTGGGTGTGACAGACTTATCACTTGAATCACATGAGACATAGTCTGTGGACTTAGATTCATAGGACTTGTCACTTGTAGAACAAGAGGCAAAGTCATCAGTTTTACACTCAGAATCAGATAAGTCTTTTGACTTTTTGCCATATGTCATGTGTGACTCATCTAAGTCAATGTCAAGATCTGAGTGAATAGGGACATGTTTAAACACTCCTTTTATAGGAGGAGGAACAGCATGCAATTCTCCTTCCTTGAAAAACTTAATAGGATTTTGATAGTCTACAGGTTCAGGGTCAAAAACACTATACTCATTAGGGTCATAAACTTGATCTGCCCCTATATAGTCTCCAAATCCTAAACCACGTTTTGTTCTGACAGACATAGAACTATCAATTAACTTGTTTAGGTTTTTAGATGTTTCTTTCCATTTATCAAACCTACCCAAGGTATTGTCTAGTTTAGTCTGCAAATCCTATTTCTCTAACACCACCTTAGCTTTTTGAGAGTCAGAATATTTAAGCTCATTAGTGGTGTTTTTCAAGTCCCTCTCTAAAACCCTTATCTTTTCCTCATAAGCTAACTGATTATTTTGGTACCAAATGTTTTGTTTTTCTAATGTATTAACAGCATTTTTATACGCTTTGACTTCAACAAACAATTCATTATATTTAGGATTCATTTCATCAAAATCTTTCTTAAGCAAAGCATATAAATCATGACAACCAAAATGACACTTTGGTACCTGAGATGGAAAACCCATCAAAGCAAAGTCTCCAGCCACTGATATCTTGAACTCCTGGACCTCCTGCTTGAGCATGGACTTCTTGAACTCATCATTCCCTAAAAATCTGGTTTTTACAGCACACCAGATCTCCCTAGCATCATCCAGGTGTTTAAAATCACCCATGTGGTCTGCTGGGAGAGCCTGAAGCAAAAGAGTTCTTGCTTTGGTCTCCCTTTGCACAGCAACCTGCTCCTCAGCTGATACAGGTGGAAGAATGATTATTTTCCCTTCCTGATCTCTCTCAATCCTCTTCTTACTGTTCCCATTAAGAATAACATTCCAGAGGTTATGATCTCTGTTGGAGATCCATTGTTCCATCTTCTTAGCCCATTTCTCATATTCATTAGTTCCGGATGAATTCATTTTATTATGGTTTAAGAGAATGGTTTGAAAAGGCTTCTTCGACACTAACAACAAAACTACTTAGACACCACAATTAATGCCTACTGATTGAAATTAATCCACCACTTACTGATGAAACCCAAATGACCAAGAATCTTCGAACAGTACCCAAAACAATCTCAGCAAAACCACAAGCGACGAGCAAGAATATAGAATAATACAGTAGCACCAAATCCACGTGATCACAAGCAAATTCAACCCCACGTGTACTGTTTCACCACTCAATTTACTGACATAAAAAGAGTCAACAATAGCAGTAGCCTTTATCACGTCCCTCTTTAAAAATGATTCACTAATCAATTCAATACAGAACAGCAAGCGACAACAACACTTTAACTTCCAATCAGCAATTAAATCACCGAACAATTTAATTCGGTTGAATAAACCGTAAGCGACAAACGAAAGACACACCTTTTGACCACCGACCAATTTGTGTTAGTACGAGGTTTAATTGTTCTTCAATTCCCCAAATACGACAAACACATTAAATTAGCAAAGCAATTCACGCGCTTAATTTCCGAAAGACGACAAGTAAAGTGAATTGACCAACCAATCAAAAGCTAAATCGCATGTGACAAGTCAAATTAAATAAACCTCTGACCAATTAATTAGAGCAGTACGAGGATATAATATTCACGCCAAAAACTTCAATTCGTCTCGCCAAAATCTTTTTCTTCTTTTACTGATAAAACCTTGTTGAATCCCTAGATCTCGAGAGCACGAGGCTCTGATACCAAGTGTTGAAACCAAGATCTAACTCTTCTAGGATTATAGCAACAATGATTGAATACGCAGCGGAATGAAAAGAACAACACAATCAATGTTACTTAACAAGGTTTTCTTTAAGAGAATTGAAAGAAGAATAACTAAAAGCACTTGATCCTCTATGGATCTTTTATTTCACTAATGAAATTGTTTTTCTTGAAGTCTTGAAGTGTTACAAAACATATTGGCTATATGTTTCTTATATAGATAAGAAACCCTAATTCCTAATACAGCCTTATACTAATAAAACGTATAAAGAGATAACATCATCTCTTCTAAAAATAAATCTAACAAACACTCTAAACATACGGATAACAAACAATAATATCCGCAGCAATAAATTCTTTCGGCAGAAACAAACTTAAACTATCGGCAGGAACCAACCGCAGCAGCAATGAATAACTATCGGCAGGAACCAGCTTCACTATCGGCAGCAATGAGAAATTCTTATTTCTCAGAGATCCTAACAGCTAATACCGTAAATCCAACAACGTCCAATTTCATCCAAGCATAGGAAATACAAGTGACCAATGTCCAATGTCCAAATTATATTTCATATTTTCTAAATTGATTAACCGAAACACCATATTGAATAACGAATAATAATAAATGAAAAAAAAATAGATATCATGGCCCATGTGTATTGGGCTTCGGCCCAATACTCAACTCACACTCTATTGGGCTTTCATTGGGCTTTCGGGCCCAAGGTCATTAACACTTAACCCTTTTAAGACTCATCCGAGTCCAAACTGACTCGACACCAACCGGAGGTTTTCAAACCTCGAGTCTTACATGGCCAAGACTCACTTGAGTTTCGACTAGACTCATTCCAACTAGTCGTGGCCCTTTTGGGTCACGGCTTAACCACATTTGACCAATTCAAACTATAAACCTTAGCCGTGACTCATTGAGTCACGGTTCGAGTCTATTCAAGCCAAAGGCTCTTGGCTATAGCAATAAGCAAATCTAAATCCAAATTCCAACACAATACACAACCAAGCCATGCCGTGACTCATTTGAGTCACGGCTCGAGCCTTACCCGAGCCAAAGGCTCTCGGATATCACATAACATAAATCCAAATCCGAACCAATTCCAAATCTCAACACGGCACAACCATGAGGCCACGCCGTGACTCATTTGAGTCACGGATCGAACCCAACTCGAGCTAAAGGCTCCTGGTTACACGATTTCAACACAACCTACAAACCAAAATCCAAAACCGAATACAACAAATCCAAATCACAAATCCAACAAATCCAAATCTATACACATCAACAATTTGAATCGAATATAACACAACCAAAAACTGCCTAAATCCTGACCCTAATCCTAACCCTAGTACAAGCCATGACTCACTGAGTCACGGTTAAAGCTTCATACGAGCATGGGGGCTCTCGGCTTCAACCATCAGGGACCAATTCGAGATAAAAGAATCCAATCCAGCTACAACAAATAAATAATAAATTAGAACAAAAGACATAATAAGAATAAACGACTCACCCCGAGTCAAAGCGAGTTGACTCGGTGAGTCACCCCAACTTGGACTGTTTTCACGGCGAAACACATTAGATCCACACGGTTTAGGTTAAAATCAAAGGGTTTTAACACGTTTTATTTAATAAAATGGTATATAAAAATTAGGGTTTTGAGTAAAAATGATGAAAAAGAAAGATCTAGGGTGCGTGGGTTACCGATTCAAAGAGAGGAGGTGGTGGGGAAGGCTTGGTGAGGTGGTGGTGGCTGGAAGTCACGACGGACGTGGCAGTTGTGGTGCTAAATGAGCTCGGATCGAGCTCAAACTTTCCAGATCGGATGTGGGACTTGAGATCTATCGATTGATGTGGGTTGGGGTTTCGCCAGAAAATTTTTCGGTGACGGTGGTTGCCGACGGTGACGATGGTTGCCGGAGAAGATGGCCGGAAGGTGGGAGAGAGGGAGATAGAGTGTTATAAGTGGGTGTGTGTGTGTGTGTGTGTGTGAAATGATTAAAATAATAAAAATTTCGCCTTTTATACCCGGCAGGGGTTAAACCTGGTCAAATCAAAGTATAGGGGGCGCCGGGTAAATTTTGGGCGCGGGTATAAACTGCCAAGTGGGTAAAACTTTTGCCTTAAACACTGTGGGACCCATTCGACGTACCAAACGGACTCAAAAAATTATGAAACTTGCGCCATTGTTCCCGAAATAATTTTTCTGATAAAAACGAGTATAAATATGCATAACTTTCTCGGAGTTAATTTATTGGATAAATTGATTCGTTTCGTGTGTTTTAGGTTATGCCGGCTTGATAAATGAATAACGCTCTCGTTTTAACAAGATATCCACTGTTTTTCAAGCCCAAACATGTTCAAGGGAATTTAAAAGCTAAGGGAAATCAAAAATAATTATTTTGGCTAGTAGAATAAGTTTTGGAAACTTGTTGGTTGTTACATCACATACCCTAAAAAGGAATCGCGTCCTTGCGATTTAGTTCAAGCTACCCGTCGGGACGATGTCGGTGAAAAGGTGGTGGTATTAGTAACACATCGGGTCTCATTGGATTATTTTAAGGGTTTCTCCTTGCCTGTGGGAGAGTATCTAGGTGGTCTTCCATAAGTTGTTTCCCTCTGGTGATTTGGTGAGGTACAGTGGTTCCTGGAGTAAGTTTAATAGGAGGAAACAGTTTAAGTCTTAACTACACGACGTTTAACAATTTTGTCAGCGTGGTCTCTTCTCAAATCCTCACGGTCTTAATCCAATATATGGGCCATATTCTAGTGACACAAAAGTTCAACTTGATACATGTAAGGTGGTAAAAATGGTGTGATGACTGGTCTTCAAGATTTTTGTTTCGAAGTTGTGTGTTTTCCTCTTCAAAGGAATGGATAAAAATTTTGTTTGAAAATTTTATTTGAGTAGGTGTTTGTACGAGTTGACCAAAATAACTCTCCAAGTATTACAAATTTCTTTATTGGGGAAATTTAATAGTTACGTAAGATACAGTTTCAAAAGATTGAAAGTTTTGTAAAATGGGTTTTTTCATGGTATGGATAAGGTAATTTTTCGCAAAAAATTACGTTTGACATTTCTCAACAAAAGTTTGATAAAGTTTGGCTAGAAGAATTTAACCATCAAAATAGGTATTTCAGAAAAATTATAACTACGCTTTTCAAGGTTGACCTAAAAGCATTTTAAGAAAGTTCCTTAAAAGTAAGAATATCAAAGAGGAAGGATAGTTGAGTATGTACGTCCACCTATGTTTCTAAATATCCAAAGAAAAGATCTAGTTGTCAATGCTGAGCGGGGTTCAATGTTTTAATATCAGGCGAAGCTCAAAGGTGCAAGTATCCAACATGTTTAAACGGTATTTTGACCGAATTTTTTTTGTACTGACGGTCTGGAAGGGATAAATCAGTGCTAAGAGGTACAATGACTTAAGCGGTTGCATTAGTGACCTGAGAGGTATAATTCAACTTGACATTATGTTAGGAAAAGTCTTTCCTGTTTACGAGGTGGGTTGGTTATCAGTAGTCACTAGGTAGACTAAGATCTCTGGGCATCCTGGTGCAGAAGTCGTGTCACATAAAAGAAGGTCAGAGTTTCGCAGTGAAGCGGGTTACATAAAAGAAAGGGTTTCGAGTATGTGTTGTTTAGAATTCCTAGAGGGTACAATATCTTAAAAGCGATGGTATGTTGACAACCTAGTTCAACGTATGCACTACTAATCAGGGAATCTAAACGCATGGAACGAATGCGGTGACTTATTTGGTGATGAAATAGTATCAAGGCTTGATAGGTAGTTATCTATAGTCTCAGGCGAAAGTGTGGAATCCACTTCTAAGGTTTGATCTATTTTCAAAAGGAAATATTGGTTATTCTGTCTATGAAGTAATAGTATGAAAACACTTTTCATGGAAGTAAATGGTTTACATGGTGATTGTAAAATACTTTATAAAATAGTTTATAGGGTGATAGAGATTGACTTACCATTTATAAAATAATAACAAAATCGTAGTTATCTTTGTGATATATTAGCAAGATAAAGATCAGGTTACACATTAACTTATGAGATGATTGGTAGGACAATGCATAAAGTAATAAGAAGATCATTTGTTATCTGTAAAATATTAGCAAAGCTATAGTTTACTTAGTGATTTAGTAGCAAAATGGTTCGTCGGGTGACAGTAAAATATTTTTGGAAGGTAATGGCGAAATAATTTTGTAAGATAATAGTAACACAGTTTTATTGTTTTTAAATCAAACAGTGGCTAAATTAGCTCACAGGAGAGTAAAATGGTTCATAAAGCTATAGTAAAACTTGTAAGATGATTATAACTTGGTTTTTATAATTTTTGTGAAATTGTTCGTTGGTTTATGAAAAAGTAATAAAGTGGCGAATCGGTTTATTATTTAGTGATAGGATAGCTCGTACAACGAGTTGTAAAACAATTTATAGAGTAGCATGAAAAACAATTCATTATTTATAAAATAGTAGCAAAACCGCAGTTTGTGATATGTTGGTAAGACAGTAAATCGGTTTATAAAATAACTAATGGAATGATGGTAAGAAATCAATTCATTGTTTATAAAATGATGGTAAGATCAAAATTTTGTTTTTAGAATATAGTGGTAAAACATTCTGTAGGATGACCGCAAAAATGGTCGGTAAAATAATTGAAAACGGCTTGCGTGAATGTGTGTGTAGTGGTAATAATAATGGAATGTGAAATGATGTAGTAAGTTACGAATGTAAGTGAGAATGAGACAAGTACATACGAAGTTAAGGTAATGATTTGAAACTATTTATATTGTGGCTAATATGCCCCATTAGTGGTGATTATTAAAACAAAAGTGTTTGGAAAGTAGACATGTGTAAGATGTGTAAAAAGGATTAACAGATGCTAACGAGAGTGCTATAGTTGATGACATGTGGGTTATGGGCCCACAGTCAAAGTGTAAAGGTGTGAAATGGTTAATGATCTTCCGAAGTAAATGGTTTATGATCCATGGTGGGTACAAAATCCTAACCAATCAGAATTCGAATTATCTAAACCAGTATCAACTTCGAAACATGAATACGAGGGCGAACCTCGTTATCCTGGTTAATACAGGTAACTTTACTTACCACCTAAGGTTAATGTTGTCTCATGAGTACTATTGTCTCATTTACAATCTTCAAGGTCCAATTCGCACGACTAACCATTAAGGTGTCCATTTCAATTACCAGGTCACTTCCTTAGGCAACTAATGATGTCTTCCGACTCATCGGCTTATAATGTGGTGTACTCGAGCTTTCTCACAAGTTGAGGGGCAGGGGAAAACGTGATATGTGACCTAATGGTCTAAGGTAATACTAGAGTAGCAATGTCTTCAAGAATGGATTTCGAATAGTATTCCTGAACAGTGTTTCCAAAATACTACTTCCAAAATAGGGTGTCTCAAAATGGTGTGTTCAAAATAGTGTATCCAAAACAGTTCTCAAAATAGTATACCAATAGTGTATCCAAAACAGTTCTCAAAATATTATATCAATATGACACGTCTTTCAAAATAGTGTAAATAATGTTGACCGTCCAAAATAGTATTCGAAATGGTATGTCAGAGTAGCGTTGTCAAAATAGTGTTCCCAGAATAACATACCCAAAAAAGTCTTTCCCGAAATAACGTTTTCAAAACAATGTATCAGCATATTCATATATTCCGTAAATAAATAGTGTATCTCGAAATGGTGTGTCCAAAACAATTCCCAAAATAGTACATCAATATAATATGTCTTTAAAATAGTGAAAACCCCAGATAGTATTCAAAACAGTATGTTGAAATAGCGTACCCAAAACAACACATCCAAAAATAGTTCTCCGAAAATATCATTTTTCAAAATATCGTATCAATATATATATATATATATATATATATATATATTGTTGGGAATTAAACTTAAGCAGTTAGTACGATTGAAGAATACAAGAACAGTTAGTACTGCTGATGGAAGAACAGTTAGGACTGCTGATGAAGAAAAGTTAGGACTGCTTAAGAGATCAAGGTGAAACCATGTGAAGATTAATATAGAAAAGATATGGTATATATCTTATTTGTATAGAGTGATACGGTTAGATGTTTTACTTGTATAGGACTCTTTGCATTATAAAAAGAGATCCTTAGTTAGGGTTTTGATATACCTAATACCTAATATCCCTTCATATGAATTATCAAGAGCTTCACGTTCATATTGTAATCTTTTGATATATATTGAAGTGATTGTTTGGTTGATATTGTTTGTGTTCTTATTTGTTCTTATTGTTCAATCAATCACCAAACACAAAACATCTTCTAAGTACTTGGTAGTAAATTCCGCGTGCTATCAAGTATATACTCAAAGTATCCCCAACACAACGTGTGTGTTTAGATCCGGTCAAGTGGTATCAGAGCCAGGTTTCTGATACTTTGAGTTTAGAAGAACCAGAAGTATTTACTCACTAGCAACCAAAAAGATGGACATGGAGACACCTCAAACCTTAATCCTTGCTAAACTACCCATGCTAAAACAGAATGAATACGATTTATAGCGGCTTAGAATAGAGCAATATTTCATGGTGTAAGACTATGCATTATGGGATATTATTATCAATGGTGATTCCTTCAAACCAATTGCTGTTGAAGAAACACGTGCTGATGGTTCCAAGATCACAAAGCTTAACACTGAGCCAGTTACAAACGAGGAGAGAATCACAAAGAAGAATGATCAGAAGGCTAGGAATTTGTTACTAATGGCAATTCCTAATGATCAAGTGCTGAATTTTAGCCATTACGAGTCGGCTAAAACTCTTTTTGAAGTAGTGGTGGAAAGATTTGGTGGCAATGAAGCTACCAAGAAGGCACAGAAAACCCTACTTAAGCAAAGTTATGAGAACTTCACTGCATCAAGCAATGAAACTTTGGACCATATCTTTAATAGGCTTCAAAAGATCATCTGTCAACTTACTATGTTGAAGATTGTGATACCTCAGGAAGACCTCAACATGAAGTTTCTAAATAGTTTACCTGCTGAATGGAACACTTATGTTGTTGTTTGGAGCAATAAACCAGAGCTGGAGAAAATGACAATGAATGAGCTTTACAATAATCTTAAGATTGTTGAGCAGAAGGTCAAGAAGAGTGGTAGCACCAGTTCCAGTTCAGGGAATATGGCTTTTGTATCTTCTTCAAACAGTTCGAATCATGAAGATGAAGAAGCAGTTGGTAATGCTAAACCAACAGTTAGCACTACTAGTGTAAAAACTAGTACTGCTGGATTAACTGAAGAGACCATATATGCATTTGTGTCAGAACAGTCTGGTGGGTCTAAGATCTTTAATGAAGATCTTCTTCAAATTGCTGAAGATGATTTGGAAGCTACGGATTTAAAGTGGCAGTTGGCTTTGATAAGCATCAGGGTTAAGAAGTATTACCAAAGGACTGGGAATAAAATTACCTTCAATGGAAGAGATCTTGCTGGGAATGATAAGTCTAAGGTGGAATGCTTTAATTGTCACAAGATGGGGCACTTTGCCAGGGAATGTAGAGGTCCAAGACAACAAAGCAACCAGGGTCAAGGGTTTAAGAATCAGCAAGGGACAAGGAGAACAGTTAATGTTGAAGAGCCTTCTTCCAAGGCTATGGTAGCTGTAGATGGAGCTGGATTTGATTGGAGCTTCATGGAGGAAGAAGAGGAACCAGCTAACTTGGGTTTGATGGCTTTCTCAGACTTTGAGGTACATATACTTGAAAAATGTTCAAACTCTTGTCGTGCTTTAAAAGATTATGAAAATGTTAAGAAACAGTATGATGATCTTAGAGTTCAATTTAATCAAGTAAATTCTAGTCTAACAAATCATAAAAGAGGATTAGCTGTTTTGGAAGAACAAATTGTGTTTTATAGACAGAATGAGTCAAATTTCTCTGATGAGATAGGTATTTTAAAGAGGGAATTGCAAATAAAAGATAATAAAATGAGTGGACTTGTTTATGAACTAGAGAAGCTTAAAAAGGAAAAAAGAAAACATCCAGTTAAGTGTAGATACTCTTGAATATACTTCAAACGGAGTTAAGAAGATTGTAGAGAGTCAAATACTTAACAAAGCTAAATCTGGTTTAGGTTATAACTCAGTTGCACCCCCTTTTAGAGGAATGTTTGCTCCACCAGGAATTAATTTAGCACATACAGGTTTAGAAGAGTTTAAGGATATGGATTTTCCTGGATATGGTGTTAAGGTTAGTGAGAATCCTGTTAAATTTGTTAAGGCAGAAGATTCTTTTGTGAGTGCTAGTGATAAATCTCTTTCTAAGGAAAAGATGTCCTCTGATAGGAACTCAGATGCACCAACTATTGAGGAGTGGACATCTGATGATGAGAATGTAGAGATTAAGAACAAATCTAATGTTGTTAAGGTAGATGTTAAACATGTTCCTAAAGTGGTTAAGACTGAAAACATAAAACCAGTTAGGAAAAGTGTTAGATATGCTGAGATGTATAGGACTAAGAACAGATCATCAAGTTCTGAGAGTAGTCATAGGAACTGGAATCACTCAAAATCTAAGAAATTGGATGATAAGTTTGCCATGATTAGAAAAGTGTGTTTTGTTTGTGGAAGTTTTGATCATATGGCTGCTTATTGTGATTCTAACCCATGGAAAAAGAGGGTTTCTGGGAATGCAAGGGTGAACAGGAATAACAATGCTAGGGTAACTCAAAATAGTCCAACTAGATTGACAAACCCTAATGCAAATCATAAGATGTCACCCAAAGCTGTTATGTTAAAGACTGGCATCAAAACAGTTTCAACTGCTAGTCAAAATAAGTGGTTTAATAACAAGCAAACTGTTTCTAGTGCAAAACAATTTTCAAATCATGCACAAACAGTTAAAAGGCATTTTAATCATAAAACAGCAATGACTAATCAGAAGTGGGTGCCTAAAATTAAACAAGCAGTTCCAACTGCTAGGTCAGCAGTTCCAACTGCTAGACCAGCAAATCCTACTGCTAGGCACTTAAATGTTAAGGGAAAAAGGGGCAATGCTGTCAAGGCCTCAGCACATTGGGTTAAAAATTCTACCAAACCCAATGGTGCATCAAAGACCTCCAACAAGTTTTCTCATCTTGATGCACAAGGCAGATCCAAACCAGTGATGGTTTGGATCCCCAAAAGAAACTAACACCTTTATTTTATGTGCAGGAACATCCTTCAAATGGCAAAGAAGATAGAGGATACTCAGACAGTGGATGTTCAAGGCACATGACAGGCAACATGTCATATCTTTCAGACTTTATTGCTCTGGATGGAGGACCAGTTGTCTTTGGTGGTGGTGTTGGAGGAAGGATTACTGGTAAAGGGGTAATTAAAACTGGTAATCTTGATTTTGAAAATGTGTATTATGTACCAGAACTTAAGTACAATCTTTTCAGTGTATCACAAATTTGTGATAAACAGAACAAAGTTTTATTTACTGATACTGATTGTCTTATACTCTCTCCTGATTTCAAGCTACCTGATGAAAGTCAAGTATTGGTTAAAATCCCTAGAAAGGATAATACATACAGTGTTGAGATGAATAAACTAGTTCCTAAGGTTGGACTTACTTGTCTAGTTGCAAAAGCCACATTGGAAGAATCAATGTTGTGGCACAGGAGGCTTGGTCATGTTAATTTTAAAACCATTAACAATATTGCTAAAAATGGGTTGGTAAGAGGTTTACCAAATAAAACTTTTCTCAATGACCAAACCTGTGTTTCTTGCCTTAAAGGTAAGCAACACAGAGCCTCATGTAAGCCTAAGACCCAGAACTCTATTTCTCAAGCTTTATATATGTTGCATATGGACTTTTTTGGTCCTACCTCTGTAAATAGCTTGAATTTTAAGAGATACTGCATTGTTGTCACTGATGATTATAGTAGGTTTTCTTGGGTATTCTTTATGAAAACTAAGGATGAAACAAGTGAAATCCTTAAGACCTTCATTGCTGAAGTAGAAAACCTAGTTGATAAGAAAGTTAAAATAATCAGATGTGACAATGGGACTGAATTTAAGAATAGGGTGATGGATGATTTTTGTAGAGAAAAAGGTATTAAGAGGGAGTTTAGTGTAGCTAAAACCCCACATCAAAATGGTGTAGCTGAGAGAAAGAATAGGACTCTTATTGAGGCTGCTAGGACAATGTTAGCTGACTCTAAGCTACCAGTTTCATTTTGGGCTGAAGCAGTTAGCACTGCTTGTTATGTATTGAATAGGGTTTTAGTTGTGCAACCTCACAATAAGACTGCTTATGAGCTTCTTAGAGGTAGAACCCCTGCTTTAAGCTTCATGAGACCTTTTGGTTGTCATGTAACTATCTTTAATACCAAAGACCAACTAGGAAAGTTTGATGGGAAATCTGAGGAAGGTTTCTTTGTTGGTTATTCTCTGCACAGTAAGGCTTTTAGGGTGTACAATACAAGCACCAAGCATGTAGAAGAAAATCTGCACATAGAATTTTTGGAGAATAAACCAAATGTTGCAGGTGTAGGTCCAGATTGGATCTTTGATATTGACAGTCTTTCAGATTCCATGAATTATGTGCCTGTTACAGGTACAAATACTAACCATGATGCAGGTTCAGAGGAGGAAGATGATGATTGCATTTTCATACCAGTCATGGAAGAAAGTCCTGTGAATGAGTCTTCTACAAAGAAAGATGATATTCCTTCATCAAGTGGTTTAGACAAAGATAAAGATGCTGCTGAAACAAGTGGTCAGAATGGTAAAGAAGCTGAAAATCCAACGAGCAGTACAAATGGAGTTAGTACTGCTCAGCCACAAGTTACAACTGCTGAGCAAAATAGTGATGCTGCTGGACCAAGTCAACCTCATCTTGATTCACCAGTTGATACTGCTTCTCAAGTTGATGAGTTTGATTTCTTTGGAGATGGTCTGCAAAACATGCCTACCAGCTATGCAGCTCCTTCTACTCCCCATACTATTGTACATAGGAATCATCCACTTTCCAATATCATAGGAGATGTACAATCTGGAGTCAAGACTAGAAGGCAAATTCAAGACCCAGATCATCATGGCTTTCTTAGTGTAGTATATGAGGAAAAACATCATGCTGATGAGCATGAGTGTATGTTTGTATGTTTTCTATCTCAGATTGAACCCAAGAATGTGCTAAAGGCTTTAGAAGAATCCAGTTGGGTTGAAGCTATGCAAGAAGAGCTGCTTCAATTCAAAATTCAGAATGTATGGGTTCTGGTTGATCTACCTAAGGGAATGAGAGTGATTGGTACAAAGTGGGTATTCAGGAACAAGAAGGATGAGAGGGGCATTGTGATAAAGAATAAAGCAAGATTGGTTGCTCAAGGCTATACTCAGGAAGAGGGTATAGATTATGAGGAAGTTTTTGCTCCAGTTGCCAGGATTGAAGCAATAAGATTATTTCTTGCTTATGCTTTATTTATGGGGTTTATGGTCTATCAAATGGATGTGAAAAGTGCCTTTCTGTATGGTACTATTGATGAAGAGGTCTATGTTTCACAACCTCCAGGTTTTATAGACCCAGAGCATCCTGACAAGGTTTATAAGGTGGTGAAAGCTCTATATGGATTGCATCAGGCTCCAAGAGCTTGGTATGAAACTCTTGCTAAATATCTTCTGAAGAATGGGTTTCATAGAGGGAAAATTGATCAAACTCTCTTTATTAAAAAGAACAAGGGTGATATTCTACTGGTACAAGTCTATGTAGATGACATCATTTTTGGTTCTACAAAGAAACAGATGTGTAAGGAGTTTGAAAAGCTGATGAAAGACCAATTTCAGATGAGTTCTATGGGAGAGCTTACCTTCTTTCTAGGGCTTCAAGTACAGCAAAAGCCAGATGGTATATTTATCTCTCAGGATAAATATGTTGGTGAAATATTGAGGAAATTTCAATTCACAGATGCCAAGGTTGCTAGTACACCAGTTGACAAAGAGACACATTTGTTATTAAAGGATCACAGTGGTGAAGATGTGGATGTGCACATGTATAGATCTATGATTGGGTCTCTGATGTACCTTACATCATCTAGGCCTGACATTATGTTTGTTGTTTATGCCTGTGCAAGATTCCAAGTAAATCCTAAGGTGTCTCATCTCACAGCAGTAAAGAGAATCTTCAGATACCTTAAAGGACACCCTAACTTGGGGCTATGGTATCCTAAAGAGTCTGCATTTGATCTTGTTGCATTCTCTGATTCTGATTATGCTGGTTCTAGCATGGATAGAAAGTCTACAACAAGTGGTTGTCAGTTCTTAGGTCGAAGATTAATCTCTTGGCAGTGTAAGAAGCAGACTATGGTGGCCACATCTACTACTGAAGCAGAATATGTGGCAGCTGCAAGTTGTTGTGCTCAAGTTCTTTGGATTCAAAACCAGATTCTTGATTATAGGTACAATTTCTTAAACACCATTATACATATAGACAATAGCAGTACAATGTGTATCATTAAGAATCCAGTTCAACATTCAAAAACTAAACATATTGAAATTAGACATCATTTTATAAGAGACTGTGCTGAAAAGAAGTTAATACAAGTTGTTAAAATACACACTGATGACAACTTTGCCGATCTCTTAACAAAAGGTTTTGATTTAAGCAGATTTCAGTACTTGGTAACAGGTATTGGAATGCTTAATCCTTCAAAAGATTAATGTCTAAATGTTTTTGGTTATTGTACTGCTAGTTGTGCTATTTGTATAGTTGAGATTGCTTGATAATTTTTAGTACTTCTTGTGAATTTGTTAGTCAATTGTGATAACTGTTAAAAGAAAATATTGTGTATTGTGTTTTCTTTGGTTTTGGACTAACATTTCAGGTTAAGAAAAGCTTTTTGCTTTGGATTGTGCTTTGAAAAATATGGTGGTTTGGATTGTCAAGTGTGAATGCTTGTCACACAACAAATGGTAATTGATTCACCATGTCTAACCAACATAAGAATCAACTAGTCCAGATCAAACGGTTTCTGGTAAAGACTACTCAAATCTGTTTATGTTTGACAGTTTACCAAAAACTGGTTGGTTATCAGCTCACCAAATCTAAGTGTGAAGAGTTGGCTAGTCCATAGCAAACGGCTATTGGTAAAGACATGTCAAATCCGTTCATAGCTGATAGTTTGCTAAAAACTATAAGTGGAAAAAAATGTTTTCGAATCCACATTAAATTTACACTTTGATTTTATCTCTGAAAGCTTTTTGCTAACAGTTAGTACTGCTGGGGTTAACAGTTTGAACTGCTGGCTTCACCAGTTTGTACTGATTGTTCAAACTTAGTTCCTACTGAGTTTATGCTCTGTGATACACCTCTCTCAGAAGGTAATATATCTGGAAATGTTGAGAGCAGTTTGCAACTAATACAACTGAATTGATGGTAACTTGTACAAATGGTCTTATTGGATGCTGAGCTTGGATGTCATATGTTCTAGTTCATCTGATGGTGAAGATTCTTCCAACCAGGGGAGGAATAAAGTTTGTTCTACTTGCTGTTAAAGATGCTTATGAAATTCAGGGGAGGAATTAAGAAGTCAGAGATGGTGCATAAAATTTATTCATTAAAGATGGATTCATTACATAAGAGCTTCACATAAGAAAAACTAACAACACACAAACCTAAACCAACACACAAACCTAAACAACACTCAAACCTAAACCAATCTAACGCATAACCACTACTCAAGCTTCCTTTTGACTTTGTCCTTGAAGTCTGGCATGGATTTGTGAACTCCTTTTCCATCGATTGAGTACCACACTTTCCAACTAGGAAGTCCCAAAACTTGTTTCTCAGGTTTTGGAAGTGGACGTGGTTGATGTTTTTCTGGCACTTGAACCTTACTCATTTTTGCCACAACTTTCTCTATCTCTCATGTCAATACAACTGATAGTGGAAGTGATTGTTGATCATCATCATCAGAAGATACTGGAAGGTCATCGTCAGAAGATACTTCTTGAGCTTTTGGAGATGGGTTTTTGATAGTCAGATTAGTGTAGTTCGGTGGAAATTAAGATCTCCATCCATCACTTTCTGAATCTGAAGAAGAATCTGATGAAATCTCAACAATGTTTGGATTGTGTTGGGAATTAAATATTCAAGATGTTTAATATCGGGTTCTAATCCAAGAAATACTTTAAGTGTAATTCTGCTGCTAGTGCAAAACGGTTTCTGCTGATGATGTTGATTCTGCTGATAGAGCATTTCACTCTGCTGATAGGCTTAACAACTCTGCTGATGGATTCTGCTGATGATTCTGCTGATAGCGATAGATTGTTCCTGCTGATAGCGAACAACTCTGCTGATGGAAGGATAAGATCGAAAAGATATTTATTGTATTTTGGTCAACAATATACGGTAGATAATATCTTACTCCATGTGCTTAGTTAACAAGTTGTATACATAGATACATGTTGTATCTGATGTACTGACACTCAATAAGCATAAGTTAACCAAGTAAGTTGGCCAAGACTTTAAGCAATTTGTAAAGATCTTTTGACTATAAAAGAGATCTTAGTTGTGATATTTGTAGTAGGACGTTGTCAAGTGTAAAATAAAAGTTAGAACATATAACTGTTAAAAAAAAAACACAAATATATCACAAGTGATAAAAACATAGGATTAAAGGTTGTAACCCTAGTGATATTTTAAGGTCACTCGTATTATTATCTTTAATAATATTGAATCGTTTGGTGATAATCTTTATGTGTTTCATTACTAACTAACAAACATAACAATTCCATTTCCATAACATACACAACCTTCTAAGTTTGGTTGAGTGAATTCCGCGCGCTTAATCATTTTAACACAACATATCATACATACAAAGTTAGATGGTTTTAACCACCTTAATCGTGTGTCCAGGATCCTAGCAGATTGGATGAACTCATTGGGTTTGATTGTTGTAGGATGATGTGAAGAATGATGGGTTAGTAATGAGAATTTAAGGCATTTTTATAACCAATGGAGTTATTAAAGTAATTAAATGCTGGGTTGGTATAAGGAAGTAAATTCTTTGGGTTGGTACTTAGAATTAATTCCTTATAAGAATAAATTTAATTTTGGTAATTTTTGAAGAGTTGACCAAAAGAGTACGATATGTGAAGAAAATTCCCAAGTATTTCGAGATTAAATTCAAGTGTTTGAAAGAATCCACCCCATCAACATAATCAGAAGTTTAATTCAAGAAACTTATTGATTTACATAGAAATCATAAGTTTAGGGGAGGATTGTTGGGAATTAAACTTAAGCAGTTAGTACGGTTGAAGAATACAAGAACAGTTAGTACTGCTGATGGAAGAACAGTTAGGACTGCTGATGAAGAAAAGTTAGGACTGCTTAAGAGATCAAGGTGAAACCGTGTGAATATTAATATAGAAAAGATATGGTATATATCTTATTTGTATAGAGTGATACGGTTAGATGTTTTACTTGTATAGGACTCTTTGCATTATAAAAAGAGATCCTTAGTTAGGGTTTTGATATACCTAATACCTAATATCCCTTCATACGAATTATCAAGAGCTTCACGTTCATATTGTAATCGTTTGATATATATTGAAGTGATTGTTTGGTTGATATTGTTTGTGTTCTTATTTGTTCTTATTGTTCAATCAATCACCAAACACAAAACATCTTCTATGTACTTGGTAGTAAATTCCGCGTGCTATCAAGTATATACTCAAAGTATCCCCAACACAACGTGTGTGTTTAGATCCGGTCATATATATATATATATATCGTAATATATATATATATATATATATATATATATATATATATATATATATATATATATATATATATATATATCGTAAAATAACGTATCGCACTTCCTTGTTTCATAAAGGGGTATTAAGGTAGGCTACTGGTATTCCCGAGGGATAAGTGAAAGGTTAGGTATCTTTTCTAAAAATAGGGGCTTGGGTTGCTACATAAGTTCCTAAAGCTTCTGTCAGTTTACAAATTGACCTATTGTAGGTTTTCTAGGTTTTGCCAAAGATTCATTGGTTACTTCGTTGTTTACTTCCATCAAGAGGTTCATCTTATAAGTGTTATGGGAGAGTCATTCTTAGACGACTAGTGATCTAACTCAGTTTATTCATTGAGTGTAAGGTTTGGGGTAGCGACGACTGTAACGTAACCATAATCAAAACGAGGCTAAAGAAGCAAAATCAAATCCACAACGAGACCCAAAAATCAAGAAATCAAGCAATCCAAATTCAAATAAAGCCAAAATAGACACTCCAATAAACTCAAAATGTGCTTATTATAATATCGGACGAATTAAAATAAACATCTCGAATTTAAAACAGCAACCAATCGGGTCTAGCCCGTCCTGATGCAAAACATGATCAGATGGCGACAAACAGGAATTTCATATAAACAGAGAAGTATAGCAGTGCAAGAAGTATTACAGTTCATGAGATGTTGTGATGCCAGTGTGTCGTGTGTGTGGGTAAACCTTCGTGATATTCGGTGTTCGTGCACATAGACACAACTTTTATCATTCCCAAAATTAAAATGGAAAGTCAACCCGAAACATAATCCTGTTATAACTATTCCCAGTATCGCAAAATTCATTTATGAGACATAGGTGATTAGGCCATGTCCCCACTATCCTTGGTTGATTATAGGTGATCAGTCTACCCTCAACCGAGGATCAATGAATTTCGGGATACTCAG
Source organism: Artemisia tridentata subsp. tridentata (assembly GCA_021014915.2). Lineage (NCBI taxonomy): Eukaryota > Viridiplantae > Streptophyta > Magnoliopsida > Asterales > Asteraceae > Artemisia > Artemisia tridentata. The sequence continues at coordinate 381,583,797 of CP139505.1, forward strand.
TTTAGTTATACTAGTACTATGTTCCTTATTTTAGAATCGTTTTAAAACCACAACAGGTGTCCAAACTCGATATCAAATAATGTGGTTACACAAGGAAATAGCGTAACTCCGTGACAGGTTTGGTGCATCAACGTAAGTATATGAAAATACTTATAGTGAACAGTGAAAATGAGGTGAAATACAAACCATCAAATAGAAAGGCATACATCTCATCGAATATAACATTTAATATCTCAACAAATATGCTATCCAACAAAATTTCAAGCGAGGCATCGGCTTGGCAGGCAGGCACATGTCGGTCATAGGATTTAAGTTTTCATAGAAATAGTTATAATCTAGGTTCGAAAATCCCATTTCCTGAAAATACCCAGTTCTCTATAACCTGTGGCTCTGATACCATCTGTAACACCCCGAAATCGGATCAACGGAAACATACAGGTCGGGGGTGTTATTGAATAGTTATCTCAACACAAGGTACAAAGAACGGTTTTACTTAAACCATTTTAGGAGAAATTCCATAATTGAAAACATTCAATTTACATTATTTAAAAATGGTGCGGAAAAGATAGGTTCATAAAAGGATTTTAAGCGGTCCCAAATAGTTTTCAGAGTCTTCTATGACCATGCCATGCCCTTCGCCAAGCTCCTCTAAAAGTAAGATATGCAGCGTTAAAGACCTGAGATAAAACATGCTAAAAGTCAACACAAAGTTGGAGTGAATTCATAGGTTTAAGTAAAATAGTTGATCACAATATTTCAAGTTAAAAAGAAAGTGGGTTACGTTGTTATACGCCCGAAAGTTTGTTTGCATAAGAATCAGTTGAACACATTTCTCAAGATTGGGCTACGTTGTTGCACCCATAACAAAAACAGTGGGCCAGTTGTTAGCATCCATAATCCAGATGTTACCACTGCACTAAGCTAATGAAACACAAAGCATTAACCAGCATCAGTAACCCTGGCGTAAGTCGATAGTAACCGCGGATTTCATAATATATTAGTTGCCCCCAAAGCTAGGTATCTTGCCAAATACCTAGGTAACTCAAATATAGCACACCCGTGTTGCCTACCCAGCAATAGGGATGGGATGGTCATATCCCATAGGCCTATAAACTATATTCGCGCTCACTCGCAAGTGATTAATGGTTCATGATCGAGGGACTTGCTTTTAGCAAGGGCGGTATGTGACAAATGGTAAATTTTCCCTAATATCTATATTATTGACAATTCATTTTCTTTGACTAGAACACATGACTAGACCGTTATACGTTTAAAACGGATAACAGACCTGCACATATTGTCACCCAGAAATCTCACCATGGAACAGTGAAATAATCACATCTCATGATTTACTCATTATATTGTAGTAGGAAAGGGAGGTTATCCCAGTTTCCCACAGACTGACACCACACACCAACCAGAAATAAATCTGAGGTTCAAAAAATTTAAGTGAATAATTAAGAACTCAAAAACATATTCAAGTATTACATAACGACTTTAAAAATATATTATCTTGTATTTGTGAAGGTTCCAGGAAGGATCCGAATTTGACACAGTTTAACGAAACATGGGCATAAAAATACCACACCTTAACTACTTATTCACTAAATACATAAATTAAAACATATCCTCACCCACTCACACCAACTCCCGAAATCTGAAACCCTAGGTATCCTCAAGGTTTTGTCCGCCCCATCCCTTCTCCCCAAATCCTTCGAACCATCACTTTCCACCATCACCAATACTTTATCTCTTTGACCCAGGAGCTTGTCTTCTTCACTGACCTAGGTGAGCTACATAAGTTAACCTAGGCTAAACCATCCATTGAAATAGAGATAACACACAAAGGGAAAGATTATTTCCCCCAAATCTTAAAGTCCCATGGAGTTACTCTTCAATATTCACCATAAATCCGTGCCTCCAAGAGATTATTGAATCACAAATCATCAAAAACACACCAAAGATCTGAGAAGTTCTCAAGAAAGGATAAGGGTGGAGTGTTGTGATTCGATTTGGAGGTTAGGGTTGCTCGGTATTGGAGCAGTGGGTCTCGGATTTGAAGATTCATTCAAGTTTCATCCCTCAAAAATCATTGTAAGCTTGACATTAGATTCGGTTTTATTATGTATTTAGATTCATTCATGATAAGAAATTATAGGTCAAATGAATGAATAAGTTGAGGTAGTGATTTGTTAGTTTTTATGTCGAATTGAATTCCCATAAACTAATATTGATTTTGAGGAAAGTTTAAGTAAAATGATGATTAGATGTTCGAATAAGATTGTGAGGAAATTTGTTGTTGTTGTTGTCGATAGTGTGGCGTAGGAAACACCTTGGTAAAATTAAGTAGCTAGTTCATCATGGTTGTGTTGTGTTCAAAGACACCAGGAACTCCAGGTTCACAAATTGAGCCTGGAAATTTTGTGGTAGTAGATACTGTGACTAGTATAGGAAGATTTTTCTGTAGTTAAGTTAATGACGAAAGCCACTATGACCAACCATGACCTTAACTGAACCATTGACCACCAAGCTAGGCGCAATGGTGGCCAGGATGGACTGGGAAAAGAACCTCACTTGGAGGAAGTTTGGTCCAAGTTTACTAGCAACCAGTAAACCCACCATGTGGGTTATGTCTTGGTTCAAAATATGAAGAGACTTACTCTAACATAAGAACCCAAACAGCAAAAAGGATAGCACCAAATCGCCCTCAACGCAACCCATATAGGATTGAAAATACTCGGACGAAAGTACCCACTTATGATGGACAACATTATGTTTCCTTGTTAAGTGGATATAGGTACTTTGGGTCATAAGGAAACTAGGCTTTTTGAGGTCATTTTTTTTACCCATGTCGACCTATAGATTGAGTCGAACCCAAACCCTTGACGCCATTTAGACTCTCCAATGACTCGAATTCGAGTAGTACTCGAACCTAGTCAATCGAGTTGTGTCGTGAAAACTAAACTAATGACTATCCTCAGTCAAGAAGAAGAATTCCAGGAGGCATCACCAAGTTGGTAACTTGGTGTCCTCTGTTTTCCTTGATGAAACACCATGCCGAAAAGCCCAATGACCAGGCCCAACTAGGACCAACCTTAAAGCCCACTCAACAGCCTTTAACGCCGCCCACAATATGGGTCTGTAAGCCCACCTCTAGACCCACCAAAAAAGTGTTAAACCCAACCCATTAATGACTTTAGTTTTCCCCCTCCTCGAACCCAATGGGCCGCAGCCTACTAAGTGTTAAACACTAATTCGAATAACAGTTTTATGAGATTTGTCGCTAACAAATAAAATGAACAAGAGCCGTTTACAAAAATAAATTGTATTGACTAACATATAGACAGGTAAAAACTTGTGTAGCCGAAATGAGAAACTTGACGAAAATGATTCAACATATAGGTATATGAAAAGCTATTATAGCCGAGTACAAAATGGAATTTCATTTACATTAGCATATATGTACGTAAAACTCGAATCCCAAAATTAAAACGCGAATCTCCAAATTAACGCGACAAAAATAATTAAAACATCTAGAACTATAATTATACAATTGTTATGCGAATGATATTACATACACTTGGAAAATAGAGAAGTATACTAGCATAAACTTGTGTAGTAAATGTAGTACTCAAACTAGGTCAAATCAATTTTACGATAGGTGTAGACATAAAATGAGTTATAAATAACTAAACTAATTCGTTAGAAAAAATAATTAATGGTACTAAATTTTTACAAAAAATAATATAATATAGTATAGATTGTTATTAACCAATTATTATAAATTATTCAATAAACAATCTTTAAGACTTACTTAAAATCAACATTGCGTAACACAAAAATAAATATCACAACTTGATTAATCCATTCGTACCTTAGATCATTAGATATTTCCCAACCCCTCATTACCGTACCTTTAGGTCAATTATAGAGTACACCTCACCATTACTTAGAAGAGACCTTAGTAACCACACTTGCCGCCACACAAGTGACAACAACATAGACGTACTAAAACATTGAAATTAAAATCTGAAAGGGCTTGAAATTTAATACTTGAAACTAAGACGTGGTTATTTAATTTAGGTTGCGTGTTAGTGCTGTGCACTCCCTAATTTCACAGCGTTCATTGTTCAGACCATTAAAGGTGAGTTTATAGCCCCATTTTTACTTTTACTTGTTTTACCAATATGGGGTGAGAAACATTCAAATCTTTTTATGGACCATAATATTATTACTTTTTCTCTAAACTATTGTGTAGTTAGACTAAGCCCTAGAACCCACTATTATGCCCATTTTCATGAACCGTTAATTTCCTTTGGGAAGTGCGATTGCTTTAGATAGATCTATTGGGGTGACTCCCCCGTTCGGTTGGCCAGACGGGTCAAGGCGAACGTATAGCAAGTTGGACTTTGAGTGTATTGGGTTAAACACTCGCTAAGGGCCCCTTTACTATTATTTATGTGTTAGAGATTAGCACACTGAACTATCGAGCTTCGGTTGCATGAACTTAGTGCTAGCGCAATAGATACTTTTGTATGATATTATATGTGTTATAATGATCATGCTGGTCCAAACTAATTTTTTGATGACTTTATTTAAACCTATGAACTCACCAGCTTTTTGCTGACTTTTTAGCATGTTTTTCTGAGGTGTGTGAATTGAATTGGTATGGCGTGATATGGCAAGGCAAGGGTCATGGAGCTTTTTCTGACAAATTGGCAAATTTTGTTGGAGACTTGTTTTTATGTGGGACCACTGTATTTAATGGGCCTAAATTCGATCTAAACTATGAATTATCTTTGTAAACTCTAAATATTGATTTTAATTAAAAACGGAGTATGTATTCCATTCTTTGTTACCTTGTGTTATGATTTCCAATCGTTGCACCTGCAGGTAGCAGCCTCAAAGTTCTGTATGCTTCTGCGACCGTAGTAAATTTTGGGGGTGTAACAGATTGGTATCAGAGCCAGGTTATAGAGAACTAGGTACATATAAACCCTAAACTATAACCATTTTTATAAAAACAAATCCCTATGACCGCCACTTGCCTTGCTTGCCATTTTGTTTGATTGACTTGACTTGACTGCATGTTATGATTTGTGACTTGTTACTATAAGTATTATATGTATATATCTATATACACTTAACCCACACTAGTTATTATTACCGATATACTTACACACGTATACCATTTTTTCACAGACTATGTCTTCCTATCCTATCCCGCCGATCTCACCAAATTCAGAAGACCTGTACATGCAAGTGCTACAAACCTACAATGCACTGGATCCTGACCTACTCGAGCCCACACTCACAGCAGCACTGCCTACTCTCAGTCAGCCTACTGATTACATTACACAGCCTGCTTCACATACTCTTCCAGTCAGACGTACAGCTCGCATGAGAGTTCCTGGTTATCGGATAAGGTACTCAGATTTTCTGTTATCCCAGAAGAGACCTCGAGTTATCTACACAGGAACCTCTACCACGTCAGTATCCATCTCATCAGCATCATCTCCAGAGCATTCACCACCTCACCAATAGCTCAGGAGGGCCGATGATTCCTACTCAGAAGAAGAAAAGGAAGAAGAGGATCCTGAGGAAGATCCTGAAGAAGAACCAGTGGCAGACCTTATTCCTGAAAATGTTGCACCAGCTGAGCCACGACACGGAAAAGGGATTATGGAAGAAGTGCCAAGTACATTTGAGGTAGAACAGAGCTCTAAGGTAGCTCAGATTGTGGGAGAGGACAGGAATATGCCTCTCGGGTTAGGTTTGAGAGCTGATAGCTTGCGAGCCAGGGATGAGGCTCCGGTCACCTGCGAGTAGGGGTGTCATAGGGGTCGACCCGACCCGATAAGCCTCTATTGGGTCGGGTCTATCGGGTTTTAAAAAAATTAAAACTAACCCGTAACTCGACCCGATAAGCTATCGGGTCTATCGGGTTCGGGTCTATCGGGTTGCGGGTTGTCGGGTTTGGCTTATCGGGTTAGACAATTAATAAAGAAATTGTAATGTTATCGAACGAGAATGTGGACTTTGAGAGCAAGTATTTTATGAATATACACTTCTATTACAAAAATGGAAAAAAGAAAACGTAGAAGTAGATAAAAATTTTAAATTTTTGTATGTGGTAATGTAGGTCTGTTTAAATTTTATTTTAACTATCAACATATTTGGATCAAGAAAACTATCAACATATTTATAAAAGTTACATTTATTTTTACTTTTGTTTATTATGTGGATGTATCACAAAATATTTATACGACAATGATTATGTCACATGATAATCATCAGTGTTAGATTAATATTCATAGAAAGATAACAATGTACTCAAACATGTGATACGTAGTACAGAAACAAAGTCAATAAATTGAAATTTGGAACTGTCGTATGTTAATAAAGAAAAAAGCATAATGGTAAATTTATTAAAGAAAGAAGTGTTGTATGTTAATGGGTTTTTGTTCAACGATCAAAGATTTGTTAATATGCTACTATATCTTATCGGGTCAACCCGATAACCCGATAAGAAATTAACTAGGACCCTAACCCGACCCTATTAAACTATCGGGTCTATCGGGTTGACCCGATAAGCTAGGTTGGACCCGAATCAACCCGACCCTATAAGGCCTTATCGGGTTCGGGTCGGGTCGGGTCAACCCATTTGACACCCCTACCTGCGAGATTAATGGTATAGTATGGAAGGATATTGAGTGTATTCATAGCACTCCACTCCAGGCAGGTAGTACCACTTATGAGCCATCTTCACCCACTTTCGTACCACCATCTCCATCCATACCGATTTCCCCTCCACCTGCTGTTTCACCAGTGGCAGAAGAGGAGGAAGATGATGTTACCAGGTTTTTAGTTTAGTTAGGTGCTCAGGGAAACTTGTTGGAAGTTCATTTCGATCAGTTGGAAAGATTAGGGAGACGGGATGAGCAGGTCGGCAGAGAACTTGCCGGAGTCCGACAGAGACTAAGGGACATAGGAAGAGACCAAGCCAGAGCTTGGGATGCCGAGTGGACAAATTCGCATCGGATGCATGAGCTGGAGTCAGTTATGGCTAGAGTTACGAGAACTGAGCATGAGGATCGTAGGGAGGTACTAGCGTCTAGGAGACGTATTGCACAGCTCGAGACTAGGGTAGGTAACTTAGAGACCATTATAGCTCGGATGGCACAAGAGCTAGAGCAACTACGCATCGGTCAGAATGGATTTTAGGAGTTGAGATGTATCTACACTAAACTGGGTAGTTGCCAGTTAGTGGCAGTAGTAGTCTTTTGATTGTAATCGAGGAACCTATGTTATTTCTTAGATATTCAAGTTCAAAATTTTGTATGCACAACCTTATTTTAATATATGACGAGCTTGATCAACTATTTTATTGTGTTATCGTTCCTAGGAAATTTACTTTACCCATATATATTACACTTGTGACGATTCTTCAAATCTTGATTATCCCTATCCTTTTTCTACAGCAAGATGCCTCTAAAGAAAGTAACAAGAGCCACCGAGTGGAAATGGGAGCGTATAACTATGGAATTCATCACCTAATTGCCCAAAACGTCAAGTGGTTATGACACCATTTGGGTGATCGTCGACCGTCTTACCAAATCTGCTCACTTCCTACCAATTAAGGAAAACGCCAGTATGGACAAGCTTGCACAACTGTATGTGAAAGAAATAGTTGCTCGACATGGAGTTCCACTTTCAATTATATCCGACAGAGATAGTCGTTTTACATCAAATTTTTGGAGATCTCTGCAAGATGCCTTAGGAACTGACCTAGATATGAGCACAGCATATCATCCACAAACAGATGGTCAAAGCGAAAGAACCATCCAAACACTAGAGGATATGCAGAGAGCATGTGTGATAGATTTCGGTAACAGCTGGGATAGACACCTACCGTTGGCCGAATTTTCTTACAACAATAGTTATCACACCAGCATCAAAGCTGCACCATATGAGGCACTATATGGCAGGAAATGCAGATCCCCAATCTGCAGGGCTGAAGTTGGAGAGAGCCAACTCACCGGTCCAGAGTTAGTGCAAGAGACTACAGAAAAGATCATACAGATCAAGAGCCGAATGCAAGCAGCCCGAGACCGCCAGAAAAGCTATGCTGACAAAAGACGAAAATCACTTGAATTTCAAGTTGGAGATCGTGTCATGCAAAAAGTATCGCCATGGAAAGGCGTGATCCATTTCGGGAAACGTGGAAAGCTAAACCCTCGATATATAGGTCCTTTCAAAATTCTCACGAGAATTGGACCAGTAGCTTACCGACTTGAGTTACCTCAGGAACTCAGTTCCGTACACAACGTGTTCCATGTGAGCAATTTAAAGAAGTGTCTTTCCGACGAAAACCACGCCATTCCTTTAGAAGAAATTCAAGTTGACGAAAGGTTGAATTTCGTCGAAGAACCCATTGAAATAATGGACCGAGAGATCAAACAACTAAAGCAAAGCCGTATCCCTAACGTCAAAGTCCGTTGGAACTCCCGTAGATGTCCCGAGTACACTTGGGAGTGGGAGGACGAGATCAAGCAAAAATACCCACATCTCTTTACACACCCAGCGGGAAACCCTAAGTGAAAACCGAGGACGGTTTTCGTTCCTAAGACGGGGAGGATGTGACAAATGGTAAAATTTCCCTAATATCTATATTATTGACAATTCATTTTCTGTGACTAGAACACCTGACTAGACCGTTATACATTTAAAACGGATAACAGACCTGCACATATTGTCACCCGTAAATCTCACCAAGGAACAGTGAAATAATCACATCTCATGATTTACTCATTATATTGTAGTAGGAAAGGGAGGTTATCCCAGTTTCCCATAGAATGACACCACATGCCAACCAGAAATAAATCTGAGGTTCAGAAAATTTAAGTGAATAATTAAGAACTCAAAAACATATTCAAGTATTACATAACGACTTTAAAAATATATTATCTTGTATTTGTGAAGGTTCGAGGAAGGATCCGAATTTGACACAGTTTAACGAAACACGGGCATAAAAATACCACACCTTAACTACTTAGTCACTAAATACATAAATTAAAACATATCCTCACCCACTCACACCAACTTCCAAAATCTGCAACCTTAGGTATCCTCAAGGTTTTGTCCGCCGTATCCCTTCTCCCTAAATCCTTCGAACCATCACTTTCCACCATCACCAATACTTTATCTCTTTGACCCAGGAGCTTGTCTTCTTCACTGACCTAGGCGAGCCACATAAGTCAACCTAGGCTAAACCATCCATTGAAATAGAGATAACACACAAAGGGAAAGATTATTTCCCCCAAATCCGAAAGTCCCATGGAGTTAATCTCCAATATTCACCATAAATCCGCGCCTCCAAGATATAATCGAATCACAAATCATCAAAAACAAACCAAAGATCTGAGAAGTTCTCAAGAAAGGATAAGGGTGGAGTGTTGTGAATCGATTTGGAGGTTAGGGTTGATCGGTATTGGAGTAGTGGGTCTCGGATTTGAAGATTCATTCAAGTTTCATGCCTTAAAAATCATTGTAAGCTTGACATTAGATTCGGTTTTATTATGTATTTAGTTTAAGTAAAATGATGATTAGATGTTCGAATAAGATTGTGAGGAAATGTGTTGCTGTTGTTGTTGTTGTTGTTGTCGATAGTGTGGCGTAGGAAACACCTTGGTAAAATTAAGTGGCTAGTTCATCATGGTTGCGTTGTGTTCAAAGCCACAAGGAACTCCAGGTTCACGAATTGAGCCTGGAAATGTTGTGGTAGTAGATACTGTGACTAGTATAGGAAGACTAGAATAGGAAGATTTTTGTGTAGTTAAGTTAATGACGTAAGCCACTATGACCAACCATGACCTTAACCGAACCATTGACCACCAAGCTAGGTGCAATGGTGGCCAGGATGGACTGGGAAAAGAACCTCACTTGGAGGAAGTTTGTTCCAAGTTTACTAGCAACCAGTAAACCCACCATGTATGCAATGTCTCGGTTCAAAATATGAAGAGACTTACTCTAACATAAGAACACAAACCGTAAAAAGGATAGCATCAAATCGCCCTCAACGCAACCCATATAGGATTGAAAATACTCGGACGAAAGTACCCACTTATGACGGACAACATTATGTTTCCTTGTTAAGTGGATATAGGAACTTTGGGTCATAAGGAAACTAGGCTTTTTGAAGTCTTTTTTTTTACCCATGTCGACCTATAGATTGAGTCGAACCTGAACCCTTAACACCATTTAGACTCCCCAATGACTCGAAGTCGAGTAGTACTCGAACCTAGTCAATCGAGTTGTGTCGTGAAAACTTAACTAATGACCGTCCTCAGTCAAGAAGAAGAATTCCAGGAGGCATCACCAAGTTGTTAAGTTGGTGTCCTCTGTTTTCCTTAATGAAGAACTAGGCTGAAAATCCCAATGACCATGCCCAACTAGGAGCAACCTTAAAGCCCACTCAACAGCCTTTAACGCAGCCCACAATATGGGTCTGTAAGCCCACCTCTAGGCCCACCAGAAAAAGTGTTAAACCCAACCCATTAATGACTTTAGTTTTCCCCCTCCTCGAACCCAATGGGCCGCAGCCCACTAAGTGTTAAACACTAATTCGAATAACAGTTTTATGAGATTTGTCGCTAACAAATAAAATGAACAAGAGCCGTTTACAAAAATAAATTGTATTGACTAACATATAGACAGGTAAAAACTTGTGTAGCCGAAATGAGAAACTTGACGAAAATGATTCAACATATAGGTATATAAAAAGCTATTATAGCCGAGTACAAAATGGAATTTCATTTACATTAGCATATATGTACGTAAAAACTCGAATCGCCAAAATGTAAAACGCGACAAAAATAATTAAAACATCTAGACTATATGTCTTAAAATGAGAAGGGTGGGAAGGATTGTGGAAGTGACATGTGTCACTTTGCCACATCATCATTCCGCCAAAATTTTTACTGCATCGTGATGCAGTAAAAATTTTGGCGGGAAAAAAAATTTTTTCCCGCCAAAAAAAAAATTTTTTTTTTGGGCAAAAAAATTTTTTTTTTTTCCCGCCAAAATTTTTACTGCATCGTGATGCAGTAAAAAATTATACTGCATCGTGATGCAGTAACCATAATGAAGTAAAAAAATATACTGCATCGTGATGCAGTAAAAATTTTGGCGGGAAAAAAAAATTTTTGCCCAAAAAAAAATTTTTTTTTGGCGGGAAAAAAAAAATTCCCGCCAAAATTTTTACTGCATCACGATGGAGTAACCGTGATGCGGCATGATGATGTGGCATGGGGATGACGCATGTCATTCCTACAATCCTTCCTACCCTTCTCATTTTAAGCCCCTTCTCATTGTATCCCTACCCTATATATATACATTGTTATGCGAATGATATTACATACACTTTGGAAAATAGAGAAATGTATACTAGCATAAACTTGTGTAGTAAAATGTAGTACTCAAATCTAGGTCAAATCAATTTTACAATAGGTGTAGACCATAACACACGTCGAGGTATATAAATATACATTAACACTTACATTCGTTATTTTGAAAACCAAATAAATTAAAATGGATGTCACTAAAAATTTATCAACTCAACTAGAATAAATTCGACGAAACATATAATATTGCGTAAGTGAATAGTAATGAGGACTTAGTTAAATTAACCAAGTTATTAAGGGGTAACGTTATGTTCCACCATATAATTTGTCAATAATAAACGTCAAGTACGTTAAGACTTACTTTCAAAAATCAACATAGGCGAACCTAACGAGCAAATATATAAATATATATATATATATTTATAAATATCACAACTTGATTATTCCATTCGTACCTTGGATCATTAGATATTTCCCAACCCCTCATTATCGTACCTTTAGGTCAATTATAGAGTACACCTCACCATTACTTAGAAGAGACCTTAGTAACCACACTTGCCGCCACACAAGTGACAACAACATAGACGTACTAAAACATTGAAATTAAAATCTGAAAAGACTTGAAATTTAATACTTGAAACTAAGATGTGGTTGTTTAATTTAGGTTGCGTGTTGGTGCCGTGTACTCCCTAATTTCACAGCATTCACTGTTCAAACCATTAAAGGTGAGTTTATAACCCCATTTTTACTTTTACTTGTTTTACCAATATGGGGTGAGAAACATGCAAATCTTTTTATGGACCATAATATTATTACTTTTTCTCAAAACTATTGCATAGTTAGCCTAAGCCCTAGAACCCACTATTACGCCCATTTTCATGAACCGTTAATTTCCTTTGGGAAGCGCGATTGCTTTAGATATATCTATTGGGGTGACTCCCCCGTTCGGTTGGCCAGACGGGTCAAGGCGAACGTATAGCAAGTCGTACTTCGAGTGTGTTGGGTTAAACAATCGCTAAGGGCCCCTTGACTATTATTTATGTGTTAGAGATTAGCACACTGAACTGTCGAGTTTCGGTTGCATGAACTTAGTGATGCCGTGATAGATACTTTTGTATGACATTATATGTGTTATAATGATCATGCTGGTCCAGACTAATTATTTGATGACTTTATTTAAATCTATGAACTCACCAGCTTTTTGCTGAATTTTTAGCATGTTTTTCTCAGGTGTGTGAATTGAATTGGTATGGCGTGATATGGCAAGGCAAGGGTCATGGAGCTTTTTTTGACAAATTGGCAAATTTTATTGGAGACTTGTTTTTATGTGGGACCACTGTATTTAATGGGCCTAAATTCTATCTAAACTATGACTTCTCTTTGTAAACTCTAAATATTGATTTTAATTAAAAATGGAGTATGTATTCCGTTCTTTGTTACCTTGTGTTATGATTTCCAATCGCTGCACCCGCAGGTAGCACCCTCAAAGCTCTGTATGCTTCCGCGACCGTTGTAAATTTTGGGGGTGTTACACGGTACTTAGTGCTTATCAGATGTTTCGCAAAGTGGCTACTACTTCACTCACAGTACCAGAAAAGTTGAAATGGCTACTGCTTCACTCACAGTACCGGGAAAGTATAAGTGTTGTTCCAGCACAAATAAAGTTTCCGAAAGCAGAAAAGATAGCTTTTAGTTCAAGTACAGTTTTCAAACAATTTTGATCATAGTCAAAAAAGTAGCATGTATCTCACCCCAAGTAGCTTATAAAATAGTTTAAGCAAGTAAAAAGTGGGGCTATGAACTCACCTGAGTATGTAGCAATGCAAGATATCATAAATATCACAACTGGCATCAAGTAGTAAAGGCACGATGATATCAAAAGTAGAGCACAACGGTACTGGATCGGCACAACCTAGTATATGAATATTATGTCTCAGCACTAACCTTAAAGGGATTTATAAAATAATACTCGTGTTTGAAATGAAAATGTTTTATTTCAATGGCGTTTGAATGAAATAACATTTAAGACTCGTGTGGATACAAGATGTTAAAATAATAAAGTCGGCAAAAACAAACGGATATGAAGAAAGAATAACGAAGAGAAAAGAAGAATTAAGATTAAGAAAAGAACAATTAAGAAAGACAAGACAGATAACATCAATAGGTTGTTTCGGTGTTTTACCCTTTTCCCCAAATAGTTGATGAAACATCGAAATTTTGGAAGAAATTATATAAGTATCGAAAAGGTTTTTAAGATATTTGGATAATCATAAATGATAAAAGGTTTTATCGAAATTTGGGCATGATGCGCCCGTTTATAATACATTTCCAAGTCGTTGCGACTCTTGAATATAAGTTTTATTGCCTCATTTTACAAGTTAAATATATATATATAATTGGACACTATCATTCGCGTATATATTAGTTATTAAGTTTATCGACTATTTTGTTTATGTTCGGGTCCAAATATGTTAAGCTCTTATGAGTCTAACATACTTTTCCGTCTCATTTACCAAAATCGTCCATAACTTCATTGGCTAATACCGTAAATCCAATAACGTCCAATTTCATCCAAGCATAGGAAATACAAGTGACCAATGTCCAATGTCCAAATTATATTTCATGTTTTCCAAATTGATTATCCGAAACACCATATTGAATAAAAAATAATAATAAATGACAAAACAAATAAATAATAGATATCATGGCCCATGTGTATCGGGCTTCGGCCCAATACTCAACTCACACTCTATTGGGCTTTCGGGCCCAAGGTCATTAACACTTAACCCTTTTAAGACTCATCCGAGTCCAAACCGACTCGACACCAACCCGAGATTTTCAAAACTCGAGTCTTACACGGCTAAGACTCACTTGAGTCTTGACTAGACTCATTCCAACTAGTCGTGGCCCTTTTGGGTCACGGCTTAACCACATTTGACCAATTCAAACTATAAACCAATGAGTCACGGCTCAATTCTGTTCGAGCTAAAGGCTCTTGGCTATAGCAATAAGCCAATCTAAATCCAAATTACAACACAATACATAACCAAGCCATGTCGTGACTCATTTGAGTCACAGCTCGAACCTTACCCGAGCCAAAGGCTCTCGGATATCACATAACACAAATCCAAATCCGAACCAACTCCAAATCTCAACACGGCACAACAATGAGGCCACGCCGTGACTCATTTGAGTCACGGCTCGAACCCAACTCGAGCCAAAGGCTCCTGGTTACACGATTACAAAACAACCAGTGTGCAAACCAAAATCCAAAACCGAATACAACAAATCCAAATCACAAATCCAACAAATCCAAATCTATACACATCAACAATTCGAATCGAATATAACACAATCAAAAAATGCCTAAATCCTAACCCTAATCCTAACCCTAGTACATGCCGTGACTCACTGAGTCACGGTTAAAGCTTCATACGAGCATGGGGGCTCTCGGCTTCAACCATCAGGGACCAATTCGAGACAAAAGAATCCAATCCAGCTACAACAAATAAATAATAAATTAGAACAAAAGACATAATAAGAATAAACGACTCACCCTGAGTCAACGCGAGTTGACTCGGTATGTCACCCCAACTCGGACTAAGTTAAGGGTTTTCACAGTGAAACACGTTAGATCCACACGGTTTAAGTTAAAATCAAAGGGTTTTAACACGTTTTATTTAATAAAATGGTATATAAAAATTAGGGTTTGAGTAAAAATGATGAAAAAGAAAAATCTAGGGCGCGTGGGTTACCGATTTGAAGAGAGGAGGTGTTGGGGATGGCTTGGTGAGGTGGTGGTGGCTGGCAGTCACGGTGGTAGTGGCGGCTGTGGTGCTAAATGAGCTCGGATCGAGCTCAAACTTTCCAGATCAGATGTGGGACTTGTGATCTATCGATTGATGTGGGTTGGAGTTTCGCCGAAAATTTTTCCGGCGACGGTGGTTGCCGGCGATGACGGTGGATGCCGGAGAAGATGGTCGGAAGGTGGGAGAGAGGGAGAGACAGTGTTATAAGTAGGGGTGTGTGTGTGAAATGATTAAAATAATAAAAATTGCGCCTTTTATACCTGGGCAAGGGTTAACCTTGGTCAAATCAAAGTATAGGGGGCGCGGGGTAAATTTTGGGCGGGGGTATAAACTGCCAAGTGGGTAAAACTTTTACCTTAAACACTGTAGGACCCATTCGACATACCAAACGGACTCGAAAAATTATGAAACTTTTGCCATTGTTCCCGAGATTATTTTTCTGATAAAAACGAGTATAAATATGCATAACTTTCTCGGAGTTAATTTATTTGATAAATTGATTTGTTTCGTGTGTTTTAGGCAGTGCTGGCTTGCTAAATGAATAACACTCATGTTTTAACAAGATATCCACTGTTTTTCAAGCCCAAACAAGTTCAAGGGTATTTAAAAGCTAATGGAAATCAAAAATAATTATTTTGGCTGGTAGAATAAGTTTTGGAAACTTGTCGGTTGTTAAACAGATCCATTAGTAATTTAGTTTACCTAGATAGTTGTAACAGACAAATATTAACATAGTTGGGATCTCCGATCTCCCTCACCAATCCCTTTTCTATTTAAACAGACTTTGTGGAAAGTTCAGTAGCAGATTAATTGCTAGACTGTTGAGATAACTAAAGGAATCACTAAAGAAGATCAGAGTGTTCAACTATGTTGAACATCGTTTGTCAATATTAAGAAACGAAAAATGTTGTGGACTTTAGGCTTGATTGTTTCGATTATAGAGTTCACAACGTTCTTTGTTTCTCAATATTGACATCCGATGTTCCATGTTTGTTACATAATATACACTATGCCCTATAAACCTGAGAATAAAATGTTAGCGTCAATTGATTCATAACCTGAAAATATTTAATTAATGCTTGTAAACTGATAAGTTTATGACAGGGCCAACGCTGAATACTCATAGCTCTACATTGCCTTTTTAACGAACTTAAACCGACACTAAGCTTTCTTGCAGCCTGCGCCATAGGCATGTAAAAGTGCTGGGCGATCACCTCCATGCTAAATTCCAAGAATTTGTAATATGGATAACTGATATGTGGGTGTGAAGAAACAGCCGAATCAGTGGTCTTATAAAAGCCTTACCAAGTCTTTGATTTTTCTAGTAGTTACAAAAAGGTTGTGTAACTTCTAGTTACTCATAAATCCAATTTACTCACTCATAAAGGCACTTTATTAAATATTGAAAAGAAGTTTGATAACTAAATTTGTATGTAGAGGTTTGTTAAGTATAGTTGTTTTTTAATTTTTTATAAATTTATTGACTGTCTAGTAAACACAATACCAAATGCAGCACAATATACAGCAATATATTTATTTAGACTTATTTTTATGGATTTTGTTGTGTATTTATTGTGATTGGCGGAAGGGTTGTTTGTAAAATGAAAGTGTTTATTAAGTAAGTATTGAAAGTTATGGTGTATATCTGCTGACATTGATACCTGGAATTGTGTGATAGATAAAAATATATGGCTAGGTTAAATGTATGCGAATTGTATATCTGGTGATCTTGATTCCTGGTGATGTGTGACAGATCAATATCTATGTTTAGGTTAGATGCCTGAAATTCAAATTCCTTATTCAACTGTTTGGAAGACTGTTGTTCACTTTGATGTTACTGCTGCTATGCTGGATTTAATGTTGCTCATGCACTTATTTGTTAAGACTGCTTATGTGATAAGTATTACTAGTAGATAAGTATATCAAATAGTTTCCTGGCATTTTATTTGTTCAAAGTATTTAATACAGTCTATTTTAAGAATTTAGAAATATTCAAGCTAAGTAGTATGCATTAGTTGGCTTGTATTCCATTGGTCCAACGAGTCTTAATTCAGTATATTTTAAGACATTGGAAAGTTCAAATGTAAGTAGTATGCAATATTGGCTGGTATTCCATTGGTCCAAAGAGTCTTTAATTCAGTTTAAGACATTTATTTTGTAACCGACTCAATTAGTGTTTGAAAGTTGGAAAGTTCAAAGCTAAGTAGTATGCAATAGTGGCTGGTATTTCATTAGTTCAAAGAGTCTTTAATTCAGGCTATTTTAAGTAACCGGCTGAATTAGTGTTTGATGATTTAGGTTTTACAAAATATGCCCATTGTTCATATAGAATACACATCATAAATTATAGAGAAAAATTCAAACTTTATTAATTTCCAGAAGATGAGTAATCGAAACATAGTTTTCTCATATAGAAAAGATAAAAGCACACCATCCTATCTATTATTGCATCCTTTTTTTTTTAGTTTCCTAATTTACTACTATTGAGCAAAAACTAAGATGATATTGTTATTCAACAATGAGGACGATTCAAAGCTTTGGTTCTTTAACTGCCTATCCAGATTCGGAGTTGCTCACAATGTTTCTGCAAAGAAAAGGAAAAGACATTCAATTCAATATTTGTGGTAATATAAAATAAGTAGTAATATTTTGGTTGGATTATGACCGTTTCTTTTTCTTCTTTGTTGCAGGCTCGCCATCATCACTATCTTCTAGCACCTCACTTTCAGAATGGGTTATTTCGGCGTTTGAGTCCTCATTAGCAAAGCTGTAATTAAACAGTAACAGAAGACAAATAAGTACGCCCATGTCAAACAATATTATATAATAAGCATGTTAATGTTGCTGGCAATATCAGAGACTAACCCTTGCTTTCTCTTGCCTTCCAAAATTTTTGATGGAGTGCACAATGTTGGGTCTTTAGTCAATATTTTTAGTTCCGGCTTCTCTGCATCGGCGATTGCACTTACAGTGCTGGTACTTGCGGTCTCCGCAGCTGGAAGTGGCTCACAAATATGCCAACAGGTAAAACTCTCATAAGTACCGTGCTCAAAGAAGGTATTTGATTTCAACTCAAAAGTGTGCGAGGTGCCAATGATATTTGTTAGAGCTTGTGGCAATGCTAGTTGGTCTTCTGCACCCTGCACATGATGGTAAGTGTCCTATACATTTTAAAATCAGGTAAAATGTTGCGAATATACCTCATATTCTTCTTTTAAAAGTGACTCAGCAGAAAATTTCACCAACTGATTTGAAAGGTCATCAAACACGACCACCACAGTTTGGGCAGTTTCATCGGAAACAACCTACTCAAGCCTGTACCTGTTGACCAAACGTGTTACATGGATGCTGAACATTCTTTCCCATGTCCTTCTTAACATTAATGTGTATTTGCATATATGAAATTAAATTTGCTTTAAACAATATTATACCTCATCATAGGATAATCAGTCGGTTTATTGCATGAATCACAACAAAATTTGCCATCTTTCCTTGTGATACCCTTTTTGCACTTATCACTACCACATGACGGGTAGTTCCACCCTTTACTTGTCATGATATCATCAATTCTAACTTTACAATTGAATGTCACAGACTGCAGAGAAAAAGAGATGTCCATAGGTTAGAAGTGGAATAAATTTGAGAGATGTGTTATTGGGATAAAATTGAGGGATGTGTTATTTTAAAAGAATAGCCGGTACCTCATGTTTGCGGTTGCGAGCCCAAATCAGCAAATTCTCCAATGTGCCGTCCCTAGCTTCAGAATTGTCACCTGATACAAATGGTATAATCTCCTTCCCGACTTCTATTTCACTGTCACCAATTCACCAAGATGAATGTTTATGTTTAATGGCACATGAGAGGGTTGAGTAATTAAATCATAGTGTATTACCTTGCTTCAGATTTAAACTCTTTTAAGGCGGGGATTTCATCATCATCTAGTATCATTGTAGATGAACTGCTGGATAAATAAAGCTTATCTGCAAGGTAAAGGACAATAGTGAATCAACCCTTGTATACTTTAAAAAGTTTTTAAAAGTTAATATTTATGGGTCCTTACTGTTGTACAGCTTTGCATTTACTGCGGTCAGAACCACAGCATGGAGGCCAGCATTCTTGGTCTTCTTATCTATCAGGACATCACCAAGGCTCCCCCATAGGGTGACCCTAATTGATTGACCTCTATTTTATGAGAGGCCAAAAAAATTGCATTCCAATCATTATTGCTATTCCTTGGAATCATGTATAATTATAAAGACAATGTCACTAACCTTTGGTTAGTGAGGAAGAAATCTAAGATCCTTGACCCTGATTTTTGTTGAATAATTCTCCCACATTTTTTATGTATCCAACAACATCTGCAAGGTATACATTTACTTAAACAATAACTATTATTTAAAATGTGAGAGAAATTTAGTGAACATTGAATATTACCAATCAAATATTTGTTATCTGTAACTTACAGATCATCAAAATCTATGAAATCAAAAGGATGCCTCACAAAACCATCTGACTTGACCAAAGATCTTCTGACAGTGGTGCCACCATGAAACTCAATGATGTAAGCACTCTTTTTCAAAATACGGTATTCTTCTGTGTTGGGTATTACAGCAAAATCAGTAATTGTATAGATATTGCCCTCTTTCAACTTGGTTACAAAGGTGTGTAATGTCTTCGCCTTTGCAGTGCAATGCATTGTATTACCCTGGCCAAAAGAAAAAATTAAAAAACGTTAGCATACCCATAGAAGAATCATACATAATTCTTATTAATCCCCTACCCTCATAGAAGAATCATACATAATTCTTATTAATTCCCTTCCCTTTACTTTCAGGAAAGATAACTTGCAGCTTACCCTCGCATCAGATATGACGAAATCAGTGCTTAAATAACGGCCACTAACAGTATTGATGTCCCATTTTTTGCACACCATGGCAACAATGGGCCCTGTTACGTTAAGATCCAGCTGGTCCAAAAACACATGGGATTCAGCTTGAACGCCTGCCTTTGATATGGTATATGCTTTTTCTGATATAATTGTTGAAGAGGGTGAATTGGTGTGATTGAAAGAGTAGGCACACCTTATTTATAGGCTTTAGCAGCCTTTGGGTTGTAATCTTTGTAACTGCATAGCTCCATGATTTGTATTCCATATATTAATGAGGAATAAGTGCATACTATTATGTAGGAAGTATAACTCCATGATGCTTTGTATACCTGCAATTCATGTGAGTTTTGTAACTTAAAATTGGTTCGTATTCATCTTCCTCCCCATTCAATTGCAGCAAATAAATAAGGCCATAATGTCGAGCTGTGAATTGATTATTTTCTTGAGGCACTCTCAAATTCACTTTATACCATACATCATTAACACTCCCACATTTATAAGGGGACTCAATCTTTTAATATATATAGATAAGATAGATATGATTATTGATTATGCGTTAAACTTTTCTTCCCTACCAAAATTACCCTTGTTAATTTCTCACGTTAATTAATTGTTAAGTTCCTTCAGTTCTTTTTTCCCTCCAAAAATGTTTCACACCATTGCTACATGGAATTAAAAAAAATTAAATGCATTCATCTAAGAAACATAGTTCAATAACACTAAATAATAATAATAATAATAATAATAATAATAATAATAATAATAATAATAATAATAATAATAATAATAATAATAATAAATAATAATAATAATAATAATAATAAATAAAGAAGAAAAACATCCGACACTATATAATAGTTTAACCATGACACATCATCAAGGCTTTAAATGTCACCTCAATGCCATGTCATTGCCACTTGGCACACACAATTCATACATCAAATCGAAAATATTTAAAAAAATTGCAATTTATGGGACTCGAACCCGAGACCTGTTGAACAAACAACAAACACTCAACCACTAGAGCACTTGGGTGTTTGTGTTAAAAGCTTTGAAAACAAAATATAGATATTTTAATAACTCCTCATTCACCTAAACACAATCAAAACTGAAACTCCTACTTTATTGGCATTTCCAAATAAGATTTACACCACATCTTAACTACATATAATAGGTACATGGTCAAACTTGAAAGTGAAATCTTGAATCTTGGTCAAATATTGAAATGCACCTTAAAATACAAAGTTGAACAAAATGAAATTGTAAAACATAAATGGCAACTAATTTTACTAAACGAAACTATTTGCTAATGGAAACTATTTGCAATGAATGTTAATCGCTCAAGGAAACAAAACTGGCAGTGAATATGTCAATGCTAGCCACAATTTATACATACACTATCTCTCTCATATCACATTATACAAACACACACACCACAAATCCCACCACCACAATAACCCTCCACCGCCGGACCTCCTCCCACCGAACACCACCAGCGCCGAACCAAACCAACACAAAACTCATCCCTCAGTCGAAACTTACACCTCCACCGAGAGCCCAACCACCATAGAAGCACTACCATTGAGACCAACACTCAACAAAAAGGTTTTTTTTTCTTCACGTTGTAAGGTATTTTTTTTAGTATTGTTATTAGATCTGTGTCTATTTATCAAGTTTTGAAGGTTTTCTTTATAGATCTATAGGCTTATTTGTAGATATGAGTTTGTATTGATATTTTGGCTTTTTTTTGTTACAGCCACCATTGGTCGTCGTCGGAAAAAGCAGATGCCGCCGCTGATGAAATTATTGTTGCCGCCGCTTGTGTTTCCGGGATATGTATGCTATATTTTTGAAGTTGTTAATATTATTTTTTTGTAAATTTTGTTATAAAGTTGTTAGTATTTGTAAACTTTCTGCAAGTTTAGAGGTTTTAGTGAGTTTTGAAAGGTTGTTTTATAAATCTGCTTTTTTGACCTTTTTTTAGATCTGCGCCATTAATTCTCTGGAATATCTACTGTAGCCGCTGCTTTGCCGGAATGTGCGCTGCCACCATTGGAATTTGCTGCCCAGATGTTTAGGTTCTTCAAAATAATTATTACTTAAATTTGTTGTAAATTTCTTTGTGTACTTTTTACGTAAATTTTTTTGTATATTTTGTTTTGTAAATATCTTTGTAAGTTTGTGTTAGCATTTAAATTAGAAATTGAAGTGATGGTCATTTGCATTTTAATAACTTTGTGTTGTGTCGACTTATTGTAATAGAATAGTGAATGAGGGCTTTGTGTTGGACTAATTTATTTTGTACTAAGTTAAGTCAAGAATTGTCCAATCAAACACAAGCCCAACCGAGCCGAATCAAAGCCCATCTCAAGGCCATTAGGGCGTCAGTTTGTAGCTATAAAAGGACACACTCTCACCCCATTTAAAGTATGCCTCATTGTCTAGTATAGTTGAGAGTGTGTGTGTGTTTTCTCTAAGTTTTGTATTGTTTGCTTTAAGCTAATATATATTCGGTAATATTTACATACGATCCACATCACTCTTCTTATCTATATTTCTCTCTTGTTTTTGAGTAGTACCATACGTATAGCATAAGTAGTGTGATAAAGTTAGTGTTTTTTGATCATAACAAGTGGTATCAACACGCCAAACATCGAAATAGGATAAAGTTATGTACAGTTTTTGGATCAAAGTGACCATAAAGTTTTGTTTTCCTTTATAAAACGTGTACTTTTTGTGTTATCTTTGGATTTTACGCAAGTTTTTAGGTAAAAGTTATAGTTTTTATAGTTTTTACGTACGGTTAAGTGAGTTTTTGGTACTTTTCATTTGAATCTTTGCCTCAAAAACTAGTCTTGAATTAAAAAGGTTTAATCTTTGTATCGAAACATAGTTTCTATAGCATATTGGTGATAAAAGGTTTGAGCTTTATAAGTTTATACGAGATTTTGAGGTGCATTGATCGTGAAAAAGAGCTAAAAGATTGTTTGTGACGCGTTTTGGATCTTCATCGACTTGCGACTTTATCAAAATTCTTGTATAAGAATTTAGATAAAAGAGGGTTTGTAGGAATTCTTGTATAAGAATTTCGACATTTTTGAGGGTTTATAGGAATTGTGAAACTAGTCTTCTATTTGTAAAAGAATTTCGATACTTTGGGGTTTATCGCAATTGTGACACTTATAGAAATTGTGGAACTTATCGAAATTGTGAAGTTATCGCAATTCTGGGCGTCTTATTGCAATTCTGGAACAATTCTATCGCAATTCTGCTCAAAGGAGTTCTATCACAAATCTATTTGTGGTTTATCGCAATTCTGGTCAGAGAAGTTATCGCAATTCTGCTCAAAAGCTTCTATCGGAATTCTGGTTTGGTGAGCTTATCGCAATTCTGAAAAGGGATCCTATCGCAATTGTGGAGGTCAACGTTATCACAATTCTGATTTAGCTGTCTATCGCAATTGTCAACTTGGGTTCTATCGCAATTCTTCTTTGGAATCTATCTCAATTCTTGCTTTGGACTTTCTATCGCAATTGTGATTAATTGTCGCAACTTAATAAATTTATCTAAACTCGATTTGAATTTAATTTCCACAACATCAAACGTGAACTCGGCATTCTCTCGCTTGTACAAGTGTGACGAATACTTCGACAAGGAATATATCTTCTAATTTGTATAAATTAGATAGATTTTTATATAAATTGCAAATTTATATAAATTGCATATTTCTATCTAAATTAAAATTTTGCCAAAATTTGTAGAAATTTTGTCTAAATTGAAATTTATAAAGAAATTGTGGTTTTATCTAAATTGTAATTTACATAACTTTTTCGAATTTGTGAACTTTTGATCTTGTCTAAATTATAGTCTTATTGAAATTAGTAACTTTGTCTAAATTGCTACGTTTATCTAAATTGTCGTAGTTTATCTAAATTGCAAGTAACTTCAAATGATCTTCAGCAAAGGACCAAGACTTAACAACTACAACTAAGCTTAACCTTCACCAATTACAACTCCTATTTCATTGCAATGATCCTACATCAACTTTATCATACAAAACATCAACAATGACTACTCAACAAGACATTCATGAAGCCGGTGCGGAAAACCGTCCTCCTATGCTTGAGAAAGGTGGATATCTTCAATGGACGAGCCGTAGGCGTCGCTATATCAAAACCAAACCTGAAGGACAAGGTAAACTCCTGCTCAACTCCATTCAGAATGGACCATTCAAGCCTCGTCAGATTCAAGAGCCTGGAAATCCAAATGACACAACTCCTACTCAACCATTCCTTCGTTTACAAAGAGAAGATGATTACACGGCAGAGGATTGGAAACAAATTGCAGCTGATGACTTGGCAATGCACTTAATTCAACTTGGTTTACCATGTGAGATCTTTGCTGCTGTTGACAGTTGTGAAACTGCTTACGATATGTGGGAACGAGTTAGAAGGCTTTGTCATGGCACAAAAATCGGACAACAAGATGTTGAAAACAAGCTGCTAACTGAATGGGAGAAGTTCACATCCACTCCAGCGGAGCCAATTGAATCTTATTACACCAAGTTTTGCACTCTAATGAACGAGCTCATCAGAAACAGATTGTCACCAAGACAAATTGTCCAAAACATCAAGTTCATCAACAATCTACTAGAAGAATGGGGACGATTTGTCTCGACTGTTAACCAAACAAAGGACCTTCATCAGGTGAACTATGATCAGATCTATGACTTTCTAAAGCAAAACCAGGCATAGGCGAATGAAGTCAGGAAAGAGAAGCTAGCTAAGCAACATGATCCTCTTGCATTGATTGCTCAAACACCAACACCTGTAACAGTGAATATACAACCATCATCATCATCTTCCACTCAGAACTACATGCAACAATACGTTCCACAAACTGCTGTCATACCACAACAACAATTCTACCCACAACAACAAGTTATTCCACAACAACCATACTCACAATACCTAAAACCAGAATTCACCGACAATGATGAGTCCAATGCTGCTTTGACTCAAGCATTTGCTTACCTAACAAAGGCATTCCAAGGACGTTTTTCCACACCTACAAACAACAACCAAAGAATCTCATCGAACACTCGCAACAGGCAGATCGCACAGCCGAGTTTTAACATGGGTCATCAAGGACAAATGGTTGGAGGTTATGGGAATCAACAGGGATTTGCTCCTCGATATCAGATGGGTAATCAAAATGCAGGGCAGTATGTTGGAAATCAGATGGGTCAGTATGCAGGGAATCAGATGGGTCAAGTTATTGGAAACCAGAGGGGTCAGAATGTTGGGAATCAGATTGGGAATGTTGCTGCTCCAGTTGCTGGGAATATGAATCAGGGTAATCTGTTAAAGTGTTTCAACTGTCAAGGAATTGGTCACATGGCAAGGAACTGTCCCACCAGGCCGAAAAAGAAAGATCTTGACTATCTGCAGAAAGCAGTGTTGTTGGCTCAAAAGGAAAAGGCAGGGTTACAGTTGAATGCAGAAGAACATGACTTTATGGCTCTTATGGATGATATGGAAGACCTTGAGGACATCGATGCAAACTGCATTTTCATGGCAAATCTTCAGGAGGCTAAGTATGACACGGATTCTGAAGCACCTGCTGCTTATGATATCAATGCAGTCTCTGAGGTACCATCATATGCTACATGTCACAATAATGAAATATTTGATATGTCACCTAATCAGGAACAACATCCTGCTACTCCAGCACCCACTTATGATACATATATGGACGCGCCAAGTTGTAGCAATATTAATTTGGCAAATTCATATATGAATCCTAATGGAGGCTTCGAGTCACAGCATGTTGAGAATGATGAGGAAACACGTGCGTTATTTGAATCATTATTGAACAATTGTAGTGTTGAAATTGAAAAAGTCAAAAAGGTCAATCGCGATGTTAAGGCCGCAAATGAAAAATTGACTGCTGAGCTTGAGAGATATAAGGCGAATGAAAAAGTTTTTGAAATTAATAAAACCCGACAGTCAGAATTAGAAGATGGTTACAAAAACTCCGTTTCAAGAGAAAAACAATTGCAAATTAAGTATGACACCCTTGATGTTTACGTAAACAAGAAAATAAGATCCTTAAACACGGAAGTTTCTGATTTTCAAAACCAACTTTCTAAACAAAAATCAATTTGTTCTGATCTTGAAAAAGAAAAGAAACAGTTGAAAGCAAATTTTTCAAAACGCGAAAATGAACTTCTTGATGAAATCATTGAGAAACAAGAAACAATTAAAAAGTTGGAAGATTTGCTTATCAAAAAGGGTCATTCTTCTCAAACAATTCATATGTTAATCAAAGATCCAAACCCGCTTTTGTACACTGTGAAGAAAATGGCTATCGGTTGTGAAAACCCTTATACACTCAAGAAAGCTCAGAAGGAACAGAATGTGTTGTATAATGGTAATTTGATTTATGCTAAACATAATCCTCCCGAAGTTCGAGATTCTAATGAAACGATTGAGCTTGCCGAGGAGAGTAGAATCAAAATGAGACAAATGAACCTAGAAATCAAACCAATTGATTATAATAAGCTTAACATACTTTCTGGAGTAAATTTTGTTAAACAACAACAACCAACAAAGGTTTTCAAAAGACCAGTTGTTTCAACAAAACCAAAAGTTGTTTCCAAAAATCTTTCAAATCTGGTACAAATGTCCTCTAGCAACCCTTTTAACACAAGTGAAGCTAGACGATATTTGGATGATCTGAAAGACAAAGTAAAAACACTTCAAAGTATTGTTGACTCAAAAACAAATCTTAGCATCAGCAACTGGCATTCAAGTTTTCATAATGAAATGAAAAAGGTGTTTCAAACAGAAATTACTACTCCACTCTATAACATTAGTGCAAGAGTAATTCATGAAATGAAAAAGATGTTTCAGCCGACTTTGTCAAGGACCACAAATCCCCGATAAAGGAAGCTAATGAAAACATTGAACGCATGAAAGTTTTGGAAACCCACAATGATACTCTCTTCGAGGCAGTTCTATCGACCGAAATTATGTCCATTATCTACCAAACATACTCTGTGAAAGACGATGAAAGATT
This sequence comes from Artemisia tridentata subsp. tridentata, assembly GCA_021014915.2. Lineage (NCBI taxonomy): Eukaryota > Viridiplantae > Streptophyta > Magnoliopsida > Asterales > Asteraceae > Artemisia > Artemisia tridentata. The sequence goes on from CP139505.1 coordinate 381,610,976, forward strand.
TTGAGCTGAGACTTCTCAAATTGTGTTAAAATATGAAAATGCGCTTGCTAAGCTTGAAAAAGAAAATGTAACATATTTTAAACAACTTGATCGGAAAAAGGAAGAATGCAAATATGACAAATTGTCGTATGAACGTGCTTACCAAAACATAAAAAAAATGATCTTTTGAAGTCTCAGCTTGAAAGTCAAAAAGGGAAGGGTGGGGAAACTAAGTTTGCAAAACCATCGACTTCGGAAAAACCGGTTGTTAAACAAAAAATGTCAATTTCTCAAAGTGCTCCAAAAGTTGATGTGATAATTGATTTGACAAAACCAGTCACTCCAACACCCTTACCTAAACAAAGTGAAAAAGCAACAAGTGTTGATAAATGGAAAGCAGTTGTCGAAACACTGAATGTGATAGCACCTGGTCTTTATAGGATTAGTACCACTACTGCGTCTACCTCTACATCTCAAATATATAGGGCGATAGATAAGAGTGTAAAAAATAATCCAAAAGAGTCTAGGCATGCTAAAACAAATTCAAAAGACAACAAAATAAATCTTAATGTGTGTACCTTACCTTCTACAGGAGTAGAAAGTACCTCTAGGAGCAGTAGACTACAGCTTGGGAGCAATACAAGGAACAATAGAGTCTCGCCTGCCTCTAAGAGTGATAGCAAGAATAAAAATGAAGAAGTAGAAGAACACCCTAGGAATTTATCGCTTTCGAATAAGAAACATATTTCATCTGGATGTAATGTTAAGAGTACTATTTCGACTGCATGTAATGACTCTGCTTGTTTAATGTGCTAGAAATCGTTATCTGAAAATGCTTGTGATGATATTGTTTCTAATAATGTGAATGTGAATGATATGCCTGAACAAAAAGATGTTCCTCCAGGAACTAGTGCTAGGTCTAGATATGTTAAAAGACTCATTAAAGCAGCTAGGTCAACATCTAGTAGCATATTGCCTAGGAACTATCTTAAGTTGTGCGTATGGATTCCAACGGGTAGAGAATTCATTCTAGTGAATGGTAAATTAAAGCCTCCAAAAGAACCAGTAAAAACCTTCTATGAATGTGATTCGTCTGTTACCCCTAACCCCATGGAACCAAATGATAAACGGTTTCCAAATGCACAATCTTCTGTTATTGGCAGGTTATCGAAATATGTATTTGGATCATCGACTCGGGTTGCTCCAAGCACATGACCAGGAATCTGAAGCTGCTGATCAACTTTGTATGGAAGTTCATGGGAACTGTTCGCTTTGGAAATGATCATGTAGCAGCTATTCTGGGTTTTGGAGATCTTCAGTTTGGGAACTTCTTAATCACTCGGGTTTACTATGTCGAAGGATTGGGTCACAACTTATTTTCAGTCGGACAGTTTTGCGATGCAGATTTATAGGTTGCATTTAGGAGAAATACTTTCTTCATTAGGAATTTGGTTAGAGATGATCTCTTGTCTGGGAATCGCGGCACCAACTTATATCCTATCGACATAAACCAAATGGCCTCTTCATCACCAATTTGTCTCATGACAAGAGCTTGCGAAACAAAGTCTTGGTTGTGGCATAGACGTTTATCCCATCTCAACTTCGACACCTAAACCAAGCTAGCCAAAGACGACGTCGTCAACGGTCTCCCTAAGTTCAAATACACAAAAGATCTCTTATGTTCATCCTGTGAGCAAGGCAAAAGCAAAATGGAAACTTATAAACCTAAAACCGTTCCCAGTTTGGTTGATAAGTTACATCTGTTGCATATGGACTTATGTGGCCCAATGAGAGTTGAACGCATTAATGGGAAGAAGTATATTCTTGTTATTGTCGATGACTATTCAAGATATACATGTGTCAAGTTTCTCAGATAAAAAGACGAAGCACCAGGCATCATCATCACCTTTCTGAAGCGCATAAAAGTCTTACTTCAAGCTCCAGTAAGGATCGTAAGAACAGACAACGGCACGGAATTTACTAACCAGGAGTTAAGAACATATTTTGAAGATACTGGAATCAATCACTAGACATCAGTTGTTAGAACTCCACAACAGAACGGGGTAGTGGAAAGAAGAAATAGAACTCTTGTGGAAGCTGCTCGCACGATGATGATTTATTCTAGTGCACCGCTATTCTTATGGGCTGATGCTATTGCCACTGCATGTTTTACTCAGAATCGATCCCTAATCCATCCAAGATTCAATAAAACCCCATATGAGCTAGTGAACAATAGAAAACCCGACATCTCTTACATTCATGTATTTGGCGCTTTGTGCTATCCTATGAAAGACAGAGAGGATCTGGGGAAGCTGAAACCTAAGGGTCATATTGGAATCTTCATTGGTTATTCAGAAAACTCGAGGGCATTCAGGGTGTATAACATGAGAACAAAAAGAATAATGGAGACGATGAATGTAAAGTTTGACGAGATTTCACAGATGGCTTCTGAGAGACTCGTCTAAAACCCGCGCATAACATGGCTCAACACCAATAGGCGCACCAAACAGTCTGACTTCTGGACATATTAGTTCAGGACTCATACCCCAAGGAGCTCAGTCAACTAACACCGAAAAACCAACTAATCAAGAACTGGAAAACTTCTTCAAGTTTATGTATGATGAGTACTATGGTGGAGCTTCGACAAATGCATCACAACAATGTTCCGCTGCACCCGCTCAAAATCATCAACCACCACCACCACCAACACAAGATGCATCTTCAACAATCGAAACTGAAGCACCAACTCCCTCAACATCATCAACATCTACTCCAGCAACTCTAGTAATTGAAATTGTTCTACCAAGAGTTGATGAGCAAAACCAAAATACCCCAACTCAAGAAGAACAACAACTAAATGAAGCTGTGTTAGAAGAAGAAGTGTTCGAAAACCCATTTGCAACGGATTCTGCTGAATCATCTTCAAGGTTACATGAACCATCTAACACGCATTCGTCAAATCCTCGGTATCCTTCTACGTTACAGTGGACCAAAGACCATCCAATAGAACACGTTATTGGTGAACCTTCAAGGCCTGTTCAGACGAGAAGACAACTCGTCACCGATTCTGATATGTGCATCTACGTCTGCTCAGTCAGTTTAAAAGAGCCAAAGAACATTCAGGAAGCGATGACAAAGAATGCTTGGATTAAAGCGATGCAGGAAGAACTTCTCCAATATCAATTACATGACACTTGGGATTTAGTTCCAAGACCAATTGACAAACTCGTCATTGATCTGGTAAAACCTTAAAAATCTGAAACATGTAAAAAGACCAAAATACCCTCTAATTTTGAAATTTTAAGAACTTATAAAATACGCTATAAATTAAAACTTGAGTTATATAACGTGTTATGACTCGAGATCACAAAATATGATCATATAACCTAAGGTAAAATATGAAATGATACAAGAACTCCATAAACAAATTATGGCACGTCTAAAAGTTTTCTCATAGGCCGAATATATTAAATCTTGTACACAACCTTACACCTATGAAGATAAGAATATATCACATTTTCACTTATTCATCATGACCTACATTCTTCATTTATTAGTCCAGACGTTTTGTTCTTTCTTTTTGTGAAGATACAATCACATCATGTCCCTAAATAACTACATTCTTTTTTTTCCCCTCCACACAATTTATGACGATTCGGTCTTATCATAAACCGAAAAATTAGAAGATTGATTATTCTTTTCAATCCTTATACACGTTTACAAAAAAAAAAAAAAAAAAAAAAAAAAAAAAAAAAAAAAAAAAAAAAACTACTTCCCTTTTTGTGCATGACTACACACGCTTGAAGATACACATGCCACCTTCCCACTTATTTTGTTGCCATAGCCCTAAACTAAGATAAAACACATGCCGCTCCATATTAAGAACCATACATCACATGTTTGTTTCTCACACAAAACCCTAAGCAAAAATTCCAGTCGTATACCTATTTTGTTCATCCTATTTTGAGTGGTGAAATGAGCACAAAGAAGGTGGTACAAAGGAGTCATACAAGGGCTAAACGATCTGTGATGGAGCGTGGTTCTGTAGCAGGTTCGAGGAGGGTTTAGTGTTGTGTCGAATGGCTGTAGACTTGAGCCTTTGTGTTCTTTGTTATATTCTGAATATTCGACCAGAAAGCAAGATCAGAGTGAGGTGATCGGGTTAGTCTTGGTGTTCTAGCAAAGTGGTGATCGTTGGAGTTTGGTTCCTTGGTGTGACCGTGGGTTAGAAAGTATGTTGGTTTGTTCGAGTTAAGATCATACGATTCGCGTTCGAGTTTAGGTTCATCGTGTATCGTGATAGCCTTACTCTTGATTCGGTTCGTGTTCGCTAACTGAAGTGCTGTTTCGTTCGTGGGAGGTTCGGGTTCGGTTGTCGTTCTTGTTGGGATAGAGTTTTGGTCCGTGCTCTTGGTACGTGACTTATACGTGTTTAACGGTTCGTGTACCAAGTTTGGGTTCGTTTGGGTCTCATTGAATCTTGTGCTCGTGTTCGTGTTTTCGGTTTCGATCTGTCGTTTTTGGAGGTATATCTGGAACTACACATTTTATACACTACATGAAATGTTATTATATTAACCTATTACATGTTACAATCGAATCTCAACTGAGTCACCATTATCGCTGAATCGGATGCTAGTTAAAACCTATAATTTCTCATGAAGCGTAAATATATATATATGAGGTAAATATACACATGATGACATGAATGGGCATGAATACCAACCTTAATATAAATTGTCTCTATAATGAAGTAAGATAGAATCAAAATAATTTATGAAAATGATAGAAATAAGACATGACATGTATTAAGGATGATAACAAATAAGAACTTGCATGAAGTAATAATATTGCAAATATTGATTCCTTATAATCGGTTATGTATTTTACGTAGTCGATTGGTAGAAATTGATAGTTATTCTTTTGGAGTAAATGCTTTCGAAATGTTTAACATGGTAAAGAAGTTAAGAATATGTTTTAATCATGAGCAACATACTATCACTAACTGTTTTAGCCTTTATTTTGGTTTTATAATATATTAAATATTTGGTTAACTACTCATCTAAATTAAATATGAAAGTCCATGTTAGCCGAATCAGATGTGCATATAAAGGCGAGTATCTCAACTGGATTTATGACACACCATTTACTTAGCTTATAAGTATATACTAATCGATGTGTGTTCACTAAAATAGGCTAAACCCTAACTTACTAAATATGGCAAGTTACTAAAAATAGAAAGCTGACTAAAGTAAGTAATCTGATTTAAAATAAGTTGTTAATAAGACGATCATGAATTCGTGTAGATTCGCTGAAGAAGGAGTTTGTTTCCGATCCTTATGTTTCTAGTTGTGTATTCACTTGCGGTCTAAGGTACAGATATTCTTACCTTCCTTATAAGGTTTCTCATGATCTCTTTCATTTCTGATCCGTTAGTTTCTGAACTGATGCCATTGCTATGATTCCCTTTGCTTAAACCTTCTCTGTTGATCCCATATGATATGACCTCTGTTATGAACCTATATTATGAAAACCTTTTTAATTATACCATGGAAATATTTTGAGAAAAACCACTTTAAAAAGATGTTTATAAATGATGCGAAACTATTTTTATATAAAGTGTTACTAACTGTTATGAAAACTATATTTTGAAGACTATCTTTATAAAAACCGTTTTGAAAGGTTATTTTTATGAAAACCACTTTAAAGGATCATTTTATGAAAATCATGAATAAAGGATTGTTTAAAATGGACTTTTGATAGAAACTTTTGAAATGAACTTTTGATCTGAACCTTGACTTGATTATTTAATATGAACCTTGATCTGATAAACTCTGATTTGGACTTTTGGTACTACTTCTGATGATATTTGATATAAACCATCTGTTATAAACTATCTGTTATGAGCCATCTGTTATGACACTCTGATTTGATATGATATATGACTCTTAGTTTGATACCCGAGCCAAAATCTGTTTCCTAGCCATGAAGGTAACATGGCCGTGTCATTGATGCACCAATGGCATGACTCTAGGGCGGTAGAGTGATTTTCCGCCACGTCCCCTTATCTGTTATCTGATATGCGCATTATATTATTTTGGCCACTATTTATCTGCGGGGGCGTATGGATGCATCCTAGATCTGATCTGTTTAGTGGATTTAACATGATTGATTTATTATTGTCTGGTGATTGGTACTGTGTGCTATACATGCCCTTCACATATATCTGGGAGCTAGCTACTCCATTTGAAGAATGAGGACACCCCTCATATTATCTGATTATCTGAGAGGTCTCCCCTCTATATGATTTGAAGATTTATGGTTACGATATGATATGATCTGTTTCTGGGCTCGTTGTGGATTACTATCCCTTTTCTTTTTCCTTTATACCTATTCATTGACTTATTCCTTGAACCATATTACATCTGTTTGACCTTTGTTTCTGTTATTCTGTACTATTCTCTATTACTGTTTGTTATCGTTATATCTGTTCACTGAGCTCTCGTAGCTCAGCTGCATTTCTTTTCCTGCGGCAGGTTTTAGTAGGAAGTTGGGAATGGGTGGAGAGTACCTTGGACTTAGAAGACTTGATAGCTACTTTTGGACTTAGAAGTGATTAGAAGTTATTATTATTTTGGAATTAGCGTTTACTGGAAGTTTCTTTTGTAACCTAGTTGTTCCTATATTTCAATTGTAATCTTTGAGAATTCTTGTATTACTAAAGGTGTATGCTTTTTTTTGATCTGATACGAAACCATTGTTGTGATATCTTTACCCTTGTCGGGTTGGGTTGTTACAGATCTTAAGTGGTTATGGAAGAACAAAAAGGATGAAGAGATTACTGTAATTCGCAACAAAGCACGTCTCGTGGCCAAGGGATTCAGACAGGAAGAGGGGATAGATTTCGATGAGTCATTCGCGCCAGTAGCAAGACTTAAGGCAGTCAGGATTTTCTTAGCATATGCAGCTCATAAAAACATCACGGTCTATTAGATGGATATCAAGACAACATTCTTGAACAAAACTCTGAAAAAGGAAGTGTATGTGAGTCAGCCAGACGGATTTGTTGATAAAGATCATCCAGACTACGTCTACAAGCTAAAGAAAGCTATCTATGGGTTGAAACAAGCCCCAAGGGCGTGGTATGATGAATTATCATCTTTCTTGTTGCAAAATAATTTCACCAAAGGAACAATTGACCCGACCTTGTTTACTAGAAAATTCGAAGATGACATTTTGATTGTTCAGATTTACGTGGATGACATTATCTTTGGGTCCACTAATCTGAAACATTCAAAACATTTTGAAAATCTCATGAAAAGCAAATTTGAAATGTCCATGATGGGGGAATTAAAATTCTTTCTTGGTTTACAAATTCATCAAACCACACGTGGTATTTTTATAAATCAAGCTAAATATACAATTGAGATTTTGAAAAAACATGGAATGGAAAATTGTGACTCTGTTGGTACACCAATGGTCACTTCACCCAAAATAGGAGCTGATTTATATGGGAAACCCATGGATCCGAAGAAATATCGGAGCATGATTGGTTCTCTTATGTATCTCACTGCTAGTCGACCCGATATATATTTTGTTGTTTGTTTGTTAGCACGGTTTTAGGCAAGGCCTACCAAACTGCACCTCCAAGAGGTTAAACGGATCTTTCGGTACCTATGAAGAACCATTAACATGGGACTTTGGTATCCGAAGGATTCAGAGTTTACACTAACAGCCTTTTCAGATGCGGACCATGCCGGTTGCCAAGTTACAGCAAAGAGTACATCAGGTGGAGCACAATTTTTGGGAGAAAATCTAGTAGGCAGGTCATCAAGGAAACAAGATTGTACCGCGTTATCAACTACAGAATCCGAGTATGTGTCTCTATCTGCGTGTTGTGCCCAAGTTCTTTGGATGAGGACACAACTCACAGATTATGGCTTCTCTTTCGACCGCATACCTTTGTATTGTGATTCGAAAAGTGCCATAGCCATCTCGTGCAATCCAGTACAACACTCGAAGACCAAGCATATTAGAGTCCGCTATCACTTCACAAAGGAACACGTAGAAGAGGGTACTGTTGAATTATTCTTCGTGAAGACTGAATACTAACTCGCCGATCTATTTACTAAAGCCCTTCCAAAAGAAAGGTTTGACGAATTAGTTCGACGAATTGGCATGCGAAGCCTAACTCCTGAAGAACTAGAAAGTCTTCTTGAAACTTCTTGAAAATATTTTCCAAAATAGCTTCACTGTAAATATTTTTGAAAAAAAAAGCAAAATACAAAATTTGAAAAACTATCAAAAACAAAATATAAAAATAGAAAATTTTCAAAAACACAAAAACAATATAAAATCAAAAAACCAAAAATATTCTTCTCACGACATTTCTCTCGTATAATCGATATTCTGTACATATCTAGAAATGTCATTCAATAATGATACGGACATGTACAGATACTTGAGCGAGAGTTCATTTAAAATTTTTCTAAAACATGTCGTTTCTCAAAATCTCTTCACTACGGCTTTCGTATACTTCAGTACGAAACCCGCGCTACAATGATGACTTCTGATTATGTCCGATCAGGACTCGTATTGTTAATGGAAAAATAAAACAACCCTTGAGCACATGATCAAGATTTTTCAAAATCTTTCTCAAAATTCTGTGCTAAAGATAACTCTCTCTATACCCTTAAAATTAATTTAAACTCAAAAGTTTAAAAATATGCTTTACTTAAAGGGGAGTATAAAAAGAAAAACAAAAATATTCCAAAATCATGCTCCAATCCGTCTATCTCTCCAAAAAGCTTTCATTTAATCAGTTGATGTCAAAAATATCACTGCATGCTATTTTTTAGGGGGAGAAGACGTGATTAAAATGTGATCAAAAGTTAAAAGATCGTGGATTGAATCTCAAAAGAGCTCTACAAAAAGACTAAGCATGAACCCTCGAATTGACGAAAATTAAATGTCCATAATCGAAAAGACTTGTCTGGGACGGATAATAATTTCAAGCTGGTTATCCAGTGATGTAAACGTGTCTCGCAAAGGACTTGTCTGAGTAGAATGTACCAATTCGAGAGATTCGCTTTCAATATGACCGGGACGGGTAATAATTTCAAGCTAGTCTAACTAGTGATGTAAACGTGTCTCGCGAAGGTCATGTTAACTGAAAGTCAATCATTTCAAATGTGCGAACTCTACCCAACATGTGCAAAATTATTTCAAAATGCATGAGCACATGTGAAGGGGGAGTATTTCAGAAAATGTAAAACTCTCGAAGTGTTAACTAAAATGTGTTTATTCATAAACACTTTGAGAGATTTTCACAAAAGGTTTTATGGCACATGATCAATAAATCCAGGATAATCATGGAGTAATAAGGTGATTATGGTTAGGTTATGTCCAATGATCCGCCAGATCTAGCCGGAGGGATCTACCCAAGGACAATTCCAATAGATTAGAATTAGAAGTCTTTGGGAAAGATTGAAAAAAAAAAGAGTAAATGAGAAATGGAAAGAAGGGGTTGAAGAATTAAAAAGAAAAGTTGAATGAAATGGTGAAAAGAAATAGCCCTCCATGAAAACTTAGGGCAGAAACCGGGTCAATACATCTTCTATCGGTATTCACAAAGTTGATATTGATATTGAAGACAAGACGTCATGGACCCAGTGACGCGCTGCACCACCCCTCCTAGCCACTCAGATATCTCTTAAAAGATATTTGTTTCATTTCTCATGGAGAACACTGCATAATATATCGACCTCTCATTCCGAGATGTGTTGATATTCAAAAGGTGGCACTCTGCTCCATGCCTCCGACTACAAAAAACCAAAACACACATTATCGAGTCTAGAGCCATGAGATTCATAAAAAATCTCTTAGGAACACTTTCCATATAATACACCTGTGTTCACCAATAAGGACACATGGTGTACAAGAGTCTTAATGAGATCTTCGGATCTTGCCACTAATATCATGATGGTTATTTGCTTCAAACGGTCTACAGTCGTTGGGTGATCTCCAACGACTCACTGAATTGTGGGTGCACTTCGGTGTGTCTGTGTAAGCCCTTTCGGGGGTATCCGATTCAAAACGGCCTTGGTTAAGATCAGCGAAAGTTTTCACACTATGCTATTAACGATCTCGAAATCTGAACATGTAAGAGCTGGACGATTTATTGCTAACTATTTTATGCAGGTACTGAGGAAAGTCCATTCACGATCATCATATGTCTCAACATCTATACCTCCTCATGCTCATACTTATGAAGATCATCCTCAACTAAGCTCAAGTGAAAAAGTTCAAGACGAAAAGATCAAGTTAAAGACAAAGTTTTAAAGACAACGTCAAAAAGCTATTCTAGAAGTCAAGAACAAGCTCATGTATCAAGAAAGGATGACATAAGTATGAAGTTCAAGAAGTATGAGTATGGTGGAGGATACGACGCAAATGTACAAAAGATGTTGATCAAAGGCTAGACGACTGAAAGACGATTACTTTGAAGATCACATAGCATGAAGGAACGAAGAACAAAGACTATTCTACATCGACACACAAAGTTCAAGACAACGAAGACAAAAGACCAAATCACTGGGAGCATCATTGAAATGACCATTCCTTAGGGGGAGATTGTTAGCATTTAAATTAGAAATTGAAGTGATGGTCATTTGCATTTTAATAACTTTATGTTGTGTCGACTTATTGTAATAGAATAGTGAATGAGGGCTTTGTGTTGGACTAAGTTAATTTGTACTAAGTTAAGTCAAGAATTGTCCAATCCAACACAAGCCCAACCGAGCCCAAGCAAAGCCCATCTCAAGGCCATTAGGGCGTCGGTTTATAGCTAAAAAAGGACACACTCTCACCCCACTCAAGTGTGCCTCATTGTCTAGTATAGGTGAGAGTGTGTGTGTGTGTGTGTTTTCTCTAAGTTTTGTATTGTTTGCTTTAAGCTAATATATACTCGGTAAAATTTACATACGATCCACATCACTCTTCTCATCTATATTTCTCTCTTGTCTTTGAGTAGTACCATACGTATAGCATAAGTAGTGTGATAAAGTTAGTGTTTTTTGATCATAACAGTTTGTTTGTGAATTTTGTTATCTAAATTTGTTTATTATAATTTGGTGTTTTTTTTTTTTTTTTTTTTTTTTTTTTTTTTTTTTTTTTTTTTTTTTTTTTTAAATTTAGTTGTGCAAATTTTAGGTACATAGTTTGTAAATATATGTATTGTGATTATATATTTTAATTTTTACTCTTTCTTTCTTTAGTACATATAAAGGGTTTATCTCATTTTTTGAAAATTGAAAATTTTGAAAACTTAAAGGTTATATACGGAATATATGTAGCAAAGTTGACTTCAAACATATATGTAGTAATGATTTCATAAATTAAAATGTCAATCGTTATAATTAGGAATGATTTGATTAATGTATCATCGTTATATTTAGGAATGATTTGATAAAAGTGCCAATGCGAATTGAAATGCCATTAGTTAGCCATGAAAAAAAATTAATGCCTTTTAAATTTAATACCTTTTAAAATATATCTTATTCAAGACTATACCAACACTATATCCTCATTTTCATTTTCAACTTGTGCTAATTCATAGAATAAAGTAGAGAAAGTAGATACATAGAGGGAAATGAAAAATCAAAGAAATGTTGATGAGGTCGTGTACTAAGAAGTTTTACGTGGCGAGTAACGTGCATAGTTAGTTATCTCATAATTGATGTAATGTTTTATTTTCAGTTTCACTAAATGTTTTTATATGTTATTTGATACATGTTAAAATTTTTGTTTGAGTTGAATTATCGCATGTTACAAACTTTTGCAATTACATTTTGATATTTTCACGTTTTATGTTTGAACATTACACGAAACACTTACCACAATATCATAACTATAATCGTTTGCCACTAGAGAATTCCATGTACGGATACGCGTCTAATTCAATGAAAATGAGCGTATGAATTGATGTATTTTAAATTTTCAAAATCAACATTCACAACAAAAATCACTCCAATCAATCCTAATCTTCATCCCCATCAATAACCCTACACCTATGAAGGATATTTTTAGCATGATAATTAACGACTAAATCATTTTATTGTCTAATAAGTAGGTGGATGATCTTACGATATATTGTGCTGAAATATGGCATATCGCATCATTAAGTATGTAACGTTATGTGTAGTTTGTGCCTTGACTTCGTGTATAGTCGACCCATATATTAGTGTTTGGTTAATCAGTGGTAGTCATAGTCGACCTATATATCGAGAGTTTTTATGCATGTAATTCACTTTGGATGGATTTTGACATGTTGGGCATAAAATATGACCCAAATCGACCAACTTGTGAAGGGGCAAAATTACCAACTCTAGATCAACCTTTAGGACATTTTTATATTTTGATTTTTGGTGCAAATTAATAGTATTCTCGCAGAAACGCAATAAAGTTTTCATTTCGTTTGGAATGAGCAATACAACATGAAACGCTCGGGTTAAGTTTGGTTTAGGCCATATAATATTTTCATTATATGGATCCCATTTATATGGTATGAGGATAATTAAGACGGGGATTTTGTAATTGATGCGAGGTGAAACAAAAAACAAAGGAAAAACAAGGTTTACGAAATTAATAGAACCACAATTATTATATCTTACACGAAGAAGCCAATACATGTTATAGTTTAATCCATTTGGTGAAGGACTGAATGTATATTCCCACCGAGTATCAGTAGCCTTTCATATAGGTTGATCAAAAGAACTACATATGAGAAACCAGAATGGTGCAGTGATCCACATCTACTACCGAGTGCAGCGTATTATTTCTGTTCCACCCTCTCAATTGTAGCATTTCATCTTAAAGATTTTACAGTTCTTAGAGTATCTCACTTGGGTTCTATCCAAATTTGTGAAGATTATGGCTCCCGTCTTCTCTCAAGATGCTTGGCGGTGTGTGTGGTACATGATTCAGGTAAACTTATTTTTTAAGAATCAAGACCGCATTGTTAAACTTATTAGTAAGCTTATTCAAGTTATTTTCATAATCAATGCAGAATCAATCCAGACAACAACCAAGAAGAACATCTATGAACGCATGTAAACAGTGGATTCGTTCAAGATAGTATTGTCGTACACTGCTTAGCCGGTCTTATTAAGGTACTTCAGTTTTCATTAAACCATTCTAAAAATTAAGTATTTTAGTTTGGTTCATTTTATGAAGCACTCATATGCTGATCTCACCAGCAAATCAAGCTGCTGTTTGGATTGACGTAGTTTGGATTGCATCACTAGCTGCTACCAAATTATTTAAATACTTTTAATTCACTTTTAACCAGGTGACCTGTTTTCATTTTACCAATGTTTTTGGAGATGATCAACCTTAATCGACTCGTGCTTGATGAAGGTAGCTAGGGAAAGCAAAGCATATTTCAACTTGAACATGTGACTTTTAAATTATCATCATTCTTTTAGTTATGTGTAGGTTCATATGTTGAATAACGTATGTATTTGTTTGAGGAAATATCTATATTAAATCAATTCCATCTTCAGAACAAATTGCGATGTTTTGAACAGATACGGTATGCCTTCTGTCTCTTGCAATATAGGGGTCCAATAATCAGTTTTGTATGCTCTGCAACTATCTTTTGATTAATCACCCATCTTTTCCCCACATTTTAATTGTTAATTATGTTATTTAAAGTATAATTAGTGAAACTATATACGATCAGTTTTGTAGTATGCTCTGCAACTATCTATGCTTAATCACCCATCTTTTTCACCACATGATCCTAAATTTGTAATAAGCACACCACATAAAACATCATCATTTGATAAAAGTTTCTATATGTGGGCACCCCTTGCTAAAAATCTTTGTAAAGATAGTAGCTTAAAAGACGTATTTACTCCCTTAGCACAAAAAGAAGAGTCAACTTTATCATAGAAAGTTATAGACAACTTATCTAGACCATACAAACTTTTGTTGACTGCATTAGTACGCTACATTTTATCAATCTTGAATAGCGGGAGGGTAATCCATAAAAATATTATATGTTGTTGGAATATGTGAATCATAAAACTATAAACACATAAACATATAACATCAAGCAACGCAGCGGAAAAACAAGATCTACAAAACATGTAATTAATTAACTAAATTAAAAGTAATGCGTATCTTATTAGGTTTCTAGCAAGAACAAGAAACCGAATCTCCAAGAACAAGGTAAAACCCTAAATTAGGGTTTATTAAGGATCGACTTATGTATAAATCGAATTGGGGAAAAAACACAAGCTATAGTGAGCTTGTCCTTCGTTCTTGTACACACGTATTACTAGCGTCTCAATGTTAAAAGCTAGGTTCTAATTCCACAAACAAATCAAACACTTATGTGTTTATGTAGAACCGAAAATCCCAAGGGTTTGGGAGTTTAAGGTTCGACCAAAAACACAAAAAAGAGGAGAAGAAGAAGTTGGACTAGTTAGGGAATTATGATTTGGTGATCTATGAATACAAGGGTTTGTATTTATAGACTCACAAATCTTCCTCTCTAAGTTAGGTTAGGAAAAAACTTTCCTAATCCCCCTCCTAAACCATTCGGCCTACTTTTGCATGTCAAGAGGGATTCTAGACCCTTCTTGACTTGTATTTTCATACTTAGTCCTTTAAGTTAATATTTAACGTCCGTTAACCAAACTCCGTTAAATACTAACTACCGTTAAGTGTTTGTTTGTGAAATGAATAATTAAATCATAAATATATATATTAATTAGTCAAACCATTGAGACTCATACGTAATGTGTGCAATCTCGAAGTCTCGTGTTCGAAACTGGACATACAAATATTAATTTTTATCCACAACTTTAATAGCTCCCACTTGGATATTCATTAATATAGTAATGACATGGGTTAGTCTAGCTTAACACCCCCAATGCCCCCAGATCGACCCTGTGTATGGTTTCCTGGAAAAAACCATGTGATGATTAATCATCATACTTATCCTTTTGTTTCTAATACCGCGTTAATATGGATATGGATCTAAGTCATTCCAAAATTAACTATTATGTTTCTCGTTATTAATAATTGATCAAGATTACCAAAACATCTGAACTTCTTCCAGATAGCCTTTGGGTACGACCGTACAAACATCTTGTCAACCCTACGAGGGGCCCAGCAGTATTATACTTCAAAACAAATTTGAAGGAACAAATCCTTTCTTGACTACGAGCATAACCCTTGAACTTTCCATCACCTCCAAAAATAGCCCTTACAACTACCAGTTACGGATAGCGTTAGACTACCTTACAGAAAATGAGCTACATCATCGGCAGTTACCTGGTATCTCAAGTCTGAGGATAAATATTCATGATTTACTTAATGAGAATGATCCATAAATTACAATCATGTGGTTGGGATAAGTCCTATATTCAATTTACCCTATATTGAATATCATGTGAATTTGGCATGCCTATGCATCAATATACTTAAGTATATCCTACCAACACTTCACATTTGCCTTAATTCAATAATACTCCCATATTATTGATCGACAACGGATTATTTAGAATAACATAAGTTATTCACGGATTTAAACATGCAAATATAGGATACAATTTATTATTAATGAAAACAAACGTACCACGTACTTTGATTCATTGTAAATAATAATTGCTTAACATCCCTTATCCAAATACTAAATAGATCAAGCATGATAATTCCCATTAATGAATTATGCCTCAAGTCATGTTCCACATACTTGTTGACAAGGCATAAATCAACTAATTTTGATCTATCGGAATTTTGAGAATACTTATTTCAAGAATGAAATTCTTGTATGTGTGCAACCATTTATCTAGATATTGCCACATACTATTTCATAAATTGCGTTACATCCTCAACCGCAAATTTATGACAATTAAACTACTAAATCTTTTATAGTTTAAAGTATTCTAATTCTTTAATGTATAATGCAACTATGCTCATATAGAGCATAACTAGTATACATGGCCTTTAATAAGGATAACCTCCCACCATGACTAGTATTGAGTGTCATCTCAATCTTACTAGCATCATTGTATCCAAACAACAATATGCTCTTTTTAAAGTTCCGTAAACTTTTAATATCCATCGTGTAATGTTTGATATCTTCAAATCTAACAAGATTTGTCAACTATATCAATTACGCAATAATTTGCCATATGGTTCATATTTAGAATTATGGAGCAACTCCAGGCTGAGGATGTTAATTCTAATCCAACCATATCCATTACACTTAGCTATCTAATAACTTTCAATTAGATACTAATGTTGTCAAATCATCTTGCATTCAAGCATGATACAACAAACAACATGATACACATGATAAATCCTTGTGTCAACTTAGATTTTATTCATGTCATATCTTTTCAAAGATATGTATCTATCTAGCCTTTCTAATAGATTATCATGTTTATTAGAATCAGTTATTTTACCGCTTATGTTTATAACAATAAACATATATTACAAGGTTTTATTTTCTAAATTTCCATGTGAAGTTTCATTCCAAACTTAGACTTAACATATAAATGTTAATGGAATGTCATTTCCTATATGTTATACAACATATATGAAATAAGAAACTAAATATAACACTCCCACTAGCTTTCAGGAATATTAAGAAATATCTTATTTTAATTATAAATCAAAACAAGATTTAACAACTAAAAATAAGTATATCTTCTAGATGCATGCATTTATCCATTCACAAATGATTTGCACTTTGTATACTGCTAAAGATTATTTGAATTCAAATACTTCTTTCAATTACTTTTCGTCCTCGCACAAGAAATTACTCAAGAAAGAGTTTTGATATTTCATTATTAATTTCATATAACAGAAACTAATAATGATAATCTTTATATATTTAATGTGCCTAGAAAGAATCTCAATCACATTTAATTGCTTAAGTGTGATTGACAAGCTTTTCACACATTAAATATGCATACAAAATTTTGTCCCTTATGATTTCTACTCAAAAATTTAAATCTCTAGGATTTTCATTTCCTTTGTAGAAATTCATCTTTATTCTATAGTGTAACTATAGAGTTCAAGATCAACTACGTTTTTAAAACTAGTTATCTTCTTGGACTGCATCTAAACATTCATATTATGAGTAATTTGCCAAATTCAATATTTGCAATTTATCAACAGGTTTATCATAATCCTGTAACTTATAATCCTCAACATATTTTTCTAAATATTTGAGATATCCTTGTGGATCTATGAAATGAGAATTCCATCATCTTGAGATTTAACATTAACATGTTTAATCCTCATTATGATTTTGCTAGTGTATTTAGAAGATCATGTATCTTGTAATTTTATCTTTTCAAGATAAACTCCTCCCACTTGCCTTTTACAATTTATAGATTAACTATAAATACTTAGCAAATAGAGCAACACAAAAATTGTTCTCTTTTGGGACATTACAAATACTTATTGACTGTTCCTTACCTTAATTTGTTAATTAACCTACTCATAAGTAGTTTAACAAATTCCGAACTTCAATTTTAAGACTTAATGTGATTCATCACATACCATAATAAATGGTGTCTTATTAATCTTCTAGGTTGGAGTCTAATTGAGTATATACTATCCATACTCAATTTTCTAACCTTGCCAACTTTTGGAAGAAAAGAAGATATAGTCATCTTAATCAAACAATATAACAAGAGTTTGATTCTCCTAACAGAACATACCATAAACACTATGTATTTCATTAGGATTAATATTGTAAGTTAATCTTACAATATGTGAGATAAATATATTTCGTTTTGGCTTACCCATTTACCATCTAAGTCAATTTAATGGTACAATAGATTTTCCAAGCCAATTGCATGCTTTATAACATAAGTACTTCTGATCAAGTCACTTCATGTCTATGTCTTACTAAGAAGACATAACTGTTATAATCCCAATCTACGTTATAAGTCATTAATCAACTCAATGACTCCTTGTACATGTCTTAACATAACAAGTTAACGTCTTACTTTATTATAAGTCTTATAGCAATCAAAAGACTTCATATTTATATATGATGAAGCGAAAAGTGTACCGCTTTTAAGGGGTCATTTAAGCCCTAAATCGTATTTATTTGATCAAATATCGCCCTAAATCGTTCCTTTTGTCATTTTAGGTACTTTTGAGGAGAAATCTGGAAAAGGAGGCATTTTGGACGTTTTTGGAGCATAAAAGTGAAGAAAACGACAAAGTCTCAAAATCTTGCTAGAAGTTACCTTTGACGGCGTCAGGATTAACCCTGGACGGCGTCATGGCTTGGCAAAAGTGGTGGATGTGAAATTTACTCATGATAAGCCAGAGAAATTGCATGGAAATTCTGACGGCGTCACTCTTTAATCTGATCAAGGTCGTCACGTTATAATTCAAAGAGGGAAGGCGTCACGTTCAAGATCTGACGGCGTCAAGCCTTGATAAGCCAGAACGGATTTTGGAGAGCTAAAGAGGGACGGCGTCAAGAAGGTCATCCGAGAACCCTAAAAGCGGCGAGGTGACGGCGTCACACTCCATAACGTGACGCCGTCAGATCCAAAAATCTATATATAGTTTTGCAATTCTTTGTCATTAGTGTGGAACTTATTGGGGAACTTTGTGTGTGAAAACCCTAGGACGAATTTGGCAGCTCTTTCAAGGCTTTTTGCCTTGAGATCTTCCATGTTACATTGAAGATAAGTTATCAATTAATCATTCAATATGTCTATGTGTTGTTTGATTTTATCTTGTTCTTGTCTTTTGTTTAACATGTTAGGCTAGATTTATCTTGTGTTTGCTTAGATCTAATGAAACCTAGCTATTGATTATTGGTTATAAGTGTGTTGTTAGTTGTATTGGATGATTGTTTATCTATGTTAGGCTTAAGAAAACTGGCTAACTTCCTATTCGGTAACTTGCTTGAACGTCTTAAGAAACATGAACCAATGCGTACTAAAGGTTTTTATGGTTGTATTTAATGCACAAGCGAATTCTAGTGATCCCATGTTAGGAGCTTCCTAGCCGGCTCGACATAGGAGTGAAGTAGGAGCTTGTAGAGTTGGGGAAGTACGTACGCCACCCCACGAATGGTATTAAGGAATACACCCGTCATCCACCGCGACTAATACACACTAATCAACCGGTAAAAGATAGTTAGGGAGTAAGGAAATCTAAGTAAACACATTTCCCTCCACATAAGTTTTCACCAACATTTTCATTTTCTGTTATTTTATTTTATTTGCATTCGTAGTAATTTGGGTTAGTTGACTAGCAACTAATTCCGCCTACTCTTTCAAACCCGAGATTTTACTTGCTTTCATAAAATTATAAAAACATAAAAAGAATCTTCTCTCACCCTTAGACCTATTAGAGTAGTCTTTCATACCTAACGAACACTATTCCCTGTGGAGAACGATCAATCCCCCATACTTACCACTACACTATACTACATCGGTCAGGTACACTGCCTGGTGGGGTTGTAAGCCTCTTGAGATCCCTCGAGAGGTAAAACCTGTTGTAAGGTCGCAAAACCACGCATCAATATATTTATATTAAAATATAAATATGCATAACTAAAGTAATCCTGAACACCACAATTTGGTTTCAATAATATTTCAAGTTAATTTATTACTTCATATATTTATGTCATTCCAAGAATACATAAACATTCAAATTATGAAGTAGTATTAGATTACTTCATTTATTTATGTCATTACAACAATACATAAATATTCATATTTGAAGTAGTCTAATTATCATATTGACACTTGTTCTAATAATTATCTAATTTAGAAACATGCAAATTTACATAGTTTCATTGCATCAGCTGAGGCGGTTAGTAATGAAGGTATGTAATTTACCTTTTCATTAATATCTAGTAATGAAAGTAGATATTAACTCCAAGTGTTCTATTAATTAGATGTGAATAAAACATATTAGAATATTAATCTCTTACCTTGCAGTCAAGAGAAACCTTTTAAATCATATCCCTTTGTGTTGTTGCTTGCACACTATAAATATTTCTCCCACTTGTGCATGGAACAACATCATGCACCAGATAAACAACACGTCAATAGTTTGTTTATGTGATCAATATGATTTGTGTCATAGATATAAGTAGATATAGAGTCACCTTGTCCAGTAAGGAAACATACACGACTATCCTTAATACCATAAGTGTCTATAATTGGAAAGTAATTTATCTCAAGAGATTCTAGAGATAATCCGGGTTACTACCAAGATATCAAGACTTGTAGCTCCCACTGAATTAAAAATCACTACATGAACTCATTATTCAGTAATTACAACACAATGCTCCCACTGGATTTGACAACATTGTAAGTGTTGCATAACCAGCAAAAGCGAATAGTGTGCTGTTTACTTTCCTACACCTTTGAGTAATCCCTTATGTAATACATACTAAGGTACTTAAAGAATGTATTCTACTTTGTCAACGATGGAATATCCATCAATACAATTAACCTGAAAAAATTGGGTATGCAATTTCTTCCTCAATTAGGTCTACCATTCCCATCATGGTGTGTAGCACCTTTTAATTGGTCAAAGCACAACAACTAGACAAATCTTTCTAGTTTGCCTTTTACCAATTTTGCGGTAATTAGTCTAGCTTCTAATTTAATAACTCCTAACCATGCAATTTCTTAAAAATTTGCCATGAGTTATTTCTTAGAATTTAGACAATTCTAATTTTTCTATTATACCTTTTTCATTCATGAAAAGGAATAGGATTAAGTCTCACTCTTCACACGGAAAGTAGACTCGGTTTATTCTTTTCAGTAAAAATTGACTCTATCCAAAGACTCCTACGGGTACAGATCAACTTTCCACTAAAAGAAAACCCCATGTTTACGGTTTTAACGTTGCATTAAATACATTAAAAGAATTTTCAAAATTCAATTTTAGTATTTTCGATAATAACTTTTCAAGAAAATTAAACACCCACGGTAAATAAAATTTAACCATTTAATTTTCACTGAAAACTAGGATCCAAATTGACGTCGTTTCATTACATCTGCTGAGGCTGCTAGCAATGAAAGTATTCAATAAGGTACGGGTGGAACCTAATTGCCAATATCCAATTGCAATTCCTAGATACCAGGGACTTACATATTTTGCCAACTTCAGTTGCAAATGTAAGCATATTTCATCCCCATCTTTATGCCTTGACGCCGTTTCATTACATCAGTTGAGGCTGCTAGTAATGAAAGTGCTCAATTAAGTTAACCAATTTAGAAACTTGTAAATTGACGTCGTTTCATCACATCAGTTGAGGCTGCTAGCAATGAAAGTACTCAATTTACCCCTTGATTACCATTCTTTGAATCATTACATCAGCTGAGGCTGCTAGCAATGATAGAATGTAATCTCAGGTGTTTCCGTATTAATTGGATGGCATATAACTTAAATTTAAGGGTATTTAAATTTTGATGTGTGTAATCAGAATATGTACAAAGATGTCATGCATTCATCTTTGTATCATATGTTTCAAAACAATTTACTCATTCGTTACATTAGTAAGCTCAAATCATCAAAGTTTTAATTAATGGCGTTGAGAAACTTACAATATTGCCTTAAGATGCTTCGTACTTTTTCATGGTGTACTTGGTAAGTCTAATATTGACGCACAGGCGAGCGGAGAGATAGAATGGAGTCTCTATAAGGCCACAATTTAATGCGAAACCAACCTTATACCCACTTTATAGTTTGTCAATATTAGGTCCGCCGCTTCGACCACTTTTGTACAGTCGCATAAATCAATTAAACACTTATGATTTTCTTGCTTAAAACAATGTTACACCATTATTAAGTCAAGTTTATTTTTCGTTTGAAAATTACCCTTTGTATACAATAATGTCTACAACATATTATAACAAATGCGCAATTAAAAAAAAAACATAAACAACTTAATAATGAACGTGCTAATAAATCAATTAATATGTATATGTTGGTCTTAAGACTCTCATTGGTTTTCGAGCTCATTGTACCCAATGGACCACAGCACCAATTTCTTGGCCGCGTGTAACACCCCGACCCGACAAGGGTAAAGATATCACAACAATGAATACATATCAGATCAAAACAAAGCATACTAATACAGTAATACAAAAATTCAAGGATTACAAATGAAATATTGAATCTAAATGGTTACAATTAAAACTTCCAAAACTAATTCTAAAACATAATGTCTTCAATCCAACTCTAACCCAGCATAGCTATCCAATCTTCTAAGTCCAAGGTACACTCTTCACTCATTCCCAGCTTCCTACTAATACCTGCCGCGTGAAAAAGAAAACGTGGCTGAGCTACGAGAGCTCAGTGAACAGATATATAGATAACAAGAAACGATAACGGATAGCAGTACAAAGGAAATCAGGAATGCAGATCATACCGATACGAAAACAAAGCGAGAGGAATAAGGAACGGAATAAAGACAAAAGAAAAGAGATAATGAAAAGAAACAATATAGTCATAAAATAAGGGAAAAACAGAAATCTATCACAAGCCCAGATAACAGATCATATCAAAACGGTATAAACATATAAGTAATCTAGAGGGGATACCTCTCAAGTAACAGATAATATGAGGGGTGACCTCATGTATCATTTTGAGTGATCAGCTCACAGATATATGTGAAAGACGTGTATCGCACACACCATCAGTCACCAGACAAATATAACAATTAACAAATATCAATAAACAGATAACAGGTCAAATCTAGGATGCACCCATACGCCCCCGCAGATAAATCAATAATAATAGTCATAATGGCCATAGCAAATAATAAATAAGGGACGGAACAGGTCATCACTCTCCTGCCCTAGAGTCATGTCAGAGGTGCATCAATGACATGGACATGAAACCCTCATGCCTAGTGATTGGCTCGGATATCAAACTGTGAGGTCAAAGGTCAAATGTACTAGCATAATTAGAAAGTCAAATCTTAAGGGTTCATGGCATAAGGTTCATATCAAGAAATTTTTAGGATTTAATATCAAAGGTTTTAGTCGGAGTTTATCAGATTAAGTTTTTATATCAAAGTTTAAGTTCAGTTCCAAAGGGCAATATCAAAAGGTTTTCAGAAAAGAGTTTTCACAAGTTCATAATTAGAGGTCATAGCAAAAGTTCATTTAAAAAGGTTTCTATTTAAAAGTCCATTTAAACAATCCTTCACAAACGGTTTCATGACACTGATCTTACAAAATAGTTTTCATAAAAATGGTCTTCCAAAACTTTTATTAACTTCCATTAAAAGTAGTGTTGCTTCTTTTAAAATAGCTTTTCTCAAACGGTTTCATATGTATTTGAAAGATAGTTCCAAAATCAATTATGTTCAAATAAGGATTTAACAGATTAAGGTTTATATCAAGAATCAAATCAAGTTTTACTACAAGTATATCAGATTAAGTTTCAAAACAAGATTTACAGATCAGGATTCAGGACAATAGGTCAAAACAAAGAGATTCAAGAAGTTTCAGAACAAAGGAAAGCACATCAAGGATTCACAAATAAAAGATCACATGAACGGTGCACAAACAGGAGGGAACATAGCAATGGTATAGGGAATCCTAAACGAATCAAAATACGAAATCAAAAGAAAACGAAGGCACCTTACTAGAGAAGGGCAGAATATCTGTACCTTATTATGAACGAAAGAACACAGAGATAAACGCTGATAGAGATTAGATTACTCCTTCCTCGAACCTAAGGGGGTAGAAGACAAAATGACAAGTGGGTTTTAGTTATCTTTTCATTTTAAGTAACTTTCTATTTTTGGTAACTTTCCAGATTTGGTAACTTTCCATTTTTAGCAGGTTTCCCGAATTAACAGCTTTTCACTTTTAGCAAGATATTAATATCTCAGATTAAATTAATTCCTTATTTAAGGCTTATTATGGTATTAAGGTATCTTTTAGCAGGTTACAAAAGTTTAGGGTTTATTATGACAGATTTTCATAGTTCAGGGTTTTAATTGTAAATTCATATACTTCTGATGAACTCAAATAAGTACATTTTATTACTATCATTTATCCTATTAATTTGACTTGTTTTACTATATTATGTATGAGGATTGATACTTAATTGTTTACTTTTGTAATTCTCAGGTAAAAACAAGCATTTGGTGAAACTTAGCAATTATGGACTAATAATGGAGCAAAACGTGCATAAAGAGGAAGTCTACTGACATGGACAAGATCAAGTCAATTCTGCTCCAGATGCGCCGCATCTTACTCTCGACATGCGCCGCATCTCTATCAAGATATCACCAGATACGATCCAAGATACAAGAGGACATGCGCCGCATCTAATCAAGAGTTACGCCGCATCTTCTGGCGGTGTACGAATATTCCTGAATATTATAATCTTGGACCCCACGCGAAGTTAAGTACATGCGCCGCATCTACTTAAGTAGATGCGCCGCATCTTCCCTCAGACACAAACTATAAATACCCCGTAGACCAGACGCATTAGAGAGTTCCGAGAGTTCGAAACCCTAAAACCGAAGTTCGGACAGCAGAGCAAAAGGACGAATTCAGTCAAGGAGGCAGCACAAGACACACCCAAATCGAAGATACAAGAGCTGTAAGAAGGTGCTGCATGTATCTAATTCATTAAGTAGTTTTGTTTTATTGTGTTAGCAAACTTTAATTCATCAGGATTGGTGGCTTGTGTAATGTGACAACGAAAGATTGCACTCCCTTTAATACTTGCTTTCCCATCAATTAAAGTTTATATGTTGATGTCTTTGGTTACTACTTATTAGTGCATTGATAACCTCTGTGTTTATTAGTGGCTTGCGGGCATCCGACTGCGGGACAAGATGTGGCTCCCACGGTTGTTTCTAAATTGATCACTTAGGAATAACTTTTAGACATAAGTAATCATTAAGGGTTTACTCGCCGATGAGAATAGGACCAACGAGAAAGGGTTAATTACATACACTTCATATAAAGCTATCAATAAAACAAGTGACAATCTACTTAATCATAAGGACAGCCCTCTTATTGTCTCGAGTATCTATCTGTGTACGTGTGTGCTACTTGCTGATTCGTGCCTATTTGTTTATTTTATTATTTAATTGCAAACAAACCGTGCCAGTCTCTCAGGCTGAAACCCCCTTGCGTTAGGATATTAAAATACTGATTAGAATAACTAGATAATACGTTCCACTCTTAGTGATCGACACTCTACTTACCATTATCTTCATACTGACCGGGTACACTGCTCGTTAAGTGTGTGTGTTATTGATAAGTCGGCTAAATATAAATTTAAAACTTGAGTAGGCATTAAAACTGCTAAACCGCAACGACACATCACGCGCATCAAGTTTTTGGCGCCGCTGCCGGGGAGTGAATTGTTATTATCTGTTAATTTGATTAGTATTTTAATTAGGTTAATTTTCTTTTTATTAGATTAATTGCATCATTGTACTATTTTGCATATTTGTTGTATTGTGTGCTATTTGTTTTCTTTTATTTTTGCTTTTATTTGTTTTTGTTCGTGTGTTTTATTTTTGTTTTATTTTTCGTTTTTTGTGTGTTCTGCTATCGTTGTACTGTGCTAAATCAAACGATACGGCGCATCTGATCTCTCAGATACGGCGTATTGCGTTTAGTTTTTTTTTTTATATACAACGCGTTTAATTAATTCGATACGACGCATCTTTTCCCCAAGATACGGCGTATCTGTTTTTAATAAGAAAAATTTTTCTAAGCGATAAAGTAATACGACGCATCTGCTTTTGCAGATACGGCGTATCTGTTTTTAATAAAAATTTTTTCTAAAACATTAACGCCCTACGACGCATCTTCTTTTGAAGATACGGCGTATCTATTATTTTAATTAAAAACAGTTTGCGAATTATTAAACAGATACGGCGTATCGATCTCTGTCGATACGGCGCATCTTACTGAATCAAAAATCTTTTATTTTTAAACGTAACGAAAATACGGCGCATTAACTTTCGTTAATACGACGCATTTAATTTTAATTAGATAAGTTGATTTTTGATTAATTAATTCGATACGGCGCATTCTTAAATTCAAAGCGGCGTATCTATTTTCTGGATAAAGTCTGATTAAATTTTTAACGTATTAAGATACGGCGTATCCAACTTTTTGGATACGGCGCATCATCTGCAGATATCAGCTATTTGTATTCTTATATCCGTTTCTATATTCATTAATTTCTCTTCTAGCGAACAAATCCTACTGATGATTTTACCTTGGATGACAGATTTTGCTATGGAAGACATGTCAGTTAACGGATATCTTGCTAAGGAATGCTTGTTTTCAGATTCATTCAATGTACTCATGATCGATGCAGACTTATTCTCTTGGGAGACTCCTCTTGAAGCTGCTTTTAAGGAATTTATGCGTTTATGCAACATTGACAAAGAGGTATTCTCTTATGATGTATTTGTGAGGTACACTGGAGAAGAATTGTCGCTCTTATGGCCTAAGATTGAAGCAGAAGGATTGAACTGGACTACTATCGAAGAAGATGATGGGAAATTCTCTCTTGCATACATGGACTCAAGCAACAACAACTGTGGTGGAGACAATACCCAAAACTCTTACATGCCTTATTTCGAGTGGTACTGGGGATTAGATGAGAACTATCAGGATAATGACATGAATTATGCTTTGGCGGAATTACTATTTCATGGCAGGATAGTAAGATTGATAGACCTCTCCCTCAATGATTGGTTAGAACTCAAATATGGTAGTCCGGAATTTGCCCCTGCAAACGAAGTCAAGGAGATTATGACTTCATGGTTGACTCGGAGTTTTAAGAAGCAATTTAACGAGTTCATGGAGATAAAAAAGAATATGATTGGGAAGGTTTGCTTTGACGTTAACCATGATCCTAACGATGTAGATTTTTCAGAATGGTTAGCTAGTAAGTTTAATAACCATAAGAGCATGGATCGAGCTACTAAGGATGCATTATGGGTATATTGGATGAGAGGAGAAGACGAAGAAGTAGAAAGCGATTATGGGTCGTCACATCATGATTCAACAATCAATGAGGGCATTGAAGAACTTTTCAGAATTGACATTGATTTGTTAGAATATGAGACACCCTTGTGCAAGCAGTTCAAGGAATTTAACTACCTTCTTCAAGTCGACGATGATGTGCTTACTGGAGATCTACCAGGATTTAAGACTTATGACGATTTCAAAAACACCTGGTACTATGAATGGAATGACCAAGTACCATGGGTATCGGATAAACCATGGGAATTTGAGCACATTAATCATACATGTACACCCTTCGTTTTCAAGGACGGAAGTAGTGTTTGGCCGACCTGCGATTATAAAAGTGACGGAACCTGTAATGGGGGAAGTATAATTGGGATGAAACGGGTTGGCAACGATGTAACCTTTGAAGATTATGAATGGTACGATAATATTGAAGACTGCCCACGAAAATCGGAGGCTTTACAAGAAAAGGGCAGAATTGAACGCTTGAAGGGACTTAAGGGGACATCGGATACTACTTTCTGGGAATGGGTGCATAAACAGTTTGATGATTTCACGAAGCTTAGTCGACGGTTACAATATGATTTGGAAAGAGAATGGGAGGCAATTCAAGACGATAAGTCACTAATTGAAGAACTAGATGATTATTTAATTAAGGATCCTTATTTTAAGTTTGTTGATAAAGACGAGGAAGAATTCACCAAAAGAAAGTGTCAACTACTTGGGATTCCTTACAATGAGCCACCCATGATTATTTCTGAACAATTTAAAATCATCAAATATTCTTTGAGTCCTAATGAAGAATATACTGCGGTGAAGACGAAGAGTTATGCTAGACTAAGTCGAACGGAAGAAAACGTCGCAGAGATATACGGGAAAATCTTTCGGATGAAGGACGAAGGATGGACCGTGACAAGGACTTATTGCTGAGCTGAACGTGAGTCTAACTTGAAGACTCTGGAATAAAGACAAGTGCTTACCGGGAGACAACCCGGATTTATCTTTTATTATTCTGTTTTCTGTGTCGAGTCAGTCCAGGCCGGACGAAGATACGGCGCATCTCAGTCCTGAGATGCGACGCATCCTCTGCAATGGTCATATCTTATTTTAATTTTTTCTGCATTTTTATTTTTCGACTTTAAAACTTTTTATCAGTTTATTTTAATGCGGCGCATCCCTGGTTAAGGATGCGGCGCATCTTTATTCTGATCCGTATTAATTCCAGGCTCGATACGGCGTATCTTCTTCAATAAGATACGGCGCATCGACTGACCTGATGATTTTCAGTTTTAATTTTTAAGTTTTATTTTTCCTAACTACTAATGTGTTATGCAAGTTGAACCTTTCTTATCTTAGGTGTGTTTTAAAGTGTTGGTGGTATAATAGTTTCCTGGATTTCCTGTGGATACATCAAGTATGAAGTTTTAACGTTCTAATCCACAAGAAGTTGATTTTTGCCCTAATCAAATGGAGGATCATACCGAGCAAATCTCAGGGGAGTTTTTCTGTTCTAATTCTTTCCTTTTCCAGTTTTTAACCTTTTATACAAACAACGAGGACGTTGTTTAACTTAAGTGGGGGGATAGGAGAATTAGAACACTTAACACTTACTTGTCCTACTTTTTCAAAAATTATGCTTAAAATGTGCTTAATATATCAAACTTAAAAAATTTTTTAGCATGTTTTTGTTTAAGATCTAAGTTGCATAACTGCACACATGACGTTATTTTCAAAAATTGTGATTTTTCCAAAATTCACAAATCTATGAGTGTGCCGGTGACTTGTAAACTTTAGAACTTGGCTTGTATACTATTCGAGACCACCATAATAAGTATTATTTTATATAATTGGAATGACTTGTCTAACTTGGTAAAATTCTAGGATTACACCCAAATAGCCTATATATGTTATGTGTTATTAGCTAACTACACTGGTTAGTTAACCCTCGTATAAAACCCTTTTGTTACTCTCATTTTTAGAGTAAGATACCCCTAGAAAAACCCTCAGAGCCATTCCTTTCGTTTCTTACACCTATGTTTAAAATGTTTCGTTACACCTTAAACCTTAGCCTACCCTGTAGATTAAAGTCCGTGGTTGGTTAATTGCTATAGGCAGAGTGTGTTTCCTTACATTACCTGTGTTCGCGTGCGTAATTCATTATCTATGGTTAGGTCGGGAAATTGCACAATGCAAATTGGAGTGAAAGTAAATATTGTATATTCTTGAGTTTATTTTTCGTGTGTTTACTACTTTCACTATTACCGTTATTTCTGAAAGTATGAAAAGTATGAAAAAAAAATTATCCGGAAAGAAAGTTGTAGTGATGTGGTGAAATTTTACACATCTATGTTTATGTTTCAAAAAAAAAAAAAAAAAAAAAAAAAAAAAAAAAAAGGAAAAAAGGAGAAAAGAAAAAGAAAGAAAAAAGAGTTGGATGTTTATTTTAAGCCAACGATGTAGAGTTATGTAAGTGGTCGATATCACCACTATTTGTTATACTATATTTATGGATTGAATGGGAATTGGCAGTTATGGGAATGCCGATTAAGGTTTATTCTTTGATTAAGATTTTGTTGAGTATAATTCGTGTCTACCAAAAGCGTGTGTTTCAAGTGTTAAAGCGTGAGTTATTCAATGATATGAGTCTTATTCATGGGATGGTTGGGATAGTGATTAACCACACTTAGGATTTTATTTATTTGTTTTGTTTTGTTTATTTTTATTTTTACACCAATTTATATCCCAAATATTATCCATACCCTGTATTGTTCTTTATCCAACCGAACCTTTGATTTATTGAGATTAGGGATTTGAGCAATCTTAAGTATCGTAGTCGTGGATTCGGCTATGTATTTATGATTTTGTCGCCCTTTTTGATATATTATTATTGGTGAAGTTTGGACCTATCTTTAGCCTATTCGAGTTAAGGATTTGAGCAATTGCAAGTATCGTGTTCGTGGATTCGATCATGTATTTGTGATTTTGTCGCCTTTTCTGGAATTTGAGATCGATAGTGTAAAAAAGAATAATTAACCCTTAAGCCTAAAAACCCTTTTTACCGCTTTAGACTTGTTATTCCTTAGCTTTAGTGGTGGAGATGTGTATACTTGCCAAGCTTATGATAGAATATTCGTCGCGACTGGACAGTTAAACGATTAGATTTGCTTTTATCGACTTATTTTATTTTACTTCTAATTCGTTAAGTGTTTAGTTGTGTGATTATGAAATAAACGAATACATGCTTAAATATAAAAATAAATCCTAACATCTTTTAGGATACATTTTCATAAATGAAATTCTAAGGTTTACTTGGGGACAAGTAAAGTTCAAGTGGGGGGATATTTGATGAACTCAAATAAGTACATTTTATTACTATCATTTATCCTATTAATTTGACTTGTTTTACTATATTATGTATGAGGATTGATACTTAATTGTTTACTTTTGTAATTCTCAGGTAAAAACAAGCATTTGGTGAAACTTAGCAATTATGGACTAATAATGGAGCAAAACGTGCATAAAGAGGAAGTCTACTGACATGGACAAGATCAAGTCAATTCTGCTCCAGATGCGCCGCATCTTACTCTCGACATGCGCCGCATCTCTATCAAGATATCACCAGATACGATCCAAGATACAAGAGGACATGCGCCGCATCTAATCAAGAGTTACGCCGCATCTTCTGGCGGTGTACGAATATTCCTGAATATTATAATCTTGGACCCCACGCGAAGTTAAGTACATGCGCCGCATCTACTTAAGTAGATGCGCCGCATCTTCCCTCAGACACAAACTATAAATACCCCGTAGACCAGACGCATTAGAGAGTTCCGAGAGTTCGAAACCCTAAAACCGAAGTTTGGACAGCAGAGCAAAAGGACGAATTCAGTCAAGGAGGCAGCACAAGACACACCTAAATCGAAGATACAAGAGCTGTAAGAAGGTGCTGCATGTATCTAATTCATTAAGTAGTTTTGTTTTATTGTGTTAGCAAACTTTAATTCATCAGGATTGGTGGCTTGTGTAATGTGACAACGAAAGATTGCACTCCCTTTAATACTTGCTTTCCCATCAATTAAAGTTTATATGTTGATGTCTTTGGTTACTACTTATTAGTGCATTGATAACCTCTGTGTTTATTAGTGGCTTGCGGGCATCCGACTGCGGGACAAGATGTGGCTCCCACGGTTGTTTCTAAATTGATCACTTAGGAATAACTTTTAGACATAAGTAATCATTAAGGGTTTACTCGCCGATGAGAATAGGACCAACGAGAAAGGGTTAATTACATACACTTCATATAAAGCTATCAATAAAACAAGTGACAATCTACTTAATCATAAGGACAGCCCTCTTATTGTCTCGAGTATCTATCTGTGTACGTGTGTGCTACTTGCTGATTCGTGCCTATTTGTTTATTTTATTATTTAATTGCAAACAAACCGTGCCAGTCTCTCAGGCTGAAACCCCCTTGCGTTAGGATATTAAAATACTGATTAGAATAACTAGATAATACGTTCCACTCTTAGTGATCGACACTCTACTTACCATTATCTTCATACTGACCGGGTACACTGCTCGTTAAGTGTGTGTGTTATTGATAAGTCGGCTAAATATAAATTTAAAACTTGAGTAGGCATTAAAACTGCTAAACCGCAACGACACATCACGCGCATCAACTTCAAAGGTCTAACATGAAGATACTTTAAGTTACTGAATTAAATACTCATATTATTCAGAATTACATTTTAATCTCTTAAGTTTCACAATTTACAGTTTATACCCCTCTAATTATATAATTTACAAAACAACCTTATATTTACATATTTTACAAATTAAACCCTACAATATCCATATTTACCAAACAAGCATCTTATTTTACATAATTACAGAATGTAACATCAGAATTAAGTATATTACAAATCAGATCCCTCATAATTCAGAATTTACACAATTTGTCCCTTAAGTTTACAAAACTTATAAATTAAATCATAATTTCATAACAATTACATATTAAGCCCATAAATGCTCAAAATTACACAAAACACTCTTAATATCATTATTTACCCAAATGACTTCAAGTTTCCAGAATTTACACTTTTAGTCCCTCTATTTTAATTAATTACAATTCGACCCTTATAAATACCATTTATTCATTTTCTTGCAATATTTACACTTAGGACCCTCAAGTTATATTTTTCCTACATTCCTACAGACTTAAATAACATTACAAAAATATCCCAGAAGTTTCAAAGTTGGCAAAACATATCCTTATAATTTTAAAAACCAATCGTACATACTTTTTAGTTTGTAAAACCAAGCCCTAATCCATCTAATCATTATGTCATCATTATACAACCATTGTTAGAATTAATTACATCAGATCTAACCATATAAACCCTAACCCTAATCCATTCTAGGGTTTCTTCTTATTTTTCTATATTTCTCCTTTAATCTGATTATAAACAATAGTTAGCATCGATTATTCTGAGCTTCTACAAATCACATGGTTATTTTTATAAGCTTATATTATTAGTACAGAACATGTAAAAATTATGGTTATACCTCAGAAAATTCGTATATCATTATTTACGATTTAATTGTGTTTTATATATTTAATTATCATACCCCATATTAATCTTGCATGATTCATGTTTCTTATTTTTCCTGAGTTTTATTCGACCTAAAGATCATTAGAAAAATGCTAGATGAATTTTACAACGTAAGGATTTAGCACAAGAATTATTTACCTCTCGGTTGGGAATTTCGAACAAGAAAAATCAAAAGCACTTAAACCAAGCTTCCTAAATTCGATCTCCTATTTTTCTTAGCTTCTTTAATCCTTGATGAACTCCAGAAAATTACTAGATGATGGCCAGAAATCGCATGGAGGTGGTGGTCGAATTTTGTTTTGTCGAGGGTTTAGGGTTTCGCAAAATTAGGGTAAAATAAATAATAGAATTTGTATTTATAATTAATAACCGACATATGGAGGGGGGGTTTGGTCCAGAATTTCGGTCCTAGAGTTATAAAAATATTAGGATTGTATTTTCATATAATTTCCTAATTTATTTGATATTTATCTATATTTAAATGATTTTATAAACATAATTAATTTAAATAATTATTTTCGGACCATATGTAAAATGCATAAACATTTTTTTTTTTTTTTTTTTGACATTCAAAATAATATGATGTTGTCCCAGAATTTATTTTACTTCATATGTAGTTCGTTTTCAGAGGTTTGGAAATCATTTCAGAATTTTATAAGTGATTTATTTATGTTTTATGATTTCAGGGGTAATTAGGTAATTTTACAGTGATCTGAATTTCAGGTATTACAACTTCTTCCCCACTAACAAAAAAATTTCATCCTTGAAATTTGCAGGAAGCAGAAAGAAAAGAGAACGGAACACAAAACAAGGACATACCAGACCTAATAGATGATGATCGGATTCTCTCGGAAGAGACGTAAGAATTACACAGGTTTTTGATGGATATGCCGTCCACCGGATTTGATTTGACAAATCAGATGAGAACATACAGAAAATAGATTATCGATAACATCGATTGGCAGAAATTCTATAACAAGACCTAAGATTATTATCGGAAGTTCGGGGGTCAGCAAAGTGCGTGACGAGAATCCAGACGTATCAATTCGCATAACGGTGAAAGCTGATTACGCGTATAGGTAGAATGAACTTAAAGTCTCACTAACGCAGATGATCTCAAACATTTATCAGAATTTCGAAAGCTCTAAGGCACTTCTCGAAATATCCGATGCCCACAACAAGTGCACGTTATATGATGTAAGTATTATCACGTTGGCCAGACGTCATAATACTGGCATCAAATAAATATGCCCTCATGATGGTCATACTTTATCTCAAGTCGTGAACAGAACAACTTATCTTAATCCACCTAGTCTTCCTACGGTCTCAGAGGTCACAAAAATCAAATACCTTAACTAAGAGGAGAACGAATCACTCGAAGGAGTTAACGGAACCGATCTAGAATGTTTATCAGAATTCGGGCACATCATCAAAAGCATCAGGTCATCCATCATTCGTTAAATTTGACATATCAAAGCCATCGTCCTACATACGCGGAATGAACACAAAGCGGAATTACTAATAGAGAACCTAAACCATTCAAAGGATTTTATCATCAGGTAACCGAAATTTAAATAGGTCAAACGGAAGTGAACTACGTCATCCATTCAATACATGCTCTTAAATCTCTCTCGATTCCAGGCAGTCTGTCTATGTATGTCCATATGATCATCGGGTGAAAAGGATTTATAACTTGAGTCTGATCCCTCAAGCCTTCGGCACTTCTTCTTGGAACTGTGGTGTGGTAACATGAATCTCTGACCTAGTCGTTGTGTATTACCCATTCACGAGCCTGCTTCTACTCTCAATTCATCTTAGTACAACTAAAATGAATAGAGAAGTAAGGCTGTGTGTCTTTGACAGGTCTCCTAGCACAAATCGAAATTCGCCAACTCTGATTGCTGTCGTCACCGGATGCCTGGTAGTATTGTCTGCTACAATTCTCTGAAAGCCAAGCAAATTTAATCGTCCAGAACAAAGGGTCATTCCTTAATACGAAAATGGTCTACATGTTCCTTGTTCGTCTCAGAGCAAAAACATGCTGTCATACTATGACAATTGTCCAAATACTCGTGAAAACATGATTTTATTAACCAATACAATTGGCATTTATTTAAAACTCATAATGGTCACAACGAGTACGAAAACAGCTTCATGAATCACTTCAGGGAAAACTTCATATTTACATCACATCACCTATCTTCCTCTTTACGAATAAAACTGAAATGCTTCACGGAAGTTACTCTCAGTTAGCCATCTCCTATCTTAGGAGTTCTTGTGGTTGCTTCATCAGTCCTTCAAACATTAAATGAGGTCGTCTGATACAAAATTTAAAGGATAGAATAATTTAATCATTGATACGCGGCAATGAAAAGTGATTACGGTTAGAATTTCGGTTAGGTTTACGATAGTTGATATGCCGACGCAAAAATTTTCTCCTTCTTCTTCATAAATTAATAGAGTATTTAAGAGGGAACATCGAGGTGGACAAAAACATATTACATCAGCTTCTTCAACCTCTCAATTTCAACAGTATCATGGTTCGTCAGCTGATATCGGTTCAAAGCCAATTTTACTTCTCAATCAGGAGAGATACCCAAAAGTTTCATCAGAAGCACCAGAAAATTTGTACAACAAAACTTCCAATGCCAAAACTTTCTAATGGTGGATACAAATAGGTGTCAGGAGAATTTGACGATCAAATGAGATCAGGGTAAGTATTTCCATAGCAGTTTTAAGCTTAACATATCTGAGCGGTTAAAGGTTATCATAGCAAAAGTAGGGTGGAGCAGATTTAAGGATCACATTTCAATTACGGTAGTCTTATGGTAGCTCTTACGAAGAGCCAGCCAATCAATAATCAAAAGATCTCCAAAATCAGGTATATCAATAGTAAACAGATACGCAGGACGAATATGGTTATTAAACCAGACAGATAGTTCATATGTCAAAGTCGAGTACATGGTTCAGTATAGTGTGGAGATTTATAGGCGAACAATTTAAGGTGTTGAAACCTTATTAGCTATTTAGCACAAATGGCAGGTAGGTTGCGAATAATCGGTAATACGAACATCGTATACTGTCAAAGTGAGACGTATAGAAATATCAGTTATCAGCATCATCATGCTCTTTTAACAATTTCCTACGGAGATAGTATTTGCATCAAATCCTTCCAAAGGAAAACTGATTAGCAAATAAGATTCGTCATTCAAGGAATAAACTTCCTAAATTCATGGTTAATATTCATTAGAGTTCTCATAGGAGTAGTGTGGAATTTGCAAGACAGAATAGTATCGGATGATACATTTATATCCAGCATAGAAAATGATTTATAGAAGGTGTCAACCACATTAGGGTTAAACGGCCCTCAGAATGGTCGGAAAATATTAACTGTTTATCAAACGGATTGAAAGTGAAAGTCAAAATCAGGTAGCGGTAGCAAGATTTAACAATCGATAATCATGGTAGGGGTTTCAACATTATTTTAAACGCCAAAGGTGAGACATAAGAGGATAGTCGTCAATATTAAATGATCAGTCAATCAATCCTTATAAGAACACTAGACTTCTTATGGAAACAGGGGTGGTTAAGACGAAATTAAATAGTGTCAAAAGTTTCATAGATGATCATCGGAAGCAAGAAACAATTGACGGAATGTATCAAGTACCTCATTGTCAAGGGAATTCTCAGAATGCCCGAAGAGGCATCAAGATGATTAACAAAAGGTTTGGAGGTTGGAGTCGGAATCTGAAAGCAAGGATCAAATAGTGTCGGATGACTACTATGCAATTTTCAATGCTTCAGGTTTTATTTAGGTTCAATTCTTAGGTGGTGCAAGGCATAAGCTCTAAATTTCCAAGTGTGATTTCAATAGGCTTTAACAAAAAGCAAGGCACGAATCAGAGTGATGCGGAAGCAATACTACTTAAACAAAATGCCTTATAATCTATTCATTCCTCACTGGTCAGGATTTAAGTTCCTATAGGGAAATCCTAAAGCAAATTCTCAAAGGTTGTCCTACGAGCGCCTACAGTGGAAACTTAGTGGTCCAGGATTCACAGGTCAAGGGTAAATGTATTACGAGTCGCAGCCTGTTAGCTCTGATACCATAAATTGTAACACCCCGACCCGACAAGGGTAAAGATATCACAACAATGGATACATATCAGATCAAAACAAAGCATACTAATACAGTAATACAAAAATTCAAGGATTACAAATGAAATATTGAATCTAAATGGTTACAATTAAAACTTCCAAAACTAATTCTAAAACATAATGTCTTCAATCCAACTCTAACCCAGCATAGCTATCCAATCTTCTAAGTCCAAGGTACACTCTTCACTCATTCCCAGCTTCCTACTAATACCTGCCGCGTGAAAAAGAAAACGCGGCTGAGCTACGAGAGCTCAGTGAACAGATATATAGATAACAAGAAACGATAACGGATAGCAGTACAAAGGAAATCAGGAATGCAGATCATACCGATACGAAAACAAAGCGAGAGGAATAAGGAATGGAATAAAGACAAAAGAAAAGAGATAATGAAAAGAAACAATATAGTCATAAAATAAGGGAAAAACAGAAATCTATCACAAGCCCAGATAACAGATCATATCAAAACGGTATAAACATATAAGTAATCTAGAGGGGATGCCTCTCAAGTAACAGATAATATGAGGGGTGACCTCATGTATCATTTTGAGTGATCAGCTCACAGATATATGTGAAAGACGTGTATCGCACACACCATCAGTCACCAGACAAATATAACAATTAACAAATATCAATAAACAGATAACAGGTCAAATCTAGGATGCAACCATACGCCCCCGCAGACAAATCAATAATAATAATCATAATGGCCATAGCAAATAATAAATAAGGGACGAAACAGGTCATCACTCTCCTGCCCTAGAGTCATGTCAGAGGTGCGTCAATGACATGGACATGAAACCCTCATGCCTAGTGATTGGCTCGGATATCAAACTGTGAGGTCAAAGGTTGTAAAACACAAAAATTTGAAAGCATGGAAAAAGACAAAAATGCCCCTATGAATTTAAAATTTTAATAAAAGGTTTATAAAGTACCGAATCAATCCCGAACTTCTGGAAATGATCATGATATGAAGTAAAACTAATTCTAATATAATTTTTGACAATTGTGATGTACCGAAATTATGTTATACACTATATGTAGTCCGAAAATACTTAAGGTATATTAATAAGATTAATTAACTTTACAATAAATTCAAAATGCATATAAAAACTATGGTAAGTATGGAAATTATCATCACATTGATTTAGTCCATCATAATGCCGAAAATTCCAGCCCATGATTCCCTAAATCTTGGCCTAATCACAACCATATCAACCCTATAATTTCTCTTCTTGATTTAATCCCTAAAACTAAATGCCGACACACAAAATAATTCTCACACACACCATTCGATTTTTCTGAAGCAAAGAAATATTTTTCTGGAGTCCATTACATTGCTAGGAAGGCTAGAAAAATAACCATTCGGTTTGTGGAGTCCTCGATCAAGCTTTGTCAAATTTATTCCATTTTATCCATTCGTAAGGTAACAATTCTGAATTAATTCATGCGACCTCTATAAAATTCTTTTCCTATTTTTCTTGTGTTCCTCACATCATATATGATCTGTGAAAAATGTTGGAATTAAGTCATGCAAGGTTTAGGTGGTCGAATGGATTTAAAATGTGTAAAATGGATTAATTATGGAAAATATGCTAAAGGATTTTTTTGGGTTGCCTTGCTAATTTTTATGAGTTACTTGATCATGCTATAAGCTGGGAAAAATGCTAATTCGAATTATGGAGACTTGTGTTAATTGTTTTGGATTTAAATCATTAAAAAGGGTGTAAATTCTAATATATAGAAAACGAATTTTCTGGGTATCTAATGTATTTTTCCTGGGTTCCTTAGGCATCATATGATCTCAGAAAAATGCCCATTCGAATTTTTGAAGCCCATGTAAGTCGTGGCTAATTATTTTACAAACCGGATTTTATGGAAAATAAGAATAAAAGGGAAAATAAATCGAGGAAGCTAGGTTTAGGGTTTCTTAGATTAGATCTGGTCATTTAATGTGTTTTTAAGGATGTTTCAATGATTGGATATGATGGGAGAATTTAGGGCTTATTTTGTGTAAATAAAAGGTATACGATTTGTGTTTTTAAAAGTAGAGGGGGTGTTTTGTAAATTATGAAACCTATAGGATATTTTTGTAAGGTGTATTGGATCTGGGTAAAAATATAGAAAATATTTTATAAGGGTCTCATGTGTTAATTTTGTATTTAAAAGGTTTATTTTGTTAATTAAATAAAGTATAATTTGAATTGTTTAATAATTAAATGGAGGGACTAAAAATGTAATTTCTGGAAACTTAAGGTTGATTTGAGTAATAAAATATATTCAGGGGGTTATGTGTAATTTTGGTAATTTAATGGCTTAATATGTAATTATTAATAATTAAAGGTTGAAATTGTAAATTAAAGGGCTAAATATGTAACTTTGATAACTTGAGGGACTTGATGTGTAAATTATGAATATTTAAGGGTACATTCGTATAACATGTTAAAATAAGTGTACATTGTGTAAAATTGGGAAATTGAGGGTTAAATGTGTAATTATAAATATTTGAAGGTTTAAAGTGTAACTTTTGTAATAAAGGGGTGTAAAGTGTAAATTGTGAAATCTTAAGGACCAAATGTGTAAATATGATAAAAGATACCTTATTTCCATAATAATGATTTAACTAAGTTATGTTACTCCATATTACTAAAAAAGGAAACTTTCTAATTATGGAAACTTGCTAAATATGGAAACCTGCTAAAAATGGAAAGTTACTAAAATGGAAAGGCAATTAATTAAGAATGAATTGTAATTCCCTTCTACTCCGTTAGGTGTGAAGAAGGAGAGACCTTGAGCCGTTTTCCATGATCTGTGCTTGTTTCTGTTTTGCTTCGTCATAAGGTACAGATACTCTGCCCTTTTTCAGTAAGGGTTCTCATATTCTATACATTGATTTTGAGTTATGATTCAGTTAAGATTTCCTAAACCTTTGCTATGTCCCCTACGCTTTGATTCGTTTGTTTGATTCGTTATCCATAATTCGTTATGATACTTCTGATTATGATCTGAGCATAGTTTATCTGACCTATGCCTTTGCCAAGTTACTCTAAAGTTCTAAACTATCTTAGTGAGAAACTAAGACTTTGGAATGATTTGTTAAACTAAGGATTTTGAAATGGTTTACTAACTAAGGTGTTGAACTACTTGTTTCGAACTATCTTTTATGAAGACTATTTTAATGACTGTCTTTATGAAACCAATTTAAAGACCATTTTAATTAAATACCTTGATTAAGCTTTCTAAAATGAATATTTTGAATAAAGACTTTGAAGATGGACCCTTGGATAAAGACTTTGAACTTTAATTAAGATCCCCTTTGTTTTTAAAACTATGATATGAACTTTAGAAGACCTTGGTGAACCACTCTATTATGAACTATTCGATATGAACCCTTTTCTATGGACCTTGTGATATGACTTTGAGATGCACCTTTTGATATATGACCTTTTGTGATGACTTTGAGACCTGACTCTTAGTTTGATACCCGAGCCATTTTATGTTACCTAGCCAGGAAGGTAACCTGGCCATGTCTGTGATGCACCACTAGCATGACTCCCGTGTGGGGGAGTGATTTCTCACACCGTCCCTTTTATGATTTTCTGCCATGGCTACTATGATTTTGGGATGACTTTGAGTTTGGGGGCGTATGGGTTGCAATCCTAGATTTGTATGTTTAGTGGATTTAACTATGACTTTGAGTTTATGACTTTGAGGTGACTGGTACTGTGTGCAATACATGCCTTTCACATTCCTGGGAGCTGATCACTCCACCCTTTGATACATGAGGACACCCCTCATATTATCTGGTTGCCTAAGAGGTATCCCCTCTGATTGTGAGATTATGACTTTCAGATTATGATGTTGAGATTATGACTTTGAGTTTCTGGGCTCGTGGTGGATGACTATCCTATTCTTCTCTTAATTATCCATGTATTTCGTTTATACCTTATGACATTCCCATTGCCTATATTATATTTCTGTTGCGTTATTCTTTGCCTTGTATATGTATCTGTTCACTGAGCTTCTTAAGCTCAACCGCACGTTTTCTTTTCATATGCGGCAGGTTATAAGCAGGACGACAGGTTTGGGTATGAGTGAAGAAACTTTTGGATTTAGAAGACTTTGATAGTGTTCTGAAGTAGAGACCATTAGAAGGAGTTGCTTTTGCAGACTTAGTGTTTAGTTTTGTTTCCGTTGTAACCATGTAAATTTCAGAATTTCATTTGTAACCTTTGAGAATTTCTGTATTATTTGAAATGTATGCTTTGTTTGATCTGATGTGAAACCATTAGTGTGACATCTTTACCCTTGTCGGGTTGGGGTGTTACAAAGGTCAAATGTACAAGCATAATTAGAAAGTCAAATCTTAAGGGTTCATGGCATAAGGTTCATATCAAGAAATTTTTAGGATTTAATATCAAAGGTTTTAGTCGGAGTTTATCAGATTAAGTTTTTATATCAAAGTTTAAGTTCAGTTCCAAAGGGCAATATCAAAAGGTTTTCAGAAAAGAGTTTTCACAAGTTCATAATTAGAGGTCATAACAAAAGTTCATTTAAAAAGGTTTCTATTTAAAAGTCCATTTAAACAATCCTTCACAAACGGTTTCATGACACTGATCTTACAAAATAGTTTTCATAAAAATGGTCTTCCAAAACTTTTATTAACTTCCATTAAAAGTAGTGTTGCTTCTTTTAAAATAGCTTTTCTCAAACGGTTTCATATGTATTTTAAAGATAGTTCCAAAATCAATTATGTTCAAATAAGGATTTAACAGATTAAGGTTTATATCAAGAATCAAATCAAGTTTTACTACAAGTATATCAGATTAAGTTTCAAAACAAGATTTACAGATCAGGATTCATGACAATAGGTCAAAACAAAGAGATTCAAGAAGTTTCAGAACAAAGGAAAACACATCAAGGATTCACAAATAAAAGATCACATGAACGGTGCACAAACAGGAGGGAACATAGCAATGGTATAGGGAATCCTAAACGAATCAAAATACGAAATCAAA
Organism: Artemisia tridentata subsp. tridentata; assembly: GCA_021014915.2. NCBI lineage: Eukaryota > Viridiplantae > Streptophyta > Magnoliopsida > Asterales > Asteraceae > Artemisia > Artemisia tridentata. The sequence continues at coordinate 381,652,778 of CP139505.1, forward strand.
AGAAAACGAAGGCACCTTACTAGAGAAGGGCAGAATATCAGTACCTTATTATGAACGCAAGAACACAGAGATAAACGCTGATAGAGATTAGATTACTCCTTCCTCGAACCTAAGGGAGTAGAAGACAAAATGACAAGTGGGTTTTAGTTATCTTTTCATTTTAAGTAACTTTCTATTTTTGGTAACTTTCCAGATTTGGTAACTTTCCAATTTTAGCAGGTTTCCCAAATTAACAGCTTTTCACTTTTAGCAAGATATTAATATCTCAGATTAAGTTAAGTCCTTATTTAAGGCTTATTATTGTATTAAGGTATCTTTTAGCAGGTTATAAAAGTTTAGGGTTTATTATGACAGATTTTCATAGTTCAGGGTTTTAATTGTAAATTCATATACTTCAAAGGTCTAACATGAAGATACTTTAAGTTACTGAATTAAATACTCATATTATTCAGAATTACATTTTAATCTCTTAAGTTTCACAATTTACAGTTTATACCCCTCTAATTATATAATTTACAAAACAACCTTATATTTACATATTTTACAAATTAAACCCTACAATATCCATATTTACCAAACAAGCATCTTATTTTACATAATTACAGAATGTAACATCAGAATTAAGTATATTACAAATCAGATCCCTCATAATTCAGAATTTACACAATTTGTCCCTTAAGTTTACAAAACTTATAAATTAAATCATAATTTCATAACAATTACATATTAAGCCCATAAATGCTCAAAATTACACAAAACACTCTTAATATCATTATTTACCCAAATGACTTCAAGTTTCCAGAATTTACACTTTTAGTCCCTCTATTTTAATTAATTACAATTCGACCCTTATAAATACCATTTATTCATTTTCTCGCAATATTTACACTTAGGACCCACAAGTTATATTTTTTCTACATTCCTACAGACTTAAATAACATTACAAAAATATCCCAGAAGTTTCAAAGTTGGCAAAACATATCCTTATAATTTTAAAAACCAATCGTACATACTTTTTAGTTTGTAAAACCAAGCCCTAATCCATCTAATCATTATGTCATCAATATACAACCATTGTTAGAATTAATTACATCAGATCTAAGCACATAAACCCTAACCCTAATCCATTCTAGGGTTTCTTCTTATTTTTCTATATTTCTCCTTTAATCCGATTATAAACAATAATTAGCATCGATTATTCTGAGCTTCTAAAAATCACATGGTTATTTTTATAAGCTTATATTATTAGTATAGAACATGTAAAAATTATGGTTATACCTCAAAAAATTCGTATATCATTATTTATGATTTAATTGTGTTTTATATATTTAATTATCATACGCCATATTAATCTTGCATGATTCATGTTTCTTATTTTTCCTGAGTTGTATTCGACCTAAAGATCATTATAAAAATGCTAGATAAATTTTACAACGTAAGGATTTAGCACAAGAATTATTTACCTCTCGGTTGGGAATTTTGAACAAGAAAAATCAAAAGCACTTAAACCAAGCTTCCTAAATTCGATCTCCTATTTTTCTTAGCTTCTTTAATCCTTGATGAACTCCAGAAAATTACTAGATGATGGCCAGAAATCGCATGGAGATGGTGGTCGAATTTTGTTTTGTCGAGGGTTTAGGGTTTCGCAAAATTAGGGTAAAATAAATAATAGAATTTGTATTTATAATTAATAACCGACATATGGGGGGGGGGGGGGGGGTTGGTCCAGAATTTCGGTCCTAGAGTTATAAAAATATTAGGATTGTATTTTCATATAATTTCCTAATTTATTTGATATTTATCTATATTTAAATGATTTTATAAACATAATTAATTTAAATAATTATTTTCGGACCATATGTAAAATGCATAAACATTTTTTTTTTTTTGACATTCAAAATAACATGATGTTGTCCCAGAATTTATTTTACTTCATATGTAGTTCGTTTTCAGAGGTTTGGAAATCATTTCAGAATTTTATAAGTGATTTATTTAAGTTTTATGATTTCAGGGGTAATTAGGTAATTTTACAGTTATCTGAATTTCAGGTATTACACCGCGTAAGTCTTATGATTAACATATACACAACACACATAATTGATTAAATACGCGATTATATGGGGTCTTCCCCAATTTTAGGTCTTCCCTAAAAAACCTAATTAATTAACTTTTTGTAATTTTAATTCGTGTTCAACAATATAATTACTAAACCCCTAGTTAATTAATAATCGCATAACAAATAGCACGTAGAACATGTAACAATCAACATCAATTTTCCATGACAAAACATGCATGTTTTTGTCATGGATTCCCCATGTTGCACTTATTATCATGTAACACATATAATCAAGTCAATATATACGTATACTCAATTAATGACATCACCAAGTACTCATTAATTTAACTCATAAAATTATACATGCAACCTAGGGTTTCTACAAATTTTCAAAACCTAAAAAAAAAAAAAAAAAAAAAAAAAAAAAAAAAAAAAATCCGATGAACAGTACTTTACAAAAAAAATAAAGGTTTTAAAAAAAAAACTTAGAAACCTCAAAGTATGCAATAATCAAGTAGATCCAATTTTATGCGTTTTTAGTAATTAATTACAAGTATAAACGGGCTCTTGATGCCACTATTGGAATATGTGAATCATAAAACTATAAACACATAAACATATAACATCAAGCAATGCAACGGAAAAACAAGATCTACAAAACATGTAATTAATTAACTAAATTAAAAGTAACGCGTACCTTATTAGGTTTCTAGCAAGAACAAGAAACCGAATCTCCAAGAACAAGGTAAAACCCTAAATTAGGGTTTATTAAGGATTGACTTATGTATAAATCGAATAGGGGAAAAACACAAGCTATAGTGAGCTTGTCCTTCGTTCTTGTACACACGTATTACTAGCGTCTCAATGTGAAAAGCTAGGTTCTAATTCCACAAACAAATCAAACACTTATGTGTTTATGTAGAACCGAAAATCCCAAGGGTTTGGGAGTTTAGGGTTCGACCAAAAACACAAGAAAGAGGAGAAGAAGAAGTTGGACTTGTTAGGGAATTATGATTTAGTGATCTATGAATACAAGGGTTTGTATTTATAGACTCACAAATCTTCCTATCCAAGTTAGGTTAGGAAAAAACTTTCCTAATCCCCCTCCTAAACCATTCGGCCGACTTTTGCATGTCAAGAGGGATTCTAGACCCTTCTTGACTTGTATTTTCATACTTAGTCCTTTAAGTTAATATTTAACGTCCGTTAACCAAACTCCGTTAAATACTAACGACCGTTAAGTGTTTGTTTGTGAAATGGATAATTAAATCATAAATCTATATATTAATTATTCAAACCATTGAGACTCATACGTAATGTGTGCAATCCCGAAGTCTCGTGTTCGAAACTGGACATACAAATATTAATTTATATCCACAACTTTAACATATATGTTTCGCTGTTGACATCTATCATGCCACGAGACATTAAACTTAAAAAAAATAACATTAAGAGACCTCAAATGACACTTTAGAAAGAGAAATATTCTTCTAGAATGCCTCATCTTTTTTTTTTCGTGATTTTTATTAGATTTAAAACTATCACATCACCAGGAATCATAACTTGATGTTGTATTACACGTAGCAGTATATGCTTTATAAAAAGCTGCAATCGAGGTGGAGTTATTTCTTTCTCAAAAGCGTCACAATAGCACTGTAAGTACCTATAGTGGTAGGCTAAAATGAGTCCTTAGACATGTTTTACCTGTCAATGTTACACGTGCAATTGGGAAGCTCTGCTAGGCAGGCACTTATGCTTATGCTAATGATAAATAGAAGTGCAAACACTTTGCAATAAGACACTTATTAGTAGGTAATATGGAGTTTGAATAAGTAGATTAAACAAATACATGTAGGAAGTATAATATTGTGGTAACTCATAAAATGGTCTAAATTTGTTAGGATCTCCGTCATGACTTGCCAAACACCTCTCTAAGTTCTTTAAATAAATATGGTTGTTTGCTAAATCTTAGATTTTATATAAGCTTAGCCAAACACCCCCTTAAGCTGAATCTTGAGTATTTCTTAAAACTAGCTATTCTAACAGTTATATCGGCTATGTGGATGTTGTCACAGCCTCACATGTTCTAAAAACCAACTATTTTAAGTATTTAAGGGCTTTGTTTTTATTTTACACAACTAATCCATTAACAATTAGTTTCTGATATTAGGATTGAGATTTCTATTAATGTTTGCAGATTTTTTGGGTCTTTTCCATATTACCAAAGTCAAGAAATATAAGCCATTGATGGCATCTCTTACACTTACTATTCAGGTTTGTCTGTTCAACCTTAACCAATTGGTGTAATTATCAGAGTTGTCACATACAATATGCTTAAAAAGTGACACACTTTGACTAACAGTCACATAAACGCACAAAGTTGACTTGGTTTCTATAGCACCAGTTCATTAAACCGTCAAGTGGATGTAATTTTATTTTGGTCTCATCTAAGTTTAATAATCTATATAGCGTCCAAGGTATTAGTTAAGCTCAAAAGTATTGTAATTGTATTGGGTTCAGTAGTAAGTTGTTTGTGATTATGAAATAATTTATTTAGCTATGCTATCATGTCCGTGTAAGTTCTCCTAAGAAATGAATGTTTGCTAAAACTTAGACTTCTTATAAGCTTAGCTGAATACACCTTAAGCGAAATAATGGGGGTTTTCTCAAGTATATCTATATATCTTCTAAAAGAGAATAAGTGTTATGTTTCAATGATTAATTTTTTAATTTCATTACGGAGTCCGTAACTCATAAGTATAACTGTATATACATATCTTTATTTTTATGAAGTTACTACGTAGAATTAGCTCATCCATTCGGGCAACCTTAAAACTAAAAAGCATTAGCAACTACGATTATTTAATTTAAGTGTGTTTGCGCTTAACAACCATGAAGTGACCACACCAAACTCCTAAAAAGAGAGGGCTTTACCCAGTTTTAATCCTTTTGAGTATTCATATGTAATATGCGTTAAGAGCTAAAGATGTGTTAAATGGTATCGTTGAAGTTAGAATTCATGTAACCATGTAACCGGGCCTGTTTACCATCCATCATGATTGATTGAAGTATTTGACCGGACAGAATTTGTGTAAATAATTTTTAATGCATGATTGGAGGAAAATGCACAGGTAATTGCAAATAAGAATGTTAAGGTATATGTAGCATCATGTCTGATAAATCAAATCAAGTTGAGGCTATATATGTCTAAAGTTGTAGTATCTAAGATTACAGTTTTGTTTGAACCCAAATGCAGAAACCAAAAAGTAGTTCACAATAGTACTAAGAAACCTTAGTATAGAATCCATAAGGAGAAGATCGAAAAGTCACCCTCATTAGTTCTCACTGCGTTTAGAAAATTTAGTTTGCGTAGTTAAAGTTTCAAGTTTTATAGACTTTTAGATCACTACAAAGCCTAAAGATCATCTGAGTTTAGTATTTGTGAGATACTGACCAAAGTTTGGACATTGTTCATGTGCCAAACAAATTCCTGACCCTTTAACTGACTCATTTTTCAGAGCTCCTGAACTGACTGGGTTAGACTAGCAACACAGCTGGTCAAAATGTTTGAGGTTCTAGCCAGTTTTTTAATGTATGCGGCTGCTGACTTTGTGTTATTCAGGCTGTCCGTTATGCAACTTTGGCAAGCTGCTGATCGTTTCCTTGGATAGAAGCAACATAATTAGAGATAGAGTTGATACATAGCACGGTGCAGGGTGGTTTTGTCATGAAGTTTTGACAAACGTTAGGTGGGTGGAATTGGTACTTGATATGATCCTTGAGGTTATTAATTTTTTCAAGGATGTTGGTGAAGCTTTTGAGGTCTATTTTTTCATGAAAGATGATCGTTTTGAAGGTTATGGACATGCGGAATTCACCAGCGGTTATGGACAATCTATATTTATTTGGGGACTTGGTTGCTCATGATGATTTTAGCAATGTATGTTCCTTATAATTTACCGTATTGTTATTTAAACAATGATTCAAATGAGGTACGTGCAATTTTCCATGATGTTATTTAAACAATGATTTTTTATGATACGATTATACATCGAGTGTAAGGGTGGAAACGAGCCGGGCCGCTCGTGGAAAGCTTGGGATCGGATCGGTAAAATGCTCGAACGAGCCGAGCCTAAACGAGCTCGAGCCCGAGTTCGAGCATAAGTTTGGGCTCGTTTAATAATCGAGATCGAGCTCGAGTTTTATATATAAAGATCGATTAGGCTCGCGAGCAGGGCCGGATTTGAGCATGTGCAGGGTGCTCGACCGCACAGGGCCTCCGTTTTTGCAGGGGCCCCACGATTATAGACATAATGGTGTATTTAATTTGATTTTAGGCATAAAATTGATAGCAATGTGTTCGGGAATGAAAAACTACTTAATCTTAGAGAAAAAATAAGGTAATAATCGGATTAGAATGAAGTGAGGTATACAGAGTGTTGTTTGCATGGTATATGTCTTTAACTGGTGGAGAAGATGACTAGTTTGAGTCATCTACATGTTTGCCCCCTAGAGTCTACAACTTTTACATACATGGCTTACATTTTTAGCTTTAGTTTCAAAAAAGTGTAAAGGTTTATAAAATTATCACTCCAAACCCTAAAGAAGTAACCATTACTATGAATGGTCAAAGTCACTCGAAATGCATTACAATATGAATGTAAGTATGTTATTATCTAAGAGGTTACATAGGAACTTAACAATATTAGTCTCATACATTTGACGGCAACCATTGTTTTGTTTTCGAACCTTTTAAAAAATAAAGTTATTTTCGAGTTCAAGGGCCCATGTAGCAGTTGCGGCACAGGGCCTCTAAAATTCATGAGACGGCCCTGCTCGCGAGCCTAAACGAGCCCTAAAAATATATACGTATATATATTTTCTACACAAATAACCATGTATAAACGAGCTTAAAAAATAAACGAGCTCGATCCTAGCGTGATTAACGAGCCTTCGAGCTTTATTTCATTCAACACGTTATATAAGTTAGTCGAGCCCAAGCCGAGCTCGAGCTTTTGAAAATTTTCACAAGCCGAGCTCGATCTCAAAATATGAGGCTCGAAACGAACTCGAGCCAGAGCTCGAGCTTTATATATATAAACGAGCCGAGCTCGAGCTCTGGCAAGCTCGGGCTCGACTCGGCTCGTTTCCGCCCCTAATTGAGTGGTTTTTAGATGCAAACTAAAGTGGTACCAAACATTGACTGTCGAATAATTATTATTTTTTTTTTTTTGAACGGCAACTTTTATAAAAAGAAAACTAGCAAGGAGCTAGAAAATTACAAAGAAATTATCATTGTTATCTTTCAACATTTTTTTATTTGACATGTTGAAGCTATCATATGACAATATTTAGATTGAATGGTTATATAATAAACCACCATATGAGAAGCCACTGTATGATATTTAACATTTTACTAAGGCCATTTTAGCTTAAAGTAGTGTTAGATTCTCCTATGCATCAAATGCATCTTCGAGTAACATAAAGTATTTGAGTAAAGTTTTTTATAAGCTTCCTTGTGAATGTGTGAATATCTATTTGATTTTTTAAGTTACTAACATAATGTTTTTTTATGTATAAACAAAATATTGAGGGTGACAAATACCGTTCTTTCGTGACACGCACCTGAGTGAAGTTTTTTATAAGCTTCCTTGTAAATGTGTGAATATCTATTTGAATTTTTAAGTTACTAACATAATGCTTTTTTATGTATAAACAAAATATTTAGGGTGACAAATACCGTTCTTTGGTGACACGCACTTGAGTAAAAAATTTTATAAGCTTCCTTGTGAATGTGTGAATATCTATTTAAATTTTTAAGTTACTAACATATTGTTTTTTTATGTATAAACAAAATATTTAGGGTGACAAATACCGTTCTTTGGTGGCACGCACTTGAGTAAAGTTTTTTATAAGCTTCCTTGTGAATGTGTGAATATCTATTTGAATTTTTAAGTTACTAACATAATGTTTTTTATGTATAAACAAAATATTTAGGGTGACAAATACCGTTCTTTGGTGACACGCACTTGAGTAAATTTTTTATAAGCTTCCTTGTGAATGTGTGAACATCTATTTGAATTTTTAAGTTACTAACATAATGTTTTTTATGTATAAACAAAATATTTAGGGTGACAAATATCGTTCTTTGGTGACACGCACTTGAGTAAAGTTTTTTATAAGCTTCCTTGTGAATGTGTGAATATCTATTTGAATTTTTAAGTTACTAACATAATGTTTTTTTATGTGTAAACAAAATATTTAGTGTGACAAATACCGTTCTTTGGTGACACGCGGATAGAAACGAGGTTACTGAAGCACATTATGTAATTAATCAAAAAAGAAGAAGTCTAGATGATGGTTTGTGTTTATATCTCATAATTTTTGTATCTACAAAAACCACAATGGCATGTACTTTGAAATCCATATCACCCAACGAGGCATTCATTTGGTGAAGATTTAGTAGGTGATACATTTTTAATTAAATCGAGTACATTATGTTGTATGAAGGAGATGTATTAGTAATTTTTCAACATTTTTCACTCTTTATAACGTGGTTGTTCCAAGTTGTGACAAAGACGGCGAATACAAAACCACGCAACAAACGTTGTGTATAAAAAAGTTTTAATTCGTATACGAATAAGAACCATGTAAGTTATTTGTATTTATTTTTTTCAATTTTTTGTTTAACATATTTGTCGTTATTCATTATTTATTTACGTCCAGTTAGAATTTGTCAAGCAATATTATGAAGCGAACCCGCCCATCGGGCGGGTCATGAAGCTAGTAGTCTAATATGACAATTTTCTTCTTCTTCCTAGCAAGTTGTGGAGCAAAACAATCGAAATTCTCTCTTTGTGAACATATTGTGTAATAATGACCAACACCCCTACAAATGATACAACATCTTACATGCTTCGTGAACTCGTTCCCGCCTTTTGGTCGGCCGTCCTTTCTTTTTTGAAATAGGTGGATGTTTGACCAAATCAATAGCCAGAGGACCCAACTCAAGATTTTCTGAACTTTTTTTTGGTGTGAGGAAGAAATTTCATCAAGTTGAAGTTCTTCGCGTCTCCATCCTTCCAAAGGTATTTTAAACTAACCTTTATAGATAAGAACACTTAAAATATGGCAACAAAGTATACTAATAAATTCAAAAATTTTGCAACTACACTTGGTCACCTTACCATCCCAAAACACCTTGTGCCATCGCCCCTTTCAATTTTATATGCATGTGAGCCTTGCATTCATATCTTGTAGAACCCCAGTTTCTTTGTTGTTGTGAGTAATCTACTACTTTAGTCTCTGGCTTTCCTTAACGATGGCAAACGAAATCACGCCTTCTTTCCCCGTTCTTATTTTCGAAACGACCCTTTCGAACCTAAAAACCTTTCATTCATTCATAACTTTTATAAGAAACTAAAGCCTCTTATTCACTAAGAAAACATTAATTAACCATCAATATATTCTTTGTTGCTATAACTACTTCATCAACAATATCTTTCTCAATAAGAATTTCCTTTGAATCAAAATCTTTCATATTGAAAACAAGAAAAGATAATACACCAATGTGTTTTTCTCCATGCAAATTCCTATTTGTAATGTCAAAACCGTTTTGAGGGTAAAAAAGAGAAGGAGTTTGAAATTAATAAAAAAGGGGAAATTTGGAAGAGAAAAAACTAAAAGCATTTAATCACTATTCATGGTATTAAGAAGAATATTAACAACATTTGTTGCATCTAATCATCTGCCTGATGGCACAATTCTTTTGTAAAAAAAATCCAATTTCTTTTGGAAAAAAATATTCAAATTTCTAAATTAACCAAACTATGCATCAGAAGTGGCAATGAAGATCTCGTACATATGCATCAAACTAGCACGTAAGCTCACAATGTTTGGATAAAGAACCTTAAGGTGTGTTCAGCTGTGTAAAAGTTTCTCTAATTTTTTATTTTAATTTTTCTAGAAAGAAGGATATTTTATCTTTAGAATAGTGTTAAAAATTTTGAAAACGTGGATAGAACATAACTTTTAGAAAAAAAGAAAGGTAAAAGAGATATGCAAAAAAAAGTGTAAAGAAAAATTTAGAAAAGTGTGAATTGCTTTTTTCCAAATTCTATACAATTTGAAAGATCAACAGTTCATTCTTATAGAAATTTTCTCCAAAATGTTTTTCTAAACAGGTTTTCTATTTTATTAAAATTTTCTTTTGAAAACATTCCTTGAAAAACGGGGCATTTTTCATCAACTAAACACATCTTACTCATCTTGAAAGGCAATTTCTGAATAGGGTTGTGTGTGAGGAGCGTGGCCCGTTCAGAAAACTATACATCAACATAGATTTTGTAGTCGTATGTGTTTATTTTTTGTGGGTTTTTGTGTTTCCTTTCGGCCTATGTTTTTGTTCTCCTCTTTGGGAGCTAGGTAAAATTTTTGATGGTTGAAAATTGATTTGCACACATATACTTTTTATTGGGACACGCATTTGTCTGTTTTAATTAGTTGTAACAAATTTATATGTTGTTGATTGTATAGTTCTCTTTTCTTAATAATAGATCTTCGATATCTTATAAAATAAACATAGGCTCCACATCTTAACCCACAAATCTCCAATATGTAACGTATCAGTTTTGCACACTACATTTAATATATTCAATAAGTAGGTATCAACTTGATTGTTCTCATTTGTGAGACATTGCAATGACTTTCAAAATATAATCCTTACCTACTACCAGATTTTGCCAAGAAATAGGCAGAAAAAAGTGCCATATTCGTTGATAACACTTTCCTTTGACATCGATGTACCACCCGGATGTAATAGCTTCTGTTGTGTTTCAACTTATTTTGTAATCGTTTGATATTTGATAGAAAGGTTTCTTCAAGGTTAATAAAAGATGAAATGCTATATAAACTGAGACCTCGTCGTGAACGAGACTTCCCTGAGCGAAAATGAAAGTGAGGCCCTAGAAAATCAAAGAAAAACAAAATGTTTTAACTTTTTTATTAGATGCAATACATCTAACTACGTAAAAAAACGTCATCATTATGATATTATTTGTTGCCAAATCTACAATCAACTCTTAATAGTCGGTTTGCTAAAAAATAGATAGTAGACCTTATGAAAAAAATAAAGAAACTTATTCAAATATATATATATATTTTTTTTTACCATTGATGATAGAGAAAGTTGATTCAAATCATCATACTTTCGCATAAGTCAAATCAAGCTAGCTGCTTAACAAATTCATGAAGTCGAGTAGTTACATCTATTCTTTTCCAAAGTAGAATTAGACCTAATGAATTTCTTACTCACTTAGTTCTAAATATATTATCTACATTTTAGCTCAACTTATTTATTCACTTTTCAAAAATAAGTTAACTCGTCTATTAAGTGTGGGAAACGGTGTACACTTTTATTAAGATAAATCAGATTACAACGAATATAATTAACAGTAAATAACAGAAAATTAAATAGCAGACAGAAAGGGGTAGAAGCAGAAGATAGACACTATTGAACGAAAATTAAACGAAAGCAGTAAAGGTCGGTCAAGGCACGAGGCTCGTGTTTAACACGATTCCCTTAAAACAGATTCGTCGTCTGTTTCCCAGGGTACAACTGCCAAAGCTGATGTACAGTCGGACATGACAAATTTGCCTGAAAGTTCACGGAACGGTTGCGTGTTTCTGATCGAAGAGATTGCTGGAATTCGGTTGCTCTGGTGCTGCGTTTTTTCATCTATTAAACCGAATGAGTTATGGTTTTATTTATACTAAAAGGCTATCTTGTTCTCCAAGATTAAACAAAAACCATAATTAAACAAATCTGTTATGTTAAAACACGATTTGCATATATTTTATATACACTAAAATATATTCTGTAAACTTTGTCCATAAGTTTCAAATCTATTCTAAAAATAGATTAACAGAAATTAGGAAAATTGGATCACGAATTTGTAGTAAAAAGATACGCACATAGGCGAAGTTTCGGAGCTGCATTCGTGTCCGCAGGTCGCGCGGGTTCGCATGAGTTCAGAAGCTTCGAACTCATTTTGGCCTAGAAATCCTGAAATTTGCATCACCCTGCGCGCGCGCACGTAGGTGTGGGAGTAAAACCCAACTAAAAGAATTTGATAGCCAATACCAAGATTTTCTTATAAACAAGATTTCACTTCATGTTTTGGGCGATGTGGGATGCAACATTTTTCCTATATTTTGTGTTTCACGTGCCTCACTTTGAGACACGATATCTCATTCATATTAACTCCATTTTAGATATACTTTAGCTCATTGCGAAGCTCTCTTCAAGGAGAACGCAAAGCTACCAAGAAATATAAATATATATAACATATAAATATATTAAATAGTATCCAAAATTTGCAAAAACTCATTTTGCAAAACCCATTTTCCAACAATCCCCCACATGAATGGAGATCGGTAGAAAACACACAAAAGTTTTGGCAAAATTTCTGCGGTTAAGTCCTGCATAGGATAGGTAGGTGTAACCCCTTAAACCTTCCCTTGTGAGATGCACTTAGTCTCCAAGATCTAAGTAGACGCGATGTCCTTGAACTCAGCCTCTGTTTACGTAGACGAAATTACACTTCACACAAGACTCTCCCTGACATTGTCAAGTCCTCATAGTCGTGTTCGTTATGGTTATTAACACTAGCCTGGTTCTGCAAGAGCTCTTAGGAATTACGCCCCCCACAATTCCTTTCGAAGCGACCCCACTTCTCTCTCACATAGGTGATTTCATCTTGAATCATTAAAAACTTATGTTTTGTTATTTCATCTTGAATCATTATGCTTTATGATTTCATCCTGAATCATAAGAGCCATATGATTAACCTCTCAACAAGTCACATTTGTTATAGGAATGGATTAGGAAGTTACAATATTTAGTAACTCCCTCACATTGACGTGACTTCCCCCACATTTCTATGATTAGGTTGCCCTATTGAACCCAGATCTTGGGATCTCCAGTCAACTGGGTTAGATTTTCCTTCATAGAAACTCGTTCCTTCAAGGGCTTTAGTCCCATTCCTTTAGACGACTTACTAACTAACTCTCTGCTTAAGCCTTTCGTAAGCGGATCCGCGATGTTATCCTTTGACTTCACATAGTCGATTGAGATAACTCCTGTTGAGAGTAGTTGTCGTATCAAATTATGTCGACGACGGATATGTCTGGACTTTCCATTATACATTATGCTATGAGCTCTGCCAATTGCCGATTAACTATCACAATGTATACTAATGGCCGTTACCGGTTTAGGCCACCTTGGTATGTCCTCTACGAATTGACGTAGCCATTCCGCCTCTTGTCCGCATTTATCTAACGTGATAAATTCTGATTCCATCGTGGACTTAGCTATAACAGTTTGCTTGGAAGACTTCCAAGATATAGCTGCCCCTCCTAGTGTAAACACGTATCCACTAGTCGATCTAGAATCCTTTATGTCAGATATCCAATTTGCATCACTATATCCTTCTATAACAGCTGGATATCTTTCATAATGCAGTCCATAATCGCGACTGTATCTCAAATAATGAAGTACCCTAGTCATAGCTCCCCAATGTGCGTAACTTGGATTACTAGTATACCTACTTAGCCTGCTGACTGCATATGCTAAGTTAGGTCGGGTACTTGTCATTAAGTACATTAACATGCCAATAATTCTTGAGTACTCTAATTGGGCAACACCTATGCCTCTATTTTTAGATAGATGCTTACTGGTGTCAATTGGAGTTCTAGCTAGGCCGGAATCCCCCGCATTGTGAGTATTAAGAATTTTGTCTACGTAATGTTGTAACACCCTAACCCGACAAGGGTAAAGATATCACAACAATGGTGGCATATCAGAAGTCACAGAACATTCAATAAATAAAACCTCATAAGTCTTAACATTAAATCCAAAATAAGTCAACATGACTTAAATCAAAATGCAAGACAAAATAGCTTAAGTACAAAAATCCAATATTCAAATGCCTAAACAATGGCATAATAAAATAAGTAGAAGTTCAAATGGTAAAGCTAAATAACTAAGGTCGACTCCGAAATAGATCGCTCTCATCCCAAAGCTAACCCAGCTCCTAGCTTAAGTACCTGCCGCAGGAAAAGAAATGCGGCTGAGCTTCAAAAGCCCAGTGAACAGATATATAGATAACGGAAATGATTAATAAGTAGCAAATACAAAAGCAAATCAGGAATACGAAATCATACCGATACGAAGTCAAAATGAAAGGAATGAGAAATGAATCATGAATGAAAGAAAAGAACAAAGTGAAATAAGATTTAGAAGACAAAACACAACAATTCATCACGAGCCCAGACTACTTACGATACCATAGCATAATAATATAATAAAACATACCTGTGTAGAGTGATAAGCTCTCAGACAAAAGTGAAAGACGTGTATCGCACACACAATCAGTCACCAGATATAATAACATATAACATATACAGATAACAGGTCAAATCTAGAGTGCACCCATACGCCCCACAGACAAATCAATAATCATAATTATAATGGCCATAACATTTAATAATTAAGGGACGGAACAGGTCATCACTCTCCTGCCCTAGAGTCATGTCAGAGGTGCGTCAATGACATGGACATGAAACCCTCATGTCTAGTGATTGGCTCGTAATATTAAACTGTAGAACAAAGGTCGGGCATACTATCAAATAATCAAAATATTATCTTAAGGGTACATGGCAAAAGATTCAAATCAAAGACCACATCGAAAGTTCACAAACAAAAGGGAAACATAGCAAAGGTATAGGGAATCCTAATAAGGAAATGAATTCTGAAAGAAAAGAACTGAAAATGCCCTTACTGAAAGGACGGAATATCTGTACCTTATTAGCTCAACAGAAAGGAAACAAACACGAAGCTGAGATTAGGGTTTCTCCTTCTTCACACCTAAAGAAGTAGAAGACGGAATTATGAATTATTCAAACTCAGATTATTACTTTTAGTTTTACCTTTCCATTTGTAACTTTCCAGATTTAGTAATATGTTAATATTCCAGATTTGGTTAAATCCTATTTCAAGATCATTATGGAATTAAAGTACCTTTTATCGAGTTACAAAAGTTCAGGGTTAGTTATGACCATTTCCATAATTTAGGGTTTTAATTGCAATTTCATTAACTTCAAAGGTTTAAAATGAAAATACTTTAAATTACTGATTTAATCCCTATGATACATATATTTACCAAACAAGTACTTTATTTTAAAAATTTACAGAACTTCACCCCAGAATTATATGCAATACGAATTAGACCCTCAAATTTTAGTAATTACATAATTGGTCCCATAACTTTACAAAACTTGCAATTTAATCATAATTTATTTATAATTACATATCAATCCCACAAATACTCAAATTTACCCATCACACCCTGAATGAAATTATTTACTCAAAATAACTTCAAGTTTCCCAAATTTACACTTTTAGTCCTTCTATTTTAATTAACTGCAAATCGACACTTATAAATATAGTTAATTCACTTTCTTGCACATTTACACTTGGGACCCCCAAGTTATATTTTTCTCACCTTCCTACTGACTTATATGACATTACAAAAATATCCCAGAAGTTTCAAAGTTGACAAAACAAGCCCTTATACTTTTAAAAACAAACCATATAGCCTTTTATTTTACCAAAACAAGCCCTAGCTTCATCCAATCATTAAACCATCATGACATCATCATTAAAACATTAATTACATCATATCTATACATATTAACCCTAACCCTAATCCATTCTAGGGTTTTCTTCCTATTTTCTTCATTTTTCATATAAACCGATTATGAACAATAATTCACATCAATTATTTTGAGCTTCTATAAATCATATGGTTATTTTTATAAGCTTATATTATCAGTATAGGACATGTAAAAATTATAGTTACACCTCAGAAAAATCGTATAACATTATTTGGAATTCGTGTGTATTTTAACTCTTACAAATTCGTACGCCTTGTTTAACTTGCATGATCCATGTTCGAAATTTTTACTGAGTTATATACAATATATAGATCATTAGAAAAATGCTAGATCAATTATAGAACATAAGATTTAGTCATATTATTTTATACCTATCGAGCGAAGTAGATCGGACAAGAAAGGTGTACCACGATCGAACAAGGCTTCCACAACTCGACTCCTATTTTTCCTAGCTTGCTTACACTCTGATCAACCCCAAAAAAATGCTAGCTCACATCCAAAAGATCGAATGAAGGTATGGTCGAATTATGTGTGTGTCGATATTTAGGGTTTCGGCAAAATAGGTTTTACAAAATAATGAATTGATTTTGTATATAATAATAGCCGACTAGGAGGGGGATATACTCAGAATTTTCGGCCCAAATAGCTTGCTTAAAATCACACTTTGATTTGGTGTACAATTCCCATATTTATTTTGTAATTATCTAATTAAAATGATTTTGCAAAATATATATAAAGTTTATTTAATTAAATTTTCGGACCATACATAAATGTATATGTAATTTTGTAATTTTTGTACATTCAATATAATGTAATGTTATCCCAGAATTTTAATTACTTGATATGTAGTTCATTTTCAGAAGTTTGGAATTAATTCAGAATTTTTATAAGTGATTTTATTAAGTGTTATGGCTTCAGGGGTAATTTGGTCATTTTATAGGTTATCTGAATTTCAGGTATTACAACTTCTTCCCCACTAACAAAAAAATTTCGTCCTCGAAATTTGCAGGAAGTAGAAAGAAAAAGAGAGTGGAAACAAAACAATGGAGAACGGAAAACAAAACAAGGACATACCGAATTAAAACGAGAACTGCGGATAACTAGCTCGTATTGACTCTTCAGTTTCCCAGGTAGCTTCACGCTCTGGGTGATTCTTCCAAAGAATCTTTACGAACGGGATGACTTTGTTTCTCATGACTCGTTCCTGACGGTCCAGAACCGCTTTCGGTTCTTCAGACAAAGACATATCAGGCCGGATCTGATCAAGTGGATAAGATACAACATGCAGTGGATGATAATTGTATCCTCTCAGGAGAGATACATGGAAAACATTATGCACATGAGATAACTGAGGAGGTAAAGCCAAACGATAAGAAACCTCCCCAATACGCTCCAGGATTTCGAACGGTCCAATAAATCGAGGACTCAACTTGCCCTTGATTCCAAAACGCCTGACACCACGGAAAGGAGATACTTTCAGGAATACCCGATCACCTACGTTAAATTCTAGATCCCTATGGTGCTTATCAGCATAGCTTTTCTGGCGAGCACGCGACTCTTTCAGTTTCTCTTTAGCAACAGCTACCTTTTCATTTGTGATCTCAATCATCTCAGGTCCTTCAATCAGACGTTCACCTACTTCATTCCAACAAACAGGAGCCCTACATTTCCTACCATACAACATCTCGAAGGGAGCCATTCGAATACTCGCATGCCAATTGTTATTATACGCAAACTCTACCAAACACAAGTACTCATCCCAACTACCTGCCCATTCCAACGCACAAGCTCTTAACATGTCTTCCAAAGTCTGAATGGTCCTCTCAGACTGACCATCAGTTTGGGGATGAAATGCAGTACTAAACTTAAGGCGAGCGCCCCAAGCTTTATGAAGTCCCTTCCAAAAACGCGAAGTGAAACGAGGATCACGATCTGAAACAATAGACGAAGGCATACCGTGCAATCGAACAATCTCTTGCTGAAAAACTTCCGCCAACTTGCTAACACTAAAGGTCATACGGATAGGTAAGAAATGAGCGGATTTAGTTAGCCGATCAACGACCACCCAAATTGCATCATGTCTTTTACGAGTAACAGGCAGACCACAAACGAAGTCCATGGAAATCTCATCCCATTTCCATGTAGGAATCTCCAAAGGTTGTAATAGACCACTAGCTCGCTGATGCTCAATCTTAACTTGCTGGCAGGTCATGCATTTAGCGACAAATAACGCCACGTCTTGCTTCACACCATTCCACCATAAATGTTGCTTAAGATCTCGATACATCTTGGTA
Organism: Artemisia tridentata subsp. tridentata; assembly: GCA_021014915.2. Lineage (NCBI taxonomy): Eukaryota > Viridiplantae > Streptophyta > Magnoliopsida > Asterales > Asteraceae > Artemisia > Artemisia tridentata. The sequence continues at coordinate 381,670,862 of CP139505.1, forward strand.
GAACCAGGATGGATAGCGAAAGGAGAACTGTGAGCTTCAGTCAACACAGCCTCACGCAAATCGGAATCATTAGGCACGCATAAACGATCCTCATACCAGACAACTCCATTGTCATCAACTCTAAACTCAGTTTGCTTACCCTCTTCAATATTCTGAACTATAGCCCAGAGTTCACCATCATCTTTCTGAGCCTCTTTAATACGCAACATCAGATTGGACTCAATCTTTAAACTAGCCCAGTAACCAACATCACGCCGAAAACATAACTCAACATCCAAACGCTCCAATTCCTTGAGGACATGCGGATCAATCTCCAAACTAGAAATCACTCCAGATTTCCGACTAAGTGCATCTGCAACCACATTAGCCTTACCTGGATGATACTGGATGTTTGTGTCGTAATCTTTCAGTAGCTCCAGCCATCGCCTCTGCCTCATATTGAGCTCCTTCTGAGTAAAGATGTATTTGAGGCTCTTGTGATCAGTGAAGATATCACATGATTCACCATACAAGTAATGCCTCCAGATTTTCAATGCAAAAACCACAGCTGCCAATTCTAGATCATGAGTTGGATAATTTTCCTCATAGGGTTTCAGTTGCCTCGAAGCATAGGCAATCACCTTGCCGTGTTGCATAAGCACACAGCCCAAACCCTTCTTAGAAGCATCACTATAGATTTGGAAACCTCCAGAACCCGATGGTAAAGTTAGAATAGGTGCAGACACCAAACGCCGTTTCAACTCTTCAAAACTCTGCTCACGCTCATCAGTCCATACGAACTTTTCACCCTTCCGCATCAATTGAGTCAATGGCAAAGCTAACTTAGAAAATCCTTCCACAAAACGCCTATAGTAGCCAGCTAATCCTAGAAAACTCCTGACTTCCGTCACAGTGGTAGGTCTCGGCCACTTGGTGATAGCCTCAATTTAGATGGATCCATGGTGATACCATCTGCAGACACAATGTGACCTAGGAAAGCTACTTGGTTCAGCCAGAATTCACACTTAGAAAATTTCGCGAATAACTTCTGCTGCCTCAGGATACCTAATACTATACGCAAATGTTGCTCATGCTCCTCGGACGATTTAGAATACACTAGAATATCGTCAATGAAAACGATGACGAATTTATCAATAAATTCATGGAAAACCCGATTCATTAAATCCATAAACACAGCAGGAGCATTTGTTAAGCCAAAAGGCATAACCAGGAATTCATGGTGTCCATAACGGGTGCGGAAAGAAGTCTTAGATACATCCTGCTCCTTAACTCGCAATTGGTGATAACCAGATCGCAAGTCGATTTTGGAGAAAACTTTAGCTCCTTGCAATTGATCAAACAAGTCTTCAATGCGAGGAAGCGGATAACAGTTTCGAATGGTAATGCGATTGAGCTCACGATAATCAATACACAGACGCATAGACCCATCTTTCTTCTTCACGAAAAGCATAGGAGCACCCCATGGCGAAACACTAGGTCGAATAAATCCACAATCCAGCAACTCTTCCAGTTGCTCCTTCAACTCTTTCAGTTCAACAGGTGCCATCCGGTACGGAGCCTTAGAGATAGGTTCGGCACCGGGAATTAGCTCAATAGAAAACTCCACTTCTCTAGCCGGAGGAAGACCAGGAAGTACTTCAGGAAAAACGTCAGCAAAATCCCGAACAATGGGGACACTAGAAATATCCGGACTCTCAACAGACGAATCCTTAACTGAGGCTAGATAACCTTGGCAACCATGAGACATCAAGGTTCGAGCTTTCAAGGCGGAAATGATTTTAACAGTTTTAAGAGGGCGAGATTCATGGTAAATGAATTCAGGATTATTCAGATCACCGAAAATCACATTTCTGGTGTGGCAGTCAATGGTTGCTCGATGGAAAGCCAACCAATCCATACCCAGAATGACATCGAAGTCAATCATGTCTAGAGGAAGTAAATTTGCCGGACGAATCCGATCATCGAAGCATAACGGACAGTTCAAATATTCATGGTTGATAAGAATGTGGTTTTTCATGGGGGTTGATATAGCGATTGGGTTATTTAGTGGTGTTGCGGGTATGTTCATTTTCTTAGCCAATTTCATAGATATGATAGAATGTGTTGCTCCAGTGTCAAATAACGCGAAAACAGTAAAATCACCAAAATACAAAAAGCCGGTAATGGTACCTGTAGCCTTAGCTGCCTGATCCCGCTTAGTAGAAAACACACGCCCAGTATTCGGAGGTAGAGGAGGCGGAGGAAGAAGATAGTTCTTAGCAGATGCAGGATTCTGCTTCGGGCAGTCCTTCACCCGATGCTCAGCGGACCCACATCAAAAACACGCACCAGATGCTCTACGACACTCTCCTGGATGACTTTTCCCACATGTAGTACAGATAGGAGATGTAGGTAAGTTCCCAGATGAACTCTTCTGAGAACTCGATCCAGAACCACGAGACTGCTACTGAAAACCCTTAGAAGGATGATCCTTCCACTGCTTCTGACTATTATCCTGCCTAGAAATCGAACCAGCATCCTGACCTCTAGAATCTGGTTTCCGCTGATCATAGCTCCTACCTGACTGACCCTGATAGTCACGACCACGATCTGACTGACCCCGCTGTTCAAAGCCCTTACCAGAAAATCCCTTGTTGTCCCGATTCTGACTCTGCGGCTGAATCCTGTCACCATCACGGTTTCTCTTGTAACCCACCTTCTCATGAAATATCTCAATGTTGCGAGCTGCGTCGCAACATGCTGACGGATCAAGGAACTCCTGATTAAGAAGACGATCTAAAACCCAACTCTTCAGTGCCCACTTATAATGCTTAGCTTGATGCTCAGCATCCCCAGCAACCGGGCCCACAAAGCTAACCAATCTCTGGAATCGCTCCAGAAATTCTCCTGCATTCTCAGACTCAAGCTGAGAGATAGTGTTGTACTCCCGAATAAATCTCTGCTGCTCGAACACAGGGAAGTACCGATTATAGAATGTAGTACAAAAATTAGCCCAAGTACAACCAAGAACATAAGCATCACCTCCCTTAGCTTCCTTGTGCGCCTTCCACCAGTTAAGCGCATCTCCTTCAAGCTTAAACGCAGCCAGACGAGTCTTAAACCCGTCTTCACAACCTAGTACCTCAAACAGCTTCTCCATGTGTCTTATCCAGTCCTCTGCAGCATGAGAAGTAGCAGCAGAACTGAACGACAACGGCTTAAGTTTATTGAAACTCTCCAGCCAACCATTAATGGTAGTGGGTCGGCCCCCACCACCAGTACCACCCGAACCACCAGCACCACTAGAGGGACCAGCACCACCAGAGGGACCAGCTCCATTACGAAACTCATTGATCATCCGAGTGATCACCTCGTTAGCATTAAGCCCAGGTAGCAAATTGTTGATAGCATTAGCCACCAACTCCTCCAAATTAGGGATCTCCTCCTCCCCATCCGAATAGTCACCACGACGAGTAAAAACCATCTACAGGATTTTCAAACGATTAGAAGGATCAAACAGGAAATGATAGAGCAAAAGAAAAGCATGGCAGAGCAGGACAGGAAAAAGAGTGCGCGAAAGGAAAACCTAATGTCTACCCAAATCCTCACAGGTCGATAGCCAAAGCTCTAAGGTTTCATGAAAGCCTGCGCTCTGATACCATAAATTGTAACACCCCAACCCGACAAGGGTAAAGATATCACAACAATGGTGGCATATCAGAAGTCACAGAACATTCAATAAATAAAACCTCATAAGTCTTAACATTAAATCAAAAATAAGTCAACATGACTTAAATCAAAATGCAAGACAAAATAGCTTAAGTACAAAAATCCAATATTCAAATGCCTAAACAATGGCATAATAAAATAAGTAGAATTTCAAATGGTAAAGCTAAATAACTAAGGTCGACTCCGAAATAGATCGCTCTCATCCCAAAGCTAACCCAACTCCTAGCTTAAGTAACTGCCGCAGGAAAAAAAATGCGGCTGAGCTTCAAAAGCCCAGTGAACAGATATATAGATAACAGAAACGATTAATAAGTAGCAAATACAAAAGCAAATCAGGAATACGAAATCATACCGATACGAAGTCAAAATGAAAGGAATGAGAAATGAATCATGAATGAAAGAAAAGAACAAAGTGAAATAAGATTTAGAAGACAAAACACAGCAATTCATCACGAGCCCAGACTACTTACGATACCATAGCATACTAATATAATAAAACATACCTGTGTAGAGTGATAAGCTCTCAGACAAAAGTGAAAGACGTGTATCGCACACACAATCAGTCACCAGATATAATAACATATAACATATACAGATAACAGGTCAAATCTAGAGTGCACCCATACGCCCCACAGACAAATCAATAATCATAATTATAATGGCCATAGCATTTAATAAATAAGGGACGGAACAGGTCATCACTCTCCTGCCCTAGAGTCATGTCAGAGGTGCGTCAATGACATGGACATGAAACCCTCATGTCTAGTGATTGGCTCGTAATATTAAACTGTAGAACAAAGGTCGGGCATACTATCAAATAATCAAAATATTATCTTAAGGGTACATGGCAAAAGATTCAAATCAAAGACCACATCGAAAGTTCACAAACAAAAGGGAAACATAGCAAAGGTATAGGGAATCCTAATAAGGAAATGAATTCTGAAAGAAAAGAACTAAAAATGCCCTTACTGAAAGGACGGAATATCTGTACCTTATTAGCTCAACAGAAAGGAAACAAACACGAAGCTGAGATTAGGGTTTCTCCTTCTTCACACCTAAAGAAGTAGAAGACGGAATTATGAATTATTCAAACTCAGATTATTACTTTTAGTTTTACCTTTCCATTTGTAACTTTCCAGATTTAGTAATATGTTAATATTCCAGATTTGGTTAAATCCTATTTCAAGATCATTATGGAATTAAATTACCTTTTATCAAGTTACAAAAGTTCAGGGTTAGTTATGACCATTTCCATAATTTAGGGTTTTAATTGCAATTTCATTAACTTCAAAGGTTTAAAATGAAAATACTTTAAATTACTGATTTAATCCCTATGATACATATATTTACCAAACAAGTACTTTATTTTACAAATTTACAGAACTTCACCCCAGAATTATATGCAATACGAATTAGACCCTCAAATTTTAGTAATTACACAATTGGTCCCTTAACTTTACAAAACTTGCAATTTAATCATAATTTATTTATAATTACATATCAATCCCACAAATACTAAAATTTACCCATCACACCCTGAATGACATTATTTACTCAAAATAACTTCAAGTTTCCCAAATTTACACTTTTAGTCCTTCTATTTTAATTAACTGCAAATCGACACTTATAAATATAGTTAATTCATTTTCTTGCACATTTACACTTGGGACCCTCAAGTTATATTTTTCTCACCTTCCTACTGACTTATATGACATTAAAAAAATATCCCAGAAGTTTCAAAGTTGACAAAACAAGCCCTTATACTTTTAAAAACAAACCGTATAGCCTTTTATTTTACCAAAACAAGCCCTAGCTTCATCCAATCATTAAACCATCATGACATCATCATTAAAACATTAATTACATCAGATCTATACATATTAACCCTAACCCTAATCCATTCTAGGGTTTTCTTCTTATTTTCTTCATTTTTCATATAAACCTATTATGAACAATAATTCACATCAATTATTTTGAGCTTCAATAAATCATATGGTTATTTTTCTATGCTTATATTATCAGTATAGGACATGTAAAAATTATAGTTACACCTCAGAAAAATCGTATAACATTATTTGGAATTCGTGTGTATTTTAACTCTTACAAATTCGTACGCCTTGTTTAACTTGCATGATCCATGTTCGACATTTTTACTGAGTTATATACAAGATATAGATCATTAGAAAAATGCTAGATCAATTATATAACGTAATATTTAGTCGTATTATTTTATACCTATCGAGCGAAGTAGATCGGACAAGAAAGGTATACCACGATCGAACAAGGCTTCCACAACTCGACTCCTATTTTTCCTAGCTTTCTTACACTCTGATCAACCTCAGAAAAATGCTAGCTCACGTCTAGAAGATCGAATGAAGGTATGGTCGAATTATGTGTGTGTCGATATTTAGGGTTTCGGCAAAATAGGTTTTACAAAATATTGAATTGATTTTGTATATAATAATAGCCGACTAGGAGGGGGATATACTCAGAATTTTCGGCCCAAATAGCTTGCTTAAAATCACACTTTGATTTGGTGTACAATTCCCATATTTATTTTGTAATTATCTAATTAAAATGATTTTGCAAAATATATATAAAGTTTATTTAATTAAATTTTCGGACCATACATAAATGTATATGTAATTTTGTAATTTTTGTACATTCAATATAATGTAATGTTATTCCAGAATTTTAATTACTTGATATGTAGTTCATTTTCAGAAGTTTGGAATTAATTCAGAATTTTTATAAGTGATTTTATTAAGTGTTATGGCTTCAGGGGTAATTTGGTCATTTTATAGGTTATCTGAATTTCAGGTATTACAAATGTGCTTGACTTAACACAAGTCCGTTTTGAGTTCGTATGATCTTTATTCCAAGGATCACATCAGCCAAACCCATATCTTTCATGTCAAACTTTTATTTCAACATGTCTTTAGTAGATTTGATCATCTTGTCATTACTGCCAATGATAAGCATATCATCAACATATAAACACAAGATTACATATCCACTACTTGTGTCGTTTATATAAACACATTTGTCGCATTCATTAATTTTGAATCCACTCTCTAGCATGGCGTGGTCAAATTTTTTATGCCATTGTTTGGGAGCTTGCTTTAAGCCATATAATGACTTAACAAGCCTACAAACTTTGTTCTCTTGTCCAAGAGCTATGAAACCCTCAGGTTGGTTCATGTAGATTTCTTCTTCCAAATCCCTGTTTAGAAAAGCCGTTTTCACATCCATTTGGTGAACTTCCAAATTTCTTAAAGCGGCAATAGCAATTATCATCCTGATCGAGGTTATTTGCGTAACAGGTGAATATGTATCAAAATAATCTAGACCTTCTCATTGTCTAAATTCTTTGATTACCAATCTTGCTTTGTACTTGTCAATGGTGCCAACGGCTTTCAACTTCTTCTTGAAGATCCATTTATAGCCTAGTGGTTTACAACCAGGAGGTAAATCTACGAGCTCCCAAGTATGATTTTGTAAAATAGAATCTATTTCACTTTTAATGGCTTCTTTCCATTGAGGCCCTTCTGAGGAAGTAACCGCTTCTCGATGAGAAGTAGGTTCATTTTCTACCATAAAAGAAACAAAATCTGGTCCAAACGATTTCTCAGTTCTTGCCCTTTTGCTTCTTATAGGTTCAACCTCTTCTTCCTCGATTTGATCTTGTCCCTCATCTTGGAGATCATTATCATCTCGTTGTCTCTTATCTTGGACAACTTCGTCATCTATTCTAGATGAACTTCCAGTTTCCTTCGTTAAACAAGGAAATATATTTTCAAAGAAGGAAGCATTCCTTGACTCCATTAGTGTACCATTTTGTATATCCGGATTTTCCGAATCATGTACAATGAAACGATAAGCACTGCTATTCCTAGCATATCCAATGAATATACAATCCACAGATTTAGGTCCAATCTTTTGGGCCCTGGGTGTCGGTATAGCTACCTTTGCTAGACACCCCCACACTCGTAAGTACTAATATGATGGTTTTCTTCCCATCCATAGTTCATAAGGGGTCTCTTCTTTTTCCTTACGAGGTATCTTATTTAAAAGATAGGTATCCGTTAGAATGGCTTCCCCCCACATGTCCTGGCTTAAACCAGAACTTATCAACATGGCATTAACCATATCCTTCAAGGTACGGTTCTTCCTTTCGGCAATACCGTTTTGCTGAGGGGAATAAGGAGCAGTGAATTCGTCTCTAATTCCATGTTTAGCACATAAATTAGCAAATGTAGACACGTATTCACCTCCTCTATCACTTCGTACAACCTTGATTTTCTTATTAAGTTGATTCTCAACTTTGTTTTTGTATAGAACAAACTTGTCTATAGCTTCATCTTTACTTTTTAACAAATAAACGTAGCAATACTTTGTACAATCATCAATAAACGTGATAAAGTACTTATTGCCACCTTTTGTGGGTAGTGATTTCAAATCACATATGTCAGTGTGTATCATATCAAGTGGTTCGGTTTTTCGTTCAACCGATTTGAAAGATGATCTTGTAAGTTTGGCTTCAACACAAGTTTCACATTTATAGTTTGAGTCAATATGGAAATTAGGTATGCAATTAAATTTAATCAAACGACGCATCGAATTAAAATTTACATGTCCAAGAAGGGCATGCCACACATTAGAAGACTCAATCAAGTAAGCAGAAGAATTCATTTTATTGATATCATTCTTAACAACCATTACATTGAGCTTAAACATACCATTCAAGGCATATCCCCTACCAACATACATTTGATTCTTAGACAGAACAAACTTATCAGACTAAAAAACAAGACGAAAACCAAACTTGTTCAATAGCCAACCAGACACAAGATTCTTGCAAATCTCTGGAACATACAAGACATTAGTCAACTTGAGCTCTTTCTCGGATGTCATCTTCAAGATTACATCTCCTTCACCCTTGATATCAGCAGTTGTAGAGTTGACCATGTACAACTTCTCTCTATTGTTAACCACTCTGAAAGAGTGAAACATACTCTTATCAGCACACACATGACGGGTAGCCCCAGTATCAACCCACCATTCCCTGTTGTTGAAACCTACCAGGTTAACTTCAGAGATCATGGCAATGACGTCAGACACCATAGCAATCATGTCCATATTATCATTCACCATATTAGCCTGGCGTGGAGTCACCCGCTTCGGCATCTTACAATTAGCAGCATGATGACCCGGCTGGTCACAGTTGAAACACACCCCTTGGAACTTCTATTTCACAATTGTAGCTTTAGGAGCTAGGTACTCAGACTTCCCTTTGAACTTCTTGTCATTCTTTCCTTTTCCTTTGCCTTTACCTTTGACATTGGACTTTGCCCATTGAATTTCTCTGGTTTCTCAACATGATTAGCAACCGTGTTGGTAACTGGCGCACCAGGTACATTCACAGTAGTATTCACAGGAGGGGTAGTGGTGTTAGTCATCCTGAAAGTTCACCAAACACAAACAGTTAAGTCAACTGTTATACAATCGGTATCTAAGAAATTCTATTCTGATTTCTTAAAAGCTTGTACCGAATCTGCTTCAAAGAAACTCTATCTTGGTTTCAATGAATCTAGATTTAAATAAACCGAATAAGAAACTAAATAAAATAGATCAGTTTAACAGAAACTCAATCTTGGTTTCAATATAAACTGATAAGAATAGACTGCTTTAAAAACGTTTTAGATCTGTACACCGAATCTGAAAATTAAAATCATGTTAAGAAAACTGGTTTTCCAAATAAACTCAATCCTGGTTTCGACAGAAAACAGTTTGAATATGAAATCTGTTAATTGATAATTAATCCGATTATACGAAAAGTGTATTAATTCTGTTAAACAGAATCTGTTTTAAGACTATGGGAAACGGTGTACACTTTTATTAAGATAAATCAGATTACAAAGAATATAATTAATAGTAAATAACAGAAAATAAAATAGCAGACAGAAAGGGGTAGAAGCAGAAGACAGACACTATTGAACGAAAATTAAACGAAAGCAGTAAAGGTCGGTCAAGGCACGAGGCTCGTGTTTAACACGATTTCCTTAATACAGATTCGTCGTCTGTTTCCCAAGGTACAACTGCCAAAGCTGATGTACAGCCGGACGTGACAAACTTGCCTGAAAGTTCACGGAACGGTTGCGTGTTTCTGATCGAAGAGATTGCTGGAATTCGGTTGCTCTGGAGCTTCATTTTTTCATCTATTAAACCGAATGAGTTATGGCTTTATTTATACTAAAAGGCTATCTTGTTCTCCAAGATTAAATAAAGACCATAATTAAACAAATCTGTTATGTTAAAACACGATTTGCATATATTTTATTTACACAACAATATATTCTGTAAACTTTGTCCATAAGTTTCAAATCTATTCTAAAAATAGATTAGCAGAAATTAGGAAAATTGGATCACGAATTTGCAGTAAAAAGATACGCACGTAGGCGAAGTTTCGGAGCTGCATTCGTGTCCGCAGGCTCGCATGAGTTTAGAAGCTTCGAACTCATTTTGGCCCAGAAATCCTGAAATCTGCACCCCCCCTGCGCGCGCGCACGTAGGTGTGGAAGTAAAACCCAACTAAAAGAATTTGATAGCCAATACCAAGATTCTCTTATAAACAAGATTTCACTTCATGTTTTGGGCGATATGGGATGCAACATTTTTCCTATATTTTGTGTTTTACGTGCCTCATTTTGAGACACGATATCTCATTCATATTAACTCCATTTTAGATATACTTGAGCTCATTGCGAAGCTCTCTTCAAGGAGAACACAAAGCTACCAATAAATATAAATATATAAATATATTAAATAGTATCCAAAATTTGCAAAAACTCATTTTGCAAAACCCATTTTCCAACATTAAGCTAATGATAACACACGTCAAAATCAATATTGAATATTCGATCTAACATTTATGTGTAACTCCAACCCCAACCATAACGATTCGTCGAAAGAGCTTCGACTCCTACTAGAAATCCACAATAGAAAACATCATTGCATCAACCATGATTAACTCACTAGCTACGGGCCTTTTTCAGAATAAACAGAACTTAGTTTCGCAAAACACCAAATGAACACTAGAGTCACTTGAGTAATCACCACTCTAAGACACCTATATTAGGAGCGGTCTTCATTGGCACCGATCGAGTGTATATGTGTAATGATTTACGCAATATAGTTTCTTTGAGTACAAATCACAAAGCATAACTTAATTTGAATGATCGAAAAACATATATAGATGGACCTAATGCTATTTAAATTGAGATAGCTAACCACATGCCATAGCCAAATAAAATGACATGGACTCCCAAGGAGGAAACCAGGACATAAGTTGACAAGATGCACTTAAAGAAAACTAAACAAGATCTATCAGAAACACAATTTTTTTTGAATGCGGTGCATTTAAGAAAAATCGAAGTTTTTTTATAAAATTAACACTACGTCGCAAAGATCGATGGGTGTCCCGAGACTTCCCGGGACCCACCTTGTTTCAGTCAATGTGGACCCCATATATATATATATATACATATATATATATATATATATATATATATATATATATATATATATATATATATATATATATATATATATATATATATGGAAGGGTTCTTTTCAGAACTATAAAAAGGTCGAGAACTGCGAGAACTAGCGTCAACCAATCAGATTTTTTTAGACATTAATTTTTATTATTTAATTCAAAAAGGTAAAATGGTAAATTACTTTTTTTTATTTCTTTTTGATTTATTTTTATAAAAAAAGGTTTTTTTTAATTTTATTATTATTATTATTATTTTTAATCTAATATGTGCACATGTGTTTTGTAAAAAAAGTTAGGTTAACTACTAACTACATTATGACAATTGTATTTTTTGTTTATGCATAGGTGTTTTGTATATGTACATGTATTTTTAAGAAATATAACATAAATATAAATAAAAACAACAAAACTTTAACAACAGATTTATGCAATTTACAAATTGTATTATTCTAATGATATGATATTTAACTTTATCACAAACGTCACTATGTTTACACTTGTATTCAATTTTATTACAAATATATGAAGTGTGCACATGTGCATATCCAATGTCTTTAATAGTTGGTTCATCTTTTAGGCGTGCGCATGTATTCCTCGGCCGGTTCAAGAACCCATAAAATCTGCACATGTGTTTATATCATCTCGCTCAGTTTAACTGATATAAGTCTGTGCTAGCATCCACAACGTCAAGTAACCTGCCACAGTAATACAATTCTATGATAAACATTTTGAGAGCACAATCACATACATATTTTTTTTTAATCTAAGTTAGGACCTTCAACACTAATACAAGCATAGAAACAAATATTTGAAAGGCTAAGTGAATCTAAATATATCTTTGACATAACCAAGTTAAGACACATATGCATGTTCCTTTCATTTATTCTATACCACCCACAAAATACATGTGCACCATTTCATTTATATAATGTTACCCTTGAAACACATATGCACACCCCTTTCTAATATCACGAGTTAAAAGCTATACATAAAAAGTATTGTTTACAAGCCATACTTTTTTGAAGCCAAGCAATAACCAGTCCACTAAGTAAACAACCTCTGTCAACAAGCATTTATAACATCATATTGTTAATCAAACACACATGTGTAAAAAAATAGATGCTAAAAATGACACGATAAGCATTTGACAACAAACCTTTGAGTTTTCCAAACATAATGTCCTCGTAAAACATTCAATCAACTTTCGGATCTCGCAAAGATTACTACTTATAATATAAAAAGAATAGTCAAAATTGTTGCAATTAAACCAATTGAAAAAGTCAATCCCATATCTAAAAAGGTTTTATTTTTAAAATCCATTTTTTTTTTCAAATCGAAACCCATATTATCCAAAGCCAAAAAAATCTAAGATTCAAAAAAAAAAAAAAAAAAAAAAAAGATCGAAAGTAAAAAAAATTCAGATCAAAAGTAAAGAAATCTAAGATCGAAAGTCAAGAAAAAAAATCAGATCGAAAGTACAATAAAATTCAGATCGAATCTATGATCATCCAAAACCATTTTTTTTTTCATATCAAAACAAGAGAAATAAAATGATCTACACGTATTAAAATAAAAACGATTAATAGATAAAAGAACTTACAACATGATGTTATGAATGCTGGTAAACATTGAATCGGTTCGTAGTAATATGAAAAAAATGTAATAGAATGTAATATGTGTACAAACATTTTTTTAATTGGTTAGATAGCATATTTAATGGTGATGGTGGTGGTTTAATTGTGGTGAAGAAAAGTGGTGGTGGTTAGATCCAGAGGAAGGGTGAGATGATATTTTTATGGAGAATTGAAATACCTAATTTGTCCCTAATTAAAATTTTTCTTTCAAAATAAGTTATAGATATTTTCAAAAATGCCATCTTGCATTAATATGATATACATCATGCATTATTAGGAGTACAATAGTGGTTCTCGCAGTTCTCGACCTTTTTTTGGTTCTGAAAATAACCCTACACTATATATATATCTACATAATATATATAACAGGATGCGTATGACGTCATCAAATGCTGGATTGATGAATAAGCGCTGGATTGATGAGTAATCATGCTCTTATTCCACCTAAGCATGCCACCTAAGCAAAGTTTGACCAAATTAATTCGCATTGACCAAATAAAATTCGGATTTAATTTTTAAAAAAATTGTCATTTGCAAGATTTGAACCTGGGCTATTTAATCAACATACAAATCCTTCAACCACTAGACCAAGTCATTTTTTTGTGATTTGCAATAAAAAAAAAGTAAGTCATGCTTAAAATTTTGATATTGTTAAGCTATATTTAAGGAATAGATTATGCATATATTTTAGAGTATATACCGGATTTGTAAGCCCATTTAATATACAGGTTTTATTAATGATCAGAGAAACCCTAATTTTTCCTCCCCATAATTTTATTTTGCTTCTATAATGCTTTATTATGTTCATTATTAAGCATGATTAGATTTTCTATTTTTCCAGAAACTTTGAACTAAGCATGAATGATGAAGCGAAAAGTGTACCGCTTTTAAGGGGTCATTTAAGCCTTAAATCGTATTTATTTGATCAAATATCGCCCTAAATCGTTCCTTTTGTCATTTTAGGTACTTTTGAGGAGAAATCTGGAAAAGGAGGCATTTTGGACGTTTTTGGAGCATAAAAGTGAAGAAAACGGCAAAGTCTCAAAAATCGGCTAAAAGTTACCTTTGACGGCGTCACAATTTACCCTGGACGGCGTCATGCCTTGGCAAGAAAAGTTGGACGTGAAATTTACTCATGATAAGCCAGTGAAAATAGCATGTGAATTCTGACGGCGTCACGCTTTAACTTGATCAAGGGCGTCACGGCTTAAATCAAAAGGGGACGGCGTCACGTTCAAGGTTCGACGGCGTCAAGCCTTGATAAGCCAGAATGGATTTTGGAAGAGCTAAAGAGGGACGGCGTCAAGAAGGTCATCCGGGAACCCTAGAAGCGGCGAGGTGACGGCGTCACACTCCATAAGGTGACGCCGTCAGATGTAAAAATCTATATATAGTTTTCTAATTTTTTGTCATTAGTAGAGAACTGAGTGTGTGGAATTTTGGGAGAAAACCCTAAGACGATTTTAGCTTCTTTTTCAAGGCTTTTTGCCTTGAGATCTTCCATGTTACATTGAAGATAAGTTATCAATTAATCATTCAATATGTCTATGTGTTGTTTGATTTTATCTTATTCTTGTCTTTTGATTAACATGTTAGGCTAAATTTATCTTGTGTTTGCTTAGATCTAATGAAACCTAGCTATTGATTATTGGTTATTAGTGTGTTATTAGTTGTATTGGATGATTGTTTATCTATGTTAGGCTTAAGAAAACTGGCTAACTTCCTATTCGGTAACTTGCTTGAACGTCTTAAGAAACATGAACCAAATGCGTACTAAAGGTTTTTATGGTTGTATTTAATGCACAAGCGAATTCTAGTGATCCCATGTTAGGAGCTTCCTAGCCGGCTCGACATAGGAGTGAAGTAGGAGCTTGTAGAGTTGGGGAAGTAAGTACGCCACCCCACGAATGGTATTAAGGAATACACCCGTCATCCACGCGACTAATACACACTAATTAACCGGTAAAAGATAGTTAGGGAGTAAGGAAATCTAAGTAAACACATTTCTCTACACATAAGTTTCTCACCACATTTTATTTTCAGTTATTTATTTTATTTGCATCCGTAGTAATTTTGGGTTAGTTGACTAGCAACTAATTCCGCCCACTCTTTCAAACCCGAGATTTTACTTGCTTTCATAAAAAATTATAAAAACACAAAAAGAATCTTCCTCAACCCTTAGACCTATTAGAGTAGTCTTTCATACCTAACGAACACTATTCCCTGTGGAGAACGATCAATCCCCCGTACTTACCACTACACTATACTACATCGGTCAGGTACACTGCCTGGTGGGGTTGTAAGCCTCTTGAGATCCCTCGAGAGGTAAAACCTGTTGTAAGGTTACAAAACCACGCATCAAGTTTTTGGCGCCGCTGCCGGGGAATAGTTATTGTTTAGGTTGAATTTTTATTTCTATTAGGTCTACTCACTAGATTCCTTTCTAGTGAGATTTTTATTTTATTTTTCTAGGTTTTCTTTAGTCTATCTTATTTCTTTGTACTTTTGTTTGTGATACCTTCCACTTACCTCATGAGTAACATTGGTCATTTGATCCCTGTTATTCGTGTTTTTCGCCGTGCAAATTTTCAACTACCCGTTCCCGCCCCCATAGTAGCAAACAACAACCTTTCACCCGACCACCACTTTGGTAACAATTCTGAGATGGAGGAGTCTGACCATGAGAATGACTATGTTAGTCCATTTTACTATTCACACTCCGATGAGGATGCTGATGATGGAGAAGTAGTTAACGAGGAATGGGGAAAAGAGGAAATTGATCCCTTTAAGTATGTTGACCCTAGGACTAAGATCGAAAAGGATAGCCTCTTTAACATGCAATTTCCGTGTAAGATTGGTTATCATAGTTTTTATGCTTATCTTAACTCATCTTTGCCTATGAACATTATCTCTCGCGCTAATTATAATAAAATCATGGTAGATGAGCTTGAATATCAAGGAGATAACATTGTTGCTAGGATTAAGCCACTACACGTGTTCGTAGGAAGTTTTGTGTATTTGGTGGATTTTATGGTTATGGAGAACTTAGGAGAATTTATCGATGACAAATTAACCCAAGTCATTTTTGGAGAACCCTTCAAAAGGTTGACCAACCTTGACGAAAAACTTGTGGACGGGTTAATTACATTCTCGGATGGGGATGAAGATTTTGTCTATCAAATGCCCCGAGCACATCCTAGGTTTAAGAACTACCCCATTGAATCCTGCAATAGAATTATGCCTATCGACTTGTTAAGTGAGAATGATAAGGGTAAGGGGCTCAAATATCCACATGAGAAAAATAAGAGATATTATCATGGATGTTTGGAGCTAAATGATGAATACAAGAAAGATGAGGCAACAATTAGATGGCTCACACTCGGGTACGTGAGCATAAGCGACACTAGATAGATGGACTTTGAGTCTAGCTACAAGACTCGTTAATAAAGAAAAGCGCTTCTTGGGAGGCAACCCAAGCTTTATTTGTTTTATTTGCTTTGTGTGTTTATTTATTTGTTTGTTTGATTTTATTTGTTTCCGTATGTGTGTTTAATTTTTATCATTATTGATTCATGTTCAAAAACTAATTTGTGAAAATGCTTTATTTTGTTTTTAACTTCGTCTTAACTACATATAAAGGTATTTTGCAAAAGACAAGTGTAAGGGAAATTTAAATCGGTTTATTAGAACACAAATGAACATGAATCATAATAATAATAAGTTAACATACATATTCGTATTTGTTTGAGTCAAATGCTTGTATCGAGTCATAATGATGTTTTGCAGGATTTCCAGGAAGTAAGGTAAAGGTTTTTCCAGAAATTTTCCGGAAACTTAAAATGAAAATTTTTGTCAGGTCATTTCTGACGGCGTCAGGGTTTATAACCTGACGGCGTCAGATTTAATTTTCAGAAATTTTTGAAAGTTTTGTTTTTAAAAAGTTTTTATTAAAATCTCCAACTTATAATCTCCAGGAATCTGCAAAATTATCATTCCACAAGCATTATATCCTTATATATAGATTTATCCCGCCGATGTTATGCAGGTTTTCGTGTTTGTTTTCTCAGGTTTAACAGGTTATTTTGGACAAGGAAATGTTTTGAATCAAGCTTTTGGCGATGCATTAGTCATGGAGCTTCAACATTACCTTGGAGGAAGATCTAACCGTGTAATTTCATTATCCACCGAGCAAATCAGGGGAGTATTTGATTTCATTCTTTTACTTTATGCTTTTACATCTTGTTATTTGAACATTGGGGACAATGTTCATCTTAAGTGTAAGGGGGGGGGGGGGTAAAAGTACGATTTTAGAGAATACAATTGCGCTTGATTTTTGTTTGTTTAATGGTAGATGTGTAATAAAACTGAGAGAAATACCTGTTAGGGCAATTTTAGTGCCAAATTTAAATTTTTTTACAACATATAGGAGTGAAACTTTGATCTTAATGAGCGTCTCACGGATAGGAGTTATATGACTAGCACAAAAAACCGTACCACTAAAAATTTTTCCACCCCCAAATATGTGAGGTTCGCCCCTAGAATTGGTAGGAAAAGCATTTATGCTATGATGTGTGTACCGGTAGCACTTAGATTCTAGAACTTGCGTTAGGACCATTCCAAGGCCACAAGTGAGACTACATTCGTGTAGTTAGATTTACTACATGATAAGAGGCATTAGGATTAACCCATTGTTTTACACCTGTGTTTTTGTTATAATTACTTCGGCTACATTGGTCAAGTAATTCTCCCACACCCTTTGCGTTGTACTCATTTTAGTACACGATACCCCTAGTACACCCCTCAGAGCCTATCTTTTCGTTTCGACCTTTAAGCATTTTACTTAAAGGAAGAATTTGTTACACCCCACTTAAATGTACACCCAAATCGCCTTAGCCTACCTTGTATGCACTCATTTTTAGTGCATTATTGTTACAAATTTGTTTAAACCCAAGTTAATTATCTAGTTGATTACATGGTTGCTAAGTCGAGTCATATCCTTGTACATATTATTTTGGGACGATTGGGACTCATGGGTAAAGTACTAGTGTAATAGAGTAATGGGGAAGAACATCATTTATTACCCCCATATGTGCTAAATATTTTAAAAGTACTCCAAGTGTTTTGATTATCTTAATTCGAGTCATTAGATTAGTATTTGTAAAGTTATGTAAAAGTTCAAGTGTAAGGGGGATGCAATGCCCCTATGATGTATTATTTTGGATGGTAGGGCAAAAGTGTATGCAAAAAAAAAAAAAAAAAAAAAAAAAAAAAAAAAAAAAAAAAAAAATCGAAAAATCAAGAAAAATACAAAAAAAAATGAGAAAAAGAAAAATAGAAAAAAACATACGGACTACCATCCCGTTTCATTTTATGTTTGTTTGATGTTTTTGTTTTTGTTTTTGTTATTTCATTTCTAGCTTAAGATCGAGTCTAGTCTTGGCTTAGCAACATTGTATAGTACATGTAATTGATCAAGATCATTAACTCGCCACCAGTAAAATATCCCTTATCCAACAAAACCGTGTTTTCCTTTTCCCTACACCTAACGTTATAACCCATTTAAAAGCCCTCTTTGATAGTTTATCTTTGGTGCTTACGCCTAGTGGAGGAGGTTTTCGATCCTTTCCCAAGCCTATGGTAATCTATTTGCTATGACAGGTAGTGAGAGATATTATCCGTTTTCATTTATGAGATTTATTTTGATGACACTTGAGAGATGTGAGTATCTAAACACTACTTGTGAGGTGCTAGTTTGTAATCTCCGTGCTTATTATGATTGAAGTGGAACGATTATTTGTTGTAATTACTTTTATGTTAGCATTAAATGACCCCTAACTTGTATTTTGATTAGAATAAAAGCGCATTTGCTTGAGGACAAGCAAATCTCAAGTGTAAGGGTATTTGATGAAGCGAAAAGTGTACCGCTTTTAAGGGGTCATTTAAGCCTTAAATCGTATTTATTTGATCAAATATCGCCCTAAATCGTTCCTTTTGTCATTTTAGGTACTTTTGAGGAGAAATCTGGAAAAGGAGGCATTTTGGACGTTTTTGGAGCATAAAAGTGAAGAAAACGGCAAAGTCTCAAAAATCGGCTAAAAGTTACCTTTGACGGCGTCACAATTTACCCTGGACGGCGTCATGCCTTGGCAAGAAAAGTTGGACGTGAAATTTACTCATGATAAGCCAGTGAAAATAGCATGTGAATTCTGACGGCGTCACGCTTTAACTTGATCAAGGGCGTCACGGCTTAAATCAAAAGGGGACGGCGTCACGTTCAAGGTTCGACGGCGTCAAGCCTTGATAAGCCAGAATGGATTTTGGAAGAGCTAAAGAGGGACGGCGTCAAGAAGGTCATCTGGGAACCCTAGAAGCGGCGAGGTGACGGCGTCACACTCCATAAGGTGACGCCGTCAGATGTAAAAATCTATATATAGTTTTCTAATTTTTTGTCATTAGTAGAGAACTGAGTGTGTGGAATTTTGGGAGAAAACCCTAAGACGATTTTAGCTTCTTTTTCAAGGCTTTTTGCCTTGAGATCTTCCATGTTACATTGAAGATAAGTTATCAATTAATCATTCAATATGTCTATGTGTTGTTTGATTTTATCTTATTCTTGTCTTTTGATTAACATGTTAGGCTAAATTTATCTTGTGTTTGCTTAGATCTAATGAAACCTAGCTATTGATTATTGGTTATTAGTGTGTTATTAGTTGTATTGGATGATTGTTTATCTATGTTAGGCTTAAGAAAACTGGCTAACTTCCTATTCGGTAACTTGCTTGAACGTCTTAAGAAACATGAACCAAATGCGTACTACAGGTTTTTATGGTTGTATTTAATGCACAAGCGAATTCTAGTGATCCCATGTTAGGAGCTTCCTAGCCGGCTCGACATAGGAGTGAAGTAGGAGCTTGTAGAGTTGGGGAAGTAAGTACGCCACCCCACGAATGGTATTAAGGAATACAACCGTCATCCACGCGACTAATACACACTAATTAACCGGTAAAAGATAGTTAGGGAGTAAGGAAATCTAAGTAAACACATTTCTCTACACATAAGTTTCTCACCACATTTTATTTTTAGTTATTTATTTTATTTGCATCCGTAGTAATTTTGGGTTAGTTGACTAGCAACTAATTCCGCCCACTCTTTCAAACCCGAGATTTTACTTGCTTTCATAAAAAATTATAAAAACACAAAAAGAATCTTCCTCAACCCTTAGACCTATTAGAGTAGTCTTTCATACCTAACGAACACTATTCCCTGTGGAGAACGATCAATCCCCCGTACTTACCACTACACTATACTACATCGGTCAGGTACACTGCCTGGTGGGGTTGTAAGCCTCTTGAGATCCCTCGAGAGGTAAAACCTGTTGTAAGGTTACAAAACCACGCATCAATGAAATTCAAGGTATGTTTTCTTCTCATGTTGATTAATTGACAAACTGATAGCATGATTAGATTGTCTATTTTTCCAACAACTTTGAAAAACTTTGAACTAATCATGAAATTTAATGCATGTTTTATTCTCATGTTTATTAATTGAATAATCAATGAACCTGTACTAACCTTCAATGGCAGTACTAATTCGAGATCGTAGCAGTACGAATGTAAAAGACAAACTGGCAACATCCCAGCAGTACAAAGTGTTAGTTTGTATTTTTTTTAAGCCTTAGCTCTAATATCATTCATGTGAGGTTCCTACAATTGTGGCAAGCACGGCTAATTTATTAAGTTATTTGTTTAAGTGTCTATCCCGTATATACTTATCCTTCTTTGTTGTTCTTTGGCATAAGGCCTTGATTCAAACTCTCCAAAACAGGTGATGTACACTTTTGAAAGCAATATTACTCTCATTGCTCAATTTCATTTGAAACAACCACATCCGCTGCAAAACTAATTGTTCTTGATTGACAACCTACGAAACCCTAAACAGCCAAAACAAACACCAATTTTTTGATCCGATTGTTACCTCAATTGCAGATTTCAATTGAACAGGTATGTTATTTGAAAGATAAGTCTGTAATCACCAACATTGACATAAACATTCTGTTTTCTATGGTTTTTGTGCACCCACCTGTGTCATGACATGTTGAATATAACTCTTGGATTGCAACCACTGCCGTTCAGAAGTACTGTTACTGCTTGTGGTGGGGGCTGCAGAATTTGAGGTAAATTTAATTTCCGTTTGTGAAGTCATTTCTGATTTTCTGTGCATATGATATAAAAGTTTCTAATTGATGATCAACAAGAGTGTTTCCCTATGATTAAACAAATAATTGTTTTGTCAGGGGTGGGAAAATGCCGAGCTGAGTTTGGAATTTCTGTTACGGGTTAAACCAGTTACATAAAACATGAACATTTCTCACAAGAGTTCAACAATATTGGACTTCCAGCACCATCAGGGACCAACCTAATTGCATGGAATCTGAACACCAGACAAATACTCATAATCAAGGTCTTTAGAGGTAAAATTCAAACCACATATGATACTTTTCGGTTCAGATCTTTAGCTATTTTTTTAATTGATGGTGAATCCGTTATTTGAATCCGAGAGATTCTAATGTTTCAATGAAAGTAACTGTTTGATGCGTGGTTTTGCGACCTTACAACAGGTTTTACCTCTTGAGGGATCTCAAGAGGCTTACAACCCCACCAGGCAGTGTACCTGACCAATGTAGTATAGTGTAGTGGTAAGTACGGGGGATTGATCGTTCTCCACAGGGAATAGTGTCGTTAGGATTGAAAAACTACTCGAATAGGTCTAAGGGTGAGGGAAGATTCTTTTTGTATTTTTATATTTTTTTATAAAAGCAAGTAAAATCTCGGGTTTGAAAGAGTGGGCGGAATTAGTTGCTAGCCAACTAACCCAAATAACTACAAATGCAAATAAAATAAAATGACTGAAAATGAAAAGGTTGTGAAACTTATTTGGAGAGAAATGTGTTTACTTAGATTTCCTTACTCCCTAACTATCTTTTACCGGTTGATTAGTGTGTATTAATTGCGTGGATGACGGGTGTATTCCTTAATACCAATCGTGGGGTGGCGTACGTACTTCCCCAACTCTACAAGCTCCTACTTCACTCCTATGTCGAGCCGGCTAAGAAGCTCCTAACATGGGATCACTAGAATTCGCTCATGCATTAAATACAACTATAAAAACCTTAGTACGCATTGGTTCATGTTTCTTAAGACGTTCAAGCAAGTTACCGTATAGGAGGTTAGCCAGTTTTCTTAAGCCTAACATCGATGAACAATCATCCAATACAATTAATAACACACTAACAACTAATAATCAATAATTAGGTTTCATTAGATCTAAGCAAACACAAGATAAATCTAGCCTAGCATGTTAATCAAAAGACAAGAACAAGATATAATCAAACAACACATAGACATATTGATTGATTAAATGAATACTTATCTTCAATTAAACATGGGAGATCCAAGGGTATGAAAACCCTTAAAAATGGCAGAAATTCGTCTTAGGGTTTCTCCTCACAAAGTTGCACACTAATGACAAAAAATTGCAAAACTATATATAGAGTTTAAGGGCTGACGGCGTCACGTTGTAGATCTTGACGCCGTCACCTCGCCGTGTCTAGGGTTCCCGGATGGCCTTCCTGATGCCGTCCCTCTTTAGTGCTCCAAAATCCGCTCTGGCTTATCAAGGCTTGATGCCGTCCCTCTTTAACTTAAACCGTGATGGCCTTGATCATCTTAAAGGGTGACGCCGTCAGACTTTCCATTGCAAAACTCTCTGGCGCGTCGTCTCGTGTATTTTTCATATCCACCTCTTTTGCCAAGCCATGACGCCGTCTAGAACAATACCTGACGCCGTCAAAGGTACTTTTCCAGCCGATTTTGAGACTTTGTCGTTTTCTTCACTTTTATGCTCCAAAAACGTCCAAAATGCTTCCTTTTCCAGATTTCTTCTCCAAAGTACCTAAAATGACAAAAGGAACGATTTAGGGCAATATTTGATCAAATAAATACGATTTAGGGCTTAAATGACCCCCTAAAAGCGGTACACTTTTCGCTTCATCACTGTTCATGAAGTAGCGCGAAAGCAGTATTAAGTTTCAATGTTCCTGGTCACAAATCTAGGAAGCTTGATGTTCAGTATCTTCATCCACGAATTGCCATTGATTCCAGTATAGGCCTGAACCCTTACTAATCATGATTTTGAATAAATTTAGACGATTGCTTTCTATGAAATAATTATGCACACCTGAGTTGCTAAAAGTGTTGTTCAATAATGAGCTCGCGTTGGATAACATCAGCAGGTTAGTTGTTACTCTTATTAGATGCGCTTTGTTTTTGTTTTTTCTCACATGCTGCAACTTTGATTGATGTTACTGCAGACCTCGATTTCGCAATATCAAAGTGCATTAACTTCCTGCAATCCGCTGTTGTTACAGGTATACAGAAAGAAAGAGCTGCTGCTTCAGAAACTATTTTTGTCAGTATTGAGCCAGATGATTTTATGAGTCAAGGTGCGTAGTTATTTATGTTACGGTTGGTGCTTTGCAATATGAGTCAAGGCATGAACCCTTAATCAGAATTATATGTTGCTGCAACAGTTGACAACAAGAATGTGCTTCTTGGTGGTGAAGTTGGATTTGATTCCGCCTCCAATGGCTTCAATCTTTGGCATCATTTTGGGGTCATCTGTGAGTAATCTTCTCTTTTATTATGTGTCTTGCTGCCCCCTTTTTTTATATCCTACTACTAATATAACTCTGGTTCATTAGATGTTTAAGTGCTACTGGCCAGCATGCATGGCCATGTACCCCAAGCTTTTATTTGATGTGGTTTCAACTTTAACTAATATGAAATATGTCGTGTTTCATGCCACTATCAATACCACATAATTCCAAACGTATCTGGAACTAATTTTTTTGTTCATTTGATCAATATTTAATGGGTTCTATTCATTTTTCTAAAGTACAATTCTGTTTGTGATTTTAGGAATTTTTTATCAGTCATATAGATGGGACACCAGTTAATTCAGAAGCCGAAAAGCAAAGGGTAATCATGTGTTTAAGAGCTGCTATTAAAAGAAGAGCATCCGAGGGTGTGTAGCTGAACTATTCATGCCTGATAAGCCTCGCCTCTTAGCTGAAGTGACAAGAACATTTAGGTAAAACGCAATGAATATGGTAGAGAAAGTCTGCACTAAGCTCTTACCGAGCTATCCTTTCCTTCACGAACTTGAAACACGTGCTCGGTTTGTCTCTGAAATAAATTTAGGCGAGTAGCTACTACATAACTTACTTGTGAAGTTTGTATTTGTATAATTTTAGTTTTCGATATAATTTGTTATCAAAGCTTTGATACTTTCTGATCATTTTGTTTGGGCTTATTCATGTCCATCTTTTCCTATGGCACAGGTGTTGCATTTTCCAAGCACGTTCTTCAGAGTACTTAAAATTACTTACGATGGTATTTGGGATGCTTTAGTATCTGATATGGTTGCACAGTGTTGTCATGGATTGCATGCCGAACTTGCTTCCAAGCTTAATAAGTCATATTTTAAACTTGATGGTGTTTCAATTACGGATATAGATGTCGTTGTCAAGAATCATTATTCTAATGATATTGCACCAGAAGGTAATTATGGTTCTATATATATTTTGGAATACTTATGTGCATCTATGATGTCATATTTTGATCAGTTTACTTGT
Source organism: Artemisia tridentata subsp. tridentata (assembly GCA_021014915.2). Lineage (NCBI taxonomy): Eukaryota > Viridiplantae > Streptophyta > Magnoliopsida > Asterales > Asteraceae > Artemisia > Artemisia tridentata. Next base: position 381,695,454 of record CP139505.1, read on the forward strand.
GTGGGTCGATTTGGGTTAGGTTTTATTTCTAACGGGTCAAGGTAAGTGTTTGTTTTTACATGCCATATATGCTTCTGATATTTTTATGAATGAGAAGTTAGCTACAAATTGATGCAGGTATATATGCACCATATAGGAATATTGCCTCATTATGATAACAATTCTAAATTCATTATCATCCCCACAAGTTAAATCCAAGAACTCCCTATTGGTGTTGCTCGCCTTTGAAAAAATTGATGATGGTAATATGCGCCTCCTTTTGTAATAATCTTATATCAGGGTTAAGTTTTTAAGTTTTGCAGTTCCTAAAGTCACTTTACCATTCCCAATGTTGGTTAATTAGCCAAGTGCATGTTCTTGATGGTTTTAAAAGGTTCATTTATAACTTATGAGTGTGCATTGGCTGATTTAGGAACATCATTTGCCTCTGAACCGTTTTTCCTATATCAGTAGTTACAATTTACCTAAAAGCAATTAATCATGCGTGTCTATTTTAATTTTGAAAGGCAACAATACCAGCTAAAAGATTCTCAGTCAAGACAGACGGGTCCATTTTCAAGAGACTCAGATGTGGAAGTCATAACAGCATTGCAAGAAATCAAGTTAAAGAGGTTTATTAATGAAGTAGTTATACTTTAGTAAATCAATCACAGAAATGTGATGAAACTGATTGGATGTTGCCTGGAAACTGAAGTCCTGTTATTGGTATATGAATTCATTCCAAATGGCATACTTTCTGATCACATCCACAACGGAAGCAAGTCACTGGCTATTACTTGGGTAAAAATATTTGTATGGATTACCTGAAATAAAAATTTCCGAGTTTGATGTGTTTTTTTTTTATATTAAAACTCCTGGAAGAGTGGAAGGTTAATGGTTTTTTCAATACACTTCATTACGTAGGTAGTTCTATTTGAGGGATGGATGCTTGGTTTCAAGCCTGCTCCTACTGAAGCGGTCAAAGCTGTTGATCCACATAACGGTGGAATAATGCTGCAGCAACGAATATCTGGCGATAGATGTTCTCAACTTCTCATGACCAGGCAAAAGTCTTCATTGCAGAGGTGCTTAAGCGGGCAACAAATAACTACGATGAAATCAGGATTATTGGCAGGGGTGGATATGGCACAGTGTATAAAGGAGTTCTATCTGATAACAAAATAGCTGCCATAAAGAAGTCCAAATTAGCAGATCAGAGTGAATCCTAGATAGAACAATTTATTAATGAAGTAGTTATACTTTCGCAAATCAATCACAGAAATGTGGTGAAACTGATTGGATGTTGCCTGGAAACTGAAGTCCCGTTATTGGTATATGAATTCATTCCAAATGGCACACTTTCTGATCACATCCACTACGGAAGCAAGTCACTGGCTATTACTTGGGACATCCGACTCAGAATAGCAACAGAGACGGCTCGAGCACTTTCATATCTACACTCTGCAGCGTCTGTCCCAATCATCCATCGATATTTCAAGCCAATGAATATACTTTTGGATGATAGTTCTATAGCAAAAGTAGCTGATTTTGGAGCTTCTAGGCTAATTCCAATGGATCAGCTTGAGTTGGCCACTATAGTATAAGGAACGCTAGGTTACTTGGATCCTGAATACATGCACACAAGTCAACTAACTGATAAGAGCAATGTTTATGGTTTCGGAGTAGTACTCGTGGAACTTTTTACTGGAAAGAAGGTTCTTAGATTTGATAGGCCAGAGAACGAAAGGAACCCAAATGGGTCAACGTTAGTAAGTCACCCATAGTGTATTTGTAATGCATAATACTTTGTAAATCAATTTAGTAGAACAAAATCTACTATAAATAAATAAAAGTGTCTTTGGTATACCTGCTTCAACCCAAATGAAATTTACGCACTTTGACACGTTACCAACCATCATGACCAGGTCCTTTGCTGATAATATTTGGTTATTTTATTTTTTATATCACAAACAGAAATTTAAGTGGTGAAGGCAGTTGTGGTTCTTAACAGCAGCGAAGGTGTTAATGGCATCATCATATTTAATCAGGAGTCAGTAACGGTTGGTTGCTTTGAATACCCTAGATACTCGGAACCTTGAGTTGGCAAGGCAACAAGGTGTATATACTCGAGGTAGCATCAAGTATCATAACTGGCAATATACTTCTAATTTCTTCAGCCGGACAAGTTATTGTAAACTAATAATATATACTGACTGTAGCATGGACACATTTAGCCAAAGGGGATGTGAGGGTCAAGTGAAAACGGGTGCGCCTCTCATGTTACATGGCCGTAGATTCTCAACAACTTGGTGATATGATGCTTCAGCTGCATGCTATTTGGCTTATGCCAGTCCATATTATGGTGGCGTTGGTTATTCTATACAATTACCTTGGTGTTCCTTCATTGTTGGCTTTGGTCGGGATCTTGGCTTTTTTATTGTATGTTATTTTGGGTACTAATTCTTGCGTATCACTTTGTAACTTTTTTTTTTAATACTTATATTCGATAAACATTGTTTTCTTTTTATTCTTAATGCATTCAATAAATACTTTGGTATGTTTATAACTTATTTCCATTAACTTAATTTTTCCAATGATATTCATAAGGCTCGCCCACCCATCGAACGGGTTATGCTACTACAAATGTTGTTTATAAAAGAAGCGTTATAACGCATTTGAGTTTAAATCATATACTATAGCATTGCAAAGAACATTGTAACAAACACAAATTTTTTTGACAAACAGTGGTACTATTCTTTTAATATATATATATATATATATATATATATATATATATATATATATGTATATATATATATAGAATTGAGATCAAATGAGAGATTTCTTAAAGTTTTAAAAGTGAGAACCAATAGAAGTATGACAAGTGGCATTTGCTATTAATAATTAAAACTAATTATAAGCAAATTAAAAAGGGTAGTATAGGTATTTTCTACACTCCCTTTAATCTCTCATAAACAATAACCAACCCTACTTAATTCTCTGAGCCTCCCTCTTCAAAAACAAAAAACTTCATCCAACTCTCCCTTGTTCCGCCTCTCCCACTGCCGCCTCTCTAACCCACCATTTTCATAAGCCGATGATAACCATAAACCAAGCCAGGCCTGAGTGCCCATATGACTCCTATTTATACGCCAAAAATGGTGTAATCCGAGTATACTTTTTTGCCCGAAACAGCGACCACTTCCCGTCCCTCTCGTCGGCGATAGTTTATATCCTCGATGACCATTTTTCATGGTCCTGAAACAGCGCCGGTGACCCTTTTTCATGGTCATGAAACAACTCGATTTTACCTCAGATCTGGGTTTCATCTTTTTCAAGTGAAAGATGATACATCTTGTTGTATCAGTTTTCGTTCCATTGATTATAATCGTTTATACCATCTTGTGTTGTATCGGGGTTAAAGAAATCATGGTTGCCGGAACTTGTTTCCCTTAGAACAACGGCAAACCATGGTGGATCTGAAGCTATGTCGATCCGTGGTGGGATCTGAGCAACGGTAAATCATGGTCGATCTAAAGCATTTTTGATCCGTCGTAGCTTTTTCGATGGTTCAGTTATTGATCTTGATGTTATCGGCTTTTTTTTAGAGAACCTAGAATCATATTATATTCGAGTTAGGTGTTTTTTCTTTTTGGTTACTGGTCTAATTTGGTGCTGCATGATTGAATTTTTTCATTTTGGTACTTTTATTGGAGTTTGGTTGTAGGTTGTTGTAACGCCCCGTACCCATTTAGACCAAAATTTAAAACTTTTAGAGCGGAAATGACGCACCTTTACGGACATATGATTACTCTTTTGACCACTGAAAAAATTCTATAAACTTTTAGCCCTTGAGACTATTTTTAAATGAAAGTACATTCAAATTGCTTCAAAACGATAGGTGGCACGACCCGTGACGACTTACGGATTAAAAGATATGATTTTTCAAAACTGTCAACCTGGACTGCTGGTTAGATGCGCCGCATTTCCAAGGGAGATGCGCCGTATCACCTGATACGCCGTATCTCACAAAGGAGATGCGCCGTATCTACCTCAAAATGCTGCACAGAACAGAACCTACTGTCCCATTTTTCAGTTTCGTTAACTCCGGCCGGAAACCCGACCTCCCGGACTCGAAACTTAACCAAACTTTCCAGATATGTTTAGTATATCCATAAAATCATTTTCATACAAAAACATCTCTCGTTTGACCACCCGGAATAGTACTTCCAAAATCACGGGTTTTACACTAAAAACCCGTTTTGACCCATTTCATGACAAATACCACATACGACTTCCGTTTTACACCAAACTTTTCAGAAATCATTCATTTAACATATCAAACATGTTCCAACAACACTTGACCCGTTCACTACCCAAAATGGGTATATTTACAACTAAACCAAACGCCCCTTTAAACATTCACTACAAACACTTTAAACACCCTTGACAACTCGTAGGACCCCCAAACCATTACCCGACTTTGACACACATTATACAACACCTAAAATAGACTCTCGGGGGCACAACTTTGACTCGAGCTCGGTATTCTACCTAGCTCCTAATGCTTGTTATCTTCCAATCCATTCCAAACCTTTATGCTACACTCCAAGCCTCCCATTTCGCCGCACTTAAGCCTACAAAAACATTGACAACTAAAAGAATAAGCTTACGCTTAGTAAGTAAAATGATAATCACATAACATCATACTTCAATCAAACACATAAGCATCACATGTCTCCAAACACTTACTTAGCTACTCCACTCTCTAATTCTTGCATAACCACCTAACATCAACTTACCATCACAACCAAATTCACCACTTAGATCATATTCATCCTAACACATAAGCACATATCCAATCTCTTATCACTAACCACAAAACATACATAACACATACATGTTAGACATCCATATAATACATGCCATCATCATTTTACTTACCTTAATCCAAGCTAAACATATCAAGAACATCATCATCATCATCATCATCATCATCATCATCGTCGATCATATCAACAACCTAACAACATAATAATAAATAACATAACAAGGGTTATCAAAACCCATCAAAACATAATCATCTTTCTTTCTATATCATCATATGATCATATCTTGATCATTTGATGATTTCCCACTTTACTCTTAACTATAACTTCAATAACAACAAGAACATAAAGACTTACTTGTGATGATCATTACTAAGGAAAGGCTATTATCATTTGATCTTCACTTCTTCTTCTTGATTCATCACTTAGCTAGTTTTCCCTCTCTTTCTCCTCTCACTAAAACCGGACTTCAACTCCATCTAAAATGATGGAGAAAAGACTAGAGATTACTAGTTATAACTAGTTAGGTGGAACTTTGGGCAATTGGCAAGAATGGCCCTTCTAGTTCCATTCCTTCTATTTAAGCCACCACTAACTTATAACATACTTTCCACAATGGCAACTTAGGCCCCTTTAGTTACACATCATATTTAACATAACCCCTTTAGTCATATATTGACTATCGGGTTTGACTAAACCTTACATTCATTGACTAGCCAATCACAAAAGACCTTGGTCCACTTTCATCTAGGGTGGGGTCCCAATACCCGGGAAACGGGTCTAACAATTCTACCCCCCTTATTTAGATTTCGTCCCCGAAATCTCTCGTCTAAAACTATTCAAAACTAAATTCATGACATATACGTGTCCTTGTTCTCATACTTTTTAAGCCATAACCTTTGCAACGATCTAAATGATCTTGCAAATTCTAAGCTTACTATACATAACCATAACTCATTTTTCACTTAACACTCAATTCTCATCGCAGGCTTTTCTAAAATTTCCCACAATGACTACTTGTCATCCGGGAACATCTACTACTTTGACTTTATATAAGTTAAACTTCATCACTATAAACACGGCATTCCACAATGCACTAACATGACATAACATCATATATCGGCTAATTCACATTAACATACTACCAAACACGTATCTATGCCAAAAATTTGGCAACTTATCTCAAAATAAACAAAGTACCATACAACGGCACCTTCCAAAATCCATTCCACACAACCCTTAAGCAATCTTTCTTACTAATTCTTGGAAATACACCCCAATCTAACTTATCAAATTAAAACATAATTCAATTTAGACATCTATCTTAAGGTTCTCACATGACCTTAACGCTACTATAAGTTTTATCCATGTTTATCTTTTCTTATGACGTTTAACTTGTTTTAGTTTTCACTATTTCATATCACTATCCGTACTCATGTCATATCGGCTGCACATAAGCCTACTTATTTATTCATGCCATTTCGATTGCCTTCTAAAGCTTATAGAAATATTACAGTAATTAGCTTTGTAGCACCATGCTTTAACATTGTCGCCTCATTACACAAGACATTATCATAAACTATTTCCATACTCACATTTTGCACCACAGCATAATTACGTATTATAACATTTTGAAACACCATTATGGTTCCTTCATTTTGCCAACTTAAACTTTTTCACTCTAATCATAGGTTTCTCATATGTTCTCACCAAAAGACATCCTCCGATCTTAATCTTCTTATCCTAGTCTTACAATTTCTAATTTACTCTAGACTCCTGCCTTCTACTTCTCTAACCCTACTCGTGCCATGTCGGCAACACATAGCCCACTCGTTTATAATTCCTCATTTACATGGAGAGGCGTCCCAATCGATGTAAATTAGGAAATATAAACTCATGGTTATGCACTCCCGACATAACACTACCACTCCTATTTTCCAATTAAACTTTTATTATTTCATTTTCATTTTATATTTCACTCGTTATTCAAACCCTTTCCATTTTCTGGCTTGGATCCACTTCACTTTAACATTTTCCCTGAAGGGGTTATTACACATGCCAAGGATGTAGGCAATCTTTGCCGGTGAAGGCAATACATTTTACCCGAAGGATCTTTAACACATCCCGAAGGATTCTTTATCATTCATTGACTTGGCCATCCCGAAGGATACCACTTTTAACATTCATCCCGAAGGATCATTGACATTCATCCCGAAGGATCATTAACATTCATCACTTTACCACTTTCACATTCTAACATCGGATCCAAGCCATTAACATTTTATCCTACACACATTATTTCATCCATTTATTTTAGTAATTACCGCTAATCGCCTTAGCAGTAATATAATAATTTCAGAACAACGCCCTTATCTCATACACACTCCTTACATTCTTAATCCGCTTTAGTTATTTTCACATCCTTACTTTACCTCTTGCGTTCTGAGCCTTCATTAATCATTTTCACATTCTTACTTTACATTTTAGTCCACTCGACTCATTTACATATAGCCTTCTCACATTTTACCAACCGAAACTCATGCATTCATTATAGTGATTACAGCTAATCGCCTTAGCCGTAATATGATAATTTCAAGACAACGTCTTTTATCTCATACACGCTCCTTTCATTCTTTCTTACATTCTTAGCTCGTTGCATTCTTATTCTCATACCTTATCTCATTTCTTAAATTATTTATGTATTCAAGCGATATTGTTCTATCTCGCCCTTTTAGATATCTACCCTTCATGGGTCATTATTTATAACACGCTCATTAGCGTCACCTTTTCTTCGTACACTTTCCATCACATAAGTTCATTATGTTATCACACTAAATTTTTATTACATTTTGGCTTTCTTACTTAACTCCTCTCATTACTTGTCTAAGCATTTAGAGCAAATCCGCTTATGGTCATCATTTCCATGTCATTTTGCTTAAATCTCATTTTATAACCTTTGTTTTATTAGACATTTATAAATCAATATGTCAAGTCATGTTCGCTTTCTTTATCTATTACCATAACATCGTTATCTTTGTTACACGTTCATGTACATACTCAATCCTCCTACCTACTCATCTCGTTCTCATTTACATTCTTTACTTATTGTAATTAACTTTTAGTATTCAAACTGTTTCGTTAAGTTTCCATCTTTTACATACCAACACTCCTTATCGCCACTTCACGTTAAAGCTTAACCTCAAGTACTTTACCTTACCGTTGCCCCGTCTCTATACCACTCTACATTAACTTTTAGTCGTTAAATATAATAAGACCATATGTTGGTCACATGTTATGCCATCATTCCCCATCCTCATTCTTTAATCTCCAAGTCTTTAAACACTTACTCATTAGTTCGCTAGTTTCATCTTATCTTTTCGCACTTTACCTTAATACGCTTCTTAATATCATTACGATTTACCCTTAAAATGTCATTGTTTTATCTTATTCGTTTTCCTTACGTCCACAACCCTTAACAATCAGAGTGTCAATTTCCTCTTATCATTACACGTTATTATTTAGTACACTTCTCGTCATCACGTTTCATTATTTATGCGTTAACACCTTAAGTTAATTATTGATCCCATTCCTAATACCATTTAGCATCTATCTTCACATCTTGTTATTGCTATTCTCTTATCACTCAAAATCTTGTGTTGTTTACCCTTACATTGATCCCCTTACTTACACACCTACAACCCAACAATAAACTCATTCTTACGTTCGTCATCAACTCACTACAAGTTATCTTTATTTTAGACAAGTTCTATATAATATTTTTCCATTTTAGTTTAAACATTTCTATGTGTTCTTACAACGCACTTTTACTATTGCCCGTCAACCCCGTGTTGACCGTATTCTCAACTTATACCATTACTTCATTTTAGTCTATTCATGTAAAGATTTCATGCCTTCAAGCATCTATTCGTTATTACAACAATCATTGTCTTTCTTATCATCAAGCTACAAACATATTTCATTCTTCACTTCTTACTTATCTAAATCTTTTTAAGAACTTATGCTTTTCAAATAAATAACACGCTTCTTAACTCTTCTCACATATCAATATTTTTCTTTTTAGCTTTACCGACCACAACTAGGTCAACACATAACACGCATTCTAATGCATCTATCTCAACTCATACACTTCAATACAAACGTGCTCTCAAGCACATCACATAAAGCTTAAACATACAATAAATTACCATAGACTTAACATCTCATAAACAATCATACAATAAGACTTAACACTTATCCGGAAAGTGTTAAAAACATTCATAACATAAATCAAAGCATAAAGTCTATGGCTCATATATCACATTGCATAAACCATCCACGTCTAAGCATCATCACATAGACTAGCAATAACTACCAATCTACCTTATAACTAAGGCATCATGAAACTATCATTCACTTACTAATCCCGTCTCTAATACCTCTTAGCCTTGCTACCCGCAATCCATCACTATACTTCTATCATACATTCACATATCGCAATACAAAATCACCGGCATCAACCGAGGTGCACGGCTATCTAATCATATAAACATCTCAAGTCCCCACGGACTTACCTCACATAATCGCAATACCAACACCGGCACCAACCGAGGTGCACGGCCAACTAATCATCTAAGCATCTCAAGTCCCCATGGACTTGCATCTCATACTCAACAACACTATAACATACACACATCACTAATCATCAAAAGGCTCAACTAACATAAAACATAATTCGTCTAGCACATAGCAATTAGTTTCCCCACGGTTAACACTTACGTCTAACGCTTCTACGAGTGGTTTAAGTCTAGGAAATCCTAAAGAAAACCTAATTCACTTAAATCGAAGCTCTGATACCAAGTTGTAACACCCCGTACCCATTTAGACCAAAATTTAAAACTTTTAGAGCGGAAATGACGCACCTTTACGGACATATGATTACTCTTTTGACCACTGAAAAAATTCTATAAACTTTTAGCCCTTGAGACTATTTTTAAATGAAAGTACATTCAAATTGCTTCAAAACGATAGGTGGCACGACCCGTGACGACTTACGGATTAAAAGATATGATTTTTCAAAACTGTCAACCTGGACTGCTGGTTAGATGCGCCGCATTTCCAAGGGAGATGCGCCGTATCACCTGATACGCCGTATCTCACAAAGGAGATGCGCCGTATCTACCTCAAAATGCTGCACAGAACAGAACCTACTGTCCCATTTTTCAGTTTCGTTAACTCCGGCCGGAAACCCGACCTCCCGGACTCGAAACTTAACCGAACTTTCCAGATATGTTTAGTATATCCATAAAATCATTTTCATACAAAAACATCTCTCGTTTGACCACCCGGAATAGTACTTCCAAAATCACGGGTTTTACACTAAAAACCCGTTTTGACCCATTTCATGACAAATACCACATACAACTTCCGTTTTACACCAAACTTTTCAGAAATCATTCATTTAACATATCAAACATGTTCCAACAACACTTGACCCGTTCACTACCCAAAATGGGTATATTTACAACTAAACCAAACGCCCCTTTAAACATTCACTACAAACACTTTAAACACCCTTGACAACTCGTAGGACCCCCAAACCATTACCCGACTTTGACACACATTATACAACACCTAAAATAGACTCTCGGTGGCACAACTTTGACTCGAGCTCGGTATTCTACCTAGCTCCTAATGCTTGTTATCTTCCAATCCATTCCAAACCTTTATGCTACACTCCAAGCCTCCCATTTCGCCGCACTTAAGCCTACAAAAACATTGACAACTAAAAGAATAAGCTTACGCTTAGTAAGTAAAACGATAATCACATAACATCATACTTCAATCAAACACATAAGCATCACATGTCTCCAAACACTTACTTAGCTACTCCACTCTCTAATTCTTGCATAACCACCTAACATCAACTTACCATCACAACCAAATTCACCACTTAGATCATATTCATCCTAACACATAAGCACATATCCAATTCTCTTATCACTAACCACAAAACATACATAACACATACATGTTAGACATCCATATAATACATGCCATCATCATTTTACTTACCTTAATCCAAGCTAAACATATCAAGAACATCATCATCATCATCATCATCATCATCATCATCATCATCATCATCGTCGATCATATCAACAACCTAACAACATAATAATAAATAACATAACAAGGGTTATCAAAACCCATCAAAACATAATCATCTTTCTTTCTATATCATCATATGATCATATCTTGATCATATGATGATTTCCCACTTTACTCTTAACTATAACTTCAATAACAACAAGAACATAAAGACTTACTTGTGATGATCATTACTAAGGAAAGGCTATTATCATTTGATCTTCACTTCTTCTTCTTGATTCATCACTTAGCTAGTTTTCCCTCTCTTTCTCCTCTCACTAAAACCGGACTTCAACTCCATCTAAAATGATGGAGAAAAGTCTAGAGATTACTAGTTATAACTAGTTAGGTGGAACTTTGGGCAATTGGCAAGAATGGCCCTTCTAGTTCCATTCCTTCTATTTAAGCCACCACTAACTTATAACATACTTTCCACAATGGCAACTTAGGCCCCTTTAGTTACACATCATATTTAACATAACCCCTTTAGTCATATATTGACTATCGGGTTTGACTAAACCTTACATTCATTGACTAGCCAATCACAAAAGACCTTGGTCCACTTTCATCTAGGGTGGGGTCCCAATACCCGGGAAACGGGTCTAACAGTTGTGTACGGGTTCGGTTGTAGCAGGTGATACATTCTTGTGGTTGTGTACGGGTTCGGTTGTAGGTTGTGTACGGGTTCGGTTGTAGCAGGTGATACATTATCGTGGTTGTGTACGGGTTCGGTTGTAGGTTGTATCGTTGTATCAGTTGTGTACGGGTTCCGTTGTATCAGTTGTGTATGGTTCAGTTGTAGGTTGTAGATATTGAGTTTTTTAGTAGTTGTATCGGTTGTGTACGGGTTGTCTACGGGTTTGGTTGTATCAGTTAATGTACACGTTAAATGAAACAATTAATGTAAATGAAACAATTAATGTATCAGTTGTATCGTTGTATCAGTTGTGTACGGGTTCGATTGTATCATTGTATCACTTGTTTATTAATCTTATATTCTTGTATCGGTTTGTGTATCAGTTTTTTGGTAAACTATCAAAATGGAAAATGATGGAAAAAAAGGTTTCGTAAATCAACATAAAAAACTAGAAAAAGAAGGTTGACGATCAAAAATTAACAATGGCTGGTAATTTTTTTTAATAAATAAATATGTATCAATTATTTAAAAATGACTGGTAAATAAAATGTAGAAAAATTAATTCAAAAAATGTTAAAACTCAATTTGGATTTGAATTCTCCAAAATACCCTTGACACTCTATTTAATAACTATAATGTCACTCATTTAATGTTAATCTCATCTAATCTCAATTAAATGATCCAATGGTCCAAATTAGTTCCTACTTTTATAACTTTAAGAAAGTTCTTACAATATCCCTCCCCTATATATATATATGATGAGTTGATCAACGGATGGGATGATTTGTGTGATTAATATAATTAGTTAAAAGATTTGGTTATTATCTATAAAACACAATGGGTATTTTGGTAATCTTGCCCTATTAACTATCTCCACTAATTGAGGAATTAATAATGATAACTAGGTCAAAATCAAAATACACGTTTCATTTTTCTCATCTAAACTGCCGCCTCCCATCACATAAATGAATCACTTTTCTTCTCCCTCGCCCAATCATCGATCGTGAATCACGATGGATAACATGTAAGTTTTTTGTGATCAGAAAATCGTTTTTGCAATTGGTAAATTTTTTGGTTCGTTTTTATTTTTATTTTATTTTTTTTTAATTTTTTTTGTTTTGTTTTTTTTGTTTTTGTTTTTGTTTTGTTTTTTTTTTCAATTCGTGATCCACCACCATATCCGCCATGATCGGAATGGAGCACCGAGATGTGGTATCAATTTCGAATACTAGTTTTTTATTGGTGATCCAATTAATAAATCGTTAAAAAAAATGATGCAAATGATTAATCCTAATAATGTTGGAACGCATGGACTTTAACAATTTTTGTATTAAATTAAATGGGTGGATATGCTTGATTAGTTTATGTTTGTCAGTAGGTTCTCCATTTAGAATAGATATGTTTTAAATTTGATGATGTTGATTGATTGTGTGTTTTAATTTTTAATATTTTTATGCGTAAAAAAACATACAGTATTCATGCCCGCTGTGTTTTACGGCTCTTTATGCCTAAGAAACACCTTATCTGCAAGAACTGTGAGAACCTAAACATGCCCTTGGATTAACTTGATCAATGGCTAAGATTGGACAATGGCATTTTGGTAAATAAATGGTAGTGGTTTTCCTGGAAACATTTATGTGAGGGTACAAATGGTATTTAACTTTTTATAATATTTTTGATTTTTTTTAAATCCTATTTTTTTTAAAACCCTTAATTTTTGTGGGTTTTTTTTTTTTTTTTTTTTTTTTTTTTTTTTTTTTTTTTAATCTTAATTTTCTGATTTTTTATTAACCTTTTTTTTTTCCAGCATGCATGTTCTTAGAATGATTTAGTGCATATGTGTTTTTAGGATTTTTTTTTTTTAATTTTAATTTTGAATTAATTTTTTCAACATGCATTTGTTTCAAATATTAATTTGCATATGTGTTTTTTTAAGATAATGCAAATTTATAACAATACAAGAACATAAATGATATACACAAAATTTGATGTCGATAGAAATACAATTAAAATAAAAAATTCTTAAAAGCAGAAATACATGAATATAATCGATCTATACACATGTGCACTAATAATATTTAACACAAACGGACATATATGCACAAAACATATGTATTTGAACTTTCTCATCAGATTATTGGGAACATATATGCACGTCTTCCAAGAACATATGTGTACTTTTAGTTTCTCATCAAATTCGTTAGAACATATATGCACGCCTTCCAAAAACATGTGTGCACGCCTTCTAAGAACATACATGCACGTCTTCATAAAACATACGTGTACTTTCAGTTTCTCGTCAAAACCTCAAACGCTGTGATAAACACATAAGGTAATGCAAAGTTAGTTGGTGTCAATAACTATTTTAAATGCAAACAACCTAATTTAAGTACCTGATCACCACCATAATCTTTTACATACATTAGGAAATATCAATATGCTATTAAATAAAAGCAAATGCAACTACACTCGTCTTATTTTGATTATTTTTTAGTATTTCAAGATTCACTTTCGAGTCTAACTTACCAAGATGTATCGTATTTCACTATTTTGGATGGTAATAGGCATAAAGAGGATACTATATATAGACAAAACGACAATATTACTGTTTTTGCTTTTGTATTTTATTAATAGTTGGGATATTTTTTAATAAACTAGAATACTAGCTGCAACAAATGAGCATAAAATACAATAGAAACAAGGGCAATAACGCAAATACACACTCAAACATGAAAGCACCTAAATGATTATCCTTTTTATCTGTATTTGTTCTTTGTTTCCAACAGTGATGTTAGATATTGTCTAAAACATCTTTCAAAGGACAATCATAAAACTTATTAACAAAATTCTAAATACTTCTAAATCCAACATAAGACTACATAAGTACCACCAAACCAAATAATAACAAATTTGAAACATTAAAAAAAAAAACAAAAAATTACTAACTTTATAGATCTCGGATGAAAATGAGATCAAAAGAGATTGGTGACGTTTTTTTTTCTTCTTTTTCTCATACTCGATGATGTTTGCACGATCCAAAAAGATTGGTGATTTTTTTTTTTTTTTTTTTTTTTTTTTTTTTTTTTTTTTTTTTGGGCTGAACAACGGATCTAGGGTGGGGTGTGATCTGCTAGGTTGTAGTCACCAACAAAGGAGACACTAGCAGATGAAAAATCCGTGCGCCTCGGATGAAAAATATAGATTAGTGATCGGGTTTTTTTCACTAGCAGATGAAGAACCAGATCCAGGCGGCTAGGTTTTTTTAAGAGAGAGAGATGAATGATCGGTTTTTTTTTTTTTAATTTTTATTGATGAATGATTGGTTGTAAATTAGATTTAGAGAGAGAGGTGGCACTTTTTTAGGGATAATACAAATACCTAAATTGCCCTTGCAGTTTTTTTAATTAATGGTCTAATCTTTTCATTATTTACATTTATAACACAATTAATTATAGCCATTGATCAAACAATCTAACAGTTCAAATGGGTTCTCGCAATTCTCGCACTTAAAGTGGTTCTGAAAATAAACTTACACTATATATATATATATATATATATATATATATATATATATATATATATATATATATATATATATATATATATATGTTCACACATGCTCATTATTCTTACACATTAGATTGTCTCTAAAACAACATACCTCAAACTCATTCTTTTTGAGTCATATTGATGTCTCTCTCAAATAGCCCTAGTTTCTTACTTTGATCACCCATGAATGTGTCACTTCCAACACGAATCGGAGCAATCATGTATGGTTCTGATAGACCAATCTACACCCCAAGCCACATTTCAGACCCTAACTATATCCGTATATTTGATACAACATTGCGAGATGGTGAACAGGCTCCAGGAGCAACCATGACCCCCAAGGAAAAGATCCACATTGCTCGTCAACTTACCAAATTGGGCGTTGATGTCATTGAAGCAGGGTTCCCTGCTGCCTCGCAGACCGATCTAAGAACGGTTCAGTTGATTGCGCAAGAAATTGGAAATCCATCTAGTGAAGATATTGGTGGTCATGTGCCCGTCATATGTGCTCTGGCGAGGTGCACCAAGAAGGATATTGATTCTGCATGGGAAGTTGTAAAGTATGCCAAATATCCAAGAATACTAACATTTATAGCAACGAGTGATATACACATGAAGTATAAGCTTAATATGTCCAAAGAGGAAGTGCTTGATAAGGCAAGGAGTATGGTGGCTTATGCTAGGAGTTTGGGGTGTAACGACATTGAATTTGGGGCTGAAGATGCTACAAGGTACATTCAAACTATCGAAAATATATAAACCTTTATGTTTACTAAATATTTGTTACATTTTCAATCGACTGATTTGTATAGCACGTCTATATAAATCAGAGATACACTAATCATTTAAAAAGTACTTTTGCCAATATATTTCGATGCGACTTTTTGAATCATTTATAGTCGGTTTTATAGAATATGTATATACGTGCATGTATACATATTGTATAAAAATTTTGAGCCCCTATAAGTTAGAGGCATGAGCGATTGCACATCTTTGTTGGTAATTCACAAGCAATAACACAATCTTTCTAATATAAACACTATGAATTTTATTACTGAAATTGCATATATGATTTACAGGATACTATGTTTCTTCGGTTCCCCTATTTATAAGCTTGTGAACCGATACTTCTAACAAACACATCTTATCAACATACCGTTTCAATATAACGGTTTATCTAACTTCCTAACTTTGACACTTATACATAATATACCCTAAACTTTACAATATACTATATTTAGTTTATATCTTCAACACTCCCCCTTAAACTAAATATAGTTTAACTGAGGTCTTCGTCTTCATCTTTGCAACTGGTGTATAATAACATTAGCTCGTCATCCTCGTACTGAATCAGATTTGCCTCATCCTTTTCATTTTTCCATTTTGGACATTCATTGCTAAAATGCCCAAGTTCATTGCATTTAAAACACTTCACGTTGCTCTTGTCCCGTTGTGGTCGTCCATCGCCTTGACTTCTCCCGAACCCCCGACCTCGTCCTTGGCCACGTCCAAAGTCCTTTTGGCTTGCATTTCCACGACCGCAATGCTCACATTTATGGTGTTTACCCTTCTCCTTAGCGTCTTCCTTGGTAAATAGAAGTTTACTAGTCATGTCTTCCTCAGTAGTATGCTTCTTTGTGCGTTCTTCGAAAGCCTTTAGTCTCCCTACGGCTTCTTGGAACTTCATTTTATTCAAATCTGCAAATTGTTCAATTGCCGCTACTATTTGAATAAACTTTTCTGGCACCGACCCTAGAAGTTTTCGAACTTGTCTCTTTTCATCCAAAGTATGTCCAAGACTGCTTGCTTGTGAAGCAATCTCACTAATTTTTCCCGCATAGACATCGAGTGTTTCATTTGCACCCATTTTTAAAGATTCAAACTCTGAATCGAGTGTCTGAACGCGTGCTTCCTTAACCCTTTCAATTCCCACGTGTCGAACCTTTAATGCTTCCCAAATTTCTTCTGCCGAAGTAAGGCTTGCAATTTGCAAAACCATATTTTCTGGAATCGCTTGGTATAACATTGCAATTGCCATGTTGTTTTTCTTTTGATCAACTTCAGCGTTCGTTGTTGGTTCAACTGCTTCCCAGATTCCATGGACATTAAATATTGCTTTAATCTTTACTGCCCAAATCGTGTAATTCGTTGAATTGAGAACCGAGCATTGGAACGTCATCGATGTTCCACCATCCTTCGTAAGTTCGTTTTTCTTGGATCCATCGCCTGCCATTTTCTTTTTCTTCCTTCCTTTTCCAATCTTGATTTCTGGTTATGTGATCAAACCCGCCTCGTTGTTGAAAGTCAAATCCGTCTAGCAAATTGTCACATCCGCCTCCTGCTAATGACAACTATGTCCGCTTCACCACTATTGACAATCAAACCCGCTTCTCCGCTGTTGATCTTGATCAATCCCGCTATTCCGCTGTTGACAATCTAACCCGCTACCCCGCTATTGATTATCAATCCCGCTAATCCGCTGTTGATCTTAAATTACCCTAACCCAATCTTCTAAAACCAATAATCTTCTTCCTTAAGAATCAAAATTTCCCTTGTTTTGTATTTTTCGTTTTTCTAAAGTATATCCACTTGACAGAAAACTATACAAAATTTGATTCTTTTTTTCTAGTAAGAACAACAAAAAGTCCCTTCTTTTATAATCACCAAAACCGGTGATTTACTTTTTCACAATTAGTTTTATATCACTTGATAAATCTTTGAGTTTTTATCTTTTTCTCAAAATTACTAGAATATTACCAAAAATGTTTAGTCTTCTTTTACAGTAATATTTAAAAACAAAAAGTCTTTTGACTTTTCTTCCTTGAACAAATAGACTGCTACGTTTTCTATTGCAAACCCAAAAAAAACAAATTAAAAGAAAAGTAAGAAAGATATACTACGTATCTGTTGGTCTTCTTCTTCCCAAAAAACAAGGTATATCTCTGATGAAGCGAAAAGTGTACCGCTTTTAAGGGGTCATTTAAGCCCTAAATCGTATTTATTTGATCAAATATTGCCCTAAATCGTTCCTTTTGTCATTTTAGGTACTTTTGAGGAGAAATCTGGAAAAGGAGGCATTTTGGACGTTTTTGGAGCATTAAAGTGAAGAAAACGACAAAGTCTCAAAAATTGGCTAAAAGTTACCTTTGACGGCGTCAGATTTTACTCTGGACGGCGTCATGGCTTGGCAAGAAAAGGTGGATGTGAAATTTACTCATGATAAGCCAGTGAAAATTGCATGTAAATTCTGATGGCGTCACGCTTTAACCTGATCAAGGGCGTCACGGCTTAATTCAAAGAGGGACGGCGTCACGTTCAAGGTCTGACGGCGTCAAGCCTTGATAAGCCAGAACGGATTTTGGAGAGCTAAAGAGGGACGGCGTCAAGAAGGTCACCCGGGAACCCTAGAAGCGGCGAGGTGACGGCGTCACACTCCATAAGGTGACGCCGTCAGATGTAAAAATCTATATATAGTTTTGCAATTCTTTGTCATGAGGGAGAGCTTAGTGTGGAATTTTTGGGAGAAAACCCTAAGATGATTTTAGCATCTTTTTCAAGGCTTTTTGCCTTGAGATCTTCCATGTTACATTGAAAGATAAGTTATCAATTAATCATTCAATATGTCTATGTGTTGTTTGATTCTATCTTGTTCTTGTCTTTTGTTTAACATGTTAGGCTAGATTTATCTTGTGTTTGCTTAGATCTAATGAAACCTAGCTATTGATTATTGGTTATTAGTGTGTTATTAGTTGTATTGGATGATTGTTTATCTATGTTAGGCTTAAGAAAACTGGCTAACTTCCTATTCGGTAACTTGCTTGAACGTCTTAAGAAACATGAACCAAATGCGTACTAAAGGTTTTTATGGTTGTATTTAATGCACAAGCGAATTCTAGTGATCCCATGTTAGGAGCTTCCTAGCCGGCTCGACATAGGAGTGAAGTAGGAGCTTGTAGAGTTGGGGAAGTACGTACGCCACCTCACGATTGGTATTAAGGAATACACCCGTCATCCACGCAACTAATACACACTAATCAACCGGTAAAAGATAGTTAGGGAGTAAGGAAATCTAAGTAAACACATTTCTCTACACATAAGTTTCTCACCAACTTTTCATTTTTGTTATTTTATTTTATTTGCATTCGTAGTAATTTGGGTTAGTTGACTAGCAACTAATTCCGCCCACTCCTTCAAACCCGAGATTTTACTTGCTTTCATAAAAAATATAAAAACACAAAAAGAATCTTCCTCAACCTTTAGACCTATTAGAGTAGTCTTTCATACCTAACGAACACTATTCCCTGTGGAGAACGATCAATCCCCCGTACTTACCACTACACTATACTACATCGGTCAGGTACACTGCCTGGTGGGGTTGTAAGCCTCTTGAGATCCCTCGAGAGGTAAAACCTGTTGTAAGGTTGCAAAACCACGCATCAATCTCTTTCCCTTCTTCTTCGTTTTTTTCTTTTGCCTTCTTCTTCCGATTGCTGTCCAACAATCCTTGTTTCTTTCAATTACAAACAGCCCAAAAACAGGTATATCTCTTTCCCTGATTTGTAATCGATTTCGGATCGGTGTTCTTAGATCCGAGCAAAAACAACCCCGAATCAAAAACCCTTTCTATCTCCAATTACAGCCCAGTCAATTTCTTCTACCCAGTGATCTTCTGATCGATCTTTCTTCCTCTCCCCGAATCGAATAAACCGCTCTGATACCACTGTTGGTAATTCACAAGCAATAACACAATCTTTCTAATATAAACACTATGAATTTTATTACTGAAATTGCATATATGATTTACAGGATACTATGTTTCTTCGGTTCCCCTATTTATAAGCTTGTGAACCGATACTTCTAACAAACATATCTTATCAACATACCGTTTCAATATAACGGTTTATCTAACTTCCTAACTTTGACACTTATACATAATATACCCTAAACTTTACAATATACTATATTTAGTTTATATCTTCAACAATCTTCGTATACGGCTCTTTCCATGAGTATCCATGTCACCCTTGCTTGTTGTTTCAAATCGATCGTACTGCTTTTGTTTTGTTTTAAAACGCATGTACATGTTACTGGTCCATTATTTTTTACTTTTTGGATAACTAACTGTAAGAGATAGCTGATATAGATTTGTACTATGTTAACAGATCTGACCGAGAATTTTTATACGAGATCTTTGGAGAGGTTATTAAAGCTGGTGCAACGACTCTCGGCATTGGTGATACTGTTGGCTATTTCTTACCTCGTGAGTTTGGGAAACTTATCGCAGACCTAAAAGCCAACACTCCGGGGGTTGAGAATGTCATCATTTCTTCCCACTGCCATAATGATCTCGGACTTGCTACCGCCAATACTTTAGAAGTATGTTTATACAAATTACTTGATTACTATTAGTTACTGTTTTAATCGATCGGTCAACAGGCCAATGTACATTATTTTAGGGGGCGTATGCGGGTTCAAGACAATTAGAAGTAACAATAAACGGAATTGGAGAGAGAGCAGGTAATGCATCTTTGGAAGAGGTACGTGAGTCCTGTAGATGTCAATCTTTTTATTTTGGTCTGTTTCAATTAAGTGTCTATTTTCAAATAACAATTAATTAAAACATCTCAAGAAAATATAAAGCGGGCCTGATTTGTAAACAATGTAATAATTATATTTTACCAAAAATGTGTGTGACTTTCAAAATAGATATTTATTTTGAAACGGAGTCACTACAAAATTTGTAACATATTAACATATGGTGACTAAAACTTTTCTCCACTATAAGATACAAAAGTCACCCAATCAAAATAATAAAATAAAAATTAAAACAAAAGGTATATTGTATATTATTAAAAGAGTAAAAATAAAAAAAAATAAAAATAAACACACATCTCTTGCTTCTGTCACTCGATCCACACCCAAATCTTACACTCACCAGTCACCACCACACTCTCTCTCACACACACACACACACTTCGTCACCGAATTGAAACCCTAACTCCGCCATACTCCGGCCACACTCCGTCACCACCTGTGTCTCTATCTTGTTTAAGCTCCATCTCAGATCATCGGAATCATCCATGGCACCGTTGTCGATCACTGTCATCGTAACCGTCGCCGATCTCCGTCGTAGATCACTTTATCAAGTATAATACAACGATACCTTTACATGTTATTTTGAATTTTTGTGCTAGTTAAAACCATTTTTTTTCAATTTAGCGACTTTTGCTGACTAAATTTTGTGTCAATAAATGTTAGACATTAGGATATATAGTTAAACTTAATCCTACTAAAGTTTCAGTCATTAAATCTTTTCCGCCTTCCAAAAAAAAAAAAAAAATCTTTTCCACCCTTTCCTCACTAAAGAATCAGTCAGTATTGCCTTTCAGTGATGGCGACTCTTTTAAAATAAGTGGAGTTACCGGGTATAATCCCTTCACCCAAAACATTAGTGGAGTAGCTTTTAATGGCTTTAGTGACTGAATTTTGACTTTTTCTGACACTTAATATTAGTCACTAAATGTCATATATCTTGTAGTGAGATCAGTAATGAATTGTTTGGGTTAAATATGTAATGGATGCCTTCATGCCTAACTTGAACATAGGTTGCAATGACGATAAAAACTAGAAAAGATTTAATGGAGGGTCTTTACACCGGCATCTATACAAAGCATATTGGCATGGCTAGCAAGATGGTATAGTATATATTAAAGATTCATTATTTGCGACAATTAATATGTTTCAAGATACACAGCTATCAATTCATTTTATATATGTGTTACTTAGGTTGAAGAGTACACTGGAATGAAGGTGCAACCACACAAGGCTATTGTTGGAGCTAATGCTTTTTCTCATGAAAGTGGGATCCACCAGGTTTAGATTTTTTTATTATGATAAGCTAAGTATATATATTAAGAAAAATGAAGAAAATGATTGAGAGACGTAAATTCAAGTTTAATCAAAAAGAATTTTTGTTATAAACCGATACACATTTATAAATACCAAACTAAGCAGAAATATAAACTTCCCGCTTAGTTTTGTGTATATTACATTATGAAGGGTTATTATTAGTTAATTGTTGCTCAAATCTAGTTTCAGTGTGTTATATAACCATGTCGACATTCCTATATTTTGTAGGATGGTATGCTAAAGAACAATGTAATATTAGATGTCCGATATTTGGATATGTAAATATCTGATATGAAAAAAATTATCCGATATTTGGAAAGAAAAATGTAATATTAAAAGTAGTGAACAGATACATGTTACAATAATCCATCATAAAACATTAAGAAACCTAGTTATTTTGTCGTGTTAAATATATTTTTGCGATTTTTCCGTAGTTTAAACCAAGTATCCCGTCTCTAATAGTATGAACAGCAAGTTTCATTTTGATAAAAGATTAATTATTTTGACACGTTAACTATTTAATTAAATTATTACTAGAAAGTAACTACACTTTGTGTCAGTAAATCTAAGTTTTATTGACACTCTTTAAATACTGCGGGTAATAAATTATAACTTTGAGATTGTCTAACATTTTCTATGAACAAAATGTGCCCCAAAAGATTTAAAAAAAAAATAATTAAATAAATAAATAAATAAGAAAATAAATTTCTACACCTTTTTGCGTCACTATAAATGAGGTTAGAAGACATCATGAACTATTAAGTGTAGGAAAAACACATCAAATGTTTAGTAAAACTTTTTTTTGTTTTCAGAGACACGTTTTAACCTTTAGTGACTCTTTTTCAGTCGTCACTACAACAATTATCTTAGTGCTGGTTGATCATTTATATACCTGGTTCCTGGTTTTATTATAGAATGTTAATAAGAACTTGATGGTACTGTACATTTGAAAAATATGAAAATAAATTATATGAACACATAATTTTTCGAATATCCAATTATGCAAACATTTAAAATATGAAATCTGAATCCAAATCCAAAAAGCAGTATATCTAAGATTTTGGGTATTTAAATTAATTTACAAATATACTGGATAGGTTTTCGGATATTAGAATCATTTATTCGCATAGTTTCTTATTTATACGACCGAAAATTTTAAAATATGAACATTTAACATAGTATCATTTGATTTATATAAGCGTAGTCTATTAATGATCTAATGATTTTCAAATATTCTTTTGTAGTGGACGCCATGCATTAAAAGTGAAACTTTTCAAGGTAGAGTGCAATACATGCTAAGTTCATTATCTCACAAGTAATTAAGCGGCGTCTAAGTTTTTTGTTGTGCATTAACTTACTGTTTTCTCTTCAACTTGGTTATGCGTATGACGGGAACGAACTCAATGATATCTTTCAGCGCTTTAAATCAATGGCTAAATTGAAAAAGGTAGTGAAAACTCTTAGATTAAGGGTATTTCATGTTTACGTATCGTTAATATCACTTACCTACTTCAGCGAGATGCCAAGATGGACGTGAAAATAGATATTTTTTGCGCGCTAAAAACATCTTTAGCGTATGATTAAGGGAAAGTTTGATTTAATTAAATCGTAATTTATATTTATACTATATCATATAGCATTTGGGACATTTCAAGAAGTCTTAAATTTCTTAAGACAACACACTTACTAATTATGGAATTGTGTTGGTTTTGCTATAAAATTAATTGAAAAAATATAATGTAATTTAATATAAGAAAAAAACGTCTATAACAATAACTGCATATTAACTTTTGAACTCTTCTAATAAATGTTACTCTTAAAACACCTCTAAAATGAAAAATACATATTATACATATTGTACATACTAATAAAACACACAAACCTTCATACAATTTTTATTCAAACAAGTTGATGATACATATGGTTTAAAAACCGGACCGAACCAACGGGTTCAACCGGGAACCGGAGTCACCACCGGTTGGCTAGCCAGTATAAGCCGTCCAAAAACGAACCTGAGAGGACCGTCGAACCGGTAAAAACGGGTGAACCGGGCCTGACTGGAATCATTTTTTTTTTCTCAGGTTTTTTTTTAGTAAAAGGTTGTTAGAATGAAATTTGCGTAGCTCGTTATTGTTATTTTAATGGTACTTGGATTTTAATCACAGGGTAACCGCTGCCACAACGTGTAAATACCCAGCTAGTTATATTTAAATATGGTGACTTATAGGTTTAGTTATTTTTTAGTGAATGCATTTTTTATTAAGAGAAATATTCTTTAATTGCTTTAAAACATGTTTCAAATCTGAACATAATTAGCAAAACATTTATATAATCAGTAGAATAAAACAATTTATGATATTGAACGTGTTCTAAGAACATTTTTGGGTACGTTTAGGTGTAGGAAAACACTCATATTTTTTCCAAAATGCTTTCAAGGAAAACAGAAATCCTGTTTAAATCACTCTATCTCTAAATTTCTTCAAAAAAAATCATCTTTAATTTCCAACTTAAAAAAAAAAAAAAAAAAAAAAAAAAAAAAAAAAAAATTAAAGAAAGTTTGTGTTACAGGTGCTCTCAGAGGTTATATATTACTCCCTCCGTCCCTAAATAAATGTCCACTATTGACTTTTAAAGTCTTCCCTTTTTAACTTTGACTTTAAATTATTTTATTTGTGTTATGTAATACTTAATGCAAAATATATGAATGGATTGGGTTTTAAATGTACTTTCATTGTTATAATTTTCATTAAGTATTACATAACACATATGAAATAATTTAATGTCAAAGTTGAAAAAAAGAGACTTTAAAAGTCAATACTGGACATTTATTTAGGGACGGATGGAGTAATTAGACTCAAAGTTTCCTATTATGAAATCCATTTAATACACAATAGTTAAACTAAATGGCTACCTTAACTAAGTGTGATTTTTAATTAAATTTTTTTTAATCATCTAAAATAATGCTCCGAGAGACACCTGTTTGACAAACTCTATGAAAATATACATGGTCGATGTTTTCTTTGTTTGCTTTGTAACCCACAACCCTTCTTCTTTTCTTCAAAATAAGTTAAACAACATTTACAAAATCAACTAAATGCGTTTTCTAAATTTTCAACGCTTTTGTCGAGATATATATACCCTCAAAACTCTTACGGTTTTAAAGATGGAAAACTATATTATTTTTTCTACAACTAAACACACCCATTTGAATCCCCGTTTTGGTTCAATACTATTTTTGACCCGTTTGACTTGATAAAATTACCTTTAATCAACTCATGTATTGAAATTGGAACTTCATTATAATTTGGCATAATCTAGTGCACTTGATTTAGTGTCCATCCAACAACCTTTTCTTTCCCTAGTCATATGCTTTGCGTCTCAGGTGATCACCGACGATGATTTAATAAGGTTGGTATCAAATGAAGTTTTGCAGTCTGAATTGGTGTGATAAGTGAGGCTTGTTGCTGTAATATTTGCCAAGAAAATATGTAAAATTTGCAAACATTATTCCCTTTTGTCCAAATGGCCATGTCATAATAATTCATGTTGCTAAGTTATACTTTGTATTGGGCTTATTTATTGTTGTTGTGATGATAATTGTTAGCTTTGCTATGTTGTGAAGTTGGTGTCTTACACGTGAATTGGATTAGATATGTAGATAGCTTTGCCCGAAGGGACTAATATTGTTTGAGTGGCAAAGTATTGTTGTAATGAGCCTATAAATACCCCTCATGACTCTCCATGAGGGGTGTAAGTGTGTAAGCATTAGACTAGTAGTAATATTATCTTTCTTTTCCACATCACCCTCTCTTTACTCTCTCTTTCTAGAACCATGTATTGTTTTGTGTTCTTTGATCAACCTCAACCTCCCGAACCACATAAATTAAAAAACTTTTAGATCCTATAATTGGTATCAGAGCCTCGTTGTGATATTTGGTTGCTTTTATTTTGGTTCGTACCATTTTTTAAGCTATTTTACCAAATTTGTTATTCCTGAGTTTACAATATTTGTGGTAACAGTTTTTTTTAATTTAGTCTTATGCTTTTAATGTATCACAAAAACTGTTTTTTGTTCTCTTTTAAGTCCACTTTATCAGTTTTGTTGACAACACTTTTTCGTGATTGGATATGTACCCGTGAATCAAAAAGGGTCAAAAACTATATGGGTATGCAAAAACGACGCATATCCTAAGAAACCCTGATTTTTTTAATAAAACCCTAATTTTCCGATTCTTGAAACGTTTTTTCTCCGAATCTGGAGAAATTTTGAAGGACTCCGAATTTAAATATGTGTTTCTCCGAATCTTGAGAATCCTCTATTACTCCGAGTTTATCGGATGAGGTTCTCCGACTCTTGAACTCTCCGAGTCCTGAGAACTCCGGATTTGACTCCGAGTCTCAACTATCCTCAACTCTCCGAGTTTCAAACTTTGACCAAAACCAAAATACGTGTGTTGACTTCAGTTTTACCATCATAAGTCCTTACTCAAACCGAAAAGAAAAAAAAATCAAAAGATGACTGCTATGATGAAGACGAAGAAACTGCCATGCCAAAACCAATCATAAGCTAGTCGCAACCCATTTCACAACCACAAGACTTGAAACTTAAAAAGAAAATAAAAGAGATCTCAAATAGGTTCAACTTTGTCCAATCTTTGAAAGATTTTTTTAGTTGAACCATTATCATCATAGACCTTGTTCTGTTATTCGAAAGCTATAAAGAAAGAACAAGAACAAAGTTGTTCACATCCTCTCTTTGTTTCAATTACAAAACGAAAACAACTTATGTAGAACTTACCCGAGACCCTCCAAAGGATCATGAAGCCAGCCAAAGACTCTTACAAGAAACAAACTGCATAAAGATCTTTCATTATGTGGGCTTATACTAAACGATTTAAGGCTTTGTGAAACCGGTTGTGTGTTGCTTCGATTTTCATAAGATAAATGAAGAATCAAGGTATTTAGTGTGTTTTAGAGTTGTTATGTGTTCGGTTGTGAAAGATGATGGTTATGAGATGAATTATATTGATGGTTTTGAGATTAGTTCTGTTGAGATGAGATCGATTTGATGAGTTTGTGTGGAGGAGATAAGTTGGGTGAGAGGTGATGAGGGGGGGGGGGGCGCTTATCACTATATGTGTGTAAAAAGGTTTAGTTTAAAATGATATGTGAGGTTAGGGTTATACATATTAACCGGATATGATGTGTTTGATTGGATCGGGTCACTTCATTTGGATTGGGCTTTGAACTTTACCCGATTGTTGGATATTGGGCTTGTATAGGAATCGGGCTTAAATGGATATCACAAGAAAAATTGAATTGGGCTGGATCTGAAATGCATTAATGGGCTGAAATGATTTTAATATCAAATGTATGTTTAATACATTGTATGCATTTTGGTATAATTTTTGGCAAAAAAAGAGTGTTTTTTTTTTTTTTTTTTTTTTTTTTTTTTTTTTTTTAATTACAAATTTTCATGAGGTTAATTATTTCACGGCTAGAGTTAGTGCTATTTTAACAAAATGACTATGGGGTTTTGTATGGTATTGCTTATTTGGGATTGAAGTGACATTTCTCAGGTTTACTTATTTATCTTAAAGACATTGGTTGGTTGGCTGTATGTCTTAAAATGTGTCTAGGCGTTTATTCATTGTGCACCTGATACTTTAAGGAGTTATGTTGTAATGCTCAGTATAGGTTCTAAGTCACTTTATCTTTCGTACAAGCATTAAGTCACAAAGTTTGGGTGTTTACTTCTTTTTCAAGTTGGTCATATCGAGTTGTCTCTATATGTGGTCATTACTATTAGCCGGTTGAATTAAAAGGAGTTTTGATTAAAGGTTGATTTGAGAGAACTATATTGAGAGTAGATCGACATATTCTCATGGATTTAAGCTTAAACGGGCTGTTATGGCTCTAATATTGCTTCCAAAACAAGTTGATTTTACGGCATGTACTCAACATTATGATGATTCCGATAACTCGCAACCATCAGGAGGGAGAGGTAGTGTACTTGGGAATTTATCAGGTCAATGAAGAAGGGCTATAGGCATATACACCATTGATTTTTCTGGTAGGTTAGCCGGGTATTATTATTTCATCTTCTGTGATTTGGTTAATTGAGGTAACTGTGCTTAATCTGGAACCGAAGAGGTACCAACCATGTGTACATCGGGGTTTATTCACCAACTTGGATGCATTCTATGTGAGTTATGTTGATATGTTGCTCCTTGATCATGCAACCATTGTGCTACAGTCTATAGTCTACTTTCTCTGCTGCATGTTTGAAGACTAAAGAGATTTTATGAGGGGTTTTCAGTTTGGGAGGGAGCAAATTAAAGAAGAAGGCTTACTAGTTAGGAGGGAGTAATAACCTAAACTAGATTTTTATAGCACAAGAAGTTCAGACTTCAGAGCTTCAAAGATCAGTGCCTTCAATGCCAAAGATCGATGCCGAAGTATTCGGAAGAAGGAAGTTCAAGGATGATGCAAAAGGAGTTCAGAGCAACAAAGATCAAAGCCGTCAGTGCAGAAGATCAAAGCCGAGATCATCGAAAGAAGGAACTTCAAGTCACCCTCATTATCTTTTCTACAGTGACATCCTCAGAGACTCTGCGCTTCTGATAAGGATTTATTTGGTACCTTTTTAAGGGGTCATTTAAGTCCTAAATTCGTATGAATATGATCAAATATTGCCCTAAATCGTTTCTTTTTGCATTTTCGGTACTTGGGACAAGAAAGATGAAAACCGGCGTATTTTGGACCAAATTAGACGAAGAAACGAAGAAAATCAACTAAGTCACGAATCTGTCAAACATGGGACTCTGACGGCGTCAAAACTTACAACCTGACGCCGTCACTGGTATTTGAAGAGTAAGATTCAGAGTTAATTTAACACGCGACGGCTCAGATAAATTATAATGAGACGACGTCAGAAGACATAAGGCGACGCCGTCACAATGGCGACTTGCAAAAGACGAAATCCTAAATGGCGGCGGGCTGACGGCGTCATAACCCATAACGTGACACCGTCACAAGTGTATTCCTGTATATATTTTCTTAAATTTTCTCATTCATTGTAACATCTTAAAGTAATACTTTGGAAGGTGAAACCCTAGACGAATTTTCAGCTTTTGTATGGCTTTCTTACAGCCTTTTTATCCGTGTTTCATTGAAGATAAGTGATTCATTCTTAATCATTCAATATGTCTATGTGTTGTTTGATTGTATGCTTTTCTTTTCTTCACTTTAACATGCTAGGCTAAATTAATTAGTGTATGCTTAGATCTAATGAAACCTAGTTATTGATTATTGATTGTCGTCTCTTGTTTAATTGATTGCCTCACGTTAGAATAAGAAAACATGCTTAACTCTTATATGTACTAGCTTGTCCATCTTATAAAACGTAACCCTAGAGTGCACTAGTGGTTTTTTCTCGTTGTATTTATTGCATGAATTGCAGCTTGTAGATCCTAGAAGACTTAATAGACTTTAAGGTTTCTATGGGAGACTTATACGTTCATAGAGTTGGGGCATTTGGCACCTCCCCACAACAAATAAAAAGTAATACAACGCTTCAATTAAAACAAAGACGTAACAATTCGACAAATCAATAAGAGATAACTAGGGAGTAAGGATATCTAAGTGAACACACTTTCCCTATCATAAGAAGTTACCAATTTACTTTTCTTGCATATTAGTTTAATTTAGTTTATTTAGTTTTGTTTTAGTTAATTAGTAGCTAAAACGCCTAATTTGTTGGGAATTACAATTGAGTTGATAAGACAAAACATGTGAAAGATGAAGGGCTTAAGAAGATAAATGATGAAACTACAAAAATACAGAAGATCTTTTATTTTATTAGCAGATATCCTTTGTAAACCCTAATCCTCTATTATATAAAGAGGGTTAGAGGCTTGTATTTGATAAGGTGTGTCAAGATGTAACACCAGGAAAGGTGTGTGTGTGTAAACTTAGGCGTAAGTCTTGTGTAAAATGTCTAGTGTTTGTGTTTTGATTTAAGCCTCAAGGATCTTTGATCCCTGTTAGAGTAGGTAACTATATTGGTATGTTTATAACTTATTTTCTTAACTTAATTTTGTTCTTGCAATACCCAAAGTGTCTTTTAAATTTGTGCATTGCCCCATATGGTCATTAGCCCTTCTGATGATAAGATGTCGTTTAAACTTAGCCGTAGGCAATTCCCTGTTGCGGTGTGTTACGCAATGACTATTAATAAAAGTCAGTGGTCGGAAGTTGGGTTGTTTCAAGCTTTGAATTAATATATGTGTATAGAAAAATATACTAGTGATATTTATAAGTCATGTTCGCTCATCGAACGGGCTATGCTTTGATACTTTGTTCATGCGTACCACTTTGAAACTTTTTTTCTCTCATATTCGTTAACCATTTATTTCTTTTCGTTCTTATGCATTCAATTAAAATTTTGTACATTTATATCTTATTTTTCGTTAACTCATTTTTTCAAAACGACAATTATAAGTCATGCCCGCCCATCGGGAGGGCTTTGAAAGCTAGTATATATATATATATATATATATATATATATATATATATATATTATATATATATATATATATATATATATATATATATATATATATATATATATATATATATATATACTAGATGTTGAAGCCCGCCCGATGGGCGGGCATGACTTGTAATTTTAATTTTGATGGTGTTCATTAACGTAAATTATTTTTATCGACATCGTTTTCATTTTATTTTTGTATGTTATTAGTTTATGTTTTAAAAATCGTAAGAGAAGTTGAGGTTGGCGAGCATGACTTATAAATGTCGTTGGTATATTTTTATATAGCGAAAGTAGGGTGGTAAAAAATGGTTGGAAAGTGTACATGTTGAAAGAAAAGGGCATAAGCTTATTAATAGGTTAAAGCACGTACAAAGATTAATACCCGTAAAATTTCATACACCAAAATACAAACAATCAATTTATCAATATTAAATGAAGCCGGTATGGATATAGACAAACCTTGAATTTTGAGTGGCGAGATTGTGAAGATGTTGCAAGGCCGATGAGATTTTCCACACGCGACCTAATATGCCATCGGATAAGTCACAACGTCGTAAATAACAACAAAGTTGAATAATAAATTTCCTCATGGAATCGCAGTGATTAGTTCTTTCAAAATATGATATAAGTATGTAAAAATTATCGTCAATTCTTGGACCAGTATCATACCGTAAATCCAGTAGTGGGTGATTACCAATTGATGGCAGGAGAAGGTTGCTACTACATCAAATTATCTATCAAATTTTCATTAAATATCAGAAATCAAACAAACAAATATCGCCATTATTTAAGTTGAAATAATGATAAATACTTACACTGAAGCCTCATTGTCCCTTTCAATCGCATCATGACCATCATTTCCTTCACCAAGTTCAGTCCTGCTCAACCTTAAAACTCATTAGTGGCCACGGCTCATACTTATTTACCCAAGTTAATTTTTCCATAGCCTTCACATCTCTGGCCGTGAAAAAAACCATGCCATAGATGGCAAAAAAAAATAAACTTAAACCGAGTACAAAAACCATAGAATGAAATACATTCACAGATTGCAGTCAAACGAAAGAAAGGGGTTGTTTGGTCAAAGCTTATCCTTATAAAATTATGTGAGTGTAACTCATGATAGGTACATTAAAAAATGCCCATAAATTAAACTTATTACACACTACGAACCATAACATTAATGTACCAAATTTTAAGTCTTAATTTGACCCATCCTCCTTTTAGATGAGCGTTTTAGTAAACCATTTTTTGACAAAACACAACCCAAACTAACCCATTCATGAATAAAAGGGTCAAGAGATACATGTACAAAAAGGTTGGAGCTTAGAGGAATTGCGGCCAGGATATACTTGTATGCTTGTAGGGTTAGATAACTTACCAGTAAAGATCATGATCTGAGGACGGCTGGATCCAACTTGACCATCAAAATCGGCTTCAAAGCAGGAGTCATTTGAAAAGGGTCAACAGCCAAATTAAGATGCATGTGGGTCACAAAACCACTTTTATGCAAACTTCTATCATAAGATGAAAAGAAAACTAAATAGGCTAGACTATCACCTGTCCCTATTAAGTAGATCGATAACATTTATTTAAGAGACTGCAGGAAAGACAACGGTGTAATATTCTTTTTAATGATGCTAATTTCTTTTAATAAGTGTGTTTACTACAGGAAAGCAACCTATTTGTTATCCAATGCATTTAGTAGCACTTAGTAACACTTTTGGAATTATCACTATGGTAGTATTACTATTACCATGCGCAGAGTCGTTTCACTCTAGCTGCTCATCAATAGTCATTTGGAATGATGTAAATACCAATAGTAGTTGTGTCGCACAAAGTAGTCGCGGGTCTGTAATGGTACCGAGGTTGTTCCTTGTAATGGTGTGTGACCAGCCAAAGGCGTTCGAATGTTATCTGAAGATACGATCATATATTAAAACAATAAAGCTATGAATGTAACTTATATATTATTTTAAAGACTAAGAAGATAAACATTATTGGCTGCCAATTTGTTTGTAGATGAATTTGCATGCTAAAACTAATACATTTCGTAACAACCAAAATGTAAATATGGTGTAGCATTTTAATCATCGTGTAAAATTACTATTAAAATACTAAAGTATTAAATATGCTGAAAAACTTGAGAGGATCTAAACACACGTGACTTGTGTTGAGGATACTTTGAGTGTATACCAAATAGTATGCGGAATCTACTATTTGATACTTAGAAGATTTTATCAATGAAACAGTAATTGTATGAATAGTTTATATGAACAATGAATAACACCAAACGCTTCAATATTATTAGATATAATACGAGTGATCTTGCTTATCACTAGGGTTTACAAACCTTGAAGCTTAACAAAACATACGTCTAAACATCTAACCTAGGACCTCCTTTTATAGCACAAGGAGTCCTTTACAAGATAAGTATGATATCTAAACATGCAGAATATCCGTATAATTCTAACTATATAATATATACACAAAATCTATTCTATACTTATCCTTTTACACGTCTTCATGAGCAGTACTATCTTCAGTCTTCAAGCAGTCCAGCAGTATCAACTCTTATACTAGCAGTACTAACTCAGCCAGTTAGTACTGTTAGTTATATCTTCAGCAGTCTTCAACTTTAACTCTGGCAGTACTAATATTTACACTAGCAGTACTAACTTAGTTAGTACTGTTAGTGTTATTCCTTAGAAGTACAAATACAAAACCAATTCCTTGATAATTTAATTCCTAACAATCATCCCCTAAACTTGTGATTTACCCTAAATCATCAAGTTTCTGAATTAAATCATTACCTTGTGAGGATTCTTCCAAATACTATCTTCTTGGTCTTGTAGTCTTCACCTTTTCTGCATGCTGATATATCTTTCTCACTAATTCCCCTACCATGTCAGTTTCTTCATCAACTCTGAGCTTTGCTGCTAACATAACAAATAGAATTCCTGCTCTTAATGGATAGTCCTTCTCAATCAGCATGTAGACATCCACACCATCCTTTGTAGATACATGATGTACACCACATGTATCATACAATCTCCAAGTAGTAGCAAGGTCATGAGCTTGAAATGTCCATAGAATGTCTTCTGGATCAGGTTCATATAACCTCTTCAATTCCTCCCATAGCTCCTTGTCTTTTTCTTCTATAGGATCTGTAGACTTGAACTTTTCTTGAACCAGACTCCATAGCTGATTTAAATCTTCTCTATCAAAATCCTTCATCATATCTTCAAAATACTTGTAGACTTCTGAGTGTCCTCCTACCCTCATTATCTTCCAGGCTTTCTCAAATGTATCTGTGTGTATCTCCCAATCAATAATTGGAGGTTTAGCTTGAATTGGCTCAGCATTCATAAATTCTGGGATTATTACCATCATACTTTGAAGCCTTTCATTAGTTAATTCTTCTGCTGTTTCTTCTTCCTCAGTTGCTTGATCTTCTTTTTCTTATTCAGTCTTTTGCTTCTTTGAATCCTCTGACTCTAACTGCTCACCTATTCTCTTATCAACTCTGCTTGTCTCAACAGTTTCTGAGAATCCTCTTAACAAAATCTGAATTTTCCTATATGCTATGCAGTACAACCTTTCAATCTCTTCATAAGACCTGCCTTTTAATTGTTTATCAGTCCAATAGTCTTGATGTTTCAAGCATTCCTTCATGTACTTCATTTGTTGAACTTTTATTGGAGGTTTCTTCTTACTTTGATGCTTCCTTATCTCTTCAAGTAGATCATTTATGGTACTCTCTTGTTCTTCAGTAGTAAAATGTGATCTTTCTTCTTCTTGCATCTTCAAAGCTAATTTCTTGTCAGCTTGTTCTTGATCAGTTCTTTCTTCTTTTTTACTTAGCAGCTTTTGTTTAACCATGAATTTAGCTATCCTTTCTTCTTCAGCTACTCTGGCATCTTCTTCAGCTTGAATTCTTTAAGCAACTTCATAATCATACTCCATTTGAGCTTGAGACTTCTTGCTAATCTGCTAGGATGGCTCAGCTTCAGTCATTATAGCCTTTCCCTTATCCATTCTTCTCCTTCTAATATAAACTGCACCAGCAGTACTAAGTCCTGCATCAGTAGTACTAAGTTGATGATGAGCAGTACCTTCTTGAGCACCTTATTGAGCTTCTCCCATATGTTCATCTGACCTCCCCTGAGTATCAGCACCTTCTTGAACCAATGAAACATTGGGGTCTTCATTAAGCTTGGCAATCTTCCTCCCTTGTTTGGAAGATTCCTCACCCATGTCATCATCTTGATCATCATCAGAACTTGAAGAGCATGAAGATT
The DNA here is from genome assembly GCA_021014915.2 of Artemisia tridentata subsp. tridentata. NCBI lineage: Eukaryota > Viridiplantae > Streptophyta > Magnoliopsida > Asterales > Asteraceae > Artemisia > Artemisia tridentata. Next base: position 381,730,359 of record CP139505.1, read on the forward strand.
CCACCATCTGAGCTATCCTCTTTCTCTTGAGAGTCTTGACTTGTTGCTCCAACTTTTTCACCTTCAAGATCAGCTTAGTGTATACTCTTCCAAAGACCTGCTTGGTTGCCTTGAGTTCATCTTCCAAGCCAGTCACTTTGTCTGTCAACCTGGTACATAAGTCCATCAATTCATTGAGTTTAAGACTGCCCTCTTCACTTCCTGATGTGTTACCTTCAGGGAGAGGTGCATCATGGGGCAAAGATTCAGGCTCAACCAAAGAATAAGTATCTGAGCCACCCATTGTTTCCATGTGGCTTGGGATTCCATCACCTGTACTAGGTTCAAAAGAACTTTGCACATTAGGTGTTGCCATAGGTTGGGTCTTAGTTATATTACCCCTGTCCTACCCAGCTTCTAAGCCTGAGACAGTAGGAGCAACTACTGACATAGTCAGCCTCATCTGCTACTAGGGATGTGGTAGGCACTCTATGCTGAGGTACATTAGAGCCCTCTCTGGATAAACTTCTAGTTGATGATGAAGTTGGTTGTGAGGCTGATTATGATGAACTGTTGGGTGTGTGTTGGGAGTCAACTGGGGTAGTTGATCCTTCACCCTGTACCTGCAACATGTTATCAAAAAGAGGTACTTCTACCCTACTATAACCCTTTGAGGCCATCCTCATGTTACTAAATAATTTTTGTGAAATGGTTGGGGTTGGATAAACATTTTGATGAGGTAGAAGCTGACTTTTTCTCATATTCAAAATTATTTGAATAAAACGTGGATACATTAAAAATTTGGATTTGCTATCCACATTTTTGACCATACCATCAAAAATAAGTTTTGAAAAATTATAAGTCCTATTAGTTGATAATCAAATGAGAGCAGTTGCAATATTGCTACTGAACTGTTCCCATGAAGTTTTCTTAGGACTCATACAGTGAAGTATGGTATGTATGAAAAACCTCCATTGTAGGGCAAAACAACCTTTTTGATAAGTTAAAGATTGAGAAGTTCTGTTATACCCCATTCTGGATAGATTTTGAAAGATTTCAGTGTTTAGCAAATCACTAATACCATTTTCATCTGCTAGATGGAGATGCCTCCTAACAGATGATGCAGTAAGAGTGATGGTTTTGCCATCAACTGTTGTATTTAGCTCTTTGTCTCCATTCTCAATAGTATTGACAGTGACAGTCTGCCAAAACTGCTTGATTTGGGAGACATAGATAGTAGGGTTTAGAGTTAAAGCATACCTTATGTAGGTAGAGTTCAAAAAGTCTACTATCTGATGGAAGTGTACACTTTCCTCTGTTTTCTCCAAATACGCCACCATGTTGTTGTGTTTGTCAACAAAGGTTAAATTGGCCATTATGTTCAGTAAAAGAGTGATTTGACTGCTGGTTTATGATTGATTAGGTAAGAAGGTAGGTTGAGGAAAGCGAATTGAGATATTATATAAGAATTCTTAGGGTTTCTATAGGACCAACTTCAATAAAAGATTTCTTTAGATTGAAGAAAGTGAATAAAGTAGATAAAAAGTAAAAATATCCAATTTAGGAAACCCTTAAGTAAAGTAATTGACCAAAATTTTCTCAACGGCTATATTCAAAAAGCGGTTATGACTCAACAGTACAAATGGCTATCCAGCAGTACAAAGTTTTTCCTAGCAGTACTAACTTTTACCTAGCAGTACTAAGTTTTGGAAAAACTTTGACTCAGCAGTATAAACTCAATTTACATTTAAAAACCATACTTCATACCAACATTTTGAAAGGATTAAGTGTAAAGGAAGACACTTAATCAAATTTCGGTTTAATTTAACCTCTGGTTGTGTGAGAACTAATAATTTCAGTTATAAATAACTGCCTGTGATCAGATAAACTCATTCAAAGAGCTTTCTTGACAGGGTTTTCAGCTCGTGGCAGGTGTTGCCTCTAACACAAATGTGTTAGATTCACTTTTGCTCGCTGTTCTCTTTACCAGATGTCCTTGGACTAACTCATTATACTAATAAAAGTATAAAATGGTAAATAGTGAGTTAGATCGGTTACTATCTGACTAACTATGCCATCAATTCATGTTCAAAAATATCATAATTAGATTTCAAGAAAGAGATTTTAAAGAATCTCCCAACTCAGGTGTAAAACCTTTGTCAAGTGATCCCCAAACTCTGTCCATCATCAATCAATCATGCCAGCAACCATTCCACCACTTGCTTCTCACATATTGCAAACTCCATAGCCTACAAATGTTAGTCCAAAACCAATAAAACAAAATGCAAAGCATTTGCTTCATAGCAGTATAAAGTATGACTAACAGTTCAAACACAACAGACTTAATTTGCACTAGCAGTACAAATTATACGTAGCAGTACTAATGGACACAACTAGCAGTACAAATCCTTTTCCTTTACAAAAACACCAAGATTAAAAACTTTAGGGATTAAGAATTCCAATACTCGCAACCAAGTATTAAAACCTTCCAACATCAAAATCTTTAGTAAGTAGATCTGCAAAATTGTTATCAGTATGAATTTTAACAACTTGAACTAGCTTTTTCTCATTGCAGTCTCTTATAAGATGATGCCTAATCTCTATGTGTTTTTTTTTAGAGTGTTAAACTGGATTTTTAATAATACAAATTGTATTGCTATTGTCAATGTAAATCATGGTATTTATAAAGTTGTACCCATAGTCAAGCATCTGATTCTGAATCCATAGAACTTGACCACAACAAGTAGCAGCAGCCACATACTCAGCTTTAGTTGTAAAAGTGGCCACAATAGTCTGCTTCTTGCATTGCCTTGATATCCACCTGCAACCTAGGAATTGAAAACCACCTGTTGTTGATTTCCTATCCAAACTAGCACCTGCATAGTCACTGTCTGAGTATGCCACCAGATCAAAAGGAGATTCTCTAGGATACCATAGACCCAATTTAGGTTGACCCTTGAGGTATCTAAAGATTCTCTTCACAGCAACTAAATGTGAGGCTTTGGGAGTGATTTGAAACCTTGCACATGCACACACAACAAACATAATATCTGGTCTTGATGAAGTGAGGTACATCAAGGGCCCAATCATAAATCTGTAGGTGAGTACATCAACATTTTCACCATCTGAATCTTTGTGCAAAGGTTTCTCTGGATCAACAGGAGTACTTGTTACTTTTGCATCAGTAAACTAAAACTTCCTCAATATCTCAGTTACATATTTATCTTGACTGATAAATATGCCTTCAGCTTTTTGCTTCACTTTCAGCCCCAAAAAGAAAGTGAGTTCACCCATGGAAATCATTTGAAACTTATCATGCATAAGCTTCTCAAATTCAATGCACATCTCCTTCTTTGTGGATCCAAAAATGATGTCATCCACATAGACCTGAATTAGCAGAATATCTCCCTTGTTATTCTTGATAAATAAGGTCTGATCTATCTTGCCTCTATGAAACCCATTTTTTGATAAGTAAGTAGCCAAAGTTCCATACCATGCTCTAGGAGCTTGATGCAAGCCATAAAGAGCTTTTACCACCTTGTATACCTTGTCTGGATGTTCAGGGTCTTCAAAACCTGGAGGTTGAGAAACATAAACCTCTTCTTCAATAGTACCATAAAGAAAGGCACTTTTGACATCCATCTGGTATACCATAAACCCCATGAATGAAGCATAAGCTAAGAATAATCTTATGGCTTCAATCCTAGCTACAGGTGCAAAAACCTCTTCATAATTAATTCCCACTTCTTGAGTGTAACCCTGGGCTACAAGTCTTGCTTTATTCCTTATCACTATCCCCCTTTTCATCTTTCTTATTTCTGAAAATCCACTTTGTACCAATAACCCTCATACCCTTAGGCAAATCTACCAGCACCCAAACCTTTTGAATCTTGAACTGTAGAAGCTTTTCTTGCATAGCTTCCACCCAGATTGAATCCTGTAGGGCCTTAAGTATGTTCTTGGGTTCTTTTGTGAAAGAAAACATACAAACAGACATGTATTGGCATCTTCATGCTTTTTCTCTTCATAAACTGCATTGAGAAAGCCTTGTTGATCTGAATTCATTGTTTGCCTTCTTATCTTAACACCAGACTGTATATCTCCAATCACATTTTTCAGGGAGTGATTCTTGTGAATTCTTGTATGTGGAGTTGTAGGAACTGGATAAGTGAGTGGCATGTTATTAAGATCCACTTCATCTTCAGAGAAATCATCAGCAGTAGTAATTGGTGGGCTAGCAGTATTAACATTTTTCCAAGCAGTACTAACATTTGGCTCAGCAGTACAAACCCCATTTGTACTGTCTTCAGGATTCTCTTGTTCTTCAACACCACTTTCTTTGTTTCCTTCTTCAGAGCCCTTCTTTTTTGCATCATTAGAAGGTTCAGCATCCTTTGAAGATGAATAATCAACACTATTCCAAATTGGCATCAGAATGTGATCTTGATCATTCTCTTTTTCCATGCTTGATTCACCTATTGCAACACTTGCTTCTGAACCTGCAAAATTATTAGAATATGTTCCTGCAACAACTGGTACATAGTTCATAGATTGTGTTAGAGTATCAAGATCAAACAGCCATTTTGGACCTTCACCTGCAACATTAGACTTATTCTCTAAAAACTGAACATGCATGTTTTCCTCTACTTTCCTGGTTCTTATGTTTTATACCCTAAATGCTTTGCTGTTTAATGAGTACCCAACCAAGAAACCCTCATCTGAGTTTCCATCAAATTTTCCCAAATAATTGACATGACATCCAAATGGTCTTAGAAAACCTAAAGTAGGTGTTCTACCGCTAAATAGTTCATATGGTGTCTTGTTGTGAGATTTGACTACTGAAACCCTATTTTGCACATAACAAGCAGTATTAACTGCTTCAGTCCAAAAAGTAATGGGCAGCTTAGAATCAACTAACATGGTCCTTGCAGCCTCTATTAGTGTCCTATTCCTCCTTTCAGCAACTCCATTCTCTAGCTACACTAAACTCTCTCCTAATATTTTTTTCTCTACAAAATTCATCCATAACTCTATTCTTAAATTATGTCCCATTGTCACACCTGATAACTTTCACTTTCTTATCAACTAGGTTTTCTATTTCAGTTATAAAAGTCTTAAGAATGATATTTGTTTCATCCTTAGATCCTAGAAAGAAACATGTGAACCTACTATAATCATTAGTTACCACAAGACAGTATTTCTTATGTTGTATACTACCCACAGAAGTAGGACCAAACAAGTCCATATGAAGCATAAATAATGGTTGAGTAATAGAGTTCTGGGTCTTGGGCTTACAAGAAGCTTTGTGTTGTTTGCCTTTAAGACAGGCAACACAAGTTTGGTCATTTTCAAAACATTTTTGAGGCAAGCCTCTTACCAAACCATCTTTAACAATCTTATTTATGGTTTTAAAGTTGACATGACCAAGTCTTCTATGCCAAAGCATTGACTCATCCAATGTGGCTTTTGCTACAACACAAGTTAGAGCCTCTTTAGGAACAATTTTCTTCATGTCAACACTGTACATATTGCCCTTTCTAGGAACTTTAAGTAGTACTTGACTTTCATCAAGTAACTTAAAGTCAAGAGAAAGAACAAGACATTCAGTGTCTCTAAAAAGAACTTTGTTCTTTTTGTCACACATTTGTCAGACACTAAAGAGATTATACTTGAGTTCCTACACAAAATACACATCTTCAAAGTCAAGTTTACCGGTTTTTAAAGTACCATTACCAGTAATTCTGCCACCAACTCCTCCCCCAAAGGTAACATATCCTCCATCCATAGGTGTAAAGTCTGAGAAGTAGGACATGTTCCCTGTCATGAGCCTAGAACATCCACTATCAGCATAGCCTTGATCTTCTTCATCATCTTGTTGTGGATCTCCCTGCACATACAATAAAGGAAATTAGTTTCCTTTGGGGACCCAAGCCATTACTCACTTGGATCTACCTCGTGCATCAATGTAATCATATTTCTTCATTGTTATTGATGCACCATTGGGTTTGATAGGTCTTCATACCCAACATGTTGAGGCCTTAACAACATTTACCCCATTTGCCCTAGCAGTGTTTCTTGGCCTAGCAGTTTTAACCTTTTGATTCCAAAATTTGTTATGAAATACTGCTTTCTTATAAAGAGGCCTGTGAACAGTTTGTTGTGCTATTTTAGAAAAACTTGAGGTTGATTTAGCACTTGAAACTGTTTTTTTGGGGTAAACAGTCTTAATTGGTCTGGCAGTACTAACTGTTGGTCCAGCAGTACAAACTAGTTTAAGGCCAGACTTCATTAAAATTGCTCTGTGAGTCATATTACTGTTAACATTAGGGTTTGTTTTTCTTGAAAAACTGTTTATGTCCACCCTTTCATTTGTATTCCTATGCACCCTTGTATTCCCTGTAACCACCCTTTTTCCTTGATGGTTGTTACAAAAAGCCTGTAAGTGATCAAAACTACCACAAGTATAGCAAGCCTTATTGTACATGACAAACTCATTGCCTAGTTGTTGGGACTTAAGATTGTTCCAGTTTCTCTGGTTTCCCCTAGGGCATTGAGACCTGTTTGTGGACCTATGCAACTCAGCATATCTAACTGTTGGCCTAGCTTGTTTTACTTGTTTTCTAGGTGTAACAGTTTCTATCTTAACCACCTTAGGAACAGCAGTTTCTTTTTGCTTTTCTACTTCAGGTTTAGTCTCAACCTAATCCTCATCATCAGATTCCCAATCTTCAATAATTAGAGCATCTGAGTTCCTATTAACATCTGGCACCTTTTCCTCAACAAGAGAGGTGTCACTGGCACTCTCAAAAGATTCATTTACTTCATCAGATTTACTAACACTTTTATTAGCCTTAGATCCATACTCAAATTTAGACTCTTGAAATTCAGCTAAACCTGTGTGTTCTAAGTCAATACCTGGGGGTGAAGGTACTCCTCTATGTGGAGGTGGACAAGTTTTGTAACCTAACCCAAACTTAGCTTTATTAACCAGTTGACACTCTATGATCTTATTAACTCCCCTAGATGCATATTCTAGACTGTCTACACTTAACTGTATGTTATCTTTTGCTTTCTTGATCTTTTCTAACTCAGCTATAAGCACACTTATCTCAGCATCTTTATGAATCATATCTCTTTTAAGCACAGCAATATCTTCAGAAAAGACAGACTCATTTTTCTTATAAAACAAAATTTTTCTTCTAAGATAGCTAAACCTCTTTTATGATTTGCTAAATTATAATTAGTTTTGTTTAGCTCTACTCTATGCTCATCATAATGCTTTTTCAATGTTTCATCTCAGTTGGTGCTTCTTCCTCATCAGCCATGAAGCTCCAATCATAACCGAGACCATCAATAGCAACCATTGCCTTGGAAGAAGGGTCTCCCACTTCCACAGCCTTCCTTGGTTCCTGCTTGTTTCCATACCCCTTGCTTTTGTTGTCCTGATGCCTTGGTTTTCTGCATTCTCTAGCAAAATGTCCCAACTTTTGGCAGTTGAAACATTCCACCTTGGATTTATCAAAACCAGCTGTATCATTACCACTGATTGTGGTCTTCTTCCCTGTTCTCTACTAGAATTTCTTTGCTCTCATGCTTAGTAGTGCAACCTGCCACTTTAAGTCCATCTCTTCCAGATCATCTTCATCTATCTGTTCAAGATCTTCATGGGATAGCATAGACCCATTGGCTTGACTGGTCAGGAAAGCATAGAATGTAGTATCACTTATGGCAGCAGTACTAGTCTGAGAACTAGTAGTACTAACATTAGGGTTAGCAGTACTAACTCCTGAAGCCACATTCACCTCCTCTGGACTGATATTGCTGGGAGATGACACAAATGCCATATTCCCATAACTTGAACTTGAACTTCCAGCCTTCTTTACCTCCTGTTCAACAATTTTAAAATTGTTGTACAGATCATTAAGACTCATTGTGTCAATTTCTGGCTTGTTCTTCCAGAAAACCACATGAGTGTACCAATCAGCAGGCAAACTTCTTTAGAATTTGGAATTAAGGTCTTCTTGAGGGATCTCAACTCCTAATACAGCCAGTTAGTTGATTATCTTTTGCAGCCTGTTGAACATGTGATCAAGAGATTCATTGCTAGTAGCACTGAAATTCTCAAAACTTTACTTCAGCAAGGTCTTCTGTGTCTTTTTGGTGGCCTCATTACCACCAAACTTGGTAGTTATTGTTTCAAACAAGGATTTGGCATCCTTGTATTTGCTGAATGTCAGAAGTTGATCATTAGGGATGGTCATCAACAACAAGCTCCTTGTTTAACATCATTCTTTTTCTACAACTTTTCTTCAGCAGTAACAGGAGAAGTGTTCACAGTTGTCTTTGTCTGACCATCAACTGTTGTTTCAGTTGTTGATGGTTTGAATGAGTTCCCATCCTCTATGATTTCCCAAAGTGCATAATCCTGCACTTGGAAGTACTGTTCTATCCTTAGCCTCCACATCTCGAAGTCATTCTGTTTTAGCATAGGAAACTTGGCCGCCGTTTTGGTCTGAGTAGTCTCCATGTCCATCGTCTTTAAAGGGAATAAAGAGTTCTTCTAAAAAGTATCTTCTAAATCAAAGTATCAAAAACCTGGCTCTGATACCACTTGAGAAGATCTAAACACACGTGACTTGTGTTGAGGATACTTTGAGTGTATACCAAATAGTATGCGGAATCTACTATTTGACACTTAAAAGATTTTATCAATGAAATAGTAATTGTATGAATAGTTTATATGAACAATGAATATCACCAAACGCTTCAATATTATTAGATATAATACGAGTGATCTTACTTATCACTAGGGTTTACAAACCTTGAAGCTTAACAAAACATATGTCTAAACATCTAACCTAGGAACTCCTTTTATAGCACAAAGAGTCCTTTACAAGATAAGTATGATATTCTAAACATGCAGAATATCCGTATAATTCTAACTATATAAGATATACACAAAATCTATTCTATACTTATCCTTTTACACGTCTTCATGAGCAGTACTATCTTCAGTATTCAAGCAGTCCAGCAGTATCAACTCTTATACTAACGGTACTAACTCAGCCAGTTAGTAATATTAGTTATATCTTCAGCAGTCTTCAACTTTAACTCTGCCAGTACTAATATTTACACTAACAGTACTAACTCAGTTAGTATTGTTAGTGTTATTGCTTAGCAGTACAAATACAAAACCAAAGCCTTGATCATTTAATTTCTAACAAAACTTGACTTGTAAGGACCTGATTTGTGAATATTAGTTTATAAACTATGCAAACTAATCATCATGTAAAATTACTACTATATTAAAATACTTAAGTATGCCAAGAGGTTATCGAATGATTTTTTTAAGACAACGACGTACCGTATTCATTCATGATTAGCACACAAAATCGTCATGTGTGTATTGTTTGTGTACCAGTAACATTCGCAACTTACAGATTTGGCCTCCCTCATGAGGCTTACTACATGTCAGCTCAAATAACGTGCCTTTCCGATACTTTCCAATACTTTGACCGGTCTTTTAGCCAATGTCCTAAATACTAATTCAACCCGTTTGAAAAGACCAAGTGTTCATGGATTAAGGAACATTGTTGGGCTTACCCCATTTGTACACTGGGTTCATTGTCAAGAGGATGAAAGAAGACTTCATGGGTTGGATGTTGAGGTGCATGTTATGTGTCATATCAGACTACTTCTAGCTGGGCTTGTAGACACCAATGAAGTGAGCAAATTTGATGGCATTCAATCAGCTGCAAACCAATTAAACCATCATGTTATTTGCATAGTTCGATCTTATGTGGACATATAATTGGAACTCGCTTACTTTCTTTTGAAGATCTGAGTATAAGCTGCATTTGTAGTTTATTTACAAGTTCATTAATCTATAAGTACATAAAAGTCTTAATTCTGTATTTCTTTAGTAATTTAAGTATTAAAGCAATGTAATTAACATATTAATGACAACATGTGATCACAAAATTAGATTCAAAGAATGCCACGCACCTTCCATCGAAGTCATTTGTGTATATCATTTTACTCTCTTTTGAGAGGCCCATGATGCAAAAGCGAAGTGCCATTAAGTACTAAAAGTTCCTTAAGACTTACTAGTCGACATAATTTGAAATTTAACAAAAAAAAATAAGAAAAATGTATACCTCTTTTTGTCGCGTTGCAGCTAATGATTCAAGCTCTTCAATTCTTTGTCTGGCAGAAGAAAGCTTACTGTCTCTTTCAGGCTTTATTTTCTGTACCAAACCCATACCCGTGCATTTGAAAAAAGTGACCTGATTTAATGTTTCATCACGTTCTTGTCTACCAGAGCCCTTTATTAAACCAGGTTCGTTCCCTACCACATCCAATTCATCAATAAAGACAACAGATAAAGCCTTTGGGGATCCACTATAAACATTATATAAGTTGAAGTACACCTACGGGAGGAGAAACATGCATCTTCTAGAATCCGAGATAAGAAAATTGTAAATTTGCTGATGCTATAAAACTTCCCATTACGAAGTCCATGTGTGGTCTTGTTGGATCCAGTTTATTAAAAGGATCATCAATGTCATTCCTACTGAATTTGATTCAAGGAAACCTTAGAACCGTAATTAACTCATCATCTGTCTCAGGTCCCGATTGAAGCTGGTTTGAACAAACTTCTCGACTCATATCACCTACATAACCGATCATACCGTAAAAGGAGAGCCGAGGGACTATAAAACTATTTTTCGATAACCCTATAAAAAACGATGCATGGTGGTGAATATACTGACCAAAATGTTGCGTTTCTATATGAACAAAGGCAAGCTCATTCACAAATTCTTCCTAAAGCTCTGAGCCTGAACCGCCATTATCGTCAGGGTTACCTGATTCCTATATGGATAGATATACTCAAGGGTCAAGATCGCGTATTTTCTCTTTATGATTCCGACTGGTCCACCCTTAAGTAAATATATAAAGTACTTCCCTCGCACCGTTCCTACAAGTAATTTACAATACACAAAGGTGGTATGTGCTTAAACACATACCATTTCTCGACCAAAACCGGACCCAAATAGACCAAAAACCCGACCAAAATGCCAAATATATTGTGTTTTTGTGTTTTTACATATGCAGGCACAGATATCGAAGAAAAGGACAAAAATCAAGAAAGAAACGGGAAAACGAGCACGTGATATGGAAGTGTTATTTTTAGCCGATGCCGGGATGCAAAAAAAGTCAAAGTCAACCCTTAAAGAATCAAAAGATGACAAAACGAGCCCTTGGATCATATTTGAAGTTTGGCAAAATCAGTCCCTGAAATTTCTGAAAATACAAGGTTGATCCTTATTATTTCACTTTACAATAATCCTTATCCTTAAACCTTATATCCGGAAATTATAAAACCCAATCCATAATCCTACCCAAGCCCATCCCATAATAAAACTCACCATCCCACAAGCCCACTTCTTTTAACTCTACCCGATCCGAACCCAACACTAAACCCGGTCAAAGGGTAATAAAACAGTCAAAGAAAAATAAAAAACCCACACATCACTTTACCCGCCCATTTGTTCTATCCCCAAAGTTACCCAGATGAACCCTAGAACCCTAATATTTACCCCGTACATTTTCACCGAAATTAAGGGCATATTCGTACAATTGCTTGGCTTCTAGAATGATCAGTGGTGTCAGATGTCAGAAGAAGCACACGAATGACTACGTGGCACTCTCCCATTGGTCCGAACACCTCATAGAAGCTTGATCAAAGGGCTGAGATCATTTGCAATGATTGGGAGAGGATTGTACGGTGTGGATTAGCTCTAAGAAAGCACAAGCACACGGATTGCCAGCTTGGCAATCACCTCCTAGATCCTTCCTCATCCGGCTATAGATAGGAGGTCGATCTTCATGTAATGTAGTTAGTTTTTATGTAGTGTTACTCTGTCAATTTTAAATTTGCTTTGTAGTTTTTAAATTTCTTTTGTAACTTTTGGATTTTAATTAATGAAAGTTTTTTTTATTTAGCTCTTTTGATCCTGTCTTTATATAATTGTTACTTTTGATCTTAGCTTATTATAATTGATAGTAGTTTAATTCAAATCCTTTTCAGCTTATTTTAAGTTTTGTTTTCAAAATCATTTTGATAGTCCCAAAAATAGAGAAAAACTAAAAAAAATATATATATAATAATCCAGCTTATAAATAAGCTGATTTCTAGTTTTGAGAGCTTATATAAGTTTCATAGCTTACTGTAAGCTCTTGTTGAGTCAAAATCAGTCCTTAATTCTCAAAAGTCAAAAAAGTCAAAGTATCAGTAAAAAAAGGTCAACTGATTCAGCTGTTGGATTAAGCTGGTGGAATAAGCTGTTCTGGGGTGTTAATATTTGGCTTATTATAAGCCTGGGTTGAGATTATAGTATTCCAGTTCTATTTAATACCCTTTTTCAGTTTAAGTCCCAAGTGAGTTTTATTTTCTATAATCTAGCTTAAATTTGCTTAATCCATGTTCAGTTTGATTTAGTGCTTTTTGGTAGTTGGTAATAGCTTTTCAGCTGTTAAGTAGAATAAGTAATATTAATTCAATCAGTAGTTTGGCTCATAATTGAAGTATCTAGTTGAAATTAGCATAGTTAGATTTTAAATGGGTGTTTGGTTAAGTAGCAGTTATGGATATTTTAGCATGGTTACTGTAGTTTAGCCTATTTAGCCACTTTACTATTGCTTAAAATAGGAGAAATAAGCTGTTAGTAGGATTTATAAGAAGAGTAGAAGTGCTATTGAGGTTTTGAATAATTGGTTGCTTTTATAGTTAGTATACTGCCTTTTTAAGCTTATATATAAGCTGAGCTTATTGGAGCTCCACTCTTGGCATTTCTGAGTCACTAGTAATAGTTAAAGTAATGTTCCAAGGTTTGATAAGTTTTGGTCAAGTTTTGAAATAGTTAAGTGCATTACCCATTCTCTGCTGCAACAGAAACTAGAATGCAGACCTGCATTTTGGGCTGCTGATCTAGGGCTGCTAGGGGCTTATTCAATTAAGCTAAGACCTCAAGTTTTGGTTTATTGGGAGTTAGAATAGCAAGCATTAAGTTCATAATCTGGTATCACAATTTCAAGCTCAATCAGTAGCTTATTTAGTGTCTGCAATTCAGCCTTTCACTCTGCTATTCTACTGCATCAGCTTCTGGTCTCTTATAAGCATTTGATCTAGGCCATAATTAAGTTAGCAATAGTGTTCTAAATTTGGGCATTCTTTGAATTTGAGTAGACTGATACATAAGCTTTTAGTTTATGCTTTTGGATTTCAAAAAGTAGCTTATCTATGGCTTTTAAAGTAGCTGCAAAAGGGGCTGATCAAGCCATTTGTTCTTGTTCTAATTTGAAACTGATCAGCTTAATTTCTGCTTATTGTTTTTGTTTATTGCATCAATTTCAGTTGTTTTAAGTTTCTAGTAGCATGATTAATCAGTTTAGAGCTTTTTAGAAATTTTGGTCAACTTTTGCTTATTTTTAACTTATTGTCAAACTGCTTTCTGGGCTGTTCAGCTTATTTAAGCTGAATTAAGTTCTGATTTTATTTTTCATAGATTAGAAATTTAATTTTAGAATTATTCAAAAATTTTCAGATTTTTCCTACTTGTTTTACTATTTTTAAATCTTTTAAATAGTTTTAATTAGTTTTTAATTCATAAAAAATTATTAAAAAGTCAAAAAAATATTTTTCTTTTTCCAAAAAATTTCTTTTAACAGTTTTAATATAGGAAAATTATTTTTATATTTTTAGGTTTTAAATTTTAGAAAATCACTTTTTATTTACGTTTTATAATTCGTCGCGTAACGTTTTAAATTCAATTTTTGCTTTTAGGATTACATGCTTAGATTAATTGTTTCTTTAGCTTAATTTGTTGCTTTCATTTAATATTTTATTATTCGTAGTATAAAATCACCAATCAATCACTCTTTCACACACATTCACCACTCGTATTCGACAACGTCACGACAACTCGATATTCGACCTTCGTTGGGACACGACCCGGGGAAAACGCATTCGTTGCCTTTTCCTTTGGAAAAATATATATAAAAACGACTAAATCAAAAAAATGGCGCCGCTGCCGGGGAAGGCTTGAAAAGAGTTGGAGTTTCGCCGAAGAATCGTGTTTTGAAGACCCTTCCTTGGAAGTTTTCGTTTTCATAAAAATAAAAAAATACAAAAATATAATAATTAAAAAACACTTTTTCTAAAGTGTTTTCACCATTAATAATAAATCCTCGCTCTCGAGAGGGCGTTGTAAACCATTCCGAATAAACAACCAAAGAGATCGTGAAGTTAAACGTTTCTCGGATTATTTCTTTGCTACAACCTATACACGGGGTTTAAGGATGGTCTTGACATTAAATTGCAGACCGAAAGAGGCGGTTTTTTAATCACTTTCGAGTGGACCTTTGCTTCTCTGCCACGCTGCGCGTAGTTTTGAAAGAAACGAGTACGGTTGATCAACGATCACCAAAAAGATAATAAATCTAATTTTTCATTGAATATAAAAATCCAAAAATATTTTATTTTCAAATTTGGTTTTCCTTTTTGATTTTGTGTTTGTTTTTGGTGTATGCATACCCGTTCTTCTTCTTCTCACCCTCTTCTTTCACCACTATCAAATCCCGAGAGGATTATTCGTCATAATCACCGTGTTCATTTCTCAACCGTTGAGGAAATGGCCGACAACCCAAACAATCAACACCCGCCGATGGGTGGTGAAAATCACATGCCAGCTCCCGATCTCCGAACGATGGAGGAGTTGTGCCAACCCACAATGCACAGACGTGGTGGCCCGATTGCCCCCGTCAATATTCAAGCCGCCGATTTTGGACTTAAACATCATATGATTCAACAAGTCCAAAACTCGTGCCAATTCCTTGGTTTGCCGGGTGACGATGCCAAAAAGCATCTTGACAAATTCATAACCGTCACCCAAAGTATGAAACAAAATGGGGTCTCCGATGACGCCCTCCGTCTATATCTTTTTCCTTATTCCTTGACGCATCATGCCACCGCTTGGTTTGATCGTCTTCCCATGAACTCCAGTCGTAGTTTCGACGAAATGGTTACAAAGTTCTTGGCGAAATATTTCCCACCATCGATGGTGACGAAATTATGGAATGAGATTAGCAATTTCCGTCAGCTTCCCGATGAATCATTATTTGAGGCATAGGAACGCTACAAGTTATCGATTGATCGGTGTCCGAACCACAATATGTTATTGGTCACTATTATAGATACCTTCTATAACGGTTTGACATTACGACACCGTGATACGATTAATGCTGCTGCCGGTGGTAGTTTATGAAACGTCGACCCAAAGAGTTCTATGATCTTATTGAAAACATGACCACCCACCATAATTTTTGGGATTCCTCTGCCGGGAGGAATGAGTCAACAAGATCTAGCACTGATTCTTCTACCTCCGAGATAGCCGCTCTTTCTAAACAAATGAATGATATATCAACGGTTATCTTGAGAATGCATCAGACTATGAATCAAAACAACAACAATCAAGTCAATGTTGTTAATCATAGTTGTGAGACATGTGGTAGTCCACATCAGTATTTCGAGTGCCCAGCCGCCGGTGGCTACACACAGGAGAATGTGTATGCTGCTACGGGAACCTACAACACGGGTGGTAACGGTTACCAACCGCAAGGAGACCGTAATTTGCTCAGCTACCGTTCCAACAACTTCCTCGGACCACCCGGTTTCCCACCAAATCAAAATCAGCAAGTGCAAAACCGCAATGTTCAAAATAACTAAAATCAAAATCGGGGCAATCAAGGTTATCAAAACCAAGGGAATTACAACCAAGCCCCGAATCAAGGAAATTTTCAAAACCAAGGAAATCAGAATCAGGGAAATTTTCAAAACAACAACCAAGGTTTTAATCAAAACACCCGAGGGGCAAATCTTAACAATAATCAAAATCAAGGATTTTTGCAAAACCAATCGCCCTCGGATGAGATTTTGAAACAGCTTCTCCTTCAAAGTCAACAACAACAAAAATTTAACAAAAATCAGGAAGAAACAACTAGGTTTTTTATTAAGGAAATGACTGAAATGAAAAAATCTTTAAATGATCGACCCTCGGGTTCGGATACTACTACTCTTCCAAGCAACACGATCGCCAACCCGAGGGGCGATGCTAAGGCGATCACTACAAGGAGCGGTGTTTCATATGATGGACCCACGGCTCCGGCCACCTCTTCTTCTCTACCTCCCAAGGTAGTCGTCCGTGAGACCGAGGTGACCAAGGACACGGAACCTCCTACTAACAACGGAGGAACCAAAGACGTCCAACCTCCGGTCATCCATCCATCTGAACCGAAGAATGTTGAACCAAAAGAAATTCCCGTCAAAGAAAACCTTTCGTATCCTTCGAGATTGAGTGATCAAAAGCTCCGTGAGAAAGCTTCAACTCAAATGGAGAAATTTTTCCAAATTTTTCAAGAGTTACATTTCGACATAAGCTTCGTGGATGCTTTGCTTTTGATGCCTAAATTCATTTCTACCCTCAAAAGTTTGTTGAGCAATAAGGAAAAATTATTTGAGACAAAAACTCCAGTGAACGAAAACTGCTCTGCGGCAATTCTCAAAAAGCTTCCGGAAAAGCTTGGAGATCCTGGAAAATTTCTCATCCCATGTGAATTTCCAGGAATGGTTGAATGCCACGCCTTCGCCGATCTTGGTGCGAGCATCAACCTAATGCCGTTATCCATCTGGAAGAAACTTTCTTTGCCCAATCTTACCCCCACTTGCATGACCCTCGAGCTTGCGGATCGGTCCATAACCCTTCCTAAGGGTGTAGCCGAGGATGTCTTTGTAAAGGTGGGGAAGTTCCATTTTCCAGCAGATTTTGTGGTAGTTGATTTTGACGCCGACCCCCGGGTTCCTCTTATTCTCAGAAGATCGTTCTTGAGGACCGGGCGTGCTTTGATCGATGTTTATGGTGAAGAAATTACTTTGCGGGTCGATAAGGAAAAAGTTACGTTCAATATTAATCCGAACTCGAAACCTCAAACCGACAAATGCAATGTCGCTACGGTTGATCAAAAGTCCGATCCCGTAATTGCTCCTAAAAGAGTTGATCCAAACCTTTCAAGATTCACGGTCAAGAGTATGTCAGAAAAACGTGCTGAGCTCAAGGCCATGAAAATTAATCCTGGATCGAGCAAATGGTTTGAGTGTTGTGCTGCAAATGCTAAGACTATTCTTGACGACGATGATGAAGATGAATCGGAGACTACAATGGAAGCGGTGGAAATTGCTAGCTCTAAGAGCACACCACTTGTCCCACCTCCAGAACAAGTTTATCACATCGAGATTCTTGATTCTGTCTCTTCCCATCCTTCTCCTACGATTGAAGAAAATGTTATCCCTAGGGAAGAGCTCGAGGTGTTCTTTGATAAAACTCCAATTTCGCCGGAAATTGTTGAGACTGACAGTGATCCGGGGGAAGATGATTCATTAAAAATAATTGATGAATCGTTCCTTTCCCTTCCCCCGAAGGAAGTTTATGAAGAAGTTATTCTTGAAGAAAAGCCGTCAGATCCTCTAGAGCTCGAGCTCGAGGATGCTTGTACCGAATATGAGAGTTTTACGTTTAACACGGCTAGTGGCAATCCCACTTCTGATCTCAATCTTTCTATCCCATCTTTTGAAACCTTCTTCTTCGATATTGATCATTCGGAGGAGACGAGTAGTGGCAGTACCACTTCTCATGCTCATATCTCTCCTCCCGAATATGAATCATTTCATTTTGATATGAATGATCTTTATCTCGACAAGTTCTCCGATGAACTTTCTCTTTTGATATCTCCTCCGGAATATGATAAATTCTATTTTGATCTGGAGGAAGATTCTAGTCTGGGAGGAGGTATACCTTCTCATGAAAATTTCTTCCCGGCCCTCCCGCCCAAGACTTTTGACAAAATTTCTGATGATGATGAAGAGTATTTCATGATCATTATCAAAATCTTTATGCTCTTCATCACATATACTGTGGCTTCTCCCATCCTTCACTCCTTCAGGAGTGAGGATACCATCTTTGACCTCGGTATTACCATTTCTGGTTCTTCTTTCTAAAAATACCGCGGGTATCTCATCGGGGTGGAACTTTCTTTTGCTTCAATGTTTATCCAAACATCTTGAACGAAAGTCCGATCGAGATTATCTTTTCCACATGCTCCCCCATGGACAATTAAATTCGGGGTCGAGTCAAGCTCATGTGACTCGGTTACCAAAAACAAGCGCTTCGGGGGAGGCACCCCATGCTTATCCTTCTATCTTCTTATCTCTTTTCTAATAAAGTGACATGAGGAGGGCTCCCTCTTCCATATCTTGTGTTTCGTGTTTTTCTGTGATGTGTCCAGGATTTGCTCGATGATTGAAGACTCTCGTGCTCGTAGTTTCCTTCACGTTACTCGAGTTTAATCATCCGTTGCTCATCCGATATCCTTAATCTTATCGTTTTACATTTATCTTTTGGCATAATTAATAAACGGCCTTAGATTTATGTAGGAGAACCCTTACCTTTAAGACATTGAGGACAATGTCTCGTTTTAGTCTGGGGGGGGGGGGGTAATCTGTCGATTTGATTTTTGCCGTTTTCTCATGCAACCCCGTTTTTCTTCCAAAAATTGAAAAAATTCAAAAAAAAAAAATAATAAATAAATAAATAAAAAATAAAGAGAAAAATTTAAAATTTTTTGCAAAAATATAATAAATTTTGACATTTTTGTTGACTTTCCACTGGTGAGAGTAGGAATAAAATTCTGACTTGACCGGGCGTGTTGAGCCCTAGCTTGTTCCCTTAACCATTTATAATCTATAAGCTCGTGCTAGTCTTTTACACAAGGAGCTAGAAAATGCGAATTTTTTTTAAGAATTTGCAAGTTCCCGTATTTGACTTTATATATGCATGGCTTGATTATTTGGCTAAGCATTCGCAGATCTTATTATTTAAGATTTTAAATTTGCGAAGAACGAGAAATGATAGAGTTGTTTATAAGTTAGATTGCTAAACATGGAGTAGTTGGTTCTCTTTAAAGCTCATCGAAGTTATTTGTGGCTTTTTGTTCCCATAAGCTTGTTTCACCCAATAATAGTAATCTAGGAATAATTAAAGGTATTTTGGTTTTGGCGATAATTAGTTTTTATTTCTTCCTTAGAGAATTCTTGCTTATGAAAGTTGGGTACACATCAAGGTACTGTCAGTGTTACGGTGTAATAGACTATTCCATCTTGCCGGCTCGCAACCGATGTTGGGATTGTTATAAAAGCCATAGGACTTGGGGTTTGGCAACACAAATAATTAATGAATAATGAATAATAAATAATAATCCAAAGCCATAAAAAGTTTTCTACATCTTGCCGGTTTGCAGCCGATGTTGTAGACTTCTAATAAAGGCAGAGGAAAAATTCCAAGGTCATAATAGACTATCACATCTTGCCGGTTCGCAGCCGATGTTGTGATTGTTATAAAGGGCCAAGGACTAAATACGTCAATGTGCTTTATAATGTTAAAAAAGCCAAACTTCGACTCCGGGGGTATCCTAATAAAAGCTTCTGTCTCTGGACTCGTAGATGAGTTGTTTCGGTCGTATATAAAAGGGATATCCTCAAAATCGTGTTAAATCAGAGACCTTGATGTGGACCTCATTTTTGTATGCAACGGTTTTCGAGGGAAGGCTTGGAAACTACTTAGCGTCTAAACTAGGTATCTTTATCGGACTTAAAATTTTTGAAACGAGATTTTGAGGAAATTCATTTCTCACAAAAAATAAAATAAATAGATGAAAATAGGAATTTGGGAACGAGAAGTAATACACAATTAACTTTCATGGGTAGTGTCGGCAATCTAACTTGTAAATAGCAATGATTTCGTTTTTAAGCTTAGTTTGGGGACTCGTGAAAAATCAGGGACGACGAATTTTATCCGTATGGTCACTTCTTTATGAGTCGTGTTTCCTGCTCGATGACCCTAAAAATTATTGATAAATAATGATTGTCAACAAAACCGTCACATGGAAATGAGAAAAATACAAAAATAGAATAAAAAGGAAAATCGGGGAGTTTTTAGAACTTAAGATTTCTTAATCTCTTTTGAAAATTTTGCTACTTCTCAAAGTTAGTAAAAAAGAGATTGGAAATTTTCGGTTTCAAAAACGTGTTTTCATAACATTGCATGAGGACATTGCAATAGCTTAGTCTGGGGGAATTTGGTATGTGCTTAAACACATACCAAAAGGAAAAACAAACAATTATTAAATTTATACATACAGAATACATATTTAAGCCATAAGCTCAAATGGGTAAGCCAATAAAATAGGTTTATTGGCATTCCCAAATCTCAATAAGCTGATCAGCCCATAAAATAAGCTTAATCCAAAGGCCACTAATGGAATGAATTTGAATCTCGTGGTTGTTTGCTTCTTATTGGTAAGGATTATGCTAATTCTCAATTGTTGAATATTTATGAGATGAGGCTTAGTGATTCGGAATGGTAACTAAACCACACTGTTAGCCTTGATGACATTATGATGCTATTTCCAGATAAATGGAGTATTACTAAAAGTGTTTGCTGTATTGTTTTAGGGGAAAGAAAAGTGGATTTGTTTATGGTGAATTTGTTACCTCACTTAGCTATAAAGGTTTTAAAATATAAGATCATGTCCAAGACACTCAGCACATACAAAATTGATGATTTTACAGAATACACTTACTTCTTACGCCATCAGCACCCAAGACAGCTTTGACCATTTGTATTATACTCTTTTGATTCTGTAATTAAATATGAAAACATTATAATGTATCAACAGAGAAAATAGTGAACCCAAATTATAAGAACATGTTACATGGCCATTGAACATAGATATCATTCCAGAAAACATATATACCTCCACTCCATTTTTTTATTGGAATAAACTGAAGCACATAAACCCTTTGCTTCTTCGAATAAACTGAACTATAAATACCCCTTGTTTCTGCAAATATCCAAAGCACATCAAACATGTATCGTGAGGGTGTTGTGGGTACTCCATAGTCGGCATCGGAAAAAGACCAACAGTGGTGCCGGTGATAAACGGATCCAGCTAAATGTCGCGTGTACAAAAAGAGAATAAAAAACATGATAAATAGATCCAAAAAAACCTACTAATGTTTCGGCAAGGGTTTTCCACCAGGTTGTATGTGAGTATTACAAAAATGAGTATAAAGTACAGTACTTTTTACTAACTATAACTATATTCATTGATGATTTAGAGCAAAACTCAAAAGGAGATTACATCAAGAGCATGAAAATTACCTGGAATGTAAGAGTGACATGACAATGATAAATCTAAAGCAAATTCCATCTTTATGTGCACGCAGGAGAGGCCTAATATGAAAAATTGGTTCTGCGAGAAACAAAATCACAACATAAAAGGATTAGAATTACAGATATGAAGAATGCATAATTTTAAAAAATAGATCAAAGAAACATTACACGGCATGTCAAGCGTTCATGGTTGCAAACCTAAGAAAACACAAAAAATCTGTAAACCGAACATTAGAAGAGATTGTGAGGAAAAAAAAGGATATTATGGTTTTTGAGAAAAAGTATATTATGAATAAAGTGCAGATTTTTTTTTACGTATATGCTTTTAGGGTTACCTAACTTGTAGGGATTCTCCTACTTATCTCATATAATTGGTTGCTAAGGTTTACAGATTTGGAGTTGCAAGATATAATTCAAAACATATGTTGGTCTAGTGGTTATCATGTTTGTTAATATTACCAACACCCTAGGTTCAAATCTTGCTTAGATGGAATTATGAAGTGGCATTTAAGGCCGCTTACTGGGCATTATGTGGCATTGATAATGTCATACAAATTATGTTATATATTTATCGTAGATATATACTAATTATAATACCCGTGCACGCACGGGGTTTGAGCATAAAATTTTGGTTACATATGAATATAGTATATTGAGTTTGAATTAAATTATTTCAAAGAAAAGGTTAGAATTAAATTGTATATGAATATGTTGTACATAATAATTTATTTATTTCATTAGTGTATTTTGGTTTTCATTAAAACTGAATGTTGTCGTTCCGTTTTGGCTTTGTGTAAAAACCCCAAACCGAAAAAATCGAACTGCTCCATACTTATATCATATGTACAACATAATAACAACACAAAATGTATCCGTGCTATATGAAAATAGTTGTTTTCTTACACGATCACAATAAAATCTTATATTCTACAAATATACTTCAAGTTTTACTTGTTAAACTAAAAAAGTAAAAAGTGAAAACACATTAGATCAAAGATTAGTTTGAAAGCACACTAAATATTGCTTCTTCAAAGAATGTTACAAAACATCTCCGTAAAAACTTTGAGCGATCATCGTGATTTCCTTTTTCATTATTTGAAATTTTGAAAAGATTACAACGAACAAAGGGCTGGCATAATCTTGATATTAAACCATTAGTGACCCTCACGTACTATTAGTGCTAACAATATTTAAATAGTGGGAAAAATTGTACCCATTTTACCACTCGTTGAAGCCAAGCTAATAAAACAACCCCTCCTTTATTTTGTCATTCTAGGGAGAGGATTATATCAAGTATTCATCTTAAAAATCATGTATCCACTTGATAAATGCTTTAAATTATTTATCGCATAAGTTTAAGCACCCACCATTGTTGTTCATATTATGAATCAATCTTGTCTAACTGGTACAATTGAGAGTAAAACATAATAAATAAATAAATAAATAAAAGCTTTTGAGTAGAGCTCGTAGCTAAGGAAAGCTGATACAATCCACAAAGTCGATGAAAAACTTGGTCATGTATATAATCCCTCAAAACTAAATGAAAACTTTTATTTAATGTCACTATATGATATTTCCTTGTACCCTCATGCGCAGGAAGGAAAGAAGACAATAATATGATGACACCAGCTAAAGAAAACACACCTTATCCACGGTAAAATCGAACTTTATTGACACTTCGCAATATCGCTGACATGTGGGCTGAGAGAGCTTTATGTAATGGGAAGTGACAAAGAACCTAAAGGTGGTTTTCATTAAGTAGACGAAGTATACAGTAAACAGTACATATGCAACAAAAATCAACTCAGATAATTTCCCGCGAATGTCGTGAAGAACAGTTGTCTTGCTCTTCGATTGCTGCTTGACTCAACCATAAAGCTAAAATCACCGCACCTCCATTTGTCAGAAACCTGCAGTTTCATGAAAGGATGATTAAATTATTTGATCTTAAAAATAGTACTCAATAGACAATGATAGCCCGTGAATAATGATATAAGAAGAAGGTGCTTCCATTCCATCAATTTGACCTTGTCCATTAAATGTTTTCTTCTTTCTGCAACAGATCAAAAAATATGAGCAATAAAATACTTCTCTGAATCATATGTATCAGGTAACACCTCATCTTGCTTGGAAGAAGAAGATGCTTCCATACTGGATGGATCCAAAGGGTTAAAAGGAACTCGACTCATAGAGTTGAAAGGAACAAGACTCGTAGAGTACAAAGGAACTGGACCCGTAGAATTCATAGGAACTGGATCGTAGAGTTCAAAGGATCTGGACTCATACAGTTCAAAGGAACTGGTTGATTAGGTGCATCCGCCAATGACTCATCTTGCATTGGCACGCCTTTAGCAGATTGAATTGCCTTCTCTTTCAACATTCGGATAAATCTCTGAACTTTTGTACATTGACTATTAAATAATTCCTTCACCCATAATAGATTTAAATTATTATTACAGATTCGGATAAATTTTTTACTTTAAGTGTGAGCTTAAATGCTTAGATCGACATTAATATTCATAATTAATGCAGACCCACCCCAAACTGGAATGACAAATACCGGCAACAAAACGTCCCCATGATTCGTAAATTACTAAAAACATTCAAACACACACAATCCCTCTCAATGTTGTAAAACTCGCTAGGCAGTATTAGACTAACTTGTAGCTGGTAACCGGACTAGGCAGAAACTGTGAAGCTAATTTGTTAATACATTGCTCTTACTATGTATTGGCCAGTTTAAGATTGAGCATAAACCAAATCAACTCATTATCATGCGACTACATTACAGTTGCTACCTATAACAGAAACTGTGAAGGTAATTAGTTAAATTTGAGTTCTTGAATATGGATCAGTTGATCGTAACATCAGAATACATGACTTTAACACTAATAGTATCGTTGGAGCTTAAAGAAAGATGTCGGTTATCTAAAACCAATGGGATTATAAAGGCATTGACACTTCGGGTGTATAATAACCATTAAAAAAAATATGTATAGGTGTTTTATAAACTTAATTGACTTAAACATAAAAACCAAGCAACCATCTCCATCTATGATAACCATCTCCATCTGTGATACCCTTATGTAATACATTCCAAACTTTATCATCCATTCGATAAAATTAAACCTTGAAGATGCTAATTAAAATTTACGTTAATCGAAGTAATACATATACACCAAGATACCTTTCCAGCCACAATTTCATGTTTTAGAAGTTGAATTAGTATGAACAAATCATTATCACCCCTTCTGTAACAACTAACAAAATATGTCTACTTTTTTAAAGTATTAGCAAAAAGAACAAATGCAGTCCCATACCTCATTTTTGAAAACTTGAACTATAATTAGCTATATCCCATATCCTTTCACCTTATCCTCCTATCAAAAAACCGGGCTATCCAAAAAGGGTAGTCGCCGTGGGATTAGTCGGCTCTCAATGTCGAATCAGAAACCTATGTTTACCAAAAAAAAAAATAAATAAATAAATAAAATAAGTAATCTTGATCATACTGTACAAATATAATGGAAATCAATTACTCCGTAGTATATAATATAGGGGTAGAGTAGGTCTTAGAAATTTTTAAATAAAAGAGTTCTAACGCTGCAATAGGATCAGTGCATAAAGTATATCAAAAAATATTGGGTTGGCAATGTGCTTGTTTTTTTGTATTTTTTAAGTCGCGATAATGGTTTATATTGTTTTTCTCTCTTGATGTGTATGAATATGCTTTTGGTATCTCATCATTTTTTGTAATTGCCCCGGGTATTGGCTTCAAGTTTTTTGATGGGGTTAGATTTCAGTCTAGCATCATCAGGGTTTATCCACATGGAGTTATATTAAAAATAAGCATTCGGTCATTTCAGCCAATTCGACCCATCTTCCTCGTGAGTTCTTAATTTTGATAAATATGATTCAGATTGTGTGAAATGAAGATTGTTAGAATAAGAAGATACCTTTTTAGTGTGTGGATGCCTGTTTCTTGATAACAAACTCTTCAACTTTATCATCCTCGTCTTCTTGTAAACTCTTGGCAGCCTTTACCATATCAACAAAACTTGGGTTCTTCTGTGCCAATGATATATCGACTGCAAAATCACCAAAAAAAATGTTACATAAGCCTGATTAATGAGATTAATATAATATAGATGTGACAAAATGGGTGAGCATGCAGGTCATCTAATGGGTGTAAAAGCATTTAGATCAAAGCAACTAATTTCTATATTGTTTAGGTCATGTTCATTCAAAGCACTTTTTGTCCAAAGATCTTCAACTCTTCAATTATTATTCCAAAGATCATATCTTTTTAAGAGTCATTATTGTATCTTCCCCGTCCTCGACTACGGGAATTACGACTATCCGTGTCCTGTGCCTTGGATATTCTTGATTGTAACTTACATTTTGCTAAGTATCCATATAGGGAGCATTGTTGTAACTAAATAAACACATGAATCGCCAACTGGAATGACTCAAAACATACAAATGAGATGTTTCTAGCAAAAAATTAAATGCAAGGTGATGCATATCATTTTTCTATGACCATAATACCTTTATACAATTGCTATGTCCATAAGCTAAAGATTTAAACTATACAATTGTTGATTCATATATTTTAAAATAATCCAACTAAAAGATCAAGTAAACCACATTGAAATATTCCATAAAAAATTTAGAAGATGTTGGCACCAAAGAAAGAAGACCATTTGCCTAAAGGTTGTAGAAGACTTGATAGAAAAATTACTTCCTTCTAAAATCGCACATGTATCTATTTGCCTATATGATAGAGTTCGACACACGGTTAAGGTGGTTAAACCTTGTAACTTTGTGTGTATGATATATTGAGTTAATATGATTAAGTTCCCGAATTTACTTAACCACACTTAGAAGGTTATTTGTGTTATGGAAATGGAATGGTTATGTTTGTTCTATGACAATGAACAATGAAAGATTAACACCAAACGATTCAATATTATTAATGATAATAATACGAGTGATCTTGAAATATCACTAGGGTTACAACCTTGAATCTTAAGTTCTTACAACTTGTGATATATTTTTGTGTTTGTTCTATGTCTTAACAGTTATGAACTTATCAACTTATCTATTGTATGCACACATAATATCAAGTCTAAGATCTTCTTTTATAGTCCCAGAAGATCTTTACATATTGCTTAAAGTCTAGCCGACCTACTTGTTAACTTATCTTGAGTGTGTCAGTACATAAGATACAACATGTATCTGTGTACACAACTTGTTAACTAAGCACATGGGGTAAGATATTATCTACCGTATATTGTTGACCAAAATACAAATAATATATTTTCATACTTATCCACTTAGCAGCAGAATGTACATTAACAGCGGCAATGAGTTATCGCTAGCAGCAGGATCAAGTATAATAGCTGCAGGATCAACAGCAACAGAGTGTTAAGCCTAGCAGCAGAATCATTTATCGCTAGCAGCAGAATCAAATGTTCTAGCAGCAGGAACAAACATTAGCAGCAGGAACCAAATGCACTAGCAGCAGAATCACACTTAATGTTTTTCTTTGAATAGAATCCGATATTAAACTTCTTGAATATTTAATTCCCAACACTATACTTCACGACTAACAACAATAGCTACCCAAACAATCTGAATCGATAGCATGAGAAGGATGCTCGGTCTCCAACTGTAAATCCCGTTCAGCTGTAAAAAACTGGATTTAAAGAATACGTGTTAAATAAAGTATTGTTTCTTCTCGTACCAGTGCTACCAAACTAATTTCGTTTGCAGATGACTTTAAATCCCGTTCAAGATGGTAAGAAAGTTTAAATATCTTCAAAAACTTGAAAGTAATATTAGTTAACAAAAATTTATCTGTAATAAGTAAGGGTTATAACTAAATTTGAGTTTTCATAAATTGCTATTACTTTAGTCATGTACATGTTTTCATCCGTAATTTTGTTTGTGAATCTTCATGCACATCAAAGTGTAATGGCTGCATATAAGCGAATTTACATTTTATTGTTTGTAGTTAGTCTATACTTCATAGAAAAATAGATCTCCATATACATAACATCAGGGACAAAAACGCCAATTTCAATTCCTAATAATACCGTTTGGGTAAAGACAACTGAATCCCTATAGAAGGGTAGGTTTAAATTGTTTAATTACATGAAAGCAAAAGGGAGCAACACTTATGCTTTACTTAAGTCAGGTGAACTTGCGCTACTTTTAGATATCAGAATTTCATAACTAAGCTTTTGGGGTCAAACTATACCTATAATTTTGTCGGAAAGAGAGGGGGGGGAGGATTTTATTGTTAATTCCAACTCCAGAAACATTATTTAAATCATGGAATGCTCACATTGCATACAAAATCCAATAACTTTTTACATTTTAAGAGCAACCTCATTAGACATACTTATATATTTACATACATACGTATGCATAATAACACTGAAAACTGTTATGTGAAGATCAGAATGGCTATCATAAAAGGTTGTTAAGCATAGTATTTTGTTTCTCCTTTATTATCATTCTAGTAGTCCCAAAGGTTCTTCTTCGATTTCACAATTTTTATATCACTTCTAGAGGATCCGTTAAGCAACATTGGCGTACAAATTTATGGTATGATTTGAATTATGTGGTAAAGATCTTTGGTATGTTTGCTTCCTTAGAATCGAAGTATAATACATTACTTGTCAATCCCTATGTGTAGAGACCAAGATTCACGTTCTGGAGGTCGGGGAAACTCGAAATAAAGGTTAAACATGGTAGAACTAGTTTATTGATTGGGGGAGGTGTGTATGTTTTCTAGAGAGAGAAAGTAAAGAAAACACACACACCTCCAAGTAACAATGAGAATCCCACCTTCCTAGTTGTGACTAGGAAGGTATTTATTACAACAATACAAGTCTAACTTAGCCCTATTGTCTAAACTAGCCCTTTTACTTAAATGCTATTGCAATTCCCGACTATAACAAACTTTAAAGGCTAACAATCTCTCCCCAAAGTGAAGTTATACAGGAATTGCTTACAACGTTCCCTACAAGTAAAATGTAAACCATAAGCACAGAGAAAGGTCTTCAAACTTCATTACTTCATTCAGCTTGCAGAATCTTCTCAGCTGTCATTTCTTTACTTGCAGACGAACCATGTGAGCAAATCTAATTAGGGTTTAATTCAGAGTGCCCTGAGTGCTCTCCCCTAATTAGTGCTCTCCCCCAAACTGACAACCTCATTTTATGAGTGCCCTGAATCTGTTCAGGGGAATAGAGTATCAACATCTTTATTTCACTAAATGCATCCTAGTTATTTTTCCCATGAGAGATCAGCCCATACATTTCTCTCCCCTGCTGGTTACGATTTATCGGAATCAGCATACTGATGTGTACGTGAAAGACAAACTGGAAGCCCTATATCAGGAATCATATCAGCCCGTGAGAAGATGTCGATATACCCAATCTACTAATAATACCATTTGAAATGTCTAACTCTTTATCAACCTCCTGTATCAAAAACAACGGCTTTCTGTAGTGACTACTGATGGAGAAAACCCACTATGACGAATTTGAGACTGAAGTAAAATAACTCAGACTTGTGACTTAAACTTGCACTGTTATATGACTAAGTACCTATACTGAGCACTACAACGTAACTCCTTAAAGCATAGTTCGTTTAATATACCCATCCAACCTTCCTTAATAGTATATGAATATCTCTTGAATTATCCACATCTTTGTGTGACACTGAGTACTACAACATATCTCCTTTAAGTGATAGTTAACTAGGTCTTTGTCCATCCACCCATTGACCTATGAAAACTAGATAAATCAAGACTTAATCATTGAATGCTCTGTGAGCCGTTTAAGATCGAGCAAGGATCTCGAAGAATCATGCATCCAACCAACCCCGATATCTTCAAGATACTAAGTACACGCACCCGTGATATTCCACTTCAACTTCAAATAAGTAACAATCAATCATCATCCTTGTAGTCACAGTTGAAGATAATTTATCCATTGTCATTTGATTGTGAATCTTGACCAGGATCTTTTTGGCTATACGTGGTAGGATTTGAGGATGTATACCAGTAATATCATTTGTGATTTTGGTGTGAAATATGCCATAAAATGACATTCTAATGATGCTGGAAAATTTTGAGTTTAAGAAATTTTTACGCCAAAAATTCTCGAAAAATTCGAATTTTGACCTAA
This sequence comes from Artemisia tridentata subsp. tridentata, assembly GCA_021014915.2. NCBI lineage: Eukaryota > Viridiplantae > Streptophyta > Magnoliopsida > Asterales > Asteraceae > Artemisia > Artemisia tridentata. The sequence continues at coordinate 381,759,883 of CP139505.1, forward strand.
AAATTTGAATTTTGGGCCAAAATTTTTACTATTGTACCAGAATTTGAATTTCGCGTAAATATTGACTGTTAAGTCACTCCTCCGAATTAAATTTTAGCAGTAATATTTTTATTATTATTTTTTTTTTTTTTGCAATTGCGATAAGTTGTCCGATATATAATTGCGATAGAGTTCTTGGACACAATTGCGATGAGGTTGTCTGTCAGCAATTGCGATAAATGTGACTTTCAATTTCGATAATTCTGTCGAAATTGATTTGCGATAAAAACTTCTTGGGCCAATTGCGATAAAAGACAGATTTTGCAATTTCGATAGAATTGTCGAAATTGCAATTTCGATAAAAGCTCTTATCGCAATCTTATACAAGATTGCGATATTTCTGAATTGCGATAAGTGACTGCTGCTTCTGAATTTTGATAAATGGCAGCTCGACCACTTCTTGTCATTTAGTCACTTGCCCACTGATTTACCTATGCGTGTAAGATCCAACCACTTTTACCAACTCACCAATAATTCTTTTGCAAGAATTATACGCAAAGATTGATCAATGAATATCCAAAAACAAATCTTACACTTTCTTGATGAACTTGTGTCAATCTAAACTCTTAGAACATCACAAAGATTCAACACATAAACCCAAGATTCGACAAGAAAGCTATCAAATCTGTCAAAATACCATGCTTCAACTAACGAACAAACACAACCTTATCTTGATATATGCGTATGATTCCAAGAGAAACACAAACAGCCACATTTTTAGAAGAACAAAAATGCGACAGTAGGTATTTTTGGAACAAAAACCGAACACAAAAAAAAACTATAAAGTCGACTGATGAACAGTAACGAGATAAAACACACCATAAATCACATTTTTTACCTCAAAAATACCACGATTCGCCCCCGGTTATCTCTGATACCAATTGTAGAGACCAAGATTCACGTTCTAGAGGTCGGGGAAACTCGAAATAAAGGTTAAACATGGTAGAACTTGTTTATTGATTGGGGGAGGTGTGTATGTTTTCTAGAGAGAGAAAGTAAAGAAAACACACACACCTCCAAGTAACAATGAGAATCCCACCTTCCTAGTTGTGACTAGGAAGGTATTTATTACAACAATACAAGTCTAACTTAGCTCTATTGTCTAAACTAGCCCTTGTACTTAAATGCTATTGCAATTCCCGACTATAACAAACTTTAAAGGCTAACACTATGCTAAGACCAAACTGAATTAACTTACTCTAGATAACCTCATCTCATGACCTATTTCTGCAGAGATCTCAAGTAGAAAGATGGGGCAGTCCCATTTGTCCTCATTAAACACCTCTAAAGTAAGACTGCTAATAAGATTATCAAGAGCAGATAACTTCGCTTCTACTTAACCATGAGGCTCCCTTCTCCCCCTCCAATGACACTTTCAAAAACCATCAATCAGCACCAAAAGATTCAGAGAGCCTTGTCTCTTAACCAAGAATCCATAAAGCAAGTTTGACTGTCACTCTTAATTTTATGCACCATAAGATCTAAATTAATTATAGGCTTCTATGTCTCCTCACAACAACTAATAAACTTAAAAGACCATCATCTGGTCTAAATTGGAACTTTATGATTAAAGTTTCCATCTTTGTAACAAATTGTGTGCTTCTTTATATACATATACCTATACCTATACCTATACCTATACCTATATACATATTCATATCAATATCCATAGTAGGTCATGTTAACAAACCAAACACCCCCTAAGAAAGTTTTATACCATTCAAGAATTTCAAACAAAGGCTGGCATTGTTGCTTTAAGCTTGTGTCTTGATTACCCTTGATATCATCCTTATCTGCAACCGATCAGCAGCATAACAGATCTAATATCACAAATCAATCAAACTACAAAAGTTGATAACAAATTTATACTTGCAGTGACTATGCACAGTTAAGTTTCACATTGATCAAATTTACCCATTAAAGACCAAACTAAATCAAAATTTCAGTAAATAAGCCATACCACATCAATTAAACACAAACCCACAACTTAATTAACAAAAAATACCTAAATTATCGAATAAATTGATAAGTCTTAGATTAATATACCTTAACCCAAAACATACCTTGGATTAATCAAGCGATGTTAATTGTAGGGTTTTCTTTATCGCAACAGGTTCTTATGATATCGTGTGCTTTTCTTTTGTTTTTGTTTCTTTGGGTTGTAAACTTGTAAAGAGGAAAGTGTCTTTTTAACCCCTAAAGTTGTGAGAATAACCCCGCCTTTTCAAAGTTTTACTTTTTTATGTATTTGACACATATGTTTTACTAATTATTTTTGTAAAACGAATTTGAAAAAAAAATTCTTTAAATTTGGAAATATTTTAAGGTTTTTTATTAAATATATTTTTTCTGAAAAAATCAAATTAAAAAAATTATTACTAAAAAATGAATGATTTGATTTTTTTTAAATGTAAAAGTCCCCAGTGGTGGTTTTGTTTTATTATATAAAAGATATTAACATTCAATATTCTCTTCCAATAATTCAAATACATCATAAAAGTGATGGCCGCAACTAATTGGGGCATGTGACGTTCATTTATGCTTCTTTCTATTTTACATAGTTGAGTGTAAAACTAGGCTCAGTCTAGATTTTAGAACCATTACTTGAGAGTTTGAGAGTATCTAGTTTATCACAAACAATGTATCATATAATTAACGTTTAATTTGCGTATCAGTATAAGCAGTTAACGCACGTCATGCGGACTAAGACCACTCCCAACAGTTAACTCAGCTTTAAACTTTAAACCCATGCCACGTCAGCTTTAACACACTCACCCTTAACTCAGCTTTAACACACCCAACAATAACTCAGCTTTAACACACCTTAACTCACCTTTATATCAAATATTTTCAAATTCAACTCCTAACTTATAAATTACTTCATTTTTTTAAAACATAACATTCATTAAAAAACATAACATTACATACTTAATAAAAAAAATACAACGAAATTAAATAAAATAAAATAATAGCAACGAAATTAAAAAAAAAAAAAAAAAAAAAAAAAAAAAAAAAAAAAAAAAAAAACTACAACATAAAAATAAAGACAATCCTAAATCTACTGAGGAGATTGTTGGAGGTTGTATTTTTTCTTGATTCGAGCTTTTTCTTCGTTGATCCAATACACCACGTCTAGTTCCAAACCGAAGGTGTTCGTCATCAAAAATTTTATTTCCTCTAACCTTGTTAACGTCTCCTCTTTTTCTTGGGTTGCCCGATACGCGGCTTCGGCTGCTTCCCTTTTTGAACGATACTCGGATGTCATATACTCCACGAATTGAAACGACGAGCTCGTTCCTCCCGTACTCGCTCCCGTGCTCTCGGATCGAGCTTTCTTTGCAGCACGCCTTCCCATTGGCCTTGGTTGTTCATCACGACCAAACAACGCCTCGTTTGTAGTACGCGTTGAACTTTGAGCAATCACGGTTCAACGTTTTCCATTTACTTTGGATCATATCCTTGTTTCTCTGTTGATAATTGAGTCTTTTAAACTCATGTTGCACCCGTTGCCAAAATGTATCCCTGCTTTGATTTCGAACCACTTGTGAATCTTCCGTCGCTGCAACATAACACGACGCAAGTAATTTTTCCTCTTTTGGGTTCCAACGTTTGATGATGTTGATGTTTTCTTCATCATCATCCTCCAAAGGTTCGGTGTTTTTTAGTTTTCTAGCCTTTCGTTTGACACGCGAGGACTTGTTTTTCTTTGGAGGAGACGTTGGAGTATCGGGAACATCATGGGTTGCGGTTTGAGATTGTTGTGAATGTTGGGTGAATTGGAGATTGGAGAAATTGGTGTTTAGGTTCGCTTGTTGTTGTTGTTCGAAAAATATCATTCGTTGATGTTGTTCGTAAAGTTGTTGGCTCGAGAAGCCAAGTGGGTTCGGGTTTGAAGATGAGCCGGCGTTTGGGTTTGAAGATGAGCCGGCGTTTGGGATATTCCACCCGGTGTTTAATAGATTAAAGAACGTATCCTCGCCGTCGTCGTTTAGGTAGAAGCCGGGCTTTTTTTTTTTTTTTTTTTTTTTTTTTTTTTTGTGGAAGGTTGAAGAAGATAGTGTAAGATGTAGTATATTGATTTGTGGAAGTGTGAAAAAAAAAATGTGGTGTGAAATGGGTATTTATAGGAGAGTGAAAATAGTTTTGATTTTTTTTTTTTTTTTTACATATAGCCGTTTAAGAAATAACGGTTAGAAAAGTTAGGGGCCTAAATGAAAATTTATTTTGAAAATAACGGTTAGAAAAGGTGACGTTGAGGGGGCCAAAATGATTTTTTTTTAACATAATATACTCTTAAGGCAGAGTTAAGGGTTTAATGTGGCCCTTAACGCTGCGTTAACGCAAGCCACACCCAACAGTTTGTTAGAGTTTTGGAAAAATATTAAATCGTGTATTACTAGAATCGAACACGGGACTGAGGGATTGCACACTTTACGTATAAATGATCAAAGGAATAATTAATATGTATAATTGTTATATATTTTAATTATTTGGACACGAAATGATAACCAACGGACGTTAAAGTAATTAACAGAATTGACTAATGACTGTTAGTAAATAAAGGAGGGGGTTGAGTGTCGAGTTTTCAAATCTGAAGATGTGCTAGCAATAACTTGTTGGACAAGATTAAATGCTATCTATAAATACCCTTATTCGGTTTAAGAGATTTTTGATCCAAAACCGAATTTACTATTCGGTTCTCAAATATATACGACACACAATAATAACCTAAAAGTCACATATCAACCCATGGTTGTCTGACAAGCCATGAAAGTAATAATGCTAAAAAAGTCAATCGACTTTTGCATTCACATTCCATCATGTGTCGTACAGTATGCATATAGTGTAAAGATATGCGCTATACATTAATTATATTAATATTACCACATGATATCTATTCTTTAACATATGTATTGTATAGTATGTAAAAGAATGATTATTGTTTACTTCCTTCTTGAATAATAGATTCAAGGTTTATTAAACAAAATAGTTTTGGTTTAATAATTGTGTTCATTCACTAGCATCAACCTTTGGTTGCTTTTATAGTACGTGTGTAGAAGATCTCGGATATAACATACTTTTTTTATTCATCTTGGATTGTGGAACAAAAGGTAAGGGGTTCCACCTTAATCCTGTTTGTTCTTGTTTGATTGATCTAGTGAAGGAGAAAGAAGATTTGATCTTTGTTCTTGCTAGGATCATAAAGGTACGTTTCCTATTTAATATTCGGTAATACTTTACACATGTTAAATTAAGATCCTTGCTTCCGCTATTAAGTGCTTTGATGTGTTTATTTATTTAATTGATTGTCAAGTTATTTAAATCCAACAGTGGTATCAGAGCCAGGTTAACATGTAATTGTTATTATCAAAACACATAATAAAATCAAATATTGATTTGGATTTACATGTATGCAAGTCGAATTTTTTTTAGGGTTTTAATCCTAGATCTAAAAAAAAAATTCGAACCATAATTTAGGGGGAGGGTTCGACCCTTCTTAGTTAAAAAGTTAGTTTTGTAACCCTAAATTAGGACATGTTTATGTGTTTATTTGAATAAGGGCTGCGTTCCTGAATGATCCATGATTTTTTCATGCAAAGAAATCATGGATTAGGGTTTGTTTTATATGCTACATGTTTAGATAAATCTAAAATTAGGGAAGACCAAATATATTAAATTAATGAATCAGTTATGTGCAATGTGGTATTTAATTATTAAAACTTACGCGGTCAATTGTTGGCGTCTGTGGTCCATTGGGTACAATGCGCTCGAAAACCAATGGGAGTTTTATTAATTATATACATAATAATTACACATATAGATTATTAATAAGATTTATCAAAAGGTTTACATGTGGCTATATGATTTAATTATTAAGATTATATACGTTATTTGTGTTTATTTAATTTTGTTGAAATTACTTATTTTATTTGTTTAAATTATCCTTGAATTGTAAGCAAACAAGAGGGTGATTTTTGGTATAAAAATTAAATGGACCTAATAACTATGAAACGTTATGATGTGGTAAATTATTTATTGCCAAGTCTTATGTGCCGATAGTGGTTCGCTTCGCATGGTAATTTGCTCCCAGGCGAGACTAGCAATTTATTAATTTACTACATAATTTTATAAGACTTAGAATCATAAACTTTTATTTGATTGATGCAACTGTACAAATGGTCGAAGCGGCGGACCTAATTAGACAAACTATAAAGTAGGTATAAGGTTGGTACGCATTAAATTGTGACCTTAAAGAGACTCCATTCTGTCTCTCCGCTCGCCTGTGCGTCTAATTAGACTTACCAAGTACACCATTATATGTACGAAGCATCTTAGGGCAAAGTTGTAAGTTACTCAACGCCTCAATTAAAACTTTGTTGATTTAACTCTTAGCTAATTGGTAATTAAAATTGTTTTGAAAACCTATGATACAAAGATGAGTGCATGCATCTTTGTACATATTTTGATTGTCACATCAAAATAAATACCCTATAAAATTTAAGTCCATGCTATCTAATTATAAGAGACACTTGAAGTTAATATTTGGCGTAAGTGAGGCCTTGACACAGGTATTAATGACAAGGTAAATTACATGCTTTTATTGCCAGCAGATCAACTGAGTGTAATAAAATTATGTGAATTTACATGTTTCTAAATTAGACGACTTAATTAAGTTATAAGTGAGACCTTGAGACTTAAAGCATGAGATGAGAAGAAACATGCTTACATTGCAAAATTGTTTGGCAAATGTAATTCCCATAAATTTAGGAGTCGGAAATTGTTTCGCGATTATTGTACGACAGTTACCATCTTTTGTACTTTCACTGCTAGCAGATCAACTGATGTGGTGGAACTATGGAAATTTGGATCCTAGTTTTCAAGAAAATTAAATGGTTATTTTATATTTCCTGGGTAATTTTCTTTTCTTGAAAAATTATTATCGAAAATACTCAAATTGAATTTTGTAAATTCATTTAATGTATTAATGCAACGTTAAAAACGGTAAACGTGGGGCATTCTTTTAGCGGAAAATTGATCTACGCACGTAGGGGTTTAGGCTAGAGTCAACCTTACTAAAAGAATAAACCAAGTCTACTTTCTTTGAGAAGAGTGAGACTTAAACCATATACCTTTTCATGAATGAGAAATGTATAATGGAAAAATTAGAATTGTCTAAATTCTAAGAAATAACCCATAGCAAAATTTTAATAGTTAAGAAAATTGTACATTTTATGAGATTATTTAATTAGAAGCTAGACTAATTACCGCAAAATTGGTAAAAGGTAAACTAGCACACTTTGTCTAGTTGTTGTGCTTTGACCACTTAAATATGCTACATACCATTGTGGGGATGGTAGTCAAATAAAGGAAGAAATTGCATGCCCAATTATTTCCAAGTTAATTGAATTGATGGATAGTCCATCATTTACAAAGTAGAATACATTCTTTCAGTACCTAAGTAATTGTTACGTATGGGATTACTCAAAGGTGTAGGAAAGTAAATAGCACACTATTTTCTTTTACTGGTTATGAAGCACTTATAATGTTGTCAAATCCAGTGGGAGCATAGTGTTGTAATTACTGAATAACATATCTTAATGTAATGATCTGTAATTCAGTGGGAGCTACAAGCTTGTTATCTCGGTAGTAACCCATATTATCTCTAGAATGTCTTGAGATAATTACTTTCCAATTGTAGACACTTGTGGGTTTAAGGATAGTCATGTGCGTTTCCTTACTAGACAAGGTGGTTCTATATCTACGAATATCTATGACACAATCATATTGATCACATAAACAAACGATTGACGAGTTGTTTGTCTGATACATAATGTTGTTCCATGCACAAGTGGGAGAAATCTTAATTGTGTGCAAGCAACAACACAAAGGAATATGATTTAAAGGATTCTCTTGACTGCAAGGTAAGAGAATTAATGTTCTAATGTGATTTATTCACATCTAATAAATAGAACACTTGGAATTAATATCTAGCGTAAGTGAGACCTTGAAATAGATATTAATGACAAGGTAAATTACATACTTTCATTACTAGCAGATCAACTAATGTAATGAAACTATGTTAATTTGCAAGTTCTAAATTAGATTCTTATTATAGCAAGTGTCAATATGATAATGAGACTACTTCAAACTAAATATTTATGTATTATTGAAATGACATAAATAAATGAAGTAGTCTAATACTACTTCAAATTTGAATGTTTATGTATTCTTGGAATGTCATAAATATATGAAGTAAATAAATTAACTTGAAATACTAATGAAACCAAATTGTGGTGTTCATGATTACTTTAGTTATGCATATTTATATTTTATTGTAAAGATATAAATATAAAGTCTTTTAATTGTTACAAGACTTATAATAAAGTAAGATGTTAACTTGTTATATTTTTAATGAAACATATACAAGAAGTCATTGAGTTGATCAATGATTTATCACGTAAATTGGGATCATAACTGTTTATGTCTTCTTGTTAAGACATGGACATGAAGTGACTTGGTTAAAAAGTACTTATGTTATATAGCATGCATTGGCTTGGAAATTCTATTATACCATTAAGCTGATTTAGTTGGTAAATAGATAAACCAAACAAAATATATATTTATCTTACATATTGTAAGATTGTCTTACAATATTAATCCTAAATGAAATACATAATGGTTATGGTACGTTCATCGTTTGATTAAAGATAACTATATCTTCTATTCTTCCAAAAGTTATTAAGGTTAGGAAATTGAGTATGCATTGTATATACTCAATTAGACTCCAACCTAGAAGATTAATAAGACACTATTGATTATGGAATGTGATGAATCACATTAAGTCTTAAAATTGAAGTTCTGAATTTGTTAAAACTATTTTGAGTAGTTTATTAACAAACTTCATGTAAGGAACTGTCAATATGTATTTGTAATGTCCCAAAAGAGAAGAATTTTATGTTGCTCTACTTGCTAAATATTTATAGATAGTCTATAAATTGCAAAAGGCAAGTGGGAGTTTTATCTTGAAAAGATAAAATTACAAGATACATGATCTTCTAAAATACACTAGCAAATGTCATGCTGAGGATTAAACATGTAAATGTTAAATCTCAAGATGATGGAATTCTCTTTCATAGATCCGCAAGGATATCTCAAATATTTGTATAATATGTTGAGTATTATGAGTTACAGGATTATAGTAAACCTGTTGATAAATTGCAAATATTGAATTTGGAAAGTTACTCATACTATGAATGTTTAGATGCAGTCCATAAAGATAATTAGTTTTGGAAACTTAATTAATCTTGAACTCTATAGTTACACTATAGAATAATGATGAGTTTCTCAAAAGGAATAAAATCCTAGAGATTTAAATTCCTGTGTAGAAATCATATGGACAAAAATTTTGTATACATAATTTAATGTGTGAAAGGATTATCAAACATACTTAAGCAATTAACTATGATTGAAATTCTTTCTAAGCACATTAAATGTATAAAGATTATGATTGTCATTCTTAGTTTCATTTGTATGAAATTAACAATGGAATATCAAAACTCTTTCTTGGGCAATTACTTGTGCGAGGACGATAAGTAATTGAAAGGAGTATTTGAATTCAAATAATCTTTGGAAGTATACAAAGTGAAATCATTTATGAACGGATTAATGCATACATCTAGGAGATACACTTATGTTTGATTATTAAATCCAAGTTTTGATTTATAATTAAAATAAGATAATCTCTTAATATTCCTAAAAGCTAGTGGGAGTGTTATATTTATTTTCTTATTTCATATATGTTGTATAACATATAGGAAGTAACATTCCATAAGCATTAAATGTTAAGTCTTAGTTTGGAATGAAACTTCATTATGGAAATTTAGAAAATAGACATACAACCTTAAAATATATGATTATTGTGATAAACATAAGCGGTAAAAGTATTGATTCTAATTAACATGATTATACTATTAGAAAGTCTAGATAGATATATCTTTGAAAAGATATGACATGAATAAATCTAAGTTTGAGACAAGGATTTTTCATGAACATCATGTTGTTTGTTGTATCATGCTTGATGAAAGATGATTTTACAACATTGATATCTAATTGAAAGTTATTAGATAACTAAGTGTAATGGATATGGTTCGATTTGGAATTAACATCCTCATCCTAGAATAGCTCCTGAATTCTAAATATGAATCATATGGCAATTATTGCGTAATTGATGTAGCCAACAAATCTTGAAAGATTTGAAGGTATCAAACATTACACAATGGATATTAAAGTTTACGGGATTTTAAAGAGCATATTGTTGGTTGCATAAAATGATGCTAATAAGATTGAGATGACACTCAATACTAGTCATGGCAGGATTTCATCCTAATGAATGACCATGTGTACTAGTTATGCTTAACTGTAAGCATAGTTGCATTTTACATTAAAGAATTAGAATACTTTAAACTATAAAATGTTTGATAGTTTGCTTGTCATAAATTCTTGGTTGAGTATGTCAAGTATTTTATGAAATATTATGTGGCATTATCAAGATAATTGATAGCACACATACAAGAACTTCATTAAGTGAATTCTTGAAATAAGTATTCTCAAAATTCACATAGATCAAAATTAGTTGATTTATGCCTTGTCAACAAGTATGTTTGACATGACTTGAGGCATAATTCATTAATGAGAATTATCATGCATTGATCTATTTTAGTGTTTGGATAATGGGATGTCTTTGACAGTTGTTATTTTAATGAAATAAAATAATGGTTATGTTTATTTATCATTTTCTTAATAATATATCCTATATTTGCATGTTTATATCCTTGAATATATTTATATATTCTAAACTGTCCATTGCCAGTTAATGATATGGGAATATCATTAAATTAAGGTAAATCTAAGTATTGGTATAATATACTTGAAAGTATATTGATGCGTTGTCATGCCAATTTCACATGATATTCAAATTGTTTGAATATAGGACTTAATCCCGCCACATGAGTTTACTTTATGGATCTTGTCATCAAGTAAATCATGAGTATATACTTATCCTCAGACTTGAGATGCCAGATAACTGTCATGCATGTAGTGCATTTCTTTGATTCAATTTAACGCTATACGTAACGGGTAGCTATACGGATTGTTTTGGGAAGCGTTGCGAAGTGCATGTGTTATGCTCGTAGTCAAGATAGAATTTGTTCCTTCAAATTGTTTGGAGTTTAATATTGTTGGGCCCCTCGTAGGGTTGACAAAATGTTTGTGCGGCCGCATCCAAGAACTGCCCTGAATAGTTCAGATGATTTGGTAATCTTGCTCAATCATAAACAACGAGAAACATAATTATTAATAAAGAATGACTTAGACCCATATCTTTATTAATGTAATATTAGAACAAAAGGATAAGTATGATGATTAATCATCAAGTGGTTTTTCCAGGAGGCCACCACCCGAGTTGTACTAGGGGCATTGGCGTGTTGCTAGACGCTAACCAATGTCATTACCCTTTTAATAGATTTCCAAGTGGGAGCTGTTAGAGTTTTGAAAAAATATTAAATCGTGTATTAATAGAATCGAACACGGGACTGAGGGATTGCACACTTTACGTATGAATGATCAAATGAATAATTAATATGTATAATTTTATATATTTTAATTATTTGGACACGAAATGATAACTTACGGACGTTAAAGTAATTAACAGAATTGACTAATGACTGTTAGTAAATAAAGGAGGGGGTTGAGTGTCGAGTTTTAGAACCTGAAGATGTGCTAGCAATAACTTGTTGGACAAGATTAAATGCTATCTATAAATACCCTTATTCGGTTTAAGAGATTTTTGATCCAAAACCGAATTTACTATTCGGTTCTCAAATATATATGACACACAATAATAACCTAAAAGTCACATATCAACCCATGGTTGTCTGACAAGCCATGAAAGTAATAATGCTAAAAAAGTCAATCGACTTATGCATTCACATTCCATCATGTGTCGTACAGTATGCATATAGTGTAAAGATATGCGCTGTACATTAATTATATTAATATTACCACATGATATCTATTCTTTAACATATGTATTGTATGGTATGTAAAAGAATGATTATTGTTTACTTTCATCTTGAATAATAGATTCAAGGTTTATTAAACAAAATAGTTTTGGTTTAATAATTGTGTTCATTCACTAGCATCAACCTTTGGTTGCTTTTATAGTACGTGTGTGGAAGATCTCGGATATAACATACTTTTGTTATTCATCTTGGATTGTGGAACAAAAGGTAAGGGGTTCCACCTTAATCCTGTTTGTTCTTGTTTGATTGATCTAGTGAAGGAGAAAGAAGATTTGATCCTTGTTCTTGCTAGGATCATAAAGGTACATTTCCTATTTAATATTCGGTAATACTTTACACATGTTAAATTAAGATCCTTGCTTCCGCTATTAAGTGCTTTGATGTGTTTATTTATTTAATTGATTGTCAAGTTATTTAAATCTAACACAGTTAATGCACGTTAATGTGCAAATAACGTCCCTTTTTTCCCCCTTAACGCAGCTTTGACATGCTCCGTTGGGAGTGGTCTAAGTAATCAAGTGCCGATCATATTTTCTGATGTGTTCACTTTGTCACTAAACATTTAATTCATGAGGTATAAAAACAAACTATAACTTCATTAAATTGTACATATTGATGTCCATACCTTATTAATCAAAAATTTAGGGTCCGTTTGGTATGTGATTTTTAGGAGGATTAGAATCATTCGTTTCCAAACTTAAATATTTGGTACACATATTTAGGAGTGAAGCAATACTTTGATATCAAATATTGAATCTCTACCCACTTGCTGAGTTTTATGAAAATATGTCAGTCGATTCATATTATTTTATTGCACAAAACTTAACCACCACATATTTTTCAACAATCTTTCTTTTTTGTTACTTTTAATATTTAAATAATATATTTTATGTAGGATCCCACAAAAATGCATTATAATAATCATCATTAATTAATAATAACCTTGAGTTACTGATTAATAAATCCCATTTTTGACGGGGAAATTTAAAATTTTCTTGATATATTATTTTCACCACGTCACGACATCACAACAATTACCAAATAACAACACTAGTTCTCGACGTGCTTTACGGAACATAACTATTACACAAGAATTAGTAGTTAACAAATCGCCATTTACACAATTACAAATTTTAGTTAAAACAAATAAATCTGTAACTTAACCACAATTATTACACACTAATTACCATTTCCCTTCAATAAATTTTGCAACCCAACCGGACCCTTAAATTCGTTCCAGGCCCATCACCACCCAAACTCACATGTCCAGCCCAACTCCAACTCCAAACCCAATCTTTCTTTCTACATTGCATGTGGAAATCGACAGCCACACCACCTCAAAAATGACTCCCGTTCTCTCGAATATTAAACACAGCCCTCGAATGTTTTTGCACCATTTTACTCACAACCCACTAGACAATACATATGTCGAATTTCAGTACTAGATATCAAGTACTCCTATAATTTTGAAGGCCAAATCATTTGTCTCAACTTGAGCCCATCCTTTCTTTTATTAATTCTTGTAAACTCGACATCCAGATCCTCTACAAAACAGCTCCTGTTCTTGCGATTCTTAAACACGACACACACATATTTTTACACCACCTCATTCACCACTCACCGAGCTATGCCCATGCCAAATCCCAGCCTCGAATATCAAATGTTACTATAATAACCAAGGCTGTTTCGCTCGTCCCATTTCTACTCATAACGCATAAATAAAATTCACAAAACCCAACCATTTCGAAATCCGATTGTTCCCACATTCTTCTAATTATATTTCTAGCACAATGAAACATTTAAAAGGAAGTCAGAGCAGTAGAAGAAGAATATGGCTCACTAAATTCACTTGACACTCATTTTAAAATACAAACCTAACACAACTATAACACAAAAATAAAAGATAAGGTTTACCCACGTTTCATATCTAGCAAATATCTCATTTTGTCAGTAAAACCATCTAGGTGTCCTCTCTCCTACAGTGGTCTTCAATAATTGAGTTGCAAGGGTAATATAGTCAATGAAACGTGTATAACTTTCCTATATATATACCACTCTACCTCTGGCAGCCCACACTACTTCTCTTATACTTCTTTCACTCACCCAGACCAGGAGCTTGCTGTGGCTAGGATAGAACCAGACGAGTAAAAGTGTGGCAAACCTTAAACGTATGTTCGAGGCTAGCGAAGTGGGTTGCTTGTTCCCGTGTTCCATTCGATTTTCATAGTGTCCTCCACCACCTTTAAAAGGTGTTGTAAGTATCTAATATTCTCTAGCTTTCATTTCTCACATCCACACATCACACATGCATGTTCCATTTTACATTCGAACGTACCAACTTTACATGTTGCTTTACGTACAATAAGTTCACAAATCCACAAGATGCGACGAGCCTCAACTGAGGAAGATTTAGAAAAACAACTCACTAGTACACGTTAATAATATCATGTCATGCATTATTCTTGTTTCCCACTCGAAAGTATCACACTTCCATATTCGAGCACACAGCCATCTATTTCGAACCATGTAGAAAGTCGAACTTAATCTTGTGTAGTCTTAACAATCACACACTTCACACCCACGTTTAGATTACCTCATATCATGCATTATTAAACGTCTCAAAACTTTAATATCATGCGTACAAAATATACGAGGAAAAACACTTAGAATAATCTAAGTATTTTATTACCGAAACAGTCCCAAGTGGCCTTTAAAAATGACTTCATATCTCACGATATAACTTAATGACCATGCCCTTTCTTTACACGACCTGTTAGACCACACTACTAACTACACTTTTCGTATAAACAACTCATGGAAATACTTGTGTTTCAACCACTAAAAGCAGCCAAGTTAAAACGCACAAACCATTTTCAAAAACAACAAAAACTAGCGAAGTGGGTTTTATAACCCACTGAACTGTTTTGTAAGTTATGAATAAGCTGACCTTTTTGGCACTTCTATATATGAAATGTGATGATAAAAATGGACTTTTAATATATTCAACTCGCTCCAAAAACCCTCGGACCAAAACATGTTAACGGGCTAGCCATTTGGCTCGTTAAGGCCCATTAGTAGGAAAAATAAGCAAACAACCAAATAAGCTGTTAAAATAAGTTTCTTTTATCTTAAAAATAGCTCAGAAAAACTCGCCATCCATTTCCCCACCATTTTGTCACTTTTGGACTAAAAATGTAACGCGATCTAACTGGAAGGACTAAAACTGCCAACCTGAGAAACTCATGGACTGAAGCTGTGAAAACAGTTTACAGAGGACCTAAATTGACATATCACTGAACTCCAAGCCTTATATGGACATATGGACAAGTTTTGGACTATTATTGGACTATGGATTTAACCGAGGACTAACGACGTAACGCAAGCACAGTTAGGGTAAAAAGAGTAACAATCTGAAAAGGACAAGGACCAATTAATTCCACTTGACATTCTTACTTTATTTTCTATTTTTCACCCCTCACTTCATATGCATTTTACATTTTAGTTATGCATTATTTAGTATTCGTTATTTATCATAACTAGGAATTTAGCGATTCACTTTGCATATCATTTCAGCATATTTTGAGTCGAGTGACATAAGAATCAAGATAATATCATATATGATATTATATTTTTAACTTGAGGCATTTTAAGCATATCACACTCACATCACCGATCAAATCGTTATACGATTTCTCATATCGCACTCACTGTTAGTAGTAAGTCAGAATCTTAGACTTCCCTTATATTCAGGTTTCGTATCAAAGACATTTCTGTGATCGTGTCCATAAATCTTATAATTTCGTCTTGTCAGATACACTCCAGGTGAGTCATGGCCCCTACTTTTAATACTTATTTTAATAACTCTAGATACATGCTTTAACTGTTTTAAGTTACTTATATACTTTGAAAACTCTCATGATTTACTCAAAATCATCCACTATGCTTTACATGTTGAATCGCCCTTGAGAGAAATATATGTTGTTATATGTGCAAATTGCTTGCTTAAGCTTAAACGAAAGATAACATCTTTAAACTACTTGATGTAACATGATACTGAGACTTATTGTATGCATTCATATAACAAATGGATGTACTATTACTTTACTCTGATATTTCTAAATTTCAACTGGAAATAATTGCCAAGACCAGAATACGTATATTTTATGAACCCAGATACCTATATTGCCTAAGTTTACTTTATTGCCATAAAGTCCCTCGATCATGAGCCATTAATCACTGCGGTGAGCGTGAATATAGTGAACAGCTTCGAAACCTGTTAGAGGCTGACGACCTATCCCACTAAATACTTTGACGGAATGCCTTATGGTTAGTCGTATTTAGTCGTGATGCACTATATTTGAGAAAAATAGGAATTGGCAAATCACCTATTACATGAGGGCTTAAACACCCATCAGTAACCCTGGTGGGACACAGCCGTTTTATGGTAAATTGTTAACGTTTTGCGTGTCATGAGGCTTAGGGCAATATAACTTTATGAATATATGAATGTTTCATATATATTAGGATACAGCTGTATTTAGTAAACACCACTCCACACTGATAGATTTCAGACACTAGATTAATATTTTCACTATGTGATATGATTATGAATCATATACTTGAACCTTAGTTGTTATCATATGTGATTTAATTGTAAATTCTACAAAAGACAACCCAAATTGCCTGGTATATCGTTACAATTAAAAGTTGACCCAACATTCAATTTCAAGCATATAACAACTTAGCTCATCTTCATTTATAACTTGAAACTTATGATTCTGGAGATCATACGGGATTTTGCTTGTGGATTTTTATCCAACACAACTTGTTATTTATTTCATGAAGAACTATTATTTATTTCGATAATCACTATACACCTTTTAATTTCATTGAAAGAAAGTTATTCTCCATCAGACTCCACGAACTCACCAACCATTGTGTTGACGTTTTAAGCATGTTTATCTCAGGTAATTAACGGAGCAGGACAAGACACGGAGCGGGCATCTTATACTCTGATAAATAAACTGGTGTAAAATCAAATATGTCATTCTTTCCAAATTATCACACTTTTGTGGGATTTTCAAATCAGATATTTTCCTTTTATACCAAAACTATTATTTCGAATGACATATAACTTTCAAAACGCCTATTCTGGACCGTTTTTCTAAAATTTTAACTCGATCCTCACTGTAACACCCTAATTATTTTTCCGCTGCCACTAAACAAATTAGGGGGTGTTACATTTTATCATAATTTTTTAATGAAATAGCTATATTTTTAAATTTTAATAAATAATTTTCTCTCTTTTCATTTCTTTCAAACCAAATCCAAATCCAAATCCGATTCTAATCCCACCTACGAACCAAACGGGCCCTCAGAAAACCAAGAGCCAAACCCAGCTAACTTAATCCCGTATAAACTGAATCTAGACACCGAAACCAAATTTCCGCTTTGAATACTTCAGCAGATGGTACATATATACTATCGGTAGGATTATTTGCTAGAATCCTAGACACACGATTAAGGTGGTTAAACCTTGTGACTTTGTGTGTATGATATGTTGTGTTAAAATGATTAAGTGCGCGGTATTCACTCAACCAAACTTAGAAGGTTGTGTATGTTATGGAAATGGAATTGTTATGTTTATTAGTTAGCAATGAACACATAAAGATTATCACCAAACGATTCAATATTATTAAAGATAATAATACGAGTGATCTTGAAATATCACTAGGGTTACAACCTTGAATCTTAAGTTTTTCTAACTTGTGATGTTTTTGTGTTTGTTCTTATCTAACAGTTATATGTTCTTACAATAACATATGCATGGACTAACACTTTTCTAACTTGACTACTACACTACTATCACAACTAAGATCTCTTTATAGTCCAAGAGATCTTTACATATTGCTTAAAGTCTTAGCCGACTTACTATTGTTAACTTATCCTTTTGAGTGTCAGTACATAAGATACAACATGTATCTATGTATACAACTTGTTAACTAAGCACATGGGGTAAGATATTATCTACCGTATATTGTTGACCAAAATACAATAAATATCTTTTCGATCTTATCCACTCAGCAGCAGAATGTTCACTATCGGCAGCAATGAGTTATCGCTAGCAGCAGGAACAAGTATCATTAGCAGCAGGATCAACAACAGCAGAATGCTAAGCCTAGCAGCAGAATCATTTTTCACTAGCAGCAGGATGACATGTTCTAGCAGCAGAATTACACTTAGAATATTTCTTAGAATAGAACCCGATATTAGACATCTTGAATATTTAACTCCCAACAATCCTCCCCTAAACATGTGAATCCTTTCAACATGTTTCTGAATTAAATCATGGATTGAAGATCTTTCAAACACTTCTGTTCTTCAAGATTGAATATCTTCTCAGTAATTCATCTGCTTCGCTCTTCTTTGACTTTAACAATATCAAAACATATTGAACCAATCTTGGACTAAAAGATGGTGCAATTTCCTTGGATGGAGGAATTATAAGAGGCAATGATGCTGTGTATCTTGGATGCTTGTTTCAACAAGTGAAATCATCTAACCAGCATGTCTTAGAAGTGAAATTGAAACTTTTCTTCGTTTGACCTAGATAGAACTTTCTCCTTTGGAATGCTTCATCCCTTCTGAATATATATAATACTCCAGAATAAGCTCTATTCTTGTCATTTTCAACCTCCTCATCATCTTGTATGCTCTTGTCTTCTCCTTCCTTTTATTGGATTATCTTCCTTTTCTGGGCCATTATTTCCTCCCCTGAGATTGTTACCTCCCCTGAAGCAAATAACTTTTGTTTCCTCCCCTTGTTTGGAAGATCTCACTATGTACCAAAATATATCTTTCCTTATCATCTGATCCAGCATTTAGAACTTGTTGTCAGACAATGTTGTACATGAAGCCATCAATTCCTTAAGAGTTTAAGTTACTGCCCTCATCACTTCTAGGTGTGTTAACTCCTATGAGAGGTGAATCAGTGGACATTTTGATTCATGATCCATCAATGGATGGTTTTTGTGAATCTCTTAATCATACTACTTAGTAGTATGTTCATGATTTTAGAATTGAAAAATCATACTACTTTCAACCATTTTGAAGGGATCAAGTGTATAACAGACACTTAATCAACATTTCGGTTTAAAGCAACCTCTGGTTGTGTGAGAACCAATATTTTTCAGTTATAAATAACTGCCTGTGTAAAGATAAACCTATTCAAAAGGCTTTCTTGACAGGGTTTCCAGCTCATAGTAATTGTTGCCTCTAACACAAGTGTTAGATTCACTTTTACTAGCTGTTCTTTCTATCAGATGTCCTCAGACTTGCACATTATACTTAAAAGTATAAAATGATAGAAAGTGAGTTGCATCAGTTACTATCTGATCAACTAAGTCATCAATTCAATGTGAAATATCATAACTAGATTTCAAGAAAGTAGTTTTAAGGAGCTTTAAATTCCCAAACTCAGTCCATCATAAACCTATTATGGTCAGCAGCTAATATCTCAATTCTGCTGTTTCCATTTCACTTGAAACATCCTTTGTGTTTACATACTCATACCTGAAATTGTTAGTCTAAAACCAAAAGAACAAAATACAAAGTACTTGTCTTGCATTAGTATAATCATAAGACCAACTATATGAATAACACAATTTAAATTTGTACTATTAGCACAAACTTTTGTAATAACAGCAGTATTAGATAAATCAGCAGCAACAACAAAAATTTATTTACAAAAACACATCATATTGAAAATTTAAAGATTAAGCATTCCAATACTTGCTACCAAGTACTGAAACCTTGAAACATCAAAAGCTTTTGTTAGCAGATCTGCAAAATTATGTTCTGAAGCAATTTTAAGAACTTGAATTAATCTTTTCTCATTGCAGTCTCTTATAAAGTGATGTCTAATTTAAATGTGTTTTGTTTTAGAATGTTGCACTGGATTTTTAATAATACAAATTGTACTACTATTATCAATATGAATAACAGTGTTTAAGAAATTGTACCCATAATCAGGAAGTTGGTTTTGAAGCCATAGAACTTGACTAGAGCAACTTGCAGCAGCTATATATTCAGCTTCAATTGTTGAATTTGCCACACTTGTTTGCTTCTTACACTGCCATGAGACAAGTCTACACCCAAGGAATTGACATCCTCCAGTTGTTGACTTTCTGTCCAAGCTAGCACCAGCATAATCACTATCCGAATATGCTACCAAGTCAAAAGGAGATTCCCTAGAATACCATATACCCAACCTTGGTTGACCTTTGAGATATCTAAAAATTCTCTTGACTGCAGTTAAATGAGAAACCTTTGGAGTAACTTGAAATCTTGCACAAACACAAACAGGGAACATGATATCAGGTCTAGATGATGTAAGGTACATCAAAGAGCCTATCATAGATCTGTAAGTGTGTACATCTACACTCTCTCCATCTTCATCTTTCAGAAGGTGCTTCTCAGCGTCCATTGGTGTGCTTGCTATTTTTGAATCAGCAAATTGAAATTTTCTAAGTATCTCTGCAATATATTTGTCTTGACTAATAAATATGCCTTCAGATGATTGCTTAACTTGCAAACCCAAAAAGAATGTAAGTTATCCCATAAAACTCATCTGAAACTCATCTTTCATAAGCTTCTCAAATTCTAAACACGTATCTTTCCTAGTAGATCCAAAGATAATGTCATCCACATACACCTGCACTAACAGAAGATCCTTCTTGTGCTGTTTGATGAACAGTGTCTGATCAATCTTTCCTCTTTGAAATCCATTTTCTAATAAGTAGGAAGCTAGTGTTGCATACCAAGCTCTTGGTGCCTAATGAAGGCCATATACAGCTTTCACTACTCTGTACACTTTGTTTGGATGTAATGGGTCAATGAAGCCTGGAGGTTGTGAAACATACACCTCCTTTTCAATTTTACCATATAAAAATGCACTCTTGACATCCATTTGGTAGACTGTGAAGCCTAAAAATGAAGCATAAGCTAGAAACAGCCTAATTGCCTTAATCCTTGCTACTGGAGCATAAACCTCATCATAGTCTATCCCTTCTTCTTGTGTGTACCCTTGGGCTACTAATCTAGCCTTATTCTTAATCACTATTCCTCTTTCATCCCTTTTGTTCTTAAAAACCCATCTAGTGCCAATTACCTTCACACCTGTAGGTAAATCAACTAGCACCCAAACCTTTTGAATCTTGAACTGAAGAAGCTCTTCTTGCATAGCCTCTAACCAGCTTGAATCATCTAGGGCTGTAAGAATTGTCTTTGGTTCAGCTTGTGAGAGAAAACATACAAACAAGCAAGAGTTTAAAAGCTCATGCTGTTTTTGAAGCATAAAGGGCATCAAGAAGCCCTTGTTGGTCTGAAGACATCAATTGTTGTCTTGTCTTCACACCTGACTGTATATCTCCAATCACATGTTCCAGGGAGTGAACTTTGTGAATTCTTGTTTGTGGTGTAGAAGGAACTTGATAAGATGGTGGAAGATTACCCAAATCCACCTCATTATCTGAGAATTCTGCTTCTTTTGTTTCTGAAGGGCCAGCAGCAGAGTCATTTGGCCGAACAGCAGAATCAGTAAGCTTAGCAGTAGAGTGCTCTGGCTCAGCAGCAGAATGACCAGCAGGAACAGAGACACTAGCAGCAGCAACAGAAATACTACCAGCAGAAACATTTTGTTGTTCCTGAGTTCCATATTCTTTACTTTCATCTTCAACACCTTCTTTAGCTTTGCTAGAAGAAGATTCATCATTTGTCGAAGTTGATTCCACAATTGAACTTGACCATATTGGCATTATCACATCATTTTGATCTTTCTCTAACTCTGCCTCATTTTTTGTATGAGAACCTGCAAAATCATTAGTTTCTGCAACAAAAGGCACATAATTCATTGAATTGGTTAGATATTCTAGATCAAATAGCCATTTTGGTCCTTGACCTTCTACATTGGATTTGTTTTCTAAAAACTCCACATGTAGATTTTCTTCTACTATTTCTTTTCTTGTGTTGTAAACTCTAAATGCTTTGCTATTAAGAGAATAACCAACAAAGAAACCTTTATCTGCCTTACCATCGAATTTTCCTAAATGGTCTAAGGTATTGAGAATTGTCACATGACATCCAAAAGGTCTAAGAAATCCTATTGCAGGAGTTCTACCATTAAAAAGTTCATATGATGTCTTATTGTGAGGCTGCACAACTGAAGCTCTATTTTGAACATAGCAAGCAGTGTTGACTGCCTCTGCCCAAAAATTTATTGGTAGCTTAGAATCAGCTAACATTGTTCTAGCAGCTTCAATTAGTGTTCTATTCTTTCTTTCAGCTACACCATTCTGTTGTGGTGTTCTAGCAACACTAAATTCTCTCTTAATACCTTTTTCTTTGCAGAAGTCATCCATAACTCTATTCTTAAATTATGTCCCATTATCACATCTAATGACTTTCACTTTCTTGCTTACTTGATTTTCGATCTGTGTAATGAAGTCCTTAAGGATGCTTGATGTCTCATCCTTAGTGGCTAAAAAGAAAACCCATGTAAATCTACTATAGTCATCAGTAATAACTAGACAATATCTCTTATGCATTATGCTCATCACTGAAACAGGTCCAAATAAGTCCATATGTAGCATAAACAAAGACTGATTGATAGAGTTAAAAATCTTGGGCTTACAAGTGGCTTTGTGTTGTTTGCCTTTTAGACAAGCAATGCATGTTTGATCATTTTCAAATCTTTTGTGAGGTAAACCTCTTACCAAACCATTCTTAACAATTTTATTTATGGTTTTGAAGTTAATATGACCAAGCCTTCTATGCCATTTCATTGATTCATCCAATGTGGCCTTTGCAACAAGACAAGTTAAATTCTTTTTAGGGATAATGTTCTTCATGTCTACACTGTACATGTTGCCCTTTCTAGGAATTCTAAGAAGTACCTGACTTTCATCAGGCATCTTAAAATCAGGAGAAAGTACAAGACATTCAGTCTCACAGAAAAGAACATTATTCTTTTTGTCACACATTTGTGAGACACTAAAAAGATTATAATTTAGCTCTTTTACATAGTACACATTTTCAAAATTTAAATTTCCGGTTTTGATTGTACCTTTACCAGAAATTTTGCCACGAACACCCCCTCCAAAGGTAACATATCTTCCATTGAAAGCTTCAAAATCTGAGAGATAAGACATGTTGCCTGTCATGTGCCTTGAACATTGTAACGCCCCGTGCCCGTTTATACGAAAAACTTTGACTTTTTACGTGGAAACATTTGACTAAAGCATACATACTTTCACTCTTCTTTCAAAGACAAGAATCTATAACATTTAACCCTTTAAATATACTTGCAAGAAAATATACACAAAAACCCTTCAAAACATTTCACATAAAACTTTATAACACAACCAGGCAATCCTTCTGTGACCACCGATACGCCGTATCCTTTTGAGGGATACGCCGTATCACAGCTGAGAGACCATGCGCCATATCCATCTAAAGTGATACGCCGCATCACCTTAAACTTCTGATACACCGCATCTAATATATTAGATACGCCGTATCTACCCATCCGACACATAACATCAGCAGGAAGACCTGCATAAACTCAATACTCACCCACAACTCAATACAACACTATAACTTGTATCAAAACACTCACTTTACATTCAAAACCATAACAAACTGTAATACACGGCAACTGACCCGTTTACAACCCTAAAATGGGTAATTTCCTACATAAACCAAACACCCCCTTAACTTTACTCAAAACACATAAACCAATCTTTGACTCATCAAATAACTACCAAAACGTTATAACTTCTTTAACATACATTTTGACACTTGACTTTACATCACAATCCATTAAAAGACCAACGGGGGTACAAACTTGACTTGAGCTCGGTATTCTACCTAGTTCTACTTTCTTACCAATTCCTTCTACCAATCGCATATCCAACATTAATCCTTATCCAAGCCTTCATCTCAATACTTTCGCCTACAAAACATTAAACACTTAAACCGTAAGCACGAATGCTTAGTAAGTAAAACGGGTATAACTTAACATTATACTTCATTCAACACATTACATATTATACAACCATTAATCCCATATCATTGAGCATAAACACATACCTTAACCAACCAAGCCTTAACCTTCTCCTTTCCTTAATCCACTCATACTAACACATCCACTAGACTTATAATCTCTATGCTAACAACCATGACCTTAACATATAAGCCACATAACACATAATGCATAGAAATCATTATAACTTTACATTATACCGGTGTACTTACCTTAATCCAAGCTATATCATAACAAGGACATCATCATTATCATATTCTTCCATCATCATCATCATCCTCATAAGCATCCTAAAACACATAATCATACATAGCATATAATACATAATCATTAGCTATAATCATGGTTAATACAACCATAACTAACCTCTAAACACTTCTAATCATCATATAATCATATATTGATTATATGATAATCAATCCCATCATTTACTAACTTAAACCCATTATAAACTCATCACATAATCATCATTACTTCTTAATTATCTTAAAACACCATTTACCCTTTAATCCCAAGTTAGGGTTCACAAACCCTAATTTCTTAATCATCAATTAAACACTAATTAAGCATCATCACTTACTTGATAAACATGCTAGGAGCAAGCTATGGACTTAACCCTTGAATTATCACCATTAAACCATCATCATCTCAACATCTTTCCCTCTCTTTCTCTTTTGGTTCGACACCCACAGAAAACACACTCTCTTTTACAGGAGAGTGTGGAAACTTATAGATAAATGAGGAAGTTTCTAGCTACAAGGGCAATTATGTCAGTTCTACTTATTTAAGGTCGATGTGCCGTATCTATCTGCATAGATGCGCCGCATCCATGCTACCCCTTATATACGCCGTATCTCCTTCTCCAATACGGCGCATGGACTATAAACAGTCGGTTCTACTTTCCATTCTACCATACGCCGCATGTAACTTCCTAGATGCGCCGCATCTAGGCTATAACAGACTAACACTTAACACTATAATCATTTGCCCTTAGACAACCACATACTCTTAGTCAAACATACTTAAGCTCGGGTCAACTTCATCTAGGGTGGGGTCCCAATACCCGGGAAACGGGTCTAACAATTCTACCCCCCTTATTTAGATTTCGTCCTCGAAATCTCTCGTCTATCACTATCCAAAACTAATTCGCCTTATCTCCATTCTTAGCACTTTCCATTCTTCATCCCCCTTTTGATTGCTCGATCTAAGTGATCTTACAATTCTAAGTCCACTATGCGTACATCATTCCCCTAGCTCTTTTCATTTCTAGCTTACTTCTCAATTCTTTCACTTCTTTTTCAATCATTATGTCGTTCAATGCATAATCCTAGCCGCGAATGCATGCCATTTAACATCCCTACGTCTATCACATACCTTTCTAACTAGTTCCATTTAACTTTTTCGTCAAGGACTATGTGTCACTTGAACCTTACATACCCTTTTTCACTTCTTATAAGTTGGTTATTCGTTAACTTTCTACTTTTATCGCGACCTTACCACTAACTCATTGACATTTTACTATACGTTACATTCGCCTTTACTTTTCTTCCCGAAATTTATAGAGCTTTTAGTCTATGTTAGTGTTTATTAGCATTCATCACTCCACATTTCCTTCAATTCATATTGCAACAAGCATATCGTTACAAACTTTAATCGTTTCAACTCACACTTAAAACACCTAAGTCCTATACTTCACTTGACGTTTCCCACCTAGGGTCGTCATTCAACTCATTGTCTATCCACCTATCTTAGCTTCTTATTACTCCTAATCATCCTAGACTCCTTCTTCTACCCATCCACTCTACTCATGCCATGTCGGGAACACATAAGCCCACTCATTTGTACTTCCTCATTTACATGGAGAGGCGTCTCAAACGATGTAAATCAAGAAATACAAACTCATGGTTCGGTGATTTACGACTTCTTTATTCAAAAGAAAAGGCGTCCCAATTCATTTAAATAAAGAAACCATAAACCATCCTACTTACATACTTCCGACATAACACTCGCACCTATTCATTACTCACTTTTACTTCCAATCTTTCATTTTCATTATTTTTCCATCTCACTCATTATTTAAAATTTTTCATTTTCTAGCTTGGATCCACTTTACTTTAACATTTTCCCCGGAGGAAATATTACACACGCCAAGGGTGTAGGCAATCTTTGCCGGTGAAGGCAATACGTTTTATCCCGAGGGATCTTTAACATATCCCGAAGGATTCTTTAATATTCATTGACTTTGTCATCCCGAAGGATACCAACTTTAACATTATCCCGAAGGATCATTAACATTCATCCCGGAAGATCTTTAACATTCACACTTTATCACTTTCACATTATCGCATTGGATCCAAGCTACTTACATTTTACACGCACACATTATCTCACCCATTTTATTTTGTGAACGCAAGCTCATAGTGCATATGAACTTGCTTATTATAATTACACACTTCTATGTGTTTATCGTCTTACATTCTAAGTTCGCTTTAGTCATTTTCATCCTCTTACTTTACCCTTTAGTTCACCCGACTCTTTCCACTTTTTAAACCTTGCATAGGTTAACCTACATTCGTTCATTAGTACCATTCGTTCTTCTTTCACGTTTTAGTTACTCACACATTTTCTACATCGTTACACTTTTCACTCTAGCTTACATCTTTAACCCGTGCTAGCCATTTCCATCTTTTTACATCACACGTTAGTATACTCAACTCTTTTACACAAGTCTTTACACATATCGTTTACTGCAACACATGCTTTTCATTATAATAATTACCGCTAATCGCCTTAGCCGTAATATAATGATTTTAAGACAATACCTTAACCTCATGCATACTCATTTCGTTCTTGTTCTTATACCTTGACTTATCTTATCTTAGTTATTAATGCATTTAATCAGTATCATTCAATTTCATCAATTACGTTCTATCATATCATTCATCCTTGTTATGCAATTTCATTCATACCTAGATTCTCGTACCTTACTTACCCTTAGCCCGTCTCTATACTACCTTAACGTCATTCATTAGGCATGTATATGTATAACAAGACCATATATTGGCTGTTAACATCTTACGGGTCATAATCATTACATGCCGTCATTCATTAATCTCATTCTTTACCTTTCGTACCATCCAACCCTACTTCATTAGTTCCTTAGCTTATTTTATCTTTTCACGTTATAGTTTAGCACATTTATAATGTTCCATACTTTAAACATCAACATTTAGATTTACTTATTAGCTCAACTCTAATATCGAATACCATTCCTATTCTTATTTCATTACCGTTACGCTAACATACGTTTATGTAATCACAACCAATCACCGGCACCGACCAAGGTGCACGGCTAACTAATCACTTAACATTTCAAGTCCTCCTTGGACTTACATCACATACACATTAGCACATAAGGCACATTCATCATTCATCAACTTTGGTCCACATAACATATCACACTTTCCTTCTTATAACTTAAACGTTTAACTTACGCATTTCTTACACCTACGTCCAACATTTCTACGAGTGGTTTAAGTCTAGGCAACCTAAAGGAAACCTAATTCACTTAAACCGAAGCTCTGATACCAATTTGTAACGCCCCGTGCCCGTTTATACCAAAAACTTTGACTTTTTACGCGGAAACATTTGACTAAAGCATACATACTTTCACTCTTCTTTCAAAGACAAGAATCTATAACATTTAACCCTTTAAATATACTTGCAAGAACATATACACAAAAACCCTTCAAAACATTTCACATAAAACTTTATAACACAACCAGGCAATCCTTCTGTGACCACCGATACGCCGTATCCTTTTGAGGGATACGCCGTATCACAGCTGAGAGACCATGCGCTGTATCCATCTAAAGTGATACGCCGCATCACCTTAAACTTCTGATACGCCGCATCTAATATATTAGATATGCCGTATCTACCCATCCGACACAGAACATCAGCAGGAAGACCTGCATAAACTCAATACTCACCCACAACTCAATACAACACTATAACTTGTATCAAAACACTCACTTTACATTCAAAACCATAACAAACTGTAATACACGGCAATTGACCCGTTTACAACCCCAAAATGGGTAATTTCTTACATAAACCAAACACCCCCTTAACTTTACTCAAAACACATAAACCAATCTTTGACTCATCAAATAACTACCAAAACGTTATAACTTCTTTAACATACATTTTGACACTTGACTTTACATCACAATCCATTAAAAGACCAACGGGGGTACAAACTTGACTTGAGCTCGGTATTCTACCTAGCTCTACTTTCTTACCAATTCCTTCTACCAATCGCATATCCAACATTAATCCTTATCCAAGCCTTCATCTCAATACTTTCGCCTACAAAACATTAAACACTTAAACCGTAAGCACGAATGCTTAGTAAGTAAAACGGGTATAACTTAACATTATACTTCATTCAACACATTACATATTATACAACCATTAATCCCATATCATTGAGCATAAACACATACCTTAACCAACCAAGCCTTAACCTTCTCCTTTCCTTAATCCACTCATACTAACACATCCACTAGACTTATAATCTCTATGCTAACAACCATGACCTTAACATATAAGCCACATAACACATAATGCATAGAAATCATTATAACTTTACATTATACCGGTTTACTTACCTTAATCCAAGCTATATCATAACAAGGACATCATCATTATCATATTCTTCCATCATCATCATCATCCTCATAAGCATCCTAAAACACATAATCATACATAACATATAATACATAATCATTAGCTATAATCATGGTTAATACAACCATAACTAACCTCTAAACACTTCTAATCATCATATAATCATATATTGATTATATGATAATCAATCCCATCATTTACTAACTTAAACCCATTATAAACTTATCACATAATCATCATTACTTCTTAATTATCTTTAAACACCATTTACCCTTTAATCCTAAGTTAGGGTTCACAAACCCTAATTTCTTAATCATCAATTAAACACTAATTAAGCATCATCACTTACTTGATAAACATGCTAGGAGCAAGCTATGGACTTAACCCTTGAATTATCACCATTAAACCATCATCATCTCATCATCTTTCCCTCTCTTTCTCTTTTGGTTCGACACCCACAGAAAACACACTCTCTTTTACAAGAGTGTATGGAAACTTATAGATAAATGGGGAAGTTTCTAGCTACAAGGGCAATTCTGTCAATTCTGCTTATTTAAGGTCGATGCGCCGTATCTATCTGCATAGATGCGCCGCATCCATGCTACCCCTTATATACGCCGTATCTCCTTCTCCAATACGGTGCATGGACTATAACCAGTCGGTTCTACTTTCCATTCTACCATACGCCGCATGTAACTTCCTAGATGCGCCGCATCTAGGCTATAACAGACTAACACTTAACACTATAATCATTTGCCCTTAGACAACCACATACTCTTAGTCAAACATACTTAAGCTCGGGTCAACTTCATCTAGGGTGGGGTCCTAATACCCGGGAAACGGGTCTAACAAACATCCACTATCTGAGTATCCTTGATCCTCTTCCTGATCATTCGAATGTTCCTGCACACAAATAAGAGTGTTAGTTTCTTTTGGGGATCCAAGCCATTACTGACTTGGATCTGCCTCTTGCATCAATATAATTCAATCTTTTAAGGACAGTTGATGCAACATTGGATTTAAGAATCCAACATGCTGAGGCCTTAACAGCATTTGCCCTATTTCCCTTAGCAGGAGAATAAGCCACACGCTTAGCAGCAGAATCTGCTAACTTTGTAGTTCTACCCTTTGGTTTCCAAACTTGTTTTTGGACCACTGCCTTTGTTTGAATGGGCCTTAGAACAGTTGTTGGTGCATGTTTAAAAATTGTTTTTGCACCCTTAGCTGTTGATTTTGGGTTAATAGTCATAAATGGTCGAGCAGCAGAATGAACTTGTTTAGCAGCAGGATCCATTAGTCTAGCAGCAGGATTTGAGATTGAGCCAGACTTCTTATTCACTACTCTGGGGTTTGTCTTCTTAAAACTAGAGTGAAAGTGAGATTTAGGTGTTTGCCTTTTAAGGTTCACTCTATGGTTTTCATACCCAGATACCCATTGGTTGCAGAAAGCTGCAAGATGGTCAAAACTACCACATGTGTAACAAGCTTTGTTATAAAATGCATAGTCATCACCTAATTGGTTAGACTTGATGTTGTTCCAATTCCTTTGGTTACCTCTGGGCTTGTTGGTGGTTCTGTATTGTTCATAATATCTAACTGGTTGCCTAACATGCTTAATGTTTGATTTAGGCCTATCAGTATTGTGTTTGACTATCTTAGGAACACTTGTTCCTACTTTCTTAACCACTTCAGGTTTAGACATAACCTGTTCTTCTTCATCATCATCACTATCAGTTGTACAATCTTCAACAACTATAGTTTCTCCTTTCTTAGCAAAGGACACCTTGTCCTGATAAAGTAAAGTTTTATCTAAACTTTTACTTATCTTTGCTACCTTAAGACTCTTACTAGTCTTAGAACCATATTCCATGATTGGTTCTTGAAACTCAGCTAAACCTGTATGTGCTAGGTCAACACCTGGAGGAGAAGGAACACCTCTATATGGTGGAGGGACAGTTTTGTAACCTACACCTGAATTAGCTTTATCAATTACCTGAGCTTCCCAAATCTTATTCATTCCTTCTGAGGCATGTGCTAGAGTATCTATAGTTACCTTAACATTTTCTTTCTCAGTTTTGACTTCAGATAACTGTCTACTTTGATCATTAAGTAATTCATCTCTAAATGATATTCCTCTTTTTAAAGCATTTAAGTCATCAGTAAACGTAGATTCATTCTTTTTAAAATGTTGAATCTGTTTTTCTAAAACTCCTACACACCTTTTATGATTAGCTAAATTATGAAGGGCATCAATTAACTCTTCTCTAAAAGCATCAAATCTCTTTTTAATGTCTTCATAATTGCTAAGATTAGGACATGAATTAGTACAAGTAGGAATGGTATCTACCTCTGAATCAGAAGCAGCCATTAGAGCAAATTCAGTGGCCATAAGAGCAGCATTTGGTGGTGCATCCTCTTCAGTAGCCATAGAGCTCCAATCATATCCAATACCATCAATAGCCAGCATAGCCTTTGGCTCTTCCACCAGTACTTCCTTATTCCTCTCTTGCTTATACCATGTGTTCCTATTATCCTGCTTCCTTGGGCTTCTACATTCTTTAGCAAAGTGTCCCAACCTATGACAGTTAAAACATTCCACTTTCTTCTTATCGAACCCAGCAGTATCATTACCATTTATGGTAATTTGCTTTCCAGTTTTCTGCCAAAACTTCTTAGCCCTCATGCTAAGTAAAGCAACTTGCCACTTAATATCCATCTTTTCCAAATCATCACCATCTACCTGCTCAAGGTCTTCATGATTTAGAGGAGAACCACTAGCTTGACTGGTTATAAAGGCATAAAATGTGGGATCTCCAAGTCCAGCAATATCCTTTTGTAAACTAGCAGAAGGACCACCATAAGTAGCATTAGGAACACCTTCAACTTCATCTACCTCCTCTGAATGACTATCACTAGGAACTGATAAGAGTGCAGTATTTCCAGAACTAGTACCATAGTTTCCACCTCTCTTTAGACTTTGTTCAACAATTTTAAAGTTGTTGAACAAATCATTAAGCTTCATTGTTTCAATTTCTGGTTTGTTCATCCAGACAATAACATGAGTATGGAAATCAACAGGTAGACTTTTCAAGAACTTCATGTTGAGATCTTCCTTCTCAGTCTCAACACCCAACACAGCTAACTGACTGACAAGCTTGTGTAATCTTGAAAATAGTTTATCAAGAGACTCATTACTAAAAGCAGTAAAATTTTCAAATTGGTGCTTCAGTAAAGTCTTCTTGTATTTTTGGTAGTTTCATTACCACCAAACCACGCACAAATCTCTTCAAAAAGAGTTTTTGCATCAAGATATTTGCTAAAAGATAGCATCTGCTCACCAGGAATGGTCATAAGCAACAAGTTTCTTGCTTTCTGATCATTTCTCTTCTATATCTTTTCATCATTGGAAACTGGTCCAGTATTTCTTTTTCTAACTGTTTTCCCTTCAACAAGAACATCTGAATAGCCTAAAGTCAAGGAATCACCATACTGAATTATGTCCCAAAGAGCATAATCTTGAACCATAAAATATTGCTCAACTCTCATCCTCCATAACTCAAACTCATTGGGTTTGATCATGGGTAACTTTGCAGTAACATTTGTTTGAACATCTTGTACATCCATTTCTTGTTTCTTCTAAAAAACAACAATATCAGCCTGAGCTCTGATACCACTTGCTAGAATCCTAGACACACGATTAAGGTAGTTAAACCTTGTGACTTTGTGTGTATGATATGTTGTGTTAAAATGATTAAGTGCGCGGAATTCACTCAACCAAACTTAGAAGGTTGTGTATGTTATGGAAATGGAATTGTTATGTTTGTTAGTTAGCAATGAACACATAAAGATTATCACCAAAAGATTCAATATTATTAAAGATAATAATACGAGTGATCTTGAAATATCACTAGGGTTACAACCTTGAATCTTAAGTTTTTCTAACTTGTGATGTTTTTGTGTTTGTTCTTATCTAACAGTTATATGTTCTTACAATAACATATGCATGGACTAACACTTTTCTAACTTGACTACTACACTACTATCACAACTAAGATCTCTTTTATAGTCCAAGAGATCTTTACATATTGCATAAAGTCTTAGCCGACTTACTTTTGTTAACTTATCCTTTTGAGTGTCAGTACATAAGATACAACATGTATCTATGTATACAACTTGTTAACTAAGCACATGGGGTAAGATATTATCTACCTTATATTGTTGACCAAAATACAATAAATATCTTTTCGATCTTATCCACTCAGCAGCAGAATGTTCACTATCGGCAGCAATGAGTTATCGCTAGCAGCAGGAACAAGTATCATTAGCAGCAGGATCAACAACAGCAGAATGCTAAGCCTAGCAGCAGAATCATTTATCACTAGCAGCAGGATGAAATGTTCTAGCAGCAGAATTACACTTAGAATATTTCTTAGAATAGAACCCGATATTAGACATCTTGAATATTTAATTCCCAACATTATTGGTCTCTACTTGGTTCAGTTTAGTGACGACACTATTTGGTTAGTTACAACATAAAATATTACTCCCTTCGTCCCAAAATAAATGTCATGTTTGACTTTTTGGGGTTTTTTTTTGTTAAACTTTGACTTTAAATATTTTTATTTTCGTTATATAATACTTTATTAAAAATATACCAATAAAAATACATTTGAAAGCCAATCCATACATATATTTTGCATAAAGTATTATATAACACAAATAAAAATATTTACAGTCAAAGTTGAACAAAAAAGACTCTAAAAAGTCAAACCTGACATTTATTTTGGGACGGAGGTAGTAAAATTCTTAATTAAAGTTGTTTAGTGACTAAAATTTAGGTTTTCACTTGTTCACTATAAGTCCTACAAATCTGACATAAAATACAGAAGGTCCAATATCATCTAATACGAGAAAACTTCTGAGTATAATTCTTCACTTGAAACTTAATCATTTCTCATCTTTTGCACTATACTATCTAAAACCTCATCTTGTACAACTTAATATCAACCACCTTATCAGAATTTCTTAACTGAGCAAGTGAGCAAAAATTTCCTCGTACACTTCTCACCTTAATTATACACGATATTTAATCTCTCCGAAACCTGAAAACGTCATCTTCCCCAATCCCTCCCTCCTAGCAGTTCATTCCTAACATCTTATCTGTTGTTTTATTATTTGTTCATTTTATCATCATGAATCTATCAAAAATATAATCAAACTAACAATCACATACACAAATAAGCACAAAAATTAAGTCAAAATTAAGCACTACAAACCTCATCTTCAGCATTGCAGTGATGCTTATAAAGTGACATAAGGAAATGATATCGCTATGTTAATAAGCACAAAAATTAAGTCAAAATTAAGCACTACAAACCTCATCTTCAGCATTGCAGTGATGCCTATAAAGTGACATAAGGAAATGATATCGCTTCAACAAAGGCTCGATTTCCACATGTGAATTAGTAGAAAAATCAATACCAGACCAATGTAATAAATCTAACTCACTTTTTATCGCTTTCGAAAAAACAAAAATATATGTTGGTGATGAGTTTTGCTTCTTCCTACTCAGATCCGTTCACCGTCGTCATCAAATGTACAAATACTCATCGGATCTATTCCGTTCAACGGTAGCATTGGATCTGTTAAAACTGGACCAATAACCATTAACACTTGGAATTTTATGATTAAATGTATGTTAGAGAGAAGAAAGCTAAGTGAAAAAAAGAAGGGGGGAGAAATCCCGCTCAAAAGGGAAAAATTGAAAGAAGAAAGCAAAGTGCGAAAAAAAAGGGGGGGGGTGGGGGAGAAATCCCGCTCAAAAGGAAAAATTGAGAGAAGAAAGCAAAGTGAAAAAAAATAAAATAAATAAATAAAAATAGGGGGAGAAATCCCGCTCAAAAGGAAAAATGAAAGAAATAAAGTCGGGTTTTCATTTATAAAACAGGGCTCTATTTTGCGGCTGAATTAGACCCCGGTTTTTTCATTTCATAACCGGGCTTTATGCCTTTTTTCTTTTGACGGGCACCTTTATAAAGCCCGTTTTTCTTATTAAGAGGGCTCTATTCCAGATTCTGTAGTAGTGACACTAGCTACTGACAAAACTAGAGGTGGTTACTGAACTATATATGACGGCTATATTTGTCACTTGCTCACTATACTAACTTACTAAGCCAATGAATTTGATCACAAGTTACGTATAAATGTATAATAGAGCTAAGATCGCGGCCAAGGCTAAAGACACTATAGAAGTTTTCACTTTACACATTGGATTGATGAATGTGATTGAGACCAATTTAGTTAAATAAAATATTTTCTCTAAGAGTGCTCAGTATGGGACGTTTTCTTCTGCCAAATGCACCACTTACGTATGAATAACATGTTGTTTTACACCGTGTGTTTAGTTGTTCGTTCACCAATGGGAATTTTGCCAAAGCAATCACACACACCGTTTTTTTTTTTTTTTTTTTTTTTGAGTGATTTTGTATTTTTTGTGGGGTATTTTGTGAGACCTACAAAGTGTTATTTTTTATTTATTTTATTTATTTTATTTTTTATTATTTTTTATTTATTTATTTATTTTATTTTTTTGAGGGTGTTTTAGTTATTGTTGTGTTATTGAGAGAGGATGAGGCAGCACTGAAGTGGCAGAAAAATAGGGGTGTTATTCATCATTACCACACCAAGCATTCTAAATATATTTTTATCGATAAAGGCTACATTATTTTCAAAACAATCACCACTTTTGATGCACAATAAACAGAACATATTTAATTATTAATATGTATAAGACCAAGAGTAGTGGTGAGGGAATTATTTGGTGTGGGTTGGGGCAAATGTTGACAAGTGACATGTGTGTCATATGGGGCATTTTTAAAAATTTGAGAGTAGTGGGTTGTGGCGTTGAATGGTACCAAATAATCATTACTTTATTTATTATTATTTTATTTATTTATTATTATTTTTTTGTTAACTTGATTTAAAATAAGAATACAATAAAACAACAATTAAAATCCTAGATTAAAATAAAAAACTTAAAGATTAACGGGTTCTGTTATTCCATATTTTTCATTGATTTTCTCTATTTTCATCAACATCAAGTCTCGTATCAAACCGGGTTCGGATGGTATCGGTTTTGACAAGTACTCGATATCTTCGGTTAGTTGATGATCCTCCTCCAACTTGATCATCTTGTTTCGTGCTTCAATCTTCGACGCTAATTCTTCGTTTTTTTTTCTCTAAATGTTGTCGGCTTAATTCGTATATATCATCAATTCGGGTTCTCACACCCTTGTATTCTTCTTCCATAACATCCCTACCCATTGGTCGTTTGTCTCTAACCTTATTCCTACCCATTGGTCGGGTCATGTCTTCGAATACATCAACATCATCTTCTTTGTTTAGATCAAAGTTGACATGTGCGTCCGACGATTGGCTCTCTTCGACGGTGGACGAAGATGTTTTGGATCTTTTCGCACGCCTTTGATGGCCATCGCTTATCGGTTTCCATTTTGGGGATTCCCTTAAAAGTTTCCAACTCGGGAAATAGTTAGTAAAGTTACCTTCGGTCTCTTGGAACTCAAGCAAAGCTTCTTGTTGCACTTGAGCATCATCACCCCCGCTCGGGCGGCCACGTTTAACGCGCATGTAAATTGTGTTGTATGCCGAACACTTTTGGTTAACGTCCCTCCATTTAGACGTTAAGGAATCTCTCGTTCGTTCATCCTCGGGCCTCGCACGTCTCTTGACAAACTATTGATGAACACGTAACCAAAAAGTCCCACCTACTTGAAAATTCGCTACATCGGGATCTTCGGATATCGCGATGTACGAAGACGTTAAGGCTTCAAGTTCATCGGCCAACCACTTCTTTTGTGTTACTTTTTTAATCGTTTCTTCAACGCCACCTTCATCACCACCACCTCGGCCTCGGCGACCACCCCGAGGTTTTTTCTTGTGAGATCGTTTTGATGACCCGCACGCTTCTTGTTGAGAAGGTTGTGTCGGTGAAGGTTGTGTTTCACTAACAACATCTTGCGAATTTCCAAATGACATAAAATTTTGGTACATCATATTTGGGTTTTGATTCGGGTAAGGCAAGTGCGTCATGTAGCCGAAAAGTTGGTTGTTATTGAGCTCTTGGTCGTTTTGTTGCTCGAGGGCTCTTCGTGGAGGTCGATACGGTGGGTTTCGGTTTGAGCCAAAACCAGAAATGTTAAAATGATTGGGATTCATTGTGATTTTGTTGTGTAGAATGAAGAAATAAGTTGAAAGAATGTGTTAAAAAAAAGAGAGATAAAATGGTTATATTTATAGGTAAAATAAAAGCATTAAAATGATTATTTAAATCAAATATAGCCGTTAAAGACACCTTCAACGGCTACATTTTTGTTAAATAATAAATCAACGCCCGTTGCTGGATCAACGAGCGTTGCTTTTAAACAAATTCAACGTGATTCAACGGTGGTTGGGGGTGGTCCAACGCCCGTTGAAAGGGCAACGAAACCCAATTCAACGCCCACTACTCTTGGTCTAAGTCCAACATGTATATCTTTATAAAGAGTGAATGCATATTCTTGAAATCATGAAATCATAAATCTTAAATCTTGAAAACTTAAATTAATACAGTTTGTATAAATTATCCTTTAGTATCATTTAATACACGCTTTGTATTTAAAAAATAAACACTATATTAATTTTAAAAAACATATGCTTTGTATTTCAAAAAAACACGTTTTGCATCAAAGGTCGAAACAAAATCAGGATTTTGCAAGTATAATTATTTGCTGCTATACACCGTTGTTTTGCGCGGATATTCATCTAGTGTTTAATTTTTCAAGCATCAATTTTCAATGAAGAGCAATTATAATCAAGTATATGTATAGTAACCTATATATATAGAATGTAAGATGATTTACACACTTTAATTTTTTTTTTGCATACTCTGATGTACAAGCAGTTAAAGCATAATATTAATACTACAAGTATCTAATATATAAATTAGAGTGTCCTAATCAATAGTCAATGTGTGCAACTCAATTCCCATATAGAATGCTCCCTTCAACTCATCTTTTAATGAATAAAGCTTTCTTTGCTTTTATATATGGTAAAATTGATAATAAAATTATCTTATTAACAAATACAAATAGTAACCTCTATATATAGAATTACTGATTGTTGATATATAATTGAAGTAATAAAATTTATCATTTCAATAGATATTAATCATTTGAAAAGATGTTCTATAATATTGATATATAAAATCACGTGTCAGTGTTAAATGATTGAACAGTGAAGTGATTGAACAATAATGTATTTATGGCTATTTTGGTGAACCCAACCACTACTTTTCTCACATGAAACACGATTTATTGGAGTTCACTATTAGACTTTTAATGAAGAAAGCTTTCTTTGCTTTTATATATGGTAAAATTGATAATAAAAATTATTTTATCAACAAATACAAATAGTAACCTCTATATATAGAATTATTGATTGTTGATATATAATTGAAGTAATAAAATTTATCATTTCAATAGATATTAATCATTTGAATAAATGTTCAATAATATGATATCTAAAATCACATGTCAGTGTTAAATGATTGAACAATAAAGTGATTGAACAATAATGTATTTATGGCTATTTTAGTGAACCCAACCACTACTTTTCTAACATGAAACACGATTTATTGGAGTTCACTATTAGACTTTTAATGAAGAAAGCTTTTTTTGCTTTTATATATCGTAAAATTGATAATAAAATTATTTTATCAACAAATACAAATAGTAACCTCTATATATAAAATTATTGATTGTTGATATATAATTGAAGTAATAAAATTTATCATTTCAATAGATATTAATCATTTGAATAGATGTTCAATAACATGATATCTAAAATCACGTGTCAGTGTTAAATGATTGAACAATGAAGTGATTGAACAATAATGTATTTATGGCTATTTAGGTGAACCCAACCACTACTTTTCTCACATGAAACACGATTTATTGGAGTTCACTATTAGACTTTTAATGAAGAAATCTTCCTTTGCTTTTATATATATGGTAAAATTGATAATAAAATTATTTTATCAACAAATATAAATAGTAACCTCTATATATAGAATTATTGATTGTTGATATATAATTGAAGTAATAAAATTTATCATTTCAATAGATATTAATCATTTGAATAAATGTTCAATAATATGATATCTAAAATCACATGTCAGTGTTAAATGATTGAACAATGAAGTGATTGAACAATATTGTATTTATGGCTATTTTGGTGAACCAAACCCAACCACGACTTTTCTCACATGAAACACGATCTACTGGAGTTCACTATTAGACTTGATAGTAACATGTATCTAAATGAATATTGATTGATATGTCATCTTACATATATATAACACCATTTATTGGAATTCACTATTAGACATGATAGTAACTTGTTTTGAAAATGATTGAACAATTAAGTGATTGAACAATAATGTATTTATGGCTATTTTGGGTATCCCAACTACGACTTTTCTCACATGAAACACTATTTATTGGAGTTCACTATTAGACTTGATAGTAAAATGTATCGAAATGAATATTGATTGATATGTCATCTCACATATATATAACACCATTTATTGGAATTCACTATTAGAAATGATAGTAACTTGTTATATATATATATATATATATATATATAACACTATATAACTTGTTATATATATATATATATATATATATATAACACCATTTATTGAAATTCACTATTAGACATGATAGTATCTTGTTTTGAAAATAGACACGTCCCCAAAACAAGTTGTCGAGTCAGTTTAAGCATTGCCTTCATCATAATGTTTTTAGGGCGGTGATGTTTTTCAATAATTTACAATTAAACTTGATAGTAACATATATCGAAATGTATTATAAAAGACATATGCGTCATTTACGCATAACATATTTTATTTCATTTACAATGCATGTTTGTTTGTCTTCTAATTGTCCTTAGTTACTTACGATATTGTACCTTAGTTACTTTCTTTGTCTTTTAATAGTTGATGTCTTGATAAGACTAAAGGTATGCATGACGAAATTAGCTAGTAGCTGAACGTAGAGAAGCTAAATCTTATGGGAGCTGGAGCATTTATTTTTAAGAATGTTTAGTAAAATAATCGGTGTTGTAGCATATTAGTGTACAGAGACACTTTGTTGTTGCCAAGTTTGTTGACAAAACTATTCTTTTAAACAAAAAAATTTAACTAATTTATAATTTCACATGAACCACAAGATGTAACAATTTATACGTAAACTAATGAACACAATAAGTAATTTTCAAGGTTTGATACTTTATTAGAAACTAATTGAAAAAAAATCACAAAAGATATTGTGGAATAACACTTGATTTAGTTGACGATTGTGTTCTCTCATTTACACGGACTAAAATCAAAGTTAAAGTTTGTGTATGTAGTATGTACTCAAACGTCGTTGATGATTTATCAGCAAGCATCACTTATTCAATGGAGAGTAAATCATCTTCTTAAATGTTACAATATTGAGAGAGAACATATATGTTGAATCAGTCATACATTGTCAAATCTCACAGATATGAATCTTCATCTTCGGTTACATTATAATTGCTCGCTGAAACCACGTGAGGGAGAAATAATATGTCTTCAAGTCATTTTGATTCCTTGAAGTGTCATTGATAGCACACTGAGCAAGTTACTGTTGATTTACTTTGTTAGTTTTGTGGACATTATTTTAGTAGTCGTATGTTAGGATCGAACTCGAGATCACGGGATTGCACACTTTACGTATGAGAACTAAAGATTAATAATTTTATATAAAACATTATATTTAATTATTAATTATCACAAAACGTATAACGAACGTTAGTATTTAACGGAAGTGACTAACGATCGTTAAATAAGAAAAGGAATGGACTAGAATGAAATTAGATGTCAAGAATGTTTCGGATCCACCTCCTTAACAAGGGCCGATCGGATTTGTATTGGGTTTAACCAATCCAAATACAACTTGGACTTTAAGTTTCTTCTAGTATATAAGCAAACCAAGGGTTATTGTTTTTGTGATCTCTTGTGCACACAAACTAAACCCTAAAACGTTTTCTTCCCTTGTTTCTTCTCTTGATCGATCGACTAAATCCCTCAACAAGGGCCGATCGATTTGTTTCTTAAACAAAAAGTTTGGTTTTAAGTTTTGTGATTTCTTTAGTTGCATAACTTTAGTTTGTTTTAGTACGTGTGTACAAGAACGTGAATCAAACACACTATTGTTTGATTCTTGGATTGAATTGCAAAATCGGTAAGGGGCAATTCGTGTAATCCGTATAAACCCTAATTAGGGTTCATCACTTTTGCTGCTTGGATTGATTCTTGTTTTGCTAGAATCATTAAGGTACGTATACATTTAAATTCGGTTAATTAATTATGTGTTATTGTTCCTACGCTTCCGCATGTGTTCTTTAATGCTTATTATATTTAATTATGATAGTCATGATATTAAAATTCCAACAGTGGCATCACGTGCCGTTAAAACGTGTAATTAATTACCGTAACACATAAAAAAACAAATATTGATTGTGTTTTAACATGTTTTGTTGATTTAGGGTTTAATCCAATCGAACCCTAATTTTAATTTCAGGCCGATTGCCCTTTATTATTTTTTAGGTTTTATGTTTGGTAATTTAATTTGATTAGGAACCCTAGGATTAACATGTTTATGTGTTAGTATGCGATCTTGTGGCAATTTGCTAATTGTTAGGTAGAATCCATGCAAACGTGCATGTTTGGCATGGATTCATTGTTGTGATGATTTAAATTGTTTTTCACATGTAATTTAATTGATAGATGTCGAATTGGGGAAGACTCTAATAAATTAAGTAATCAATTATGTGCTATGTGGTGTATATTTAATTATGACTAACGCAATCGATACGTCGATGCATGTGGCTCACTTACCTTTGTAAGTGATTGTCTTAGCTAAATATATACAATATATAAACCTAGAATTGATTATTAATAGATTTATCAAATAAAGTTTGCATGTGGCGATTTATTTACATAAATTAATTGTTAAGATATATGTGTTATTTAGTTGTTTATTTTTATTATTACTTGTTTTTTGTTTAATTTTATGACATGTATTAAGCAAAAAAGGGTAATTTTTGAATAGAAAATAAATGGACTAAATAATGGTGAAACTTGATATGATAAATTATGAATCTTGCAAAGTCTTATATGCCGATAGTGGTTTGCTTCGCACGGTAATTTGCTCCCAGGCGAGACTAGCAAGGTTATAATTTATAACATGTTTTTTAAGACTAAAGTCATAAACTTTTAATTGAGTGATGAGTTTTATACCAATAGTACGAACGGCTCACCCAATTGTGACAAACTATAAGAGGGGTATAAGTAGTAACGGGTTTTTAATAAGCTTCACGCTGACCTCTGTTTCTACGCTCCTTTGTGCGTCAAATTGGAGCTACCAAGTACGACTATTTTTACGTACAAAATCATCTTAAGGGTGTATAACGACCTGAAATCCGGAATAACTTTTAAACATT
The DNA here is from genome assembly GCA_021014915.2 of Artemisia tridentata subsp. tridentata. NCBI lineage: Eukaryota > Viridiplantae > Streptophyta > Magnoliopsida > Asterales > Asteraceae > Artemisia > Artemisia tridentata. The sequence goes on from CP139505.1 coordinate 381,802,381, forward strand.
TAATACGAATATTTTCTAAGGTCTTTGAACATTTGATTAGTTAAATGTTTATGTTGTAAGCATAACTACGAAAGAAAAATACTACACCTAAGAGTATACGAAATCTATAACGTATGCGTATATTCAATCAACTTAACAAAATTCCCTAAATACAACATCACACGTTATTATGTCACATATGGGTCCGAAAATACTAATCTTTGTACACAACAAATAAACAATTAAAGATGTGATAATATTTTTAAAGTTGAAAGAAGAATTAGTCTCACCCTAGCCCAAGATACTCGGCCTTTTTCTTCCATTATATCTCCTCACCTCTTCTCATTTGCAACAACTGTATACTACATTTTCTCATGCACATAAAACCCTAAAACTCACACAATCGGCGGCTTATTAATTCTACAAGAAGACCAAGAAGGCAGGAAGGTGTTAACAGGTGGTAATTAGCTTGGTGTTGGCAAAGATTGATGATCGACTTCTGTTAGTTCTCTAGCTAAGTTGTGATCATGCGTGGCATTTGGTTCGAAAGGGTTTTCATTTGTGGGTTATTTTGGTCTCGTTGTAATCAGCCTCGTAAGTATCATCATCCTCCCTTGTGTTTATCGTTCACACGACACACATATAACTTATAATCTAAAGCTACAACATGTTATGCGAATATAATCTGGGCTAGATGCTAAGAAATTGTCTCGTCCATCTGTAACATGAATAATTCATTTATACGCTACATAAAATCACGAACTATGAACCTATAAGTGTCGAACTTGTTTCTGTTTTGGACTATGCGAATCAGCTTGTTAATACACGAGTTATATCTGGTCTTCAACCTTAATAAACTCTTCATTACGTAGCCTAAAAGTCTGGTAGAGAACCTGAGTATGTGGCTGGAATTGTGTGTAGTGTGTGTATCATGTATGGATCGCGTAAAGCAGTAAAACATGTATACTTTATGTGACTTAAAACCTGTAAAACGTGTGTATGAATCGGGTCTGGGTTATGATGTTATAAGGCTGTTTTATGAGTCATTATGTGCGTTAAACAAAGGATAAACATGTCGCTAAAGTCGTGTCTAATGGAGCTTGGTTATGCCTTGTTTGCTGCCTCGCCGAAACCTCTCGCACCACCTTTTATTCTGTTTTGCCTCGCCAAAGTCTTGGTCTCGCTAGGGCTGTAATGCGAGAGGGTTTAGAGGGAGTTGTGTCTCGTTATAGTGCATCGGTTGGTATCGCGTACATGGGCTGAGTATAAGTCGAACATGGTGTTTTCCTTCTTGTCGAACCTCCTTGTTTCAGCCTAAGTTAATACGAATGAGTTCATGCGTGGTGATAATTTGTATTTTGTGTTGGATCAATATAATCTGACCAAACTAACTTGTAGTTTGTCTACGGTTTAACAACCTTGAATAAATTCAAAACTGTTAATGATGAAACACTGATATACTTTGCTAAGTATGCGGAATCTACTTCAATAAAACTAGGAAGAATTAATAAACAACTTCGAATATTATTAAAACCTTGAACCTGCTCTTTACACAGATTCACTAACAAACTCTAATCACTAATACTCTAATAAGCTTCTAATATTCGTATGAACTTGTCTCTCTAAAAATCGTTTTTTTCTAATGCCAACCTAAGGATCCTTTTATAGGCACAAGGAAAACCCTAGTCGGTTTACAATACTTGACCGACAAGTAATTCTAATTATAACTCTAATCTAATACGAACATTCTAGAATTACACATTAGTCCTTAAACAATTTGCATAACAGTCCTTCAACGAGCAGCAGTACTTTGACTTCCAGCAGTACTTTGATATTCCAGCAGTACTTTAACTTTATAGCCCAACAATCCTCCCCTAACTTGAATTCTACTTGCTTGATTTCAAGTTCCTTTGTATTTAACTTCAACACTTTATCTTCAAGGAAAGGTTGTATCTTTGAAGTCTGTCTCGTTGTTTTGTTATCATCAATGCAATCAGTATCTTCAATCTTCATCAGCAACTTATCTTTCCAGCAACTCGGCATCATATTGGCAATAGGTACATCAGATCTTAAAAGTTTCATATTATTCTCATCACTTCCAGGTGTGTTAACTCCTGTGAGAGGTGAATCATTGAAAACTTAATGGATTTTGATGTCTCTTTACCAAAGCCATTAACTCTGGAGTAGCCAATGTTTAGGTTTAAGAAACCATGGTACATTGATAACCATATGATTTTTAGCAAATCATCAGCTATCAACGGATTTGAGTAGTCTTTACCAAATAGCCGTTTGCTTTTGGACTAGCTAGTTCTTTTAGTACAATCACTACCATGGTGAACTAATTACCATATAATGGTTTTCCACAGCCTTTACCACAAAGCCGTTATCTTGTGGGCTAGCCAACTCTTCACTAACATAAATATGGTGAGTTGAAAACCATACAATTTTTAGTAAATTATCAACTAAAAACGGATTTGATAATCACATCAGATCCGTACCCTCATGATGAGTCAAACTCTTTCTTGTTTATTAAACATGGTGAGTTGATTACCATTTGTTGTGTAGTACAAGTACTAACACCATGTTGTTGCTTTCAAAACCATTTGTTGCTGTTTAATCTTTGTGCTTCAAAATGTTTTTGCACTTATCAAAAATTACTGATTTTATCAAAAGACTTTACTGGTTTCATGCTGCAAGCAGTACTTTGAGAAAGTACTGTTTGACTAGCAGTACTTTGAAGAAAGTACTTATTTTTCAAAAGATTTATATAATAATTAAACCATACCAGTAGTTATGCATTAATCTTCAACTTCAGTTGTCCACTTGATGAACAATTTTATGACCATCAATGCTACTTCATTCTCTTGTTCCACTTCCATACCATGCTCTAGCATCCTAATCATCAGATCTCTTGTGAGTGGATATCTCTGTTCTGCTAGCATATGAATCATAGTGCCATCCTCTAACTCCAAAACATGTATTCCAACTGATTCAAAGAATCTCCATCTGTTAATCTCCCAGTTTTCTTGATTTTCCCACAAAGTACTATCCTTTGTTTCCTCTGTCTCCTAGATGGTTGTGAGATCTCCTAGCAATATCAAACCTACTCCTTGTGGTGGAATATGCTCAAAATAAGTTTGTACTTGGAGATATAACTGAAGCATATCATCTCTGTCAATCAGATGTAGTATATCCCATAACGAATTGAATACTCTAAAACTTCCATCTTGTCTATGAAAGATCAGATAATCTCCTTCTTGTGATTCTACAACTGAAAAAGTAGATATCTTGGACTTCTTATCAGCATCTTCTTTCAATTTTGGATGTTCAAAGTCAACAACTCTAACATAATTCCTTAGCTCATCAACTGTGTCTGTTCTTAATTCAAATGTATCCTTGAACTTCTTTGATGGCTGTTCATCAGTTGTTCTTTTCCTCTTTGAGCTCCTTGTAACAGCTCTTTCCTTTCTTCTATCTTCAAGCTCCTTATCTTCAAACGAAATAATGCTTGCAAGATCCTTTTCTATAGCTTCCCTAACAGCATCATACAGATCCTTCATCTCTGTATATGTCAATTTCACCAAACCTGTATATCCTTGACCTTTCAGATAAGCCATCATATCATTCCTTTCTCTAGCTTTACTAATTGGCCTTTGTGGTTGAACAATAAGCTTCCTAGATTCTTCATCATCTATCTTAGCTTGCAATAGTCTAGCTGCTTCCTCACCTTTGGCAATCTGAATTTCTCTTAACTGTGCCAATGTCAGCTTCTTCTTCTTCTTTTCTACCATGATCCCTTTACCTTTATCTTTTGGATCTAACTCCTGGGTAGGTTGAGAAGAAGTATGATGTTGTTGTTCAACCTCATGAATACTGATGCCTCTTTGACTTGACATATTAATCATAATGTCAGCAATTGTTTCATCATCACTGTTAGTATGAGCTATAACATCTTCTTCCTGAGCTGGTTTAGAAGGGCCAACTTCCTCTTGAACTTGACTTGAAGGACCAATATATTCCTCAAAATCCAAAGTTCTAGGTGTAATTATAAATTGCCTCACAGTACTTTGAAGAGCAGTACTTTCAACATCAGCTCCTTCCAAATTTACTTCCTCAGTATCACCACTTCTTACTTCAACAGCAGCTTCTTCAATATTGATTTGCTCTGTTTCATCACTCTTCCTCTCAGCAGTTTCTTGAGGAATATTTTCAGGTGGTGTCATCTGAGTATCATCCATAAATCCAGCATCTTGATTAAATCCAGCATCTTCATTCAAATTCTCTAAATTCCTCCCCAATTGGAATGAAGATTGCGTCTTTGACTTTTTCTTCTTTGACTGAGAAGACTTCTTTGGTTTCTAACCACTCCTCTTCTGAGACTTTACCCATAATCGGTGGTGATGAACTAGTGGCCAAACAAACTTCTTCAATCTTTGAAACTTAGTCTTTAATTTGACTATCTGAGCAGCTTGAGCCTCACTCTCCTTTTTCAGCCTCCTTAACTCCCTTGTCAAGGCATAATTATCCATCTCTGCCTCTTCTTCTTCAAATTGCTGAGACATATTTGTGGAAGTATAATCATTAGGAGATGGTGGTTGATTCATACCTTGGTCTGACTCCTCATGGATAGGAATGGACATAGGAGCAGCATCTTCCCTAGTAGCAGTATGTGGAGAAGCAGTATGTTGAGAAGCAGTAGGTTGAGGAACACTAACTTCTCTTGAAACTGGAGACTTATGACTTGCTGATTCAGAGTTTTCTTCTTGCTCTTGCTCTTGCTCTGCATCTCTAACTACTTGTGCAACTCCCAATATATGAGCAGTCAAAGGTGTATTTGTTCCAGAAAACTTGATACTCTTTTTAGATAGAAAAGTAAACACCTTTGGTGGAAGTTTGACAGTGGGTAAAAAACTTTGAGGTTTAGAGACATCCTCAAGTTGATTGTTCAAGAATAACTGAACAAACCTAGGATACATTAAGAATGGTGTACCATTAGCAATGTGTGAAAGCATACCATCAAGAATTAGTCTTGAAAAGTTGAATCATTGATCGGTAGCCAAACCCACTAAAGCAGATGCAATATTTTGACCAAATTGATCAAAAGAAGTACTCTTGGGACTTAAACAGTGAAGTAAGACATGAATTAGGTACTTCCAATGAGAACAAAACAAAGGCTTCTGAAAAGTAAGTTTCGTAAGATCTCCCTCATAGCCTATATCGCTTAAAGTGTCCCAAAGCACTTGTTTGTCAAAACGAACAGCTCCTCCTTCATCATTAAACATCAAAACATCCCTAACTGTGGCTTCAGAAATCCAAATAGTTCGTCCAGCAACCGCAGCCCTAATTAAAGAATCATCTTCAACTGTTGCAGTAGCCCAAAATTCTTGTATCCATGGACCAATAACGTCAGGATCAACTAAAATAGAGTAGTTGATGGAAGACCCAGTCAATAAATCAATGATCGCATGAAAATCAACATTGTCCCCTGTCTTGTCTAAATTAGCGATCATGTTATGTTTGCTAACTGTGAATCGATTAGCCATGATGAAGCGTAGAGAAGGATATGTTTTGAATGTGTGTTTCGTTAAAAAGATTGTGGTGGAAGAGCGAATGAGGGATCTCGAATTAAGTTAAAAGAGGGGAATAGGTGAGAGTTTCTTTAAATAGGATTGAAACAAATCAAACTCAACATAATAAAGTTACCATTTTTATGGACTTATTATCTCCGCCGTAATGAATTAATTAACCGTAGCCCCACATTTTTTGACCGTTGGAACAGTACGTCCACGTAAGCAGTACGTTGAAGCAGTACGTTGCTGAGCCAGTACGTTAAGCAACAAAGCAGTACGTTCCATCTTCTTATCCACAATCAACACTTCAAACTAAACAAAGAACTTGTAAATGGCTCATGCATAAGTTCTAACTAATAACTATGTTGCCTCCCCTCAAATACAACATATGTTCTAAACTAAACTACTAAAAACCAATACTTTCATTAAGAACTGAAAGAAAGTATACTAACTAATAATAAAGCCTCCCCTCAAATATAGCCTAGTAGTTAATCATCCCAATGCTCACAACTAAGTGGTAGAATCTTGAAGCATCAAATCCCTTTGTGAGTAGATCAGCTACATTATCATCTGTGTGAACCTTAACCACATTTATAAGCCTATGCTCATAACAATCCCGTATGAAGTGATGCCTAATCTGAATATGCTTGGTCTTGGAGTGATAAACTGGATTCTTTACAATACAGATGGTACTCTCATTATCAATGTTGATAGGAGTGTTTTTGAAGTTGAATCCATAATCCAAGAGTTGATTTTGCATCCACAAAACTTGTCCACAACAGCTTACAGCAGCAACATATTCTGCTTGAGTAGAGGAGGTTGCAGCAATTGTTTGCTTCTTACATTGCCAGGAGACTAATCTTCTTCCATGATATTGACATCCTCCTGTGGTTGATCTTCTATCATAGTTATCTCCTGCATAATCACTATCTGAAAAAGCTTCCAAGTGAAAAGGTGACTCCTTAGGATACCATAATCCTAACTTTGGTTGATGCTTGAGATATCGAAAAATCCTCTTGACTGCATACATATGTGAAACCTTGGGTGTAACCTGATATCTTGCACACAAGCAGACAACAAACATGATGTCAGGTCTTGATGCAGTTAAGTACATAAGACAACCAATCATAGATCTGTAAAGCTTGACATCCACAGCTTGTCCATCTTCATCCTTTCCTAATGGTTTATTGTTATCAATGGGTGTGGTGGCAGGCCTGAGATTTGGAAGGTCAAATCTTTTAAGTATGTCTGCAACATACTTTTCTTAGTTAATGAAGATTCCATCTCTTGTTTGTCTAACTTGAAGCCCCAAAAAGAAAGTTAATTCTCCCATAGAACTCATTTGAAACTCCCTCTGCATAAGTTCTTCAAATTCTTTCACCATAGACTTCTTTGTGGCTCCAAAGATAATATCATCCACATAGACTTGGACTAACATAATGTCATTCTTATCTCTTTTGATAAACAAAGTCTTATCAATTGCTCCTCTCCTATAACCATGTTGTAATAGAAAATTTGAGAGTCTCTCATACCAAGCTCTGGGAGCTTGATGAAGGCCATACAGTGCCTTGATCACCTTGTAGACTTTGTTTGGATGTGCAGGATCTTCAAAACCAGGAGGTTGTTTAACATAAACTTCCTCAGAAATTGTGCCATAAAGGAAAGCACTTTTGACATCCATTTGGTAGACAGGAAATCCCATGTATGATGCAAAGGCAAGAAATAACCTTATTGCCTCTATCCTTGCAACAGGAGCAAACACTTCATCATAATCCACTCCTTCTTCTTGGCGATATCCTTGTGCAACCAATCTAGCTTTATTTTTGATAACATTCCCTCTTTCATCTCTTTTGATTCTGAAAACCCATCTTGTACCAATGACTCTTTTGCCATCTGGTAGATCACATAATACCCAGACTTCTTGAAGCTTGAATTGTAGAAGCTCCTCTTGCATGGCTTCAACCCAACTTTCATCAGCTAAAGCTTGAGCTACCTTCTTGGGTTCATCTTGAGATAGAAAACAAGCAAACAGGCATGTTTGTTGATCCTTGTGATTCATCCTGTATTGTTTGTAAACAAAGCTAAGTAAAGCAGTATGTTGCTTAGAAAGACCTTTAACTTTGTTTCTTGTAATCACTCCTGAAGAGGGTGATCCAATAATGTTGCTTTGAGGATGAGCTTTATGAACTCTCAATGTAGGAGTTGGTGGAACTAGAAGATCAGATTCCAAATTAGTAAAATAAATCCCTTCATTGGTAGTTGAGAAAATACCTTCTTGATTAAGCTCATCATCAATTTCTTCTAATCCAGGAATGTTAGCATTATCCAAATTATCATCATCAAAATTGGAAACATCAGCATTGTTCCAATTTGATGGTTCTAACACACCAGAAGTACTGTCAAAAGGGTCATCAGTACTTTGATCAAAAGTACTGTGGGCAGTATCTTGAAATTTACCCTTTTTCTTTGCAGCTTCATAAGCCCTCCTTTGTTCATCTTCATAGGATTGTGCTATAGTTTCTTGAAAAAGCATCCTATTAAGTTCATCTTGTATGGCTTGATCTTCATCAGATATTGTATTGGTTGGTTGAGCAGTACTTTGTTACTTATCAGTAACTTCAGGTTCTTTATCAGGAACATCTTCTGGTCTAACATTGACTCCATGAACAATGTACTGTGAATCATCTTCTTTGTGATTAGCCTAATTCTCTTCTCTAACAGGCACATAATTCATAGATGGAGTGAACTTGAGGTCAAGATCAAACATCCAATCAGGACCTTTACCTTTCTGAGTTTCTTTATCTTCCAAAAATTCAACATGAAGACAATCTTGTACCTTTTTGGTACTCCTGTTATAGACTCTAAAACCTTTGCTATTTGTACAATAACCCAATAGATATCCTTCATCTGACTTACCATCAAATTTTCCCAAAGAATCAATAGTATTTAGAATAGTCAGAGAACAGCCAAAAGGTTTTAGAAAACGAATGTTTGGTTTCTTTCCCATTAGTAACTCATAAGGTGTCTTCATCTGAGGTTTAGTTACTGAAACTCTATTTAATACATAGCAAGCAGTACTTATGGCTTCAGCCCAAAAGAGAATAGGTAATTGGGAATCTGCAAGCATTGTTCTAGCTGCTTCTATCAAAGTCATGTTCTTTCTTTCTGCAACACCATTCTGTTGTGGTGTTCTAGCAATGCTAAACTCTCTCTTGATCCCTTTCTTGGCACAGAATTCATCCATATGCTTGTTCTTGAATTCTGTTCCATTATCACATCTAATACCTCTTACTTTCAGTCTTAATTGATTTTCAACGGCTACCATCAGGTCATGGATAGCATCAAAGGTTTCATCTTTGAATCCCAAGAAAAAGACCCAACTAAATCTGCTACAATCATCTGTCACAACCAAGCAGTACTTCTTCTTGTTTAAACTTTCTACTGAAACTGGTCCAAACAGATCCATGTGTAGCAACTCCAAAGGTTCTTTAATATCTCTTTCCCCAAGCTTCTTACATGAAGCTTTATGTTGTTTACCCTTCTTGCAAGCCAAACATGAATGATCAGTCTTGAATGTTTTGGAAGGTAAACCTCTAACTAAATTCCCTTTGACCAGCTTGTTGATGTTCTTGAAATTTACATGACCTAGCCTTCTATGCCATAGATGTGCTTCTTCCAATGATACCTTGGCTACTAAACATGTTGCTCTTCCAGCAGAATTGAGACTCTTTAAGTCTAAACTGTACACATCATTAGTTCTTGGTACTCTCAATGTTACCAAGTGATCATCAACAAACTTAAACTCATGAGAGAGAATGAGACATTCTGTATCAGTAAACAGAATTGGGTACTTCTTGTCACAAATCTGAGAAACTGACAAAAGATTGAACTTGAGCTCCTTCACATATCTAACATTCTCAAAATCAATACATCCAGCCTTGATTGTTCCTTTGCCAGTGATTCTCCCTCCATCAGGATCATTACTAAATGCAACTCTTCCTCCATAATATTATAACATCCCGTAAATTTCCCCTGTCATTTATAAACGATTAACGAACAATAATCCATAACCACTATTCAATTAGCCATTTTACGGGCTAAATTTTCGCTTTTTATTCAACTATATTAATCTAAACGTCGTAACACGTTCGCACATTCCCTACGTACGAACCTTGATAGTCCAAAATCACGAATGTATCTAAACCAATTAACGTTTAATATTTAACGTTGTAAGTTCGGCATATAACCAAACTCGTTCAAATGATCTCCCGAAGTTACGAAACCACTCAACAATAACATTGGACTTCGGCCACCATTTTCAGCCATCACTATTCGAGCTCTATTATATTCAAGCGAACCACAAAGCTCACGTTTCCATTTTCTAGTCTCACAGTCGCCATACCTCATTCGGTGTTTCGAATATCCCAACATTCATTCATCATCTACGTATCTTTCATTTAAAATTTCTATATACTTATTTAATTGTCTCGTATCACTTCCAACTCGAACCAAAAATATATAGTGGTTAACAAAAAGGATTCGTCCAAGTGCTATACTTATCAAATGACTCCTACTTTTATTTTGATCACAACTAAAATATGTTAAACATGGAAATGCTTGACAAGCCACAAGAATTAACATTAAAACCCATTTGTTTCATCTCCTTGGTGTTTACTGGCTGCCAAGAAGCATCACGAGCAACCATCATTGCCAACTCTTACACCACTCTTGCTACTGATTTGGCTACTCTTGTACTCCATCATGATGTGTAATCATCACTCTCACTCTAACACTAAATGTTCCTCTTTTAAAATACCTTCAAAGGCTCCCAACAAGGACCAAACAAATAACCATGATCAACTCCTTGTTTCTTTCTTCTCAGCTCAACACCACAAAGACGAATATGTTAAAACTTTTCTCATCATCACTATCACGTGCTAAAAACCAAACCAACCCTTAATATACATATAAAAAAATCGATTTCTAGACAAAAAGAACAAGACAAAGGAAACCATAATTGTGATATTCCCCTACTGCCACACTCAACTTCTCTTTCACACTCAACTTCCTCACACTCTATATCTTTTGTGTCACTGCCATTCGAAGCACACAAGTCAAAAGGTTTAATGCTTTTCTCTTGCTTCCACAATAACAAACCATAGCTACACAAAACTCTTCATCTCCTCCCATTGGCTGTAAGCATCGACCAAGTCACAACTATAAGCCAATATTTGAAAACTTTCATTTGTCTCCTTCCTTTGGTTGTGAGCGCCGGTTATATTCCACAAGAATTATCATCATTGAAACTTACTTACGCACTCAACCTCTCTTACTCTCATTCTCACGCCACAACAGAACTAATATGTAAGTACATGCAGCTAAACTACAAATGAAACTCACTTGAACTCCACATGCATGAACCGAACCACTCTATATAATCATGCATGCAATCCCACTGTGAACACACCTTTCACTCTCAAACTCCCACAACACACTCATAAGTCCATAAACTCAGCCTAGATAGGTTCTGGAAAACCCAGGAGCCAAGAACCAAATCAAGTTAGTCGTTTTAAAGTCGAACGAGTATATTAGTTGCTGCGCGAGTTATGGCTCGAAGAGCTCTTGCGTTTCAGTTTCATTCCAACGATCCCCAAACCCTTCTGGATTTTTTTTGTAAGTCCACACCACTCAATTCTATTTCATCTCGATTCATTCTATTGCTCCATGCATATTGTGTATATTCATTTCGAACATACATTTCCATCTCTATTTTTACGTACAAACCATGGCTCCATAGTTCGAACCATGGTCCATCTTGTTTTTGAGACACCAAAGATCACGTGTGAAAACTCTCGACTCACCCATGCATTCGCGTATGACACAAAAACAAAACCCATTTCGTTTTGCATCTCACGTATAAAACATGCAACCAAAATACTTGGTTTATTTTCTAAGTCTTTTGACTTAGAAAATCGGCCCAACTCGCCATATAAACAAGCCTATTTCTTTGAAATAACAAAAGCAACCCACGCATATTTTTACTCATTTCGAATCACTACCTAGCAAGCTTTAAATTTTTATATTTTGAACATTTTACGAAAAGCCCTCTAAAGCCCTTAAAATCGCTCCTTTTAAACGCTACAAAAACTGATTTTCAGACTTAGTTATTTTTCAAGTTTTCAGATTTTTAAACGTGCGACTAGGCCGTAAACTCCCATCATATCTTCGAATTCCTAAACACAACCACCCAATATTTTTGCACCTCTCGTTAGTAAACCTGGAACACTAAACTTTTTGTGTTTTAATCACTCAAAAATAAGCTCAACCCGTCACCTAGAATTACCCATTTTGATTGACCAAAATCGCTAGTTTAACTAAAAACTTAAATTTTAGAAAACCTTATATAATCCGAATTGGGCTAACTTAAAGCCCAATAACACTTAGAGATCCACCAACCCACTGAGCCCATACCAAATATTTTTAGAATCATAAAAATAACCCAAGTCCAGGCCCAAAAGTATTTTCATGCCCTCGCCTCCAAATTTTTAAACGGGCCTTGTTTTAATTCGTTTTAAGGCCCATTATATCAAAATAAAATTTTCTGGTCAAACCAACAGTTGACTTAAGCTTTAATAAGCTAAAATAAGCTTCTAAAATTTTTATAGAATTTTCCCACAAGTTTCTATGCGATAAGGACTAACCTTGCAAACTAGTTACACTTTAAGGGACCAAAAACTGCCAACCTTGTAAAAATAGGTTCTGAAACAGTAAAAACAGAATCTTAGGGATAGAAAATGACTTTATAATAAAGTATAAACTCAGATTTTCAATTGGGTTAAGTTTGGGTTAAAAATGTAACTTTTTATAAACTAGGGACTAACGGTGTAACGCAAGCACCGTTAGGATATAAAGTGTAAAATAGAGAGAGTTCAAGAGTAAACAGAAACATTATAACATTTTTATTTCCAATCCTAAATTTACACAATCCACCCTCGTCTCTCACATTGTTTCGTTCAAACACAAACTTATTAACAATACGTTATATCTATATATAACGACTTTTAAACCACTCGACTCAACGTTTTGTCTCATCCAATTCGAGACAACGACTATCATGATTTCTGAATCATAAAATAATATTATTGATAATATTATTTTTGAACTCCAAACCTCTTAAACCATTCACACTCTCGTCACCGATCAAATCGTCACACAACTCCTTATATCGCATTCATTATTCGTGCTGAAACAAATTCTCAAACATTATTATTATTCAGGTCATGTGTAAAGCTATCTCCGAAATCTCAACTGAAATTGTATTTCAGTAAATCCACTTTCATCATTATAGCTATCGCATCAGGTGAGTTCATAGCCCCACTTTTCTTTACTGTTTTATAAACTCTTTGGGGGAGATACATGCTCAAATACAATGATTTACTTTCATAAGTACTCTTAACTGTTTATACACTACTGTGAGTTCCATAAACTACTCTTTCACCTTCTCTGAACTACTTTTTGAAAGCGATACATATTCGCTTCACATATAAACTTTACTAGTTACTCAGTTGATAAACCACTTTACTTGTTATCGAAACGTAATACTTGACCTTACTTACAAAAATACTATAAACTTTTGCGGATCACTACGAATTTATGAAATCACATTTATACATTTTTATATCTCATGGAGAGATACCTGCTATAAACATGATCACAAATGATTTTCAACTGTATGATATACCTGATTCACTATTGCCTAAGTTTACCTTTATTGCCATGTTCGAAGTCCCTCACATCATGAACCTTAATCACTTGCGAGTGAACGTAAATAACTGTGAATAGATCTATTTGGGACTGACAATCCCCGTTTGGGTCTGCTAGGATGAGCCACCCAGACGCACTTTATTTGAACAAACTTATGGGTTATTGGCAGATACCCATCACGAGGGCCTTTATACTTTACATCATTTTTGATGCCTGTTAAGCGTTGAGTGTCATGAGACTTAGAGCAATAGAAAACGATACTGTAGTCATGATACAGTATTGCCACTATTTTATTTAACTTGAACTTGTTATCACTATATAGCAGAAAATCACTACTTGGCAAACAATAACTATTTTGTGTTGACCCGGTTAGGGCAAACAAACGAACTATGGGTATATAACAGCTTAACCCAATACTTGTTTTATAACGAACCAACTAAGGGTGTATAATATCGTAACCCACCGCTTAATTTATTAATAATTGTAATTGTTACAATTATTATCTAAACTTGGAACTATTAAACATCAACTGATTTTATGCAAACTCTATGGATTCACTCACACTTTGATTTTTGACAAATCAACTGGTTTAACAATAAACACTATGGTATTACTCACTCCTTGATTTGATAATCAACTATTTATCTACAACTACTATGAACTCACAAACTCCTTGATTTGAGAAATCAACAGTATTTACTCACAAACTCTTTGAGTTGGAAATCAACAATATTTACTCATAAACTCTTTGATTTTGTAAATCAACAGTTTCAACTACGAACTCTATGAACTCACCAACCTTTGTGTTGACGCTTTTAGCATGTATTTATCTCAGGTCCATAATGAGCACGGATGGCACGGAGGAGCACGAGTAATTATGAAGGCTATAAACTATCATTCGAAAACCCATTCAATAAATTTTGAAACCATTGGGACCTAGTTTTGTAAACTCTGATATTCGAATGATAAATCTTTTAAAACGACCAAATTGGTGATCGTTTTCTACTATTCAACTGTTGTGCCATGAAGTAACACCCAATCTAAATTCCGCTGCATATCATGAAATTGGGGGTGTTACAGATTGGTATCAGAGCTACAGTTATAGAGAAACGGGTCTAAATGAGGTCCGAACTATAACTACTTTTACAAACAAAACATTTTATAGCCTTTCGCTCTCCGTGCTTACCATCCGCCAAACGCTCATGTGACTTCTAGATAGTTTTGCTACACCAACACTCTAATATACTGATATATATACTCACCAACTATTTCGAGTGCTATACCAACCATTCTTAATTATCCTACTCACATCTTTATAGATGCGTGTGAACTACCCTTCCTGTATTTCCGAAAAATCCGCACATGGATTATTTTGTGGATTAGTACGAGTGTTACATCAGAAATTCTTAAGTAGGATGGTTTACAATGTCTTTATTTGAATGATTGGGATGCCTTTTATTTAAATAAAGAAATTGTAAAGCACCGAACCATAAGTTTATATTTCCATATTTACATTGTTTGGGACGCCTCTCTATGTAAATAACGAATTATAAATAAGTGGGCTTATTTGTATCTGTAATAACACGAGTATGAAACCGATAATCACGAAAATTCATCAAACACACAGCATAACTCTTATTAGAAACCATAAATATTGATACACAATGATATGATTAGCATTGGTAATGCTAATATTACAAAATATCACTAAGAAAGGCATAACATCACCAATCGGTTGACCCGCTATGCCAAAGAAAAACACCACTACTCCGGCAAGAGCAAGAACCACGACTGGGTGCAATACCTCGAATATCCTGTACGACAAGAATACACAAGTTATTAATGCAATAAAACATTAATACATGGTGTTAGTATACGGATTCAAAGCAACATTCCTATCATAACCCTATCTCTTACCCCCATATTTCATCTGCGCTGACGGCTAAAACCACGAGTGCTATGAGAAGCGCTATGACCGTGGCCAGGGACTCCAGATCTTCATCTGGGACGTAAGCCAAGAAGACGGCTGCAGCAGCGTACATAATTACAAGAACGGTGTAGGTGTAAGACATTTTGTAAATGTTGGGTGAGAGAAATGTGGGTAGTGAGGAGTGAAATCCGGCACATATATAGAAGAGTAGCAGTGAGGCTACTATTCTAGCCGCTTGCGTTCACTATTCCTCACACAAGGACAAACAAGATTTCTCATCCCCTAAAGCTGAGGTTCAGCAATTTTCTTTACATACACCGAAATCCTCATCCGAATATCTCTATGTAAGAATCTGTTATCAACAAGACTCTTTGTTTAACGGGTAGGTTACCCGCACAGATTCTTGTAATTGGAAACCATGTGAAATTTCATAAAAGAATAACCATAGTTATTCCAAAAGAAAATTTTCCAAGTTATGTTAACTGTGGAAAAAGTAAATTTCACATGAGATTACAATAGTTCTATCCACTATTAAGGCATTATGAACTACATAATGGTCATACTTATCCCTTTTAACGTTGTGAATGTCACGATGTTTCCTCTAAACTCCCAGACATTGTATGTGATTACAATGGTCTCTAATTTCCTTAGCAAACACTGTAAGTAAATACAGTGGCCTCTATTTTTCTTGGACACTGTAAGTGATACAGTGATCCCTATATTTCAACCACAGACACTGTAAATCCTACAATAATCTCAACTACATTCCAAACACTGTAAATGCAACAATGGACGCATTTATTTCCAAAACATGGTTACTAATCTAACTGTCGTAACGTGTTCCCTCATTCTCAATGTCACCCTTATCTTGATCACGAACAATATAAACGAAGTACCTTTTTGGTATCATAAAATAATAAAAAGCGTGTGGTTAAACCTTTCGGACTCACGAAAGCCAAACCAAGCCTATCCTTAAAACATTAATTCTCGACTCATTGCTCACGGCAACCCGACGCATCTTTGTTTATCATTAGGCCTTTATCATAAAACTCGAGCCCAACACTATTTAAGCCCAAAAATTTAAGTTTAACTTCTAATCTAACCGTCTCATGCCCATTTACTTTGGGATGTTTTCTGCGAAATTCTCTTAACAATCAATCAACTTTCTTACACGTCTCGATTAAGCACTTACCAAAGAATCATGTGTAACAAGTCTTTTCCCAATTACTCGATCATATGATCATCAAAGCTCAGCCCAACTGTCATGTTCTCAAATTGCCTCAACTAGACCAAAAATCATATATTGTCTAAGTACTTTGTTCCATTCGAGTTCCAAACAACCTCCGCAAACTCCAACGAACCTCCACCTAGTTATTTGGTTATGTTCCTTTGTGGACTCGACTACAACCAAAACAAACCAACTTTCGTGTTTCTCTTTTGTTTCCCAACGACGATTAACAACCCCAAGAAACAAATGATTTGATAATTTTTCAGCATAGTAAAGAGTAATTAGTTGTTGATTTTTCAGCATGTTAAAGTGTGTAATTGATTTTTCAGTATGTTAAAGGATGTTTGATTGCTGTAAAACGAACCCAAAAAGGACTTGTTTGTATGCTATTTTTCTGCACAAAAAAAAATGACTTGTCTGAATGCTATTTTCTGCACTTAATAGGGGTATTGTATGCTGATTTTTCTGCTTGTTTAAGTATGTTTCATTGCTATTTTTCTGCACTAAAAGAGGGTAAAGTAAACTTGAAACATGAAATAGCTCGTATAAATATAATCATAATTGGGCGTTTAGTCACACGTAGATATATATAAGTTAATTTGAAATAATTTGAAACATTAACTAACAAATGAAAAATTGTCAATTAATATTTAAGATTTAATGGTAAATACCAAATGAAGATAATATGTTATATGTTGAAAGGAAATATTAAGTAATATTAAGACATTAATTAATATTTCTAAGTTAAAAGAAAATGCTAGATAACAATAAGATCGTTATTTAATGGGAACAATAGGTGAATCAAGATGACTTATTTGAACGTGCTTATTTGATTCATGCTTATTTAAGAAATGTGGTAAAAGGATAAACATATTTTGACTTACTAGTTAGAACTCATTCTTTTTAACTTATGCGGCTTACATATGCTTTTATGAAACAACTTGCCAATGTCCATTATGTGAATTGTCTATCAGTTTATTGCTTAATTCGGAACCTGCTTATATATATACTTATGATTATTTTCTTTTGGACCAAAACATGTTTTGAATAACGAATCATATCAAAACTTTTATTATCAACTTATGATCAAAATCCAACAATAAAACGGAAAGTATAGTGTTGAAACTCATGTTTTATTATAAAACCTATACCATTTTGGGGATATCAGGTGAAGGCTTAACCATCTGCTCAACATGTACTTATATGCTTATTTGATTCTTACCTGTTTATTTGCCTTGTGTACATGTGCAATATGTTTTATGCTTTGGCATGCGTTTGTTTGAATCTATGACCTTAGACCACCACACGAATAAGATACTAAACTTTTACAAACATTGATACCAATATTCCACAAAAACTACAACACTCTATCTTTTGAAACTCATACATATCGATTACTTTCTGCGTATTATGTTTTGAGACGAGTTTATACTCATTAGGATTACGCTGATTCTGTATCGTTGTGCGATACTATGAGAATAGTGATTTCCTCATATACCACAATAAATTCATCTCTTTCGAAATCTATTTGACTCCAACGCTTGAAATTCTTTGTTCGTACGTTCACTCTTTCCAACACCTCGTATAGAGCGTTGCTCAGCATACGACTCCGTAACAACCTATCATGCGGAAATCTTCATCCCAATGACTTCCACGCATTGCAAAACAACCCTGACGACCACCTTAGACTGGAATCCCGGGACGGGATTCGGTTTAACGGGTAGGTACTATAACATCCCGTAAATTTCCCCTGTCATTTATAAACGATTAACGAACAATAATCCATAACCACTATTCAATTAGCCATTTTACGGGCTAAATTTTCGCTTTTTATTCAACTATGTTACTCTAAACGTCGTAACACGTTCGCACATTCCCTACGTACGAACCTTGATAGTCCAAAATCACGAATGTATCTAAACCAATTAACGTTTAATATTTAACGTTGTAAGTTCGTCATATAACCAAACTCGTTCAAATGATCTCCCGAAGTTACGAAACCACTCACTAATAACATTGGACTTCGGCCACCATTTTCAGCCATCACTATTCGAGCTCTATTATATTCAAGCGAACCACAAAGCTCACGTTTCCTTGTTCTAGTCTCACAGTCGCCATACCTCATTCGGTGTTGCGAATATCCCAACATTCATTCATCATCTACGTATCTTTCATTTAAAATTTCTATATACTTATTTAATTGTCTCGTATCACTTCCAACTCGAACCAAAAATATATAGTGGTTAACAAAAAGGATTCGTCCAAGTGCTATACTTATCAAATGACTCCTACTTTTATTTTGATCACAACTAAAATATGTTAAACATGGAAATGCTTGACAAGCCACAAGAATTAATTTTAAAACCCATTTGTTTCATCTCCTTGGTGTTTACTGGCTGCCAAAAAGCATCACGAGCAACCATCATTGCCAACTCTTACACCACTCTTGCTACTGATTTGGCTACTCTTGTACTCCATCATGATGTGTATTCATCACTCTCACTCTAACACTCAATGTTCCTCTTTTAAAATACCTTCAAAGGCTCCCAACAAGGACCAAACAAATAACCATGATCAACTCCTTGTTTCTTTCTTCTCAGCTCAACACCACAAAGACGAATATGTTAAAACTTTTCTCATCATCACTATCACGTGCTAAAAACCAAACCAACCCTTAATATACATATAAAAAAATCGATTTCTAGACAAAAAGAACAAGACAAAGGAAACCATAATTGTGATATTCCCCTACTGCCACACTCAACTTCTCTTTCACACTCAACTTCCTCACGCTCTATATCTTTTGTATCACTGCCATTCGAAGCACACAAGTCAAAAGGTTTAATGCTTTTCTCTTGCTTCCACAATAACAAACCATAGCTACACAAAACTCTTCATCTCCTCCCATTGGCTGTAAGCATCGACCAAGTCACAACTATAAGCCAATATTTGAAAACTTTCATTTGTCTCCTTCCTTTGGTTGTGAGCGCCGGTTATATTCCACAAGAATTATCATCATTGAAACTTACTTACGCACTCAACCTCTCTTACTCTCATTCTCACGCCACAACAGAACTAATATGTAAGTACATGCAGCTAAACTACAAATGAAACTCACTTGAACTCCACATGCATGAACCGAACCACTCTATATAATCATGCATGCAATCCCACTGTGAACACACCTTTCACTCTCAAACTCCCACAACACACTCATAAGTCCATAAACTCAGCCTAGATAGGTTCTGGAAAACCCAGGAGCCAAGAACCAAATCAAGTTAGTCATTTTAAAGTCGAACGAGTATATTAGTTGCTGCGCGAGTTATGGCTCGAAGAGCTCTTGCGTTTCAGTTTCATTCCAACGATCCCCAAACCCTTCTGGATTTTTTTTGTAAGTCCACACCACTCAATTCTATTTCATCTTGATTCATTCTATTGCTCCATGCATATTGTGTATATTCATTTCGAACATACATTTCCATCTCTATTTTTACGTACAAACCATGGCTCCTTAGTTCGAACCATGGTCCATCTTGTTTTTGAGACACCAAAGATCACGTGTGAAAACTCTCGACTCACCCATGCATTCGCGTATGACACAAAAACAAAACCCATTTCGTTTTGCATCTCACGTATAAAACATGCAACCAAAATACTTGGTTTATTTTCTAAGTCTTTTGACTTAGAAAATCGGCCCAACTCGCCATATAAACAAGCCTATTTCTTTGAAATAACAAAAGCAACCCACGCATATTTTTACTCATTTCGAATCACCACCTAGCAAGCTTTAAATTTTGTATTTTGAACATTTTACGAAAAGCCCTCTAAAGCCCTTAAAATCGCTCCTTTTAAACGCTACAAAAACTGATTTTCAGACTTAGTTATTTTTCAAGTTTTCAGATTTTTAAACGTGCGACTAGGCCGTAAACTCCCATCATATCTTCGAATTCCTAAACACAACCACCCAATATTTTTGCACCTCTCGTTAGTAAACCTGGAACACTAAACTTTTCGTGTTTTAATCACTCAAAAATAAGCTCAACCCGTCACCTAGAATTACCCATTTTGATTGACCAAAATCGCTAGTTTAACTAAAAACTTAAATTTTAGAAAACCTTATATAATCCGAATTGGGCTAACTTAAAGCCCAATAACACTTAGCGATCCACCAACCCACTGAGCCCATACCAAATATTTTTAGAATCATAAAAATAACCCAAGTCCAGGCCCAAAAGTATTTTCATGCCCTCGCCTCCAAATTTCTTAACGGGCCTTGTTTTAATTCGTTTTAAGGCCCATTATATCAAAATAAAATTTTCTGGTCAAACCAACAGTTGACTTAAGCTTTAATAAGCTAAAATAAGCTTCTAAAATTTTTATAGAATTTTCCCACAAGTTTCTATGCGATAAGGACTAACCTTGCAAACTAGTTACACTTTAAGGGACCAAAAACTGCCAACCTTGTAAAAATAGGTTCTGAAACAGTAAAAACAGAATCTTAGGGATAGAAAATGACTTTATAATAAAGTATAAACTCAGATTGTCAATTGGGTTAAGTTTGGGTTAAAAATGTAACTTTTTATAAACTAGGGACTAACGGTGTAACGCAAACACCGTTAGGGTATAAAGTGTAAAATAGAGAAAGTTCAAGAGTAAACAGAAACATTATAACATTTTTATTTCCAATCCTAAATTTACACAATACGTTATATCTATATATAACGACTTTTAAACCACTCGACTCAACGTTTTGTCTCATCCAATTCGAGACAACGACTATCATGATTTCTGAATCATAAAATAATATTATTGATAATATTATTCTTGAACTCCAAACCTCTTAAACCATTCACACTCTCGTCACCGATCAAATCGTCACACGACTCCTCATATCGCATTCATTATTCGTGCTGAAACAAATTCTCAAACATTATTATTATTCAGGTCATGTGTAAAGCTATCTCCGAAATCTCAACTGAAATTGTATTTCAGTAAATCCACTTTCATCATTATAGCTATCGCATCAGGTGAGTTCATAGCCCCACTTTTCTTTACTGTTTTATAAACTCTTTGGGGGAGATACATGCTCAAATACAATGATTTACTTTCATAAGTACTCTTAACTGTTTATACACTACTGTGAGTTCCATAAACTACTCTTTCACCTTCTCTGAACTACTTTTTGAAAGCGATACATATTCGCTTCACATATAAACTTTACTAGTTACTCAGTTGATAAACCACTTTACTTGTTATCGAAACGTAATACTTGACCTTACTTACAAAAATACTATAAACTTTTGCGGATCACTACGAACTTATGAAATCACATTTATACATTTTTATATCTCATGGAGAGATACCTGCTATAAACATGATCACAAATGATTTTCAACTGTATGCTATACCTGATTCACTATTGCCTAAGTTTACCTTTATTGCCATGTTCGAAGTCCCTCACATCATGAACCTTAATCACTTGCGAGTGAACGTAAATAACTGTGAATAGATCTATTTGGGACTGACAATCCCCGTTTGGGTCTGCTAGGATGAGCCACCCAGACGCACTTTATTTGAACAAACTTATGGGTTATTGGCAAATACCCATCACGAGGGCCTTTATACTTTGCATCATTTTTGATGCCTGTTAAGCGTTGAGTGTCATGAGATTTAGAGCAATAGAAAACGATACTGTAGTCATGATACAGTATTGCCACTATTTTATTTAACTTGAACTTGTTATCACTATATAGCAGAAAATCACTACTTGGCAAACAATAACTATTTTGTGTTGACCCGGTTAGGGCAAACAAACGAACTATGGGTATATAACAGCTTAACCCAATACTTGTTTTATAACGAACCAACTAAGGGTGTATAATATCGTAACCCACCGCTTAATTTATTAATAATTGTAATTGTTACAATTATTATCTAAACTTGGAACTATTAAACATCAACTGATTTTATGCAAACTCTATGGATTCACTCACACTTTGATTTTTGACAAATCAACTGGTTTAACAATAAACACTATGGTATTACTCACTCCTTGATTTGATAATCAACTATTTATCTACAACTACTATGAACTCACAAACTCCTTGATTTGAGAAATCAACAGTATTTACTCACAAACTCTTTGAGTTGGAAATCAACAATATTTACTCATAAACTCTTTGATTTTGTAAATCAACAGTTTCAACTACAAACTCTATGAACTCACCAACCTTTGTGTTGACGCTTTTAGCATGTATTTATCTCAGGTCCATAATGAGCACGGATGGCACGGAGGAGCACGAGTAATTATGAAGGCTATAAACTATCATTCGAAAACCCATTCAATAAATTTTGAAACCATTCGGACCTAGTTTTGTAAACTCTGATATTCGAATGATAAATCTTTTAAAACGACCAAATTGGTGATCGTTTTCTACTATTCAACTGTTGTGCCATGAAGTAACACCCAATCTAAATTCCGCTGCATATCACGAAATTGGGGGTGTTACAGATTGGTATCAGAGCTACAGTTATAGAGAAACGGGTCTAAATGAGGTCCGAACTATAACTACTTTTACAAACAAAACATTTTATAGCCTTTCGCTCTCCGTGCTTACCATCCGCCAAACGCTCATGTGACTTCTAGATAGTTTTGCAACACCAACACTCTAATATACTGATATATATACTCACCAACTATTTCGAGTGCTATACCAACCATTCTTAATTATCCTACTCACATCTTTATAGATGCGTGTGAACTACCCTTCCTGTATTTCCGAAAAATCCGCACATGGATTATTTTGTGGATTAGTACGAGTGTTACATCAGAAATTCTTAAGTAGGATGGTTTACAATGTCTTTATTTGAATAATTGGGATGCCTTTTATTTAAATAAAGAAATTGTAAAGCGCCGAACCATAAGTTTATATTTCCATATTTACATTGTTTGGGACGCCTCTCTATGTAAATAACGAATTATAAATAAGTGGGCTTATTTGTATCTGTAATAACACGAGTATGAAACCGATAATCACGAAAATTCATCAAACACACAGCATAACTCTTATTAGAAACCATAAATATTGATACACAATGATATGATTAGCATTGGTAATGCTAATATTACAAATATCACTAAGAAAGGCATAACATCACCAATCGGTTGACCCGCTATGCCAAAGAAAAACACCACTACTCCGGCAAGAGCAAGAACCACGACTGGGTGCAATACCTCGAATATCCTGTACGACAAGAATACACAAGTTATTAATGCAATAAAACATTAATACATGGTGTTAGTATACGGATTCAAAGCAACATTCCTATCATAACCCTATCTCTTACCCCCATATTTCATCTGCGCTGACGGCTAAAACCACGAGTGCTATGAGAAGCGCTATGACCGTGGCCAGGGACTCCAGATCTTCATCTGGGACGTAAGCCAAGAAGACGGCTGCAGCAGCGTACATAATTACAAGAACGGTGTAGGTGTAAGACATTTTGTAAATGTTGGGTGAGAGAAATGTAGGTAGTGAGGAGTGAAATCCGGCACATATATAGAAGAGTAGCAGTGAGGCTACTATTCTAGCCGCTTGCGTTCACTATTCCTCACACAAGGACAAACAAGATTTCTCATCCCCTAAAGCTGAGGTTCAGCAATTTTCTTTACATACACCGAAATCCTCATCCGAATATCTCTATGTAAGAATCTGTTATCAACAAGACTCTTTGTTTAACGGGTAGGTTACCCGCACAGATTCTTGTAATTGGAAACCATGTGAAATTTCATAAAAGAATAACCATAGTTATTCCAAAAGAAATTTTTCCAAGTTATGTTAACTGTGGAAAAAGTAAATTTCACATGAGATTACAATAGTTCTATCCACTATTAAGGCATTATGAACTACATAATGGTCCTACTTATCCCTTTTAACGTTGTGAATGTCACGATGTTTCCTCTAAACTCCCAGACATTGTATGTGATTACAATGGTCTCTAATTTCCTTAGCAAACACTGTAACTAAATACAGTGGCCTCTATTTTTCTTGGACACTGTAAGTGATACAGTGATCCCTATATTTCAACCTCAGACACTGTAAATCCTACAATAATCTCAACTACATTCCAAACACTGTAAATGCAACAATGGACGCATTTATTTCCAAAACATGGTTACTAATCTAACTGTCGTAACGTGTTCCCTCATTCTCAATGTCACCCTTATCTTGATCACGAACAATATAAACGAAGTACCTTTTTCGTATCATAAAATAATAAAAAGCGTGTGGTTAAACCTTTCGGACTCACGAAAGCCAAACCAAGCTTATCCTTAAAACATTAATTCTCGACTCATTGCTCACGGCAACCCGACGCATCTTTGTTTATCATTAGGCCTTTATCATAAAACTCGAGCCCAACACTATTTAAGCCCAAAAATTTAAGTTTAACTTCTAATCTAACCGTCTCATGCCCATTTACTTTGGGATGTTTTATGCGAAATTCTCTTAACAATCAATCAACTTTCTTACACGTCTCGATTAAGCACTTACCAAAGAATCATGTGTAACAAGTCTTTTCCGAATTACTCGATCATATGATCATCAAAGCTCAGCCCAACTGTCATGTTCTCAAATTGCCTCAACTAGACCAAAAATCGTATATTGTCTAAGTACTTTGTTCCATTCGAGTTCCAAACAACCTCCGCAAACTCCAACAAACCTCCACCTAGTTATTTGGTTATGTTCCTTTGTGGACTCGACTACAACTAAAACAAACCAACTTTCATGTTTCTCTTTTGTTTCCCAACGACGATTAACAACCCCAAGAAACAAATGATTTGATAATTTTTCAGCATAGTAAAGAGTAATTAGTTGTTGATTTTTCAGCATGTTAAAGTGTGTAATTGATTTTTCAGTATGTTAAAGGATGTTTGATTGCTGTAAAACGAACCCAAAAAGGACTTGTTTGTATGCTATTTTTCTGCCCAAAAAAAATGACTTGTCTGAATGCTATTTTCTGCACTTAATAGGGGTATTGTATGCTGATTTTTCTGCTTGTTTAAGTATGTTTCATTGCTATTTTTCTGCACTAAAAGAGGGTAAAGTAAACTTGAAACATGAAATAGCTCGTATAAATATAATCATAATTGGGCGTTTAGTCACACGTAGATATATATAAGTTAATTTGAAATAATTTGAAACATTAACTAACAAATGAAAAATTGTCAATTAATATTTAAGATTTAACGGTAAATACCAAATGAAGATAATATGTTATATGTTGAAAGGAAATATTAAGTAATATTAAGACATTAATTAATATTTCTAAGTTAAAAGAAAATGCTAGATAACAATAAGATCGTTATTTAATGGGAACAATAGGTGAATCAAGATGACTTATTTGAACGTGCTTATTTGATTCATGCTTATTTAAGAAATGTGGTAAAAGGTTAAACATATTTTGACTTACTTGTTAGAACTCATTCTTTTTAACTTATGCGGCTTACATATGCTTTTATGAAACAACTACTATCTTCACCATAACCTAGTCTAGTTCTACTGTTTATTCTTCTTTGTTTTTCAACAAATTAAACATGTGATAGACCAGCCTGTTTAATACTACCAAGTTTTTCTAACAAAGCATCTCTTTCCTTAGTAATCTTTTCTAATTCAGACACCTTACATCCTAACTTCCATTCACTTAATTTTAATTGGTAATCTTGTTGCTCATATTTTTCTGCCCAATCCATTTCATTATTTTCATGTGTTAATATTTTGGCTTCCATTGACTCTAAAGTTAATTGATAACCAGCTACCTCAGACCTAGCTGTTCTACAATTATCTCTTTCAGTCACATATTCTTTAAGCAACTTTTGATACACATCATTACACTTAGAGCATACCTCAGAGACATTGGATGAACTTGGTGTAGTAGCAACCATGGCAATCTGAACAGGTTCATCTTCATTCTCCATGCTCCAGTCAAAGCTTCCAAGACCATCTCTTGATTCCAAAGCAGCATATCCTGGTTCCTCATCAAAAGTTGTACTCCAATCAAACTCTTCCATTGCAACCATAGAATAGGTTACTGGTTCATCATCAAATTCAGCACTCCAGTCAATCTCTGCTAGATTTTCTTGAGCCACCAAAGCTTTTGGTTGTGATTCAGTAATAGGAACCTCCTTTCTTTCAACCTTGGGTTGTTCAATCATCCTGTTTGCCTGATATTTTGCAAACTTGCATTCCCTTGCAAAGTGTCCAAGCTTTTGACAATTGAAACATTCAATCTTGGATTTGTCAAAAGTTATACCCTGTTTGGCTTTGAAATCAATTCCCCTTCCTGTCTTGTTCATGAACTTCTTGATCCTTGCAGTGATCATGGCTACTTGCCATCTTATGTCAATTTCCTCTAAAGCATTTCTTCAATCTGCAACAAGTCTTCTTGATAGGTAACAGGTAAAGTGGCTTGTTGTGCAAAGAAGGAACATACAACATCATCAGAATTGGTGTTGTTTGTTGGTGATGGGTTGGGGGTAGTTGTGGTTGTGCAAACATGTTGTGTATCACCAACAGTACTTTGAGAAGGATAAGCAGTACTTTTAGTAGAAGTACTGCTTCTGTTTTCAGAAGACACAAAAGCTATGTTGTGAGTTTTCTGAGAACTGTGACCATTCATCTCTTGCTCGTACACTTTCAAATTGTTATAGAGATCATCAAAGTCCATAGACTCCAATCCAGGTTGTCCTCTAATCATAGTAGCAACCACATGCCAGACAGATGGCAAACTCCTTAAGAACTTCAAATTTGCATCTTCAACAGATACCACTGCTCCATACAGTTCTAGCATACTAAGTAGATTTTGGAATCTGTCATAGGCAGCATCAAGACTTTCTCTTTCACCAACAGTGAAAGTTTCAAACTGCTGCTTCAATAAGTTTCTATGCATCTTCTTAGAAGCATCATTACCTCCAAATCTTGTCTTGATCGCAGCCCATAATTGCTTTGCATCCTTAGCATCATGGAACTTTAATAGGTGACCATCAGGAATAGCAGACAATAGTATGTTGAGTGCCTTATCTTGATTTCTCTTTGTAGCTGCTGGCAAGGTTGGTTGAGGTGGTTTGGGTTGTCCTTCAACATGTACAGGTTTGTCAAGAACAACATTACCATTGACAATCACATCCCATAGAGCATGGTCTGTAATAGCAAGGTACTGCCTCATCTTCATGCTCCAGAGATCATATTCTCCCTTCTTGATGATAGGAATTCTGAGTGAGGTGATGGATGGGATTGGTGCAGCTTCAGTCGACATCATTTAGGGTTTGTTGATAAATCGGTTTTAAGGGTTTCTTCTTAATCAGAGTCTCCACACAGGCTCTGATACCACTTGTTGGATCGATATACTCTGACCAAACGAACTTGTAGTTTGTCTATGGTTTAACAACCTTGAATAAATTCAAAACTGTTAATGATGAAACACTGATATACTTTGCTAAGTATGCGGAATCTACTTCAACAAAGCTAAGAAGAATTAATAAACAACTTCGAATATTATTAAAACCTTGAACCTGCTCTTTACACAGATTCACTAACAAACTCTAATCACTAATACTCTAATAAGCTTCTAATATTCGTATGAACTTGTCTCTCTAAAAATCGTTTTTTCTAATGCCAACCTAGGGATCCTTTTATAGGCACAAGGAAAACCCTAGTCGGTTTACAATACTTGACCGACAATTAATTCTAATTATAACTCTAATCTAATACGAACATTCTAGAATTACACATTAGTCCTTAAACAATTTGCATAACAGTCCTTCAACGAGCAGCAGTACTTTGACTTCCAGCAGTACTTTGATATTCCAGCAGTACTTTAACTTTATAGCCCAACATTTTGTGTATGATGTGTGTGACGTAGGGTCATTTAGGCCTAGTGTGAGTTTCATTATGTTGTTGTGTCTTATCATAAACGTGTGTTTGTGTGTGAGGTTGGTGGATTATACAAAGTTTAATAACGTGTGTGTAAGCTGATTTGAAAAGAGTAGAGGGTTAGGCTTGTGTTGGGTCTTGTAATTCATGTTCTAGCTTAGTTAAGATGTTGTCGCATGGTGTTTCATTAAAACGGAATGCGTATTGTGTATACATGTGAATAATTGTATTTTGGTCGCCGCGGTCTAAAATGATGTCAGGAATACTTTAGTATAATTTATGAAACGGCGGAGTCCTAAATTGTCATTATTAAGCTAATTTACATTTTAATCATAGAATAAATTAATTGGCATAATTAAACCTTAAATTTTGATAACTTATATTTATGACCCTGAACTTTATTAAATTGACATGTTAACCCTAAACTGTTATATTGGTCATTTTAACTATTAAATACATTTAAATTGTCAATTAGAACCTTAAAGTATTAAATTACTATTTCGAGAGACTTACTAAATATGGAAATTTTCTAATTCGGGAAACTTGATAAAAGTAGTAAGTTACTTAAAATGGTTAAACTACTTAAAGAGGAAACTTGCTATTTTTGGAAAGCTGCTATAAAAGGAAAGTTACTAAAAATGAAAGCCGACTAAAATGAGAAATCTGATTTAAAATAAGTTATTAACTAAGACGACCATGAATTCGTGTAGATCCGCTGAAGAAGGATTTTGCATCCGATCTTTATGTTTTTGTTATGTCTTCACTTGCGGTCTAAGGTACAGATATTCGGACCTTATCTCTTAAGGTTTCTCATGATTCGTTCACATCTGTTTGATATTAGCTTGATTATGATACCTATGATCTGAGCCTTCTTATTATGGCTTTCTTATATGAACTATGCTTTTGCTATGTTCCCTTAGATTGTGAACCTTTGATTGTGAACCTTTGCTTGATCCTTTGCCTTGAACCTTAATGATGAACCTTTGCTATGAACTTATGAACCTTTAATATGATATGACTTTTGAACCCTGCAGTTTGATACCCGAGCCATTATATTTTCCTAGTCATGGGGGTTCCATGGCCGTGTCATTGATGCACCAATGGCATGACTCTAGTGTGGTCGAGTGATGTTCCACACCGTCCCTTTTAATTTATATTATGTATGGCCACAATGATTATGATTTATGCAGGGGCGTATGGATGCATCCTAGATTTGCTTTGTATATGATATGATATGATTTGATTTGGTGACTGATGCTGTGTGCAATACACGTCTTTCACTTGTTCGGGAGCTAGCTACTCCATGGTTACTATGATATTTGATTTAATTTGTTTGGGCTCGTGGTAGATTTCCGACCTTTCCTTACTTTTGATATCCATTTGTTTATACCTTATGTTTTCCCAATGCACCATATTTTATTCATTGTTCCTTACCTTTTGTTTCGTTTATATATATCTGTTCACTGGGCTTTTTAAGCTCAGCCGCATTTCTTTTCCTGCGGCAGGTTTTAGTTGGAAGCTGGGTTATGAGTGGAGAGTACCTTGGACTTAGAAAACTATACTTTGATAGCCATTCTGGATTAGAGATGACTAGAAGTGATTATATTTTTAGACTTAGTATTCATTGTTGTTCTCTTTTGTAACCTTGTATTTCAGAATTTCCCTTTGTAACCTTTGAGATTCATTTGTATTATTTAAGTCATATGCTTGTGTTTTCTTTGATATGTCACCATAACGTAATAATTCTACCCTTATCGGGTTGGGGTGTTACAGGGTGAATTGACCTAAATTCCACGTGCCACTTTGTGGTAATTATCCGAATAACTTAGGTCTTTTGACTCATGCAGTAGTAGGATATAGTGGGCGATAATTGTAGGTAATTCTTTGATTGGTGAACCCAATACCTCAATTAAAACTTTGTTGATTTAATCTTAGCTTAATATTGGTAAATAAAAAGGTTTTGAAAAACTTATGATACGAAGATGTATGCATGCTTTTTCGTACATATTTTGATTATAAACATAAAAAATTAGTACCCTTAAAAATTAAGTTAATGCCATCTAATTAAAAGAACACTTGAAGTTGTAATTTACGTCATGTGAGAGCTTGGACTAGATTACAATGGAAAGGTAAATTTCATACTTTCATTACTAGCAGATCAAGTGATGTAATGAGACTATGGTAATTTACAGTTTTTTAATTAGACGACTTAATTGAGTTGTAAGTAAGAGCTTGGACTCAAGGCATAAGATGGGGATAAAACATGCTTATATTGGAAATTGTTTGCCAATATAAATCCCATAGTGATCTAGGAATTGGAAATTGTTTGCCAATTATTGTTCGATAGATTACCTTATTTTATACTTTTATTACTAGCAGATCAACTGATGTAATGAAACTATGTTAATTTGGATCCTAGTTTTCAAGAAAATACTATGGTTATATGAATATTTCCTTGGTTATTTTATTTTCTTGAAAAATTGTATTATCGAAAATACTAATATTTGAACTTTCTTTATTTGTAGAAATGGCTCAAAACAATAACACTACTATGAGTTCTGCGTTCAAATCATTTTTTGAACGAGAAAATTTGACTGACTCTCAGAATTTCAATGATTGGTTTCGCTCACTCAGGATTGTCCTGCGAGTGACAGATCAACTTGAATATTTATATAAGCCTTGTTCTGCTGAAACTACTACTGAAACTTCAACTGATAAGGAAAAAGTATTGTGGAAAGCTGAGTTTAAGACACATAATGATGTGGCCTGTTTGATGTTGGGAGCGATGACACCTGCTTTACAAAAGCAGTTTGAGAATTACTTTCCTATGGACATGCTAAACGAACTCAGAAAAATGTTTGAAAAACCACAAACCGTTGAGGTCTATGTTTTGATGGAATCTCTACGCGGTTGTAAGCAGGCAGATGGTGAACCTGTAAGTGCTCATGTGTTGAAAATGAAAGGTTACATGGATCAACTACAAGCACTTGGCAAGGTCTTTGAACAAGACATTGCTTTTAACTTAATCAATAGATCCCTGACTAAGGAATTTAGTGGTTTTGTGCGTAATTTCAATATGCACTGCGTGGGGAAGACAGTTTCTGATTTACACGCACTGCTTATTGATTACGAGAAAGGTTTACCACCAAAGGCTTCTACACCCCAGGTACTTGCTATTCAAGGGGGTAGAATTAACAAACCAAATGCGAACAAGAAGGGTAAGGGAAAGGGAAAGGCTGATAAGGGTAAGCAAGTTATGGCTTATCAACCTCAACCCAAAAAAAACCCTCCTAAGAAGAAGGATCAGGCTTGCCACTACTGTCATGTAGTTGGTCACTGGAAGAGGAATTGTCCTCTTTATATCCAAGAGTTGCGAGAAAGTAAGAACAAGAAGACTGGGCACTTGGGCGCCAGCACTTCAGGTAACTTACTTATGATTGAATTATTTACTCTAAATCATAAAATTAATTCCTGGGTATATGATACTGGATGCGGTATTCACATTTGTAATACGCTGCAGGGGTTTAGAGTGGAAAGGAAGCTTGCCTATGGGGAGCAATATCTGCATGTGGGAAATGGAGCACCTGTAGCTGTTGAAGCCATAGGAGTGTTTAATTTAGTTTTAAATTCGGACTTAGTACTGTTATTAAACAATTGTCATTATGCACCTTCTATTATTAGAGGTGTTGTTTCCTTTTCATGTTTGTTGGATTTGGGTTTTAATCACACTATCAATAGTAATAGATTTTCTGTTTCTTTAAATGGTATTTTTTATTTTAATGTTATTGCTGTGATTGATGTGTTTGAAATTGACATGAATGATTATATATCCAATAATAATAATTCAATGTATAGCATAAGTAAGAGAATTAAGTCAGACTTAAATTCTTTTTACCTTTGGCACTGTAGACTTGCTCATATATGCAAGACTCGCATGAAAAAGCTACAACATGATGGGCTTTTGAAAAGTATCAATGATGAATCATATGATAAATGTGAGTCTTGTATATCTGGGAAGATGACTAAGAAACCTTTTCATAGTAATATGGAAAGGGCTTCTGATCTACTTGGTTTAATACATACTAATGTGTGTGGACCACTTAGACATGTGTCAAGGAAAGGTGCTAGCTACTTCTTAACCTTTACAGATGATTTCAGCAGATATGGTTATGTTTACTTGCTTAAACATAAACATGAGGTGTTTGAAACATTTAAGGTTTTTAAAGCAGAAGTAGAATTGCAACTAGGAAAGAAGATTAAAGCTCTTCGATCCGATAGAGGTGGTGAATACCTAAGCCAAGAGTTTAAAGATTACTTAGCTGAGAATGGAAATGTCCAAAATCTCACATCTCCATATACTCCACAACAAAATGGTGTATCTGAGAGAAGAAATCGTACATTGTTAGACATGGTACGATCAATGTTTAATGTTACTACTCTTCCTTTATCTTTTTGGGATTATGCCTTAGAATCTACGGTTCGTATTTTGAATATGGTTCCCACTATGAAGGTTGATACGACACCATATGAAATATGGAATGGAAAAACTCCAAACTTGTCTTATTTAAAGGTCTGGGGTTGCGAGGCATATATAAGACATGACTCAGCAGATAAACTCCAACAGAGATCTGTAAAGTGTATCTTTGTAGGATACCCAAAGGAAATGATGGGTTACTACTTTTACTACCCACCTGAAAACAAAGTAATTGTTGTTAGATATGGAGACTTTCTTGAAAAAGGAACTTATATCTCAAGAATTCAGTGGGAGAGTTTATGATCTGGAAGATGATCATATAAATACATTACCTTCTGAAAACACTAGCGTACTTCCTGTGGAACCTAAAAGTCTGGGTCCTCCACCTGAAGTTGAAATTGTTCCCATTCGTAATTCTTCAAGACATGTGAAAGCTCCTGAACGTCTATGTCTTAACGTAAAAGTTGAGGAAACTATATTAGGGGATCTTGATGAACCTACTGATTATATGGCTGCCATTGAGAGCCCTGAAAAGGATAAATGGGTAGTTGCTATGAATGGAGAAATGCAATCCATGAAAGAAAACAATGTCTGGATTGAAGTAGACATTCCTCCCAATGCCAAGGTAGTTGGAAGTAAGTGGCTCTTCAAGAAGAAAAATGACATGGATGGCAAGGTGCACACCTATAAAGCTCGTTTGATAGCTAAAGGCTTTACACAAACATATGGTGTTGACTACGAGGATACCTTTTCTCCTGTAGCTGACATTAGGGCTATTAGGATTCTCATAGCTATAGCAGCATACTATGACTACGAGATTTGGCAAATAGATGTCAAAACCGCCTTCATAAATGGTCGCCTAGATGAAGACATCTATATGGCGCAGCTTGAGGGGTTTGTGAATCCAAAGTTTCCAAACCGTGTATGCAAACTTCAAATATCCATTTATGAATTGAAGCAAGCATCAAGGCAATGGAATAAAAGATTTGATGAAGAAATCAAAAGGTTTGGATTTACTCAGAATCTTGATGAGCCATGTGTATATCACAAAGCTAGTGGGAGTAATATAATTTTCCTTATCCTATATGTTGATGACATATTGTTCTTGGGAAAAGACATTCCAAGTTTGCAAAAGGTTAAGGCATATCTTGGAAAGTGCTTTTCTATGAAAGATTTAGGGGAAGCTGCATATATTCTAGGAATCAAGATCTATAGAGATAGATCAAGGTGGTTAATTGGATTAAGTCATAGTGCTTACATTGACAAAATATTAAAGAGATTCAATATGCAAAATTCCAAGAAAGGATATTTTCCAATGGAAGTGAAACATGGCTTGAGCAGTGATTATGTGCTTCAACACCTGCAGAGGTGGCACACATGAGTAAAGTTCCTTATGCTTCGGTTGTATGATCTATTATGTATGCGGTGAGATGCACAAGGCTAGATGCGGCATTCGCTCAAAATATCATCAGTTAATTTCAACAGAATCCAGGTGAAAAACATTGGATTGCTGTTAAACATATTCTTAAGTATCTAAGGCATACGAAAGATATGTTTCTTAAGTATGGTGGAAATCAAGCTACAGAACTTGATGTAACAGGTTACTGTGATGCGTCCTATCAATGAGACAAAGATGATGTGAAGTCTCAGACTGGTTATATCTTTGTTATCAATGGAGCAGCAGTAGACTGGAGGAGAAAGAAGCAGAGTACAATTGCGATGTCTGCGACAGAGACCGAATACATAGTTGATTCAGAAGCTGCAATGGAGGCTGTTTGGATTAGGAAATTCATTTCAGGGCTTGGTGTTATGCCTTCAATTGAATTGCCTATTAATATGTATTGCGACAATTCTGCTGCAATCATATTTACCAATGAACCTGGAGTCATGAAGGGCACCAGACATTTTCTGCGAAAGTATCACTATGTTCGACAGCAAGTCAACATAGGAGAAATTAATCTCTTGAAAGTTCACACAGATGATAATTTAGCTGATCCATTCACTAAGACTTTAGCTAAAGAAAAGCTTACTGAACTTGCCAATGGCATTTGACTTAAATTAGCTAGTAGTTTCATGCATGACTGTGCTTAGTATTTAGATAAAGGATATTGTAAAACATTTATTATTATTAATGAAATAAAGTATTGGTTATGTTTAGGTTCATTATTTTATATTGTTATCCTATATTTGCATGTTTAATCCGTGAATAAATTAGTTATTCTAAATCGTCCGTTGTCGGTTAATGATATAGGAATATAATTAAATTAAGACAAATCTGAGTTTTGGTATAATATACTTGAAAGTATATTGATGCGTTGACATGCCAAATTCACATGATATTCAATGAATTGAATATAAGACTTATCCCAAACTACATGATGTTACTTTATGGATGTTGTTATTAAGTAAATCATGAATAGTTATCCTCAGACTTGAGATACCAGACAACTGTTATGAATGTAGTGCATTCTGTGGAACAATTTAACGCTATACGTAACTGGTAGTCATAAGGATTGTTTTCGGAATTATTGCAAAATTCATAGGTTATGCTTGTAGTCAAGATAGAATTTGTTCCTTCAAATTTATTTTGGAGTTTAATACTGCTGGGCCCCTCGTAGAGTTGACAAGATGTTTGCGTGGCCACGCCTAAGATCTCCCCTGAATATGTTCAGAAGATTTGGTAATCTTGCTCAATCACAAACAACGAGAAAGAGAATAATTAAATAAAGAATGAATTTAATCCATATCTTTATTTAATGTAGTATTAGTAACAAAAGAATAATAATAATGATGAATCATTAAAGGTTTTTCCAGGAGACCTACTCGAGTTGTACTAGAGGCATCGGCGTGTTGCAAGACACTAACCGATGTGATTACACTATTAAAATATGTCCAAGTGGGAGCTGTTAGTTTTGTAGACATTATTTTAGTAGTCGTATGTTAGGATCAAACTCGAGATCACGGGATTGCACACTTTACGGATGAGAACTAAAGATTAATAATTTTATATAAAACGTTATATTTAATTATTAATTATAACAAAACGTATAACGAACTTTAGTATTTAACGGAAGTGAATAACGATCGTTAAATAAGAAAAGGAATGGACTAGAATGAAATTAGATGTCAAGAATGTTCCGGATCCACCTCCTTAACAAGGGCCGATCGGATTTGTATTGGGTTAACCCAATCCAAATACAACTTGGACTCTAAGTTTCTTCTGGAATATAAGCAAACCAAGGGTTATTGTTTTTGTGATCTCTTGTGCACACAAACTAAACTCTAAAATGTTTTCTTCCCTTGTTTCTTCTCTTGATCGATCGACTAAATCCCTCAACAAGGGCCGATCGATTTGTTTCTTAAACAAAAAGTTTGGTTTTAAGTTTTGTGATTTCTTTACTTGCATAACTTTAGTTTGTTTTAGTACGTGTATACAAGAACATGAATCAAACACACTATTGTTTGATTCTTGGATTGAATTGCAAAATCGGTAAAGGGCAATTCGTGTAATCCGTATAAACCCTAATTAGGGTTCATCACTTTTGTTGCTTGGATTGATTCTTGTTTTGCTAGAATCATTAAGGTACGTATACATTTAAATTCTATTAATTAATTATGTGTTATTGTTTTTATGCTTTCGCATGTATTCTTTAATGCTTATTATATTTAATTATGATAGTCATGATATTAAAATTCCAACGTACTTATCATTCAAAACATTTATGT
Organism: Artemisia tridentata subsp. tridentata; assembly: GCA_021014915.2. Taxonomy (NCBI): domain Eukaryota; kingdom Viridiplantae; phylum Streptophyta; class Magnoliopsida; order Asterales; family Asteraceae; genus Artemisia; species Artemisia tridentata. Next base: position 381,838,982 of record CP139505.1, read on the forward strand.
TTAAACTAATTTATTTTTAAATCTGGTCAGAGCTATTGAGCACCTAGTTGGTCTAATCATTTAAGTTCAACAACTAAATGTAAAAGTATTAAAGAAGGTATTTATATTTATATAACCACCGTTATCATAACCAAAGCTTATATTTCAAGTAACTTGGCGATTTTCGATTCACCTACCGGCGGGATCAAACGCCATCACCATCCTTTTTAATCCTCAATATATCTACCATAATAATCACCTTCCAATCCCTAGATCTCCCTTCAATCCAAAAATTTTCATTCGATTCATTAATCAAGGCGATATGATGGGATACCATAGATGGGACACTATAGTTGGGACGTCATAGGTGGTACATCCTTGCGGTGGGACATCAGAGGCGGGACAACAAAAGTGGGACATCAAAGGTAGTACATCTAAAAACCCCTAATTTCTAAAACCCTAACCTTATTTAATAAAAAAATCAAATCGAATCAATCCCCCATGACTATCAATTCGTTTAGATCTAAAGAAGATGACGTTGCTAGAATCTCCACATCTATTTTTGTTACCAATTTCCCTGAATCCTGTTCCGCTAAGGACCTGTTCAACACTTGCAAGCAATACGGTCATGTCATTAACGCTTATATTCCTTTAAAAAAATCTAAAGCTGGAAAAAGGTTCGGTTTTGTGAGATTCATTAACGTGTTCAACGTAGAGAGATTGGTATCCAATCTTTGTACGCTTTGGATTAACAAGCACAAACTTCACGCGAATATCTCTAGATTCCAACGTACTAAAGTGAATACAAATACCAATCCTAAGGTGAATGTCAATGCTAATTTACCAAAGAACCAGAAAGTACAAGGTGCCAACAAACCAACTGTACCATCTAATCAGATGGATGTGAAGTCTTACGCTTCGACTTTGAAAGGTACCCCTAATTCTCAAGTTTATGTTGACCCGATACCAGCTATTGTTTTGGAGGAGTCATGTCTGGTGTCGCGGGATTTTGATAAGTTTGTTATGGGTGAGGTCAAGGAGTTCTCTGCCATCAACAACCTGCGAGTTTTATTGGCTAATGAGGGTTTTATTAACATCAAACTTGCATACTTGGGTGGTTTATGGGTTATGATAGAACTCGCTTCGATTGATGCCAAGGAGAACTTTATGCAACATGTAGGGGTCGCTTCGTGGTTCAGCAACCTATGTGATGCTCATGATGATTTCGTTTCACGCGAAAGAATTGTTTGGGTTGATATCGAGGGAGTTCCTCTTCATGCTTGGTCTCACTCTACATACAAAAGAATTGGAGCCATATGGGGTGAGATGATGGATTGAGGAAAATAAAGAGGATATGTTTGCGCGCAAACGCATATGTATTAAGACGAAACGTGAAGATAGCATTTTGGAAAGATTCAAGATTATTGTGCGAGGTAAAGTATTTGTGGCAAGAGCCAAAGAATTATTCATTTGGTCGCCTGTTTTTAAAGAGCTCTCGGATTCTGAGTTTTGTTCGGTTAATGAATCTGAGTCTCAATCTGTTCATGCGAATGATAAGGATCAAGAGGATTTGGAAGGGGAAAGTGACACTGAAGCAGTGTCTGATACATTCTTTGGAGATTATAGTGGAAATAATAAAGAAGAGCAAGAAGCCAACAACGGATCTGCTGTTAAGGAGGGGTCCTATGATCCTTTTAATTTGTATGAACTTCTTAATAAACCGAAAGAAGGAGGTAACTTATATGACGCTAGCATGTCCCATCCACCAGGATTCACGCCTGTGGATGGGGTAGTAAAGGAGCAATACGTTAATCATGAGGAGTCGGTTAATTCTAAGAATCGATCTACTGTTTTTAGTTCTCGTGTGGTGGAAAAGGTTCAGGCTACTCACGTCGCTTCTTCTCCTACTAAGAGTGGGAGTATTAAAAATAGTAAGACAGGGGGCTCCATTTTGGGGTTACTGGAGGAGCTTCTCAAGATTGGTAATACTATGGGCTACAATTTAGATGGATGTGCAAAGGATCTGGAGCATATTATTGGATTGCAAGGAGAATGTGATGTTCCTCAATGAATTGTCTCTCTTTAAATGTACAAGGTCTAGGATCCAAGACCAAAAAAACATGGATTAGGGAGTTAAATGCTAAGCATAAGGTGAGTTTTTTGTCTATTCAAGAAACTAAAATGGAAAGTATTTCGACTATGGATGTTAAGATCATTTGGGGTAATTACCGTTTTGAGTTTTTACATAGTGAAGCTTTGGGGAATTCTGGTGGCATTTTAAATGTTTGGGATCCTAACATATTTCAGAAATCTCATCACACTCGTTCTGATAATTTTACAGCAGTATATGGGACCTGGATTCCATCTAATTCCAAACTTTTATTTCTCTCTATTTATGCTCCGCAATCAGATACAGCTAAACGTGCTTTATGGAGTTTTATTTCTGTGTTAATTAACCGGTGGGATGGTGAATGTGTCGTTATGGGGGATTTTAATGTGGTTCGTATTGCGGAGGAAAGAATGGGTTCTGTTTTTAATGTTTGTGGAGCTAGAGACTTTAATAATTTTATTGCTTCTGCGGGAGTTGTTGATGTCCAGCTTGAAGGATATTCTTTCACTTGGTCTCATCCTTCGGCCGATAAGATGAGTAAACTTGATCGTTTTTTGGTTTCTGAAGGGTTTCTGTCTTTATTCCCGCATTCATCGGCTATTTGTCTTGACAAACACCTGTCTGATCATCGTCCCATTTTACTTAGACAGGTTGAAACTGATTACGGTGCCACTCCGTTTCGTTTTTACCAATCTTGGCTTGATTTCAAAGGTTTTGACCAGATGGTTATCACTGCTTGGAATGGTTTAACTCTTGACGACAGTAATGATATGATCAGATTCAAAAAAAAGCTTCAGCTTCTTAAGAAGGAGATTAGGCAGTGGGTGTTTAATTTTAAGAAGGATCGGACTAGAGATGTTGATGATTTCAAAAAACAGCTTCGTGATATCGATGAGATTCTTGACAAAGGAGGTGTGAATGATAGTTTGCTGATTGAGAGGAAGGAGTTGGTAAAAAATATTCAGATTCTTCAATCGTCTGAAGCTCGTGACTGTGCTCAAAAGGCTAAGGTTCAATGGGCAATTGAGGGTGACGAAAACACTAAGTTCTTCCATGGTATTATTAATAGGAAACGTTCTCAGTTACCTATTAAAGGTGTTATGGTGGATGGCATTTGGTTGGATGACCCTTCGTTGGTCAAAGAAGAGTTTCGTACCCATTTTGCTAATAGGTTCCAAGCTCCGGGAGATGTTCGTAGTCGTATTAATTTCCAATTCCCTAACCGTCTTAACACGGATCAAGCTGCTGAATTGGAAAATACGATCTCTCATGATGAAATACGCAGTGCTGTCTGGAGTTGTGGGGATAACAAATCCCCGGGCCCTGATGGTTTTTCATTTGTGTTATTTCAAAAATTTTAGAGCGTTATCGGTCCGGATTTTTGCGTTGCGGTTGATTGGTTCTTTGCTCATAGTTCTTTTGCTAAGGGCTGTAACTCGTCATTCATCGCTCTCATTCCTAAAGCTTCAGATGCTAAGTTTGTCAGTGAATTTAGACCTATTTTTTTGATTGGGTGCTTGCATAAAGTGGTTACTAAAATTTTAGCTAATCGCTTAGCAAACGTGATCTCTAATTTAGTTGCTGATGTTCAAACAGCCTTTCTTCCCAATCAGCAGATTTTAGATGGTCCTTTCATTGTTAATGAAGTTCTTTCTTGGTGTAAATTTAAGAAGAAGCAGGCAATGGTGTTCAAGGTCGACTTTGCCAAGGCATACGATTCAGTTCGTTGGGACTTTTTGGAAGATGTTCTTGCTGCGTTTGGGTTTGGTTCCAAATGGCGCTCATGGGTGATTGGTAGCTTATCTTCTGGTATGGCATCTATTCTCATCAATGGTAGTCCGACTGGGGAATTTAAATTTCATTGTGATCTTAAGCAAGGTGATCCTCTAGCTCCTTATCTATTTATCCTCATTATGGAGTCCTTTCACCTATCATTCTCCAGGGTGGTTGATGCGGGTTTGTTTAAGGGTATTAAGATTGATCCTACTACTACGATCTCTCACTTATTTTATGCGGATGATGCCGTTTTCATTGGTGAATGGTCGGATAATAACATCAAGCTCATTCTTCACGTTTTACATTGCTTTTCTCTTACATCCGGTTTAAAGATTAATATCAAAATGAGCCATCTCTTAGGGTTTGGAGTTCCTGGTGATAAGGTGAATGAAGCTTCAGTTTCTCTTGGATGTGAGGTCATGAAGACTCCTTTCAAGTATTTAGGGGTCATGGTAGGCGGTAACATGTCGTTGGTTAATGCTTGGGACGAGATTATTGGAAAACTTAAATCTAGGTTATCGAAATGGAAGTGTAACACTTTGTCCATTGGTGGAAGACTAACGCTTCTCAAGTCGGTCTTAGGAGCTTCTCCTATATACACTTTATCGTTATATAAGGCGCCTAAAGCTGTTCTCAATGTGATGGAATCTCTGAGGCGTGATTTTTTCTATGGTATTCATGGTAATGATAAGAAGATTGCATGGGTAAAATGGACTAAAGTTCTAGCAGCTAAAGAATATGGGGGTCTTGGGGTGTCTAGTTTTTTCGCTCTAAATAGGGCTTTGTTATTCAAATGGGTTTGGAGGTTTATATCCTTTGATAAATTTTTATGGTCTCCTGTGATTCATGCTATTCATGGGCCAGACTCTATTTTGCGTGCCCCGCGGTACGGGTCTGTTTGGGGTACTATAATTCGTGAAGTTCATGCGATTAAATCTCAGGGGGTGGATTTGCTTTCGTTCTGCCGCATTCGGGTGGGAAATGGTATTCAGACGAAATTCTGGAAGGACCATTGGATTGGTGATGCGCCTCTAAGTGTTCTTTTCCCTCGTATGTTTTCGCTTGATTTGAATGGCGATATTACGGTAGCAGATAAACTTCAAGGTCAGCTTTCGGATTCTTTTCGTTGCCCAACTAGAGGTGGATTAGAAACTCAACAGCTTTCTCGTCTTCAAGACCTTGTAGGTACGTACATGCTTTCGAATTCTGGTGACCGTTGGGTTTGTAATCTGAGTGGAGATGGGTCCTTCCATGTCAAATTCATTTGTGGTTTGCTTGATGAGTATTTCCTTCCTAAAGATTCGGTGGCTACTCGTTGGGTTAAATTTATTCCTATCAAGATTAATGTGCTTGCTTGGAAAATTTCTTTGGACCGCCTCCCTACTCGCATGAATCTTTGCCACCGGAACATTTATGTCCAAGATCAGTCGTGTGCGGTTTGTAAAGAGGGCGAGGAAGATGTTTCGCATCTTTTCTTTTCCTGCGTATTGGCCGCTGATGTTCATAAGCTTATATGTCGTTGGTGGAATTTGACGTGGTCTTCGTTAAGTTCTTATGAGGAGTGGTGGGTTTGGTTTAAGGATATTCGGTTAGGGTCTACGCTCAAGTGTATTTTGGAAGGCGTTTTCTATGTGTCTTGGTGGCACGTTTGGTGTTATCGAAATAGCGTGCTCTTTGCAGCTCATCCTCCTCGGAAAGATACCATTTTTGATGATATAGTTACTCGCTCTTTTATTTGGTGTCATGCTAGATGTAATAAGGCGTTTAGTTGGGATAGGTGGTTACAACATCCTTATTTACTCTCTTTGTAACTCTCTAGCTCCTTGCTAGTGTTTTTTTTTTTTTTTTGTTTTGTTATAAAGTTGCCATTCAAAAAAAAATTATTTATATAAATAGTCATACCAAATGCTGATTCTCTCATAAACTCCTTTTGATGAGTTTCTCTTTAATAGCTTATTATTCTGAAAGCTCCTAAAAGCTTCTCCGCAAAAACAAAAATAGAAAAGCATATTTAAAAGTTTAAGCTTCATAAGATTTTAAGAGCTTTGCGCCAAATACACTAAAGAACAGGAAAAGCCATAAACTTTTTGAGGACGAAGTAAATTATATTGCATGTGTGATATAGAAGTTTTGGATTACAGGTGTTTGGACAACCATTGGCATGCATATCAAAATATGCTCTTAAACAAATAAAGGTCATAATCAGATCTATCAAACAGTATATAACTAGTTGTTGTGATGAGTTTATAGAGTGGTAATCATGGGTGGAGACTTGGAGCACGTTAGAGTGTTAGATCACACGTAATAAAGGCAAGACGATCAAGTCTTAGCACTCAAGACGCGTTGAGCTCACCCCACTGGACACGTCGTCGAAGAAAAAAATGAAGGGCTAGGTCTTGCCATCGACTGAGTCGTGTGGGTTGCTTGGGACACAAAAACAAACCCCAACATTTAAAAAACTATCCGTTGGCCACTATATAAAAAATATATATTTTTTTTTAAATTTATATTGATTTTATCCTTATAAATACCAAAAATGAATTCCGAACACTCTACACATCTCATCTAAAACAAATGGATTCCGAACAACTTTTTTTTACATCCTCGGATGAAGAAGAAGTTAATAGTATGGAGATAGAGGTTTTAAAAGAGGCGGCGACATACTATATAAATTATCAAGCTTCCACTTTTAGAATCACAAAACCTCACGAAACACGATAGCTAGAGATTGTTACGTTGCTGATAATCGTCTAGTGGCCGCTTACTTCTCTGAAAACTCAATGTATGACGACAAATTATTCCGTAAGCAGTTCCAAATGAGCCGACCACTATTCAAACGTATTGTTAGTAAAATAATTGATAATTCACCGTATTTTCAACATAGTATTGATTGTATAGGAGGAGTTGCCATTTTCTCAGTGAGCAGAATGTTGCAACTATTATCAAAATATTACAAAAACAAACTCATATTTTCTATTCTATATGTTTTGTTGCAACTGTATGAAAACGTATTACGGAGTAATTCGTAACAATGAACATTGAATATTTTAATGCCCTCATTTCCTAGCAAAAAATATTGAAAAAACAAATCACAGATAATCCATATGCACTACATGGTTTGTCGGTTAGAATTGACGCTAAATTAAGAACTCCGATGATAGACTTCTTCATAGTTAGTTCTATCCTATCCAGCATATATAACTAGGGTTGGGATCCTATGAAAGGGGAAGTTTAGAAAGTATTAAAAGTCACCACATTGTGACAAATGTTCATTTTTATTTTATTTTTTTTTACTTTTGCCAGCTCATTCTTTTGTTATTTTCACTTTTTTTTTGGTAAAAGGTTACTCAGGTAAAATAATATTACTCAAAAAAATAATTAAGTACAACGGATGTGGGTGGATCCCACACCTCAGCCCAAAAAAGGCAAATCAAAAGCGCTTACAGTTCTTAATACCTAACTAAGTATAAGAAATGACCTGCAAAATGTAAACAATAAACGTTGTTATTTTCACTATTAACCGATGAATATTGTGATTTTAATCATAGTAGAATTAAAACTCATCATATAAAAATTTTGTTCATGAAAGAAAACTGAAGAACACTGTGATAATAAAAAAATAAAAAGTTATTCAACGTGATCTAACTGATGAACATTTTGATAACAAAAAAGAAAACTGATGAACATTGTTATAACAAAAATAAAGAAAAAAAAATTCTTTAAAAAGAAAACTGATGAACAATGTGATCTAACTAATGAAAATTGTGATGTTGTTCATAAAAAAAGACTGATGAACATTGTGATAACAAAACAAAAAAAACAAAAAAAATCTTCAAAAGTAAAACTTATGAACAACATAATCTAACTGATGAATATTGTGATGTTCATCATAGTAGAATCAAAGTTCATCCCAAAATATTGGTCTTTATAAGAATTACTAAAACATTATTTTACCTGATTAACACTTTTAGAGTCTACATCTAACAAAATTTCATTGAGACGTTTCGTCAAACACCTTGTTGACATTTTCATAAACAATTTATCTATTTGAATTATTTGAAGGAAAAACTTGAAAGAATAATGAATGATGAAGCATTAATGATTAGTTTATGTTTATTGATCTTAATTTGAAATAAAAACCTGAGAAATACTACATAAACTTACCGTGGAATTGAAGATATTAGATTTAGAATTGAAGTAGTTGGATCATTAAACTGATGTAATTAAATCATAAATTGAATTAATATAATTACGAATTTAATATTAATAAAGGAAAATGAAAATAATTGGATATTAGTTGGGAGGAGAAGAAAAGTGAATCGGGGTTAAGGGAAGAGAAGAATGGATGGTGGGTTGGAGGAAAAAAGAAGGGGAAGACACGTGTCACAAGCTGATAACCTTTTATACTTTTTTTATTTTTGTGTCACTTTGCATTTGAGCGCTTACTTATAAAACTATGTATTATAGCATATGATTGCAATTTCAAGTACTTGTATGTGCTCACATGTTGAGTTAATAAATAACACAAATCATAACCATTTCGCTAAGGCCATGCGTAATGGTTTAGCGCCTACCATGTTTTTTTTTCCTTTTCACGCCTACATGTAATGGTTTAGCGCCACATCCTCGTTTCTTATTGGTTGATTTTTTTGAAAATCACAAAGGGGCGGGGCGTGAAAGATTTAACGCCTAGGGGATTTTTTTTTGCATTTGGCGCCCCTGTGTAACCGATTTGGGTGCGAATTGGGCGCTAAATGGGGCAAATTTGGGCAATTCACGCCCCATTACACATAGCCTAACTTCCTCATGAAACCAAAATTCATTACTCAATGGCAATCACTCAATAACAAGATTAGATGTTTATTCATGTCGACCTGATGAATTCAAAGTAGCCTGTTTCAATTTCAATAACAAGATTAGATGTTTATTCATGTCGACCTGCTGAATTCAATGTAGCCTGTTTCAGTTTCAAACTTTGCATAGTTGATCAACACCTTCGAATGCTTTATGCGGTCCAAAAGCCTCTCATATATTTAGTTGTCTAGTCCTTTTGAAAATATAAACGAGAATGACGTTATTTTTTAGAAGAGTTTGTTTTTGTATCCTCTTACTTGATATTCCTACTTATCTTTATACCCACATTAAAATATAATATTTGTATTTCACTCATTATTTCTCTTCATCTAAACCGTCAGTTGTATCACGTGTCAGGATCCTATGAGTAGAATGATTAGTATGAACACAATGTAGGTAGAAATATCATTTCTCTTTTCAGAAACAACACACTAAATGTGAAATTCGACATATCCTTAACTACAAATTAAGACATAAAACATATTAATGACAAGAATTCTAGGTGGGATCATTGGTGTTCATATTCCCATGTTTAATTTTACCTTTAGGATGGTGGCAGTGGCAGCGGTATGGCCATCGGTATGGTCCATACCGCTGGTGAACACCGCCGCCACCCCAGCGGTATGGCTCGGCGGCATTGTCCATCGGCAAAAAATGACTCGACGGTATGAAGAAAAAAGAGACGTTGGAGCAATTATGATTCGACCGTTTGCTTTGGTACCGTTGGGCTTCAAAAAAAAAAAAAAAAAAAAAAAAAATTCTTTATATACTAAACTAAAACACATCCATTTTTATACTTTCAATTCAAACACATACATTTTTATCATGGATCCAAGCAAATCAAAAGGTGTTTCATCGTCACAAAAAGGTCGTGGACGTGGCAATCGTGGTCGTGTTCGTCCGCAAGCTCCACCACCGATGTATCAACAATACCCTCAATCGGGATACTATCCCCAACCTCCAACACCGATGCATCAACAATACCCTCAATCGGGATACTATCCCCAACCTCCACCACCGATGAATCCAAGCCAATATAATATATCAATGACGAGTAACTTCAACCCGTTTGGTGACTACCGTGAAGGTCCTTCGCGTCGTGAACCAAGTGTGGAACGCGAACTACCTCTATATGATGAAGACGATGATGATGTTGAGATTGTTCCCGAAACGCAACCACAAACTCAAATTGGTATATATTTTATTTTTATACGTTATAATTTTACTTGTTATAATTTATATATACGTTATAATTTTACTTGTTATAATTTATATATACGTTATAATTTTACTTGTTATAATTTTTTTATACGTTATAATTTTATATGTTCTAATTATATACTAGATGAAGATGTTCAAGTCGGTAAAGGGAAAAGTAAAGCGGATAAAAAGCCTTGGACGTCGGTCGAAGAGGTTGCTTTGGCTAAATCGTGGATTCATATCTCGACATGTAGAAAAGTCGGGAATGAACAAGGTAGAGATAAGTTTTGGCAAAGAATTTTAGAGCATTTCAAGGCCACCATTAAAGATACTAAGCGAACTCATCATAGCTTGAACACAAAGTGGAAAAATATGAATCACGCAATGGGTGTCTTTAACGGGCTATACATCCAACAAGTAATTTTTAAACTATATACTTGTGTTAATTTATATACTTGTGTTAATTTATATACTTTTATAATTGTAGACTCGCATTCGTGAGAGTGGGTGTGACGATGTCAACGTCATGCATAATGCCATGTCCGATTATGATAAGAAAAATAAGGGCAATTCCTTTACTCATATTGAAGCGTAGAAGGTTGTTAAGGGAGAACCGAAATGGTTGAAACAACCATGTTTTGAAAAAGTATCTTCAACATCTCATTCCGACAAACGAAGGAAGTCGTCGGAATCTAGCTACTATGAGTCTGGAAGCAATGACAATGTTGAGACTGTTATTCCGGATCTAAATGACGACACAACTCCTGTATCAAAAAGAAAAGGGAAAAAGACCGCTAGCGAGTCGTCGACAAAGAATAGTGTTGCTGAGTTTATTGAGAACTATACTGCAAAGAAATCACTAGCGTTGGATGAGGCGATGGAAAAAAAACGTGCAAAGGATGAATTGTCCGAAAAGTTGATGTCGGCACAACTCGCTAATGCTAACGAAAAGGCTATGCTTCGGGCGATGAAATTCTATAACGAGCCGCACGAACACATAACCAATCCGGTTATGCGAGAATTCGCTATTGCCAAAAAACGTGCGTACGCGGAGAAATATGGATGGCCTACCGATTTTTAGATATAATTATGTATTTTTTTTTTCAAGTATTATGTAATGTTATTTTAATTATTAATGAAATATTTATGTTTTTATTAAATTGTTTAATATAATTTATGAAAATAAAAAATAAAAAAATAAAATTAGTTGGTGGGTTGGGAGATATGAAAAAAGCATGGTTGCCACTAAAAAAATGGTTGGGAGGTATGAAAAAAGTATGAATGAGGTGGAATGATATTATTGGTGGGTTTGAGAGGTATGGGTTTTTTGGGAAGCATGACTGCCACCATCCTTAGAAGGTTCAATGTATTAAGACCAAACGGGCGACCTTTTGCTAGCTTTTCTTTTCTTCTCCGAAATAACAACTTAATATTTGAAACACCACGGCCAACTATTAGAGGCTATAAAAATATGCATCGAAGGACACAGACATAACTATATCTATGAAAACCAACGCTAAGAGGATCCCACAATGTGATCAAAGAACCTATCACGGCCACATTCTAGCTTTCAGTCAAAATCATTCTTTAATATGTTCGGAAACACAACCCAAACATTATCTGCCCAAAAAGTATTTAATTCAACGGGAATTTTAAAGCACGTTTCATAGTTTCACTTTAAATGCAGTTACGGGGATCAGTTAAAATATTAGACCCCTGAAACACATCAAGATAAACCATAAGAAAATAGGATATGCAATTTACATCAAACGCAGTTCTCTAGCTTTAAAAACATCTGAATGTTAAATTCCCTAGAAAATCTGTTGAAAAACGCTAAATTCAACCACAAAATTCTGTTGCTAATGGTATGTCACAAGCAGTCTCGGAAGTCTGTCGCTAAATTAGTGGCTACTTTCGGATGAATTTTCAGTCACTTAGTTTGACTCTATTGTGATGGTTTCCTATGAAACTTTATTGTCGGAAATCATTTGATCCGTCAGGAAAGGTTTGTCGTTATGTGTTTCCGAGTATGCTTTTTGTTCTGTTTTTTTTTTTTTTTTTTTGACGGAAAAACGTCGCTAAGCCTTTTATCGACAGATGTCCAAGTGATTTCACCCTAGGTAAAACCCTGTTTCTAGAGGTGTAAATATGATCCAAATGATGTTTAAAAAATCAATTATTACATCCCAAAAAGCCGAAAGTAATTACAAGCCAATGACTTCATCTTTCAACTAAAAACTTAGCCGAACGAATTCATATAAAAGAATGGATGATCTATATTGTTTCTAATTACACGTGCTTTAAATTTTCTGTAAAATCACATTTGAATGACATCTCACAGATTCTATCAAGCATTATGATCTAACGTACACCTAATCACAAATTATTTAGGGTGTGTTTGTTTTTTTAAGATGCTTTGGGTTTGAATCAGACTACCGCATCTTACTGATAAGAGATGGCTATAGTTTCTGAATCTTAATGAAATAATGTTGTTCATTTTTGTATAGTTCTCTGAATGATTAAATCATCGCAATACGATCAGAGGCGAGGCTAAAAAAAAGATCATCAAAAATTTTCATTTTCCTAAAAGCATAAAAGATAGGCGAAAACTTCCCAACGGGTCTACCACATCTGATATTTTGCCTAATGTTGAAGTAAAACCTTGTAGGAAGGTCTCACTTCTATGTATCGTCCTCCGGAGTGACTCCTTCGGACCTTGCGAACTGCTACAAACAAGAAAGAACCCGTTAGAAGGAGTCTCGAGGCCGGAGCCCCGGGACCACCCTCCGACGGTCAAGTCAGTTCTCTACTATATATGTAATTCTAGAGAGAGAAAGTAGAGAGAGGTAGGAGAATATGTGTGTATACAACCACCAAGGGTGGTGTATATATAGTACCTGAGTTACTGTAGATGATGTCAGCCTAGGGAACATGTCTCCTTAAAACCTGGGTGGTAGATACACGCGCCCTTCATTCAGACGCGCCTTAGGTACACGCGCCTTTCACAGGATGAATGGTAGGGATGAAGGTACCGGATGAACAGCAGGGATGAAGGTACCGGATGAACAGCAGGGATGAAGGGTATGGGATGAACAGCAGGGATGAAGGGTATGGGATGAACAGCAGGGATGAAGGTACCGGATGAACAGCAGGGATGAAGGGTATGGGATGAACAACAGGGATGAAGGGTATGGGATGAACAGCAGGGATGAAGGGTATGGCCGAAGGGTCCGGACGAAGTATGACGTCCGGACACATACACCAACATGTCCCCCCCAGTATTGTAGTATCGGTTGAAGACTGATGGTGCAATACTTAGATAATATCTTTATGGATGAACGGTACGCGCCGTTCGGACACATACACCAACATGTCCCCCCCAGTATTGTAGTATCGGTTGAAGACTGATGGTGCAATACTTAGATAATATCTTTATGGATGAACGGTACGCGCCGTTCGGACACATACACCAACATGTCCCCCTCCAGTATTGTATTATTAGTAAAGGACTAATGATGTAATACTTACTAAGTGTTATCACGATCCGCTCACGAGAGTGGGAGTGTTTTCCACGATCCGTTTCTTGTTATTGGACGGAGTGATATCACGATCCACTCACGAGGGAGGGAGTGTTTTCCACGATCCGTTTCTTGTTATTGGACGGAGTGATATCACGATCCACTCACGAGGGAGGGAGTGTTTTCCACGATCCATTTCTTGTTATTGGACGGAGTGATATCACGATCCACTCACGAGGGAGGGAGTGTTTTCCACGATCCGTTTCTTGTTATTGGACGGAGTGATATCACGATCCACTCACGAGGGAGGGAGTGTTTTCCACGATCCGTTTCTTGTTATTGGACGGAGTGATTTCACGATCCACTCACGGGGGAGGGAGTGTTTTCCACGATCCGTTTCTTGTTATTGGACGGAGTGATATCACGATCCACTCACGAGGGAGGGAGTGTTTTCCACGATCCGTTTCTTGTTATTGGACGAAGTGATTTCACGATCCACTCACGAGGGAGGGAGTGTTTTCCACAATCCGTTTCTTGCAATGGTTATGCGTGTGGAACCTCATACAACTATTCCTGCACAATAAGACATGAAAGGCTTTTTATTTTTTCCCGTTAGACACGACAAACAAATTATTTTCATTAGAACCGAACTGTAAAACCGATGGAGTTTGGATTAGAACCGAACTGCAAGATAACCGATGGCCTTTCTGCCATAATGATACGTATGGCACCACTTCTAGGGTACCATACGGGCGACACACGCCGTACGGGCTTTTTGCCTTAATGATACGTATGGCACCACTCTTGGGGTACCATACGGGCGACACACGCCGTACGGGCTTTTTGCCTTAATGATACGTATGGCACCACTCTTGGGGTACCATACGGGCGACACACGCCGTACGGGCTTTTTGCCTTAATGATACGTATGGCACCACTCTTGGGGTACCATACGGGCGACACACGCCGTACGGGCTTTTTGCCTTAATGATACGTATGGCACCACTCTTGGGGTACCATACGGGCGACACACGCCATACGGGCTTTTTTCCTTAGTGATACGGAGCCTCGTATAGTTATTCCTGCAGAGCAGAATATGAAAGCTCTTGCCTTTTCCGTTAGATGCGAAAGATATAATATTTCACATGTATTAATACATAAAAGAGTCACGACGTGACCATAACACAACCGATAGAGTTGTCATACTACCATACTCCCCAGTTCAACGGTGCTATTACTCATTAGTATCGTTGAACTCAAATAAGATGAAGTATTAGACGACATAAAGAATGATTAATAACAATTGTTGCCCATGGGTGTTAAATATAACCTTATGCTCGTCAATCCTGTAGGACGAAATTTGAAAGCTTTTGCTTTCTCCCGTTAAATATGACAAAATTTTTCACTTATATCAGTACAATATTCGGGTCATGACCGAATCGCAACATTCCGATGTAGGTGTCATACTATTATATTTCCCCAGCAGTAAATGATGAACACATGGTGCAACTTCATGGTTGACGGACGATAACCAATTATCGTTCGTTCCAACGTTATGTCAGAATATGTAAATAAAGTTTAACTTTATACGAGCAACGCGTTATGTCTATGAATATAACAAGTAGATGATGCTCGCCACGTTGCGGCGGAAGCTTTCTTTGAAAATGTATTTGATAGTTTCGTGATGGGCTTCAGGTGCACTCGAATGGGCTAAAGATCCATTCCAAAAAAGAGTTTTGTATTATATACGGATCTTTGGGCCAGGCTCCCTCAAAAATCTGGGCTTCGGATGATGCAAATGTGATGTCATGGTACTGTTTGTTGTTGATGCACTATTACATATAAAATACCAAGCGTTGATTTAAAATACTCAAAACAAAATTAGTGCTGCTCCTATTTCGTACGTCACATCATATTATATGTTTCCACAGTCCATACTAACCATATCCACAGTCACTTAAAGAGAGAGAATAGCATTATTATTTCTTTTTTTTATATATTACCATATTAAAGCTCTTCCGGCTTTAGAAAGCGCCGGACCCAAGAACGGTAGTTTTGACGATCGGATTCCGGAGCATAAGCAGCGCACCGAGAACAAAATTTTGATGATCGGAATCCGGAGCAAGGTGTTACGTCGGAGAACACAAATGTGATGGTCGAAAGCCGGAGTACGAGCGTCATACCGAAAACAAACAGTTGGATGATCACCATCACCTTTAATGTGTATAAGGTTAGCCGACGGATTCTCGAAAAAGGCAGGAAAATATAAGCCGCGAAAGTTTCAGTTAAGTCGCTTATCTTGGTTGAAGCTCTTGTGTTCTTGACTTTGTGTTCTTAACGATGGATGATGGGTTTGTATTGGACTTTTAGGATATCTGTAAAATTCTGTAGCAAAGTTGAAAAGCCACAGATCATGTGCGTTGTTTGGTTTCGTCCCCCAACCTGTCGGATTTCGTTATTGTTTAAGATCTTGACGATGGTATCGCTGTTGTAATTTTTGGTGACCGGGAGGAGAGAATCGAGGGTTAAAGCTTGAACAGTAGTTGTTATGGCTGTTTAGTGTAGTTTAGATGACCGAATGGAGTTCAAAGAGCCGAGGAGCCAGAAATTGACGATCAGAAACCGGGGCATAGGAAAAGTACCAATGCGCATAGTCATCCAGACGGATCTTCGGACTATGTGATTCGATTATTTTTAGAAGACCAAAAGGAGGTCAAGTAACCGGAAGACCAAAAATTGTCGGTCGGAAACCGGAGTAAATTAACTGGTGGCCTTCGAGGCTAGTTTGTGGCCATGAATTTAATGTATTCGTATAAGTTATCCGAGGGGTCATTGAAGAAAGTAAGAAAGTATCAGACGGTAAGTCACATGTTCAAAGATAGTCCTTATTGCTCATAAGGTCATTTGTAGGATCCTTGGAAGGCATTTGAGCGTAATACGGTGAGACCGGCTAACAGATTAACGCGAGAACTTTGAGCTCGAAAATGCTTCTGCTGTATTGTTCCTTTGGATGTAGTTGTGAAGATGAAGTTTGTTGCTCTCCGGATAGGGAGCTGTGTGACTCGGATCATGCGTTTTATATTTTGTTTGATTGTTCTTATATATAATCGTTGAGGCTGTTGTGGTTTATTTGATTGTAAAAGAGTCAAGGATGTATGCATGCGCACATTTCAAATTGTTCACGTGTCAAGGAGAAAATATTCATTATCAGTGATAATAAATAAACCCTTTAATTCCACTGTGGTTGTGGCTTTAAAATAAACCTTTTACTTCACCAAGGAACAGATATGTGGCACGGGTAGATCTGTGTCAATAAAAAGGTGGAATTGAATTTGTGGCCTGGTTAAGTTCGGAAAATCATGAGAAACAAAGAAGCTATCTTTGCGAACCAGGGTAGATTAGATGGACGAAAATTCTGACTAATATATATATCGCAAATCTCTATCCGATTTGCATGTGAACACCTAATGTACAGTTATAGTTTCAAGACAATCTGGGCCCCCAAAACACATGATAAAAGAATAAAAAAGAGAAAACATACCAAGCATTGGACATTTAGTCCAGTGGTTAAGCATTGGCCTGTTAACATAGAGACCCAAGTTCGAATCTTGTCAAGGCCCCTTTTTGCATATTATTTTCCAGCCACATGTTACTCAGATGAAGGGTTCATGCCGAAGGGCAGGAGAAGGGTTCATGCCAAGGAGAGGATGACGGACGAACTACCTCCGAATGAACCATACTGAGCGGGGGATGTCGGATGGACCAACTCCGAATGAACCATATCGAACCGGACCAACTCCGAATAAACCATGCCGAACTGAAGATGACGGATGAACCATCTCCGAATGAACATACCGAACCGATGATAACAAATGAACCATACCGAACTGAGGATGAAGGATGGACCAACTCCGAATGAACCATATCGAACCGGACCAACTACGAATGAACCATTCCGAACTGAAGATGGCGGATGAACTACATCCGAACTGAAGATGACGGATGAACTACATCCGAACGAACATACCGAACAGATGATGACGGATGAACCAATTTCGAATGAACCATGCCGAACTGAAGATGACGGATGAATTAAATCCGAAAGGGTGGATTGGAAGCGAGACCTATCATTCTTAGCTCTGGTAGAGTGAATGACGGGTCCCACGGATGGCGCCAATTTGTTGAAGTAAAACCTTGTAGGAAGGTCCCACTTCTATGTATCGTCCTCCGGAGTGACTCCTTCGGACCTTGCGAACTGCTACAAACAAGAAAGAACCCGTTAGAAGGAGTCTCGAGGCCGGAGCCCCGGGACCACCCTCCGACGGTCAAGTCAGTTCTCTACTATATATGTAATTCTAGAGAGAGAAAGTAGAGAGAGGTAGGAGAATATGTGTGTATACAACCACCAAGGGTGGTGTATATATAGTACCTGAGTTACTGTAGATGATGTCAGCCTAGGGAACATGTCTCCTTAAAACCTGGGTGGTAGATACACGCGCCCTTCATTCAGACGCGCCTTAGGTACACGCGCCTTTCACAGGATGAATGGTAGGGATGAAGGTACTGGATGAACAGCAGGGATGAAGGTACCGGATGAACAGCAGGGATGAAGGGTATGGGATGAACAGCAGGGATGAAGGTACCGGATGAACAGCAGGGATGAAGGGTATGGGATGAACAACAGGGATGAAGGGTATGGGATGAACGGCAGGGATGAAGGGTGTGGCCGAAGGGTCCGGACGAAGTATGACGTCCGGACACATACACCAACACCTAAGAACGGTTATCTGTGGAAACGAAATAATGTATAGGCACATAATAATACACTAGTTTAATCTTAGAAGTTAAAAGTAAAAGATTGATGGTGAAATAAAATGTGATAGCTAGAAAATGAAAATATTAAATTAAGTATTTCACATCGATCAAGGTACTACCTCCATTTCTCTTTTATTCACGTGAAAAAAAGCACTTTCAAAATACAAGGCTCCACTTTTCATGTATTTATATTTTTCTCTCTCTATTCTTACACACTCTCATTTTACTCAACTTCTCCATTCATACAAACCTTTAAACGTGGTTTCCACAGAATGTTTGAAAATATGAATCATACAACTATAAACATATAAACCAAACATCAAGTACGCAGCGGATAATAGAATCTATTATACAAGTAATTAATTAACTAAAATTAAAAGTAATGCGTACCTTTTTGGTTTCTAGCAAAACAAGAAACCGGATCTCCAAGAACAAGATAAACCCTAGGTAAGGGTTTAAGAGTGGATCGACTAATGTGTTAGTCGAATGGGGAAATTCACACAAGCTAAAGCAAGCTTGTCCATCGTTCTTGTACACACGTATTACTAGCATCTCAATGTGAAAAGCTAGGTTCAAAATTCACAAACACAACCCTAACTTGTGTTGAAGCAAGATCGAAAATCCCAAGGTGTTTAGGATAAAAAATCCGATCGGCCACAAGAGGAGGGAGGAGAAGAAGATTTAGGGTTTGCTTGGAATTATGATTAGGGAATTACAAATACAAGGGGTTTGTATTTATAGGCACCCAAATCTTCTCCTCCAAGTAAACAAACCGAAACCCTAATCCCTTGGGTTGGTTCGGTCGAGTTTTAGAGCCCAAACAAGGGTTCTAGATCCTTCTTGGCATCTATTACATTTTTAGTCCTTTAACGAGCGTTATCTAAAACCCCGTTAAATACTAACGACCGTTAAGTGTTTGTTTGTGAAATGAATAATTAAATCATAAATCATTATATTAATTATTCAAACATTGAGACTCATACGTAATGTGTGCAATCTCAAAGTCTCGTGTTCTAAACTGGTCATACGTATATTAATTTATATCCATTAACTCTAACAGCTCCCACTTGGATATTCATTAATATAGTAATGACATGGGTTAGTCTAGCTTAACACCCCCAATGCCCCCAGATCGACCCTGAGTATGGTTTTCTGGAAAAAACCATGTGATGATTTATCATCATACTTATCCTTTTGTTTCTAATACCGCGTTAATATGGATATGGATCTAATTCATTCCATAATTAACAATTTAGTTTCTCGTTTATACATAATTAATCAAGATTACCAAATTATTTGAACGTATTCCAGATAGCCTTTGGGCGTGCGCACGCAAACATCTTGTCAACCCTACGAGCGGCCAAGCAGTATTAAACTTCAAAACAAATTTGAAGGAACAAATCCTTTCTTGACTACGAGCATAAACCTTAGATTTCACATCACCTCCGAAAATAGCCCTTATAAGTACCAGTTATGGATAGCGTTAGACTATCTTACAGAAAATGAGCTACATCCTCGGCAGTTACCTGGTATCTCAAGTCTGAGGATAAATATTCATGATTTACTTAATGACCGATGATCCATAAAGTACAATCATGTGGTTGGGATCTGTCCTATATTCAATTTATCCAATATTGAATATCATGTGAATTTGGCATGCCCACGCATCAATATACTTAAGTATATTCTACCAACACTTCACATTTGCCTTAATTCAATAATACTCCCATATTATTGATCGACAACGGACTATTTAGAATAACTTAGTTATTCACGGATTTAAACATGCAAATATAGGATACAATATTATAAATGAGAATAAACGTAACCAAACTTTATTTCATTAAGATAACATTGTTTACATATCCCTTATCCAAATACTAACCACAGATTTACATGAAACAATTAGCTAAGTGAAGACCAATACCCTCAGCATGTTGAGTAAACTTTTCCTTAGGTAAAGCCTTTGTAAAAGGATCAGCCAGATTGTCATCTGTGTGAACTTTGAGTAAATTGATTTCACCTATTTCGACTTGTTCTCGAACATAGTGATATCTTCTAGGAAAATGTCTGGCGCCCTTCATAACTCCAGGTTCATTGGTGAACGTGATTGCAGTAAAATTGTCGCAATACACATTGATAGGTAATTCTATTGACGGCATCACTCCAAGACCCGAAATGAATTTCCTTATCCAAACAGCTTCCATCGCCGCTTTCGATGCAGCAATATACTCAGCTTCTGTTGCAGACATAGCTATCGTACTCTGCTTCTTGCTCTTCCAGTCTACAGCTCCTCCATTGATGACAAAAACATAACCCGTCTGAGACTTTGTATCATCTTTATCAGTTTGAAAGGACGCATCGCAGAAACCTGTAACATTCAGTTCTGCATCTGGATTTCCCCCATACACCAGAAACATTTCTCTTGTATTCCTCAAATACTTAAGAATGTTCTTAACAGCATGCCAGTGAAGTTCACCTGGATTCTGTTGATAACGACTGGTCAAATTTTGTGCAAACGCCACATCTGGCCTTGTGCATCTTACTGCATACATGATAGATCCTACTGCCGAAGCATATGGAACTTTCTTCATGTGTGTCACCTCTTCAGGTGTTGAAGCACATAGTTTGCTACTTAAGCCATGTTCTACTTGCATTGGCAAATATCCCTTCTTGAAATTTTGCATATTGAATCTCTTCAATATCTTATCAATGTAAGCACTTTGGCTTAATCCAATCAGCCGCTTAGATCTATCTCTGTAGATCTTGATTCCAAGGATATAAGCTGCTTCTCCTAAATCCTTCATGGAAAAACATTTACTTAGATAAGTCTTAACTTCATTAAGACTTGGTATATGATTTCCCATGATTAATATGTCATCGACATATAGGACAAGAAAAGTAGTATTACTCCCACTAGCTTTGTGGTATACACATGGCTCATCGAAATTCTGAGTAAATCCAAACTTCTTGATTTCCTCATCAAACTTCTTATTCCATTACGACACCTCTAACAATAGAAGGTGCGTAATGACAATTGTTTAACACTAAAATTAAACCAGAAGGTAAAACTAGCTCAAAAGTCCCTATGGCTTCTACTGCTGCACGTATTCTATTTCCCACGTATAAGTAGCATTCCCCATAGTTCAGCTTCTTCGCTCCTCTAAGCCCCTGCGATGTATTACAAATGTGAGTACCACATCCTGTATCATATATCCAGGCATTTTGCTTACGAGGAAAAGAAAACAATTCAACCATAAAAATACCTGAAGTGCTGGCGCCCTGCCCAGCCTTGGCATTCTTATTCTTGCGACACTCCTCAAGTAGCAATGGACAGTCCCTCTTCCAATGTCCAGGAGTATTGCAGTGGTGACAAGCAGCCATATCCTTTTTAGGATGATCCTTCTTGGGAGGAGGATTCTGCTTCTTTGGCTTTTGCTGATAAGTCACAATCTGCTTGCCCTTGTCAGCTTTGCCCTTTCCTTTCTTGTTCACATGTTTCGGTTTACCGGGCTTAGCTACCCTACCAGCTCTAATTGCCATAACAGCAGGTGTAGGAGCTTTCTTAGTGAGTCCCTTCTCATGTTCAATGAGCATTGCATGCAATTCAGAAAATGTCTTCCCCTTGAATGCATGTTAAAGTTGCGCACGAAGTCACCATACAATTCCTCATTGAGGGATTTGTTGATGAGGCCAACTTTAACGTCTTCCACATACCCGCAATCAAGTGCATCTAATTGGTCAAGATAACCTTTCATTTCAAGCACATGAGTACTTACGGGTGTTGTTGCTTCCTGCTTTCACTTGCCTAAGTTGTCAAGTACATCATACAATTCAGCCATGGGAGGTTTCTGAAACATGCGTGTCAGTTCCTAAATCATATTTTTCGGGCCATATTTCTCAAACTGTTTTACCAGCTGAGTGTCCATTCCCGATAGCATGAGACAAGCCGCATCATTGTGCTTGTCATAAGCTTCATTGAACTCCCTAAGTGTTTCATTAGGCGAGTTAGCAGGAGGAGCAACCGGAAGGTCCTCAGTAAGACATTCATAACGTTTGACAATCCTAAGAACAAGCCTTAGATTGCGATACCAATCGTTAAAATTCTTAGTCCCAGTCAATTTCTCTTTTTCAAGCATCATCTTGAAACAAGAGGTTAAGTTTGACGAGTTTCCGGGTTGGGCCATTTCTACAGAAAAAAGTTCAAAAGTTAGTACTTTCGATAATAAACATTTCAAGAAAATTAAACACCCATTGGTTAAAAAACCATTTAATTTTCACTGAAAACTAGGATCCTAATTGACGTTGTTTCATTACATCAGCTGAGGCTGCTAGCAATGAAAGTACTCAATAAGGTACGAGATCACCCAATT
The DNA here is from genome assembly GCA_021014915.2 of Artemisia tridentata subsp. tridentata. NCBI lineage: Eukaryota > Viridiplantae > Streptophyta > Magnoliopsida > Asterales > Asteraceae > Artemisia > Artemisia tridentata. The sequence goes on from CP139505.1 coordinate 381,861,607, forward strand.
GCCAATTTTCAATTGCAATTCCTAGAAATCATGGGACTTACATTATATTGCCAACCTCGGTTGCAAAATGTAAGCATGTTTCATCCCCAAATCTTTATGCCTTGACGCCGTTTCATTACATCAGCTGAGGCTGCTAGTAATGAAAGTGCTCAATTAAGTTAACCAATTTAGAAACGTGTAAATTGACGCCGTTCCATCACATCAGCTGTGGCTGCTAGTAATGGAAGTGCTCAATTTACCCCTATGGACTTCATTCTTTGAATCATCACATCAGCTGAGGCTGCTAGTAATGATAGAATGTCATCTTAGGTGTTTTCATGTTAATTGGTCGGCATATTACTTAAATTTTTAGGGTAATAAATTTTGATGTGTAAAATCAAAAAAATATGTACAAAGATGTCATGCATTCATCTTTGTATCATATATATTTTCAAAAACAAAACTGTTTACTCATTCGTAGCTCAAATCATCAAATTTTTTAATTGAGGCGTTGAGCAAATTACAACATTGCCTTAAGATGCTTCGTACTTTTTCATGGTGTACTAGGTAAGTCTATTATTAACGCACAGGCGAGCGGAGGGACGACAGCCGCCGAAGCTGGTTAAAACCGTGCCCCTCTAAGGTCACAATTTAATGTGAACCAACCTTAAACCCACTTTATAGTTTGTCAATAATAGGTCCGCCGCTTCGACCACTTTTGTACAGTCGCAATCAATCAACTAAAAAAATATGATTTTCTTGCTAAAACAATTTTATGTAGTAATTTATTAATTGCTAGTCTCGCCTGGGAGCAAATTACCGTACGAAGCGAGCCACTATCGGCACATAAGACTTGGAAATAAATAAAATTACAACAAAAGGTTTCATAGTTATTAGTCTTATTTATTTTTTATTTGAAAATTTTCCTCTTTTGTAGTTACAATCCATCATAATATTAAACACAAAAGATCAAGTAATTACAAAAAATAAATAAACACATAATAACAAATATATGATCATCCACGATATCATATAGCCACATGCAAACCTTTTTCAATAAATCCTAATATTAATTCTATGTGTAATTTTAAATGTATGTAATTAACAAAACTCGCATTGGTTTTCGAGCTCATTGTGCCCAATGGTCCACAGACGCCAAATAACTTGGCCGCGTAAGTTTTGGTTAATTAGATACCACATTGCACATAATTTATTAATTAATATATATTGAGGTCTTCCCCAATTTAAGATTTATTATACAAATCATGTAGCAAATAATTCAATCAAACATACAAATCATACCATGACAAAATATGCAAGATTTTGTCATGGATCCCATATTGATCACATAATCATGTAGTCCATATTATCATGTCAATATAATTATTAGTACATTTTCTAATTAATGACATCACATAAGGTATTCATTAATTAGTCCTAAAAATTGCATGCAATCCTAGGGTTTCTACAAGTTTTAATTAAAAACCCTAATTTTTATATATGGGTGTCGACCCATATTAGGGTTTAAAAAAAATAAAACAAACCCTAGACTATTAATTGCATGTTATCTCTACAAGATTCAATTTTTAGGGTTTTAGTAATTAATTACATGTTTAAAACGAGGCTCTTGATGCCACTGTTGTTTTTTTGTGAATCATAAAATACTATAAACACATAACCATATAGATCACGCAGCGGATTGGATCATAAACATATAATTAAATAACTAAAAGAAAACGTACCTTATTTGATTCCTAGCAAGAACAAGGAATCGGATATCCAAGAACAAGTTATATAAACCCTAATAGGGAATATATATGGATCGAACACAAGGCAACACACAACCTAAAATAAGGTTGTTACTCGTTCTTGTACACACGTAATCTAGCGTTCCAATGGGAAAAGCTAGGTTCAAGATCACTAACAACCAAACACTTTAATGCTTATAGCTCAAGCCGAATTCCCTAGTGGGAATAAAAAAGTGGAATAGCCTTTAGCAAGAGGAAGAGAGAAGAGAAGTTTGGCTATAGTTAGGGATTCAAGATTAGGTTTAAACCAAACACAAGTAAATTGTATTTATAGGCAAAACCTAGCTTGTTCCCTAAGCTAAGCCAAACCGACCCTAGCCCAAAAGGACCCATTCGGCCGACCCAACCCTTCAAGTGGGTTTCTAGATCCTTCTAACTCCTTTTTGCACTTTTAGTCCTTTAACGGTCGTTATCTCTAACTCCGTTAAGTACTAACTGTCGTTAAGTGTTATTTAGTGAAATGAATAAATATAAATATGAAATATATTTAATTTATTCAAACCATTGGAACTCTCACATATTGTGTGCAATCCCGAGTCTCGCGTTCGAAACCGGACATACGTATATTAAAAGTTATACATTAAACCTAACATGTATCTCAGCATTCACTGTATGTTTCAAACAGCTAAAGCATTAACAAGAGGATTACAAATGTTGATTGAAGCAACACCCTTTACATAATAAGTCTTTTTTGCAAACATTGATAAAAGTTACGATTGCGTGTACATGTTGGTTACAAAAACGAAGTACTTGGTTCAAATGACATTTAATGTGGTGACTTATAATAAATTGTAACTTTATTCTGGTAGCTTAAACAAAGTTACAGATCCAGGTGGTGGTTGTGTTTGTTATATATGTCATGGCTTTTGATGTGGAGGTGAACTATTAAGACAAGTGTTAGATGTTGCTATACATATGAGGATTTAGTTGATAGTTTAATACATGCAAGTTTTACGTACTTGCGCCAAGAAAAAACATACGTACGCTAACGCCTTTTTCTAAAACGCAAACCCTAAATGCGCAATGAATTAAACTGGCCATATATATTCATGCAAAACACTCCCGTAGCAACGCGCGGGTTACCCCGCTCGTTATATAGAAATGTAGCTTGTCACTTTTCAATTACGTAGCTGTGTAACACTTTTTTTTTTTTTTTTTTTTTTTTTTTTACGTAGTCATATTTTTTATTTCGCTTATTAAAATCAATTACCTAAATAATCTATCTATATAGTGATTTTACCAATCTTTTTTTTTTTTTTTTTTTTTTTTTTTTTTTTTTTTAAGTTTTATAAAACTGAACCAAATATATCACATAATTGCTTTTCACATTTTCAGTCGCCGAAATTAAAATCCTGATCATATTGTAAACTTGAGACAATATGCATGCTCATGATAATAAAATATAAGATTAACGAAATTAAAAAAGTAAAAAAAATGTTCTTTAAAGAAACTACAAGAAACCAACCAAAAATGTGATAATGTGAAAAGCAATTACTCCCTCCGTCTCAATTTATTTGTCAGGAGAGAGAAAACACAAAGTTTAATAAAAGTGGGGCCACTTTAATTTTCAACCACTAAAATGGAATATTCCTCCACTAGATTCTCTAGTTTTTACTAAATAAGGAAAGTGGACAATTAATTTGAGACATCCATAAAAGAAAATATGGACAATTAAATTGAGACGGAGAGAGTAGTAAGGCTGGTAGGAGTGCCCAGCGGTTTGCTCAACGGGGTGTATCAAACCGGCGGTAACACCGCCGCTGGTTCCGAATTTATCATAAAAATTTGTCATGAACGGTATGATAGCCCGCGTTCCATAAATTCAATTTGGCCAAAAAAGTGAACGTTGAGAGCTATTAATTGAAAAGAAAGTGAACGTTGGAAGCAATTCGTTGAATGAGGAGATACCCACCTGAGACTTTTTTTCCAAATGATCTTGATGCTGTAAAACCAATCAAGGTCATTGAAAATATTTGCTTAGTGTTTCGATAGCTTCTGAAAGAAATCAAAGGGTCGAATTCTTTTTGTTGTTGCCTCCGTTTGCGTTGAGGTAGCTCTTCATAATTTTGTGCTAGGATTGATCTCTTTGAGTTGAGAAGAAAGGGTGGGTGAGAAGGCTTTGTTTCAGTGGCTGCGCTTTGAGATAAGGATAAGATTAGGGTACTTTGTGATCAAGGGTGTATTATAGTAAAGATAGGATTAGTGGTAATTTGGAATTGGGCCGAAGTCTGCTTTGCTGTGGTAATTTGGAATTGGTGGTAATTTGTTTAGTTTAAATATTAAAAAGAAAAAAAAAATTGGGAGGTATGAGAATTTATGCGCCGCCAGTGAATTAGGTTGGGAGGTATAGGAATTTATGGGAATGAGTTGGCTGAAGCTGATTGGTTGAATTTGGGAGGTATGGATAATTCGGAATGTTGACTACTAGTGCCCTAACTTTGTATCTCAACCACGTATCTCATCCACCACGTGTTTCAAATCAACCTTTTCCATTGCAATCAACATAATCATCACAACAACCGACTAGTAATGTTTCACACCGCTTGTTAGTGTTGTGAAAGAGAATGTGCAGGTCGCAGCTAGTAAGTCTAGTTCTTCTTTTTCTCCGTCTACTTCTTCTACTAAGAGGGTTAACCCATTCTCTAAGGTGGGAGAGATTGTTGATTCCGACAGTAATGAAGAGGAGGTTGTGAATACTTTTGATAAGTCAGTGAACCTATTTGGTGGTGGTCACGATCGTGAAGATGATTATGATGACTATGCAAAGCAGATCTACGATCTTCCAGGAAATTTGGATGTTTTTTATTACATGTATGGTATCAAGCTCTAAGGCCTTGGTAGGAAGTAATTTTGTTTTCGTAGGAGTCTAATGTTATCTTTTGAGTAGTGGTTTATTTTCTTGTTTAGAGAATAGGAAGTATCATGTTATATAAGCTTTTTCGCCTATGTAACGGGCTGAGATATGGGATTCACCCATATCCTTTGTACTTAAACGTTTTTTGGAGTAATATATTTACCGGGTCTTTTGACCTTTTACACAAAAAATAACATCATAAAATCACGAAGAGTGACTTACCATTAGTTAATTCTTGTACAAATTATCAAATAGTTGGCCAAAAGTGAATACACCATAATCCTACCTAAAGTCTACATTTTGAGGTAAATCACATTCCAAGTAAAATCTTAAAAAGAGTATAACAAGTTTACAACCCCACTTTCTGATACTAATATATTATGTTGCAAGTAACTCTGAAGTGGTCAAACAAACCTTTTGAAAAATGAGGGATTTACATGATTTGAGTTTGTATGGCAGTGGGTTCAAACCTCGTGGATTAGTCAGCCATAAAATCGGAAACCATGGTTGCCAAAAAAAAAACTATATCCTTTTTAGAATTTCACTTTATGGCAATAATTAAGCTAGTACGTACGAATGTGTGATTGGAGCTATCAATATAAAAGATCAACTAAAATGTGAGCTAACATAATTACCATAGGAACTACCATATTTTTTTCCTTGTACTTGGAGCATCTACGAATGGTAAAGCTTTTCAATATTTGAAAAAGCTTTTCAAAAGTTTTTTTACCATTGCATGAAAGACTTGAAACAAAGACTTTTAGTTTGCCAAGCGGTTTGAATGAAACGCTTTGTAGATGCCATAAATGCCATAAATGTTTCAAGTCTTTTACTTTTATTATTTAATGCCATAAATGCTTCAAGTCTTTTAAAGGTTGAAACCATTGCAGATGCTCTTAGTAGAAATGGGTTGGACTGGAGGCCAATGTTTAGTCTAAATTTAAAAGACAAATAAAACAAATTCAGAATTAAAAATGGTAAAAAAAAATAAAAAAAAATACACATAATAATTAGAGATTTTTTTTAAATGTCCCTTTTATAAGGTTAGTTTACGAAATTAAATGTCACGCGTCGTTTTCTCCAAAATGAACTTTTATATATTATCCATTAGATTCATTTCAGAATAACTTTTCAACCGTATACATGTCTATAGGTGATTGCTAGGCGACCGAATGTGCTAGACGATTGCTAATCTGCTAGGCGTCTCCTAGGCGTGTGCAAGGAGTTTTCTAAGCGATTGATACAAGTTCTATGAGATATCTAGGCGTTTGGTTTGGGGAAGTGATTGACACGCTTCAAAATTTTATTAGGACAATCCACTGTATGCAGTTGTATTTTAAGTATAATCTGCTTTAACAGCTTGTACAGTGAGTGTTCCAATAAAATTTTAAAGTACAATCACTTCCCTTTGGTTTGTGAGAAAAATATGTAATTTTTGGTTGGTTTGGGATGGGGAACATGATGTAACAATACACTAATATCTTCTTTTAATATAATCATTAATGATGTTTGGTTGGAGAGGGGTAATATAATGATTACCCAATAGTGGGTAATGAACCATTATATAGTAAATTGGGGGTAAGGGATTGATTACCCATTCTTTTGCATTCCCGTTCCCTTTTCCTTTCCCCACTACTTACCAGGCACACCCTAAAATCCTGATCACAATACATATAATCAACAGGATACATCTAATCATGTGGTCATTGAGATAATAATAGTGAGGCACAGGTTATATGGACCCCATGCCATATTCAAGTGAAGACCTCCTAAAAGAGAGTATATAACTATATATCATCATATATACTCCTTTCATCGTATTAGCAAAATGGCGCAGTTAAATAATGATGGGTCGTGGTGGTGGGAAGGGATTGTTAGCCGCAACAGTGACGAGCTTATTGTGGCAGTAGTTGTGATCACCCTTACAGTAGTGATCTTGGCTATGCTATGGTCCAAGATACTCTCGAGCTCATCAAAGGGTGGACCACCGTTGCCACCAGGACCACGTTCGTTGCCAATTGTTGGGTACCTTCCGTTTCTTAGCCATGACTTGCACACACAGTTCACCAACATGGCTCATACTTATGGCCCTATCTTCAAGTTCAAAGCGGGAAGCAAGCTTCACATTGTGATAAGCACCCCCGATTTAGTAAAGGAGGTGGTTAGAGACCAAGACGAAAACTTTTCAAACCGGAATCCACCAGTTGCTGCCTCAATACTCTCTTACGGGAGACAAGATGTAATATGGTCCGACAACAACTTGAAATGGCGCAGTGTTCGTAAAATATTTGTCCAACAGGTCTTAAGTAACAAGAATCTCCAAGCATGTAGTTCTTTCCGAAGGGATGAAGTTAGAAAAACCATCAAGAATGTTTTTAGTAGAGTCGGGACTACTATTGACATTAACGAGGTTTCTTTCTCGACGGAGGCACATGTCATAACAAGCATGGTTTGGGAAAATGCATCAGTAGATAGCCATCTTGTAGCTGAGTTGCATATGGTCGTTTCAAAGGTCGTGGAGCTAATGGGAAAGCCGAACCTATCTGATTTCTTCCCTAGTCTTGCATGGCTCGATCTGCAAAGTGTCGAGCGGGACATGAAGAGAGAACTTCAACGTTTGGATCGAATTTTCAATATGTTTATAGACGGTCGAATCAAAGCTAACTCCAAGGAGTCTAAGGAGGCACTTCAGCATAAAGGAAAAAAAGATTTCTTACAAATCTTACTAGAGCTCAAGGACCAAAAAGAAGCAACAACCTCGCTAAGCATGACCCAGATAAAGGCACTTCTCATGGTAAGCTTCAATTTAAACCTTTACTTTATTTAGATACCATCACGCACAGTGGCGAAGCTTGAACTTTTCGTTCGCCGGGACGAAAAGTGACGGGACCAAAAAAATATTTCCCTATCGATAAAATATGTTCGGGTCCGGCGGGTCGGTTCAGTTCGGGTCAAACAATGAAATATATATTTTTATAATAAAACATCGTTTCTTAAAAAAAAATATATATATGAGTACCTGAAATTAGAATTACAACTCAGCTCGACGACCTTTAAACTTAACATTCAAAACAACCCCTATATTATTAACATGTATTATGTATATATCTAAAACTTTTTAAATAAAAAAAACTAGCCGGGACGATACCCAATATATATATTTTTTTTACCGAAATTCGACAAAATTGCTACTTCTAGACGAAAATGTTGCCGGGACGATCGTCCCCCCGAGAACCATATAAACTTCGCCCCTGATCACGCATCAATCAAATGGTTAAACATGCGTCATTGTATCAGGACATAATGGTTGCAGGGACAGAAACAACGACAACGCTAATAGAATGGGCAATGGCGGAGATTATGCACGATGAAAGTGTAATGAGAAGAGTTCAAAAAGAATTAACGGAAGTTGTAGGATTGAACAACATGGTTGAAGAATCTCATCTACCAAAACTACATTACCTAGATGCAACAATTAAGGAAACATTTCGGTTACACCCTATTGTCCCTCTCGTACTCCCACGGTCACCAAGCCAAACTTGCACTGTAGGTGGCTACACCATCCCAAAGGGTAGTACTGTATTTCTAAATGTTTGGGCAATCCAACAGGATCCACGGTACTGGGACAATCCCTTAGAATTTAATCCTGAGAGATTTTTTACTCCCGATGGGACAAACAAATGGGATTTCACAGGGAACAATTTGAAGTTCTTTCCTTTTGGATCCGGGAGAAGATTGTGCCCAGGTTATCCATTGGCTGAGAAAATGCAAATGTATATCTTGGCTTCGCTTTTTCACTCATTCGACTGGACCTTGCCGAAGGGTGAAGAGCATGACCTTTCTGAAAAATTTGGCATTACCTTAAGGAAAAGAAAACCTCTCATGGCTGTCCCATCTCAAAGGTTGTCCGATGTGAACCTATATAAGTAATCTTGTTGGTGGTTTGTGTTTGCCTTCATGGATCACTCAAGAGAACATCAACAAATAAGTTCTTTGCTATTTTGATCACTGAATGTGTAACAATTTCTTTTGGAACTTAATTTATTGTCTGAGATTTCTCATACAGTTTGTAATTGTAATATCCTTTGAATAAATAAAGATTGTAGTTTCTTCCTTTGAATAAATTTATAAAGTTCTTCCCATTTGAATCAGTGAGAAGATTGTCTCCGGGTATATCATTGGTCGAGAAAATGTGAAATGTAACTCATTCAAGTTTGATAAAGGGTGAAGATCGAGCGTGACTCTTCTGAAAAATTTGGCAGTAGAGTACTAATGTAATGAAACGACGATCATTAGTGGAAACTTTATTGAAAATCTCAGTTTCTCCAACATTGGTAACAAGTAATTAGAAACTCAGATTATTATCTATGGGCAATATCATGAGTGTTGAGGCAGCACATATGATAAGTGTCCGATTAGCACATTTGACAATTGCAGTTCCTACATTGTTATACCTTTGTAATGACTGATAACACATATGATGTAGTCATGGGTGTATATAGGAAAGAGTAGAGATAAGTGTTATTAGCACTAGCTTGTAGGTGCTCGAAGGTACTCTGCATGGACTACTATCAAAATGTGTAAACGAGTTTGACGACACTTAGAATTGAATATTATAGTTGACATGTGAAATTTCTTGTTTGCGTGTCAAGTGGCACTTGGAGTTCCACCAAACACTTCAGTAAGACATTAGCAAAACATCCTAATGAAGTTCTTGGAGGAACTCTTAGGGGCACTTGACGTTCCTACATTTGTAAACCTTTGTTGTTACATGATTTGTTTGATGACAAACATGATGTGGTTATGCGTATATATAGGAAAGAGTGGAGATAAGTCCTGTCCGATTTACGTGCATTCAGGCATCATGAACATGGGTGGCATTGTGTCTTTATTAATATATTGATGCATGTTTTCATTTTCAAGTAAGGGGAGGGAGAATCTAAAACTGAGAAGTCAAGAGAATCACAGAATAAAAAAGGGATTAGGTTCTCATTTCATCATCTATCCCGTATATGTGAATCGTTTCATTTACAAACCGCAACATTTTGCATATAAGAATATAAACCAAATGAACTTTAGATGCGAGGAAATAATAGTTCGTCTTAGTTGAACACCGGCCCTCAACATTTGTGTTAGTTTTGGTGAAATTATCATAGTCATGATTAGGATAGTCTTTTATTTCAAATGGGTCAGATGAAAAAAGTGTACTAATAGGGGAATGAGTCAAACGGGTTGAAAGCGTCTAAAGTCCATGTCTTTATTGTACAAATAATGAACAGGATAGCAAAGAACCCAACCAACCTCCTTGGTTCAATTTTATTACTAAAAAGTTTATAACAGTTTACAAAGAAAAGATTAATCAAACGATTAACCAAACGATTACAACTTAAACAATAATCAAACTATACTGGATCACAAACTGTGATCAACCAAACGATTACTAAGAATAACATACTGAAGACAAGAATGATTGAGAGAAAACTGTGTGAGAGATTATTCGCAAAAGTGAGAGATCCAGCTTAGGGTTTGGCTTTTATACGCCAATTACACCGACTTGCAGTTTAGCCCCTTGACCTTTGCACTTAAGTCCCTTGACCTTTATTATTAAGAACCTGCACAATCACAAATAAATAAACAAGCCCCTGTACTAGAGAGACAGTTAGAAACAAGAATATATTGTACATGTTAAGCCTCTATACTTATAATAAAGTTTGTTATCTCAACATTTATTATGCATAGAAGTATACAACCTCCTAATTTGATATACGCAGCAATTTAGATTGTATAAAGCATTGCACAATATGAATAGATTTACACAAACCACAAAAAAAATGAACTCAATAGTATTCCAAATCCAAAACAGAAATGCAGTATGAATTTTTTTGCAATTACTGAAAGAAGATGACGGTTATGAGTCAAACAGGTTAAAAGTCGTCCAAACTCTTCTTTTTAATGCATGGAGAAGCGATCTACGCCAGAATCACTACAAGAAAAAAGTCTTTTAGTGACACACAAAAAGTGTCAGAAAATGTCCAAAAAAGTGTCACTAAATATATATTTTTTTCACCTTCACTTATAAAAAGTGTCGTTAAAAGTCCAGGCGGTAAAAGTATATAGTGACACAGTTTTCTGACACATAATAGTGTCAGGATAGGTTGAGCCTATTTCTGACACATACTTGTGTCACTATAGGCTACTAGTAAAGCAACTGGTATGTACTTACATACATCTTAGGCTGCTATATTCATTCCAAATTAACTAGTACATATATAAGCAAAGTGGAGTCTAATGTTTCGGCTGCGATTTTACTCTGTAACAGAGATAACGTTGTAGCCTTCATGTCGCTTAATTCCTCATGTTGCTTAATTGTTTCCTGTAAATATTGCACGTGGGTAAGATTTTCATCATCATGGGTTGAAAACAATAACTGGGTCAAAAACAATACAATAACAGAGGAATAATGATTACCTGGCTGGATTTATAAGCTTGGAACGAAAGCAGAGTTGGTCATGACCTGCAACGAAAGCAGAGCAAAAACTTATTAATGGCATTACTATTTCCACACTATTAAACATGGCAATATGTTTACCCCAAATAGTCAATGAAATCAAATAATCAACCACATATTGAAACTTACAGAGGAAGCACAGAACTGGCCTTTCTTTATGTTTACTATTTTTCCAGTCTTGGCGGCTGCAACTAGAAGATCAGTCTATCAGAAGAAAACAAATAAAATAAGTTAAACTTCTAGAGCAGGGCCTTGTCACAAGATAGTGAACACGGGACATCTTAAGATAACTACTACTAAAGTATATGATAAATAATGGAAATGATGTCGTTGGACATCCCGAAACAATTGAGTGGGATCAATCTAACCTGTCGGCACAAAAAGGCCGGAATTTAAATTATCTCTGCAACTCTGCCTACAGCTTCACACTGATAGAATTCCATAGTTAAAAGAGAGTCAACTATATGATATAAACTTGGGAATGAATAATGCTTTATATATGAAATCATCAGTTAGAGGTTAAATTCTGAAATTTGGTAATGTGGGTGATGGGTCCTGTGAGCACCATACAAGTATCTACAAGAACCGTATCTTCAAGAGGAATAATGATTACCTGGCTGGATTCATGTACATCAGTAACTATTGGCAAGACATATGCAACTTTCACCTTTTCGAGGATGTGCAATTGAACAGAAGGACAATCAATACAATGTAACAAGATATGATCTTACAGATACATTTTCCTAGCCATATTGTTTAGGATGGTTTAAATTCAGCTCCATTTACTTACTAAACAGTTTAAAAATAGTTAAGTTACATAAGGTTACTCACGGAATGTTTTGTGCAAGCCATATTGTTTAGAATGTTATAGTTGACATGTGAAATTTCTTGTTCGCGTGTCAAGTGGCTCTTGGAGTTCCACCAAACACTTCAGTAAGACATTCTTAGCAAAACATCCTAATGAAGTGCTCGGAGGAACTCTTAGGGACACTTGACGTGCCTACATTTGTAATCCTTTGCTGTTACTTGATGTGTTTGATGACAAACATGATGTAATTATGCGTATATATAGGAAAGAGTGGATATAAGTACTGTCCGATTTACGTGCATTCAGGCATATAATCTTGAACATGGGTGGCATTGTGTCTCCATTAAGATATTGATGCATGTTTTCATTTTCAAGTAAGGGGAGGGAGAATCTAAAACTAAGAAGTCAAGAGAATCACAGAATAAAAAAGGTTTTAGATTCTCATTTCATCATCTATCCCATATATGTGAATAGGTTCATTTATTAACCGCAAACATTTTGTTTATAAGAATATAAACCAAATGAATTTTAGACGTGAGAAAATAATAGTTCGTCTTAGTTGAACACCGGCCCTCAACATTTGTGTTTAGTATTGGTGAAATTGTCATATTCATATTCATGATTAGGATAGTGTTTTATCCCAAATGGGTCAGATGAAAAAAGTTTTCTAATAGGGGAATGAGTCAAGCGGGTTGAAAGTCGTCCTAAGTCCATGTGTTTTTGATGCATAGAAGTATAGAACCTCCCAACTTAATTTACTCAACGATTTAGATTGTATAAAGCATTGCACAATATGAATAAATGTACACAAACCACAAAAAAATAAAAATAAATAAACTCAATAGTATTCTAATCCAAAACAGAAATGCCGTATGACATTTTTTTCAACTACCGAAAAAAGAAATTAAATAGAGATGACGGTTATGAGTCAAACAGGTTAAAAGTCGTCTAAAGTCCGTTTCTTTTTAATGTATGGAGAAGTAATATAAGCCAGAATGTACATAGAACCCACATGCAGTTGGCGTTATCTGATGGCGAGACTTCAACCACGGGTGCAGGAGCCGCCTTTAAGGCTATGTTTGGCGCACGAGCTTATCGTAGCATGAACTTATTTTTTTAGAAAAATAAGCTACCATTGAAAATAAGTCTCGTTTGGCTGACACGGCTTGAAGGAGCTTGTTAAAAAAATAAGCTACTAAATGAAATGCTAGTTGTACTAGCATGTAAAAAAAAGCTCCAGCCACCTGCTCCAGCAACCAGCTCCAGCAACCCGCTCCAGCGATCCGCTCCAGCTCCTACTTGTGCCAAACATACCCTAAGAGTGGTTGAAGTGCCTGGCGTAACCAGGATGCTCATATTTGGCCTGAAGTCAGGCTCATCTTGCACACACAATGATGCTACTGCTGCAAGCTTTGCAACGGCTATTAAAGCATACTCTCTGTTAAGTTTTTGGATTTACGCATTGTTCAACATTGTCTTCACTTAGCATTGGAGTAGCCTATAAGAAATGTAGTAACTTGAATATGCAACTTGAATGTGGATACAAAGTATAGTATTTGACTATTCAAAGATATACTAATTTATTTGTAGCTTTTTTATTTTTCTTTATCTTGATTTGGTCAACTTTGGACATTGAATATATAAAACGTTTAATATTGTTGTCTTGCACTAAAACAAGGCAACTAGTCACTAAATATAAATATATAATCTCTTTTAAAGCTATATTGGTCATCTAAAAGAAGTGAGACTTTCTTGCGAGAACCATCTTATCTGCGAGAACTGACAGAACCACCAAAAATATACATGCACGCCTTCAATAATTGTATTTTTGCACATATGTTCTAAAAACAACATATATGTTTTGAAAAAAACATGGTTGTTCTAAAGAATTTGATAAAAAATTAGAAATACAAAATTTTTCTTTGAAGGTGTGCATGTATATTCTTATAAGGCGTGCAAAGACAATATTACGGCCGTGTGTAAGGTTTTTGTGAAAAAAGAGGATGAGTTCATGATGATATTGAAGAACATAGGTGGATACTTACGATTATTGATGATTTGCATGTATTTTTATTTTATTTTAAAAGGCGTGCATGTATGTTTTTGGTGGTTCTGTCAGTTCTCGCAGATAAGATGGTTCTCGCAAGAAAGTCCCCCTCTAAAAGAATAACAAAAATGAAGCACTTGATGGTAATTATGGAAATGGCATGGCCTATGCAAGTTAGTTTGTTTCCACCTAAAAGAAAAAAAAAAAAAAAAAAAAAAAAAAAAAAAAAAAAAAAAAAAAAAACGCTTGATCGAGACCAGCGTGCGTTGAATTTTTCGATTATTAAAATCTCGTCGACATGTCGTCGGAACCATATTGGTCAAACTTGACTTTCTCAATAAGTGCCAATAATTGGGCGGGAATTTGTCCCGCCAAGATGGTACCGACGACGTGTCGTCGGGAACATATTAATCAAAAAAATTATTGTAATTACCGTTTAATTAGCGTTAACAGTCATGTTTAGTGGTATCGTCGCAACGACATGTCGACGGGAGGCATTTAGACCAAATTTGGTTTTCCCCCTATTGTAAATATTAGCGAATAATTGGGCGGGATTTTTTCCCGCTATTGCGATACCGACGACATGTCGCAGGAATAATTTTTCCGCCTCATTGCACCTTTGTCCCGCCAATTTCTTACTTATATATATCCAATGATCTTCAACTCGGCAAAACGCACATAACCCAATCGTCAATTCTCACAAAACACACATAGCAATGGCTGGTTACACGCCGGAAGAGGAGTGGTCAAATGTTTTATCGTCGATGTATCTCTTTAATGAAGTTCTTAATACATATGGCTACGAAATTTATGATGAATATGGTTCTTATAAGAACATTAGCCCGTGAATGAGAGACCGGATTCTAGAATGATTGAGGAAAAAGCCATACTACAGAGAGATGTTGGACGCTCAAGCTGATGATGTTGGAGGAGAAAGCACGTTGGAAACCAAACTTGATGATCTGGGAAATAGGATAACAAATCTTGAAGCTATGTTTGAACATTTCATCAAGCAAAGGAAAGTAAGGAAGGAAAAAAATAGTGCAGTTTCTAGCAAAGTGGGAAGTAGCAGCAAAAAAAAATGAATGTGCGATGTTTGTTATGGTCTATGTCGTGTATTTCATTTGCTAGTCGAGTTGTTTCGTTTGAGTTGTTTCCTTTGCTTTTCGAGTTGTTTCGTTTGCTTGTCGAGTTGTTTCGTTTGCTTTTCGAGTTGTTTCGTTTGCTTGTCGAGTTGTTTCGTTTGAGTCTATATGAAATGTATGTGGTTGAGAACTCTTGCGTGTTTTAAATAAAAGGTTTGCCTTTCTGTCTATTAATTGTGATATTGTTCATTCAGTTCTATTCTTTATGCATATGTAATTTAGTGTTGGAATATTGTATATTTTGGGTGTGGTTCGACCCACCAAGAGACGGGTGTATGTCAACAACAACAACAGCAACAGCAACAGCAACAGCAACACTACATACGAAGATTTTCCATGTCACCTAACAGCTCACGGAGTATTGCACCCGGCTAAGGCTGGCAATTTTGACACGAAACCTGTTAACACGACACGACTTGTTCTTAACAGATTTCATGTTTGACCTTAACAGGTTTCGTGTCTTAACAGGTCAGACCTGTTAAAGACCTGTTAATTTTCGTGTCTTAACAGGTCAGACCTGTTAAGACCTGTTAACTACCTGTTATCATGTGATATATATATCTTCTAAAATCCTAACCCTAACATAATTATCCGCCCCATCTTATCCTTACCTCTTACCTACCTCTCTCTTGCAGTAACCCTAACAATATTAAATCTGATTATCACAAGCACAAGAACAATATCAAATCGATCCACAATCGTTAATCGATCCACAGACCACAATCCATCTTTTTCTTAAATCCCTTTCCCTGTTTCTTAATCGATCCACCATTAATCTATCGATCCACCAATCCACCATTAATCTATTAACAGGTAATCTGATCTCAACATGGAAACATTTAAATTTATGATATATGTGTTTGCTTGTAATATATGATTTTTATTTGTTTTTATTAAGTTATTTGATGTTAAATTATTTGTTTTCAAATCTTGTTATTATAGGGTTATTCTTAATGAGTACGGCATGTTTCTTCTTGTTGTTTATTGAGTTTAATTGATGCGTATCAAATGATTCCAGTTAGCTAAGTTGGTAATTATTTGTTTGGTTTATATTTTATATTAGTTAATTGATTAGTTTTGTGGTTTACAATTTTGGCAGTTAAGGTTGAGACATGTTTCGTAGCAGCAAAGCATTGTTGTGCTTTTAGCAGTGTAAGGCCCGCATTTTATATTAGTTAATCATTGTTGCAAAGTTTTATCCAACGTGATTGGTACATGTTGCTTATGTTGGTCTTTCTTAATTGTCTCTCCAGTTAGTGTAAGTGAAGTTGAAGCTCTGTTTGAGCTATTCAAGAGCATAAGTAGTTTTGTAATCGATGATTATGGGTTACAAGTTTTAGGCATAGAATCATAGATTGATGTAGTCTTGGATGTTTTTTGATGGATTTGTGCCTACGGAATTGGATTTCTTTGTTGGATAATCCACATGTTTTAAGTGTTTACCTGTCTGCTCTTTTGATTTAATCTAGTGTTTTAGCTTCTTTACATTTAGTTTGGTTCAATCTTTTATTATAGATTTTGTATGCTCAGAAGTTTTACATTTAGTTTGGTTTCAATTTATGGATAGCTTGTAATTTGGGTTTTATTTTCTTTACATTTAGTTTGGTTTCAATTTATGGATAGCTTGTAATTTGGCTTTTATTTTCTTTACATTTAGTTTGGTTTCAATTTATGGATAGCTTGTAATTTGAGTTTTATTTTCTTTTGCAGCTGCTGCTGGTTCAAACAAGGCCGCCTCTAGCAGCACTTCTCTAAACACTGGAAGATACGAGTAAAGGCGTCGAAATTGATATTATGATTGATATATATTTGTATTAATTAAGAGTTTTATGAACTTTTGTAATGTTAAGGATTATTATCATTATGGATTAGTTAAGATTTGTAAGAGCTTTTGTATTGTTAATGATTTTTTTTTAAAGTTTTAGTAACAGGTTTCTTAACAAGTGCACCTGTTAATTTTCGTGTCGTGTTCGTGTTTGAGAAAAATGACACGATTAGTTAACAGGTCGTGTTCGTGTTTGACCTTAACAGGTTCGTGTCTTAACAGGTTCGTGTCTTAACAGGTTCGTGTGACCTGTTATGCCAGCCCTACACCCGAATGACATGCGTGGTCGTGGTCGTCGGGATTCCTTGCCATTTCAAGTCTTGCCTCCAGCATCCTTACTTTTGTCTCTAGCACCTGTTTTTGTGATTCCAGCATGTTTATCCAAAGATCTTTGGCATTACAGTTTGAGCACTCTGTTGGTGCAGATCCAGAACCTTGAGATGTTGAAGCAGAAGAGATTACACTTAACTGATCATCAAATTGACTCATATCCACATCGATGATCTTTTTGTCTTGGCTGTTACATAATAAGGAAAATATAAGAGATTACAACCCAATCATTAGTATATTTACATAAATAAAAAAATGTATGATTGTTCACCTTCGAACGAGGACATGCATAATATTCCCATTCAAATGTATCTTTTTGATTTGATGTTCTTAGTTTTATATTTCCTGTTCCACAATTACACATAAAAGGATTATATCGCTGCATCTCAAGTTTTGAAATTGGTGTGAAGATAAGAGGTTGTGAGGTTGAGTGGTTTTGAGGATGAGTGGTTTTGAGGATAAGAGGTTTTGATGGGAAGTTTTGGCGGCAATATTTTGGTGGGAAGTTTTGGTGAGTAATTTTGGTGGGAAGTGTTTTAGCGGGAAGTGTTTGGTGGGAAGTTTTGGCATGAAGTGTTTGGTGGGATATCCATAACATCTTGACTCATCCATTTAACATGTTATGTATAACCATAACACCTCGACTCATCCGTTTAACATGTTATGTATATCCATAACACCTCGACTCATCCGTTTAACATGTTATGCATATTTATAACATATCTACTCATTCATTTAACATATTATCGTAAACTAATAGTCAAATATAAGAACAATTATTTTTTATTGTTACCGACTCAAGTTAAAAATATTAATAAATGTGACCATAAGTTATTCATTGAAACGTTTTTTTAATCCGTTTAACATGTTAGGTTGAGGATATTGGCGGGATTTTTTTATTTAATTTCAATTATATATTAAATAAAATTATTTAAATTAAATAATTTTTTTAAAAATTTTATAAAAGTATTTAATTTTAAATTAAAGTATTTATAATAAATAGATTTTTTCAATTATATAAAAGTTGTTAATTTTAAATTTAACTAGTTATTTATTAATTTTATAAAAGTATTTAATGTTATAAAACTCAAAATACCGTGGACTTGTCGTCGGGACGAAAACCCTCCAAAATTTTGTGAAAAATTCATTTATCCCGCCAAATCACATAGCGACGACTTGCTTTATTGATCTCGACGACATGTCGTCGGGACAAGTAAAATAGTAAACAAAAGGCAGATCTGGTCAACACTTAGAAACCTATCTCAATTATTGCTCTCTCATCCTCGTCGGTGATTATTGACGACACCACCACTATCAATACTCCACCACCACTAGTACTCCAACACCACCATCACACCATCACTACAATACCACATTCGCTACACTGTACATCACCACCACCACAACAAACCACCACACCACGAGCACCACTGTGCACTTCTCCTCCTCCTCTTCTCATGTTTAATTCTTTTCTCAACCCTTCTCTTGTTTAATTCTTCCTCTTCTTCCCCACTTTTTCTTCCATACGAAGCATGTATTTTATTTATTTATTTATTTATTTTATTAATTTATGTAGCATTTGTTAATTTTTTGATGCTGTTTTCTGTCTTTTTTTTTTTTTTTTTTTTTTTTTTTTTTTTTTTTTTTTTTTTTTTTTTTGTGATATAGCCGAGAGCTGAGACAGCAGAGACATAGGTAATGTGTTCTCTCCTTTTTTTTTTTTTTTTTTTTTTTTCTTTTTTTTTTAACTTTTGGTATCCCGACGACATGTCACCGTCAAAAGATTTAGCTTTTTAATTTTAAGCATCTGATATATTAATGTTCTCTCTTTTTATATAGCCCGAGCCCGAGACCACAGCCCCAGACTGCAACCTAAGACCACGTACAGCCCGAGAGACCACAGCCCAAGAGCGAGAGCCGAGAGTTGAGACGTACAGCCGAGACAATATGTTGTTTACATATCCGTATTGTTTTTTCATTTTTATGCTTTGTTGTATTATTATTTTTATATATGTTTGTGAAATGTGACTGATTAAGTATTAGTTTGCGGATTAAGTATAATTTGGTTTACTCACTTAGGTTTGTGAGCATTGTTTTCGAACCTTAGAGACTTTGATACAAATGACTGCAGTCCAAAGAATTAGCATAGTCCCAACAGTTAGTTTAGTTTTCCAGCCATAGTAGTTTAGTTTTCCAGCTTTGTATATGTATTGTTAAGTATGTATATGTGTCGTGTGTGTATCAAATGTTTGTTGTGTGTCGTGTGTGTATTGGTTACTGCTTGAGTCGAGCATATACATAATGCAACCTTTGACGTTTGAAATGTCTTAGAAGGTATCATTTGGTTGTTCAACAACCAAGAAAAACCAAGGGCAGACCAGAAAAAAAAAACAACAATGTTGCATAGCGTGGTAAAAAACTTTCGATTTGCCACATCTAACTTCAATATGAACATGAGTAATATAGCCAATTTGAATATGAAATTCAAGTGGAAACTGAATATAGCGGTTTGGTTAGTTAGTATGTATCGCGTTTGGTTAGTTAGTATGTTAGGCAATTTGTGAATGTGATTTTAGAATGTTAGTCGATTTGTGTATTATTGTTAGACTTTTGCAAATGATTTTAAAATTTTAGTCGTTTTGTGCATATGCGTTTGCTTAATATTTGAATGGCATTTGATTGTTAGACTTGTGTGAATATTTTAGGATTTTTGTGATTAATTTCAGAAAGTCCCCGTCCGAAGTTAATCATCCTATAGAAAACCCGTATGGAATTAATTTATTAGAAATTAATTTAGGAAAGTCCCCTGTTTGGGACTGCTTTTTGAATGTTTTGTCTCATTTAGGATATGGATGTGTATAACTGATTTACTATTTGAGATGATTTCGACAGTGTTTCTCCTTTACTCCTACGAATATGTCTTTAATGCACATATGATGCGGGAGCATCCGAGTCAGATTTGAGGACAAATTCTTCTGAACCAGGAGGGGTTGATGCGGGTGCATCAGGACTTACTAACCCAATGAATCTGATTAGTATAAGACAGACCCATTTTGTGTATGGTGTTTCCCTTGGGCCAGATTATGGTTCACAAGATTTATTTGGGTTCAAAAGTCTTAAGAGGAATGAGTGTTATTTCCTGAAAGCCCACAAGTCTCAGCCCTGAGTCAAGCCCATGAGCCTTTAAAGATCAGTCATCAAGTTGCCTCCATGAGTATTTTTTGAGAATCACATTTTCAACATGGAGAAGCTGGTTTTTATTTATTATTCTCCTAGTTACTGCAATTTTTTTTAATGTTTCAACTACTTATCAGTTTTTTCAAAGTTTTTTTGTCTTTCCCAAAGCAAGGATTAAATGTTTGCTTTGGTTACATGTTCCAGCCTATATTAAGGCTTCCTAGTTGTAGTTCATGATCAGTTTTTGAATACACATCAGCTTGTGAAGCTTTTCTTGAGTGTTTACTCTAAAAGGAGTCGATTGTTGATTGTTCTTAGTGTGGTGCTGCTGCTTTATCACTATTAACATCATCTTTTCGCCAGTCTGATTAATCTTTGGTGGTGTTTAACTACTTTACCCAAGGTTTAATCAGGTTGTTAGGCTTGGTGGTGGAAACTTTATCCAAGTCATATCCATTGGTCTTAACTCTTAAATCTAAGTTCCTTAGTATCATAATTAACCTATCACCCACGTATCAACTGGTACCAGAGCAAATCCAGGTTGCCTCATTTTTTTTTTCATTCTATATCTCCTCCTAAAACCCAACATATGGCTTTCCCTCACGACATGACTGCTGAACAAGCTCAAAATCTGAGGCGTGATAGGCAGATTGAACAACTCCAGAAACAAACAAAACTCATCACCCAACAACTTGCTAGGCTTCTTGATGAACAGCCGCGTAAGTTTAAACGAAGAAACCAGGAGTATATGTATTCTTCTAAGAAGGTGGGAAAATCAGCCCCCATGCTGATTTATAAGGAAAGTAATTCCTTTACAAATCCGTTATATGAGACAGGAAATCCTCCAAAAGTTGAAAGCTCAACCAGACAACACAAAGCACCAAAGAAGAAGTATTTCAAATGTCAAGGTTTGGGACACTTTCAAGCAGAATGCCCAAATCGAAGAGTCACGACTTTAAGAGAGGTTCAGGGGGTTACTCTCGAGGAAGAAGAGGAAGAGGTGAAACCAATCTATGACGATGAAGGCTGTTTTGAAGAAGAAGGGAAGCCCATCTATGATGAAGAATATGATTATGAAGAGATAATCGAACCTGATGAAGGTGAACTGCTATTCATCAGGAGGGTATTACATGCAAATGAGGTAAATTCCAATGAAGAGCAACGAGAACACATATTTCAATCGAGGTGCACGATTAAGAGAGAGGTATGTAGCTCGATTGCTGATAGTGGAAGCTGCACAAACGTTGCATCCACCACACTCATCAACAAACTCAACATTCCAACCTCTACTCACACGAGTCCTTACAAGCTTCAATGGTTGAATCATGGAACCGACATAAAGGTAAATAAACAGGCCTTACTCTCTTTTTCTATTGACAAAGAGAGAGATGTTTGTGGTTTGCTTTTAGGTGAAAACAAGTCAAAAGAAGGCAAGAGCTCTTTGCCTGTTAATGTTTGTCTTTTTCTAGACAAATTCAAAGATGTATTTCCTTCTCGTTTACCACCTGGACCAACTCAGGAGCAACTCGTGCAATTTAAGTCCCTTCCTAAGGGAAATGAAGTACATTTTGAGGCAGAAACTCGCGCTAAAGAAATGCAAAAGACTCATGAGCAAGTCAAGAAAAAGATTGAGTATGCCAATGATTTGTACAAGAAAAAGGCAAACAAGCATCGAAGGAAAGCTCTTTTTGAACCCGGAGATCTCGTATGGCTGCACTTAAGAAAGGAAAAATTCCCTTCAAAGTGGAAAGATAAGTTAATGCCAAGAGATGATGGACCCTACAAGGTGTTGGAAAGAATTGGTGATAATGCTTACAAGCTTGAATTACCAGGAGACTCCAATGTTTCAGCAACTTTTAATGTTAGAGATCTCTCCCCTTACCTTGAAGATGGACAAGTCGAAGAATTGAGGGCAATGTCTTCTCAACCTGGAGAGGTTGATGCGGGAGCATCCGAGTCAGATTTGAGGACAAATTCTTCTGAACCAGGAGGGGTTGATGCGGGTGCATCAGGACTTACTAACCCAATGAATCTGATTAGTATAAGACAGACCCATTTTGTGTATGGTGTTTCCCTTGGGCCAGATTATGGTTCACAAGATTTATTTGGGTTCAAAAGTCTTAAGAGGAATGAGTGTTATTTCCTGAAAGCCCACAAGTCTCAGCCCTGAGTCAAGCCCATGAGCCTTTAAAGATCAGTCATCAAGTTGCCTCCATGAGTATTTTTTGAGAATCACATTTTCAACATGGAGAAGCTGGTTTTTATTTATTATTCTCCTAGTTACTGCAATTTTTTTTAATGTTTCAACTACTTATCAGTTTTTTCAAAGTTTTTTTGTCTTTCCCAAAGCAAGGATTAAATGTTTGCTTTGGTTACATGTTCCAGCCTATATTAAGGCTTCCTAGTTGTAGTTCATGATCAGTTTTTGAATACACATCAGCTTGTGAAGCTTTTCTTGAGTGTTTACTCTAAAAGGAGTCGATTGTTGATTGTTCTTAGTGTGGTGCTGCTGCTTTATCACTATTAACATCATCTTTTCGCCAGTCTGATTAATCTTTGGTGGTGTTTAACTACTTTACCCAAGGTTTAATCAGGTTGTTAGGCTTGGTGGTGGAAACTTTATCCAAGTCATATCCATTGGTCTTAACTCTTAAATCTAAGTTCCTTAGTATCATAATTAACCTATCACCCACGTATCAACATATTTGGGGAGTTGAGGGGAAATGCTGCCAAAATTTTCTCAAATAGTAAATCGGTTATACGCATTCATTTATGAGACGAATCATTCAAAGGGTGGGTTAGGATTGCCTTCCATAGTTGCACTAGGTTAACAAAACAACTTGTAATAATTCCACGGTTATATGTGTTTATGTGTCAAATCTTTTGAATGTGTAATAATTAAGTGCATATAATAACCGGTTGCATCATAAAAATGCAATTATGATACTTGATAAGAGTTGGATCCGTTTAGAGAGTCGTTGTTTAAAACAATTTCTTGATGGTCTTGCCGCATCCTCGATCATTGCAAGAAATTATTGAATAGTTATGGAAACATAAAATGTCCATGTCGTATTTGTCATAATGTTCCATGGGTATCTCTCGATGATCTTAAAAACCACATAGGCGAACATTGGTGGGACCCAACTTATACACAATGGCGCGATCACTGTGAACCGGATCCTCCGCCGTTAGTACATAACACAACACAACGTGAGATGAGTGACATGGGTGCGTGCCTTAATGATATTCTTGATATTCCTCCAAATAATGAACAAAATGAGCCAACTCAAGGAAATATTGGCGAGACAAGTAACGAGCCGACTCAAGCAACGACACCTCCTGTACGTAACGAGTTTGAAGAGTTACTTGCCAGTTCCAACCAGGCTATGTACCCGGGTTGTGACTTTATGACTACCTTGGATTTTATGGCAAAGTTTACGCATCTCAAGGTCAGCGGTAAATGGAGTGATACTTCATTTAACAATACACTAAAATTTCTCCAGGAGGTATTTCCCCAGGTTAGGTTACAATCTCCCACCGTCGTACTATGCTATAAAAAAGACATTTAAAAAGATCGGGTTAGGGTACGAGTCAATACATGAAAATGATTGCTTTTTATATCGCGGGGACGATGCCATTAATCGAGCTTTGTTTATTCTTTAAGAAAATTTGTGCCCGAACTTTGATGGTGAATGACATGGTGAAAGCTAAAGACCCGTTGATCAATATTTTGTGCACTCTCAAGCAAATATATCCTCATGCTTTTTTTGACATTATGATTCACTTGGTTATGCATTTACCTGAAGAGGCTCTTGAAGGCGGGCCGTAGTGGTAAGAAACTTAAACTTGATCATTTGAATTTTGTTACTTGTTATTTTATGACGTTTTCAATCACTTCAATTGTAGGATCATGACGACCCCGAAGAGGAGGTAGGGCGAGGGAGGGGAGGCAAGGGTGGAGGTCGGGATGGCGGCAGGCCGCCGGTCTATCAAGCCACGAAGAATGTAGCCCTGAAGAGAGCTGTGGAACTTAACGGCCCGCAGTCGATTGAGTTCGAGTATGGTGATCAAGGGGCGTACGTTCATGTCAGCAAGAACGCCAATTGGATTAGTAACTACGTTGGCGAGCTGATTAGGGAGATGCTGTAACACCCCCTAAATTATAAGTTAACAGCGGAAGACTAATCGGGGTATTACTGGGAGGATCTTTGTCATAATCATAGAAAACGGCTCAAAAGAGGCATTTTGAAAGTATTTGTCATTCATATAAAAGTTGAAATACAAAAAGTGAAAATATCAGAGTTGAAACATCCCATAAAAGGGTGTAGTAGTTTGAAAATGAATGACATGATTTATTTCACACCACTTAAAAACCATTGGTTTATTGCCCGCTCCGTGCCTTGTCTGCTCCACTAATTACCTGAGATAAACATGCTAAAAGTCAACAAAATTGTTGAGTGAAATCATATACAGTAGAAACTCGATAAATTAATACTCGATTATTTAATAAACTCTCTAAGATAATATTTTTTGCCGGTCCCGACTCGGGGATAGGGTGCTAAATTAATAATTCGCTAAAATTATAAGATAATACATTTTTGATAATTTCTTTAGACCCCATATAAAATATAAATTAATAATTCCTTATATATAGCATATTACATGAATGATTTATGAAGGTTTCTTGAAAAATGACTCAATTGTCTTTTGTTTTTTGTTGAAATCAATTTCCCCTTGAATCTCGTCTCTAATTTTCCTTAGCATGGTAAGAACTTCTGGTGTTGTTTTCTCATAGCTCAACAAGAAATTGTTCAATGTGATTGCCGCTTTAATAGCTTCGTTTCGCGAAGTGGAAGCTTGAAAGGTGTTTGTAAACTAAGTATTCTACTATAAATTAATAAAATATTAATTAATATATAAATTAATAATTATTAATTTATCGATTAATTAATAACTCTTTTAATTAATAAATTTTGGTGGTCCCAAGTGTATTATTTTATAGAGTTTCTACTGTAGTTTGTAATAATAAAGAAATTAGAAACACAAGTAGTGATTGCCTGTGTATTACAATCATGTTTAAAATGGTGATATTGCAATTGTGTATATTGCTCTAAGTCTCATGACACGCAAACATTAACAGTGTAGTAACCGGTGTGGGGCCCTCGAGTAATAGGTGATTTTGCCATTTCCTATTTCCTTCAAATATAGTGCATTGCGACTAATCCGACTAGCAACTAAGGCTATCCGTCAGGCATTAGTGGAATTGGCAGTCAGCCTCTAATAGATCTATTCACTATATTCGCGTTCACTCGCAAATGATTAATGGTTCATGATGTGAGGGGCTTTTGGCAATAGCATAAATTAGGCAATATAAATCTGGTCAAGCATAAAAAAATATTTGAAAATTCTTGTGTTCTAGTTTGTAGCATGTATCTCCCCCATAGAGTGTAAACTTGTTAAATAAGTAAAAGTGGGGCTATGACTCACCTTGTTTGTAACTGGCAAGGTGGAAATGTGAAATCAAGTGAAATTACGAAAGCGACTCCAACACACGACCTGGATAATAGTAAAGTATGAGAATTTGATAGTTTTGACTTAATATGAATAGTGATTGTGAAAACGAGTAACGGATAACGATTTGGTGTGTAATGAATGTGAGTGATATGCTTAAAATGCTTAAAGTTCAAAAATAATATTATATATAATATTATCTAGTTTTATGTCATTTATTCCATAAATATCGTTTTCTCGAAAGTGGTTTGAATGAAATGTTAAGTTAATCGTTAAAATTCGTTATATATAAATATAAACGTAACATGTGTAAATATTGTACGAAATGTAAAAATGCACGTTATTGGATGAGAAAGTGTAAAATATGCAATAGAAATGAATATGAAATAAAGTTACAGTTTGGTCCTTGTACTTATACCAATTTTACACTTTCTACCCTAACGGTTTTAGTTTTGCACCGGTAGTCCTTGGTTAACATATTGTTACATTTTTAGTCCAAAAGTTTCCATAATGACATATTAAGCTTCCTGTTTACTGTTTTAACAATTCCCACCCTTAGGTTAATAAATTAACAGTTTGCAACATAATTTTATAAAAAGTTGGCAGTTTTAACCCGAGATGGAATATTCTTTGCAAAACAAGTCCAAAATTTACAAAAATAGTGGGAAATGATTTCCGAGAGTTTTAACAACTTCATAAAGCTTATTTGAGTCAATTTCAACTGCTTATTAGCCAAAGTGCTTATTTTTAAGCTTAATGGGCTTTAACGATTTAAAACTAAAGCCCATTAACAAGTATCGATTCGGTGAGTTTTAAAACTAGTTGGGCCTGAGTTTGGGATTATTTTTAGGTCTTAAAAATAATACAAATGAGCTTATATGATTAGCTTATCGCTATAGCTTATTAACTGCTTATTGTGCTAACTAGCCCAATCGGTATAATATAAAGGTTTTTAGCTGTTTCTTGTTAGCGATAGGTTTGGAGCTTTTAAAGGACTTATATGAGCTTATTAACGGAAACTTATAACGACAACTTATTAAATGAGCTTATGGAGAATCGGTTCAAACAATAAAAACAATATGGTGTGTACATGAATCCGATTTTATATGGCCTTTTCATAGTCGATATTACATGGCCCAATAATATAGAAAATGACATATATACGAGTTATGATATATGCGATACAACATATGAATAAAATGAAGTTCGAAAAGCAATAAAACAAATATGTAAGTGTCGAATAAATGTAAAACACGAGTTACTAGCCATCCATGAAGGAGGTCATTGCGTATAAACGTAAAAATAAATAACGAGAAAGCATATAAATGCATTAAAATGAATATACGATCGAGTGAGATATAGAACAATGCATGGTGCAATGAAAATTGTATATACGAGTAGGAAATGGATTAGAGTTGACTTACAACACCTTAAAGGTGGTGTGATACCCTTTGGAATGATATAGAAATCGAAAATAAAGCACTTCACACGTTAGAACAATCACCAAAAGGTTCGAATGAGGCTTGATCAACTTGGAATGGTTTGAAATGGCTAAGAACTTGCTCCTGGTCCTTGAGAGTCTCGGAAAAGAGGATTTTTAGAGAGAAAACACTTAGTGAAAATGAGATAAAAGTTGTGTGTGAAAGGGAGTTATGGTAAGTGTATTTATGCATGTATTTGTATCGATATAGTGTATAATATTGCCACAACTTGCACTCGATGGGATGGTTAGCAGGAGATAAAGGAATAATACTTGAGTGTATAGGGGTTAGGAGTATAGATGGTGTGAATACATGGTCATGTATCGAGTAGGATAAGTATACATGTATATATGTTACGTTCGATAGCCAAAAGGTCCAAACGACCTTGTACTGTGACCAAAATGTAGAAAAAGATGAGAAACATTGTTGTAACTTTATCTTCGATCATAGAAACTCGAATGAGCTATGTGAAAATTGGTTTGGATCGATTTGGATTAAAAGTATAAATATCAAGTGAACTTGTACAAGTTGTCGAGGGGGATTTACTTTGGCTCTCGTTAAGAAATCAAATATTTGAATGTGTAAATGAGATTCGACATACTGATTATTTGGTGGGTGAGGATTCGAATGATGCAAAATGTTGCATATCTTGTGTGTCGAAATCAAAAGAAAATGGGGCCAAGTATAAGGTGTTCGATCGGAAAATATATAAGAAGTATAAAACTTAAAAATTGTTGGGTTGGGCTTTTGAATAGTACCAGGCCAAATCTTGGGCCAGAAATAGTAAGTTTGATCCGTTTGGTTTATATTGAGTGTGTTAGATTCGTTGTGGTCCATGTGTGAGCTCGTTCCAATGTGTTTGTAAATGTGTTAACAAAATTTTAAATTTTGCCCACAAAAATGGTTAACTGAACTGTATTAGTAAATTAATACTTGATTAGCATGCACAAATTACTGGGGAATTTTACAGATTGCTAGAGTACCTACCCGTCAAACAGAATTCTATCCCGGAATTTAATCTAAGATAGTTGTTAGGGGTGTCTATGGGAATAAATGGGGGTATTTGTCACGAATTTGATCTTCATGTTCCCATATGTACTCTGGTCCTCGTTTAGAGTTCCATCGAACTTCTACAATGGGAATACGGTTTTGATTTAGTTGTTTCACCTCCATGTCCATTATCTCTACTGGTTCTTCTGTGAACACAGTGGGATGACAAGAGTTTCATCTGGCAAACATTTCTTCAGTTGTGAGACATGAAATGTGTGGTGTACTCTACTGAGTTCTTCTGAGAGCTCGAGTTTGTAAGCAACTGGGCCAATCCTCTCAAGGATTTTGAATGGTCCAATTTACCTGGGATTCAACTTTCCACGCTTTCTGAAGCGTACCATTCCCTTCCATGGGGTAACTTTAAACATAACTCTGTCACCGACTTGAAATTCCATGGGTTTTCATCTCACATCAGCGTAACTCTTTTGTCTGTCACGAGCAGCTTGTAGTCCTTGCCTGATCTTAAAAATCTTTTCGGTTGTTTCGTGTATCAGTTCTGGTCCTATGTGTTGTATGTCACCAACTTCTGCCCAAAAAACAGGCAATCTGCACTTTCGACCATAAAGTGCTTCAAATGGTGTCGCCTTGATGCTGGCATGGTAACTGTTGTTGTAATAAAATTCAGCCAATGGTAAGTGTTTATCCCAACCTTTTCCAAAGTCTATCACACATGCTCGGAGCATGTCTTCTAAGGTTTGGATCGTTCTTTCACTCTGCCCATCAGTCTGAGGGTGATAAGCGGTGCTCATATGTAGACGTGTACCGAGGGCTTTTTGTAGAGTCTGCCAAAATCTTGAGGTAAATCGGCTATCTCTATCCAAGATGATGGAGATTGGAACTCCATGTCGAGTCACTATTTCCTTGAGATACAACAGAGCGAGGGTGCTCATCTCATCAGTTTCCTTGATTGGTAGGAAATGCGCGAACTTGGTGAGACGATCAATGATGACCCAGATGATGTCTAATCCAGTTGACGTCTTTGGTAGTTTAGTGATGAAATCCATGGTAATACTTTCCCATTTCCATACTGGTAGTTCAGGTTGTACAAGCAATCCTGACGGCTTTTGACTTTCCGCCTTGACTCTTGAACAAGTCAAACATTTCCCAACATACTCAGCGAGATCGGGTGTCATGTTTGGCCACCAATAGATCTTTTTGAGATCCTGATACATCTAGTCAAAACCTAGGTGAATAGAGTACTTGGATTTTTGAGATTCATGCATGATAAGATCTCGAATACCTCCGTAGAGAGGAACTTAATTTCTTTCATTGAAACATAGCATACCGTCTGATCTTTTTACAAAACCATTTTCATTCTTTGGCATGCCGTAAATCTTCTCATGGGGTCTATTTTCTTCTTTGAGAGCTTCTGATTGGGCTAAGAGAATTTGTGATGGAAGGGGTGAACAAATGGTCATTCCTAGAGATCAGACTCTGAGGGGTTTGATTCTTTCTTTTCTGCTCAAGGCATCAGCCACGGCATTCGCTTTACCGGGGTGATAGCGAATTTCACAATCGTAATCTTTGAGCAATTCTAACCGTCGGCGCTGTCTCATGTTCAGCTCCTTTTGATCCAGTATGTGTTGAAGACTCTTGTGATCGGTGAAAACCGTGCACTTGGTACCGTACAAGTAATATCTCCATATCTTAAGAGCAAAGACCACTGCTCCTAATTCTATATCATGAGTGGTGTAGTTTTCTTCGTTCTTCTTGAGCTGTCTAGAAGCATAAGCTATCACTTTGCTTCTTTGCATTAACACTGCACCTAAACCGTGATGTGATGCATCACAATACACCACGAATTCTTCACTTCCTTCAGGTAGTGCTAAGATGGGTGCTTCACAGAGTTTCTGTTTTAAGATTTAAAAAGCTAACTCTTGTTTTTCTTCCCAGATACACTTTTTATTTTTTTAGGTCAATTCAGTCAAAGGCTTTGCAATCTTTGAAAAGTCTTCTATGAACCTTCTGTAGTAACCAGCGAGACCTAAAAATTGATGAATCTCGGTTGGGGTGGTAGGAGATGCCCAACCTTTAACCGCCTCAATCTTTGTAGGATCTACGTGGATACCTTGACTGTTGATGATATGGCCAAGAAATTGTACCATTGGAATCCAAAAATCACATTTGGAGAATTTTGCGTACAACTTTTCATTCTTGAGCAACTCCAAAATGGTTCTCAAGGGTTCAACATGTTCTTCTCTGCTGCGTGAGTAAATTAAGATGTCATCAATGAACACGATCACAAATTTATCCAAGTATGGTTTGCATACTTGGTTCATTAAATCCATGAACACTAGTGGTGCATTGGTGAGACCAAATGGCATTACTTGAAATTCATAATGCCCGTAACGTGTTTGGAAGGCTGTTTTGGGAATATCTTCTTCCCTGACTCTTAGCTGATGATATCCCGATCTCAGATCAATTTTCGAGTAGACACTCGATCCTTGCAACTGGTCAAATAAATCATCGATCTGGGGCATTGGATATTGATTCTTTACGGTGAGTTTGTTTAGTTCCCTGTAATCAATACACATTCGGAAAGTTCCGTCTTTCTTTTTGACAAATAAGACCGGTGCTCCCCAAGGTGATGAACTTGGTCGGATAAAACCTTTGTCTGACAGCTCTTTCAACTGCTCAGACATTTTTTTCATTTCAGAAGGTGCTGACCGATAAGGTGCTTTAGCAACTGGTGCTGCTCCAGGCACTAAATCAATTTGAAATTCAACTTGCTGAACTGGTGGAATACCGGGCAAATCTTCCGAAATACTTCAGAAAATTCCTTGACAACAGGCACTTCTTCAAGTTGTTTCTCCTTCGTTTCATTCTCCGTCACTTGAATAAAAAATACGTGACATCCATTGTTCATGTACTTCATCGTTTTGATATATGAGATAATGTTAAGTCGGGTTTTACTATGATAGCATCAAACGATAAGAGTTTCACCATTAAGTCGAATTTGGACGACCTTCTCGTCACAGATGATTTTGGTGTGGTGCTTGGATAACCAATCCATGCCAATAACGACGTCAAAGCTACTGAGGTGGATAGGCATGAGATTAATGGGGAAAAGTTTGTTTAGAAGTGTTAGGGTGCAACCTTGGATCATTGTGTTGGTGCCTATGATATTTCCGTTTGCTATTTCGATTTCATATGTAGTGTCTAGTTCTATGGGGGAAATATTAAGCAGTGAAGCAAATGAAGTAGACACAAAGCTCTTATCATCTCAAGAATCAAATAATATTTTAGCATTGTGTTGGTTCAGTAAGAAAGTACCCGTAACGACGCCGGGTTCCTGTGTTGCGTTCCCGTCACCAAGCACATATGCTCTCCCACGAGCAACGTTGTTCAGATTTTGCTTTGGGCAGTTGTTCCTGTAATGCCCTTTTTCACCACAACCGTGGCATACTACTGCTATGGGCTGTGTATTTGCACCCGTAGCTCGGCAGTCAGTGGTCTTGTGACCCACTTTTCGGCAATTGCCGCAAATTGCACGACAAGGCCCAGTGTGATGTAGTTTACATTGGTTGCACTGGGGTTGGGTTCTGACATAAGCTTTTTCTCCTGTGGGTGCAGCAACATAAGCTCTAGCAGCTTCCTGTCTGCGATTCTGTTGGTGGTGGCGGTTGTTGCGGTTCTGTTTGTAGTTGTGGTTACGGTTGTTATTGTTGTTATTATTGGGGTTCCTCATGTTGTTGTTGTTGGGGTTCCTGTTGTTGTGGGTGGTGGTTCCATGATTATCGAGACTTCGTTTGTGATCATTGGTTGCGGAGGTAGAACTCCGTTTGATTTCCCGTTCTAATAACCGTTGAGCTATTGTGATAGCTTCCTTAAGAGTTGTCGGCTTTGACGAGGTGACGTTTCCTTCGATGTTTCGGGGCAGTCCCTCTACGTACTTTTCCAGGGCTCTTTCAACATCTGGCACCATAGTTGGACATAGTACCGACAGTTCCTGGAACCTTCGGTTGTAGGTTCTTAAATCGTTCCCCTTTACAATCAACTGGTGGAATTCCTCCTCTAGTTTCATGATTTCTGTTCGGGGGCAGTATTTCTTCAGCATTTTTGTTTTCAGTTCGACCCAGGACATCCGATACGCTTTTTCCATACCCATGGTCTAGGCGGTAGAGTTCCACCATGATGTTGCATCTTCCAGAAGTGTTCCCATAGCAAAGGTGACCTTGCTGGTATCTGGACAGTTGCATCGCATTTTTCTGTTAATACCACCAGGAAACATAGATTTAGAATTCACATAATGATCATGTTAGAATACATTGAGTAATAGGGAATTTGTATACAATTCGTAACAATATTGTCACAATGTGAGATTACAACCACATGGAGAATCATAAAATCATGACGTGTTTGGGTATTATCGTAAGTAAATGATCAACTCTTGGTATAGGATTGTTAAAGAACAAAGTGATTCATCATCTACAAAAGCTGAAGTTCAGCAACTTTCTCTTAATTCAACAAGTTTCTTTTGAAATTTTATTTAGTATGAGTTTGTAATTACATTCCATTTGTATCATTCAAAGAACCATAACAATCACAAGTAACAACACGACATGTCTAGATACAGTCACAATACACATGGACAACCACAGTAGCATAAATCAACATCAATATATAGTAAATCATAGCCAACAACATATATTAATAACTTGAATCAATTGTGTTACATAACATAATGATTACAAGGTCCTTTATTAATGCCACATGCGGTAGGCTAAGATGCCACAAAACTATACAGATGTAAACTATGCCTAACAGCTGGAAGTCTCGTTCATGGGCCCGGTAAACTGTGAAATCTGATCCAGGAGCCTCTGTATGTCAGTCTGATGTTGGACCTGCATGTCTTCCACGAGGTTCTCTAAGGTATCGGCTCTGAGGCGTGCTTCCAAAGCTTCCACAATATGTCTCTGTCCCTCCCATAGTGAGACTGTTATGTGGGAGCGTGTCTCGAACATCTCTGACTGTATCCTAGTCAGACCATCCTAAAGCTCTATCCTATCGGATATGAGACCATGTAGAGTGACGTTGACCGTCTCGGGGCGGTCAAGCGGTGTCCTATCAACTATACTCAGGAGAGTATCGATCTGCTCCTCATGACGCTCCAGACGCGTCATGATGGTGTATGAGGTAGGTGTGCGGGCTACGGCTGCCCGTGAGTTCTCTCCAGTCTCGAAGACTCGGGCTGGAGGAGTGAAGCCGGGTGGAAATGGTAATGATGATGAAGATGAATGACTGGGACCTGCTGTACGAGCCCGGCTCGGAGAGGGTAGATCCTCTTCTTGAGTCGGCTCCCGCTGGTGGGGTGCAAATGGGTAAGTCTGGGTGAGTTGGTTGAACATGTGGTCGGGTCTAACCGATGATGGTGGGGGTGATAATCGTAATGGTGGTAATGCATACTGGTACTCGGGTGATGGTGGGGGTGTCATCCTGATCATATCTAGGGG
The DNA here is from genome assembly GCA_021014915.2 of Artemisia tridentata subsp. tridentata. Lineage (NCBI taxonomy): Eukaryota > Viridiplantae > Streptophyta > Magnoliopsida > Asterales > Asteraceae > Artemisia > Artemisia tridentata. The sequence continues at coordinate 381,895,583 of CP139505.1, forward strand.
TGAAGTAGGGGAGAAAGGTGAAAATGGTGGTATAATCGGCATAATAGGTAGTCGTACCCTCTCGCGAGGTTTATGCATCCTAATGCAACCGTTGGGGTGGCTCCGAAATGGTATCATGAATGGTTCGGGCTCATATGGTTCTAAAATCCTGACTCGTCTGTACCGGGCTACCGGTGCAGGTGGGGGTGGCGGAGCAGGTAATGGTGTATCTGACTCTTCTGTAGGAAACCATTGCCGAGTCTGCATGTACTGGTCTTCAGTAAGTGGGGTGTAGGTAGGAGAAACTGGTCGGTTCCCCGGGTGTGGTGGTGAGATATGTGCCCGTCTAGTTAAAACATACGGGTCTTCAGATAGGGGTGAATCTGGGTTACCTACTACAATAGGTGACATAGGTGGTGTGGCGACAACTTCACCATCCTCAAAGGGATACGTTTCGTCTTAAGAGATACTTGACATTGCAGCAGTCGAAGTGCTAGGAACTAATGGTGAGGTGATAGATGATACGGTGTCCTCGGATTCCATATCCGATGATAGGGTGCTAAGGTGTGACACTGCAGACATGGTACTGTAGTAACTCGAAAATAGTAAATGTAAGTAATCAATAACATCAAGTGTGTAAAAATCAAGGTGAAATAATCAAGTGTGTAAAGATTGTGTAAAATAATCTTAATAGGCAATATATTGAGCACGGTGTTATGCAGGCACGGAGGGTGTAAGGTGGTATGGTGTAAAAATCATTCATTTTGAAAGTGTAATTATAGTCCAATGTTTGAAAACATTTGGTTCTCTATAAGTATGTCTCTGATGCCAATCTGTAACACCCCTGATGAACTCAAATAAGTACATTTTATTACTATCATTTATCCTATTAATTTGACTTGTTTTACTATATTATGTATGAGGATTGATACTTAATCGTTTACTTTTGTAATTCTCAGGTAAAAACAAGCATTTGGTGAAACTTAGCGATTTTGGACTGATTATGGAGCAAAACATGCAAGAAGTTAAGAGTCTACTGAAATGAAGAAGATCAAGACTAATCTGCTCCAGATGCGCCGCATCTCACTCATTACATACGGCGCATCTCTATCAAGATATCACCAGATACGATCCAAGATACAAGAGGACATGCGCCGCATCTAATCATGGAGTTACGCCGCATCTTCTGGCGGTGTACGAATATTCCTGAATATTATAATCTTGGACCCCACGCGAAGTTAAGTCAATGCGCCGCATCTACTTACTAGATGCGCCGCATCTTCCCTCAGACAGAAACTATAAATACCCCAAGACCAGATGAATTTCGAGAGCAATATATTAGATTCGAAGACCGAAGCAGCAGAACCCTAGGACAAATTCAGTCAAGGAGGCAGCACAAGACACACCAAACGAAGATACAAGAGCTGTAAGAAGGTGCTGCATGTGTTTAATTCATTAAGTAGTTTTGTTTTATTGTGTTAGCAAACTTTAATTCATCAGGATTGGTGGCCTGTGTAATGTGACAACGAAAGATTGCACTCCCTTTAATACTTGCTTTCCCATCAATTAAAGTTTATATGTTGATGTCTTTGGTTACTACTTATTAGTGCATTGATAACCTCTGTGTTTATTAGTGGCTTGCGGGTATTTGACTGCGGAAAATAATGTGGCTCCCACGGTTATTACTAAATTGATCACTTAGGAATAACTTTTAGACATAAGTAATCATTAACGGTTTACTCGCCGATAAGAATAGGACCAACGAGAAAGGGTTAACTACATACACTTCATATAAAGCTATCAATAAAACAAGTGACAATCTACTTAATCATAAGGACAGCCCTCTTATTGTCTCGAGTATTTATCTGTGTACGTGTGTGCTACTTGCTGATTCGTGCCTATTGGTTTATTTTATTATTTAATTGCAAACAAATCGTGCCAGTCTCTCAGGCTGAAACCCCCTTGCGTTAGGATATTAAAATACTGATTAGAATAACGAGATAATACGTTCCACTCTTAGTGATCGACACTCTACTTACCATTATATTCATACTGACCGGGTACACTGCTCGTTAAGTGTGTGTGTTATTGATAAGTCGGCTAAATATAAATTTAAAACTTGAGTAGGCATTAAAACTGCTAAACCTCAACAACACATCACGCGCATCAAGTTTTTGGCGCCGCTGCCGGGGAGTGAATTGTTATTATCTGTTAATTTGATTAGTATTTTAATTAGGTTTTTCTTTTTATTAGATTAATTGCATCATTGTATTATTTTGCGTATTTGTTGTTTTGTGTGTTATTTGTTTGCTTTTATTTTTGTTTTTGTGTTTATTTTTGTTTGTGTGTTTTTATTTGTTTTTATTTTTCGTATTTTTTCTGTTCTGCTATCGTTGTACTGTGCTAAATCAAACGATACGGCGCATCTGATCTCTCAGATACGGCGTATTGCGTTTAATTTTTTTAAATACAGCGCGTTTAATTAATTCGATACGACGCATCTTTTCCCCAAGATACGGCGTATCTGTTTTTAATAAGAAAATTTTTTCTAAGCGATAAAGTAATACGACGCATCTGCTTTAGCAGATACGGCGTATCTGGTTTTGATAAATATTTTTTTTTCTAAACGTTAACGCCATACGACGCATCTGCTTTAGCAGATACGGCGTATCTATTATTTTAATTAAAAACAGTTTTCGAATTATTAAACAGATACGGCGCATCGATCTCTGTCGATACGGCGTATCCTCTGAATCAAAAATCTCGTATTTTGAAACATAACGAAAATACGGCGCATTAACTTTCGACGTATTTAATTTTAAATAAATATCGATTTTTGATTAATTAATTCGATACGGCGCATTCATAAATTCTAAGCGGCGTATCTATTTTCTGGATAAAGTCTGATTAAATTTTAACGATTATAAGATACGGCGTATCCAACTTATTGGATACGGCGCATCAACAGCAGATATCAGAAGCTTTTATTTTACTTTGATTGTTTCACTCTTCTTTTGCACGAGTAAGTTTTTATTTCAGGAAGATGGACGATCCGGATATTACAATGGAAGAATATATCAGACTTGGAGAGGAAAGAGCCTTGAGCAATAATGGGATCTACGATTGGGAAAGAGCAAGATATGGTGCACAAGTCATTGATACGAAAGAAATCACTATGGAAGAATACTTGATTCTTGGACGAGAAAAGTCATGGAAAGAAAGAAACAAATTGCCATTTCAACACACCTGGTGTATGCCAAGTGATGATGAAGAAGATTCATATACCGTGAAACCAATTCCGACAATTGTTATTGATAGTACTTTTTCTCCGGAAATTGTACAAGATGATGTGTATACGGAACCTTACGTTGAAGAATATTCTGCAATCGTATTACCACCATTAGACAATCCATCGGATGAAGATGATAAGTATTCTAACTTTGATTTCGAACCATTTGACGCCATAGTTTATGATGACATACCTCAACCAGATTTTGACCCAACGAGGGATTTTGAAGAAATCTGGGATTACTTATTTAAGGATGAAAGTCGGGACGATGCTAAAGTTGCAAGACCACTTGTTGAAGATGGAGATTCAAATGATGAATTGGAGTCACTTACAACACAAAGTGGTACAAATTTATTTAATATTATTAATCCCGTTACTAATAATCTTGCTAGTTTTCCTAAACAGGTTGCAAAACATAAAGATGATGAGGTGAAATTTATTACACTACCTATTGAAGCACCTATGATCAACCCGTATTTGGTGGAGCTCGAAGAAGAATTTGGTGATGAGCTCTTAAACATTGCTGTGATCGAAGATGATGATGATGTCGACCCTATGAAGGTTATTGAGGAACTCGAAGTTTTACTTGCTAAAGACCCTTTCTCATCTTCTGCGGAAGTCAAGGGACACCTTACTACCAAAGAGACTAACCAAGAAGAAGGGAGACTCATTTTTCCTCAACATACTACTCTTTCAGATGAAGTGGTCAAGTCATCCAATTTATCAACCAAACCGGGTATGAATAGGAAAGATATACATGTATTGCCAAGGTATGATCTTTATTTATTTCTTCCATCTTTACTAGCAAATTTACACTCTTTTCGTGTTTATTGCTACTATCACCCGCACTTGATCCCAAGTGGGGGGAACAACACCCTATTACACAGTAAATAAGGGTGGAGTCAGGCTCGTGACTCGAACAAAAACAAGCGCTTCGTGGGAGGCAACCCATGCTTATCTTTTATTTTATTTTCTGTTTTTGTGTCGAGTCAGTCAGGCCGCAGAGGATACGGCGCATCTCCATCCTGAGATGCGACGCATCTCCTGCAATGGTCATATCTTATTTTAATTTTTCTGCATTTTTATTTTCGACTTTAAAACTATTTATCAGTTTATTTTAATGCGGCGCATCCCTGGTTAAGGATGCGGCGCATCTTTATTCTGATCCGTATTTATTCCAGGCTCGATACGGCGTATCTTCTTCCATAAGATACGGCGCATCGACTGACCTGATGATTTTCAGTTTTAATTTTTAAGTTTTATTTTTCCTAACTACTAATGTATTATGCAAGTTTGAACCTTTCTTATCTTAGGTGTGTTTTAAAGTGTTGGTGGTATTATAGTTTCCTGGATTTCCTGTGGATACATCAAGTATGAAGCTTAAACGTTCTAATCCACAAGAAAGATGATTTTTGCTCTTATCAAATGGAGGATCATACCGAGCAAATCTCAGGGGAGTTTTCCTGTTCTAATTCTTTTATTTTCCAGTTTTTAACCTTTTATACAAACAATGAGGACGTTGTTTAACTTAAGTGGGGGGATTGGTGAATTAGAACACTTAACACTTACTTGTCCTAAACTTTTTCAAAAATTATGCTTAAAATGTGCTTAATATATCAAACTTAAAATTTTTTAGCATGTTTTTGTTTAAGATCTAAGTTGCATAGCTGCACACATGACGTTATTTTCAAAAATTGTGATTTTTCAAAATTCACAAATCTATGAGTGTGCCGGTGACTTGTAAACTTTAGAACTTGGCTTGTATACTATTCGAGACCACCATAATGAGTATTATTTATATAATTGGAATGACTTGTCTAAATTGGTAAAATTCTAGGATTACACCCAAATAGCCTATTATATGTTATGTGTTATTAACTAACTACACTGGTTAGTTAACCCCCGTATAAACCCTTTTGTTACTCTCATTTTTAGAGTAAGATACCCCTAGAAAAACACTCAGAGCCATTCTTTTCGTTTCTTACACCTATGTTTAAAATGTTTTGTTACACCCTTACACCTTAGCCTACCCTGTAGATTAGAATCCGTGGTTGGTTAATTGCTATAGGCAAAGTGTGTTTCCTTACATTACCTGTGTTCGCGTGCGTAATTCATTATCTATGGTTAGGTCGGGAAATTGCACAATGCAAATGGAGTGAAAGTAAATATTGTATATCTTTGAGTTTATTTTTCGTGTGTTTACTACTTTCACTATTACCGTTATTTCTGAAATATGAAAAGTATGGAAAAATTATCCAGAATTATCATTATAGTGATGTGGTGAAATTTTACACATCTATGTTTATGTTTGAAAAAAAAAAATCGAAAAAATAAGAAAAGAAAAAGAAAGAAAGAAAAGTTGGAAGTTTGTTTTAACCAACTTATGTAAAGTTTTGTATTAAGTGGTCGATATCACCACTATTTGTTGTACTATATCTATGGATTGAATGGAAATTGGCAGTTATGGGAACGTCAATTAAGGTTTATTCTTTGATTAAGATCTTGTTGAGTATAATTCGTGTCTACCTAAAGCGTGTGTTTCAAGTGTTAAAGCGTGAGTTATTCAATGATATGAGTCTTATTCATAGGATGGTTGGGATAGTGATTAACCACACTTAGGATTTTAATTTATTTGTTTTGTTTATTTTTCATTTTACACCAATCTATATCCCAAATATTATCCATGCCCTTTATTATTCTTTATCCAACCAAACCTTTGATTTATTGAGATTAGGGATTTGAGCAATCTTAAGTATCGTAGTCGTGGATTCGGCTATGTATTTATGATTTTGTTGCCCTTTTTGATATATTATTATTGGTGAAGTTTGGACCTATCTTTAGCCTATTCGAGTTAAGGATTTGAGCAATTGCAAGTATCGTGTTCGTGGATTCGATCATGTATTTGTGATTTTGTCGCCTTTTCTGGAATTTGAGATCGATAGTGATCAAGAATAATTAACCCTTAAGCCTAAAAACCCTTTTTACCGCTTTAGACTTGTTATTCCTTAGCTTTAGTGGAGGAGATGTGTATACTTGCCAAGCTTATGATAGAATATTCGTCACGACTGGACAGTTAAACGATTAGATTTGCTTTTATCAACTTATTTTATTTTACTTCTAATTCGTTAAGTGTTTAGTTGTGTGATTATGAAATAAACGAATACATGCTTAAATATAAAAATAAATCCTAACATCTTTTAGGATACATTTTCATAAGAGAAATTCTAAGGTTTACTTGGGGACAAGTAAAGTTCAAGTTGGGGGATATTTGATGAACTCAAATAAGTACATTTTATTACTATCATTTATCCTATTAATTTGAATTGTTTTACTATATTATGTATGAGGATTGATACTTAATCGTTTACTTTTGTAATTCTCAGGTAAAAACAAGCATTTGGTGAAACTTAGCGATTTTGGACTGATTATGGAGCAAAACATGCAAGAAGTTAAGAGTCTACTGAAATGAAAAAGATCAAGACTAATCTGCTCCAGATGCGCCGCATCTCACTCATTACATACGGCGCATCTCTATCAAGATATCACCAGATACGATCCAAGATACAAGAGGACATGCGCCGCATCTAATCATGGAGTTACGCCGCATCTTCTGGCGGTGTACGAATATTCCTGAATATTATAATCTTGGACCCCACGCGAAGTTAAGTCAATGCGCCGCATCTACTTACTAGATGCGCCGCATCTTCCCTCAGACAGAAACTATAAATACCCCAAGACCAGACGAATTTCGAGAGCAATATATTAGATTCGAAGACCGAAGCAGCAGAACCCTAGGACGAATTCAGTCAAGGAGGCAGCACAAGACACACCAAACGAAGATACAAGAGCTGTAAGAAGGTGCTGCATGTGTTTAATTCATTAAGTAGTTTTGTTTTATTGTGTTAGCAAACTTTAATTCATCAGGATTGGTGGCCTGTGTAATGTGACAACGAAAGATTTCACTCCCTTTAATACTTGCTTTCCCATCAATTAAAGTTTATATGTTGATGTCTTTGGTTACTACTTATTAGTGCATTGATAACCTCTGTGTTTATTAGTGGCTTGCGGGCATTTGACTGCGGAAAATAATGTGGCTCCCACGGTTATTACTAAATTGATCACTTAGGAATAACTTTTAGACATAAGTAATCATTAAGGGTTTACTCGCCGATAAGAATAGGACCAACGAGAAAGGGTTAACTACATACACTTCATATAAAGCTATCAATAAAACAAGTGACAATCTACTTAATCATAAGGACAGCCCTCTTATTGTCTCGAGTATTTATCTGTGTACGTGTGTGCTACTTGCTGATTCGTGCCTATTGGTTTATTTTATTATTTAATTGCAAACAAATCGTGCCAGTCTCTCAGGCTGAAACCCCCTTGCGTTAGGATATTAAAATACTGATTAGAATAACGAGATAATACGTTCCACTCTTAGTAATCGACACTCTACTTACCATTATATTCATACTGACCGGGTACACTGCTCGTTAAGTGTGTGTGTTATTGATAAGTCGGCTAAATATAAATTTAAAACTTGAGTAGGCATTAAAACTGCTAAACCGCAACGACACATCACGCGCATCAACCCCCTAAATTATAAGTTAACAACGGAAGACTAATCGGGGTATTACGGGAAGGAACTTTGTCATAATCATAGAAAACGGTTCAAAAGAGGTGTTTTGAAAGTATTTATCATTCATATAAAAGTTGAAGTACAAAAAGTGAAAATATCAGAGTTGAAACATCCCATAAAAGGGTGTAGTAGTTTGAAAGTGAATGACATGATTTATTTTACACCACTTAAAAACCCTTGGTTTATTGCCCGCTCCGTGCCTTGTCTGCTCCGCTAATTACCTGAGATAAACATGCTAAAAGTCAACAAAATTGTTGAGTGAAATCATAGAGTTTGTAATAATAATGAGTTTGGAAACACAAGTAGTGATTGCCTGTATATTACAATCATGTTTAAAATGGTGATATTGCAGTTGTGTATATTGCCCTAAGTCTCATGACACACAATCGTTAACAGTGTAGTAACCGGTGTGGGGCCCTCAAGTAATAGGTGATTTTGTCATTTCCTATTTCCTTCAAATATAGTGCATTGTGATTAATCCGACTAGCAACTAAGGCTATCCATCAGGCATTAGTGGAATAGGCAGTCAGCCTCCAATAGATCTATTCACTATATTCGCGTTCACTCGCAAGTGATTAATGGTGTATGATGTGAGAGGCTTTTGGCAATAGGATAACTTAGGCAATATAAATCTGGTGAAGCATACAAAAATACTTGAAAATACTTGTGTTCTAGTTTGTGGCATGTATCTCCCCCATAGAGTGTAAACTTGTTAAATAAGTAAAAGTGGGGCTATGACTCACCTTGTGTGTAACTGGCATGATGAAAATGTGAAATCAAGTGAAATTACGGAAACGGCTCCAACACACGACCTGGATAATAGTGAAGTCTGAGAATTTGATAGTTTTGACTTAATATGAATAGTGATTGTGAAAACAAGTAACGGATAACGATTTGATGTGTGATGAGTGTGAGTGATATGCTTAAAATGCTTAAAGTTCAAAAATAATATTATATATAATATAATCTTGTTTTATGTCGTTATTCTATAAATATTATATGCTATGATGCAGCGGATTAAAACCCTCCCATCACTCTTTTTAATTAGGGGAAAAAAATATTAGATACTAATGAAGTTTTATTAGTGTTCCAATTAAGGCTATGTTTGGCGCGGAGCTTTTTGGGGTAATGAGCTGTGAGAATTAGCTTTTTTATTTTTGATATTCGTTTGGTAAGGGAGCAATGAGTTATAGCAATTTTTTAGGAAAGTTTTTTCCCAATGCTTTCTTTTTAAGCTGTGGATATTTACAGCTACATTACCAAACATTTTTATTTAAAAAACAGCTACTGCTCACGGCTACTGCTCACTGCTACTGCTACTTTTACCAAACACAGCCTAAGTCACTCATACTTTTCTTGGTGAGCTTTAACTACTCAAGTTTTACAAGTGTTCCATTCTTTATGTACTGTAATTTTTATGTTTGAGTGATCAAAATAAAATAGTTCTCAAACTTTGTTATTATTTTGTGACTTATATTTCTTTTTATGTTTGCATAAGTTTGTTGTACATTGAGTTAGTTGAAATTAGTGAAAATCAGGGGGTGGGTATTTGTTATTAAGGTACAATCAAACAATGCACTTATTTTGAACATTTGAACAACAATGAAATATTATTTAAATTTGAATAGTTTTTGTAATTAATATAAGACAAAAATACTCCGTTGCTCCCTAAACTTGTCAAAAATCATTGTAGGGCATCTAAAGTTGAGAAAATAGTCGTCTGGAGTCAAAACCTTGGGTTTTTTAGGCCAATTGCGTCCCTTAACCCGTTTTCCGTTAGTCAACACCGTTATTTGTTGTCTTCTTTTGTTTTTAGTTAAGGGCATAACAGTCATTTCATATATTTCTTCTACTTTCCTCCCCGTTTTGATTACCAAACATCACACACACTTCATCTCTCATATTTCACACTCATCATCTAATAGAGCCTCTCATCATCATCATCATCATCATTATCATCAAGTCATCATCCACGACCCAATTATCATAGAAACAAAACCCGGTTCCATTACGGTTCTTCATCAACAGTAACGATCAAACAAACACACCTCCAATTCAATTAAAAAAAAGGTACACACACATACTTGTTCTATCTGGATCTGGATCCACAACATTATTTAATCATTAAAAGCTTTAAATCAATTCATTTCATTTATATTTCATCTCTTTATATAAAAGATTAGATCAACTCTGTAATAATAAATTTCATTAATTTGAATCAGATCGGACGGTGTACGTGAATCTCATCGCACAAGTTTGAATCATGGTGAGACTCTGAATATACTTTTTTTTATGCTGTGTGTTTTGATTCATGAACTTAAGGTTTTTATTTCTCAATGTTTATAAATTTGTTTAAAAGTTAATTTTATAAATGGTCATGTGGTCTGCCGGGTTTAGTCTTTAAACTTTTTTTTAACGGATCCAGTCCCTATGGTTGCGACCCATAACGGGTTTGGTTCTTGAGACTAACTGTCGTTAGTTTTTTCCGTTAGCTAACGACCGTTTTCAACAAACATTTGCATCGTTAGTCCTTTATACTAACGACCGTTTATACTTAACTCAAAATTTGATTTTTTTTCCTAAAAAATTAAAAAAATTAAAAAAAAAAAAAAAAAAAAAAAAGGTTTTCTTATATTTTTTTTTTTAAATATCTTTAAAATTTATACATTATTTTTATACACGTTTTCATACACACATTTTTATACACACATTTTTTATACACACGTTTTTATACACGTTTTTATACATACGTTTTTATACACGTTTTTATACACATGTTTTTATAAACATATTTTTATACACGTTTTTATACACATGTTTTTTATACACATGTTTTTTATACATGTTTTTATACACACGTTTTTATACACATTTTTATACACATATTTTTATACACGTTCTTATATACATACTTTTATACACATGCTTTTATACGCACATTTATACACATATTTTTATACACATATTTACACACATACTTTTATACACGTTTTTATACACACGTTTATACACACACGTGTGTATAAAAACGTGTATAAAAATATGTGTATAAAATATGTGTATAAATGTGCGTATAAATGTGTGTATAAAAACGTGTGTATAAAAACATGTGTATAAAAAATATGTATATAAAAACGTGTATAAAAATATGTGTATAAATGTGTGTATAAAAATGTGTATTAAAATGTGTATAAAAACGTGTGTATAAAAACGTGTGTATAAAAGCGTGTATAAAAACATGTGTATAAATGTGTGAATAAAAATATGTATAAAAACGTGTATAAATTTTAAAGATATTTAGGAAAAAAAATATAAGAAAACCTTTTTTTTTTTTTTTTTTTTTTTTTTTTTTTTAGAAAAAAAAACAAAAAAAAAAAAAAAAAAAAAAAAAAAACAAATTTTGAGTTAAGTATAAACGGTCGTTAGTATAAAGGACTAATGGTGCAAAATTTTGATGCAAATCGTCGTTAGCTAACGGAAAAAACTAACGACAATTAGTCTCAGGGACCAAACCCGTTATGGGTCGCAACCACAGAGACTGGATCCGTTAGAAAAAAAGTTTAAGGACTAAACCCATTAAACCCGACAGACCACAGGGACCATTTATGAAATTAACTCTTTACTCAATTATTATGAATTGTGGTGCATAAGGAGACATTATGCGGGTCGAGTTACGAGATTTGAGGTGTGGAATAATGTGAAATGTAATGAGAGTATAGGAGATTAGGCAGTTTATGACTTCTTCATGAATTTGGAATTACGCAATTTGGTTAGGAATGCACATTACACTCAAGATTATGACACCCGTAGCTTTTATTTTTTTTATAGAATTTGGTTGCCATTAGCGTTACTTTGTAAATCTGAGTGTTTCTGGCATTGGTAGCGATGTCTTTGCAGTTATAGTCTAAGAGCACTGGTATGGTGTTGCACATTACTTTAACCACAACAATGGCCTTACAAGAATCCACGTGGATTAGTATAACAAGACGTGTGTTTCAAGTTTCATCTAGTCTAAGAGCACTGGTATGGTGTTTGATGATATCAAATAACAACATTTTATTGGCATCATTTATCCTATGTTATTTGCTTGTTTTGTATTATTTTATATGAGAATTGATACTTAATCGCTTACTTTTGTAAATCTCGGTTATAAACAAGCATTTGGTGAAAGTTAGCTATTTTGGACGTAAATTGGAGCAAAATGGATCAAGATGGAAAAGTCTACTGAACTGAAGGAAGATACGTCGTATCATTCTAGACAGATACGCCGTACATCAAAACTTAGACGATTATGAAGACTATTTCCTGACTTTGAAGCATACCCCGCATGGATTTCCCATACGCCGTATATGAAACCTTGGTCAACGTAAGAAGATCTGACTCATCCTACTCCAGATACGCCGCATGACACTTCAGAGATGCGGCGTATGAATCTCAAGACTTCACCAGAGAATTCAAGTTACTAAAGAAACATGCGCCATTATCAGAATGTATAAATACCCCATTCGTCTGCCATTCAACATACGAATTTTACATACAATTATACCATAGAAGGCGACGAATTGGCAGCACAAGACACAACCTAAAGGACGAATTCAGAGCAGTAAGAAGGTCCTGCTAGTACTTTAATTCATAGGAAGATTCGTTTAATTTGTATTAGCAATCTTTTAATCGTTGAGTTAGTGTCTTTTTCACTATTTGATCGGACTTAATTGTTTTCAGCTTTTATAAAGAGTATTTGATATTTTATTGGATCCTTATACGTATGTTTTGATTACATATACAAGTTTATCGTGCCTTGTTGACCTTAGGCTCGCACAATTACTTAATTAACATCGTTTGCATAGTTAATGTAAGCTTGTAAAAGGGATAAATAATATATAAACTTAGTAATCATCAAGGTGGAATTTATGCGGAGATCTGATTAATCGTGACAGTATTAGTCCGTCGAGAAGACTTAATACCCGAAATCTAGACGTTTAGACTGGATCTAGACATTGGAATGATATACGCCTACACGCAAGAATCCACTGAGGGAGAATAGATTTTAGTACTCATCTTATACAGCTAAGCAATTAAACGGGTGCAAATCTTCCTAACTATCGGCCAGGCCTCTTATTTGTATCTGTTTTCTGTCTGTGTACGTGTGTGTCTATCGCCTTATTAGTTTTATTTACTGTTTCACTTAATCTACACATCGTGTCAGTCTCTCAGGCTGAATACCCCCTTTGTGTTAGACTAGGTTTAATTAGAACTAACTTTAGGATTGAAATATTGATAGATGCTTAGGTGTTAACGTGCCACTCTTAGTGATAGACAATCTACTTACCAACTAGGCTACATTGATCGGGTACACTGACCGTTAGTGTTTGTTATAGGTTAAGTCGGCTAAATATAAATGTAAAACTTGATAACAATAAAAACCTATACGCAACGAAGCACACCAGTGTTGCACATTAGTTCGTGTATTTCTTGATTCACTCACATCACGTCTTGTTAATTGATGGCTAATTTGCCCTGATTTCACTATTTCAGTGATTTATTTTAGTTCCTAATTAATATCCAGTTTGACTTTGTCGGTCAAAATCATTTACTTAATCAAGTCTTTAAAACTTTTTACCAAGTACTAATAATGCAAAAGTGTATTCATGCTTTCCCTTTCACAAATAATCGTCTTGATTAGTTTATAATTTATACTTTTTAGGCTTGAACTAATTGCACATGCTGATTAAGTAGAATACAATGCAATTTGAACCCACTGTTTTCTTTTTTTAGTTTTCACAAGTAATGTTTACTTATGAAGCCTAGTTTACAGGATCTTTGGTTTTGCACTCTTAAAATCGTCATTTAGCTTTTGTACGATCCAACTATGTGTACTTATGAAGCCTAGTTTACAGGATCTTTGGTTTACATTATCGCAAACACGGGCTAAAAATCAAATTAAGTAACAATGTGCTTATGAAAGCATTTTAAACTATGAAAATACGCTGATGAAAACTAAAATTATGAATGCAAGTTGAATCTAGTAGGAACTATCATAAATTCCAAACACAAGGTCCTAATCAGACTCTTTAAGTCTATTTTGAGGAAACTTTGAGAATTCAGTCTTGTATTGCATAGATTGTGTTATGATTACCGTGTTTGATGTACTTCTCATCCTGCATCCAATTTTCATAGAGAGAGATGAGGGATGGGGGAGGGGTTAAATTTGTGTGCTGGTCCCGTTTACACAGTTAGAGTTAACTACAAAGTTAATCTAACCATGCACCATGGTTAAGTAATGTAATGATATTCTTTGACAGTTATAAGAAAACGTAAAAGTAAATTGACAAGATTTTTTAACGTTTAATTCTTGGGGTTTTTGCATATATATCCTTCCGAAAATGCATAATTGCATATATATCCAAAGCATGCATAAAAGTCATTGTACTATGTGCATAAAAAACTTGTACAAAGGATATATATGCAATTATTCACTTTTGGAAGGATATATATGCAATTCTGCCTTAATTTTCTTATTAGAAATCAATCAAAGAATTATACCCAAAGTGTTTGCGAAATAACACTTGGGATTGAAATGAAAATTATGGTATGACTCCTCACTAAACTTAAGCTAAGCTTAAGTAGCAACTACTATGAACCAACAGAGCTATCTCATGGACTAGGTTGCTATTTGGAGGAGTAAAAGTTGTTTGTGAATGTCTACGCATTTAGTGCACAAACTTATCAACCTTTACTCCATCTTATGAATCCTATTTATACACAAGTATTTTATAACCATTACCAAGAAGACAAAGATGACCTAAGCTATATTGGACAAAGTCTCTGTTACAATTTACTACTTTGGGTATAGGACAATGTTACTTTCTAAGTAACAGTCTAAATATGAGTCATTTAGGGAAAGTTTGACCTTTGCTTGATAAGGACTTGGCCGTATATGTTTCAAACTTTCCCCGCTATGTCCCGCCCATTCTTCAGTCTCTAGTCTTTAGTCTTCAGTCTTCATAGTTGTTGAGGAGACTTGGGAGTTCAATGAGTTATTGTCATCACTCACTGAACTCATCACCTTCTTCTTTGGCTCAGGTATCATTTACTGAGTTCTGCCTCACTGAATAGAAAGCCTTTTTCTTTAGGCTTGTCCTGAGCATCCTGAAGGTAACTCACTGAGTGACTATTCACTCAGTGACTTGAATTATGTTTAAGGTTATGCGACACTTAGTTTATTTTCTATTCAAATCCTTGTACTGGGGCGCTTGGGTACTGAATGAACCCAACAGTCTCCCTCTATTTGGTTATAAATATAGCCTAAGTGTTTTGTTCAGTGTAAGTGAGCAAAGGTCTTCTCCTTACATTGAAGTTTACTAGAGGTAAGTTAAAGAACACTGATAAACATAAACATCATTTATTCATCAGTTACATAGGTCTTAACAACTACTACTAGAAAACAAAAATAAAGATAGTTCATGAGCATCTCTGTTTTCAGTCCATGTAATATCCCAGGGCTTCAAGTTTCACATTCTTAGACTTCAGCTTTTATTGATCAGGATGGTCAGCAATCAACTTTCTCAAGCCCATGCAGAATCTTGTGTTTTCAGGGGTTTTGACCAGAGAACCCGTTACTAAGTAAGAAACAATGGCATCAATTCCAGCTTTGTTGATGTCACTCCATCTCTGAAAAGCTTCATTCCCAAACTCATCAATGAAGAAGATACCGTATTCAGGTTCTTCAATGACCATGTGGTTGACAAAAAGAACACCCTCAGGAAGACTTCTATTGCAATCAAGACCAGGGACTTAGATCTCAGGTTCAGCTTCAATATGTTTCCTTTTTCTACTTGAGGATTGAGCTTGAGATTGTTGAGGAGCTGGAGCTGGAAGGGCAGACTGGATTTTCAGTTCGTTTGGCATTTCCTTTAGTTTTTCATACCTTTTACCTAAAGATTTCATCAGGTCCTAAACAATGACATTCCTTTTCTTGTCAAGGATTGGACCTAATTCATCTAGCTCAGTGATCCCAAAATCAGCGAACTTAAATGGATCCTGAAATTTAAACTCCTTTTTGTCAGTGCCTCTGTACACCTTGATGACTGCAGGCTTGGACTTAGGTTGAATCCATACATCAGTGATTAGTTCAGGCCTTCGTCTTTGAGTCATGGTCCAGTTGTACTGTTCAATCTTCTACTTCCTAATCCCAGCCAATCTCTAAAGTCTCTCCATGTATTTTCTTTTGAGAGCTTCATGTTGTGCATCATAAGCCCTTTTGAATTTTTCTCCTGCATTAGCACTGGTGGCTTGCTCAGGACGAATTCCAATCTTTTTAGCCTTTTCCTGAATCACCTTGGTTATCACTGGGTGAGTTAGTTTCAACCTTTGTTCTTCTTCAGTTGCCTTCTTTATTAGATCCTCTTTTTCCATATGAGCATCCATTTCATCTTTGGTCAGAAAGTGCAGCTTTCCATCTATCATGTAAGGTACCTTTACAGGTTCATCAGGGTCCTGACAGACTTCCTAGGATGCTGGCACTAGCTTTGGTTGTTCAGGCTCAGTGGTAGTGAGAATACCTTTGCCTTTGTCCTTCGGAGCTGATGAAGACGGTTGTTCAGTGAGTGGAGCTTCAGTGGAAGGTGATTTGTAAGATTGTAAGGGCACTGCAACTGTGATTATTGAGAAGGTGGCTTCAGCAGTAGATGGAGGGGTTTTTGAGATGACCAAGGCAGTTGTAGATGTTACATGCTCCCCTTTAGACTGAGAATTGAAGGAGATGTACTGTGAGGGTTCAACTGCCTGAAAAGTTGGATTGGAGTGAGAGCAGCTTTTGGTGTGATCGTCTCCCCCTCAACAGTTTCTTGAGCTTTAGTGGAAGCAGCTGTTGATTGAGGCACATCGACAGAGGGAGCTGAGGATGGTCCCTTAAAAGCCTGATACAATTCAGTCATCATAGACTTGATATCTAAAGTATCTTGGCGAAGAACAGCAAAGTCTTGGGTGAGAGAAGCCTGAGAGTGCTCAATAGCAGTCATCCTAGGCCCGAGATTGCAGGCCATGGATTCTTGTTATTTTGCCACTGATGCCAGATGTTGTTCTTGGAGACTGATGGTGGTGGTGAGTTCTTTCAGGGAGGAGCTGAGGCCTTGAAGATAAAATATATTGAGCAGGGAGATGAGCTCTGTAAGAGAAGTAGAATTCTTGATATAAGTCTCTGAGGCTTCAAGAATCTTCTTGTTAAGAGCAGGGTCATCTTTGACAGCTTCCTTGATAATATTCAAGTTGTTGGTAACATCTGTGAAGAAGTTGAGAAACTTGATCAAATACTGATTCAGATTCGTCAGTGAGCTGTAAAAGAGCTTTTCAGTCCATGCTTGGTGGTCAATACATTCAGCAGAAAATGCTTCAATGGTTGTCCTGAGGTCAGCATAGTTGACAATAGCCTCAGTATGCTATTGCCATTGGTCTGCAGTGATCTTCTTGAATAGTGAAGATGCAACTTGCTGAAGATACTGAACTAGCTGCCTTTCAGTGAGAGGTTGCACATTGTCAAAATGCCTGAGAGCAGGTGGGCATGAGGAATCGGACCCTGAAGATTGTTGTTCTTGTCCAGCATGATCAGTATCTAAGTCATCATGATCAGAACTAGCCTGAAAGGGTGATTGTTCAGGCGGTGAAGATTGTTGTTCTTGTTCAGCTTCTTCATGATCAGTATCTAAGTCATCACCAGCCTCAAACATTTCTTCATCTTCGCTCTCTTTATGAAGCTCATCCTCAGAGAGAAGATACCATTGAACATCAGCAACAGATTCCAGCTGCAAGAAATGTTGGTTATGGGCAGGCCCTGACCCCTCAAATCTAACAGAGTGGGTTTACTCTGTCCGGTCCTCAAGGCCAGTTCCCGACTGATCAGTTCCAGGATGGGTTGGTGGTTCTATATCAGCGGGTGGTTTCAATCCCCTTGAGTCTTTGTCCCCATTTGGTCCTTCAGGCACTGGCGGGTTTTGGCCAGTGCCATCCTAAGGAACTGTGGAAGGCGATCTCGTATCAATGGGTTGTATATTTCCCCCTGAGTCTTTGGGATCAGTAGTTGTGCCCTTAGACAAAAGCTGCGATTGGCGAATGTCCTCATCAGGCTGAGTGAAAGGCGCTCCCCTACCAGCGGGTTGTATGTTTCCCTCTAGATCTTGGGGAGTAGTAGGTGGGGCCAAGGATACTGCGTGTGATGTATCAGTGCCCTTCGTTGCCTCCGGGGGTGGTAGTACTAGGGTCTCATCGGGTGTCTCAGTGGGCTTGGGCTTTCTTCTCCTTTTTAGAGGTTGTGCTCCTGAAGCCTCAGGGCCTGTGACTTGGGTAAGGTCTTAGTCACAGTCTTAGACTTCCCTCCCTTCTTCTTTTTAGAAGGGGGAGGTGGAGACACTGAGTCCACATGATTTTTTACAACAATCATGTGGTCCGTCAATTCTATTGGGGAGACTTGGGAGTTCAGTGAGTTATTGTCATCACTCACTGAACTCATCACTTTCTCCTTTGGCTCATGTATCATTCACTGAGTTCCGCCTCACTGAATGGAAAGCCTTTTTCTTTAGGCTTGTCTGAGCATCCTGAAGGTAACTCACTAAGTGACTATTCACTCAGTGACTTGATTTATGTTTAAGGTTATGCGACACTTAGTTTATTTTCTATTCAAATCCTTGTACTGGGGCGCTTGGGTACTGAATGAACCCGACATTGTGCTTTCAGGACCAAAGTACTACATATATATTAGGTTTCCAGTAGTTAGGAGGTTAGCAACAGTGGTGTTTTTAAACTCAAACTTCTTAAGGGTCTGACTATATGGGTGCTACTAAGTACCAATTTCAGCTTTTGTTGATATGGGTTGGTCATATAATAGCTTGAGTGTGCTGGCCAATGTAAATATTGAGAGCTTTCACTGCCTGTACCCCATCTCCCACTACCAAGACCTTAGCACTCATCTGCTCAAACATTATAGTCGCCACTCTCTGGAATATTGTTGCATCTTCTGCCAACATAGGCCTTTAAGAGCCCTTTGTTAATTCTTGGCCTTTTCTGTTTGATGAACTTCTCACTCATTGTATGAGTTATCATTTTTTGCTCATCTTGTTCCGCTCCGAATGGACTTTAGTTTTCTTAGGGAAGCAATTGCTTACCACTGATTGAAATAATTTATGATGTTTCAGAGTCGTTTGTACACTTTGTGTCTGAGTGCATGATGTTGTGTGGATCAGTTGCCATAGTAATTTTCTTTTTTTTTGCTCAACATTGTTCTCTTTTTATACCGCCTCAATGGTTTGAATCATTTTTTCCATTTATAATGGTCCATTTACCATTAGTAGATGATCTCGTCTTTGAAGCTCAATCTTGATAGTATTAGAGGTATCATGGTTTAAAATCGAAGAAATATTTGCCATTCTATTGAATGTATCTAGAAAATTAAGTTGCTCCTGGCATATGTTTGACTCTGTGCTTAACATGGAATTTTTGTCTGTGGCATTGAAGGTAATAGATAAAATTTGATGTCATAATTTATCCGTGTTTCTTCCCTCCATCCGTTATAGTGATTACAAACATACCAGGTTGCTTCTAAAGCTGTTTATTCTCAAGCTGTCATCGTGAATATCCCTACGGTAATCAGTGTATTACTCTATTAATTGTTTAAAATTGAAAAAGATAAAGATAGCTCACTAGAAGCGCATTACATTTACGTGTGTTGGCAGGTTTTGGCTGTTAAGTAGTCATCACGACTACATGCATCTTTGAAGAAAGAAAGTGTCCTGGTACAAAGACTTATCGTTAATCAAATCTTACCCCCATCTGCAACAGACTGCAAATTTTGTTCAATGAGAAGAAAGGTAATAAATTTCTTTGTATACATGGTTTATAGTTTGCACGTTTGGTATGGTTTATAACAATCATGTACGGTACAGGATCAATTGCGGCACTTCAGTTCATGGGTGATATTATCTGGAAGTAATGTATAGTGAAGAATTTATTTTCACCATTCAGAAGTAACACAAACTATGCAATAGGTAGCGATTGGCAGGGGTGTGAGAATTAGATAACACTTTAAATGCTCTCATGTCTGCATTTTTATTTTTGCAAACAATATAATTTTTTTTAATCGAATATTAGATACTTAGTTTCAGTACATTTGAACTCTTAACCGGTCTGTTGTTGGCAAAACCGCAAAAGTGCAAGAGCTCAGTTAATGGAAAGAATCAGTGAATCAGCAACAATATGTCGAGGTAATCTCTACTTCGTGTCATGGCTGTGCTCAATGCAAGAAGACACAATCCTCATAAGATTCAAATTGTACATAGAAATAGTTTGATCAAATTGTAATGCAATGTAACAGTAATGTATAGAGTAGTGTAGCTTATTTAGTTTGGATAGTTTGGCTTTTTATGTTTGACTTTCACTCTTTGTACTCTGTATATAAAGTTATAAACTGCTCTTGTAGTGTCATTTGATTAATGAGAAGTTTACATTTCATTCACGTTTCTCTCTGATTTCAATAAGAACTGTACTTGTAACATAGAAATACATATTCTAATTGTGACACAGGTATGAAATAGAGTGATTTTGGAAGAAAAAGCATTTTCAGTTTCTGTAGCAATTACGAGCATGCATATTTCAATTGAGTCAAATGTGAAAACATATGGTTAAAGTTGTAAATGTCTTGTAGCAAAAGGGGAAGAAAAGTAGAAGATTCATATGACTAATAATCCAAATATATGAAATGATTGTTATGCCCTTAACTAAAAACAAAAAAAAAGACAGCAAATAATGGTGTTGACCAACGGAAAACGGCTTAAGGGACGCAATTGACCTCAAACACCCAAGGTTTAGACTCCAGGCGACTATTTTCTCAACTTTAGGTGCCATGCGATGATTTTTGACAAATTTAGGGACCAACGGTGTATTTTTGTCTTAATATAAAGTTTAAGTGACTAAATTGTAATAACTATAAAATTTTGTTAATATTAAGCAACATTTTTTCTTTTAATTAAATCCAAAAGATGCTACAAATCCACAAGGCCACGTGTCACAATCATGCTTTATATCACCAAAACCAAAATAATCCAACTCCCATCACCCAAGTGCCACTCATTTAGATTCAAATATTGTATTTTTACAAAGTAGTCGTCTTTAAAAAAAAAGAGTTGGGAAACCCGCGCGTTGCAACGGGAGTGTTTGTGGCACTTTTTTTTTTTTTTTTTTTTTTTTTTTTTTTTTTTTTTGCGCACGCTGTTGTGTATTTGTGCGTTCTTAATAGGAGCGTGAAAATGTCATTTTGTATACATGTATGTTTACTAATGACTATTTACAGGCAGGTTTCAACTTCACTATTCTTCTCTGCACCACTATCTACATTCTGTGACACAGCGTCACCATCAATGGTGTAACAGTGTAATCATGTCTGCTGAACGAATCATACGTAAATTGCTACTTTTGTTGTATTCCTTTGTTAGGGCAGCTTTCACAGATGGTTGAACACCATTAAGCAGATTTGGATGCCCCTAAACCACACATATACTTACATAGATAATAAGATGGGATAAAATGAAAATATGATCGCATAGTATGACAAAGTGATACTTGAAATTATAAATCCATAAACTTTATAACCTTTTAAACAGCTTCACCTTGCCAATCATCTCATTTCCTCCGGAACACAACTTAGAAAGCGTGAAACGAATCGAATTTTGCCAAATAAATTGAATTCTGGAAAGTTATGCATATTTATACTCGTTTTTATCAGAAAAATTATTTCGTGAACAATGGCGAAAGTTTCGTTAATTTCCGAGTCCGTTTGGTATGTCAAATGAGTCCCACAGTGTTTTTATCAAAAGATTAGCCATGTTGGCAGTTTTAGTCCCTCCGTCCCCTATTTTCGTTTCACTCCCCTCACTCCCATATTTACACATTTAGTCCGTCCCTCAAAATTATATATACCCCTAAAATAATATTTTATTTCATTTTCTCACACACACATGCATAGCTATCTCTCTCTCCCTCTCTTCACCCCTCCGCCGGAGACATCCGCCGTCCGGCTAACCACCGTCGTCGGAATATTTTCCGGCGATACCTTTTCTTTTCCGAATCAATAGATCAGTGTATCTAGACCATTTCTGGAGCTCGTGAGCTTGTGACGCGTCTCGTATCACCGTCACGCGCCACCACCGCCTACTGCCACCCTTGCTGCCACCACACCGACGCTCTACCACCCTTTCTCTTTGGTAAAAAGCCCTCACGCGCTTACCCCCACCCCTCTTTGTTATTATTTTCCAAACCCTAATTTCTAAATTTTTTTATTAAACCGATTTTAATACAAACGTTTTTATAAAACCTTTGTAAGATAATGAAAAATGTGTGGATCTAGTGTTTTTAACCCCGACTCGGTATTGACTCAGTGACTCACTGAGTCAACTCGCGTTGATTCGGCCGAGTCACCTTTTGTTTTGCTCTCTTTTAATTCTAATCTATTGTTTATGTTGTAGTTTGGATTTTTGGATTGGTTTCGACTTTCTTTGTCTCTCGGCAGTTGGTACGAAGTGGGGCCTTGCCGTGACTCGTGGTGAGTCACGGCGAGGCGAGATTGAAGAGTAAAGTTGGGATTTGGTTTTATTATTTTTGGTCATGTTTGGATGTTGATTCGATTTGGAATTGGCTTAGTTTTGGTTCGGATTGGATTTGGAGTTGTGTTTGGATTTGTTTCATGTATATTTGTATATTAATTGTAATGGTTGTTTTTGGATCGCTGCTGCACTTTTTTGATCAGTTTGTTGGTTATGATTTTCGTTTATATTTATTTATTTATTTAGCATATGTTGTATCTCATCTTCTGTATATTAATTAAGTATATAGTAAGTTAATCTTCTTGCTAATGACATGTTTTTAGTTAATTAATGTGCTACAGTAAATCTACAGTACAAAACAATGCTTAGTACAGTAACATACAGTAACGCACAGTACAACACCCATTTCTGCACCACACATTGCTGCTGTAATTACTTTGTTAATGACGTTTTTTGCCTAATCCAAAAACTGGGTTTTAAATATATTGTATAATATAATTACCAATGTAAGGTATATTCAAAAGTATTATCTATTATTTATCAAATTTAATTATGTAGCCATTACTTTTATACTTCATATTATTTAGTGAAAACAAGTTACATATCGGAAACAAATACTCCCTCCGTTACAAAATTATTGTCCCCTATTTATTTATTTGGTCTTTACTTTTAAACTTTGACCTTAAGTATTTTTGTTTATATTACATAATATTTGATGAAAAATATATGAACGAATTGAGTTTTAAATGTATTTTCATTGATATAATTTTCATTAAGTATTGTATAACACAAAGAAAAATATTTATAGTCAAAGTTGAGAAAAAAAGACCGAAAAAGTCAATAGGGGATAATAATTTTAGGACGGAGGGAGTAGTATACTAAACCCCCCATCATGAACAATATGGTCATTCTTTTCTAGAGTCGCTTTATTTTGCTTACCTATATTTCCCTACTTACTAAGGGACGGATCTCCACCGTTGGATCAAAAAGACAACTTTTAATAATAAAAAACACGGATGGACCATTTGTGTAAATATATGAAACAACTACCTCACCTCATCCCAATCAAATTTCACTATCACAAACACTTTCTCTCTCTAACACCTCACCATAGACACACAACAAACTCACTCTCTCTCTCTCTCTATAAAAAAAAGATCAAAAACCTCCACAAAACATCAAAATCAACCATTAAAATCAACTAAAACACAAAAAATGGAACAATCGACGCATGTAGAACCAGATCTGGGAAAAAAATGATTCAAAATGAACCGAATCAAACTCAAGATGATCGTACGGTGCTTCCAAATCTTTATTTAGTTGTTATTTAACTATTTGTTGTAATTTTATTCTTATTTATGGTTTTTATTTATGTTTTTGTTGTTATTCATAAAGATTTTTGTGTTTTTTTGTTGATTTTTAGTTGTTTATTGATAGATTAATGTGATGATGTGATGATTTTGTTCTTGTTTCTGGATTTTATTTGTGTTTTGGAAGACATTTTTGAGAATTTTTATGAGAATTTTTTAGTTTTTGTGATTATATGAGATATTAAAGGTTAGATTTAATTGAAAACAAGAGATATTATGATCTTTATGTTAGATTTGAGGTAGATTTGTGTGTTTAATGGATAAATTGTGCATGTTTCAATAGGTTTTACAGCAAGATTTGAAAATATTTATAGTTGAATCAGCAAACTGAAGAAGCTATGGTTAAACAAAGCACAACATCTTCATAAACAAAGTGAAGAAGCTCAAACACCTGTTATATCACCTGTGATATCACACGTGATATCACCTGTTATATCACATGTGATATCACACGTGATATCACTTGTGATATCACACGTGATTCAACAAATAGAAAGAAGCCGACACATCTATGATGTCATCTGTGATATCAAAGTCTCCTCCAAAAAGTTGAACAACATGAGAATGTGACACACCATAAATTGGCAATAAAAGTGTGGTAGTTAGTAGTTATTGAGGGATTGTTGTGATAATGTGATGAAGGTTGTGATGATATGAGAAATCACAAGAGATATTGAGCTTGTAACATGCTTTTGTTAGATTTTGTTGATATAAATAATGCCTAAAAACATTATTCATTCTTATTCATATCTCTATGTTTTGATAATCACAAAATGTAAACTCATTAAACATAAACTTATCAAATAAACAAGTATTTAGTTGTAAATATTCATTTCTACAACTTAATCACTTAAGGTATGAATAAACAAGTGCTTAATGCATTATATGATCAAAGGAACATTTTCTTAATCTCTAATCTTGTTATAAAATGTCAAAAACATTTTATATACTTTCTAAAATCCTTTGATCATATTCTCTTAAGCATTGGTTTCCAAGTGATCCAAGCTTCCACCATCAAAGTGCAAAAGAAGAATACTTCTATCCTTTAAGACAAGAAGTATTATAACTTGGTGTATCTCCTTCATCCAAGTTGTTAGTGTGTCATAATTGTAAATCATTCATTCATTTGTATATGTTGTGAATACTTGTTAGATAAGTGTGAGCATAGTTGGGTAGGCTAGATTAGTGTGTAAGTTGTGAAGTTGTGAAGAAGTGAAGGTGTGTAAGTAGTGAAGGTGTGAAGAAGTAGAAGAGTATATAAGTATTGCTAGCTTGTGAAGAAGTTGTGAAAGCCGTAGTGAAGAAGTCGTGAAGAAGGTGTGAAGCCGTCGTGAAGAAGTTGTGAAGCCGGTGTGAAGAAGTTGTGAATAAGTTGTGAAGAAGTTGTGTAATAGTTCTGAGATTGGTTCTAGCTACGATTAGAACTCGACATCTAGCTTTGTGTCGTTAAACCTGTGTAAGCGAAAGTTGTGTAAGGTTTTCTCCGCCATAAGGGAGCTTGTTGACATAGTGAAGAAAACTCTCGAGTTAGGTGCTCGGGGAGTGGAGTAGGGCAAGGAAGGTGTCCTTGTAGCCGAACCACTATAAATCCTTTGTCTCTCGGTTAGATCTTTCCATCTCTATCTTTCATTTCATATCATTACTTTACTTGCATTGTTAATTTAGATCTACTTATATTTGTTCATATTGTTCGAGAGTTGAGTTCACATAAATTCGAATCTAAGTTTTTAAAAGTAAACAAAGTTTTCATAATAAAAATTAAAAAGACGTAAAACTATTCAACCCCCCCTTCTAGTTTTCCACAATTGGATCAAGAGCCACGTCAAACAAGATTTTTAAAATAAAATGTATTTTAAAACTTGAAACGATCTATGGAATCCGAAAAATATTTAGAAGGGCAATCTATGCAAAGACCACTACTATTTGAAAGTGATGGTTTTCTTTATTGGAAAAATAGATTCGAAACTTATGTGAAATCAAAAGATCTTGATCTTTGGCATATTATTACCTATGGTGATTTCCCCCCTATTCAAAATAATCCTTTAACTAAAATAGATGAAATTGTACCTTTTGAAAAACAAAATGATGATTTGAAAAAGAAACTAGCAAAAAATAATGAGGCTAAAATGGTAATTTATAATGCATTACCACGCAAAGAATATGAACGGATTTTTATGTGTCAAACCGCAAAAGAAATTTGGGATTCTTTATTAATCACTCACCAAGGTAATAGTCAAGTCAAAGATAAAAAAATAGATCTTCTTGTTCAACAATATGAACAATTTACGATTCCGGAAGAGGAATCAATAGATAATGCTTTTGCTAGGTTTAACACTATCATCACAAGTTTAAAAGCACTTGATGAAAATTTTTCTAGTAAGAATTTTGTTAGGAAATTTCTTAGGGCTCTTCATCCAAAATGGCGAGCTAAAGTTACGGCGATTGAAGAATCGAAGAACTTGTCAGCTCTTCAACTTGATGAGTTGATCGGCAACTTGAAAGTCTACGAAGAAATAATAAAGAAAGACTCCGAGATGGTCAAAGGAGAAAGAGAACAAAGCAAGTCAATTGCATTGAAAGCTAGGAAGGAATCTAGTGACGAGGATAGCTCAACCTCCGAAAGTAATGACGAAGAATATGCCATGGCCGTAAGAGACTTCAAGAAGTTCTTCAAAAGACGAGGAAGATTCGTTAGACAACCACATGACGAAAGAAAGGCATTCCAAAGAAACAAAGACGACAAAGGTAGTAAGAGCGAGAGGAAGTGTTTTAAATGTGGTGATCCAAATCATCTCATCGGAAGTTGTCCAATGATGTCAAGGGAGCAAAATAAAAAGGCGTTCGTTGGAGGAGCCTGGAGTGATAGTGACGAAGATGAGAAAGAAACCACAAAGGAGGAGAAATGTCTTATGGCTAAGACATCAAGTGAGGTACATTTCGAAACCGAATACTTTAGTGATAAAAATCAATCATTAGACGAAAAAGACCTAGATAATGAATATATTAGGTTATGCAAATTAGGTCAAAAAGACATGGCTAAAAATAAATCACTAAAACATATTAATAATCGATTAGAAAATGAAGTACTCGAATTAAAAATTAAACTACAACATTTATTAAAAGAAAAAGAAGTTTTTATAGAATGTAAAACATGTCTAGTGGTCAAAAATGAAAACGAAAAACTTAAAGATGAAATTTCCAAACTTGACAAGTTTAAAAATAGTAGTAACCCACTTAAGGAAATAATAAGTGTTCAAGGAACTTCGGGAGATAAAACCGGTCTAGGATTCAACTCAAATAATGTTTCAATTAGTGAAAATATAAATGTAAAGTTTGAATGTCAATCTAGTAAACAAAAACCATTAGAGTCAAAACCTAAGTATATACTTATAAAAGATAGAAAAATACCTATTGCGAGTGATGAGGAAGTAAAAAGTTTTTATAAACCATCATTAAAAGCCAAAACCGGATTTTCTAAACCAAAATTAAGATCTAAAACTCCACCTCCAAATAGACTAAATAATCCTCATCCTCGGTCTAAAACCCCTCAACCTAGAAGAAATCAAGGTAGACAAAACTTTCCTAATAATAATAATCACCCAATGTGGAATTATTCACTTCAACCAAGTTTCAACCCTGGGGAAATACTTTTACCATACATGCAAATGCAAACCATGTTTGGTTTAAACAATTTTGGACAAATGAGACAATGAGGACCAAGTGGCTAAATCGTCACTCATTGAATAATTCGGAAACTCATCCATGATTGGCTTCTATAAGTCAATATATCACCTTGAAGTATTTGAAGAAAAGCTGGACATAAGGTACGCTCTCTTTTTAAATTTCATGAGTAGTTAAATCATACATATAGTCTTATTAATCATTGCCTTAGGATATGCCTAGTTTGATAGGTTGCATTGCATTTACACTTTTAGTTATATCCGTTTGATGATTTAATAAACTAGAAACCCTTTAGTTAGCCCCCTAAGTAGTAAATAAAGTATTCACTGTCGAACTCATTTAGCCTTTTTCAAATTTAAAATGGAAATCTTCTATGTCCACTATTAGAAAACTCATGGTGATGAAGTTAAATGAGTTAAGTGGATTAATCATTAACATAGAAGTAAGATTAGATTTCTCACATTAGAAAACTATTGATGAAACAAGCTCTCATAGACTATGGCGTCAAGTTAGATAAGTATGCGGCAACAAAGGAGCTATAGATGTTAGGATATACCCCATTCAACACTCTCGCATCAAACATATAGAATTTAGTCATCACTTCCTTATGACCATAGGATATGTAGAAAAGGGTAGCATGTGACAATAGACTTAACCAATTCCCTTGAGCATGAGATCTTTAACAACTATTTTTCAAAAATCTAGTATCTTTAAAAATATACAGAAACTTCACATTTTGAAAAAATTTTTTTTTTCTATAAACATTTTTCTTCTTAATCTATGTCCATAATTCTTTTTCGATCAAAGTCAAAGATTGAGAATTTTTCTTTTCTTACCCATTCTTCATAAACACATTTTGAAATAAAACTCAATCTATTTTATTCAAATAACTTTCACATCTATATAAAAACCCATTTTCAAGCATTGTTGAATAATGCTAAAAATATTTCTTTAAATCATGCATGGTGATCTCATATTTGTCATCTATATTTACGTACATGACATTTATAAGTGAACCAAGTCAAATCAAGGGGAACATGGTTTTTCTATTAAGATTTTGTTTGTAACAAGTCTAGAAATTCATGCTATCTTAAGTTCCCATTTATTGCACATAGGCACACATTAGGATCCCTAAAATAGTTCATATATATTACTTGTTTGATGAGTATGTTTGCATGCTAGATAAAATTACTTGTTTGCTTGGTGTAGTGTATTGTTTCCTAGTCCATATATATTACTTGCTTGATGAGTATGTTTACATGCTAGATAAAATTACTTGTTTACTTAATATCTATTACATGCTTAATTGCCTCAAAGAGTTGGACTTGCTTGAAACTAAACCCAAAAACACAACCCTTTCTATAAATTTCTGCCAAAAACCCATTTCTAGCAATCTGGAAATCAGCAGATGGGCGGCCCCCTTAAATCCTTAGGCGGCCCCCTTAATCTTTAAGGGGACCGGCTCCTATTTAAGGGGACCGGCCATCTGTATGGTCGAAGATGCTGTCTCCTTTTCTACTTTTTAGCCCATTTCATCCTACACTTCCCAAAATTCACAAACATATCTTATTCCAATCCATCCAACAAATTTTATCCATTCCTTAATCCCATCAATCCTACACTATAAACACTTCCATTCCTCATAACCTTCCATCATCTCATCATGCCATCTCCCATCAAACCAAAGCCAAAATCATCAAGGTTAGCAAGGATGACCAAAAAGCCCGGTTGGACAAGAAAACCAAACCCCCAAAACAAGTCCATCACAACAAATGATGTGGCTAAACAACCAACACTTCCGCCCACATTTGTTCCCAAATATACTCCTAATCCTCAAGCTCACTCCAATGAACCCTTTCACAAACCTCATCATAATAACCAACCATCCACCTTTACTCCCGAAAATACACCTTCATCTCACTCATGTGATTCATATGAAGAGCATGATCAACCCCAAAACAAGAATCCCAATCTCATTCACAACACCTCACATCTTATTCAACCTACCAATGCACCATCCAAAACACTCACCACTCTTGGAATATCCCCTTCTTCCATATCTCCATCCTCATCCACTCATAATTACCCAAGCTCACAAATGTCTCCACCACCAAGAGTATCACCACCACCTCCTACCAACTCACATGTTGCTCCTATGTTACATGTTCAAACATCCATCCCAGATAACAACCATACTCCACCATCATCACCTTTCTAAACCACCCTCCAAAATTTACCTTTCTAAACCACACCATTCTTACACTATAAATACCCTTTTCCATCATTAGTGTTCATTCATCCATCATAATAACCACACTCCACCATCATCACCTTCTTCCAAATACTTGAAGTTCATTGAAGAACTTAAAGAAGCCCATGAGTTTGTGCTCTTCTTGCCTTACACCTTGCTCAATTGGATCAACTCCCTTCTAGCCCTCCTTCATCACAAAATAGCCTCAACCTCCACCTTCGTTCCAAACTACACATATCAACCTTAAACCGACCTCATTGAAACCTTTCAAAACCCTCATCATATTGGTCAAACATCCAACTTTACTTCTAACTACACACCCCAATTTCATCCACTTCCACCAAATAACCAAATCCACATTCTCACGGAAAAGGAAAGGTTCCGTGAAGATATAAACCAAATCCATGACCTTTGTGATCTCCTTGCTATACACCTCGCACAACACAACAAGGGCCAACCTTGATCCTCAATCTTCACCCTACTCAAATTTCTTACCCCACTCTGTCAACTTGGATCAAGTTACAAACCACACCCACTATTGTCCTTGTTGCATCTTCCTTCAAAAATAAATTCTCCACTTGAGTAAAGATATTTCTTGGATCGAATATCTACTCACTCGTCCTCATCCTATTCCTCCTCTAATCCAATATAACATCGCTAGATCCACTCCATCCGCTCCATTTCCCTCACCATCAAATAACTAAGTCCTATCCACATGCTTTCCGCCCCAAAATAAAATCCCTCACCCTTTTGTGTCGCTAGAAAGCCCAATCGCTCTCTTTGGCAATATTAGGACTATTAGTATCTTTTACTTATGTTGTAATCCTTATGTTTTAAGCATATTGTGTGATGTAATGATGATTCATGTGTTATACATGATCATCTTGAATGCATGAATAGATTATTTGCATGTTCTAAATATTTTTGCTATGCATATATATGTCTTGCTATGTGTTGTTAATATTTGTTTGCCACGATTGTTGTTTGCCATGATTGTTGTCTTTATATTCCATATTTTGCTATGTATGCTTGCACTCCTAATATTTTTGCTGCCAAGATTTCCATAGCTCGTCTCCTTGGTGCCCTCGAACAAGGGGGAGCACACATCAAGGGGGAGTTCTCGTCCCGACAAATTTTGTTTCTAAAACTTGTCGGCATAACCTTTTTGATTCTACAAAAAGGGGGAGAAGTGAATATAAACTCACTAAATACTTGTCCAAAAGTTATTTTTTGGATTTAATGAGTTTAAGTTTTGAAATCATCAAAAAGGGGGAGATTGTTGATATAAATAATGCCTAAAAACATTATTCATTCTTATTCATATCTTTATGTTTTGATAATCACAAAATGTAAACTCATTAAACATAAACTTATCAAATAAACAAGTATTTAGTTGTAAATATTCATTTCTGCAACTTAATCACTTAAGGTATGAATAAACAAGTGCTTAATGCATTATATTATCAAAGGAACATTTTCTTAATCTCTAATCTTGTTATAAAATGTCAAAAACATTTTATATATTTTTGAAAAACATTTTTGGTATTAAATAAATATGTTTAATCTATTATAAATATATGAATTCAAATTTTCAACCAAAAATGGCAAAAATATTCCAGAAAAACCTTCCCCACAAAAAGACAAAACTGGG
Source organism: Artemisia tridentata subsp. tridentata (assembly GCA_021014915.2). Classification (NCBI taxonomy): domain Eukaryota; kingdom Viridiplantae; phylum Streptophyta; class Magnoliopsida; order Asterales; family Asteraceae; genus Artemisia; species Artemisia tridentata. The sequence continues at coordinate 381,927,031 of CP139505.1, forward strand.
CAACGGTTATGCTGGGCGGCCCCCTTAATTATATAAGGCGGCCCCCTTAATTTTAAGGGGACCGCCCCCCTATTTAAGGGGGCCGGCACGCTCCTCCATCTGTCCAGTTTTTGCCTATAAATACTGGCTTTCCCCTGGACATTTTCTCACCTTTTGCACCTCAAACTTTCTGCTCTAATTATCTTCTTATCTTTGTAAATACTTTCTAAAATCCTTTGATCATATTCTCTTAAGCATTGGTTTCCAAGTGATCCAAGCTTCCACCATCAAAGTGCAAAAGAAGAATACATCTATCCTTCAAGACAAGAAGTATTATAACTTGGTGTATCTCCTTCATCCAAGTTGTTAGTGTGTCATAATTGTAAATCATTCATTCATTTGTATATGTTGTGAATACTTGTTAGATAAGTGTGAGCATAGTTGGGTAGGCTAGATTAGTGTGTAAGTTGTGAAGTTGTGAAGAAGTGGAGGTGTGTAAGTAGTGAAGGTGTGAAGAAGTAGAAGAGTATATAAGTATTGCTAGCTTGTGAAGAAGTTGTGAAAGCCGTAGTGAAGAAGTCGTGAAGAAGGTGTGAAGCCGTCGTGAAGAAGTTGTGAAGCCGGTGTGAAGAAGTTGTGAATAAGTTGTGAAGAAGTTGTGTAATAGTTCTGAGATTGGTTCTAGCTACGATTAGAACTCGACATCTAGCTTTGTGTCGTTAAACCTGTGTAAGCGAAAGTTGTGTAAGGTTTTCTCCGCCATAAGGGAGCTTGTTGACATAGTGAAGAAAACTCTCGAGTTAGGTGCTCGGGGAGTGGAGTAGGGCAAGGAAGGTGTCCTTGTAGCCGAACCACTATAAATCCTTTGTCTCTCGGTTAGATCTTTCCATCTCTATCTTTCATTTCATATCATTACTTTACTTGCATTGTTAATTTAGATCTACTTATATTTTTTCATATTGTTCGAGAGTTGAGTTCACATAAATTCGAATCTAAGTTTTTAAAAGTAAACAAAGTTTTCATAATAAAAATTAAAAAGACGTAAAACTATTCAACCCCCCCTTCTAGTTTTCCACAATTGGATCAAGAGCCACGTCAAACAAGATTTTTAAAATAAACTGTATTTTAAAACTTGAAACGATCTATGGAATCCGAAAAATATTTAGATGGGCAATCTATGTAAAGACCACCACTATTTGAAAGTGATGGTTTTCTTTATTGGAAAAATAGATTCGAAACTTATGTGAAATCAAAAGATCTTGATCTTTGGCATATTATTACCTATGGTGATTTCCCCCCTATTCAAAATAATCCTTTAACTAAAATAGATGAAATTGTACCTTTTGAAAAACAAAATGATGATTTGAAAAAGAAACTAGCAAAAAATAATGAGGCTAAAATGGTAATTTATAATGCATTACCACGCAAAGAATATGAACGGATTTTTATGTGTCAAACCGCAAAAGAAATTTGGGATTCTTTATTAATCACTCACCAAGGTAATAGTCAAGTCAAAAAAAAAAATAGATCTTCTTGTTCAACAATATGAACAATTTACGATTCCGGAAGAGGAATCAATAGATAATGCTTTTGCTAGGTTTAACACTATCATCACAAGTTTAAAAGCACTTGATGAAAATTTTTCTAGTAAGAATTTTGTTAGGAAATTTCTTAGGGCTCTTCATCCAAAATGGCGAGCTAAAGTTACGGCGATTGAAGAATCGAAGAACTTGTCAGCTCTTCAACTTGATGAGTTGATCGGCAACTTGAAAGTCTACGAAGAAATAATAAAGAAAGACTCCGAGATGGTCAAAGGAGAAAGAGAACAAAGCAAGTCAATTGCATTGAAAGCTAGGAAGGAATCTAGTGACGAGGATAGCTCAACCTCCGAAAGTAATGACGAAGAATATGCCATGGCCGTAAGAGACTTCAAGAAGTTCTTCAAAAGACGAGGAAGATTCGTTAGACAACCACATGACGAAAGAAAGGCATTCCAAAGAAACAAAGACGACAAAGGTAGTAAGAGCGAGAGGAAGTGTTTTAAATGTGGTGATCTAAATCATCTCATCGGAAGTTGTCCAATGATGTCAAGGGAGCAAAATAAAAAGGCGTTCGTTGGAGGAGCCTGGAGTGATAGTGACGAAGATGAGAAAGAAACCACAAAGGAGGAGAAATGTCTTATGGCTAAGACATCAAGTGAGGTACATTTCGAAACCGAATACTTTAGTGATAAAAATCAATCATTAGACGAAAAAGACCTAGATAATGAATATATTAGGTTATGCAAATTAGGTCAAAAAGACATGGCTAAAAATAAATCACTAAAACATATTAATAATCGATTAGAAAATGAAGTACTCGAATTAAAAATTAAACTACAACATTTATTAAAAGAAAAAGAAGTTTTTATAGAATGTAAAACATGTCTAGTGGTCAAAAATGAAAACGAAAAACTTAAAGATGAAATTTCCAAACTTGACAAGTTTAAAAATAGTAGTAACCCACTTAAGGAAATAATAAGTGTTCAAGGAACTTCGGGAGATAAAACCGGTCTAGGATTCAACTCAAATAATGTTTCAATTAGTGAAAATATAAATGTAAAGTTTGAATGTCAATCTAGTAAACAAAAACCATTAGAGTCAAAACCTAAGTATATACTTATAAAAGATAGAAAAATACCTATTGCGAGTGATGAGGAAGTAAAAAGTTTTTATAAACCATCATTAAAAGCCAAAACCGGATTTTCTAAACCAAAATTAAGATCTAAAACTCCACCTCCAAATAGACTAAATAATCCTCATCCTCGGTCTAAAACCCCTCAACCTAGAAGAAATCAAGGTAGACAAAACTTTCCTAATAATAATAATCACCCAATGTGGAATTATTCACTTCAACCAAGTTTCAACCCTTTGGAAATACTTTTACCATACATGCAAATGCAAACCATGTTTGGTTTAAACAATTTTGGACAAATGAGACAATGAGGACCAAGTGGCTAAATCGTCACTCATTGAATAATTCGGAAACTCATCCATGATTGGCTTCTATAAGTCAATATATCACCTTGAAGTATTTGAAGAAAAGCTGGACATAAGGTACGCTCTCTTTTTAAATTTCATGAGTAGTTAAATCATACATATAGTCTTATTAATCATTGCCTTAGGATATGCCTAGTTTGATAGGTTGCATTGCATTTACACTTTTAGTTATATCCGTTTGATGATTTAATAAACTAGAAACCCTTTAGTTAGCCCCCTAAGTAGTAAATAAAGTATTCACTGTCGAACTCATTTAGCCTTTTTTAAATTTAAAATGGAAATCTTCTATGTCCACTATTAGAAAACTCATGGTGATGAAGTTAAATGAGTTAAGTGGATTAATCATTAACATAGAAGTAAGATTAGATTTCTCACATTAGAAAACTATTGATGAAACAAGCTCTCATAGACTATGGCGTCAAGTTAGATAAGTATGCGGCAACAAAGGAGCTATAGATGTTAGGATATACCCCATTCAACACTCTCGCATCAAACATATAGAATTTAGTCATCACTTCCTTATGACCATAGGATATGTAGAAAAGGGTAGCATGTGACAATAGACTTAACCAATTCCCTTGAGCATGAGATCTTTAACAACTATTTTTCAAAAATCTAGTATCTTTAAAAATATACAGAAACTTCACATTTTGAAAAAAATTTTTTTTTCTATAAACATTTTTCTTCTTAATCTATGTCCATAATTCTTTTTCGATCAAAGTCAAAGATTGAGAATTTTTCTTTTCTTACCCATTCTTCATAAACACATTTTGAAATAAAACTCAATCTATTTTATTCAAATAACTTTCACATCTATATAAAAACCCATTTTCAAGCATTGTTGAATAATGCTAAAAATATTTCTTTAAATCATGCATGGTGATCTCATATTTGTCATCTATATTTACGTACATGACATTTATAAGTGAACCAAGTCAAATCAAGGGGAACATGGTTTTTCTATTAAGATTTTGTTTGTAACAAGTCTAGAAATTCATGCTATCTTAAGTTCCCATTTATTGCACATAGGCACACATTAGGATCCCTAAAATAGTTCATATATATTACTTGTTTGATGAGTATGTTTGCATGCTAGATAAAATTACTTGTTTGCTTGGTGTAGTGTATTGTTTCCTAGTCCATATATATTACTTGCTTGATGAGTATGTTTACATGCTAGATAAAATTACTTGTTTACTTAATATCTATTACATGCTTAATTGCCTCAAAGAGTTGGACTTGCTTGAAACTAAACCCAAAAACACAACCCTTTCTATAAATTTCTGCCAAAAACCCATTTCTAGCAATCTGGAAATCAGCAGATGGGCGGCCCCCTTAAATCCTTAGGCGGCCCCCTTAATCTTTAAGGTGACCGGCTCCTATTTAAGGGGACCGGCCATCTGTATGGTCGAAGATGCTGTCTCCTTTTCTACTTTTTAGCCCATTTCATCCTACACTTCCCAAAATTCACAAACATATCTTATTCCAATCCATCCAACAAATTTTATCCATTCCTTAATCCCATCAATCCTACACTATAAACACTTCCATTCCTCATAACCTTCCATCATCTCATCATGCCATCTCCCATCAAACCAAAGCCAAAATCATCAAGGTTAGCAAGGATGACCAAAAAGCCCGGTTGGACAAGAAAACCAAACCCCCAAAACAAGTCCATCACAACAAATGATGTGGCTAAACAACCAACACTTCCGCCCACATTTGTTCCCAAATATACTCCTAATCCTCAAGCTCACTCCAATGAACCCTTTCACAAACCTCATCATAATAACCAACCATCCACCTTTACTCCCGAAAATACACCTTCATCTCACTCATGTGATTCATATGAAGAGCATGATCAACCCCAAAACAAGAATCCCAATCTCATTCACAACACCTCACATCTTATTCAACCTACCAATGCACCATCCAAAACACTCACCACTCTTGGAATATCCCCTTCTTCCATATCTCCATCCTCATCCACTCATAATTACCCAAGCTCACAAATGTCTCCACCACCAAGAGTATCACCACCACCTCCTACCAACTCACATGTTGCTCCTATGTTACATGTTCAAACATCCATCCCAGATAACAACCATACTCCACCATCATCACCTTTCTAAACCACCCTCCAAAATTTACCTTTCTAAACCACACCATTCTTACACTATAAATACCCTTTTCCATCATTAGTGTTCATTCATCCATCATAATAACCACACTCCACCATCATCACCTTCTTCCAAATACTTGAAGTTCATTGAAGAACTTAAAGAAGCCCATGAGTTTGTGCTCTTCTTGCCTTACACCTTGCTCAATTGGATCAACTCCCTTCTAGCCCTCCTTCATCACAAAATAGCCTCAACCTCCACCTTCGTTCCAAACTACACATATCAACCTTAAACCGACCTCATTGAAACCTTTCAAAACCCTCATCATATTGGTCAAACATCCAACTTTACTTCTAACTACACACCCCAATTTCATCCACTTCCACCAAATAACCAAATCCACATTCTCACGGAAAAGGAAAGGTTCCGTGAAGATATAAACCAAATCCATGACCTTTGTGATCTCCTTGCTATACACCTCGCACAACACAACAAGGGCCAACCTTGATCCTCAATCTTCACCCTACTCAAATTTCTTACCCCACTCTGTCAACTTGGATCAAGTTACAAACCACACCCACTATTGTCCTTGTTGCATCTTCCTTCAAAAATAAATTCTCCACTTGAGTAAAGATATTTCTTGGATCGAATATCTACTCACTCGTCCTCATCCTATTCCTCCTCTAATCCAATATAACATCGCTAGATCCACTCCATCCGCTCCATTTCCCTCACCATCAAATAACTAAGTCCTATCCACATGCTTTCCGCCCCAAAATAAAATCCCTCACCCTTTTGTGTCGCAAGAAAGCCCAATCGTTCTCTTTGGCAATATTAGGACTATTAGTATCTTTTACTTATGTTGTAATCCTTATGTTTTAAGCATATTGTGTGATGTAATGATGATTCATGTGTTATACATGATCATCTTGAATGCATGAATAGATTATTTGCATGTTCTAAATATTTTTGCTATGCATATATATGTCTTGCTATGTGTTGTTAATATTTGTTTGCCACGATTGTTGTTTGCCATGATTGTTGTCTTTATATTCCATATTTTGCTATGTATGCTTGCACTCCTAATATTTTTGCTGCCAAGATTTCCATAGCTCGTCTCCTTGGTGCCCTCGAACAAGGGGGAGCACACATCAAGGGGGAGTTCTCGTCCCGACAAATTTTGTTTCTAAAACTTGTCGGCATAACCTTTTTGATTCTACAAAAAGGGGGAGAAGTGAATATAAACTCACTAAATACTTGTCCAAAAGTTATTTTTTGGATTTAATGAGTTTAAGTTTTGAAATCATCAAAAAGGGGGAGATTGTTGATATAAATAATGCCTAAAAACATTATTCATTCTTATTCATATCTTTATGTTTTGATAATCACAAAATGTAAACTCATTAAACATAAACTTATCAAATAAACAAGTATTTAGTTGTAAATATTCATTTCTGCAACTTAATCACTTAAGGTATGAATAAACAAGTGCTTAATGCATTATATTATCAAAGGAACATTTTCTTAATCTCTAATCTTGTTATAAAATGTCAAAAACATTTTATATATTTTTGAAAAACATTTTTGGTATTAAATAAATATGTTTAATCTATTATAAATATATGAATTCAAATTTTCAACCAAAAATGGCAAAAATATTCCAGAAAAACCTTCCCCACAAAAAGACAAAACTGGGCAACGGTTATGCTGGGCGGCCCCCTTAATTATATAAGGCGGCCCCCTTAATTTTAAGGGGACCGCCCCCCTATTTAAGGGGGCCGGCACGCTCCTCCATCTGTCCAGTTTTTGCCTATAAATACTGGCTTTCCCCTGGACATTTTCTCACCTTTTGCACCTCAAACTTTCTGCTCTAATTCTCTTCTTATCTTTGTAAATACTTTCTAAAATCCTTTGATCATATTCTCTTAAGCATTGGTTTCCAAGTGATCCAAGCTTCCACCATCAAAGTGCAAAAGAAGAATACATCTATCCTTCAAGACAAGAAGTATTATAACTTGGTGTATCTCCTTCATCCAAGTTGTTAGTGTGTCATAATTGTAAATCATTCATTCATTTGTATATGTTGTGAATACTTGTTAGATAAGTGTGAGCATAGTTGGGTAGGCTAGATTAGTGTGTAAGTTGTGAAGTTGTGAAGAAGTGGAGGTGTGTAAGTAGTGAAGGTGTGAAGAAGTAGAAGAGTATATAAGTATTGCTAGCTTGTGAAGAAGTTGTGAAAGCCGTAGTGAAGAAGTCGTGAAGAAGGTGTGAAGCCGTCGTGAAGAAGTTGTGAAGCCGGTGTGAAGAAGTTGTGAATAAGTTGTGAAGAAGTTGTGTAATAGTTCTGAGATTGGTTCTAGCTACGATTAGAACTCGACATCTAGCTTTGTGTCGTTAAACCTGTGTAAGCGAAAGTTGTGTAAGGTTTTCTCCGCCATAAGGGAGCTTGTTGACATAGTGAAGAAAACTCTCGAGTTAGGTGCTCGGGGAGTGGAGTAGGGCAAGGAAGGTGTCCTTGTAGCCGAACCACTATAAATCCTTTGTCTCTCGGTTAGATCTTTCCATCTCTATCTTTCATTTCATATCATTACTTTACTTGCATTGTTAATTTAGATCTACTTATATTTGTTCATATTGTTCGAGAGTTGAGTTCACATAAATTCGAATCTAAGTTTTTAAAAGTAAACAAAGTTTTCATAATAAAAATTAAAAAGACGTAAAACTATTCAACCCCCCCTTCTAGTTTTCCACAATTGGATCAAGAGCCACGTCAAACAAGATTTTTAAAATAAACTGTATTTTAAAACTTGAAACGATCTATGGAATCCGAAAAATATTTAGAAGGGCAATCTATGTAAAGACCACCACTATTTGAAAGTGATGGTTTTCTTTATTGGAAAAATAGATTCGAAACTTATGTGAAATCAAAAGATCTTGATCTTTGGCATATTATTACCTATGGTGATTTTCCCCCTATTCAAAATAATCCTTTAACTAAAAGAGATGAAATTGTACCTTTTGAAAAACAAAATGATGATTTGAAAAAGAAACTAGCAAAAAATAATGAGGCTAAAATGGTAATTTATAATGCATTACCACGCAAAGAATATGAACGGATTTTTATGTGTCAAACCGCAAAAGAAATTTGGGATTCTTTATTAATCACTCACCAAGGTAATAGTCAAGTCAAAAAAAAAATAGATCTTCTTGTTCAACAATATGAACAATTTACGATTCCGGAAGAGGAATCAATAGATAATGCTTTTGCTAGGTTTAACACTATCATCACAAGTTTAAAAGCACTTGATGAAAATTTTTCTAGTAAGAATTTTGTTAGGAAATTTCTTAGGGCTCTTCATCCAAAATGGCGGGCTAAAGTTACGGCGATTGAAGAATCGAAGAACTTGTCAACTCTTCAACTTGATGAGTTGATCGGCAACTTGAAAGTCTACGAAGAAATAATAAAGAAAGACTCCGAGATGGTCAAAGGAGAAAGAGAACAAAGCAAGTCAATTGCATTGAAAGCTAGGAAGGAATCTAGTGACGAGGATAGCTCAACCTCCGAAAGTAATGACGAAGAATATGCCATGGCCGTAAGAGACTTCAAGAAGTTCTTCAAAAGACGAGGAAGATTCGTTAGACAACCACATGACGAAAGAAAGGCATTCCAAAGAAACAAAGACGACAAAGGTAGTAAGAGCGAGAGGAAGTGTTTTAAATGTGGTGATCCAAATCATCTCATCGGAAGTTGTCCAATGATGTCAAGGGAGCAAAATAAAAAGGCGTTCGTTGGAGGAGCCTGGAGTGATAGTGACGAAGATGAGAAAGAAACCACAAAGGAGGAGAAATGTCTTATGGCTAAGACATCAAGTGAGGTACATTTCGAAACCGAATACTTTAGTGATAAAAATCAATCATTAGACGAAAAAGACCTAGATAATGAATATATTAGGTTATGCAAATTAGGTCAAAAAGACATGGCTAAAAATAAATCACTAAAACATATTAATAATCGATTAGAAAATGAAGTACTCGAATTAAAAATTAAACTACAACATTTATTAAAAGAAAAAGAAGTTTTTATAGAATGTAAAACATGTCTAGTGGTCAAAAATGAAAACGAAAAACTTAAAGATGAAATTTCCAAACTTGACAAGTTTAAAAATAGTAGTAACCCACTTAAGGAAATAATAAGTGTTCAAGGAACTTCGGGAGATAAAACCGGTCTAGGATTCAACTCAAATAATGTTTCAATTAGTGAAAATATAAATGTAAAGTTTGAATGTCAATCTAGTAAACAAAAACCATTAGAGTCAAAACCTAAGTATATACTTATAAAAGATAGAAAAATACCTATTGCGAGTGATGAGGAAGTAAAAAGTTTTTATAAACCATCATTAAAAGCCAAAACCGGATTTTCTAAACCAAAATTAAGATCTAAAACTCCACCTCCAAATAGACTAAATAATCCTCATCCTCGGTCTAAAACCCCTCAACCTAGAAGAAATCAAGGTAGACAAAACTTTCCTAATAATAATAATCACCCAATGTGGAATTATTCACTTCAACCAAGTTTCAACCCTTGGGAAATACTTTTACCATACATGCAAATGCAAACCATGTTTGGTTTAAACAATTTTGGACAAATGAGACAATGAGGACCAAGTGGCTAAATCGTCACTCATTGAATAATTCGGAAACTCATCCATGATTGGCTTCTATAAGTCAATATATCACCTTGAAGTATTTGAAGAAAAGCTGGACATAAGGTACGCTCTCTTTTTAAATTTCATGAGTAGTTAAATCATACATATAGTCTTATTAATCATTGCCTTAGGATATGCCTAGTTTGATAGGTTGCATTGCATTTACACTTTTAGTTATATCCGTTTGATGATTTAATAAACTAGAAACCCTTTAGTTAGCCCCCTAAGTAGTAAATAAAGTATTCACTGTCGAACTCATTTAGCCTTTTTCAAATTTAAAATGGAAATCTTCTATGTCCACTATTAGAAAACTCATGGTGATGAAGTTAAATGAGTTAAGTGGATTAATCATTAACATAGAAGTAAGATTAGATTTCTCACATTAGAAAACTATTGATGAAACAAGCTCTCATAGACTATGGCGTCAAGTTAGATAAGTATGCGGCAACAAAGGAGCTATAGATGTTAGGATATACCCTATTCAACACTCTCGCATCAAACATATAGAATTTAGTCATCACTTCCTTATGACCATAGGATATGTAGAAAAGGGTAGCATGTGACAATAGACTTAACCAATTCCCTTGAGCATGAGATCTTTAACAACTATTTTTCAAAAATCTAGTATCTTTAAAAATATACAGAAACTTCACATTTTGAAAAAATATTTTTTTTTCTATAAACATTTTTCTTCTTAATCTATGTCCATAATTCTTTTTCGATCAAAGTCAAAGATTGAGAATTTTTCTTTTCTTACCCATTCTTCATAAACACATTTTGAAATAAAACTCAATCTATTTTATTCAAATAACTTTCACATCTATATAAAAACCCATTTTCAAGCATTGTTGAATAATGCTAAAAATATTTCTTTAAATCATGCATGGTGATCTCATATTTGTCATCTATATTTACGTACATGACATTTATAAGTGAACCAAGTCAAATCAAGGGGAACATGGTTTGTCTATTAAGATTTTGTTTGTAACAAGTCTAGAAATTCATGCTATCTTAAGTTCCCATTTATTGCACATAGGCACACATTAGGATCCCTAAAATAGTTCATATATATTACTTGTTTGATGAGTATGTTTGCATGCTAGATAAAATTACTTGTTTGCTTGGTGTAGTGTATTGTTTCCTAGTCCATATATATTACTTGCTTGATGAGTATGTTTACATGCTAGATAAAATTACTTGTTTACTTAATATCTATTACATGCTTAATTGCCTCAAAGAGTTGGACTTGCTTGAAACTAAACCCAAAAACACAACCCTTTCTATAAATTTCTGCCAAAAACCCATTTCTAGCAATCTGGAAATCAGCAGATGGGCGGCCCCCTTAAATCCTTAGGCGGCCCCCTTAATCTTTAAGGTGACCGGCTCCTATTTAAGGGGACCGGCCATCTGTATGGTCGAAGATGCTGTCTCCTTTTCTACTTTTTAGCCCATTTCATCCTACACTTCCCAAAATTCACAAACATATCTTATTCCAATCCATCCAACAAATTTTATCCATTCCTTAATCCCATCAATCCTACACTATAAACACTTCCATTCCTCATAACCTTCCATCATCTCATCATGCCATCTCCCATCAAACCAAAGCCAAAATCATCAAGGTTAGCAAGGATGACCAAAAAGCCCGGTTGGACAAGAAAACCAAACCCCAAAACAAGTCCATCACAACAAATGATGTGGCTAAACAACCAACACTTCCGCCCACATTTGTTCCCAAATATACTCCTAATCCTCAAGCTCACTCCAATGAACCCTTTCACAAACCTCATCATAATAACCAACCATCCACCTTTACTCCCGAAAATACACCTTCATCTCACTCATGTGATTCATATGAAGAGCATGATCAACCCCAAAACAAGAATCCCAATCTCATTCACAACACCTCACATCTTATTCAACCTACCAATGCACCATCCAAAACACTCACCACTCTTGGAATATCCCCTTCTTCCATATCTCCATCCTCATCCACTCATAATTACCCAAGCTCACAAATGTCTCCACCACCAAGAGTATCACCACCACCTCCTACCAACTCACATGTTGCTCCTATGTTACATGTTCAAACATCCATCCCAGATAACAACCATACTCCACCATCATCACCTTTCTAAACCACCCTCCAAAATTTACCTTTCTAAACCACACCATTCTTACACTATAAATACCCTTTTCCATCATTAGTGTTCATTCATCCATCATAATAACCACACTCCACCATCATCACCTTCTTCCAAATACTTGAAGTTCATTGAAGAACTTAAAGAAGCCCATGAGTTTGTGCTCTTCTTGCCTTACACCTTGCTCAATTGGATCAACTCCCTTCTAGCCCTCCTTCATCACAAAATAGCCTCAACCTCCACCTTCGTTCCAAACTACACATATCAACCTTAAACCGACCTCATTGAAACCTTTCAAAACCCTCATCATATTGGTCAAACATCCAACTTTACTTCTAACTACACACCCCAATTTCATCCACTTCCACCAAATAACCAAATCCACATTCTCACGGAAAAGGAAAGGTTCCGTGAAGATATAAACCAAATCCATGACCTTTGTGATCTCCTTGCTATACACCTCGCACAACACAACAAGGGCCAACCTTGATCCTCAATCTTCAACCTACTCAAATTTCTTACCCCACTCTGTCAACTTGGATCAAGTTACAAACCACACCCACTATTGTCCTTGTTGCATCTTCCTTCAAAAATAAATTCTCCACTTGAGTAAAGATATTTCTTGGATCGAATATCTACTCACTCGTCCTCATCCTATTCCTCCTCTAATCCAATATAACATCGCTAGATCCACTCCATCCGCTCCATTTCCCTCACCATCAAATAACTAAGTCCTATCCACATGCTTTCCGCCCCAAAATAAAATCCCTCACCCTTTTGTGTCGCAAGAAAGCCCAATCGCTCTCTTTGGCAATATTAGGACTATTAGTATCTTTTACTTATGTTATAATCCTTATGTTTTAAGCATATTGTGTGATGTAATGATGATTCATGTGTTATACATGATCATCTTGAATGCATGAATAGATTATTTGCATGTTCTAAATATTTTTGCTATGCATATATATGTCTTGCTATGTGTTGTTAATATTTGTTTGCCACGATTGTTGTTTGCCATGATTGTTGTCTTTATATTCCATATTTTGCTATGTATGCTTGCACTCCTAATATTTTTGCTGCCAAGATTTCCATAGCTCGTCTCCTTGGTGCCCTCGAACAAGGGGGAGCACACATCAAGGGGGAGTTCTCGTCCCGACAAATTTTGTTTCTAAAACTTGTCGGCATAACCTTTTTGATTCTACAAAAAGGGGGAGAAGTGAATATAAACTCACTAAATACTTGTCCAAAAGTTATTTTTTGGATTTAATGAGTTTAAGTTTTGAAATCATCAAAAAGGGGGAGATTGTTGATATAAATAATGCCTAAAAACATTATTCATTCTTATTCATATCTTTATGTTTTGATAATCACAAAATGTAAACTCATTAAACATAAACTTATCAAATAAACAAGTATTTAGTTGTAAATATTCATTTCTGCAACTTAATCACTTAAGGTATGAATAAACAAGTGCTTAATGCATTATATTATCAAAGGAACATTTTCTTAATCTCTAATCTTGTTATAAAATGTCAAAAACATTTTATATATTTTTGAAAAACATTTTTGGTATTAAATAAATATGTTTAATCTATTATAAATATATGAATTCAAATTTTCAACCAAAAATGGCAAAAATATTCCAGAAAAACCTTCCCCACAAAAAGACAAAACTGGGCAACGGTTATGCTGGGCGGCCCCCTTAATTATATAAGGCGGCCCCCTTAATTTTAAGGGGACCGCCCCCCTATTTAAGGGGGCCGGCACGCTCCTCCATCTGTCCAGTTTTTGCCTATAAATACTGGCTTTCCCCTGGACATTTTCTCACCTTTTGCACCTCAAACTTTCTGCTCTAATTCTCTTCTTATCTTTGTAAATACTTTCTAAAATCCTTTGATCATATTCTCTTAAGCATTGGTTTCCAAGTGATCCAAGCTTCCACCATCAAAGTGCAAAAGAAGAATACATCTATCCTTCAAGACAAGAAGTATTATAACTTGGTGTATCTCCTTCATCCAAGTTGTTAGTGTGTCATAATTGTAAATCATTCATTCATTTGTATATGTTGTGAATACTTGTTAGATAAGTGTGAGCATAGTTGGGTAGCCTAGATTAGTGTGTAAGTTGTGAAGTTGTGAAGAAGTGAAGGTGTGTAAGTAGTGAAGGTGTGAAGAAGTAGAAGAGTATATAAGTAGTGCTAGCTTGTGAAGAAGTTGTGAAAGCCGTAGTGAAGAAGTCGTGAAGAAGGTGTGAAGCCGTCGTGAAGAAGTTGTGAAGCCGGTGTGAAGAAGTTGTGAAGAAGTTGTGTAATAGTTGTGAGATTGGTTCTAGTTACGATTAGAACTCGACATCTAGCTTTGTGTCGTTAAACCTGTGTAAGCGAAAGTTGTGTAAGGTTTTCTCCGCCATAAGGGAGCTTGTTGACATAGTGAAGAAAACTCTCGAGTTAGGTGCTCGGGGAGTGGAGTAGGGCAAGGAAGGTGTCCTTGTAGCCGAACCACTATAAATCCTTTGTCTCTCGGTTAGATCTTTCCATCTCTATCTTTCATTTCATTTCATTACTTTACTTGCATTGTTAATTTAGATCTACTTATATTTGTTCATATTGTTCAAGAGTTGAGTTCACATAAATTCGAATCTAAGTTTTTAAAAGTAAACAAAGTTTTCATAATAAAAATTAAAAAGACGTAAAACTATTCAACCCCCCTTCTAGTTTTCCACAGATTTGTAATGCATTTATTTTCTTAATTGATAGAGTGTTCATGTTTCGATAGGTTTAACACCGTATTCGACACCAAATATGTATTTATTAGGTCTCGAGCCATATTGCATGGTGCCCGAGTTTGTACTACTTTTGGGAATGGTTAAGTGACTTGTATGATCATTTGAATGTAAACTAACAGTATCACATGTGATATTACTCTTAGCTAACTAAATCATTTTGTTTTACATTAAAAATTTTCATATCACAAAAGATATAACACTGTCAATTACATATAACAAATATGTATAAAAATAAGAAACAAAACTAATAAAATAAAAAAGTTGACATATTCTAAAAATCAAAGAAAGTGTTGCATCAAATTTAACAAAATATCACAAGTGATATAAACATCAAAATCAAACCCAAGTGTTGCATTATTTTTAATCAAACCCAAGTGTTGCATCATTTTTAACAGAATATCACAAGTGATACCACATACAAGAACTGTATGAATCACAAAAATTTACACGAGCATAAGGTTTTTTTTTTTTTTTTTTTTTTTTTTTTTCTATCTATATATATATTGAAAAGCTATGAATCACAAGTGATACATCAAACAAAAGAAATTAAAATAGAAAAAAAGAAGGTAAAATTAGACTTTGACTACAGCAGATCCACCTTCAACAGTGCCGACTCCGAGCCCACCGTCTCCAGGGTCACCGCCCCCCGGGGCAATGCCTAGAGAATACTGGTAACGCACTAGCAGAAAATCTAGGAACACAAAAAACTTATCCCCTACGAGTGTCAATAAACTCATGATGATTAAACGACTTAGGTGTTTTCACACTATTAGAAGCTGTAAACAAAGGTAAACACACAGTAAATAGGGTATTATCACAACTTTAAAAAAAAAAAAAAAAAAAAAAAAAAAAAAAAAAAAAAAAAGCAACTTTAACTATGATTATAAAACAATAATAATGAAATATCACAAGTGATACTATACATGACATATAATAAAGTTTAAACAGTAAACACCAAAACCTATAAAAAAAAAAAATATATCATAAGTGATACTACAAATATCACAATTGATACTACAAAACTATAGTTCAAAGCAAGCATTTTGTTTATTTGTAACTCTTTTATACCCTCCTGATTCCTTCTCAATTTTAGCCTCAAAAACCAAGACTGATGTTAACCATTGTGTAATAACTGCCACATTACGACAAGATCATTAAAATCTTAGCCAACTGTACACTAAATGTCCTATTGGGAACTGAATTCACAAAGATATGTGCATACTAGAACAATCATGTTTTACCATTTAAGACGAGACCGAAGATGTAAAGGTAGATAACACCTAGGCAACGACCTCTACAAAAAAAACCAAAAGCATTTTACTAGGCACTAAAGATATCATAAATTGTTTTACCTTCTCCAATAGGGCGAAAGGGGCCTTGAATGGTTCAAAAAAATTTCAACAGGTTTTGCAGCATCAATCTGAGAGAAAATTAAGTCCAATGTTAAAAAGTATAAATTTTGTAAACGTGCATGATCACGAGCTTCACCACGCATCTCAGAATAGACATTTGCTGTGATATTGACAAAGTTAAAGCATTCATACACTGCAGACATTAATATGACCTATCTTAACAAGCACTAAGTTTCATAAGAAGAACATTACCGACTGCATCTCCAGTTTCAAGCCAGACACGAGCTGAACGCCTTGAACTCCGGTTAGCTAATTTATTTCCATAATTCAAACTTTCATGCCCACCATTATAAACATTGGCCAAGACATGAGAGCTTCTACTGCATCCAATGGTTGTATCTTGAGAAGCACATAAAACAACAAAATTATAATATCATCAACTTCAGATATCACTGTTGATACTATAAATATGATAGAGAGCAGATTCAAAACAACAATCAGACATAAAAATAGCATTCCAATGCAGTTAAAAACAAAAATCCAACTAACAACTTAATCAATAAGCAAAATTACAGGAGCAGATAACAAAATTATCAAATATTTTTCACTCACACATTTCATCAAACACTTGGTGTGCAACTTGATCAGAAGGAATGTTAAACAATTTGATCCACATGATTAACAACTGATTCAACAGCATTATCAACTGCAACAATATCAATCAAATCAGCTTCTGAAACAAATGGTTCACTCAAATCAAAATAAAACATAAAAAAATGGATGATAATGATCAGGATGTGGTGATGAGTTGATGATCAGAACGGTGATGGTGATCGGAATGGTGATGGTGATGGTGATTGGAATGGTAATGGTGATAGTGATGGTGATGGTGATCCAAACGGTGATGATCAAACGGTAATAGTTGATTAGAATGACTACTTTTTGGAGGGAATGGATGAGAGCAGTTGGGAGAAAAACACACAATAATTGTGTGAACACAAAAATGAAGCGAATGAAAAAAAAAGAAAAAAAAAATGTTTTATATAGTTGGGAGAATTAAAGTTTAGCATTTTACTCAATTTTAGGTTTAATCCCCACCATTACATCAAATTAAATAGATAGTGTAAATTTGTCCTTCAGTAAGCATCAAAATAACAGTAAGCAAATGAACTTTACTCTCTTTTACGTGTGAATCATTATAAAAAGAAAGTATCATGAAGGTTCATGTATGGATGTTGTTTGGGCGTGGTCTACCTCTTTTAAAATTGACATTTTTTTTGGGCTCTATGTTGAGTTTACCTTTCATTAACATGATATCAATTTGTTTTTGAAATATTGTTTTCTTTTTTCTTTAACCAAATGACAAAAATTGTTAAAATAAAAAGATACAATTATCTCAAAATGTTATAAAGTAAAGGGTATGATCCCATCATTTATATTAACTTTACTTATATCATTGCTAATGTCTTGATTAACTAGCTCTAAATTATGTGTTTGTATTATGGCTATATTTGGCGCGAAGCTTTTTGTAGCTTTTTTAGGCGATTAGCGGTGAGCAATGAACTTTTTGATTTTTATTGTTCGTTTTGGCAAAGGAGCGGTGAGCTTTGCTATTTTTTAGGAAAGCTCATTTTTCCAATGCTTCCTTAAGAAGCTGTGAGCGGTGAGCTGCTCGCTGTGGCTACTGCTCATAGCTCACTGCTACTGCTCGCTGCTACTTTTACCAAACACACCCTATGCTTCTTAACACGTATTTTACTACAAGAACTCCACTACATGATTAGCTTGTCATATATAATTCAATGTATAATTAATTAGTGCTTCTATTAATCTATGTTATATGTTGAATACATTTTTAAGTTAAAAAGGTAAATTTTCAAAACATGTATCACATGGATTTGAAAAAGCGCAGATAGTGTTTTGTAACAACAAAAGGAAAGTCGAAATCTGGTTAATTAGAAGATATGGATTAAAATAAATGGCTAAAAGAATATTAAGAGACATTATACAATAGTAAATATCTTAAACACAATGCAACAGTAAATACGTATTTTGAAAGCAATTACTTAGTAAAAAACTCTTGTATACAAATAGCACGTGATGGCCTTAGGGGTGTTCATGGGGCGGTTCGGCTCGGTTCGGTTAGAGATTTTTACCATCCATCGCGGGGCAGGTAGTTCATTGTACTATCCGAAACCGAACCGTACTAGGTGGGTAACCGGACATGCGGGTACCCAAAATGATTGGTTATCCGCGGTTCAGGTCATGGTTAACCATTCCAAAAGATTAATCGAATCGAATTGGATGAACAATAACATATATTAAAACGTAATATGTCATTGTAATAAACTTAAATAACATTGAAAAGCTTAGAGTTATAGTAAAGTTGTTTCATCGCTATAAAAACATTCAAATTATCATATGTAACAAAATAACTAATACTATTTATTTGACGTTTATAGGTTACGATCACTTTAATCTTACTATCTTATAATGGAGGAAGGCCTTCTATAAATAGTAATACTTAAAAATTCAGCTTGCTAATTATAGAAAGTCGATAGTACTACATAACTTACAAGTCTTAAAGCTTAATGTACAAAATACAAAGCACTATTAATGTGGTCAAAATATTTAATGTAGTCAATTAATTAACTGGTCAATAAATACAATTATAAAAACACCTCTTACATAAGAAATACAAATTATCAAGCATATTGTACAACCAACTTAAACACAATTCCTGCATTAAATGTCACTAATATAAATAATAAAGTACATTATACAAATATTCAAGCCCGGACGGGCAACAGGCCAAATGGGCTCGAGCCCGAACGGGCATGTGCCAAACGGGCTCGAGCCCAAACGAGCACGGGCCAACGGGCTCGAGCCCGAACGGGCACGGGCTAAACGAAATTCTTGATATCCGTAAATTTATTGTAAAAAAGAACATAATAAACTAAAATACATGATTCACCGAAAAAAATTATTTTAGGGTACCCGCTGCCGCAACGCGCGGGTACCCTGCTAGTCCTATATAATCCATGGATGGTAGTAAATGATCACATTAGGTAAGTAAAAATGCATTATACGATAAAAGTAGTGCAATAATATAGTTAATACTTGTACATTTTTATGAATGGTTTATGGAAACCTACATGTATATTATACACGGTTCGGTTCTGGTAACCGCGAATAACTAAAAGTAAAAACCGAAATCGAACCGTGATAAGCGAGTTTTTTTGGTTTTGGGTTTTCTCGGTTTCGGTTTCTTCGGTTATTGGTTTTTTGCTATTTCGGATTGAGCGGATCGGCTCGGTTCATCGGTTTCTCGGATTTTTCAAACACCCCTAGATGGCCTTAGTGAAGAAATTTTTGGTCAAATATCAACTCAATCAGCTCATATTAAAAAAAATAACAACTACATAAACCCTCCCTAATTATGCAACAAGTTATGAAAACTACCATAAACTTTTGCTATTTACGAATTTTTTATATAACAAACTTTAGAAAATATTTGTTAGATATTTTGGAACATAAAATTTGTTATATAAGAGATAATTATTTATATACAATTCAAGCTTTCATAAAAATATACGTCTTTAGCCTCTGTGGTTTAAACAAACTTTAAAGTAATTTAAAAGTTATTTTGTAGCTTAAGGTTGCATTTTAAAAATTTTTTTTTTTATTAAAAATATATATATTAAACTTCAACGTTTTTTATAAAATTATACATATGTCAAAAGTATATCAATAATGGGCTCGTTTTGTTCGTAACCCAGACGCCTTTTCGGCGGTACACTTTTTTTAAATGAAATAACTAGATATTTGGTAAATAAAGTATGTTATATAAAAAAAAAAAAATCGTAAATAACAAAAAAGTTTAGGATAGTTTTCATAACTTGTTGCATAATTCAGGGGAGATTTTGTAAGTTTTTTATATTTATTTTTATTTGGGCTGATATTTGACCAAAAATTTCTTCACCAAGTCCATCACGTGCTATAGTATATCTATGCTACATATAATACACAAACCACTCTCTCTCTTAATTTTAAAATACACAACTTTTAAAACATAGGGTACAACACTTTACAACACAAAACACTTTTTTTTTTAGTTTTAAATGAGCAATTAATGTGGTCATAAAAATACTAAAGCAAAAAGTACAATTAACTTTTGCACAATTACATTCATAAATTAACTGGTCAATAAATACAATTAATCCAATTATTAAAACACTTTTTACATGAGAAATATATGTTGGAATTTAAATAGCAAGTATACACATCTAAGTAAATAAACACATCAAGAGTAATAGCGGAAGCAAGATCGTATTTAACGCGTATAATGAATTACATAAAAGTAAATTAGAATTACCTCGAGATCCTAGCAAGAACAAGGATCGGTCTTCTCTTCTAATCACAAGATCAACAAATATGGATTAACGTGGAACCCCTTACCGTTTTGTTCCACAATCTAAGATTAACAACTAATTAAGTTGTTACCGAATTCTTGTACACACGTACTATAACCGATCAAGCAATGATGCTAGTGATTAGACACAATAAAAACCAAAACAATTTTGCTACACAAAATATTTATGGATCGGCCTATAGGATAGATCCGATCGGTTTTTAGGGTTTAAAGGAGAAGAAAAACACAATTAGGGTTATAGCAAGTGTACCAAGCAACCTAACAAATAACCCTTGAATTGTATTTATAGTGTTTGGATTTCTTTGGCAACAAGCCAATCGATTAGGGTTTCCAATACCCCTAGGCCGATCGGTGCTATCTTGTCCTCCAAGGATTCTAGATCCTTCCAATCTCCAATTTCACTAATAGTCCTTTAACTATTCCTTAACGGTCGTTAGTCAACACCGTTAGTTTACATAACGTCCGTTATGTCTCATTTCGTGTCCAAATAATTAATATATACAATAATTATACATATTAATTATTTACTTGATCATCATACGTAAAGTGTGCAATCCCTCGGTCCCGTGTTCGAATCTAGACATACATGTTAATATTTTTCCATTTAACTCTAACAGCTCCCACTTGGAAATCTATTAAAAGTGTAATGACATTGGTTAGCGTCTAGCAACACGCCAATGCCCCTAGTACAACTCGGGTATGTGGTCTCCTGGAAAAAACCACTTGATGATAATTTTAATCATCATACTTATCCTTTTGTTTCTAATACTACATTAATAAAGATATGGATCTTAGTCATTCTTTATTAATATTCTGTTTCTCGTTTTATATGATTCAATAAGATTACCATATCTTCTGAACTAGTCAGCGGAGATCATGGGTGTGGCCACACAAACATCTTATTAATCCCACGAGGGGCCCAACAGTATTAAACTTCAAATAAATTTGAAAGAACAAATCCCATTTTGACTACGAGCATAACTCATACACTTTGCAACACTTCCGAAAACAATCCTAATAGCTACCAGTTACGTATAGCGTTAAATTGAGTCACAGAAATGCACTACATGCATGAACGATTATTTGGTATCTCAAGTCTGAGGATAAATATATATACTTGATTTACTTAATGACAAGATCCATAAAGTAAACTCATGAAGTCGGGATAAGTCCTATATTCAAATTCTTGAATATCATGTGATATTGGCATCTCAACCTTCAAGTACATTCTACCAATCCTCACATTTGTCTTTATTTAATGATATTCCCATATCATTAATCGACAACGGACAATTTGGAATATATACATATATTCACGGATATAAACATGCAAATATAGGATATATTATTAAGATAATGATAAATAAACATAACACTGTATTTTATTTCATTAAAATAATAACTGTTTTACAACATCCCATTATCCCATACTAATCACAGATATGCATGAAACTATCAGTTAAACGAAGTCCCATACCCTCTGAAAGTTCTTTAAGCTTTCCACCAGGTAGAGCTTTCGTTAATGGATCTGCTAAGTTGTCATCTGTGTGAACTTTGAGTAATTCGATCTCGCCTATCTCCACTTGTTCTCTAACATAGTGGTACTTGATCGGGAAATGTCTGGTGCCCTTCATAATTCCAGGCTCATTGGCAAATGTAATTGCAGCTGAGTTGTCACAATACATTTTTTTAGGTCTTTCGATTGAGGGCATAACTCAAAGCCCTGAAACGAACTTCCTAATCCAGACTGCTTCCATTGCGGCTTCTGAGGTAGCAATATACTCACTTTCTGTTGCAGACATCGCTATAGTACTCTGTTTCTTGCTCTTCCAATCCACTGCACCTCCATTGATGACAAAGACATATCCCATCTGCGACTTCCTATCATCTTTATCACACTTCCAGGATGCATCGCAGTAACCTGTAACACACAGATCTGCGTTTGGATTTCCCCCGTACACTAAAAACATATCTCTCGTAGATCTCAAATACTTGAGAATATGTTTCACAGCAGTCCAGTGGAGTTCACCTGGATTTTGCTGATAACGACTGGTAATGTTTTGAGCAAATGCCACATCGAGCCTTGTACATCGAACCGCATACATAATCGATCCCACAGCCGAAGCATAAGGGATTCTCTTCATGCGTTCCACCTCTGCAGGTGTTGAAGCACAAGCTTTGCTACTCAAGCCATGGTCAACTTGCATTGGCAAAAATCCCTTCTTGGAATTTTGCATATTGAATCTCTTCAATATCTTGTCAATGTAAGCACTTTGGCTTAAACCAATCAACCGCCTAGATATGTCTCGATAGATCTTGATTCCTAGAATGTATGCTGCTTCTCCTAGATCTTTCATGGAAAAACACTTTCCAAGATAGGCTTTCACCTCATGTAAACATGGAATGTTTTTACCCATGATCAATATGTCATCAACATATAGAACTAGGAAAATAACATCACTCCCACTAGCTTTGTGGTATACACACGGCTCATCAAGATTTTGAGTAAATCCAAGTCTTTTGATTTCCTCATCAAATCTTTTATTCCATTGACGTGATGCCTGCTTTTATCCATAAATGGATCTTTGAAGCTTGCATACACGTTCAGGGAATTCAAGATTCACAAACCCCTCAGGCTGCGCCATATAGATGTCTTCATCCAAGCGACCATTCAGAAAGGCGGTTTTGACATCCATCTGCCAAATCTCATAATCATAGTGTGCAGCTATGGCTATAAGAATCCTAATAGCTCTAATGTCAGCTACAGGAGAAAAAGTCTCCTCATAGTCAACACCATTTGTTTGGGTGAAGCCTTTAGCCACCAAACAAGCTTTATAGGTGTGTACATTGCCATCCATGTCCGTTTTCTTTTTGAAGAGCCACTTACTCCCAACAACCTTAGCATTTGGAGGAAGGTCTACTTCAATCTAGACTTCATTGTCTCTCATGGATTGCATTTCCCCATTCATAGCAACCTGCCATTTATCCTTCTCAGGACTATTAATGGCAGCCCTATAACTAGTAGGTTCATCAAGATCCCATAATATAGTTTCCTCACACTCTACGTTTAAACATAGACGTTCAGGAGCTTTTACAGATCTTGAGGATCTGCGAATGGGAACCACTTCTACTTCAGGTGGAGGACCTAAACTTTCAGGTTCCACAGGAAGTGTGCTAGTGTTCTCAGAAGGTGATGTATCTTCATGATCACTTTCAAGATCATATACCCTCCCACTGAATTCTTGAGATATAAGATTCTCCTCAAGGAATTCACCAAACCTAGCCACAATGACTTTGTTCTCAGGTGGGAAGTAAAAGTAGTAACCCCTTGTTTCCTTAGGGTATCCTACGAAGATACACTTAACCGATATTTGTTGGAGTTTATCAGGTGAGTCACGTTTAACAAACGCCTCACAACCCCAGACCTTTAAGTAAGACAAGTTGGGAGCCTTTCCAGTCCATAATTCATATGGAGTCTTATCAACCTTCTTTGTCGGAACCATATTCAATATGCGAACAACACTTTCAAGAGCATAGTCCCAAAAGGATAAGGGAAGAGTTGTTAGATTAAACATAGATCGTACCATATCAAGCAATGTATGATTTCTCTTTTCAGATACACCATTTTGCTGTGGAGTATAAGGAGATGTGAGTTGTTGGACAATACCACACTCAGCTAGATAATCTTTAAACTCTTGGCTTAAATATTCACCACCACGATCGGATCGAAGAGCCTTAATCTTCTTACCGAGTTGTAATTCTACTTCACTTTTAAAAACCTTGAATGTCTCAAAGACTTCATGTTTGTGTTTAAGTAAATAAACACAACCATAATGACTATAGTCATCCGTAAAGGTTAGGAAGTAGGTAGCACCGCGTTTTGACACATGTCTATGTGGACCACACACATCAGTGTGTATCAATCCAAGTAGATCTGAAGCCTTTTCCATATTGCTATGAAAAGGTTTCTTCGTCATCTTCCCAGATATGCAAGATTCGTATTTATCAACTGAATCATCATTGATATTTTGCAAAAGCCCATCGTGTTGCAGCTTTTCCATGCGTTTCTTGCCTATATGAGCAAGACGACAATGCCAAAGATAAGACGAATCCAAGTTAGACTTGATTATCTTATTGCCAATGCTATACACAGAATTATTTCCATTGGATACATGATTTTCCATTGATTCCTCCCAAACTAGTTATCTTTTATTTCTCTATCACACAAGTCAACCACTTGTGAATGGTCAACCGTAATAAATGATAAAATATAAACAGCCTCAGAACGAATGCTCGTGTGTAGTGTGAAACCAGGCAAGTGATCACCTGGATCGTTTCCCAACGAGATGTGAATGGAAAACTGTGAAAAGCTAGGATTAGAGTGATTGATGATTTAGATTGCTTTTGATTTTGCTTTATTTAACAATTCTAAATAACAAACAAAAACAGATATACACAGGAAAATAAAACGCGAATTAAATAATCTGAAAACGCGCAACGAAAAATCTAAAATGGGACAAAAAATAAAATTTATAAAATTTAAAACCTAAAAAAGTAAAATAACTTAAAACTTATTTAAAAACTTAAATTATATTTTTTTATACTTTTTATTTAATTATTATTAATTATTTATTATTTAATTACTAATTAAACTAATTTAAATTATAAAAAATACTAAATGAACAAAGAAAATTCTAAAAATTTTTCTAAAAATATTATAAGGTGAGAAAAAGCTAAGAAAATTATAAAAATGAAAATTACTTAATTAAAATTTAAAAAGATAAATTCTATTAAATAGAAGCTATCACTATATTTCTATTTTTGGTTTTTCTTAAGGTTTAAAAATGATCTTATATTTTTCCTGGATTAAAATTAACAAAAGAAAATTATGAAAATTGGAATTATATTTTTCTGATTATTATTCTAATTATTATGATTTAATTACTATTATAAACTAATTAAAAAGATTAAAAATATCAAAACTATTCAGAAAATTATGAAAATTTACAGATAAATCTAAAATATTATTAAGAAGCTAGTAAAAATAAAATGAAAAGCTGACTAAGCCAAATAAGCAGATTTGGGCTAATAAGCAGTTAGCAAATAAGCTAGAAATAAGCTAATGAGCACAAGACTTAACCAAAAGCTCAGGAAAGACTTAATACACTTAAATAAGCTTAAAACAACTTATTTCAAACAACCAATCCAACAAATAAGCACAATCAACACCAAATCTGATTCAAACTTGAGACAGAAATATGCAGAAAAAGGCAAACTTCCAAGGCAGATTAAGCAGTCTAAATAAGCACTGAGATGCAATATTATGGGGGCAAAAGGTAGCCTGAACTATGAACTATCTTAAAAACCTAAAAGCCCCATCACAAACTTACCAATTGAACCCTAATTTTCCCTAGATCAGATGGAATTCAGAACCAAAACCTGAATTTTTGACTTTTGAAGAAAACCTATTGTTTGACTTTTGTGAAGTTTGATCTGATCCTACTGACTGAGAATGGTGTAATAAGCTATAAAAAGATGATATTAAGCTATTTTAACAAGTTTTAACACAACTGTGATGGATTTCACAAGTTAAATCCTAACAGTTAAGAACTTATGTGAGATTAAAAGTGTTTTTGACTTCTCACTGAATAAGGACTAGTTTTTAATGCTTTTCTGAGTTAGTATTAACTAATATGATATGCAATGATAACAAACAACAACAAGTAAGCAAGTGAATGATGCTATATCAGCAAATCCAAACACCCCCTTATATAAGCAATTTCATTAACTCTCACTGTTTTACAACTGAATTACCAAAACTAATGATCAATCTACTATTCTTAACTGCATTTAAAACTAATGGAACAAGAGAAATGCAACAACAACCACATAAACACAGATATGCAATATTAAGGAAATTTCATACAAAGTTGCTTACAAGTGAGCCTGTGAGCATCCAAAAACCAAGAACCAAATGATTCCTAACTCCTCCCTGAGGATCTAAACCCAAAATCCAAAGCTTCCTTGCATCCAATTCACCTCTGAATCCAGAAATCAAATCCAAGCTTCACAGTTGACTTATGTTGACCAATTTTGTATTTGTGAACCTTTTTTAGCTAAACTGAATTGTAAGTTACTAGAAGCTTATAACAGCTTCCTGGGAACTTATATGTTCTATTCTAGTCCATATAATCTAATAATAACAACAACAAAGCTTATCAAAAGATTTGAATCAAATATGAAAATTGCACAAACTTAGATACGAATTAAACCTTGAAATTGATTATCAGAAAAGTTGAGATTACACTTGAGTTAACTAACACTACACTTAAAAGCTTTTGATTTCACTAAAATAACAAGTTACAACTTATACGATTTTACATAAACTAAAATTACACTAGATAGATCTTTCCTCTGCTTATCCCTTGATATATATTGATCTCTGAGACTCCCCACTTGATTCTGAACATATCCCATCAATAATATTGACCATTGGATGAGTCAAATTAATCCAAGCCGTTTAAACTAACTTTGGCGCCAAAAGTGAAATTGGTAGCTTGTGGCCGTTTTTTCTCAATTAATGCATCTTGGGGTGTTGTGGAGGTGGCAGGGGACAAGTAACATGGGTTAGTAGCCAAGTTGTGGAGGTTTGATAGCAAAACCAGTAAAGTGAGTGCTATAGTGGTGGATTTTGTGGAAAATGGTGGGAAAGGCATTAATTGTGGGTGTGGGTTAGCTGTGAGGTGGAAGGTATGTGAGGGGAGAGTAGGTGATGAGCTGGGGGGTGAGGTGGTGGTGGAAAACCACCCTGGTATTGGTGTTTGCAGGTTGGGGTGAGGGGTGTGAACAGTGGTGGTGGTTTGGCGGGTTTGGAAGGTCAAACGGGGTCAAACCCCCGTTTTTATTATTAAAGGGTGTTGGGTTTGTTTAGTTGGGCTGGGGAAAAGGTTGGGCCCAAGGGAAATAATAAAAAGGGTGGGCTAGGCTTAGTTTAATAGGGTGTTGGGTTTAATTTATTTTAGGTCCGGATTTGGTTTATAATTAAATCACAAGGACCAAAGGTGTAATATGCTGAAACTTTAGGGACCTGATTTGCCAACATTCCAAACTTACTTCAAAGGACTAAACCTGCCACAAATCAATAACACAAGGACCATATTTATTTTTCTCAAAGTTTTTAAATCCCAGGGATCATTTTTGACATTTTCTAAACTTGAGGGACCAAAGTTGTAATTTTATGAAACTTTGCATCAAAGGACTTATTATGTAATTTTATGATTCTTAAAGGACCTTTGATGACTTTTCCCATTTTTAGAATAACCAGGGACTAGTTTTAACAACTTTTGAAAGTTGAGGAACTGAAACTGCCAATTATGCAAACTTTGTTCGTTTTTCATCAGTTTTTAAACATTTTGCATCTGAAACATATAAAACACAATTCTGGGATAATTTCAGTATTATGATGCATTTCTGAGTGTTTTTGGATGTTTTGGCAGCTCAGATTAGGTAAAAATGATGAGTATTTAGACACTCATCATCCATGTCTATTTCAAACACACCATTTAATGAAATTGCATTAAAGTAAAAAACAGAATTTAAAGAAACCGAAATTCCATTATTATTAAATGTGTGATCAAAACCATTATCCAACAATAAAGAAACTGAAACAACACCCCTAACAATAGAGGGTGCATAATGACAATTGTTCAATACTAGAATTAACCCTGAAGGTAAAACTAAATCAAATGTCCCTATGACTTCAACTGCTGCACGTATGCCATTGCCCACGTACAAGTAGCATTCCCCATAGTTCAGCTTCTTTGCTCCTCTAAGCCCCTACGATGTATTACAAATGTAAGTACCACATCCTGTATCATATATCCAGGCATTTTGCTTACGAGGAAAAGAAAATAATTCAATCATAAAAATACCTGAAGTGCTCGCACCATTTGCAGCCTTGACATTTTTATTCTTGCGACACTCCTCAAGCAACAATGGACAGTCCCTCTTCGAATGTCCAGGAGTGTTGCAGTGGTGACAAGCAGCCGTATCCTTCTTGGGATAATCCTTCTTCACAGGAGGATTCTGCTTCTTAGGCTTCTGCTGATGGATCACAACCTGTTTTCCTTTGTCAGCTTTACCTTTGCCCTTCTTGTTCGCATGTCGCGGTTTGTTGGGCTTAGTAATCCTACCACCATGAACAGCCATTACAGCAGGTGTAGGTGCCTTCTTTGAGAGTCCCTTCTCAAAGTCAATAAGCATTGCATGTAAATCACTTATTGTCTTCCCCGTGCAATGCATATTGAAGTTGCGCACAAAATCACCAAAGTCCTCATTAAGAGAACGATTGATGAGGCCAACTTGTACATCTTGCACGTACCCGCATCCGAGTGCATCCAATTGGTTCAGATATCCTTTCATCTCCAATACATGGGCACTCACGGGTTTACCAGCTTCCTGCTTACACTTTTGCAAAGAGTCTAAGACATCATACAACTCAGCCATAGGAGGCTATTCAAACATGCGTTTGAGTTCTTCGATCATGTCCATGGGACCAAAATGCTCAAATTGCTTTTGCAATTGAGTATCCATCCCAGACAATATTTGACAAGCCACATCATTGTGCTTCTCATAATCGTTGTTATACTCTTCAAGCACTTCATTAGATGAAGAGGCAGGAGGGGCTGTAGGAAGAGGCTTACTAAGATATTCAATTCTTTTGGCAATTCTAAGAGTGATCCTCAAAGAACGATACCAATCATTGAAATTTTTAGTCCCAGTCAATTTCTCTCTTTCAATCATAGATTTGAAAGCAGAACTCATGTTTGACATGTTTGTGTCGGGTTGGGCCATTTCTACATGAAAAAGTTCAAAAGTTAGTACTTTCGATAATAAATCTTTTCAAGAAAATTAAACACCCATGGTAAATAAACATTTAACCATTTAATTTTCACTGAAAAATTAGGATCCAAATTGACGTCGTTTCATTACATCAGCTGAGGCTGCTAGCAATGAAAGTACTCAATAAGGTAGAGCAACACTCAATTGCCAATATCCAATTGCAATTCCTAGAGTCATGGGACTTACATATTTTGCCAACATCAGTTGCAAATGTAAGCATGTTTTATCCCCAAATCTTTATGCCTTGACGCCGTTTCATCATATCAGCTGAGGCTGCTAGTGATGAAAGTGCTCAATTAAGTTAACCAATTTAGAAACATGTAAATTGACGCCGTTTCATCACATCAGTTGAGGCTGCTAGCAATGAAAGTGCTCAATTTACCCTTTGATTACCATTCTTTGAATCATTACATCAGCTGAGGCTGCTAGCAATGATAGAATGTAATCTCAGGTGTTTCCGTATTAATTGGGTGGCATATAACTTAAATTTTAAGGGTATTTTATATTGATGTGTAATCAAAAAATATGTACAAAGATGTCATGCATTCATCTTGTATCATATGTTTTCTACAAAAACCATTTACTCTTTCGCAGCTTAAAATCAACAAACTTTTAATTGATGGCGTTGAGAAACTTACAACTTTGCCTTAAGATGTTTCGTACTTATTCATGGTGTACTTGGTAAGTCTAATATTGACGCACAGGCGAGCGAAGAGACAGAATGGAGTCTCTTTAAGGCCACAATTTAATGCGAAACCAACCTTATACCCACTTTATAGTTTGTCAACATTAGGTCCGCCGCTTCGACCATAATGTACAGTTGCATCAATCAATTAAAACTTTAAGATTTTAAAGCTTAAAACATTTATGTAGTAAATTATTAAATTGCTAGTCTCGCCTGGGAGCAAATTACCGTATGAAGCAAACCACAATCGGCACATAAGACTTGGCAATAAATAATTTACCACAAAGGTTTCATAGTTATTAGGTTCATTTATTTATTTTTTCAAAAAATTACCCTCTTTGATGTTTACAATCCATCATAATTAAAACACAAAGATCAAGTAATTAAAAAAATAAACAAACACTTAATAACACATATATGATCATTAACAATATCATATAGCCACATGCAAATCTTTTGATAAACCCTATTAATAATCTCTATGTGAAAAATAATGTATATAATTAGTAAAACTCCCATTGATTTTCGAGCTCATTGTACCCAATGGACCACATATACCAAAAAATTGGTCGCGTAAGTTTTACATAATTAAATACCACGTTGCACATAACCGATTCATTAATATATTTAATTAGGGGCTTCCCTAATTTTAGATTTATCATAAAACCATGTAGCACATAAACAAAACTTAATCCATAATTCTTTGCATGAAGAATTATGGATCAACCAAGATCGTAACCCTAATTACTCAAATAAACACATAGCACATCATGTTCTTAATTTAGGGTTACAACTAATTAATTAGTTAAAATAGGGTCAAAACCCTAACCCTAAATTCTATTCGATTTTAATTAGAATGTTTTCTACAAAAACAAACCCTAAAAAATTAAAATCGACATAACATGTGTATCTAAATAAAGATTTAATTTTTATTATGCGTTTAAGTAATTCATTAACATGTTAAATTGGCTCATGATGCCACTGTTGGAATTTAAATAGCATGTATACACATCTAAGTAAATAAACACATCAAGAGTAATAGCGGAAGCAAGATCGTATTTAACACGTATAATGAATTACATAAAAGTAAATTAGAATTACCTCGAGATCCTAGCAAGAACAAGGATCGGTCTTCTCTTCTAATCACAAGATCAACAAATATGGATTAATGTGGAACCCCTTACCGTTTTGTTCCACAATCCAAGATTAACAACTAATTAAGTTGTTACCGAATTCTTGTACACACGTATTATAACTGATCAAGCAATGATGCTAGTGATTAGACACAATAAAAACCAAAACAATTTTGCTACACAAAATATTTATGGATCGGCCTATAGGATAGATCCGATCGGTTTTTAGGGTTTAAAGGAGAAGAAAAACACAATTAGGTTTATAGCAAGTGTACCAAGCAACCTAACAAATAACCCTTGAATTGTATTTATAGTGTTTGGATTTCTTTGGCAACAAGCCAATCGATTAGGGTTTCCAATACCCCTAGGCCGATCGGTGCTATCTTGTCCTCCAAGGATTCTAGATCCTTCCAATCTCCAATTTCACTAATAGTCCTTTAACTATTTCCTAACGGTCGTTAGTCAACACCGTTAGTTTACATAACGTCCGTTATTAGTGTGTTATTAATTGTATTGGATAATTGTTTATCTTGTGTTTGCTTAGATCTAATGAAACCTAACTATTGATTATCGGTTATTAGTGTGTTATTAATTGTATTGGATGATTGTTTATCGATGTTAGGCTTAAGAAAACTGGCTAACCTCCTATACGGTAACTTGCTTGAACGTCTTAAGAAACATGAACCAATGCGTACTAAGGTTTTTATGGTTGTATTTAATGCATGAGCGAATTCTAGTGATCCCATGTTAGGAGCTTCCTAGCCGGCTCGACATAAGAGTGAAGTAGGAGCTTGTAGAGTTGGGGAAGTACGTACGCCTCCCTACGATTGGTATTAAGGAATACACCCGTCATCCACGCAATTAATACACACTAATCAATCGGTAAAAGATAGTTAGGGAGTAAGGAAATCTAAGTAAACACATTTCTCCCCATATAAGTTCCACAACCTTTTCATTTTCAGTTATTTTATTTTATTTGCATTTGTAGTTATTTGGGTTAGTTGACTAGCAACTAATTCCGCCCACTCCTTCAAACCCGAGATTTTACTTGCTTTCATAAAAATATAAAAATACAAAAAGAATCTTCTCTCACCCTTAGACCTATTAGAGTAGTTTTTCAATCCTAACGACACTATTCCCCTAGAGAACGATCAATCCTCCGGTACTTGCCACTTCACTATACTACATCGGTCAGGTACACTGCCTGGTGGGGATTGCAAGCCTCTTGAGATCCCTCGAGAGGTAAAACCTGTTGTAAGGTCGCAAAACCACGCATCATCATCCCTCTATCATATGTAGTATAGATAAATCCCATTTAGCAAGTATTGGGTCTATCTAAACAGTATATAATAGGTAACAAGCAGGTTAGCCCGCGCGGTGCTGCGGGGAGCCTTTCATTTTAAGGAAAAACTATAAGTCGTTAGTGAGCGGCACAAATGCGTTGTTGCACAAAAATATTATGTTTAAGTTTATTTAAATGAAATGATTAGTATTACATATGATGTCGATGAAGGATCTTCTTCTTCATCAAAAGTCAAATTCAAGTCAATGTGATGTGTTGGTTCCGAAACGTGGTTATGTTAGCTTTATAAAAAGTGATGGTCATTAGTTGTTTATATATTTTATGTAAATGTGTCGTTGTAATTAAGTTAGTATAGTCATTGGGCTTTTAATCTAATAGGTCAAGGTTTAGTGAAATGAAAAGCCCACTAGCCCATCTCATGAAAACTATAAATACCTATCACCCTCCTCACTTGGAGGGTGTTGCTTCTAGGGTATCATCTTGTATCTCTCATTCTATTTCTCTTAATCTAATATATCCCTAGAAGTTACCATCTTTCTCTATCTCTTTCTCTTCTTAAGTATTATATTGTGTATGATAAGGATTGATATAAGGCGACCTACAAGTGATATCAAGAGCCAAACATTGATCTAGGAAAAAATTTGGGCGTTACTGTTCATCAGAATTAGGTTAGTCGAGTTTTTGGCAAGTGTGCTAGGTTTCTCGAGTTTCTTGGTTCACTTGATCGAGTTTCTTGCTAGGTTAGTCGAGTTTCTGTCATCAACTTTCGAGTTAGAAAGTTGGTGGCTACATTGATCGAGTTTCTGCCTACTATAGTCGAGTTTCTTGATGAGTTAGTCAAGTTTCTCTAACCTGATCGAGTTTCTAATTCACTTGATCGAGTTTCTTAAAGTAACCTGATTGAGTTTCTACTAACCTGATCGAGTTTCTGAGTAACATAATCGAGTTTATTCATACCTTGATCGAGTTTGTGAAACCTAGTCAGGTTTCTATACTCTAATCGAGTTTTTGAAAAATCACTTGATCGAGTTTCATAACGTAATCGAGTTTCTGACTACTTGATCGAGTTTCTGGACTTAGTTGAGTTTCTTTAGCATTGATTGAGTTTCTTTAGCTTTGATCGAGATTGTTTAGAGTTGATCAAGTTTCTTTTGCTCGAGTTTCTCAAGAGTTGATCGAGTTTCCTTGGTTGATCTAGTTTCTTGGATTAGTCGAGTTTCTCAAGGATTGATCGAGTTTCCTAGGTTGATCTAGTTTCCTAGTTTAGTCGAGTTTCTCAAGGATTGATCGAGTCTCTAGGTGATCGAGTTTCTAAAGTTGCCCGAGTTTCTCTATATAGTCGAGTTTTTTGGCGGGAAAATTTGAGTAAAATTTATTTTTTAGGAAAGACTAAACATTCAATTTTTACGTGAAATTTAAATTTTGGTATAACGGTGAAAATTTTGACCAAAAATTCAAATTTTTAGGTCAAAATTCGATTTTTTTCGGTAAAATTTGGCGTCAAAATTTTTCAAACTCAAATTTTCCTAGGATCATTAGAATTGCATTTTATGGTGTTTTTCAAATTGTGGTAGAGAAAATTTTCACATCCAAATTTTGGAGGGAAATCAAAAAGCACCATTAGAAAACTCGGGAAAGGACCTAAACTTCAACCAATCATAACTATTGAACCGTAACCAACACCAATCACAACTCCTAGATCTTTGAACCGATCCAACATCATCTTTATCATACAACATCATCAATGGCAACTCATCAAGACAATATCACAACTGATTTGGCATATGCTTTTGCATTCTTCACTAAGGCATTATTCCTCAAACAACGTAACAACAACCAATGGATTTCATCATACACTGACAATACGCAGTTACATATGGGTCAAGAAGGACAAATGGTTGATGTTATTGGGAATCAGCAAGGAAATGCTACGGGTATACAGTTGGGGAATCAGATGCAATATGCAGGGCAATATAATGGAAATCAAATGGGTAGAAGATGATGAAAGAATTCGAGCTGAGACTTCTGAAATTGTTGAAAAATATGAAAATGCATTTGCTAAGCTTGAAAAGGAAAACATAACATATTTCAAACAAATTGATCGGAAAAAAGAAGAATGCAAGTATGACAAATTGTCGTATGAGCGTTCTTACAAAAACATGCAAGAACAAATTGATCTTTTGAAGTCTCAGCTTGATAGTCAAAAAGGAAAGGGTGAGGAAACTAAGTTTGCAAAACCATCAACTTCGGACAACCCGGTTGTAAAACCAAAAATGTCAATTTCTCAAAGTGTCCCAAAAGTTGATGTGATAATTGATTTGACAAAACCAGTCACTTCAACACCCTTGCCAAAGGAATCTGACAAAGGAAAAGGGAAAGCAGTTGTTGAAACTTCAAATGTGATAGCACCTGGCCTTTCTAGGAATAGTACAACAAATGTGACCACAAAAACAGTTAAGGAATCTGTTGGTTCAAACGATATGGTCCACAATCACTATCTAGAAAAAGCTAGGCAAAAGCCACAAATTCGAAAAGACGGAATTTTAGGTACAAAATCTATAGTGATGAATTCTACAACATTACAAGGCACTACTAGTAGTAGTAAACCTGTACCTAGGAACATTCAACAAAAGACTAGGGATTGGCTTGCATCTAAGAGTAGTTACACAAAAGAAAATGTTATCTACGTAGAATGCAACACTATGAATTCAAATTCCTCTTCGAACAAAAAGCAAGTTCAAAATGACAGTAGTGACAACATTAAGGTTGCCGTTTTAAACAAGAATGCTAAATTTGTCTGTCCTACATGTCAAAAATGTGTTGTTTCAGCTAACCATGATGCATGTGTTGCACTGTATATCAAGAAAACAAATTCACGTGTTAAGGCACAATCCACTAAGACACCAAATAGAAACAAACCCGTTGATAAGAAGCAAGAGGCTAAGAAACCTAAAAGGTGGATCCCTACAGGACGTAGTTTTTCTCAAAATGAGACTTCTGCTGCATCTGAAAAGAAAACAACTCCTAGATCTTGCCTTAGGTGGATTCCCACGGGAAAAGTTTTTAAAACAGTTGGTCTTAGATGGATTCCCACAGGAAAGATTCTTGATAGTTGCACCACAACAAGTAATAGTGAAAAACATCAGGATAAGGATATAAAAACCACTACAACCGTTGATAGTGGACACCCTCAATGTGATGATTCATGTACTTCTAACACTATTATTTGTGCATATTCTCCGTTTGTGGATTCTGTGGATTTAGGTACTTGTGAAAGTGCAGAAGGTTCATACACCCAATATGGAAAAGAAGAACTTTATGCAAACATCGCATTTGGAAATCCTGGTCTAATTCCACTCTTATCCCCACTTTTACTTGTTCATACTTAATTCTTCTTTGTGATTATTATTTGAAAAAACAAAATACAAAATTTGAAAAACCAACAAAAACAAAATATAAAAATAGAAAATTTTCAAAAAGACAAAAACAATACGAAATATAAAATCCAAAAATATTCTTCTCTCGACATGTCTCTCGTATAATCGATATTCTGTACGTACCTAGAAATGTCATTCAACAATGATACGGGCATGTACAGATGCTTGAGCGAGAGTTCATTTAAATGTTTTCAAAACATGTCGTTTCTCAAAATTTCTTCTGTATGGCTTCTGGTCACATCAGTTCAGGACCCGTTCTTCAAAGAAAGGAAAGTGCTCATTCAAAATAAAGTTCTTATATATTTTTCGAGCACTTATCCTAAAAATCTCCATGGCTTTCGTATACTTTAGTACGAAACCCGCACTTAAATGACGGCTTTCGTATATTTCAGTACGGAACCCGAGCTACATTGATGACTTCTGATTATTTCCGATCAGGACTCGCAATGTTAATGGCAAATCAAAACATTCTTGAGCACATGATCAAGATTTCTCAAAAAGATTTTTCAAAATCTCTCTCAAAATCTGTGCTCAAGATAACTCCCTCTATACCCTTAAAATTGATTTTAAACTCAAATGTTTAAAAAATATGCGTTATTTAAGGGGGAGTATAACAAGAAAAAGAAAATGTTCCAAAATTTCATGCTAAAATCCGTCTATCTCTCCAAAAAGCTCTCATTTTAATCAGTTGATATAAAAAATATCACTAAACGCTATTTTTGAGGGGGAGAAGACGTGATTAAAATGTGATCAAAAAGTTTAAAGATCGTGGACTGAATCTCAAAAGAGCTCAACTCAGTATGAACCAACGAATTGACGAAACTCAAATGTCAGATCGAAAAGACTTGTCCTAGATGGGTAATAATTTCAAGCTAGTCTAACTAGTTATGTAAGCGTGTCTCGCAAAGCACTTGTCTGAGTAGAATGTACCAATTCGAGAGATGTTCATTGAATATGACCGGGATGGGTAATAATTTCAAGCTAGTCCAACTAGTGATGTAAGCGTGTCTCGCAAAGGTCATGTTCATTGAAAATCGCTCAATTCAAATGTGCGAACTCTACCCAACATGTGCAAGTTTACCTTAAAATGCATGAGCAAATGTGAAGGGGGAGTATTTCAGAAAATGCAAAACTCTCGAAGTGTTAACTAAATGCGTTTATTCATAAACACTTTGACAGATTTTCACAAAAGGTTTTTATGGCATGTGATCGATAATCTAGGATAATCATGGAGTAATAAGGTGATTATGGTTAGGTTAATGTCCAATGATCCGCCAGAGCCGGAGGGATCTACCCAAGGACAATTCCAATAGATTAGAATTAGAAGTCCTTGGGTAAGATTGAAAAAAAAGGAGTAAACGAGAAAGGAGAAAGAAGGGGTTGAAGAATTAAAAAGAAAAGTTTAATGAAAGGGTGAAAAGAAATAGCCCTCCATGAAAACTTAGGGCAGAAACCGGGTCAAGACATCTGCTATCAGTATTCACTAAGGTGATACTGATATTGAAGACAAGACGTCATGGACCCAGTGACGCGCTGCACTTACCCCTCCTAGCCACTCAGATATCTCTTAAAAGATATTTGTTTCATTTCTCACGGAGAACACTACATAATCTATCGGCCTCTCATTTCGAGATGTGTTGATATTGAAAAGGTGGCACTCTGCTCCATGCCTCCGACTACTAAAACCAAAACGCACATTATAGAGTCTAGAGCCATGAGATTCATAAAAATATCTCTTAGGATACACTTCCAATATGATACACTTGTGTTCGCCAAAAAAGACACAAGTTGTAAGAGTCTTAATGAGATCTAAGGATCTTGCCATTTATATTATGATGGTTCTATGCTTCAAACGGTCTAAAGTCGTGGGGTGATCTCCAGCGACTCACTGAATCGTGGGTGCACTTCGTTGTAAAACCCTAAAGTTCGAATTTCTCATTTTCTTAAATCCTAACATAAGTAGATATGAATTTTGGCCCAACTATATTGGGGAAGTAAAATGTCACACGTTATAATGTTATTTGGACCAAGTCTACAATTTTTTTTTTAAAACATTGTATATCATTCGAAAGTTTATGTGAAGATAAGAATGTATTCTTGCCCAAAAATAAGACGGGCCTTTCCTTTTCATTTATACTTTTTGACAGATTTCCATCTCATCCCATTCCAAGTCATACATAGCATATATATTAAAAATAAAACGCGCTCAATGCACTCAATGCAAATCAATACAAATAAAACCTTGAATATATGCACTCAATGCAAATCACGTCCAAATAAGAAACATATTAATAGTCATCAATATTGAGTCAAAGAATCACGTCCAAATCTCCAAAAATCTCGGCACTTAATCAATTTTAATACCCTCGCCTCTCATCATTTGAT
This sequence comes from Artemisia tridentata subsp. tridentata, assembly GCA_021014915.2. Taxonomy (NCBI): domain Eukaryota; kingdom Viridiplantae; phylum Streptophyta; class Magnoliopsida; order Asterales; family Asteraceae; genus Artemisia; species Artemisia tridentata. Next base: position 381,965,430 of record CP139505.1, read on the forward strand.
CATTCACGACCCAACCCAAAAATATTTTGAAAGACCAAAGCCATAGGGAGGAAGAGAGGTGCCATAATTTAAGTTGATTCACATCAAACAGTACTCAAGTTATGACATTCATATTCGAGTCGTCCGTGCTCGTGTTCGCGACCATGTTTAGTTTTGGGTTCACGTTGATCATTCAAGTTTGAACTTCGGATCGGGCTGAGTTTCGGTTTGGATTCACATCATAGTTTTGGGTTCACGACGGGATTTGCTAGAGTTGAGTTCGATTCTAAGTGGTAAGCTATAATCGAGAATTCATTCACAAAGATAAGAGAGTTTTTGGAGATTAGAAGAATCTGCGTTTGGGGTCCGAACAACCATCGCTGGAGTTTAGAGTGTTGGTCGTGTTCGTGTTCGAGTTCGAGTGCGGTTATGATCCGTCCTTGTTTTGCTTGAAGGTAAATATTGAACCATAATAAACCTGTATGAAAATCATAAACCGTTAAGAATGGCGAAAAAAAAAAAAAAAAAAAAAAAAAAAAAGTCTTACAACAGTCCGATTAGTAGCGGTCTATTTAACTCATGATATAAGTATTTACGTTAACATTTGATATGAAATTAGCAAATTGTAAAATAGGTATAGAGATGGTTGGTAAATCGAGAATGAAGAAGAAGACTGTTTGAGATATTATATCATACAATTTAAACTCATGTGAGATATAATTACATATTAAACTAATGGGAGATATAATAACATACATATTTAGACATAGGGAATAAAAGAGTAGGCTGTTGTATGACATGGGGTTTTGATTGGTACGTATGGATGCATGCATGGTCTTAGAGATAATTGTGTCTTGTAAATTTGGGTTAACGTTGGTTATTTTGGTGTCATTTTCGAATCACTTATTAAACATAAAATCATATACGTATAAGTTATATTAATATGGGTCGACTATAAAAATGAATCATGGTCGAATTATAGGAGTAACATGTTTGAGCAAAGCAATGAACCTAAAGTATTAATAGAATAGTCTTTGGGACCAGATGATATAATAGTAAAATGATGATGAAATTATTTATTTTAAATTCTCCAATAGATGGTAATGTTGCTAGTCATACATTTGTTTAAGGTAAAATTCATGTGTTGAATAAATATACAACTTTTACTTTTATTTTACATAATGGTTTAACAAGTGACATTAAATAACATTAAGACAATAAGCAGTTATAACATTTAAAAGATAATTAGACTCCTAAAGAATAAACGGTTTTTAATTCAGGAAGGTCATTGAAGAAGGAGCGATTGTGATCCCGAATGTACTTTCGTTTGCTCTAAGGTACAGATATTCTGCCCTTTTTAATAAGGTGCCTTCAGTCTCTTGAACTCTGATTTGATGTGACCCTGACCTTTGCTATGAACCTTTGACATTTGAACCTTTGGCATATGAACCTTTTGATATGAACCCTGTGATTTGAACCTTGATATTTGGACTATGATTATATGAACCTTTGCTTTGATATGAACCTTTGACCTTTGACCCCAGTTTGATACCCGAGCCAAGTTCGTTTCCTAGCCATGAAGGTAACATGGCCGTGTCTGTGATGCACCACTGGCATGACTAGCGTGTAGCCCTAGTGATTTGGTTACACCGTCCCCATTTTGATTATGATATGCTAGCACACTATGATATGTTTTGTTATGGCCGATATGATTTGTTCGGGGGGCGAATGGATGCATCCTAGGTTCGAGTCCGTGTTCGTGGACAGTTCGTTTTGATATGATTTGATTTGGTGACTGATGATGGGTGCAATCCACGTCTTTCACAAAATTTGGGAGCTAGCTACTCCATTTGAAGAATGAGGACACCCCTCATATTATCTGATTATCTGAGAGGTCTCCCCTCTATATGATTTGAAGATTGTGGTTACGATATGATATGATTTGATTTGTTTGGGCTCGTGGTGGATGACTGTCCTAAACCTTTACTCTTTATACCTTTACTTATATCTTATTCATTATGCTACTTCTGTTCATTTCCGTTTACTTTCGTTTCCGTTTATTATATATCTGTTCACTGGGCTTTTTAAGCTCAGCCGCGTTTCTTTTCCCGCGGCAGGTTTTAGTTGGAAGCTGGGTAAGAGGGAAGAGACTTTTGGACTTAGAAGACCTTGATAATTATTCTGAAGTAGAAGTCATTAGAAGGATTGCATTTGCAGACTTAGTATTTAGTTTTTGTTTCCTTTGTATCCTTGTGTATTCAGTATTTCATTTGTAACCTTTGAGAATCTTTGTATTACTATTGAATGTATGCTTTGTTTGATCTGATATGAAGCCATTAATGTGATACTTCTACCCTTGCTGGGTTGGGGTGTTACATTCGTTGTGTCCGTGTAAGCCCTTTTGGGGGTATCCGGTTCAGAACGGACTGGGTTAGGGTTAGAGAAAGTCTTCACACTATGCTGTTGACGATCTCGAAGTTCAAACCTGTAAGCGCTGGATGATTATTACTAACAGTTTTATGCAGCTACCTATAAATATCCATTAACCATCATCTCATATATCAAACATCTTCACCTCAGCATACTCATTTATGAAGATCATCCTCAACAAAGCTCAAGTGTAAAAGTTCATGACAAAAGGATCAAGTTAAAGACAGAGTGTAACTACAAAGTCAAAAAGCTAATCAAGATGTCAAGAACAAGTTCATATGATGAAAGTTTATGGGGAGATTGTTAGCATAAGTATAAAGCTCAAGAGGTATGAGTATGTTGGAGGTTACGACGCATAAACACATGAAGATGCTGACCAAAGGCAAGAACATCCACAAAGACGATTCTTTGAAGATCACATAGCATGAAGGATCAAAGAAGCAAGACTATTCTACAACGACACACAAAGCACAAGACAATGAAGTCGAAGGACCAAATCACACGGAGCATCATTTGAATGACCATCCCTTAGGGGGAGATTGTTAACTTTATAAAAAGTGATGGTCATTAGTCGTTTATATATTTTATGTAAATGTGTCGTTGTAATTAAGTTAGTATAGTCATTGGGCTTTTAATCTAATAGGTCAAGGTTTAGTGAAATGAAAAGCCCACTAGCCCATCTCATGTAAACTATAAATACCCATCACCCTCCTCACTTGGAGGGTGTTGCTTCTAGGGTACCATCTTGTATCTCTCATTCTATTTCTCTTAATCTAATATATCCCTAGAAGTTACCATCTTTCTCTATCTCTTTCTCTTCTTAAGTATTATATTGTGTATGATAAGGATTGATATAAGGCGACCTACAGGTTACTTTTAACCCTTTCTTTGACAGAATGTTTGGAGTTGCTGGGCACGTCAATAATGGGGACCTCAAGGATTTGCGTAACTTTTGGACCATTGGTGTCTTTTTTCATCTCAGCTTTCTTAAAAAACTATTGAGAGAGATGCTGCAAAGAATCCAAATCCTGGTTGTATTAGATAAGGCAATCCAATGATTGTAATTAGGTGTTGAAACATTTAGATTTCATGCAGATGATTGTGAAGAATCAAAAGATGGCGTGTGGCTGCTTTCAGAGAGTTCAATACCAAACAGAGTCCTTTTTCTCGATAAATGCTAGAAAGCACGAAACGAATCGAATAAGCCAAAAATATTGATTTCAAGAAGTTATGCAAGTTTATACTCGTTTTTATTGGAAAAATTATTTCGTGAGCAACGGCGCAAGTTTCATAATTTTTCGAGTACGTTTGGTACGTCGAATGGGTCTCACAGTGATTATGGCAAAAGTTTTACCCAGTTGACAATTTATACCCCCGCCCAAAATAATACACCGCGCCCCCTACACTTTAATTTGACCATGTTTGGTCCCTGACGGGTATAAAAGGGTGCTTTCTTATTTTTTTTATTCATTCTACACACACTAAATACACAATACTCTCTCCTCTCTCTCACCTCCCCATCGCCGGTTGTCTTCTCCGGCCAACCCACCACCACCGTCCGGTTGCCGGAAAAATTTTCCGGCCAACTTTTTCGGCGACACCTTTTTTATTCTCCCAATCAATAGATCGGACTATTCTAAGCCTTTCTGGAGCTTATTAACTCTCGACGCGCCTTGTAACTCCATCACGCGCCACCTACGCTTGCTGCCACCACCACCGCGAGCCACCGCCACCACACCCTTCATTTTCTCGACGGTAAAACCCACCCCATGCGCCTCTATTTTTATTTTTTATAAACTTTTACAAAACCCTAATTTTTATTCTTATTTAATCCGATTAATATTAATGTTTTTCTTAAGTTTGAAACTTTGTAAAACTGCGTGGATCTCGTGTTTTGACCCTGACTCGGTCGTAATTCGGCTATGACTCGGATAACTCGGCTATGACTCGGAACTTTTTGTTTATTCGGTTTCTTTTATTCTCTTTTATCTTTTGATGCGTTGTAACTCGTTTGGTTGGTCTCGGGTTTGTTTGAGGTCTCGACAGCCGACGTGAGGCTGAGCCAAGCCGTGACTCATGGTGAGTCACGGCGAGGCGGGGTGTAGTTGTTTACGGTTAGGGTTCGGATTGTTGGATTTCGGAATATGGTGATGTTGTGTTTAAATTTGATGTTTGTGTTTGATTCTGGATTTGCATTAGGATTAAAATAATTACTTATAATTTAGGTTAATGATAGTGAACAATAGGAAGATTGTTTAAGCTCGTGAACAGTACTCGTCTCTTTTTTCGAGGCTCGACAGCCAATAAGATGGCGGGTTTGCAAGTTAAGTAAGAAATTAGCCAATGAAAAAGTGACACCGGGCATTTGGATCAAGTTTTTCGATGGTCTAACATTTTGGGTTTTAGTATATATCTATAATAATGGCACTCTTTAAGCCAAAGCCAATACACTTCCATGATGTCATTATCATAATTCTTTTTGTACATCTTCTCCAACCCTTTACCTCTGTAGGTAATTTGTAAGGTATGAATCAAGACAATTAAAGTTACTGTATTATTTTTCTAAAAGTCGTTTTCAAACTTGCATTAAAGAAAGAAATCCAATAAAACTTTTAGAAAACTAATACTACGTAATATATATCTTTTGTGGATTTTTTATTTATCTTCTTTTTCTTTATTAATCGAGCCATTATTGTTGTAAAATGTCAAAATCTCATGTATATAGATGGATTTTTTAGATTTAGCATAAAGAGTAGTGATAAATAGGGCTATTAAATAGACTTACAAATAGGCCTACTCCATTCATATTTTGACAAGTATTAAAACAAACACTCTTTCTTTCTCCTCATATTCACCAATCAATTTTGAATTACACCAATCATATTTAGGTTTATTCTTAGGTTCATTACTTAGGGCCTGATTGGTAGGGCTTTTTAGGGGAGCTGTTAGCTTTTTGTTACAAAATAATCTCATCTAAACTAAGTAGCTCCGTTTGGATACAACTTCAAGCTTTTATTTCAAACAAATAGCTCTTAAATGAAAAGCTGATTCATGAAGCTTTTTAAACATCTTGGAGCTGTTAAAACTTTAAATTACTGATATACCCTCCAAATATTTGTTTACAATTATAGATATGTCATTTTACATCTTATAATTACATTTAACAGCTAACTTACCAAACACTTTTATTAAAAAAAAAAGATACAGTTTGTAGCTCATGTTAACAGCTTTACAGCCTACAGTTTACAGCTTACAGCTAGTTTTGCCAAACATACTCTTAGGCCTACAAATCATTTTTCTAGCATGAATATATGATGGTAGAAGAAAAAAGTTCAAAAAAAAAAAATAGAGTAAATTGCAAAAATCGTCGCTAAAGTTTGGCCAAATTGCAAGTTTCGTCCCTGAAGTTTGGAAAGTGCAAGAATCGTCCCTGTGGCAAACTTTTGGGGCAAATATCGTCCCTGGCCTCCATCAAATGACAAAAATACCCCTGTCTTTTTCTTTTTTTATATTCCTTTTCAGTTTCTTACACCAATGGTCCTTGTGTTGGGCAAAGCTTTACAAATTTAGTCTTTTTTTTACACAAATGGTCCTTCTTACACAAAATCGTCCTTGTGTTGCGCAAGGCTTACACAAATGGTCCTTGAGTCCGTTTTTCTTCCGGTTTTACATTTTTGTCCGTTTTTCTTACATTTTTGTCCCTTTTTCTTAATTTTTTCTACATTTATTACGTTTTCGTCCGTTTTTCTTCCGTTTTTTATGTTTTCGTCCGTTTTTCTTACATTTTTTCCGTTTTTGTCCGTTTTTATCAGTTTTTGCCCCTTTTTCTTACGTTTTTGTCCGATTTTCTTACGTTTTTACGTTTTCGTCCGTTATTCTTACGTTTTTTCCGTTTTCATACGTTTTTCTTTACTTTTTTTCCGTTTTTGTCCTTTTTTCTTACAACTTTATCCGTTTTTACATGTTTTTGCACGTTTTCTTGCGCTTTCATCCGTTTTTATTGTTTTCGGACGTTTTTCTTACGTTTTTATCTGTTTTATCTGTTTTTGTTCATTTTCCTTACGTTTTTGTACCTTTTTTTTTTTTTTTTTTTTTTTTTTCTGAATATTTTTATTTTTTCCGAATTTTTTATTTAGTCCGAATTTTTTGTCCGATTTTTTTTGACCTAATTTAAAAAAAAAAATAAAATAAAACAAAATCAAAATTTTTGTCCCATTTTTTCTTCTTTTTCGTCTTAATTTAAAAAAAAAATAAAAAAATTCAAAATTTTTGTCCGAATTTTTTTTTGACCAAAATTTTTTAAAAATATAAATAAAATATTCGGACAAAAAATAATTTGGACAAAAATTTTGAATTTTTTTATTATTTTTATTTTTTTTTTAAAAAATCGGACAAAAAAGAAAAAAAAATTGGACAAAAATTATGAACTTTTTTTATTTTTTTTCTAAATTCGAACAAAAAAGAAAAAAAAATGGGACAAAAAATTCGGACAAAAATTTTGCCTTTTTTTTTTTTATTTTTTTAATTTATTTTATTTTTTTTAAATTTGGTCAAAAAAAATGCGACAAAAAATTCGGACTGAATAAAAAATTCGGACAGAATAAAAAAATTCGGAAAAAAATGAAAACGGAAAAAAACGTACAGAAACGTAAAAAAAATGAACAAAAACGGATAAAACAGACAAAACGTAAGAAAAACGTCCGAAAACGATAAAAACGGATGAAAGCGCTTGAAAACGGGCGAAAACGTATAAAAACGGATAAAATTTTAAGAAAAACGGATAAAAACGGACGAAAACGTAAAAAACGTAAGAAAAATGGACAAAAACTTAAGAAAAACGGACAAAAACAGACAAAAACGGAAAAAATGTAAGAAAAAAGAACGAAAACGTAAAAAACGGACGAAAACGTAAAAAACGTAATAAAAAGGGACAAAAACTGATAAAAACGGAAAAAACGGCAGAAAAACGGACTCAAGGACCATTTGTGTAAGCCTTGCGCAACACAAGGACGATTTTGTGTAAGAAGGACCCATTTGTGTAAAAAAAGGACTAAATTTGTAAAGCCTTTCGCAACACAAGGACCATTTGTGTAAGAAACTGAAAAGGAATATAAAAAAAGAAAATGACAGGGGTATTTGTGTCATTTGACGGAGGCCAGGGACGATATTTGCCCAAAAAGTTTGCCACAGGGACGATTCTTGCACTTTCCAAACTTCAGGGACGAAACTTGCAATTTCTTTAGGGAAGATTTTTGCAATTTCCTCAAACAAATATATATGGTAGAAGAAAAGAATAATTTATGTTGCACCATATCCTTTAATACATGTATTACTTAATTTTGAATCAACGATGTTTTATATAGATGTGTGTTCTTTGAAATACAAGCTTGACTATAGGCAACAACAAATATTTTTTGTTTATTAGGTTTGTACAATATGATTTTAAATTTGTATTGCTTAATTTTGTATTTTTAGTATATCTCACTGCATTTAATAGAGAGAAAGTGTTTCCTTTATTATATGTAGGGTGTGTTTGGTAGACAGTTTTTGAAAGCATTTTAGAGCAATTAACATTTAGCATCATTATTACAAATCTCGTTTGGAAGGAAGCAAATAGCATTTATAAAATTATAAAAAAGCCGTTTCTCAATGCTCTTTGAATAATCATTTAGCACTACGTCATTTTACACATTAAAATTACAACTAAAGCTACTCTACCAAACACTTTTATAAATTAAACTGCTACTGTTAATGAATTGTTACTTCCATGTGAAATCAAATTATTATGGAAATCACTGTTAATTGCTTACTGGTAACTAACTAATACTGTTAACTGCTACTGATAGTTTCAACAAACACACCCGTAGTATAAATATAGATATGTAGTATAAATATAGATATAGATAATATGATAGTGAGAAGCTTTTTCATCACTAAACTCGCTAACGGAAGTTAACTATATGTCGTTAGTAGAACTTCTAAGTGGCGACTTTCATGATATTAGTGACAAATTCTGTGACGAAAAAATTCGTCACAAAATAGTCGCGCGTCATTTTCGTCACTTTTTACCTTTGTGGTGGAGCTATAGTAACGAAAAGTGACGACCTTGATTTTCGTGATTAACCAGTTTAGTGATGAATTTTCCACTGTTAGTGACGATTTTCTTGTCGTCATTATAGCCCCTTTTTCTTGTGACTCATGGACTTATATCATCATATATACTCACTTTCATTGTATTAGCAAAATGGCGCAGTTGAATAATGATGGGTCGTGGTGGTGGGAAGTGATCGTTAGCCGCAACAATGACGAGCTTACTGTGGCAGTAGTTGTGATAACCCTTTTAGTAGTGATATTGGCTATGCTATGGTCTAAGATACTCTCGAGCTCATCAAAGGGTGCACCCCCATTGCCACCAGGACCACGTTCGTTGCCAATTGTTGGGTACCTTCCGTTTCTTAGCCATGACTTGCACACACAGTTCATCAACATGAGTCATACTTATGGCCCTATCTTCAAGTTCAAAGCGGGAAGCAAGCTTCACATTGTGATAAGCACCCCCAATTTAGTAAAGGAGGTGCTTAGAGACCAAGACGAAAAGTTTTCAAACCAGAATGCACCAATTGCTGCCTCATTACTCTCTTTCGGGAAACAAGATGTAGTGTGGTCCGACAACAACTTGACATGGCGCAGTGTTCGTAAAATACTTGTCCAAGAAATCCTAAGCAACAAGAGTCTCCAAGCATGTAGTTCTTTTCGAAGGGATGATGTTGATGCAAATAATGTTCTAAAAACGTTATTTATATCTTTCGATTACTTCACGTTTTGAGGATGACAAAATGTGAAATCACGTTTCGTTAAAATTAACGTAAACAAGTTTTTAATTGGAAGATCCCGTTTCTACACAAATCACTCTAGAACAAATTTACAAACTTGACAAATGATCAAAGAAGTAAATTTTGGTTTTGAGAGCTCACATTTTTAATGGGACAAAACATTTTTTCAAAAATACACATGACAAATTATTTTTGAATTATTAAGAAATGTTTTAATGGAAAAATATATTTGAAAATCACAACAGCTATTTTTCCCCCCAAAATCAGCTCCAACCTTCCCCAAATAAGTTTTCACCAGAAAAGACAAAATTTAGAGCGTCCTAGTCTAGGACGGCTCCACGGTTCCACTAAATTTAGTGGAGCCGTGGCATGTTTAGTGGAGCCGTCCGTACTATTTTTTTTTTGTAACGTTCAGATTTTCTTTGCCTATAAATACCAACCCCTTTCACAGATTTTAGGCATCCTTACACACACAAAACTTTCTGAGTTGAATACTCTCTTCACACTTTCTTTCTTAGATCATTTAGGTTAGTTTTTCTTTTGTTCAAGAGTGATCCAATCATCCTTCAAGTGATCCTCTTCATTCCTCTTCACTTGCAAGAGAAGAACACAAGTATCCAAGTTGATACAAGGTGTTATCATTCCTCTTCATTATCAAGAGAAGAACATAAGTGTCCAAGTTGATACAAGGTGTTATCATTCCTCTTCATTAGCAAGAGAAGAACTCAAGGTATTCAAGAAGATACAAGAGTTGTAGTTGTTAGGTTGTGTATCACTTGTTACATCCTTGATTGTATCTTAGCATACATCAAGATTATCTTTCTTTTGTGAAAGTGTGAGTGAAGATCATTGTGATCTTAAGAGATAGTGAAGATCTCTTAAACCCATCGGGCTTGTGTGTGAGTGATCAAAGGATCTAGAGTAGTTAGATTAAGTAGAGTGAAGTGAGAGTTGATCTTTGTGATCGTGTTGAGATCGTGGTGATCTCTTGTAGCCATTAGGGCTTGTGTGATAGGTCACGTGGACCTTGGTAGATTGGTGCTAGCTAAGATTAGCACTCGACATTTAGCTTAGTGTCGGTAATAGGATAAGCAACGTGTACGGTTTTCTCCGCCTGAAGGGAGGTTGTTGACATAGTGCTTGAAACTCTCGAGTGTGGTACTCGGGGAGTGGAGTAGGGCGAAGAAGAGCTTCGTAGCCGAACCACTATAAATCCTTTGTCTCGGTTTGATCTTTCCAACTCTACTCTTTACTTTCATTATTTTGTATTTGTTAGTTTAGTGTGTAGTTCATATTGGTGTTGATTAATTACACATAGAGTTCGAATCAAAGTTTCCAATAGCCAACTTTTAAAACAAGATTTTTAAAAGAATTTTAAACCGGTAAACTATTCAACCCCCCTTCTAGTTTCCCACAGATGAAGTTAGAAAAACCATCAAGAATGTTTTTAGTAGAATCGGGACTACTACTGACATTAATGAGGTTTCTTTCTCGACTGAGGCACATGTCTTAACAAGCATGATTTGGGAAAATGCATCAGTAGATAGCCATCTTGTAGCTAAGTTGCATATGGTCGTTTCAAAGGTCATGGAGCTTTTGGAAAAGCCAAACCTATCTGATTTATTCCCTAGTCTTGCATGGCTCGATCTACAAAGTGTCGAGCGGGACATGAAGAGGGAACTTCAGCGTTTGGATCGAATTTTCAAAATGGTTATTGAAGGTAAAATCAAAGCTAACTCCAAGAATTCGAAGGAGGCACTTCAGCATGAAGGAAAAAAGGATTTCTTACAAATCTTACTAGAGCTCAAGGACCAAAAAGAAACAACCACATCGCTAAGCATGACCCAGATAAAGGCACTTCTCATGGTAAGCTTCATTTAAACCTTTACTTTCTTTAAATACCATCAGGCACCAATCATATGGTTAAACATGTGTCATTGTATCAGGACATTGTTGGGAATTAAATATTCTGAAGTTAGAGTATTAGAATTTACTCTAAGTCAAAGGTACTGCTAGTTCATGATCAAGGTACTGCTAGTACATCAAGGTACTGCTAGAACAAGAAGGTACTGCCAGTTCAAGTGGAAGGTACTGCTATTAGAGAATGGTACTGCTGATCAGTGAGTCATAGGATAAGATCGAAAAGATATTTATTGTATTTTGGTCAAACATATACGGTAGATTTGTAAAGATCTTACTCCATGTGCTTAGTTAACAGGTTGTATACATAGATACATGTTGTATCTTATGTACAGACACAATAAGCATAAGTTAACCAAGTAAGTCGGCCAAGACTTTAAGCATATACGGTAGATTTGTAAAGATCTTTTGCAACTATAAAAGAGATCTTAGACTAGTGATTATGTACGTGTGAAAAATATAAGTGAATATCAGTTAAGACATAGAACAAACACAAATCACAAGTTGTAACATAAGATTCAAGGTTTTGTAACCCTAGTGATAAACCTAAGATCACTCGTATTATTTTGAATAATATTGAATCGTTTAGTGAAAAACTTTCTTTGTTCATTGTTAAGTAACAAACATAATTCTTCCATTTCCATAACATACATAACCTTCTAAGTGTGGTTAAGTAAATTCCGCGTGCTTAATCATATTAACTCAATATATCTTACACACAAAGTATACAAGGTTTAACCACCTTAACCGTGTGTCATAGGTCCTCTCAGACATAATGGTTGCAGGAACAGATACAATGACAGCACTAATAGAATGGGCAATGGCGGAGATTATGCACGATGAAAGTGTAATGAGAAGAGTTCAAAAAGAATTAATGGAAGTTGTAGGATGGAACTGTTGGGTTTGTTCAACCCCTTCAACGCTTACCGAGACTTCATTACTAGCACCTTGTTGGGTTTGTTCCAGTACTAGCTCCATCTCAGTCGGCACTTTTCCTTTATTCACTTTTCTCCTTTTTAATCATTCCTAAGGACTTCTATTCTAACTAGAGAATTGTCCCTGGGAAGATCCCTCCGGTTCTGGCTGGATCATGTGAACTAATGCCTAACCTCACCATCCTTATAACTCCAGTACATAAAGTAAAATGGTCGGTCTTTGGTATTCTTTCACAATTGCCATCACAAATCATTTGCTCCCCCTCAATATGTGCATCGATATACGAAAGAGTTTAGCACATATTTGGGAGCCTACACATGAGTCCAAAAGATCACATTTTATCAGATTTCATATTTAAATCACATTCTCTCCCCCGATCAAAAATTTCAAACCCTTTGTGATTTGTGATCCCAATTGATTTAAATAAGTTAGAAAATTATGGGAGAAAATGTGGTCAGGTTTAATATATTCTGATAATGAGACATTACGATGCTCCCCCTCAATCTATGAGGGAGAATGTTAGTGTCAGGTATGATAGTTTTGAAAGATTTTGGATTAAAACAATCATACACTGACACATAACAACCACATTTATTCACTGCTTATTATGCACAAAGTTACTCGTTATGACACAAATGATGTTGACCTTTTCGCTTCCCTGAGGGAGTCAGTAGTCAGCATCAATTATCCATCCACCAACAAATCTTCCCAAGTATTGTAGATCTCCACTTGGCGAGACCAGAATAAGTATTGCTTTGTTGAAATGAAGGTGGTGGTGGTGATGACAGTGTTGTTGTTGTTGTTGTTGTTGATGTTGTTGTTGTGATGAATTCAGAGCCAGTTAATAGAGTTTGAACATCTGATTAGATGGTTAGAGCGGGAACTGGCACATTCATATTGGCTATGGAATCTGCATAAGAATATCCACACAGATATACATACATACAGATACACTATTCATTAATAGCTACCACATAGCAGCTTGCCACATCATAATACCAAATTCATTTCATAATCAAACCACAGTCAGGAAATTCATCAAACTGCTATCTAGCATGAAGAGCAATCAACAAACATGAACATGGCAATTCACACATATTTCAACATTCAACTCAGGATCTTAGGGACAAGATTCAAACATGATAACTATATACCTAAGCACATCCTGAGAACATATGCACTAAATCAACAACAATTAAGCAGCTATCGTCTAACAAAAGTCAAACAATATTTGAAACTCATTCAGTTAGATCATACACATGCCTGTGGAGAATTCAAGAACATCAAACGCAATGGGTTTTCTAACTTCTTTTAGATTTTGAGTTTTAAAGTATTTTGGGGATTAAACGAGGATACCAAAGTGACACAAATGAGCCTTCAAGTTACATAAAGCTAGGAAACTATACGCAAGTTGCACATAATGCCCTAATCTTTCTAACAACTAACACATTTGGCCATTAGATATAAAGCATAGTAACTTCCTCTTCAACTAATACCCCATTAACTACAAAACCTTTTCTAACAATTATGAGATAACCAAGAAACCCGTTTGATGATATAAAATTTGAAATCACTCTCCCCCCTCAATTAGTGACCCGTATTCTAGTTACAGAGCTGTAGTCATTGATTGAGTGACAAATTTTATGAACAATCCAAGTCTAAAAGAGTTTCAAACAACACGTAATCACCAAGTGTCTCACAAATAATTTTCAGAAGAATCATAGAAAGAAAACTATTTGCATACAAAGAAGATTTCTCTTCCTTTACAAGAAATGATGCACTGAAACATACATCAAATCGGGGATGCACGGATATGAAGTAATCCATGCTCGGGTGAACATCACCCAGTGGGAGGAACAACCGTCTTTTAGGCGACGTGCTTTCCCCATTTTGAAGCGCGGGTTGCTATCTAAAGTAATAGCAAGCCATTAAGACATGTTTTAACCAATTAGTGTAACTTCTGATCGAGCTTCATTTAAAGACCCTTGTCATTATTGAATGACATTTCTAGGTCCGTAAATGTTATCGATAAACAGAAGACATGTCTAGGTGAAACTATTTTTGGTATTTTCTGATTTTTTTTTTTTATTTTTGTGGTTTTTATAGGTTTTATATTTTTCTATTTTCTTTTTGATTTAAGATATATACAACTATATACAAGGATATGGTAAGTCAATCCTTTACTCCTCATTTTCTTCTTGAAGACACTTGAGGGTTTCAGGTGTCAAGCTCTTCATTCAAAGACGTGGGAGAATAAACTGAAACCTTTCTCTCGGAAGAACCTTGGTGAAGATGTCTGCTAACTGAAACTATGTCCTCACGAAGTATAGCTCCACAATTCCTTTCTCAACTTGTTCCCTAATGAAGTGATGCCTGATGTCGATGTGTTTTGACCGGGAGTGTTGGACATTGTTACAACAAAGAGCTATAGCGCTCTTGTTGTCACAATATAGAGGAATCTTGTTGTATGAAAAGCCATAGTCTGAAAGCTGTGATCTCATCCATAGAATTTGTGCACGGCAGCCCGACATAGCGATGTATTCGGCCTCTGTAGAAGATATCGAAGTACTCATTTGCTTCTTAGAAGACCAACTCACCAACTTTTCCCCTAAAAACTGAGCTCCCCCCGAAGTACTTCGACGAGTGTCTTGACATCCCGCGTGATCAGCATTAGCGTACGCAGTTAACTCCATTGCTGTGTCCTTCGGATACCAGAGACCCATATGAACTGTGCCTTGAAGATATCTGAATACCCTTTTTACTGCTTCTAGATGTTTCTTAGTAGGCTTGGATTGATACCGAGCACACATGCATACGACGAACAGAAGATCTGGTCTACTAGCAGTGATATACATCAAGGATCCAATCATGCTTCTATACTTTGTTTGGTCGACTGGAATCCCCGAAGGATCTTCATCTAGTCTTGATCTATCAACCATGGGAGTATCAACAGGCTCACTCGAATCAAATCCAAACTTTTTCAAGATCTCATGGGCATATTTGGATTGATTTATGAAAATGCCTCCGGGACTTTGTAAGATTTGTAATCCTAGGAAGAATGACATTTGTCCCATCATTGACATTTGAAACTTGGAACTCATCTCCTTTGAAAATCTATCACATTCACTAGGATCAGATGAAGCAAAAATAATATCATCTACGTATATCTGAACATGAAGCAGATGTTTGCCCGACTTCCTAGTGAATAATGTGGGATCAACAACACCCTTCGAGAACCCGTTTGCTAGAAGGAACTTGGAAAATGTATCATACCGTGCCCTTGGTGCCTGCTTTAAACCGTAGGGAGCCTTCTTCAAGCGGTAGACATGAGTAGGATGTTCAGCATCCACAAATCCTTCTGGTTGGCTCACATAGACTTCTTCCTTTAAATCTCCATTCAGGAATGCTGTTTTGACATCCATCTGGTAGACTATCATATTCCGACTA
This sequence comes from Artemisia tridentata subsp. tridentata, assembly GCA_021014915.2. Classification (NCBI taxonomy): domain Eukaryota; kingdom Viridiplantae; phylum Streptophyta; class Magnoliopsida; order Asterales; family Asteraceae; genus Artemisia; species Artemisia tridentata. The sequence goes on from CP139505.1 coordinate 381,980,975, forward strand.
GCAGCATTGGCAAGGAAGATTCTAATGGCTTCAATTCTAGCAACTGGAGCAAACGATTCTTCAAAATCTATGCCCTCTTTTTGTCTGTATCCTTTTGCAACTAACCGTGCCTTGTTCTTTAGAACATCACCATGCTCATCTAGTTTCACCTTGAAAATACACTTGAGAGCAATAATCATAGCACACTCTGGAGGAGGCACCAATTCCCATACTTCAAGTCAATCAAATTCATGGATTTCGTCTTGCATAGCCTCGAACCAGCAATCTTTAGTCATTGCTTCTTTGGCATCTTTTGGTTCGACTTTGGATAGTACAGAATTGAAGAAGCACCACAGTGCATCAGTGGCCAGTTGTTTACGTGTGGATACAGGACGAGCGGGATTGCTAATGATGTTGTCAATAGGATGATCGTTGGTCCATTTTCTGAGATGATCATGAGGTTGAGGGTTTTGAACTGATGTTGCCGTGCTGTGTTCTTCGAAAGAGGATGTGTGAGTTGAAGATTCAGGAGCAAATATATTCTCAAAAGGAACATCATCTATAGGAGCAAACGGATTAACTTCCAAAGAATGTTCATCTGCAGATTCTTGTTGCACCGGAGAGGATTGAGTATTTGATGATGAGCGTGATTGACTGGCAGCTGGTGCATTGACACTAATTGAGACAGATGCTGATGGGCCTTCAGAGCCTTGCAGAACTTGAGCATCAGCATTAGGAAGAACACCTGCAGCATTTGAGGTCGTTTCATTTGTTGGCTAAAAATATTCGTCAAACATAGGATCAAATAACATCTTCAACTCCTCACTAGTTGGTGGTACATAAGACTCTGCAGGCGTGGGATTCTGTACAAGCCTTGAACTAATTGGTCCAGGTGTCAAAAGTTTAAGATCGGGTCCAGAACTGTTTTGTCCTGAAGCAGGTTGCTCACTCAGCTCGTCGAACGTGACGTGGATGGATTCCATGATTTGTCGGGTTCTCTTGTTGTAGATTTTGTACCCCTTGCGATCTGGTGCGTAACCAAAAAAAATACCTACGTCTGCTTTAGCTCTTAACTTTCCCAAGTCTTGACTATCATTAGTCGGATAGCAAAGGGCGCCAAACACACGAAGAAAGGAAAGATCTGGTTTCTTGTTATGAATTAACTCATAGGGAGTCTTGTCATGAATAGGATGAATCAGAGATCGGTTTTGGGTGTAGCATGCTGTTGCAATAGCCTCTGCCCAGAGAAACATCGGTGCCTTTGAAAATATAAGCATGGTTCTCGCAGCTTCCACCAGAGTACGGTTCCTTCGTTCAACAACTCCGTTCTGCTGAGGAGTGCGAGGGATACTTTTCTGATGCGTGATGCCAATATTTTCATAGAAATTTCTGAGTTGATGATTAACAAACTCGGTTCCATTGTCAGTGCGGATGATTCTGACAGTTTTGCTGAGCCTTACTTGCAGCTGCTTTATCAGTTTGATGATAACCTCTGGAGTTTCATCCTTTGTTCTCAAAAACTTTACCCATGTAAACCGAGAGTAATCATCTACTATCACAAGAACATATTTCTTTCCATTTATGGTTTGTACTCTCATTGGGCCGCACAGATCCATGTGAAGGGTGTGAAGAACTTCCAAGTTGGTGTTGACGGTTTTGGGTTTGTGGGTTTGTTTCTTGCTTTTGCCCAGTTGACATGCGGAGCAGAGATGATCTTTCTCAAATTTTAGTCTGGGCATGCCTCGTACAAGATCTTTGCGGGAAAGATTATTTATGGTACCGAAGTTTAGATGGTTCAGACGACGATGCCACAGCCATGATTTTGTCTTGGAGGCTTTAGAAAGTAAGCAAATGGGAGAGGACCTCAACATTTCTTCAATTGATATGGTGTATAGATTTGTGCCCCGACTGCCTTTTAGAAGGTCTACACCATCCAATTCCCTGACGAAACATGTGTGTTTTCTGAAAGCCACTTCTAGATCTGAATCACAAAATTGACCCACAGAAAACAGATTGTGCCCTAATCCTTCCACATAATATACCCGTGAGATTACACTGTCACCGAACACATAATCTCCATAACCCATAATTGCACCAAAATGGTCGTTCCCGAATCTAACTGTCCCGATAAACTTTTTCACGAAGTTCTTGAGCCGTGAGCGATCCCCAGTCATATGTTTTGAGCAGCCTGAATCCAAATACCAAAGGACGATTTGTACGACCTGCATTTGAAGACAGACAAAGATGGATAACTGAAATATGTGGATCCTCACGTGTAGCTGGGGTCCATTTGGTTAGCATTCACAAATTCAGGAGCAACAGAGTTTGCTAATACTGAAGTCTCTACAGTGGGAAGAATCCTAGAGTCAGCGGATGGCCTATTCAGAAGGCATTGTGTTCCTAGAGACAAAATTCAACCTGTTGGCCTCCATTCTTTAACTTTCACAAACCTATGATCATTCAACTTAGGCAATGGATTTTTATTTCCTAAACTGAATTTTCTTCCAGTGGGTCTCCATTGATACCCAACAGTAGCAAAAGTTTTTCCTGTTGCCTTCCAAACTTTCTTACATCTTTCAGTTTTCCTAACATACTTAACTTGGGGTGGTGCTTGAGATATCAGAAATGACACAACACAATCATCATGATTAGCTGAAATTAAGCATTTGTCACATGTTTTACAGACCACATTAGAATTCGAATTAATTACAGTACTTATGATAGTAGAATCAACACGATTCAATCTAGTCATTACAAACTTATTGTTCCTAGGTTGGGCTTCTACACTCTTCTTGTGATCACTATTAGCTGGCGCAGTCCTATCTTTCCTTGCATTGCCTCTAGGCTTTGACTCGCTAGCTTGGGTGTCACATTTCACTCCTGTAGAAGTAATGATAGGAACATTAGTTTGTTTCACTGTCACATGCTTTCCTGATTTTGATGTGCTGGGTTATGATGTTCTTGATGACAAATCAAAGGTTACATGCTTGTTTTTAATAGTGGATGATGATGCACCTAATCTATCTCTTTGGTTGCTAGACTTGGGACCCGTGCCAATGGCATATTCTAACTGTTCCTGGATCCTTTTTGTGAGGACGCAGGCATAACCTACTGCCTTATCAAGTGGTTTTTCTATTCTGTCCTCTTCCACAACCTCACGAAGAGTGTCAAGTCCATCCCTAAGGTGACAGAGATACATTTGATGGACAGGTCTGTTGTTTCTCATGGGAAATGGAATAGGCCCCACATCAACATCGTACATTTTACAAGCAGAGACCTTTGATGCAACACAATTACAAGAGGTACATGGCATTTTTCCTTTCACCTGAGTCTTAAGATTCTCAATTTCATTTAACAAAGAAGTTATCTTTTCATTATGACTATTTCTAGTAACTTTAATTGAGTCATATAACTCTTTGTAATGCTGTTTAATCTTAGAATTTTCTTCTCGAAAACACTCATTTTCATAATGTAACTTATTGATGGTGTCTTGATATTGAAAATTCTGAGAATCTGAAGACGAAGGTTTATTGGTGCCATACACATCACACTTGTTGGATTTCAATTGGGCAATTTGGGCCCTCAACAGTCGAATCGTGTTTGTGTGAGCTTGAATCTTTTCATCTTGTTTGCTTAATTCAAAATATGTATCAAACTCAGGAGCATCCAAGGATGTCTTGTCATTTGATATTTTGCATTTTTCTTCTAAATGTTGATATTTTAGTTGCAGATTTAGATAATCAACCTCTAGTTTTGAAAAATGTTTAACCATGTTATCATGGTCATCATTTTGAATTTTGTCAAGCAATTTCACATTCTCCCCCTCAAGCTCAACAACAAGATTCTGGGTAACATTTAAAGCAATAACATACTCATGAAATTGACAAGCAGATAAAGCAGAATCAGTAGCAGTATAAAATACATCTTACGCAATACATCTAGCAATTAAATTGTCATTAGCGATGAGTATGTTTTTCCTTTCAATTTCACGACTCTTAAGTTCTATTGCACATTGAGTTACCTCATTTTCCATGTCTTTAAACACTACTTTCATTTCATTTATTTCGGTATTAAGGGCAGTTTGCATCCCTTCAAAATGTTCTTTAAGTAGTTTAAAGAATGGCATGACCTCAGTCAAGTAACACCTTTTCGCATGCTCAAAACACCTTTCCCCCTCAGTAATTCCGGTTGGTGTGATTCTCTTCTTACATGTTTTATCAAAATCAGCAAATAGTTGCCAAAGCACGTATAAGCTAATTAAGGTTTTGCATTCAGTGGGAAGAGACAAAGGAACCAAATTCTTAGGTGTATTGGGAGGATACACCGTTATGGACGCAACTTTTCTAAGGGATGGGGTGTTGGCTTTAAGTTCATCAGCTTTTAATTTCTCAGTATCATATTTCCAAAATATTTGTTCAGGCGTTAACTTCTTTTGAGGTGCAAACACAGTCAAGCGATTCTCCTCATAATAATCATGGGGTTTGACTATTACTCGCTTGTCTATGCATATGGGATCTTTCATTTTCTCATTCATTCTTTCTCTATTTCTCACTTCTATTTCATCACTCTCTTTCAAAGATAAAACCTCAGGTGGGGCATGACTAGGCATAAGCATCACATTGGCATCATATAAGGCAGGTTGGGCTACTTTAGCAATCCTAAGAAGAGCTAATTTAGGTTCACCTACATTACTTTCACTATGCTTATCACTCAGCTTTTTGTGCTTCTGAATCATTTGAGCAGTCTGTCTGGTTTGATCTTGTGTGTACAACTTATCTTCAAGTTTATTCTTTAATGTTTTGAGTCTAGAGAAATCATCTAAGATTTTAGATTCTTTTTCTTTGAATTCTAGCTTAAGCCTATTCACACAATTCTGTACTTCCTGTTTTTGTTTAACAGACACATCTAGCTGGCTTTTCAAAGAATTCAACTCTTGTTTTAATGTTTCTTCTCTCACTCTATAGTCTTTTATAAGAGTACGCAACTGACCTTCCATTTTCTGCTCACGTTCAGTTAGTTCAAACTTAGCACGCTATTCATACATAGCTTCTTGTTCCTTATAGATGTTTAGTCTAGTGATCAAATTAACATTAGGAACAAGTACAGAGTTTTCATGCCACTCGCATGCATTATCAACGTCACATGTATTTTCTAAGGCACACACGTTATTAACAACACAAGCATTATTATCAACAGAAGATTCTCCATCTTGTACATCAGGCACATTGTTGTGAGTCAAATATTGTTCATATGGAATCATATCGCTATTTTCCATGTCAACATTATTTGAGTCAGAAACATATCCCTGTTGTACTTCGTTGGGAATCTTTTGTTCATCAACTACTTCATATGTGTCATAAAGTTTTAGTAACTCAGAAATCACAGATGCATTTGAAGAACCAGCTTGTCGAGGTGATGAAGCCAAAGATGACAAGTTAGCCATGAAGACTGTTTGAGCCGTTGGTTCATCATCCACATCAGAGTCAAATGCATCACAATCATCAGCTTTGAAGATGTTGGGATCGTTGAGTGCTAGATCCTGAACTGGTTGCTCATCCACATCTTCTTCAAAAGTATTTCCCCCATCACCAGCCAAAAACAACAGTTCTTCCTCATCCAATACAGCTCCATTCTCTTGAGCCTGCATCAACAGCATCTTATCCTTGAAGTAATCTGAGTTCTGAGGACGTTTCGGTTGATTGCAATTCCTGGCAATGTGTCCCAATCCTCCACAATTATAACACTTGAGCTGATTCCCCTGCCCCTGATTGGCATTCCCCGCTCTGTTCTGTACATTACCTCGACCCATGTTTCTTCCTGCTCTCCCTTGCACATTCTGAACCACAATTTTCCCATCCTCCACCATTGCTAGATTGCGTGGGTTGGATGAGTTTCTTAACTGATTGTTGGTCTGAGGGAGAGATGCTTTAAATTGTTGAACCAGTAATGATACTTGGTTGGTGAGGTTATCAATCATTTTGTCGGTCTGAGAATAGCCTGAGTCGAGTTGTGAGCTCATAGCAGAATATGGTGAGTGAAGTTGATGATAACCTTGTTAGGTGATTTGGGTGTTGTAAACTTGAGTTAAGTGGATGTTGGGATAGCTTTTCTCTCAGCACCCACTAGAATCTCCATGTTTGTGGCATCCTGTTCATGAGAGTGTCTCTCGACTTTGTTGATTGCAGCAGTACATTTTCTGAGTTCTCAGCTAGCAATCTTATCATGTGTCACACCTTTAGTTAGTGGAATTGGATAGTCATTGTGACATCCTTGTCAAACTTTGAATACACAATTGTGATTCGTCCTATTGTGAGTTCTATCATACACTCTTCTTTTAGTCCACTTAAGTTCATTGTAAGTGCGTTGGTCTTCAATTTCAATGTGAGCTATGTCAGCATCTTTCACCAGTTATAAGTCATGCATCTCTGTGTCACTCTCATTATTATGTAAATGCCTGTCATTCCAAGTGACATCCTCTTCCGTAGTAACGATCTCAATGGTACTCAATCTGGAATGGTCTTCATCAATGACTTAAGATGTTGCTCCATTCTCTTTGCCCAAGCATAACCCTATCGTTGTGCCACCTAGTCCCCTATCTAGCATAGGCGGACGGGTATCAGACCCTGCTGCTTGAATGTCATCGGATACGGTGCTTGTAATGCTGGCCATAATGTATACGGGATTTTACAGTTCTTGTGATTTAACCGAGAAATTGACTCTTTCGCGGGACTTTCTAAAATCACCAAGACACAAACCGTAAACTAATGAGTATCTTGCAAAATAGAATTTTAAGTCCTAACTCAAGGAAACACAAATCTCAATTGATCAAATCGCAAAGATTCAAGACACAGCTTGACAAATCGCAACAAGACAAATCGCAAGCTTATCAATCACAATAAGTCAAGTCACAAGTGTTAGCTTGCAACGTCAAATCGCAATAGATCAACTCGCAACAATCAAATCGCAATGAGTCAAGTAGCAACTTGTCAAATCGCAGACAATCAAATCGCAATTTGTTAACTATGAGTCAAAACGCAAAGTTCAACTCGCAAGTGCTCAAGTCGCAACTCACTATTACAAATCGCAACAGACAAATCACAACCCTGAGGATACAAACCGCAACAGACAAATCACAACCCTGTGGATACAAACCGCAACAGACAAGTCGCAAGTCTAACAAGTCGCTACCCTGACAGACACTAGTCGCAACCGCAACAGACAAGTCGCAAGCCTAACAAGTCGCTACCCTGACAGACAAGTCGCAAGTCACAAATCGCAAGTCACAAGAAGACAGAACTGTCACTATCTTGGTCAAAATGCAACACACTAAACGCCAGACACGTCGCTTTCTTAGCGGTTTGTCGTTTTTGCCAAATCCGGTAATGGGCCAAATCGTAACTTCGAGAAACCACAAATCGCTACTTTCACTTACCCAACAATACACAAATCGCTACTATGAAACCTTCACAGAGGGACAAAACGCTACGAAGAACACCTTTACACTAACCCACGAATCTGCCAAAAACTACCACACAAAGCCTGAAACTATGATTCCAAACACCAAACACTACTTCAATACAATCCCTAAGCTAGAAAGTACAAGATCTAACACCTTCTATCAACAAAACAAAGCGTAAAATAGAATTTCAAGAAACTAACTATTCGAACCAAAAGTACCCCAAATCTACACAAATCCGTGAATATAACCATACATGAACCTAACCATGGCTCTTGATACCAATTGTAGTATATTCACAAGCAAAGAAACACACGTTTTGGGTCTATGTTATGGATCGAATAGATGGAGTTTAGAGAGAGAGAGAAGAAGAATTGGAACCTTGAGAGAGAAAGTAAGTAGGATGTATTGAATATGAGAATAAGGTCCAACCCTCTCCTTTGGTGGAGAGGGATATTTATACTACTACATAGGGTACCCCTAGTGGGCTGTGAAGCGAGCTGACAGTGGGTAAAGACCCGACCCACTCAACAATATTAATTATAACTAAACTACTACTAATATTACTAATTATCCTACGAGCTATGATGTGCTAATAAGTACTCGGGGTGACTGAGTCTTCAACTGAATATTTATATTCCTAACAGTACCACTTCTCGGTACTTTCTATGAATGATTGAATCACAATATTAATCACACTAATTTTATTGATAAAACAATCATTGTTTTTAGAGACTAAATTAGATAGGTATTTATAACCCATCAACAGACACTTATGAACCATCACACTGGTTCACTAAATGGTATAATAACCATCATACCTTTTCTAACAGACACAACCCTTCAATCTTAACTGCTATAATCGAAATTAACTTCCATTCGGTCGTAGACTTTATTCTTGACACACTTGACCCCTTAACTTATATACATACATAAATGTTTGACTTACATGGATTAATAAGTTAGTATTCAACACTCCCCCCTAATTTATTAATCCATGCCTTCAATACCTTCAAGCTCCATCATCTTTATCTTGAGCAAGTTGTACGAAGTCTTGCTCTCTGAACTTTGGCTTGTTTCCACTTCTGTTGTCTTGATCTTTAACACGAACTATGTCTTGAACTTCCTCATTGATTTGACTTCTTTCTTCCTTGTCTTCAATCTCATCTCGATCATCTTTGTTACCTTTGTCACCATCTTTCTTCATTTGTATCATTTCATAATCTTGAATCTCTAACAATCTATCTCTTATATCACGATCTTCTGGTTCAACTTTCTTGTTGCTTGACTTGATGTCTTTCTCAATCTGGCTTTCCTTCTGAAATCTTGATGGCGTCTCTCGATGCTTCTATTTCTCAAACTCTTCTTTTTCTGTTTTTAACTCTTTCATCTCTTTGCTTGTGCGATCTCTCAACTTCTTTAGGTTTTCTAACTCTCTCTGCATTTGTTTCTCAAATGCTATCTCTCTATTTCTTATTTTCTTCTCAAACTCTTGTTTCTCCATCTCTAACTCTTGAAGCATTTCGAACTTCCATAACTCTAGTTTGCTTTTCAAATCTATTTCTATTTCTGACCTTATGCCTTCTAACTTTTCTTTTGGAATTTCATCCCTTTCAATGCCATTTCCATTCCATGTCGGTTCTTCTTCTAAGGATGTAACCATCAATAATGTTGGTTCGTTATCTTCGTACACAAGGTTTGATATTTCTCTTCTACGGTCTGGTTTTGGACAATCTCCCGCATAGTGTCCAAACTCATGACAAATATAACATTCTATTTCTCTAATGTCTCTTCTATGGTAGTTTTGATCTCTAGGGTTTCTCCTTCTTCTATCATAACAATCTTCATCCTTACTATCTCTTGCGAATTTTCCTTGGCCTCTTCCTCGTGTCTGATTACCACCTCCTCGTCTATTATTTCCATAGTTGCGTTCATAATTTCTGTCATTCCCTTGACTTGTGAACAACAACTTCTCACTATTATCTTCCTGACTTCCTTTTCTAAACTTAATCCTTTCTTTATAAGTCTTAAGTTTCCCGATAATCTCCTCTAACTTTACAGCCTTAAAATCAACAATCATTTCAATGGTTGCTACTACTGGTACAAATTTATCTGGTACTGCATTAAGTACTTTTCGTACTTTCGTTTGCTCATCAAACGTTAATCCACATGTAGCAGCCTTTGTAATAATAGTCATCAACTTCCCGGCAAATGAATCTATTGATTCATCTTCTTTCATCACAAGTCTCTCAAATTCTGATTTAAGTTGTTGCGAGTGGGCCTGTTGTACATCTTCTGTTCCAAGAAATCTGGACTTTAGAGAGTCCCAAATTTCTTTCGCTGTTTCACATCCCGCAACTTGCATTTGCAAATCTTCGGGTAATCATTGAAATAGGTATGCTAACGCAGAACTATCCTTTTTTACATCAATCTCTTTTGATGTACATATTCCTTCTACTAAATTCCATACTCCATTTGCCAATAGTATCTTCTTCATTCTTAATGCCCATAATGTATAGTTCGTATTGTTTAGAACTGGGCATTGATATGATGATAACGATGAGGCGAAAACAATATTTTTGTTTTCGTTTTTATCTCCCGACATATCCTTTTGATTTGGTTTTCTTCCAAAACCAATATAACTCTAATAATAGTCGAACTTAAATCTTTCTGTCTAATCCACAATAATATGCAAATTCTAAACTTTTCTTATCTATTCTTCTAATAGATAAAAAATAACAAATATTTAAAGGAATATTAAAGTTGTTACTTGGGCTTCTTTTTTTGTGGGCTCCTTCCTTTAAACAGCGGCCCTTTTTTCTCAGAAAGTGTCGCTCTTTTTTTCTTCCTTCTTCACAAATAAGGGCAAGATCCAATTCCTTCTTCCTGTTTCAGTCAATGGTGATTCCTATTTCCGATGACGGCGGCAGCAGTCTCTTCTCACAGAAACTGTATGTTTTTATTTTTCCCCTCTTTTTCCTTTTCTCTGATTCGATCTTTCCTCAATCGAATTGTGTCTCTCTTTCTCTATTCGATTTTTCCTAAATCGAAATTTGGGTTTTTCTAACCCTTTCTTGAAGAATGATCTAATCCCGATCTGGTTCTTCTTTCTCTCTTCTCTGAATCGAACCTTTGCTCTGATGCCACTGTTGGTACCACTTCTCGGTACTTTCTATGAATGATTGAATCACAATATTAATAACACTAATTTTATTGATAAAACAATCGTTGTTTTTAGAGACTAAATTAAATGGGTATTTATAACCCATCAACAGACACTTATGAACCATCACACTGGTTCACTAAATGGTATAATAACCATCATACCTTTTCTAACAGACACAACCCTTCAATCTTAACTGCTATAATCGAAATTAGCTACCATTCGGTTGTAGACTTTATTCTTGACACACTAGACCCCTTAACTTATATACATACATAAATGTTTGACTTACATGGATTAATAAGTTAGTATTCAATAGGAACAACATGGTCGAAGAATCTCATCTACCAAAACTAGAATACCTAGATGCAACAATTAAGGAAACATTTTGGTTACACGCTCTAGTCTCTCTCGTCCCACGATCACCAAGTCAAACTTGCACCGTAGGTGGATACACCATCCCAAAGGGTTGTGCTGTATTTCTAAATGTTTGGGCAATCCAACGGGATCCTCGGTACTGGGACAATCCCTTAAAATTTAATCCCGAGAGGTTTTTGACTCACGATGGTACAAACAAATGGGATTTCGCAGGGAACAATTTGAAGTTCTTTCCTTTTGGATCCGGGAGAAGATTGTGTCCAGGTTATCCGTTGGCTGAGAAAATGCAAATGTATATTTTGGCTTTGCTTTTTCACTCGTTTGACTGGACCTTGCCGAAGGGCGAAGAGCATGACCTTTCTGAAAAATTTGGCCTTACCTTAAAGAAAAGAAAACCTCTCATGGCTGTCCCATCTCAAAGGTTGTCCGATGTGAGCCTATACAGTATATGTAATCTTCTTGGTGTGTTTTCCTTCATGGATCACTCAAGAGAATATCAAGAAATAAGTTCTTTTGTAACAATCTCTTTTGAAACTTAATTTATTTTGTGTATGAATAATGAATAAATTTTAGTTTGTTGTCTCAGATTTCTCATACAGTTTGCAATTGTAATAATCCTTTGAATAAATAAAGATTATAGTTTCTTCCTTTTAATAAAGTTATAAAGTTCTTCCCATTTGAATCAGTGAGAAGATTGTCTCCATGTTTATCATTTGTCGAGAAAATGTGAAATTTTACTTGTCCAAGTTTGATGAAGGGTGAAGAGCGTAACTCTTCCGACAAATATGGCATTAGAATACTAGTGTAATGAAACGACTCATTAGCTGAAACTTTAGTGAAAGTTTCAGTTTCTCCAACATTAGTCAAAAGTAATTAGAGACTCAGATTTTCTATGGCTAATATCATATTGGATTGCATATACCCCCTTATGAAAGCTTTTTTTAACAATATATTATATGTCTAAGATGGAGCTCATTGAACGAGATATCAGTTCATAAAGTAAAGTGTCCAATTAGCACATATGACAGTGTTATACCTTTGTAGTGACTGATAACACATATGATGTAGTCATGGGTATATATAGGAAAGAGTGGAGATAAGTGTCAGATTAGCACTTGTAGGTGCTCGAAGGAACTCTACATGGACTACTATCAAAATGGGTAAACGAGTTTGACAACACTTAGAATGTTATATATAGTTGACATGTGAAATTTCTTGTTTGCATGTCAAGTGGCACTTGGAGTTCCACCAAACACTTTAGTAAGACATTCTTAGCAAAATATCCTAATGAAATGATCGGAGGAACTCTTAGGGACACTTGACATTCCTACATTTGTAAACCTTTGTTGTTACTTGATGTGTTTGATGACAAACATGATGTAGTTATGCGTATATATAGGAAAGAGTGGAGATAAGTACTGTCCGATGTACGTGCATTCAGGCAGGGGCGGAACTAGGATTAAAGTTCAGGGGTAGCGGAAAAAAAAAGTTAACCATAATTTTTTTTAACCGTACATTTAAATAATTAAAAAAACACAATAATAAAAGAAGTTAAACAAATACCTAATAGATCTCAGAACTCTCCTTTTCGGTTTTTCATAGCTTGAAAACGAACCATTACATCCTCATTCGTTACTTCGTCAAATGTCTCTCCTTCAACAGTACATACCATAACATTGTTCAAATATTTGTCCCCCATTCGATTCCGCAAATCCGTTTTAATAAGCTTCATTTTAGAAAAGCATCTTTCAACAGTTGCGGTTGAAACCAGTAAAACCAATGCAAGCTTCAAAATCCGATAAAATAAAGGAAATGAGAGATTTTTTCTGGTTTCCACCATTACCCGAGCTAGGTGACAAATCCCATCCAAATTCAAAAATCTATCATCTTCCTTTACTGAGTGATAAAAGACTTTAAGCTCACCTAAAATACACCCGCTATCGTTCATATTAAAATCAACCGGATACATCTCAGAAAAGGCTACTATCTTAGATATGTCAAACTTAGAAAACCCATTACAAAGATTTAAACCCGACATATTTTCTACCAATGTAGTTGATACCTCATTGAACCGGTTCCCAAATTCTTGAATTTGCATATCCAAAACCGTATTAAAAACCTCAACCTCAAAATGATGTCGATTAGTAATGACATTATTCCGGCTCCTTGGGTTACCATAACTTCCCATCATATCCAACACCGTAATACCCTTTTTATCTCAAAAAGAAGTCACTTTTTTCAACATGTCATCAAACCCATTTTGTCTTAAATCATTCAATGCTAGTTTTGTTGCTTGAATCAACTTACTCGATTCCAACAAGTCTTGTCTCTTTTTTTGAAGATGTTTTGAGAGACCATTTGTGTGGCCTAAAATTTCTTCCATCAAGTGTGCATAAAAAACGAACTCAAGTTTTTGAAAATAGGATAGAATACCTTTTGCACTAGTTCGTTGTTGAATGCTATCTCCTTCCTCTTTAACATAACAAAGGACGTCGACAACTTCCGGATATAATTTAAGCACACTTATGATTAGGATGATAACTAGCAATCGGTGGTCTATCAAAAGGGTCCGAAGGTAGATCATTCAAATCAAATCCATTTGGAATCGAACCCGAAGGAATTGAACCCGAAGGAATTGAAACCGAAGGAATTGAACCCGAAGGAGTTGAACCAATATCATCAACATTATTAGAACCAACATCATCCTCTTGAAATTTTCTTTTAAAGAAATTGCCAATATGCACTTGTTTTTTCATGTTTCAACTTTCAAAAATCAAGTCCCTAATACAAAAAGATTACAAATTGCACTTAGAAAATATGAAATTGGTTATGTATTGGTTGAATAAACCTAAGCAGCCAAAGTGTCTAACTGTCTAACAATCTGAACATATGAAAATATGAAATTGAACCTATGAAATTGAACAAAAACATATGAAATTGAACAAAAACATATGAAATTGAACCTAACATTCTAATTCCTAATCTAATCAGAAATCACAATTACATATAAAATTGAACCAAAATTAACCTTAATACTAAGAATGAAAATTATGAAATAGACTTGAAAATTGAAATTACCTAAGGCAGCAGTGGCGAAGCAATGGTGGAGAACAAGATGGACAAGCTGTTTTAGCTTTTAAGGTTTTTTTTAAGGCGTGTTTAATTTGGTAGGTGCAATGGTGGAGATTGGAGAACGAGCTGGACAGCTGGTCATCAACAGATGACTTTTAAGGGTGTTGAATTTGTTCAATTTGAGTTTTATAATTTTATAATAAGGCACTGAGTTTTTATTATAAGTTTTAGTATGTTTTTTTTGGTTTATTTTTAAACATTTAGTGGGCTTGGGCCTTGGAGTTTTTTTAAAGAATGATATGGGCCTTGTAAAATTTGTTTAGGGGTAGCGAAAATTTGTTTCAGGGGTAGCGAAATATGAAACATAGTACGAAAAACGTAAAAAATTGCAAAAAATTCCACTACCGGGTAAAAGTTTAGGGGTAGCGACCGCTACCCCTGGGCTACATATACATCCGCCCTTGCATTCAGGCATATTATCTTGAACATGGGTGGCATTGTGTCTCCATTAAGATAATGATGCATGTTTTCATTTTCAAGTAAGGGGAGGGAGAATCTAAAACTGAGAAGTCAAGAGAATCACAAAATAAAAAAGGTTTTAGATTCTCATTTCATCATTGATTGAACAAATAATTGCACAACCAAGCCTTCGATGGTGATCAAAGGAATAATGGGGTGTTGAGATTGCGCCAAGCTTGTTCTTAACCTGAAATAAGAAATACGAAGACACTACGTTAAGTGATTGCGCAGGGGTTGGACCCTGCGAACCACCTCCGGCGTGCGAGTAAGTATGTGTGATGATAAGTAGGTCATAAATTGAAAGAGTGAAGTTAAATTACATTGTTCATGCCCGACTAAGCTATTTATAGGGGAGAAATAGACCTTAGTGGGAGGTTTGCACATGTTTCGGAGATCATGGGGGCGTCCCATGATTTGTGGTAACCGCAAGGGCTTTGTAGCCCACGATCTCTGTTTTGGCTGGAAAGCCAAGGGAAGAGGAGACGTGGGTTTGACCAGGTCAGGATTGTCCTTCGTGTTAGTTCCTTCGTAGGAGATACCCCGAAGGGCTTAAGGCTTCGATTGGCAGATTCCCACATGGTAACCAGTTCGCAGGCGAATGGTTTTACGCCAATGAAACGTGTTAGGAGATTAACTTGGGCCTCCGAAGGGAGAGCTTTCTACAGGCTCGAAGGGGAGTCCTTCGACCCGTTTGGAGGGTACATCATCAAGCCCCCCAGTCAAAAGTGATATATACGTACGAGTATATATTGCATTCGACTCAAAAAATCTACATGCATTACACCCATGAAATAACACTTCCTTGAAAAAATAAAATAAATATCCAACTAACCCGTGCATTTAATGCGGGTTAATCATTATTCTTCCCTTAGCCTTAATAACCCAATCTTCGGTAAATGTGAACGTCAATTCAATTTTTGAATTTGTTTGAAATCCATTTGCATAAGAGGGTAAATAAACAGGTGTATGGCCAGGATTTAAAGGCATGATGGGTATTTAAACTCTTAACACGGTAAACCCTAGATCACTTTAACCTTTCGCCCAAAATACACACACAGCACTCTGTGTTCTTGTGCTTCTGTTGTAACGAAAAGGTAAAATTTACATCCTATCTCTTTGATCTTTATACTTTTTTATAGTGACATGAGTATGGCAGCAAAAAAAAAATTAGGGAACAAACATGCACTTTATCAAAAGCAGCATTATCTGATTTCCTTCATGATTACCCCTTACCTGCTGGGCTCAAAATCATACTTCCAAGTAAAAGACAAAATGTTTTTGATACCCCCGCAGGGTATGTGGGCTTGTATGTGCACGCATTTACCCAGTCAAACCTTCGGATTCCACTTCATCCTTTGATTCTTGAGTTTTTGCAATACTATAAGGTGCACATTTCCAGATTTAACCCCTTTGGGCTAGCCAAACTGACTACCTACATTGTGATGTGTAAAGCTTACGGGCATGAGCCCTCGTTAGATGTTCTTAGGGGTTTTGTGAATTTGTATCCCGGCGGGGATTGGGTGACTATTGCCAAAAGAGGCGAACATGATGTTCCCGTCCTTGTGGCGAAACCCTTTTCAAATATAAGAAATTGGAAAGGTCAATTCTTTTATGTTGAAAGTACAATTATACCGTCTGAGTACCCAACTTTGCTTGACGAAGCGTTTATGTATGATGAGAAGAAATACAATGACCATTTGCCCTACGAGGTAAGGAGCGAGCCCTTGTATCAGCGACTTGCACGACATCCTGCTAATGTCCAGACATTCCCCGAACCTATCCTGTTCATGGCTAGTATTGCTGAGAGTTGGGAACGCTCTCCGTTGCATCCTGAAATAATTTATGAAGGAAAAAGTATGTATATATCTTATTTAAATAATTTAAATAACTTATTTGCTGATATTCATCTCCTTTTCGTTTGTTTTTGCAGAGATGGCTTTCAGAAATTTTGTTGTTGCCGGGGGTGCCAAAGAAGTTAGTTTCATTCCAAGGGAACCTCAAGATGCAAGCTATGAAGTTGGATCTCCATCTAGATCTGTTAACAATAATGATGTAGATGCCTCTGCAGTGAAACCTCTTTCTATACTTCCTCCTACTAAGCCAGTGAGTACTGAGGAAACCCCTCTTTTTGTGAAGGACATTGCTGATTCCGATGACCCACCTTTCGATTCTGATCAACTGAAGATCCTGGGCTCCTCTGGTATTGCAGACAGGGTGAGGACTAGGAAAGGTACTAGTGCCAAAGCTACCAAGGCTGCCCCAAAGAGGAAATCCAATGCTCCTACCCCCACATCGAGGAATATCAAACAAAAAGTAGAGAAAGCTCGTGGGAAAACCCTGATGTACTTGACTGAAGAAATTGGTGATGATGACATTCATGGTGAGCAAGCCACTCTTCACTTTTCTTTTCTTAAAATGCTCTGTATCTTATGTTTCTCTTGCTTTTGTTCTTTATTTAGGGCTGCCCAACACCAAGGAGCTGCCTGATGCCCTTTCCTGCCGCTTGCTTGTTGAAAATGTCACTCCCGCTTCTTGGAGGAAAACGATGACTGAGATGTCTATTGAAAAGCTGTGTGATCTCTATGACAAAAGTTACACCCGGCAGGCCATGTTGGATAACCATTTTAGTTTTCGTACAAGGGCATTGATTAACAAGGTTAAGGAGGCAAAAGAGGAGGTTGCTGTCATTGTAGCTAGGGAGAAAGAAAGGGAGGAGAACTATGCTAAGTTGGAGTCCAGATGTGATGAAGCAATGGCAGATTTTGAGAAGCATCCAAGATACGAGGCCCTTCGAGCAAAGATGGAAGATCTTGAAGAGCAGTTGATGAAGTCGCAGGCTGAGTGTGGTAGGCTAAAGATGGAGGAGGCTAAATTTGTTGGTTATAAGACCCAGGTGAGTGCCCTGGAGTCTAAATGTACCGGCTTGGAGACTGAGAGGACCAGATTAGTAGAGCAGGATGTCGAGCGCTGTCAAGAGTTGGATAAGTTGAAGTTTGAATGCCAAAGTTTGAGGAGAGATAGGGCTGAAGTTATATCGAAAGTTGTCCCCTACATTGCTATGGAGCTATACCATAGCGATGAGGTGGGAGAGGTTGTGGGGAAGCTAGTGAATGCGGCTATATTTCATGGCAAGTGCACAACTTTGGAGGAGATTGCTGAGACCAAAAAACCAGTTGTGCTGTCGGAGGTACCATACTACCGTCCGAATTCTGTGCGAGAATATGATGAAGCTGGCAATGCATTTACCACAGCAGAGTATCCCTTCCTTGTCGAAGCAACCAAAGTTCCTTCAGCCTCCATCGAAGATCTCCTCTCCAAAAAACCAAAGAAGATACAGCCTCCGTCCCCAACCAAGAGGACCTTATCTGTGAAGCCTATGTCTCCAGTTCACCAAGAGGATCCAAACTCTTCTAAGAATGCTTGAAGGTTTCCGTGTGGGCATTAATTCAGTCTCTGGGGGTGGCATGTACCCCTTTTTAAACAATTTACCATGGTTGAAGGCATGTGCCTTTGTGTTTAACAATTTATGGTGCTTTTGTCAGGCGCGTGCCTGCTTGAACAATTTATCTTTCGTATGTCTAGGCATCGGCCCGAAACTTAGACAATTATTCTCATGTTTATGTTGGATATGGCCTTATAAATTCCAATCGTAGGGATTACATCCCGTTTTTGATATCATGCTTATCTTCTCGTACGTTTTCTTTTCTTTAAAAAACGTAAACATACATCCTGAGCTTATATCCTCATTGTGTGTATTTTGGACCAAGATTTCGGCAATCGTATAATTTGACTGCGACAGAGGGTCGCGACCCACTCTGTCTTTATCCTTAAGTTGCAGAGGGCTTTTATTACCCTAAGACTTTATAGGAAAGTTAATGTGAATTGGAATGGATGCTATTTGTATACAAGACATGTGTCTTGCTTCATCCTTCGACATTGAAACTTGTAAAGTACTTGGCTGAACAAATCTTTGTTGTATAAAACGAAACAAGAGATTTTGAGGGAAATGCGTTATATCATTAAGTGGGTAGGGAGGATTACATCATTTGTAGAAATGAACACTAGGACACCTACCATTAATGCTTCTTTCCCATGTGAGAAGAATGCGTTACATGAAATTGAAAAACAACCAAGTGCTTTTCTTTTTCTTTAAAAAAATAATAATAATAAGTCTTATATGTAAAAACTTACGAAAGCTAGTATCCAGTTCTTCGGGCTCGCGTGCTTTGTTTTTGCAGCATCTCTCTTTGCCACTGGACCCTTCGACTTGGCTTTGCTTGTGTTTATTTGAAGGACATATTCTTATATGCCCTCAGGATTTTGGGTAACCTATCAACCCACTCAAGCTGATACTGCCCCAACTTTGTCTCGATTTCAATGACAATGTCCTTGTCGACACAAGTGAATATTTGCTTCACATTCAGGCTTTCATAGAAAGGAGGGAATACCACTTCGGCAAAGTGTTTCCCTTTATAAGAAGTGATGACTTGTGGGACTCCAAACCTGCAGATTATGTGTTCCCACACAAATTTTTCCACATGCTTTCCTGTTATTGATGCCAAAGGCTGAGTTTCCACCCATTTGGTGAAGTGGTCTATGGCTATGACCAAGAATTGTACCCCTCCGGGGGCTGCTGCTAGGGGTCCGATTATGCTGACTTCCCATTGGCCGAAAGGCCTTGCTGATGCGATAGAAGACGTGTCATACTTTATGGGTTTCGAGCTCTTGAGTACGTCTGACATGTCGCGCATGCTTTAAGTACTTCTGTTGCATCTTCTAATATAGATGGCCAATAGTACCCCCATCTTGCTACTTCTGAGGCGATGGATCTAGGGTTTACGTACCTTCCACAAGATTCTCTATGAATATTATAGAGGATGCTTGAAGCCTGCTTCAGTCCCACACAACGAAGCCATGGGGACGAGCAAGACCTTTTGTAAAGGTTTTCCCCTATAAGCCTGTATTGAGGGGCTTTAACTTTGATCTTTCGTGTTGTTTTTGGATTATCAGGCAGAACCCCACTTGTCAAGTATGTCCTTATTGGAGCCATCCAGCTAGAGCCTTCAGAGGCTTCATCTTGTGCGATTGACCTATGGACCAATATTTCTACTAAAACCTCTTCGGGCAGGTGAGCCATAGCCGTTGAAGATAGCTTGCCCAGGGCGCCTGCTTTCTTGTTCTGGCTTCTATGAACATGCGTTACCTCACATGGTTTAAATTCCTGAAGAATCTCCTTGGTCACACCCAAATACTTCTTGATTGTAGGCTGTTCTACCGCGTGGGAGCCTTTGATTTGGTTGGTAACTAGCTGTGAGCTTACGAAGGCGGAGAGGCCATCAGCCTCCATGCCTTTTGCGAGCCGGAGGCCAGCTAATGAGCTTCGTACTCTGCTTCATTGTTCGTAGCCTTGAACTCAAATCGCAATGCGTAAGCGTACTCTTTTCCTTTTGGGTTGATTAGCATTAGACTCGCTCCCGAACCATCGGAATTCGAGGTCCCGTCTATGTATAATTTCCACTTCTCCTTCGTCCTTGGTGGTTGTTTTTTGTCCTGACCGTGTTCGGAAAGTGCTTTAGTGAGAGGACTTGCGAATATCTTATTTCTGACAGAGTCTGACCCCCTATGCCTTTTTGATGATTTCGAAGCTTGCAGATTATCGGTAGCTTGGACTTTTGAAGAATTAACCTTGACCCCATGCTTAATTGGTGTGACGTGTTTAGACTTATCAAGCTTGTGTTCTGCGTCGGAGGACTTGCCCTCGGTCCTTAGTGCTCGAGGGGCCTTAGCTATGTCAGAACATGTCCGCGCGAGAGTTTCCTTGTTGGCTTTGCGCAGCTTTTCCAAATTTGTCTTGGGATCAGTAGGGTGTTGCTCTTTGGTGACCATCGCCTGCTCTGGATGGTACTCATTTATCACAACTCGCTTTTTGGTGCTCGTATGACTTGGAATAGCCTTCGAAAACTCCTGAGGGCTTTCCTTGATTCTTCTACCAATTTCTCTGTCCCTTCTATGACGATAACTGGAAAGTACGGTTCCTATTCCATGAGGTGTGTGGAATTTTATTACCGCGTGTATGGTGGATACCACGATGCCCATCCTTTGCATGGCTGTCCTTCCTATCAGCAAGTTGTAGGGGGAGTTGGACCTTACGATGGTGAACATGAGGGTTTCTGTTCTCGTGAGCTTGTCTTGTAATACCTAAAATTCAGATAACCCGTAAAATGACCAAATTACCCCTGATAACATAAAACCTTATAAAACAACTTATAAAATTCTGAAATAATTCCAAAACTTCTGAAATCGAACTATATCTGAAACAAACAAATTTCTGAGACAATGTTACATCATTTTACATGTTCAAAAAAATTAACATACACATTTATATAAAAATTCCGAATTTATACAATTAACTAAATATATTGTTTAATTCTTTTTAATTAAATAAAATGTAAAAATAAATTAAGGAAAGATTATATAAAATCAAGCCCAATAATTTCATGATTCTAAATACCGAAAATACAGATTTCTGCCCCCCCCTTAGTCGGTTTCTACAAGATAAAAACAAATCTTTTATTCTTTCACAAAAACCTAATCTGAAATGATAACATCTGTTAATTCTGGAAACCTGTTAATTATGGGAACTTACTAAATCTGGAAAGTTACTAAAAATAGAAGGTACATAAAATGAAGAGATAAACTAAAAGGAATAATCTGAATAAGAAACTTTAGTAATTCTGTCTTCCTCTTCCTTAGGTGTGAAGAAGGAGAAGTCCTGATCATTGTTCTGTGTTTGTTTGATTTTCTGCTGTGCTAATAAGGTACAGATATTCTGCCCTATTTCAGTAAGGGTGTTTCTTTCCCTTTTCTCTCAGTATTTCATTTTCCTTATTAGGATTCCCTATACCATTGCTATGTTCCCCTCTGTTTGTGTATCTCTGTTGTAATCTGTTATCTTTGTTTGAACCTTCTGCTATGATTTTCTATTCTGAACCTTTGCTTAAACTCTGAATTGAACCTTTGATATTCTGGACTTTAACATGAACCTTTTTGCCATGTACCCTTAAGATATGACCTTCTGATTTTGATAGTTCATTTGACCTCTGACCTCTGACCTACAGTTTGATATCCGAGCCAATCACTAGGCATGAGGGTTTCATGTCCATGTCATTGATGCACCTTTGACATGACTCTAGGGCAGGAGAGTGATGACCTGTTCCGTCCCTAATTTATTTTATCTGGTGTGTTAAGGAGTTTCTGGCCACCGGGGGCGCATGGATGCATCCTAGTTCTGAATCTGTTATCTGTTATCTGTTATCTGTTTATGTTATATGTTATTATTATATCTGGTGACTGATGGTATGTGCGATACACGTCACTCACATTATCTGGGAGTTGGCCACTCTACACAGGTTTGTTGCATTATATGATATTATCTGTTATCTGGGCTCGTGATGGATTTCTGTTTTCCCTAAACCTGATTTGTTTCATTATCTCTTTTTCATTCTTTTCTTGTTCCTTATTTCTTTTCCTATCCTTTCACTTTGATTCTGTATCTGTATGATCTGTATTCCTGATTTGTTCTGTACTGCTATCTGTTATCGTTTCTGTTATCTATATATCTGTTCACTGAGCTCTCGTAGCTCAGCCGCATTTCTTTTCCTACGGCAGGTACTTAAGCTAGGAAGCTGGGTTTTAGCTTTGGGATGAGAGCAATCTGATTTGGAGTTTTGACCTTAGTGATTTTAGCTTTGCCATCTGGATTTCTATTTATTTTGATATGCCATTGTTTGGGCATTTGAATATTGGATTTTGTACTTCAGTTATTTTGTCTTGCATTTGATATAAGTCATGTTGACTTATTTTGGATTTAATGTTAAGACTTCCGCTGTTTTATTATTGAATGTTATGTTTGTTCTGATATGAAGCCATATATTTGTGACATCTTTGCCCTTGTCGGGTTGGGGTGTTACATGCCTTCTCCAATGGTTACTTCTAATGGAACTTCTCCCAGAGGCCACAAATGCTTGCCAGAGAATCCTACCAAGGGTATCTTCGAGTCAACCCTTTGAGACTTGATCGAAGGCTCGAGCTTTCAGAAGCAGTGCTCATATATGATTTCACAAGGGCTTCCGCAGTCCATACAAGCTCCATTCATTTCCTGGTTAGAAATGAGGACTTTGATGACCACTGGATCATTCGAAGAGACCTTGCCTGTGATATGGGGAAACGTTATCTCCCTTACCTCGTTAGTCTCCGGCTCCGTCACCTTTCTTTTCAAATTGGTTTCACCCCAATGAATCATGAGTATTGGGGCTTCGAGAGGAGTAGTATCTTTAGCCAATTGAGTGTCGGTCATCTTTTCCTTTCCCTTCTTTATTCCCTTCACCAAGTGTGCCAATTGCCCTAACTTCACAGCTTCTTCTATTTGTTTCTTCAACTCTCTACAACTGTTCGTATCATGACCATAATCTTCATGAAAGTGACAATACTTGCTGGTATCCCTGTTTTTGCCCTTACTTGTCATACGAGGGGGTGCTTCGAAGGCCTTAGCAGCCCTCTTCGTAGCAAGTATTTCCTTTGGAGACTTGGTTAGACTGCTTAACAAACCGTGGTTGGGACCTTTGTTGTACGGAGAAAACATGTCTCTGTTCTTGTTCTTGTTCTTGTTCTTTGACCCTTCCCACGAAGAATGCTTCGAAAACTTGTTGTTGCTGTCTCTGTCTATCGGAGCCCCATTAGTGGATACCTCTTTCGCTTCGATCCAAGTATACGTCTTTTCCATTAACCCTTTGTAAGTTTTCGGGAGGTCGGTGGACAAGAATTCCACCAAGCTCCGATTTCGAAGACCGTGTACAAAACCCGAAATACGCTGATCTTCATGAAGACCCAAAATCTGCAAAGTCTCATCGGTATACCTAGTAACGAAAGCCCTTGCGCTTTCGTTTTCCTTTTGTTTGATGTTGTGCACCGTTAAATGAGTCCTTGTGAACTTCTTTTGCTGACTGAAGTGTGACCGGAACTTAGCCTTAAGATCATCAAGATTGATGATGCTACCGGGCTTTTGCCCATTCCACCAAATACGAGCAGAATCCCGTAGGGTGTATGTAAACATATGACAGGCCACCGGCATAACCCATTTTTGCATTTTGATAGCCCCTTCGAACAAGTGTAAGAAATTGTCCGAATCCCCCTTCCCATCATAAGTCCCAATGTGTGAAGGCATTTTCAACCCATCAGGCAATGGGTAATCTTCTATCCACCTAACAAAGGGTGTAGCTGAACCCATAGGGTCTGAGTATAGATAATTGTAAGGTGGTGCATACATGGGAACAGGATTATAGGGATTGTTGCTTTGGGGCATTCCCATAGGAGTTTGACTTGGGTAAGACTGATAAGGTGTATTCATGGCAAATGGATAACCATTTCCCATGGCATACGGAGGGTACGCCATAGGATGCCCGAAGGGTATGCTCCCATAAGTTTGAGGGAGACTTGGGTTATTAGGCTGTCCATTTACTGGAGGATATAAATTTTGAGGGTAAGACTGAGTTTGGAACGAGGGGTACATACCATTGGGAGGAAGATTTCCTCCCATATTAATTGTAGGCGGATTGCCTTCTACGCCTGATGCGTGAGAAGGCTGCAACGGAACCCCAGCTTCGGTCCTGTTAGGATTCGACACACGGTTAAGGTGGTTAAACCTTTTGTTCTTTGTGTGTATGATATATTGAGTTAATATGATTAAGAATGCGGAATCTACTTAATCACACTTAGAAGGTTATTTGTGTTATGGAAATGGAACGGTTGTGATTGTTATATGACAATGAACAATGAATGATTATCACCAAACGATTCAATATTATTAATGATAATAATACGAGTGATCTTGAGATATCACTAGGGTTACAACCTTGAATCTTAAGTTTCTATATGTTGTGATATTGTTGTGTTTGTTCTAGTTCTAACAGTTATGAAAGTTCTAAGTGTTTTTACAATATCAACCAACTATTCGACTTATTCACTCTACTCATAATATCGAGTCTAAGATCTTCTTTTATAGTCCAAGAAGATCTTTACAATATTGCTTAAAGTCTAGTCGAACTACTTGCTAACTTATCTTGAGTGTGTCAGTACATAAGATACAACATGTATCTGTGTACACAACTTGTTAACTAAGCACATGGGGTAAGATATTATCTACCGTATATTGTTGACCAAAATATACATAATATCTTTTCATACTTATCCACTTAGCAGCAGAATGTACATTTGCAGCAACAATGTTTAACACTAGCAGCAGAATCCTTCAGCAGCAGAATGTTAAGCCTAGCAGCAGAATCATTTATCGCTAGCAGCAGAATCAAATGTTCTAGCAGCAGGAACAAACATTACCAGCAGGAACCAAATGCACTAGCAGCAGAATCACACTTAACGTTTTTCTTTGAATAGAATCCGATATTAAACTTCTTGAATATTTAATTCCCAACAATCCTCCCCTAAACATGTGAATCCATTTCAACATGTTTCTGAATTAAATTATGGATTGTGAAGATCTTTCAAACACTTCTGTTCTTCAAGATTGAATATCTTTCTCAGTAATTCATCTGCTTTGTTCTTTGACTTTAACAATATCAACACATTGCTCCAATCTTGGACTAAAAGATGGTGCAATTTCCTTAGATGGAGGAATTATAAGAGGCAATGATGCTGTGTATCTTGGATGCTTGTTTCAACAAGTGAAATCATCTATCAGCATGCCTTTGCAAGTGATGAACAAACGTGGTAAACTGAAATTGAAACATTTCTTCGTTTGACCTAGATAGAACTTTCTCCTTTGGAATGTTCTATTCATTTTCAACCTCCATGTCATCATCTTGTATGCTCTTGTCTTTTCCTCCTTTAAATTGGGTTTTTCTTCCTTTCTTGGGGTTTTATTTCCTCCCCTGAAGCAAATAAAATTTTATCCTCCCCTGTTTGGAAGATCTCTCACTATGTACCAAAATATTTCTTCCTCCATTATCTGATCTACCAATGAGAACTTGTTTTCAGACAATATTGTACATGTAGCCATCAATTCCTTAAAAGTTTAAGTTACTGCCCTCATCACTTCTAGGTGTGTTAACTCCTATGAGAGGTGATTCATGGGGCATTTGACTCATGGTCCATAAATGGATGGTTTTTTGTGAATCCTTTGAAAATCCTTTTAAGAAACTTTTTCCTTAGCAGTATGTAATTGATTTTGTTATGAAAAATCATACTGCTTTCAACCATTTTGAAGGGATTAAGTGTATAACAGACACTTAATCAAAATTTCGGTTTAAAGCAACCTCTGGTTGTGTGAGAACCAATGTTTTCAGTTATAAATAACTGCCTGTGTAAAGATAAACTCAAAGAGTTTTCCTGACAGGGTTTCCAGCTCATAGTAATTGTTGCCTCTAACACAAGTGTTAGATTCACTTTTACTAGCTGTTCTTTCTATCAGATGTCCTTAGACTTGCTCATTATACTTGAAAGTATAAAATGATAGAAAGTGAGTTGCATCAGTTACTATCTGATCAACTAAGTCATCAATTCAATGTGAAATTTCATACTTAGGTTTCAAGAAAGAAGTTTTAAGGAGTTTTAAATTCCCAAACTCAGTCCATCATAAACCTAATATGTCAGCAACTAATATTCTGATTCAATTGCTTCCATTTCACTTGAAACATCCTTTGTGTTCACATGTTCATACCTGAAATTGTTAGTCTAAAACCAAAAGAACAATGTACAAGGTACTTGTCTTGTATTAGAATAATCATAGGACTAACTGTATGAATAACACAATTTAAATTTGTACTAGCAGCACAAACTTTTGTAATAGCAGTAGTATCTTTTAAAGCTAGCAGCACAAACAAAAATTTATTTACAAAAACACAAAGTTTAAAATCATTGAGGATTAAGCATTCCAATACTTGCTACCAAGTACTGAAACCTTCCAACATCAAAAGCTTTGGTTAGCAGATCTGCAAAATTGAATTCTGAAGCAATTTTAAGTACTTGAATTAATCTTTTCTCATTGCAGTCTCTTATAAAGTGATGTCTAATTTCAATGTGTTTTGTTTTAGAATGTTGCACTGGATTTTTAATAATACAAATTGTACTACTATTATCAATATGAATAACAGTGTTTAAGAAATTGTACCCATAGTCAAGGAGTTGGTTTTGAAGCCATAGAACTTGACCACAGCAACTTGCAGCAGCTACATATTCAGCTTCAGTTGTTGAATTAGCAACCATTGTTTGCTTCTTACACTGCCATGAGACAAGTCTACACCCAAGGAATTGACATCCTCCAGTTGTTGACTTTCTGTCCAAGCTAGCACCAGCATAATCACTATCCGAAAATGCTACCAAGTCAAAAGGTGATTCCCTTGAATACCATAGACCCAACCTTGGTTGACCCTTGAGATATCTAAAAATTCTCTTGACTGCAGTTAAATGTGAAACCTTTGGAGTAACTTGAAATCTTGCACAAGCACAAACAGGGAACATGATATCAGGTCTAGATGATGTAAGATACATCAAGGAGCCTATCATAGATCTGTATATGTGTACATCTACATTTTCTCCATCTAAGTCTTTTAGAAGTGGCTTCTCAGAGTCCATTGGTGTGCTTGCCACTTTTGAATCAGCAAATTGAAATTTTCTAAGTATCTCTACAACATACTTGTCCTGAGAGATAAAGATTCCTTCATTTGATTGCTTAACTTGAAGACTGATATCTCTTTTTGAGTATATTTATTTTTCCGAAAGAAAAGGCAACGTATGCGTTTTCCCCGGGTCGTGTCCCAACGAAGATTGAATATCGAGTTGTTGTAAACGTTGTCGAATACGTGTGGTGAATGAGTGTGAAAAGGAGTGATTGATTTGTGATTTTATACTACGAACAATAAAATAATAAAAGTTAACAACTAATTAAGCTAATGAAACAATTAAACTAAGCATACGAACTTAAAAACGAAAATTTGAATTTAAAAACGTTACGCGACGAATTATAAAACGTAAATAAAAAGTGAATTTCTAAAATTTAAAACCTAAAAATATAAAAATAATTTTCCTATATTAAAACTGATAAAAGAAAATTTTTGGAAAAAGAAATTTTTTTTTTTGACTTTTTAATAATTTTTTATGAATTAAAAACTAATTAAAACAATTTAAATGATTTAAAAATAGTAAAACTAATTAATAAAATCTGAAAATTTTAGAGTAATTTTAATTTTTAATAAGAAATTTAAGAAAAATAATTTCAAAAGCTGATTATGTCTAAATAAGCTAAAACAGAGAATAAGCAATTGAGAAATAAGCTAAAAATAAGCTATAGCTAGCCAAAAATTTCCAAAAGCTCAAATATGATAAAACACATAAACACAAGCTTAAATCAACTGAAAATCAACAGAAAAGCTTATGGGAAAATCCCAAAAGCTGCTGCACAGCTTTTGGTTTTGGACAGAAAAGGTTGATTTGCAGCTAACTTCTAGCAACTATAAAAGCTAACCAAAAGCTACTCAATAGAAAACAAAAGCTAATCTTAGAAGCTTGTACTACTAACTATTTAAAAACTGAAAATGATCAAGATTAATAATCAAATGCGTATTCAAAACAGGACTAGAACAGATGACCAAAGAACAAAACAATACTACTGCAGACAAAACAGATTTTAACGGGCTTTTGCAGTCAGATTTAAGCTACCTGTTAAGCTAAAAATTGGAATCTCAGATATTGAGCTTCAAGCTTGTTGTTCAAACTAACTATAAACCAAAAACCAAGACTTAGGCTTAAGTGGATAGGCCACAAAAGAACTGAGATCATCAGCTAAAAAAAACCTGGTCTACACTTAAGTTCTGTAACAGCACAATCTTGTTTTGGCGCAAATCTTAAGCAAAACTAATCCAATTCAAACCAACTCTTGCACAATGACTTTAACACACTATATTGCACTAAACTAAACCAAATATTATCACAAAGTACAAGCTCAGCTGGCAAGAGTTTATAAAGGCAGTGGTGAACTTAAATTTGCACTAATAAGCCAAAATCCTCAAAATGCATTAAAATCACTTGAAATCTTCCAATAGCAACTTAATATTCCTAACATAAGCTCAACCAAACCTATTTGAATGACCTATGAACAGTAACTGATATATGAACTCAAAACAGTCCCTATGCTAACTAATTCTAACCAACTGCTGCTTTATATCAACTAACAATAAACTGAAATTAGCTTAAACTACCACTAATCTAAGATTACCTATTCAAATTAACTACTAAAAAACAATTATTAACTATCAAATAACACTATATTATTAGAAATCTACTGATGCAGAAAAGGAATAAGAAAATGAGATTGAACTTACAAAACACTTCTCCCTCAGCAAGAACAGAGGGAGTTCACTGAGCTTGCCTGTCTCTAGACAGGCCAAATGCTTCCCTTAC
Source organism: Artemisia tridentata subsp. tridentata (assembly GCA_021014915.2). Taxonomy (NCBI): domain Eukaryota; kingdom Viridiplantae; phylum Streptophyta; class Magnoliopsida; order Asterales; family Asteraceae; genus Artemisia; species Artemisia tridentata. The sequence goes on from CP139505.1 coordinate 382,010,011, forward strand.
TCACTTTGGCTTGCCAAAATCACCTCAGATCACCATATAACCAAGACAGTTGACTTTTCTGTTAACTTTTGGATTATTTGAGATTGAGACAGATTTGAACAAAGCAAAAGCTCACACTAAACTAAACAGCTTATATGAACTTATAACATGTATAAAACAGCTTATTGAAGCTGGAGTTTAGAATTGTTTTTGGATTTTTTTGACTTTTCAATATTTTTTTGAATTTTTGCAATAAGGTGAAATAAGTATGAAATGAAAATGTAAATAAGCTAGAAATGATTTATATAAGCTACTGATATCCCAATAAAAACTAAGATTAAACTGAAAACTTAAAGAGAATCGAATTTATAAGAAATGGAAACTAAAATTTCATTAATAACTTTTGAACATTACAACTGAAAGATAGAAATTACAACTGAATTAAAATGATTATACTAAAAACAGTAAATAAAATGGCAACAATTTCTTAAGACATAAAAATTGGACACTCTTCCTGTGATGAGAGGGCTTCTATTTATAAGCTTCCTCAGAACCTTCTGGGAGTTCCAGCTCATCAATCCGTGTGCTCCTCAGCTCTCTATCCACCCTTAGATCACCCTTGCTCCCTACGTTTCAATCTTGGCCCTAGGATCAAAATAGTGACACGGCTTGTCCACTCAGCATCCCCCACGTGTCCCCTAAGCTGTCAAGTGCTTCCAGAAATTACCCAATCATTGGGTAATCATGCGTACGAGGTTAATTTTGATGTGAATAGTAACTAGGGTTCGTGGTAAAAGGAAAAGGGGAAATTTTTGGGCGCGCTAGTGTGTGTGAGGGAGAGAGTAACTTTTTTTATATATATTTTTTTTTGATTAGAGTAAATGTTGACCGGGTTTAATGAGGTTGGGTCGGGTTAAGGGAATTTTGGACTGGGCTGGAGTTGGATCGGGTAAAGGTTTATGGATGGGCTTAGTGGATTAGGATTTTTTTGGATTGGATGTTATTTGGGTTTGTTTAAATCCGGGTAGAGAAGTTTAAAGGTTTTAAGGGTTAGTTTTAAGTTTAGGTAATTTAAGGGACCAAACTTGTAATTTCTGATTTTCTGAGGGACCTTTTCTGCCATTGTACAAAGGATGATCTAAGGGCTGAATTTGACATTTTGACCAATCATGACTTTCTCGGCTTTGGTTCTGAGCCTTTTCCGTATCCCGTGCTCGTTTTCCTGATTTTCTTGTCTTTTTGCCGGTTTTTCGCGATATCCGTCCCTGCATAGACAAAACACAAAAACACTATATCTATTGGCATTATGGACGGGTTTTTGGTCATTTTGGATCCGGTTTTAGTCAAAAAAAGGTATGTGTTTAAGCACATACCAAATTCCCCCAGACTAAGATATTTCAATGTCCTCATGCAATGTTATAAAAAGTCGTTTTTGAAACCGAAAATTTCTAATCTCTTTTTACTAACTTTGAGAAGTAGCGAAATTTTCAAAAGAGATTAAGAAATCTTAAGTTCTAAAAACTCCCCGATTTTCCTTTTATTCTATTTTTGTATTTTTTTAATTATTTAGGTGACGGCTTTGTTTGACAATCATTATCTCACGATAATTTTTAGGGTCTTCGAGTAGGAAACACGACTCATGAAGAAGTGACCATACGGATAAAATTCGTCGTTCCTGATTTTTCACGAGTCCCCAAACTAAGCTTAAAAACGAAATCATTGTCATTTACAAGTTAGATTGCCAACACTACCCAGAAAACTAATTGTGGAATTACATCTTGTTCCCAAATTCCTATTTTCCTCTATTTATTTTATTTTTGGTGAGAAATGAATTTCTTCAAATTCTCGTTTCGATAATTTTTAGTCTAATAAAGATACCTAGTTTAGACGCTAAGTAGTTTCCAAACCTTCCCTTGAAAACCGTTGCATACAAAAATGAGGTCCACATCAAGGTCTCTGATTTAACACGATTTTGAGGATATCCTTTTATTTGCGACCGAAACAACTCATCTACGAGTCCAGAGACAGAAGCCTTTATTAGGATACCCCCGGAGTCGAAGTTTGGCATTTTTAACATTATTAAGCACATTAACGTATTTAGTCCTTGGCCCTTTATAACAATCACAACATCGGCTGCGAACCGGCAAGATGTGATAGTCTATTATGACTTTGGAATTTTTCCTCTGCCTTTATTAGAAGTCTACAACATCGGCTGCGAACCGGCAAGATGTAGAAAACTTTTTATGGCTTTGGATTATTATTATTATTCATTATTCATTATATATTTTGCCAAATCCCGAGTCCTACGGCTTTTATAACAATCCCAACATCGGTTGCGAGCCGGCAAGATGGAATAGTCTATTACACCGTAACACTGGCAGTACCTTGATGTGTACCCAACTCTCATAAGCAAGAATTTTCTAAGGAAGAAACAAAAACTAATTATCGCCAAAACCAAAATACCTTTAATTATTCCTAGGTTACTATTATTGGGTGAAACAAGCTTATGGGAACAAAAAGCCACAAGTAACTTTGATGAGCTCTAAAGAGATCCAACTACTCCACGTTTAGCAATCTAACTTATAAACAACTGTATCATTTCTCGTTCTTCGCAAATTTAAAATCTTAAATAATAAGATCCGCGAATGCTTAGCCTTATAATCAAGCCATGCGTATATAAAGTCGAATACGGGAACTTGCAAATTCTTAAAAAGAATTCGCGTTTTATAGCTCCTTGTGTAAAAGACTAGCACGAGCTTATGGATTATAAATGGTTAAGGGGACAAGCTAGGGCTCAACACGCCCGGTCAAGTCAGAATTTTATTCCTACTCTCACCAGCGGAAAATCAACAAAAATGTCAAAATTTATTATATTTTTGCAAAAAATTTTAAATTTTTTCTCATTTTTTTTTTTTTTTTCAATTTTTTCAGGAAAAACGGGGTTGCATGAGAAAACGGCAAAAATCAAGGCAAAAATCAAATCGACAGATTACCCCCCCCCCCCAGACTAAAACGAGACATTGTCCTCAATGTCTTAAAGGTAAGGGTTCTCCTACATAAACCTAAGGCCGTTTATTAATTATGCCAAAAGATAGATGTAAAACGATAAGATTTAGGATATTGGATAAGCAGCGAATGATGAAACTCGAGTGGAGAGAAGCAAACCACGAGCACGAGAGTCTTCAATCATCGGGCAATCCTGGACACATCACAGAAAACACGAAACACAAGAAATGGAAGAGGAAGCCCTCCTCACGTCACTTTATTAGAAATAAGAAAAGAAGATAGAAGGATAAGCATGGGGTGCCTCCCACGAAGCGCTTGTTTAGTATCGAGTCGGAAAGCTTAGACTCGCCCCGAATTCATTTGTCCTTGGGGGAGCATGTGGAAAAGATAATCTCAATCGGACTTTCGTTCAAGATGTTTGGATAAACACTGAAGCATACGAAAGTTCCACTCCGATGAGATACCCGCGGTATTTTTAGAAAGAAGAACCAGAAATGGTAATACCGGGGTCAAAGATGGTATCCTCACTCCCGAAGGAGTGAAGGATGGGAGAAGTGATGGGATAAGTGAAGAATGGGTGAAACACACGGATGACAAAAACAAAGTCAAAATCTGAATCACGGGTGGGTAAGGTGGGAAAAATATCAAGCACCGGAACATCATGTTCGGAAATCTCGTCCACCACTCCAAAAATATCCTCATCTACATCGAATTCAAAATCTACGTCCGGTGGTTTCGCGGGTGGACGAGAAGATGGTAAATCAAAAAGAAATGAGTCATTCTCAATACCCGGTGGTATCGAGTCATCCGTAGCAAGAAATAGATCGGCCTCCTCTAAAAGAGAGTCATGTGACGGATTATTGGAAATATTGCTCAAAATAAGTTCTGAGTTGATCTCAAAGTCAAAACGCTCATAATCTGGAAGAGAAATATCAGCATGAATAGTGGGACTGCCACTACTCTTCTCTTCAAATCGAAAAATTTCAAGCTCGGGTAAGAAATCACTATCCATATCGGGGATAGGACATGAAGAGGTGATCACGGCATCACTAGACGGAGTCGGATTATTTAAAGCTTCGATCTTTGAAATAAGAAGATTAATTGTGGACAATTTGTCACGAAGTAAATCATCTTTGATCTCATCATCATCAAGGTCAAAATCCTTTATCTCCTCTAAGCTAATGAACTCATAATCGGAACGCGATTCCTCAACATCATCGATATCTCCACAAGAGTTTTCAATACTTGGAGTATACTCATTGTGAGAATCGGAATAAACTTCAACTTCATCTTTCTCAACGCGATTATCATCAAACGGCATAGCATCCGTATCAACAATTTCACAATTATCGTTAGAAATTTCCCCGGACTCACTTGGGATTGGGACGAGGTTCTCAACATTGTCTGATTCCGATGCCGGAATAGTGTCGAGATGCTCGTCCCCCATTTTTAGAGAGTCCTCGGTTTCTACGATAGGAAAAACGGGTGCTATTTGAGGGAAGGTTACCGGAACAAGTCTCTCCTCGTCATCATCGGAATCATCGTCATAGTAAATTAAGCTCTCTCAAAATTTAGCTGCTCTTTTCTCGGCAAGTAATTCTTCCATGGACTTCCCGGGAGTATTAAGATTAGCCGCTATCTCTCGATGTCGAACCACAAGTTTTTCAATTTCGCGCATTCCATCTTGATTTGGATAAGTGACGGGATTTTATGGGGGTTGGAAATTGTCAAAACCGGAAGTATTATAGCAAGGATTAGGTTCATAGTAATTTTGATTCCACGGTTGACATTGAAAATCATTATGAGGACCCCCACAATTTGTACAAGAAAAGTTCGGCGTATCATTGAAATACGGTTCTTGCTCATAAAAGTTTTGAGGATGGTGATAGAAATTGTTTTGAGGATAATTGGAAATGTTCGAATTAAAATCATAAGAGTATGAATATTCAGCTTCCGAAGCACAAAATGAACAAAACCCATTGATCAAATTTCTACCACACCTCTCGCAAGTACACCGCCGACACCGTAATCCAAAAAGCGGTTCTCCACAACCGACACAAGAAAAAAATGATTCCATCAAAATTAAACATATAGAGGGTTAAGAAAAGAATTAAATGGATAAGAGGATGAAGAAGAATATTTTTGGATTTTTAAGTTTAGAAACATGGAAAAGAAAAATGGAAAAATAATTTTGAAAAGAAAATCTTTTTGGATTTTTATATTAAGGAAAAATAATTATATTTTTGGTGATCGTTTTATCAACCGTACTCGTTTCTTTCAAAACTACGCGCAGCGTGGCGGGAGAGAAGAATGGATCTCTCTTCAGTCTGCAATTTAATGTCAAGACTTCCTTAAACCCTGTAATTAGGTTGTAGTAAAGAAATAATCCAAGCAATGTTTAACTACACGATCTCTTTTGTTGTTTATTCGGAATGGTTTACAACGCCCTCTCGAGAGCGAGGATTTATTATTAATGGTGAAAACACTTTAGGAAAAGTGTGAAGGATCGTTGTAGCTCGAGGTTGTTTAGACCTCATAGTATCTAGGGTTAACAATAACAATGATAATTTATGCAGCGGAATAAAACAAAACAATTGTTATTGACACAAAGTTTTTCTTCATTATCACAATCAGCCTCAATATAACACGGTTACTCAACAGTAACAAGGATCAAGAGATCCTTGAGGCTACGAACAAACTTGTTTAGGCGTTTATAAGATCACGCCTAAACACACACACACCCCTTTGATATCTACATCGTGGAAGACTTATGTAAACTGCGTACCCTGCCTCTCTTTATATAATAAAGAGTGCTAGGGTTTACAAAAAGATAAGACTAAATAATATAAAATCGTTTCTACATAATAAGTTATTTCCAGTATCTTTAATCATTGTAGCTTTCTCTCTTTGTCATCTTTAGTCCTTCTTGTTTCATTCTTTTATTTCTTTTGTCACATCAAATCTAAAATCCCAACAAAGTGTTTTTTAATTATTATATTTTTGTATTTTTATTTTTATCAAAAACAAATAACTTCCGAGGAAGGGTCTTCAAAACACGATTCTTTGGCGAAGCTCCAACTCTTTTCAAGCCTTCCCCAGCAGCGGCGCCATTTTTTGATATCTCTTTTTGAGTATATTTATTTTTCTGAAGGAAAAGGCAACGTATGCGTTTTCCCCGGGTCGTGTCCCAACGAAGATTGAATATCGAGTTGTTGTAAACGTTGTCGAATACGTGTGGTGAATGAGTGTGAAAAGGAGTGATTGATTTGTGATTTTATACTACAAACAATAAAATAATAAAATTAAACAACTAATTAAGCTAATGAAACAATTAAACTAAGCATACGAACTTAAAAACGAAAATTTGAATTTAAAAACGTTACGCGACGAATTATAAAACGTAAATAAAAAGTGAATTTCTAAAATTTAAAACCTAAAAATATAAAAATAATTTTCCTATATTAAAACTGATAAAAGAAAATTTTTGGAAAAAGAAAAATATTTTTTTGACTTTTTAATAATTTTTTATGAATTAAAAACTAATTAAAACAATTTAAATGATTTAAAAATAGTAAAACTAGTTAATAAAATCTGAAAATTTTAGAGTAATTTTAATTTTTAATAAGAAATTTAAGAAAAATAATTTCAAAAGCTGATTATGTCTAAATAAGCTAAAACAGAGAATAAGCAATTGAGAAATAAGCTAAAAATAAGCTATAGCTAGCCAAAAATTTCCAAAAGCTCAAATATGATAAAACACATAAACACAAGCTTAAATAAACTGACAATCAACAGAAAAGCTTATGGGAAAATCCCAAAAGCTGCTGCACAGCTTTTGGTTTTGGACAGAAAAGGTTGATTTGCAGCTAACTTCTAGCAACTATAAAAGCTAACCAAAAGCTACTCAATAGAAAACAAAAGCTAATCTTAGAAGCTTGTACTACTAACTATTTAAAAACTGAAAATGATCAAGATTAATAATCAAATGCGTATTCAAAACAGGACTAGAACAGATGACCAAAGAACAAAACAATACTACTGCAGACAAAACAGATTTTAATGGGCTTTTGCAGTCAGATTTAAGCTACCTGTTAAGCCAAAAATTGGAATCTCGGATATTGAGCTTCAAGCTTGTTGTTCAAACTAACTATAAACCAAAAACCAAGACTTAGGCTTAAGTGGATAGGCCACAAAAGAACTGAGATCAGCAGCTAAAAAAAACCTGGTCTGCACTTAAGTTCTGTAACAGCAGAATCTTGTTTTGGCGCAAATCTTAAGCAAAACTAATCCAATTCAAACCAACTCTTGCACAATGACTTTAACACACTATATTGCACTAAACTAAACCAAATATTATCACAAAGTACAAGCTCAGCTGGCAAGAGCTTATAAAGGCAGTGGTGAACTTAAATTTGCACTAATAAGCCAAAATCCTCAAAATGCATTAAAATCACTTGAAATCTTCCAATAGCAACTTAATATTCCTAACATAAGCTCAACCAAACCTATTTGAATGACCTATGAACAGTAACTGATATATGAACTCAAAACAGTCCCTATGCTAACTAATTCTAACCAACTGCTGCTTTATATCAACTAACAATAAACTGAAATTAGCTTAAACTACCACTAATCTAAGATTACCTATTCAAATTAACTACTAAAAAACAATTATTAACTATCAAATAACACTATATTATTAGAAATCTACTGATGCAGAAAAGGAATAAGAAAATGAGATTGAACTTACAAAACACTTCTCCCTCAGCAAGAACAGAGGGAGTTCACTGAGCTTGCCTGTCTCTAGACAGGCCAAATGCTTCCCTTACTCACTTTGGCTTGCCAAAATCACCTCAGATCACCATATAACCAAGATAGTTGACTTTTCTGTTGACTTTTGGATTATTTAAGATTGAGACAGATTTGAACAAAGCAAAAGCTCACACTAAACTAAACTGCTTATATGAACTTATAACATGTATAAAACAGCTTATTGAAGCTGGAGTTTAGAATTGTTTTTGGATTTTTTTGACTTTTCAATATTTTTTTGAATTTTTGCAATAAGGTGAAATAAGTATGAAATGAAAATGTAAATAAGCTAGAAATGATTTATATAAGCTACTGATATCCCAATAAAAACTAAGATTAAACTGAAAACTTAAAGAGAGTCGAATTTATAAGAAATGAAAACTAAAATTTCATTAATAACTTTTGAACATTACAACTGAAAGATAGAAATTACAACTGAATTAAAATGATTATACTTAAAACAGTAAATAAAATGGCAACAATTTCTTAAGACATAAAAATTGGACACTCTTCCTGTGATGAGAGGGCTTCTATTTATAAGCTTCCTCAGAACCTTCTGGGAGTTCCAGCTCATCAATCCGTGTGCTCCTCAGCTCTCTATCCACCCTTAGATCACCCTTGCTCCCTACGTTTCAATCTTGGCCCTAGGATCAAAATAGTGACACGGCTTATCCACTCAGCATCCCCCACGTGTCCCCTGAGCTGTCAGGTGCTTCCAGAAATTACCCAATCATTGGGTAATCATGCGTACGAGGTTAATTTTGATGTGAATAGTAACTAGGGTTCGTGGTAAAAGGAAAAGGGGAAATTTTTGGGCGCGCTAGTGTGTGTGAGGGAGAGTGTAACTTCTTTTATATATTTTTTTATTAGAGTAAATTTTGACCGGGTTTAATGAGGTTGGGTCAGGTTAAGGGAATTTTGGACTGGGCTGGAGTTGGATCGGGTAAAGGTTTATGGATGGGCTTAGTGGATTAGGATTTTTTTGGATTGGATGTTATTTGGGTTTGTTTAAATCCGGGTAGAGAAGTATAAAGGTTTTAAGGGTTAGTTTTAAGTTTAGGTAATTTAAGGGACCAAACTTGTAATTTCTGATTTTCTGAGGGACCTTTTCTGCCATTGTACAAAGGATGATCTAAGGGCTGAATTTGACATTTTGACCAATCATGACTTTCTCGGCTTTGGTTCTGAGCCTTTTCCGCATCCCGTGCTCGTTTTCCTGATTTTCTTGTCTTTTTGCCGGTTTTTCGCGATATCCGTCCCTGCATAGACAAAACACAAAAACACTATATCTATTGGCATTATGGACGGGTTTTTGGTCATTTTGGGTCCGGTTTTAGTCAAGAAAAGGTATGTGTTTAAGCACATACCACAGACCCAAAAAGAATGTAAGTTCTCCCAAAGAACTCATCTGAAACTTATCATGCATAAGTTTCTCAAACTCTAAACACATCTCCTTCCTAGTAGATCCAAAGATAATGTCATCTACATACACCTGCACTAACAGAAGATCCTTCTTGTGCTATTTGATGAAAAGTGTCTGATCAATCTTTCCTCTTTGAAATCCATTTTCTAATAAGTAGGAAGCAAGTGTTGCATACCAAGCTCTTGGTGCCTGATGAAGGCCATAGAGAGCTTTAACTACTCTGTACACTTTGTCTGGATGTTGTGGGTCAATGAAGCCTGGAGGTTGTGAAACATACACCTCTTCTTCAATTGTTCCATATAAAAATGCACTATTGACATCCATTTGGTAGACTGTGAAGCCTAAAAATAAAGCATAAGCTAGAAACAGCCTAATTGCCTCAATCCTTGCTACTGGAGCATAAACTTCATCATAGTCTATCCCTTCTTCTTGTGTGTACCCTTGGGCTACTAATCTAGCATTATTCCTAATCACTATTCCCCTTTCATCCCTTTTATTCTTGAAAACCCATCTAGTGCCAATTACCTTTGCATCCTTAGGTAAATCAACTAGCACCCATACCTTCTGAATTTTGAACTGAAGAAGCTCCTCTTGCATAGCTTCTACCCAGCTTGAATTATCTAAGGCTTTCAGAATGTTCTTTGGTTCATCTTGTGAGAGAAAACATACAAACAAGCAAGAGTTTGAAAACTCATGCTGCTTTGAAGCATAAAGGCCATCAAGAAACCCTTGTTGGTCTGAGGACATCAGTTGTTGTCTTGTCTTCACACCTGATTGTACATCTCCAATCACATTATCTAGGGAGTGGACTTTGTGAATTCTTGTTTGTGGAGTAGAAGGAACTAGATAATTTGATGGAAGATTATTGAAATCCACCTCATTATCTGAGAATTCTGCTTCTTTCATTTCTGAAGGGCCAGCAGCAGAATCAGTTGGCCTAGCAGCAGAATCAGTAAGCCTAGCAGCAGAATCACCAGCAGAAACAATTTGTTGTTCCTAAGTTCCATCTTCTTTCCTTTCATCTTCAACACCTTCTTTAGCCTTGCCAGAAGAAGATTCATCAGTTGTTGAAGTTGATTCCACACTTGTACTTGACCATATTGGCATCCAAACATGATCTTGGTTTGTCTCCTTTTCTAACCTTGCCTCATCTGTTGCTTGTGAACCTGAAAAATTATTAGTTTCTGCAACAACAGGCACATAATTCATTGATTTGGTTAGAGATTCAAGATCAAATAGCCATTTTGGTCCTTGACCTTCTACATTGGATTTATCCTCTAAAAACTCCACATGTAGGTTTTCTTCTACAATCATAGTTCTTGTGTTGTATACTCTAAATGCTTTGCTATTAAGAGAATATCCATCAAAGAAACCTTCATCTACTTTACCATCGAATTTTCCTAAAAGGTCTAAGGTATTGAGAATTGTCACATGACATCCAAAAGGTCTAAGAAATCCTATTGCAGGAGTTCTACCTCTAAAAAGTTCATATGATGTCTTATTGTGAGGCTGAATAACTAAAACTCTATTTTGGACATAGCAAGCAGTGTTGACTGCTTCAGCCCAAAAAGTTATAGGTAGCTTAGAATCAGCTAACATTGTTCTAGCAGCTTCAATTAGTGTTCTATTCTTCCTCTCAACAACACCATTCTGTTGTGGTGTTCTAGCAACACTAAATTCTCTCCTAATACCTTTTTGTTTGCAGAAATCATCCATAACTCTATTCTTAAACTCTGTCCCATTATCACATCTAATGACTTTTACTTTCTTGTCTACTTGGTTTTCTATCTGTGTAATGAATGTCTTAAGGATGCTTGTAGTCTCATCCTTAGTAGATAGAAAGAAAACCCATGTAAATCTAGTATAGTCATCAATTATAATAAGACAATATCTCTTATGCATTATACTACTTACTGAAACAGGTCTAAATAAGTCCATATGCAGCATAAACAATGATTGATTGATAGAGTTAAAAATCTTGGGCTTACAAGTGGCTTTGTGTTGTTTGCCTTTAAGACAAGCAATGCATGTTTGATCATTTTCAAATCTTTTGAGAGGTAAACCTCTTACCAAACCATTCTTAACAATTTTATTTATGGTTTTGAAGTTAATATGACCAAGCCTTCTATGCCATTTCATTGATTCATCCAATGTGGCCTTTGCAACAAGACAAGTTAAATTCTTTTTAGGAACAATGTTCTTCATGTCTACACTGTACATATTGCCCTTTCTAGGAATTCTAAGAAGTACTTGACTTTCATCAGGCATCTTAAAATAAGGAGAAAGTACAAGACATTCAGTCTCACAGAAAAGAAAATTGTTCTTTTTGTCACACATTTGTGAGACACTAAAAAGATTATAATTTAGCTCTTTTACATAGAACACATCTTCAAAATCTAAATTTCCAGTTTTAATGGTACCTTTACCGGAAATTTTGCCACCAACACCTCCTCCAAAGGTAACATAGCCTCCATCTATTGATTGAAAATCTGAGAGATAAGATTTGTTGCCTGTCATGTGCCTTGAACATCCACTATCTGAGTATCCTTGATCCTCTTGCTGATCATTTGAATGTTCCTGCACATAAATGAGAAGAATTAGTTTCCTTTGGGGACCCAAGCCATTACTGACTTGGATCTGCCTCTTGCATCAATGTAATTTAATCTTTTAAGGATAGTTGATGCAACATTGGATTTTAGAATCCAACATGCTGAGGCCTTAACAGCATTTGCCCTGTTTCCCTTAGCAGCAGGAACTACATGCTTAGCAGCAGGAACTGCTAGCTTTGTAGTTGTTCCCTTTGGTCTCCAAATTTGTTTTTGAACCACTGCTTTTGTTTGAATGGGCCTTAGAACAGTCTTTGATGCATGTTTGAAAAATGTTTTTACACCCTTAGCTGTTGATTTTGGGTTAACAGTCATAGATGGTCGAGCAGCAGGAACAAATAGTCTAGCAGCAGGAACCATTTGTCTACCAGCAGGATTAGTGTTTGAGATAGACTTGTTTGAGACTGTTCTGGGTTTTGTTCTATTAACACTAGAACTAGAGTGAAAGTGAGTTTGAGGAGTTTTCCTTTTGAAGTTCACCCTATTGTTTTCATACCCAGTTACCCAATGGTTGTAGAAAGCTGCAAGATAGTCAAAACTACCACATGTGTAACAAGCTTTGTTATAAAAAGCAAAGTCATTACCTAATTGGTTAGACTTGAGGTTGTTCCAATTCCTTTGGTTACCTCTGGGCTTGTTGGTGGTTCTCTATTGCTCACAATATCTAACTGGTTGCCTAACATGCTTAATGTTTGATTTAGTCTTAGCAGTATTGTGTTTGACTATCTTAGGAACACTTGTTCCTTCTTTCTTAACCACTTCAGGTTTAGACATAACCTGTTCTTCTTCATCACTATCAGTTGTGCAATCCTCAACAACTATAGCATCTAATTTCTAAACAAAGGACACCTTGTCCTGATAAAGTAAAGTTTTATCTAAACTTTTACTTACTTTTTCTACCTTAAGACTCTAAGTAGTCTTAGAACCATATTCCATTATTGGTTCTTGAAACTCAGGTAAACCTGAATTTCCTAGGTCAATCCCTGGGGGTTTTGGGATGCCTCTATAAGGAGGTGGGACACTCTTATATCCTACTCCTGACTTAGCTCTATTAATCATCTGACATTCTACTATGTTGTGCACACCTCTAGAAGCATGTTCTAGTGCCTGTGTAGTCAAGTGAATGTTTTCATTTTCCTTTTTGACCCTATCATAAGCTTCTCTCAAAAGCTTAATTTCAGCATCTCTAAAGAATATGTCCTGTCTTAGGAGAGCTTTGTCATCAGAAAAAGCTAATTCATTTTCTTTATAATGTGTGATTTGTTTCTCTAAAGTCTCTAATCCACACTTATAGTTTATAAAGTTTTGAAAAGTGCTGCTTAGCTCTTTCTCTTGATCATCATATTGTTTGATTAAAACCTGTAGAGCATTAAGAGCAGTGCAAGTATTAGAACAAGCTTTATGATTTTGTACCTCAGTAGCAGAAAAAGCCATAAGTGCCATCTGAGCAGGAGTTTCTTCTTCATCTGCCATGAAGCTCCAATCAAAACCTAAGCCATCAATAGCTACCATAGCTTTTGGCTCAATAACCTCCTCTGTTTTGGATTTGCTTCCAAAACCTCTATTCTTGCTATCTTGCTGCCTTGGTCTTCTGCACTCACTTGAGAAATGACCCATCATGTGGCAGTTATAGCACTCTATCTTTGACTTATCAAAACTAGCAGCATCAGTGTTGCTGATTATGAGCTTCTTCCCCGTCTTGTGATAGAACTTCTTGGCTCTCATGCTAAGAAGAGAAATTTGCCATTTTAGATCCATTTCCTCCAGATCATCTTCATGGATCTCTTGGAGGTCTTCATAGGAGAGCATGGACCCATTATTCTGACTTGTAAGAAAGGCACAACAAGTCTTTTCATCCAAAATACTTATGGTACTACTTGATGAACTAGCAGCACCAACATCATCAACAACTTTCACCTCTTCACTTGATTTTGAGGTACTAGGAGTTGACATAAATGCCTTGTTCCCAGTATTAGAACTAGTACCTCCATTTTTCTTCAAATCTTGCTCCACAATCTTGAAGTTGCTATACAAGTCCATCAGTTCCATGGTGTCTAGGTCTGGCTTGTTCTTCCAGACAACAACATGCATAGCCCACTCTTCTGGTAAGCTTCTCAGAAATTTTGAGTTCAAATCTTCTTGAGGCATTTCAATCCCAAGAATAGCAAGTTGGCTCACAATATTCTGAAGCCTATTAAACATGTGGTCAAGAGATTCATTGTATGTAGAGGAGAAGTTTTCAAACTGCTGCTTGAGCAGTGTCTTGTGGGTTTTCTTGGTGGCTTCATTTCCACCATACCTGGCAATAATAGCTTCAAATAATGACTTGGCATCTTTGAACTTGCTGAAGTTTAGAAGTTGATCATTGGGAATGGTCATCATCAGCATGCTTCTTGCCTTCAAGTCATTTTTCTTCTTTATTCTATCTTCTGCAGATGGTGGTAGGCTGGTAAGAGTCTCCATCTTCAATGATTTCCCAAAGTGCATAATCTTGCACTTGGAAATATTGCTCTATCCTCAGCCTCCACATCTCAAACTCATTCTGTTTGAGCATGGGAATCTTCGCAGCAACATTTGTCTGAATAGATTCAACGTCCATTTCTTCAGCTTCTTCTTCTAAATCAATAATATCAGCCTGAGCTCTGATACCACTTGTTAGGATTCGACACACGGTTAAGGTGGTTAAACCTTTTGTTCTTTGTGTGTATGATATATTGAGTTAATATGATTAAGTATGCGGAATCTACTTAATCACACTTAGAAGGTTATTTGTGTTATGGAAATGAAACGGTTGTGATTGTTATATGACAATGAACAATGAATGATTATCACCAAACGATTCAATATTATTAATGATAATAATACGATTGATCTTGAGATATCACTAGGGTTACAACCTTGAATCTTAAGTTTCTATATGTTGTGATATTATTGTGTTTGTTCTAGTTCTAACAGTTATGAAAGGTCTAAGTGTTTTTACAATATCAACCAACTATTCGACTTATTCACTCTACTCATAATATCGAGTCTAAAATCTTCTTTTATAGTTGATGAAGCGAAAAGTGTACCGCTTTTAGGGGGTCATTTAAGCCCTAAATCGTATTTATTTGATCAAATATTGCCCTAAATCGTTCCTTTTGTCATTTTAGGTACTTTGGAGAAGAAATCTGGAAAAGGAAGCATTTTGGACGTTTTTGGAGCATAAAAGTGAAGAAAACGACAAAGTCTCAGAATCGGCTGAAAAGTACCTTTGACGGCGTCAGGGATTGCCCTGGACGGCGTCATGGCTTGGCAAGAAAAAGGTGGATGTGAAAATTACTCATGATAAGCCAGAGAATTTTGCATGAAAAATCTGACGGCGTCACCCTTTGAAGTGATCAAGGTCGTCACGGCTTAATTTAAAGAGGGACGGCGTCAAGCTTATTTCTGACGGCGTCAAGCCTTGATAAGCCAGAACGAATTTTGGAGGTCTAAAGAGGGACGGCGTCAGGAAGGCCATCCGGGAACCCTAAAAGCGGCGAGGTGACGGCATCAGAATCTACAACGTGACGCCGTCAGACCTTAATCTCTATATATAGTTTTGCAATTTCTTGTCATAAGTGTGGAACTTTTGTGTGTAATTTTGGGAGGAAACCCTAGGACGATTTTAGCAGCTTTTTCAAGGCTTTTTGCCTTGAGATCTTCCATGTTACATTGAAGATAAGTTATCAATTAATCATTCAATATGTCTATGTGTTGTTTGATTCTATCTTGTTCTTGTCTTTTGTTTAACATGCTAGGCTAGGTTTTCTTTGTGTTTGCTTAGATCTAATGAAACCTAGCTATTGATTATTGGTTATTAGTGTGTTATTAGTTGTATTGGATGATTGTTCATCTATGTTAGGCTTAAGAAAACTGGCTAACTTCCTATTCAGTAACTTGCTTGAACGTCTTAAGAAACATAAACCAATGCGTACTAAGGTTTTTATGGTTGTATTTAATGCACAAGCGAATTCTAGTGATCCCATGTTAGGAGCTTCCTAGCCGGCTCGACATAGGAGTGAAGTAGGAGCTTGTAGAGTTGGGGAAGTACGTACGCCACCCCACGATTGGTATTAAGGAATACACCCGTCATCCACGCAACTAATACACACTAATCAATCGGTAAAAGATAGTTAGGGAGTAAGGAAATCTAAGTAAACACATTTCTCTCCACATAAGTTTTACCACCTTTTCATTTTCAGTTATTTTATTTTATTTGCATTCGTAGTTATTTGGGTTAGTTGACTAGTAACTAATTCCGCCCACTCTTTCAAACCCGAGATTTTACTTGCTTTCATAAAATTATAAAAACATAAAAATAATCTTCTCTCACCCTTAGACCTATTAGAGTAGTTTTTCATACCTAACGAACACTATTCCCTGTGGAGAACGATCAATCCCCCGTACTTACCACTACACTATACTACATCGGTCAGGTACACTGCCTGGTGGGGTTGTAAGCCTCTTGAGATCCCTCGAGAGGTAAAACCTGTTGTAAGGTTGCAAAACCATGCATCAAGTTTTTGGCGCCGCTGCCGGGGAATAGTTATTGTTTAGGTTGAATTTTTATTTTATAGGTCTACTCACTAGATTCCTTTCTAGTGAGATTTTTATTTTATTTTTCTAGGTTTTCTTTAGTCTATCTTTTTTCTTCGTTTCTTTGTTCGTAACCATTACCATCCGACATCATGGAAGGTGGTACTATCCTCGATCCCAACAACCCACCACAACAACCACAACCTCCTAGAGCCCGTACTTTAGGAGAGTATTCCCGTCCTAGCCACCATGGCTATCGAAACACCATTGAGCTCACTCAAGGAGCCAATGTCACTCCCTTGCGATCCGACACCATCCGGTTGGTGCAAAGCGGATGCGCATTCCATGGACTTCGTTCTGAAGATCCTAATCAACATCTCAAGGACTTTCTCAAAATCGTTGATTCTATAGACCTTGATGTTGCCACTCGAGAGACAACCCGACTGCGTCTCTTCCAATTCTCTTTGCGGGACCAAGCTAGTCAATGGCTAGAGCGTCAACCCGCAGGTTCCATCACCTCTTGGGATGATCTCACCACTCGTTTCCTTGCTCAGTTTTTCCCACCGGGAAGAACTACCAAGCTAAGGAATGATATCTTGATGTTCTAACAACGTCAAGGCGAAACCCTCTACGAGGCATGGACTCGATTCAAGGACTTACTCCAAAAAGTCCCTCACCATGGCATAGAACTTTGGCTCCAAGTCCAAATCTTCTATGACCATATCAATCTCTCCACAAGGCAAATCATTGACCAATCGGCCGGTGGTAAGCTACGTGATCTATGTGCGGAAGAATCATGGGCTCTCCTAGAAGATCTTGCTCTTTATGACAATGAAAGTTGGAGTGATCCCCGTGATTTGAATAAAACGGTCAAGGCAATATCTTTGCCTTCGAGTAATTCAAGCACTTCCGACCGTAGGATCATAGAACTTGAAGACCAAGTCAAGTTTCTTATGAAATCCTACGAGGCTCCTAAACCTTCAGGCCAAGTGAACAAAATCACTTCTTCATGTAAATTATGTAGTGGTCCCCACGACACTCATGATTGCATGGAACTCCCCAAACAGGCTTTCCAAGAATTCGCATCCTCGCGAATCGATAAGGCGGGAGATAAGTGGCTCACCACTAATTATGGATCCACGAATTTCGAAGATAGGTATGAGGCATGGAAGAGTAAGCCAAATTTTAGCTGGAACCAAACTCGGAGTGTATCATTCAATGACTCTCCCCCACTCACCTGGTCTGAACATTATCCTCATCAGCATACGCATAAACAACAAAATCGCGAGGAATCATTGCAAAAATTCATTCTCTCTCAAGAAACACAGCTATCCAAACTTGAGAATCAATTCAGACAACAGCAAGTTGATATGAACAACAAGGTTGATGACCTGTTAAAAGTTATCAATGATCGCATTGCTAGCAGGTCAACTTATGAGTTGGCACAAGTTAATGAGATCAAATCTGTCACGGTGACTCACCAAACACCCCCTCCTGTAAAAATCAAGCACCCTAGTAAACTCTTCAAACACATATCACAAAACGGAAAAGAAACTGGAGATGCTCACACCCCTTTGAAACCACTCCACTTCGTGAACACCATTACAACAATACCTGTTCCTAAACCCAATCTAGACCAACAATCAACCGAGAACGTTGACAATGAAATAGAGGGTGAAGTTCCCGAAAAGAACACCGAGGCGTCCGGCGATTATCTAGACTCACCAAAGCACTCTAGTACAAGGAAGTTGAATTGTGAGGAGGGCTCGGAAGAGAAGCCCGAAATGCCTCATGGGCTCCCAGGATTGCTAGACCGCCCCCTGGTGGAGGAACTTGAGAGGGGCACAGCAAATTTGCCTGAGGAATTTGGAGAGAGAATAGAGGATGGCGCTCACAGGGTCTTTAAGGTATCTTGCACCACTAGGAAGAAGTTTATAAAAGATACCTATATAAACCCCAACTCTTCTATGAATGCAATATCCCTCTATCTATATAACGAAGCCTTCACCAAACAGGTCAAATATGAAGGGTTTAATATCATCGGGGTAATAAGGAGGGTACCAATTGTGATAGAAAAGTTCCTCTTTCATATCGAGCTAACTGTAATTAATAACATTAACTCTATCATCAGCCCATCCTTAACTGGCCTTGTTCTAGGCAAACCATTCATAAAAGCAACAGGAGTGATACTCGATGAGGATGATAGGAGTGCATCATTTACCGATGGTGTCAGGAAAGTGATCTTTCGGGATGGCTGTGAAGAAGTGTATGAGTATCAACCATCAGCAAGTGGCAACACATGGGGGCTACACGGTAGAAGGCCTGGCCAAATTAAGCGATGTGATCCGAATAATCTCAAAATACCTTGCATGATTGGTCACAAGCATTTTTATAATGTTTACATCGACACATGTTTACCCAAAAATGTGATGTCCTTGTTTCATTATAACAACATTTGCAGATGGGGAATGATTCATAAAGGGAAGGACGACATTGGCATAGATGATGATGTACAGGTGTTTGTAGGAAACATGACATTCACTATGAGCTTCGCAATCGTCAATAATATCGAAAAGTACATCGATCCCAGGTTATCACAAGTTGTTTTTGGGGCACCTTTTTGCAAGGCCACAAGCTTGGTTGTGGACGAGCTCAATGGGATCACGACTTTCACCGATGGGATTAGGGAAATCTCATACCAAACGCCTTACAAGATGAGAGAATTCAAGGAGATTGATTATGAAGGGCTCGATGGGTTAAGTTCCCAACTCGTGTTATGTGATGATGATGTGAGAAGGGGATGTAAGGACACTTTTGACCTATCAAGTGGATTCTTTAAGCATGATAAGGAGCTTAGTTCTAAATACCGAAACAATCCTTTTGATCTCGAGGACCCGAAATACCTTTACTTAGAAAGTGATTTTGATAGAGAATCAAAGGAGAAGGGCTTAGGAACCGTGACCAATGATGGAATCACGTAATGTACGGTGACTTTGAGTCTAGCTACAAGACTCGTTAATAAAGAAAAGCGCTTCTTGGGAGGCAACCCAAGTTTTATTTGCTTTGTGTGTTTATTTGTTTGTTTGATTTTATTTGTTTCCGTATGTATGTTTAAGTTTTATTATTATTGATTCATGTTCAAAAGTAAATTGTGAAAATGCTTTATCTTGTTTTTAACTTCGTCTTAACTACATATAAAGGTATTTCGCAAAAGTTAAGTGTAAGGGAAATCCAAACTAGTTTATTAGAACAAATGAACATGAATCGTAATAATAATAAATTAACATACATATTAGTATTTGTTTGAGTCAAATGCTTGTATCGAGTCATAATGATGTTTTGCAGGATTTCCAGGAAGTAAGGTATAGGTTTTTCAAAAAATTTTTCCGGAAACTTAACATGAGAATTCTGTCAGATCATTTCTGACGGCGTCAGGATTTACAACCTGACGGCGTCAGGTTTAATTTTCTAAAAATTTTTGAAAGTTTTGTTTTCATAAAAAGTTTTTATTAAATCTCTAACTTATAATCTCCAGGAATCTGCAAAATTATCATTCCACAAGCATTATATCCTTATATATAGAGTTTATCCCGCCGAAGTTATGCAGGTTTTCGTGTTTGTTTTCTCAGGTTTAACAGGTTATTTTGGACAAGGAAATGTTTGTTGGATCAAGCTTATGGCGATGCATTAGTCATGGAGCTTCATCATTACCTTGGAAGAAGATCTAACCGTGTTACCACATTATCCACCGAGCGAATCAGGGGAGTATTTGATTTCATTCTTTTACCTTATTACTTCTACAACTTGTTATTTGAACATTGGGGACAATGTTCATCTTAAGTGTAAGGGGGGGTAAAAGTACGATTAGAGAATGCTATTACGCTTGATTTTTGTTTGTTTAATAGTAGATGTGTAATAAAACTGAGATAAATACTTGTTAGGGCAATTTTAGTGCCAAATTTAAAATTTTTTACAACATTTAGGAGTGAAACTTTGATCTTAATGAGCGTCTCACGGATAGGAGTTATATGACTAGCACAAAAACCGTACCACTAAAAAAAAATTTTCCACCCCAAATATGTGAGGTTCGCCCCTAGAATTGGTAGGAAAAGCATTTATGCTATGATGTGTGTACCGGTAGCACTTAGATTCTAGAACTTGCGTTAGGACCATTCCGAGGCCACAAGTGAGACTACATTCGTGTAGTTAGATTTACTACATGATAAGAGGCATTAGGATTAACCCGTTGTTTTACACCTGTGTTTTTGTTATAATTAGATTGGCTACATTGGTCAAGTAATTCTCCCACACCCTTTGCGTTGTACTCATTTTTGGTACACGATACCCCTAGTACACCCCTCAGAGCCTATCTTTTCGTTTCGACCTTTAAGCATTTTACTTAAAGGAAGAATTTGTTTACACCCCACTAAAATGTACACCCAAATCGCCTTAGCCTACCTTGTATGCACTCATTTTTAGTGCATTATTGTGACAACATTTGTTTAAACCCAAGTTAATTATCTAGTTGATTACATGGTTGCTAAGTCGAGTCATATCTTTGTACATATTGTTTTGGGACGATTGGGACTCATGGGTAAAGTACTAGTGTAATGGAGTAATGGGGAAGAACATCATTTATTACCCCCATATGTGCTAAATATTTTAAAAGTACTCCAAGTTTTTCGATTATCTTAATTCGAGTCATTAGAATAGTTATTTGTAAAGTTATGTAAAAGTTCAAGTGTAAGGGGAATGCAACGCCCCTATGATGTATTATTTTGGATGGTAGGGCAAGAGTGTATGGAAAAAAAAAAAAAAAAAAAAAAAATCAAGAAAAAATACAAAAAAAAATGAGAAAAAGAAAAATAGAAAAAACATACGGACTACCATCCCGTTTCATTTTATGTTTATTTTATGTTTTTGTTATTTTATTTTTAGCTTAAGATTGAGTCGAGTCTTGGCTTAGCAACATTGTATAGTACATGTAATTGATCAAGATCTTTAACTCGCCACCAGTAAAATATCCTTTATCCAACAAAACCGTGTTTTCCTTTTCCCTACACTTAACGTTATAACCCATGTAAAAGCCCTCTTTGATAGTTTATCTTAGGTGCTTACGCCTAGTGGAGGAGGTTTTCGATCCTTTCCCAAGCCTATGGTAATCTATTTGCTATGACAGGTAGTGAGAGATATTATCCGTTTTCATTTATGAGATTTATTTTGATAACACCTGAGAGATGTGAGTATCTAAACACTACTTGTGAGGTGCTAGTGTGTAATCTCCGTGCTTATTATGATTAAAGTGGAACGACTATTTATTGTAATTACTTTTATATTAGTGTTAAATGACCCCTAACTTGTATTTTGATTAGAATAAAAGCGCATTTGCTTGAGGACAAGCAAATCTCAAGTGTAAGGGTATTTGATGAAGCGAAAAGTGTACCGCTTTTAGGGGGTCATTTAAGCCCTAAATCGTATTTATTTGATCAAATATTGCCCTAAATCGTTCCTTTTGTCATTTTAGGTACTTTGGAGAAGAAATCTGGAAAAGGAAGCATTTTGGACGTTTTTGGAGCATAAAAGTGAAGAAAACGACAAAGTCTCAAAATCGGCTGAAAAGTACCTTTGACGGCGTCAGGGATTGCCCTGGACGGCGTCATGGCTTGGCAAGAAAAAGGTGGATGTGAAAATTACTCATGATAAGCCAGAGAATTTTGCATGAAAAATCTGACGGCGTCACCCTTTGAAGTGATCAAGGTCGTCACGGCTTAATTTAAAGAGGGACGGCGTCAAGCTTATTTCTGACGGCGTCAAGCCTTGATAAGCCAGAACGAATTTTGGAGGTCTAAAGAGGGACGGCGTCAGGAAGGCCATCCGGGAACCCTAAAAGAGGGGAGGTGACGGCGTCAGAATCTACAACGTGACGCCGTCAGACCTTAATCTCTATATATAGTTTTGCAATTTCTTGTCATAAGTGTGGAACTTTTGTGTGTAATTTTGGGAGGAAACCCTAGGACGATTTTAGCAGCTTTTTCAAGGCTTTTTGCCTTGAGATCTTCCATGTTACATTGAAGATAAGTTATCAATTAATCATTCAATATGTCTATGTGTTGTTTGATTCTATCTTGTTCTTGTCTTTTGTTTAACATGCTAGGCTAGGTTTTCTTTGTGTTTGCTTAGATCTAATGAAACCTAGCTATTGATTATTGGTTATTAGTGTATTATTAGTTGTATTGGATGATTGTTCATCTATGTTAGGCTTAAGAAAACTGGCTAACTTCCTATTCGGTAACTTGCTTGAACGTCTTAAGAAACATGAACCAATGCGTACTAAGGTTTTTATTGTTGTATTTAATGCACAAGCGAATTCTAGTGATCCCATGTTAGGAGCTTCCTAGCCGGCTCGACATAGGAGTGAAGTAGGAGCTTGTAGAGTTGGGGAAGTACGTACGCCACCCCACGATTGGTATTAAGGAATACACCCGTCATCCACGCAACTAATACACACTAATCAATCGGTAAAAGATAGTTAGGGAGTAAGGAAATCTAAGTAAACACATTTCTCTCCACATAAGTTTTACCACCTTTTCATTTTCAGTTATTTTATTTTATTTGCATTCGTAGTTATTTGGGTTAGTTGACTAGCAACTAATTCCGCCCACTCTTTCAAACCCGAGATTTTACTTGCTTTCATAAAATTATAAAAACATAAAAAGAATCTTCTCTCACCCTTAAACCTATTAGAGTAGTTTTTCATACCTAACGAACACTATTCCCTGTGGAGAACGATCAATCCCCCGTACTTACCACTACACTATACTACATCGGTCAGGTACACTGCCTGGTGGGGTTGTAAGCCTCTTGAGATCCCTCGAGAGGTAAAACCTGTTGTAAGGTTGCAAAACCACGCATCAATAGTCCAAGAAGATCTTTACAATATTGCTTAAAGTCTAGTCGAACTACTTGCTAACTTATCTTGATTGTGTCAGTACATAAGATACAACATGTATCTGTGTACACAACTTGTTAACTAAGCACATGGGGTAAGATATTATCTACCGTATATTGTTGACCAAAATATACATAATATCTTTTCATACTTATCCACTTAGCAGCAGAATGTACATTAGCAGCAGCAATGTTTAACACTAGCAGCAGAATCCTTCAGCAACAGAATGTTAAGCCTAGCTGCAGAATCATTTATCGCTAGCAGCAGAATCCTAGCAGCAGGAACAAACATTACCAGCAGGAACCAAATGCACTAGCAGCAGAATCACAATTAACGTTTTTCTTTGAATAGAATCCGATATTAGAGCCTTGGCGGCAAAGTCACCCCCACTTCTTCCCTTCGTTGGCTCCTACCGTTAGAGCCTTCGGTAACCGCCCCTTCTCTCCTTGTCGGAGCCCTCTCGGGAACTCCTTCGAAACCAACAGCCTTCTGCTTAGCCTTCGACTGACTGGAGACCCAATTCTTAAGGCCGATAGGGTTGCTCCTTGGGTCGGAGGCCTAGGTTCCATCTCCATTTCTTCATCATACTCATCACTTGAGTATTCCAACTCCCTTCGCATCTCAGCATTCCTGACTTGCCTCTTACGAGCCCTTAGGAGGGATTCCAACACTTCGTGGTTGGCTTCGACAAAGGCTGGGTTGATAATGGGCTCCGGATTGGCTGATGTCGAAGCATGATGGTTGGGTGTTGTTTCTGGGTGAGAACGTGTTGTGAACGTGGAAGCGGTTATAGGGGGAAGGTTGTTAGAGTCGTTGATTGGTATTGGTGCTAAGGTAGAGAAACCCGGTGGGGGAGTATCTTCTCTCCCTTGATCCATGCCGGAATAATAGTGAAAGTAGTTGGTTGGTTATAAGCTTGGAAATAACGAGACCAATTGTAGCGGTCCCACGGATGGCGCCACTGATTGAACAAATAATTGCACAACCAAGCCTTCGATAGTGATCAAAGGAATAATGGGGTGTTGAGATTGCGCCAAGCTTGTTCTTAACCTGAAATAAGAAATACGAAGACACTACGTTAAGTGATTGCGCAGGAGTTGGACCCTGCGAACCACCTCCGGCGTGCGAGTAAGTATGTGTGATGACAAGTAGGTCGTAAATTGAAAGAGTGAAGTTAACTTACATTGTTCATGCCCGACTAAGCTATTTATATGGGATAAATAGACCTTAGTGGTAGGTTTGCACATGTTTCGGAGATCATGGAGGCGTCCCATGATTTGTGGTAACCGCTAGGGCTTTGTAGCCCACGATCTCTGTTTTAGCGGGAAAGCCAAGGGAAGAGGAGACGTGGGTTTGACCAGGTCAGGATTGTCATTCGTGTTAGTTCCTTCGTAGGAGATACCCCGAAGGGCTTAAGGCTTCGATTGGCGGATTCCCACATGGTAACCAGTTCGCAGGCGAATGGTTTTACGCCAATCAAACGTGTTAGGAGATTAACCTGGGCCTCCGAAGGGAGGGCTTTCTACAGGCTCGAAGGGGAGCCCTTCGACCCGTTTGGAGGGTACATCATCAATCATCTATCCCATATATGTGAATAGGTTCATTTATTAACCGCAAACATTTTGTTTATAAGAATATAAACCAAATGAATTTTAGACGTGAGAAAATAATAGTTCGTCTTAGTTGAACACCGGCCCTCAACATTTGCGTTTAATATTGGTGAAATTGTCATATTCATGAGTAGGATAGTGTTTTATCCCAAATGGGTCAGATGAAAAAAGTTTTCTAATAGGGGAATGAGTCAAGCGGGTTGAAAGTCGTCCAAATTCCATGTGTTTTTTATGCATAGAAGTATAAACTTGATTTACTCAACGATTTAGATTGTATAAAGCATTGCACAATATGAATAAATGTACACAAACCACAAAAAAATAAAAATAAATAAACTCAATAGTATTCAAATCCAAAACAGAAATGCAGTATGACATTTTTTTCAACTACCGAAAAAAGAAGTTCAATAGAGATGACGGTTATGAGTCAAACAGGTTAAAAGTCGTCCAAAGTCCGTTTCTTTTTAATGTATGGAGAAGCAATATATGCCAGAATGTACATAGAACCCACATGCAGTTGGCATTTTCTGATGGCGAGACTTCAACCACGGGTGCAGGAGCCGCCTTTAAGAATGGTTGAAGTGCCTGGCGTAACCAGGATGCTCATATTTGGCCTGAAGTCAGGCTCATCTTGCACACACAATGATGCTACTGCTGCTAGCTTTGCAACGGCTATTAAAGCATACTCTCCGTTAAGTTTTTGGATCTACGCATTGTTCAACATTGTCTTCACTTAGCATTGGAGTAGCCTATAAGAAATGTAGTAACTTGAATATGCAACTTGAATGTGGATACAAAGTATAGTATTTGACTATATGATTATCATATCTCTGGCAGTCAAAGATATACTAATTTATTTGTAGCTTTTTTATTTTTCGTTATCTTGATTTGGTCAACTTTGGACATTGAATATATAACTAGTCACTAAATATAATCTCTTTTAAAGCTATATTGGTCATCTAAAAGAATAACAAAAATGAAGCACTTGATGGTAATTATGGAAATGGCATGGCCTATGCAGGTTAGTTTGTTTCCACCTAACAATCACATACAGGATTGTTAGTTTTGTGGACAAATATTAATATGTTGATATCTCGAAGTCGAGACCACGGGATTGCACACTTTACGTATGAGAATTAATGGAGAATAATTATATATATAAAACGTTATATATTTAATTATTAAAACACAAAATAACGACTAACGGACGTTAAGTAATTAAAGGCAATTGACTAACGACCGTTAAATATTAAAGAGAAGGACTAGATTGTAAATTGAAAATCAAGGGTCATTGTTTTGCATCACTTGTACACACAATAACCCTAATTGTTTTCTCTTCTCTTTTCCTTGATCAAAACCGATCGACCAAATCCTTCAAAAGGGATTGATCGATTTTTTTGTTGAGCAATAAATCGTTTGTGTTTTTGTTACTAGCATAAACATTAATTCGTTATAGTACGTGTGTACAAGAACGTGGTATTAACTCACTATAGTTAATATCTTGGATTGAATTACAAAACGGTAAGGGGTAATTCGTTAATCCACTTATAAATCCTAATTAGGGTTCTTGATCTTGATTGAAGAATACTTGAAATTGATTCTTGTTTAGCTAGAATCAAAGGTACATTTACTTTATTATTCGGTTAACTAATTATGTGTTATTGATCCTTAGCTTCCGCATGTTCTCTTTGATGTTATGTGTTTAATTTATGAAGTAGTCATGTTATTAAAATTCAACAAGGATAATGTCACATAAGAAGGTGGAACTCAAGACTTGGTTAAGTGTAACCATTTTATTCTAATTTAAGCTTGTATCCTATTGTAATTGTATCCAACTTGTCTTTACTCCAGATAATCTTTTTGCAGATTTGAGTATTGTTCAGCAGTGTTCTAAGTACGATTTCCACTACAAGAATAAGGAGAACGGGGGACGAAGGTCGTCCCGACAACAGGCTGTCGTCGGCACGAATCACTAAAAGACAAAAAAACCTTGACAGAGACCAGCGTGCGTTGAATTTTTTGATTATTAAAATCCCGTCGACATGTCATCGGGACCATATTCGTCAAACTTGACTTTCTCAATAAGTGCCAATAATTGGGCGGGAATTTGTCCCACCAAGATGGTACCGACGACGTGTCGTCGGGACCATATTAATCAAAAAAATTATCGTAATTAGCGTTTGATAAGCGTTAATAGTTATATTTAGTGGTATCATCCCGACGACATGTCGACGGGAGGCATTTAGACCAAATTTGGTCTTCCCCCTATCTATACGTATAATAAACGTGAATATTGGACAACCCTATGAAGCACAAAATCCAATAAATTCTCTAATGTGTCTCTTCTGTGATTGGTCGTGTAACACCCCAACCCGACAAGGGTAAAGATGTCACGCAAATGGTTTCATATCAGATATAACAAAGCATACATTCAAAAGTAATACAAAGATTCTCAAGGGTTACAAAGGAAATACTGAAATAACCAGGTTACAAGGCGAATACAATTTCTAACAATAAGATAACTTCTAATCATCTCTAGGCCCAAAACTATCAAGTCTTCTAAGTCCAGAAGTCTCTTCACTCGTACTCATCTTCCAACTAAAACCTGCCGCACACGAAAAGAAAACGTGCGGCTGAGCTTACAAAGCCCAGTGAACAGATATATAATAAACGAAAACGAAAATAAACGGAAATAATCAGATGTAGCATAATGAAAGAGATATAAATAAGATACAAGAGTAAAGGTTTAGGATAGTTATCCACCACGAGCCCAGAAACTCAAAGTCATAATCTCAAAGTCACATCTCAACATCATAGTCTCACAATCAGAGGGGATACCTCTCAGGCAACCAGATAATATGAGGGGTGGCCTCATGTATCAAAAGGGGTGGAGTAGCTAGCTCCCAGAAATGTGAAAGGCATGTAATGCACACAAGTACCAGTCACCTCAAAGTCATACTCAAAGTCATAGTTAAATCCACTAAACATACATGCCTAGGATTGCAATCCATACGCCCCCACTCAAAGTCAATCTCAAAATCATAATCTCAAAGTCATCATGGCCATATCATAATATAAAAGGGGACGGCGTGAGAAATCACTCCCCCACACAGGAGTCATGCCAGTGGTGCATCACAGACACGGCCAGGTTACCTTCCTGGCTAGGAAACAGAAAGGTGGCTCGGGTATCAAACTAAGAGTCATATCTCAAGGTCATCTCAAAGTCATATATCAGAAATGCATCTCAACGTCATATTAAAAGGTTCATACACAAGGAAACATAGAAATGGCCTGGGAAATCTTAACTGAATCATAACTCATAATCATAATCAAGGTTCATCTCAAAAGTTTATTTTAAAACTTCCATCAAAGTCCATTTTAAACAATCCTTTATTTGTGCCTTTAATAAAACGATTCTTTAAAGAAATTTTCATAAAATATTCTTTCAAAACGGTTTTTCATAAAAATTAGTCTTCCAAAATAGCCTTCATAAAAGTTAGTAACATTTATATAAAATGGTTCTGTCTCATTTATAAACACCCTTTTAAAATAGTTTTTCCTCAAAACATTTTCAAGATATAAATGTGA
This sequence comes from Artemisia tridentata subsp. tridentata, assembly GCA_021014915.2. Taxonomy (NCBI): domain Eukaryota; kingdom Viridiplantae; phylum Streptophyta; class Magnoliopsida; order Asterales; family Asteraceae; genus Artemisia; species Artemisia tridentata. The sequence continues at coordinate 382,038,538 of CP139505.1, forward strand.
AGGTTTTCATAGCATAGCTTCAGATCGGAATTCATATCAAATGGAACTCAACTGGGGAGGTTCAAGCAAAGGGGAAGTCATAGCAATCGAATCAGAAACCAATGGATTCAGAATACGAGAGAGATCATGAGAAACCTTAAAAGAAAGGTCAGAATATCTGTACCTTATTAGCGAGCAAACAGAACACAACAGAACATAAAGATCGGAAGTAAGCTCCATCTTCAGCGAATCTACACGAATTTATGATCGTCTGATTAATAACTTATTTTAAATAAGATTACTTATTTTAGTTGTCTCTCCATTTTAAGTCATCTTCTATTTTAGGCAGGTTCCTCGAATTAATAAGTCTCCATATTTATCAAGTTTTCATATCTAGTAACTTTGATATTTTAGGGTTATGAATAATAACTAAATAATTTAAAGGTTTAATAATGACTATTTCGTTTGACTCCAAAAATCAACCTTGCCAAACGTTATAACTGACACTTATTACATACTTATGCCACTTGCCCCAATACGATTACACAAAAGCTCATATGAATAACGAGTCATAATGGAAAAAACGAAACGACTACCTAGACCCCTTGAACGAACCTTAATATTCCCTTTTCTATGCCCACGCCAACCCCTTTTCATTAAGTTTGAAAACAAGATTTAAAAATATTTAACCCACCTAACTCTCATGCAACACACCACGTGAATATAAAGCAAAACAACTCAACACTGCAGTCCTTTTTAGATATGTTTACACGCCTTCTTTTAATACATTTAATATACCCATGCTCTCTTTTTATTTTATTTTTATATCATAAAAAAATTTACTTACATATACATATTTTTAATGCCTCTCGTACACTTATAGGTTGACAACGCATGCAAATTTTCCATAAACATGCACGTCCCATTCTTTCATCCTTTAAGATTTTAGGCACGTAAATAATTATTGCATGGAGGTTAATACGCATGTCAAAGGCTTAGGATTTTACTTCTTTAAGTTGATTAGGCGATCAATTCACAAATTATTTAGGGTGCTTATCAGGTTAAACTAGAGCGCGTTGTACTGAATCCAGGGTCGATAAGGGTCTCTTAGACATGAGTCAAACACAGCCATAAGTCTCGACACAACTAACCCACACATCGCGACACAAAAATAGCCTATGTACTGTCACGACATCAAGCGACCTCAAGCACGACCTAACATAGCCAAAAAAACTAGACATACGGTTTGGTTTTCTTATTCGCATGGTCTGTTGTTGCTTTTACGTGGCATGAGGAATCTTTATGTGACATGTTATATCTTTATATTAGATTTATAAGCTTCATAACCGATTTTAAGGATAGCCTTAACCAGTGTACAACAACTATATATCATGCAACCACACTGACATTATAACAGATCATGCAACCCCCATTCGACACATACAAAAGTCTTAACATGTCATACATTTTAGATCTTGTTTCTCATTAATTATGTGAGGTCAATAAGTATACTTTTGTATCGAATTACTAGGCCTAAAAACTGGTTTAAAGAGCATATTCAACAGTATGTATATCGACCAGTATTTATCATTTTACACAACTCTTTCATTCGTTAATATTTTAGATCCATCAATAGCTTGTTCAAGATTACAAAAATAATTAACTTTTCATGTGATCGTATCGAACAGAAAATGAGACCCAAAAGTGGTACCTTATGTCGAACAAAGCAAGAAGAAGATGAGGGCAGGAAGAAAGACCAGCCACCGATTCACTACACCACCTTATTCAAGCTAATCCACGTTCTCTACCATAGTTTATTGGCGATTAAAACAACCTTAAAAGTCTCCTCTTGAACCACTTTTGCTCGACAGAAAAGAAGAAGAAAAGAATGCCGCCACTAATTTCTTTTGCGTTAGGGTTTTGTTCACTTGTGTGTGTGATGATATACACGGCTCTAATGAGAGAAATATAAGGGATTTGTGCCGTGAAAAGAGGGTAGAAGACGTGTGGATTGGGAGGAAAGTATTATGCTATATGATTGTGATTTGGGTGCTAAGAGAGAGACGTATATTTATAAATTGAAAGGAGCCGTGATTGTTGGCTCTAAATTTGGGAAGACCAAAGCTAAAGTTGACTTTCAATATGGTTATGATCATTAACGTGTGGCAATATGGTTATGAGCTTTCGTATTTGCCATATTTGTATTTACTATTTATTTTATTTGTGATTTACATAAATAGTGTAAGGTCTAAACAATTTAATTTGTTAGGTCACTTAAGGTTTATCTTAAATAATGTTACTTATTAAATTATCATAAGTTCTCAAAATTAAAACTTAGGGGCATTTTTGTCATTTCAGATTATATAAATTTTAGGGTTTTACAATTTTTCCCCTCTAAAAAAAAATTTTCGTCCTCGAAAATTGAAGCTGCAAAGTTAGACGAAATCGTAGCAAATCGCAAAAAGGTCGTCAAAACATTCTCATGCCCGAAGAGGTTCTTCCAAAAAGATCTTCAGACCAAATAGTTTCTCATGACTCGAATCAAAATGAAGTGTGTTCAAATTTCCTCAGACAGAGACAAATTAGGTTGTTTCCGATCAAAAGGTCCATGCAACATAAAATGGACGATAGGCGAATCTTCTAGGAAGTTCATATGGAATACGAACAAGATTTCAAATCAAACAAACTGTTTCAACGGCAGAGAGCTCTACAAAAAGTTCAAGATTTACAACTGAGGTCAACGGAATACAAAACGAGAGTCCAAAGTCATCCCGATACCTAACGAACGAAAACAGAGTATACGCATAGGTAGAATGAACTTAAAGTCTCACGAATCACGGTAAATCCAACGGAGGTCAAATTCTAACCTTCTTAGGTACTCCCCAAGATATCCTATGCCCACAACAAGTGCACGTTATATGATGTAAGTATTATCACGTTGGCCAGACGTCATAATACTGGCATCATATAATTATGCCCTCATGATGGTCATACTTTATCTCAAGTCGTAATCGAAACCACCTATCTTAATCCACCTAGTACTTCTACAGTCTCGAGGTCAATAAAATCGAATGCCATAGTCAAGAGGGAAAAAAAAACTATTCGCAAGAGTATCAAATCCCAGATTGCCTAGCAAAAGTGAGGCACGCCGTCACAAGCATCATATCTTCCACAATTCACCAAAATCTCTCAAAACAAAGCCATCACCGAACATACGAAAAAAAATAAACACGAAACGGAATTGCTTCTAGGGGACTTAATTCATAAGAGGATCTTATTACTATATAACGAAACTTAAGAGGGTCAACGGAACTGGAAGTTAGTTGTCAAGAACTTCGGCATTCACATAATCAATTCTTCCAAACATAAAGGGTCTGTTTCAAAAATCCGTTCATCCAATCTTTTCAAGTCCGGTTAATCTGTCTTCGTCTGTCCATCAATCCGGAAGTGAAACCAAAATTGGGAACTTGTGTCTGGTTTGTCGAGCCTCCTGCAGTTCTTCTTGGAATGTGATGGAGGATTGTGAATTCCTGGCATGCTCTTCATCATTCAGTCTGCTTCCGCTCTCAATTCATCTTAGTACATCCAAGCTGAATAGGGAAGTGAGACTGCGCGTCTTCATCAACTCCGGGTTCGCCGTCTTGACTAGATCTTCAGCATCGCCAACACTTCTTCCTGGTAAGTAATGTCTTCACTATCCAGGTAGCCACCGTTGTTGTCAACTCCAGGTCAGGCAGTGAAGTAACTCTTCTGACGTGCTTCTAGTTGTCCTGCTGCATACGAAAAGCCTTCTGTGCTGTAAGGGAGTATAACCGATTCTCTTTCCGATTTATCCCAAAAATTGTTTCGCCCGGTGGTATGGAAGCTAATTTCTATTTCAACCTTTCCAAAACTCCATTCTAAATCAAACTAAGCTGTTTCTCTCTGTTTACGAAATTTCTCCATGGTATCATAAGTTGCAAACATCTTCCAGAATTCTTCTGCAAAGTTCAAAAGGTTTCAGTTCTCCATTCTATTATTGGTCTTGACCACATGGTTACAGTTTTCAAAACTTGCGGGATTTTAAAGAGATATCCTTGATTAAAAACATCGTTGCCTCTACAAATATCAATCTCTCAGAATGCACAAATGACCGACGAATTTTCTAACGAAGTGCAAAGATGATTTTCGTACTTTTAAGTCATACAATGACCATTTGTCCAAGTACTCACGAGAAAACATCATTTATCAAATTCGCAAAACAATCAGAGCTTTAGCTAATACTATTAGCGTCACTAATCGTTACAGCAGTCTTTTACGAATACGGAAGGCGATTCCAAGAATAAAATCAATTTATCAGAAAGAAACTTCTCGCTCTGAAATTAAACACACATAGTCGTTCCAGGGTGGAGGTATTACGGTTCAGCTTTCAGAAATCAACACGCCCAGAAGATACACTTTAACCAACTCACTTCTGGTCTTCGGTTTTTGCTCCTCTCGGTTGCTCAGATCAATTTATATGATCCCGGCCACATCTGAAAGACACCTTTGCTTGGTGACTAGACAATCTCTCGGTATCAAGTCAAATCCTACTTCACGCTCCGATGGAAAATTTTGGTGGTTCGACCAGGAATTCATATTCAAGATTCAGTGTGTCAAATAACGTTCAAAACAAGGTTCATGCTCAGACGGCTCAAAGTGCCAAACAGCTTCCAAGATAAGGTTCATTCATTGGTGTACGAAATGGTTTCTAAGAAAACTTTAGAACCGCGAAAGTAACACACGAGCCTCCAGAGTAATAGCGAACGTTTAACAATCGGTAACCATGGTAGGTGTTCAAATTATTACAAATGTCGAAGGTGAGACATAGAAGGGTAGTTGTTAATATTTGACTAATCATTCAACAAATTCCTTGTCAGAATAAAATCGAAGTTAACTATCTAAAGAAAGACGGTTCGCAAATCAAAAGCCTTATCATTCAAAAGTGAGGGAGAAAACATTCTTATACTCGTGGTTAAACACCACAAGGCTTCTTATAAGGACGAAGATGGGCGGAACGAAATTGAATGGTGTTGGAAGATTCATAGATACTTATCAAAAGCAAAAGACAATCAAAACATATCCAGTACGTTATCGCCATGGAGGTTCTCGGAATGCCTGAAGAGGCGTCAAAATGATTAACGAGAGGATCAGAGTGCAACGTGGGTCTTTATCAAAATGATTAACAAAAGAAAACTGAAGATAAGGATCAAATAGTGTCAGGCAATTATTATGAAATTTCTCAATGCCTTCCGAATTTAACCAGGTTCAAATCTTAGGTGGTGCAAAGTATAAGCTTTCGATTTCCAAAGGTGGTATCAACATGATTTAACCAAAAACAAGGCACGAATCAGAGTGATGCGGAAGCAATGATACTTAAACAAATGCCTTATAGTCTACCCATTCCTCACCGGTCAAAACTTAGGTTCCTATGGGAAATCCTAAAGCAATTTTCAAAGAATGACTTACGAGCGCCTACAGGGAGAACTTAGTGGTCCTAACTTACACAGGCCAAGGGTAAATGTATTACGTATCGCAGCCTGTCTCTGATACCATAATTGTAACACCCCAACCCGACAAGGGTAAAGATGTCACGCAAATGGTTTCATATCAGATATAACAAAGCATACATTCAAAAGTAATACAAAGATTCTCAAGGGTTACAAAGGAAATACTGAAATAACCAGGTTACAAGGCGAATACAATTTCTAACAATAAGATAACTTCTAATCATCTCTAGGCCCAAAACTATCAAGTCTTCTAAGTCCAAAAGTCTCTTCACTCGTACTCATCTTCCAACTAAAACCTGCCGCACACGAAAAGAAAACGTGCGGCTGAGCTTACAAAGCCCAGTGAACAGATATATAATAAACGGAAACGAAAATAAACGGAAATAATCAGATGTAGCATAATGAAAGAGATATAAATAAGATACAAGAGTAAAGGTTTAGGATAGTTATCCACCACGAGCCCAGAAACTCAAAGTCATAATCTCAAAGTCACATCTCAACATCATAGTCTCACAATCAGAGGGGATACCTCTCAGGCAACCAGATAATATGAGGGGTGGCCTCATGTATCAAATGGGGTGGAGTAGCTAGCTCCCAGAAATGTGAAAGGCGTGTAATGCACACAAGCACCAGTCACCTCAAAGTCATACTCAAAGTCATAGTTAAATCCACTAAACATACATGCCTAGGATTGCAATCCATACGCCCCCACTCAAAGTCAATCTCAAAATCATAATCTCAAAGTCATCATGGCCATATCATAATATAAAAGGGGACGGCGTGAGAAATCACTCCCCCACACAGGAGTCATGCCAGTGGTGCATCACAGACACGGCCAGGTTACCTTCCTGGCTAGGAAACAGAAAGGTGGCTCGGGTATCAAACTAAGAGTCATATCTCAAGGTCATCTCAAAGTCATATATCAGAAATGCATCTCAACGTCATATTAAAAGGTTCATACACAAGGAAACATAGAAATGGCCTGGGAAATCTTAACTGAATCATAACTCATAATCATAATCAAGGTTCATCTCAAAAGTTCATTTTAAAACTTCCATCAAAGTCCATTTTAAACAATCCTTTATTTGTGCCTTTAATAAAACGATTCTTTAAAGAAATTTTCATAAAATATTCTTTCAAAACGGTTTTTCATAAAAATTAGTCTTCCAAAATAGCCTTCATAAAAGTTAGTAACATTTATATAAAATGGTTCTGTCTCATTTATAAACACCCTTTTAAAATAGTTTTTCCTCAAAACATTTTCAAGATATAAATGTGAAGGTTTTCATAGCATAGCTTCAGATCGGAATTCATATCAAATGGAACTCAACTGGGGAGGTTCAAGCAAAGGGGAAGTCATAGCAATCGAATCAGAAACCAATGGATTCAGAATACGAGAGAGATCATGAGAAACCTTAAAAGAAAGGTCAGAATATCTGTACCTTATTAGCGAGCAAACAGAACACAACAGAACATAAAGATCGGAAGTAAGCTCCATCTTCAGCGAATCTACACGAATTTATGATCGTCTGATTAATAACTTATTTTAAATAAGATTACTTATTTTAGTTGTCTCTCCATTTTAAGTCATCTTCTATTTTAGGCAGGTTCCTCGAATTAATAAGTCTCCATATTTATCAAGTTTTCATATCTAGTAACTTTGATATTTTAGGGTTATGAATAATAACTAAATAATTTAAAGGTTTAATAATGACTATTTCGTTTGACTCCAAAAATCAACCTTGCCAAACGTTATAACTGACACTTATTACATACTTATGCCACTTGCCCCAATACGATTACACAAAAGCTCATATGAATAACGAGTCATAATGGAAAAACGAAACGACTACCTAGACCCCTTGAACGAACCTTAATATTCCCTTTTCTATGCCCACGCCAACCCCTTTTCATTAAGTTTGAAAACAAGATTTAAAAATATTTAACCCACCTAACTCTCATGCAACACACCACGTGAATATAAAGCAAAACAACTCAACACTGCAGTCCTTTTTAGATATGTTTACACGCCTTCTTTTAATACATTTAATATACCCATGCTCTCTTTTTATTTTATTTTTATATCATAAAAAAATTTACTTACATATACATATTTTTAATGCCTCTCGTACACTTATAGGTTGACAACGCATGCAAATTTTCCATAAACATGCACGTCCCATTCTTTCATCCTTTAAGATTTTAGGCACGTAAATAATTATTGCATGGAGGTTAATACGCATGTCAAAGGCTTAGGATTTTACTTCTTTAAGTTGATTAGGCGATCAATTCACAAATTATTTAGGGTGCTTATCAGGTTAAACTAGAGCGCGTTGTACTGAATCCAGGGTCGATAAGGGTCTCTTAGACATGAGTCAAACACAGCCATAAGTCTCGACACAACTAACCCACACATCGCGACACAAAAATAGCCTATGTACTGTCACGACATCAAGCGACCTCAAGCACGACCTAACATAGCCAAAAAAACTAGACATACGGTTTGGTTTTCTTATTCGCATGGTCTGTTGTTGCTTTTACGTGGCATGAGGAATCTTTATGTGACATGTTATATCTTTATATTAGATTTATAAGCTTCATAACCGATTTTAAGGATAGCCTTAACCAGTGTACAACAACTATATATCATGCAACCACACTGACATTATAACAGATCATGCAACCCCCATTCGACACATACAAAAGTCTTAACATGTCATACATTTTAGATCTTGTTTCTCATTAATTATGTGAGGTCAATAAGTATACTTTTGTATCGAATTACTAGGCCTAAAAACTGGTTTAAAGAGCATATTCAACAGTATGTATATCGACCAGTATTTATCATTTTACACAACTCTTTCATTCGTTAATATTTTAGATCCATCAATAGCTTGTTCAAGATTACAAAAATAATTAACTTTTCATGTGATCGTATCGAACAGAAAATGAGACCCAAAAGTGGTACCTTATGTCGAACAAAGCAAGAAGAAGATGAGGGCAGGAAGAAAGACCAGCCACCGATTCACTACACCACCTTATTCAAGCTAATCCACGTTCTCTACCATAGTTTATTGGCGATTAAAACAACCTTAAAAGTCTCCTCTTGAACCACTTTTGCTCGACAGAAAAGAAGAAGAAAAGAATGCCGCCACTAATTTCTTTTGCGTTAGGGTTTTGTTCACTTGTGTGTGTGATGATATACACGGCTCTAATGAGAGAAATATAAGGGATTTGTGCCGTGAAAAGAGGGTAGAAGACGTGTGGATTGGGAGGAAAGTATTATGCTATATGATTGTGATTTGGGTGCTAAGAGAGAGACGTATATTTATAAATTGAAAGGAGCCGTGATTGTTGGCTCTAAATTTGGGAAGACCAAAGCTAAAGTTGACTTTCAATATGGTTATGATCATTAACGTGTGGCAATATGGTTATGAGCTTTCGTATTTGCCATATTTGTATTTACTATTTATTTTATTTGTGATTTACATAAATAGTGTAAGGTCTAAACAATTTAATTTGTTAGGTCACTTAAGGTTTATCTTAAATAATGTTACTTATTAAATTATCATAAGTTCTCAAAATTAAAACTTAGGGGCATTTTTGTCATTTCAGATTATATAAATTTTAGGGTTTTACAATTTTTCCCCTCTAAAAAAAAATTTTCGTCCTCGAAAATTGAAGCTGCAAAGTTAGACGAAATCGTAGCAAATCACAAAAAGGTCGTCAAAACATTCTCATGCCCGAAGAGGTTCTTCCAAAAAGATCTTCAGACCAAATAGTTTCTCATGACTCGAATCAAAATGAAGTGTGTTCAAATTTCCTCAGACAGAGACAAATTAGGTTGTTTCCGATCAAAAGGTCCATGCAACATAAAATGGACGATAGGCGAATCTTCTAGGAAGTTCATATGGAATACGAACAAGATTTCAAATCAAACAAACTGTTTCAACGGCAGAGAGCTCTACAAAAAGTTCAAGATTTACAACTGAGGTCAACGGAATACAAAACGAGAGTCCAAAGTCATCCCGATACCTAACGAACGAAAACAGAGTATACGCATAGGTAGAATGAACTTAAAGTCTCACGAATCACGGTAAATCCAACGGAGGTCAAATTCTAACCTTCTTAGGTACTCCCCAAGATATCCTATGCCCACAACAAGTGCACGTTATATGATGTAAGTATTATCACGTTGGCCAGACGTCATAATACTGGCATCATATAATTATGCCCTCATGATGGTCATACTTTATCTCAAGTCGTAATCGAAACCACCTATCTTAATCCACCTAGTACTTCTACAGTCTCGAGGTCAATAAAATCGAATGCCATAGTCAAGAGGGAAAAAAAAACTATTCGCAAGAGTATCAAATCCCAGATTGCCTAGCAAAAGTGAGGCACGCCGTCACAAGCATCATATCTTCCACAATTCACCAAAATCTCTCAAAACAAAGCCATCACCGAACATACGAAAAAAAATAAACACGAAACGGAATTGCTTCTAGGGGACTTAATTCATAAGAGGATCTTATTACTATATAACGAAACTTAAGAGGGTCAACGGAACTGGAAGTTAGTTGTCAAGAACTTCGGCATTCACATAATCAATTCTTCCAAACATAAAGGGTCTGTTTCAAAAATCCGTTCATCCAATCTTTTCAAGTCCGGTTAATCTGTCTTCGTCTGTCCATCAATCCGGAAGTGAAACCAAAATTGGGAACTTGTGTCTTATATCAGTCTAGGCGTACAAACAAGTATAAGCTAGATCCAAATTAATGTTCATGTTTCAGATTAATTAGCCTATTGACAAACTTATATTGACATATATACTGACCATCATTTCATGCGCTAAAATCCAAATCTTTAGAGTGTATATTAATGATCGGATTAAGGTTCAAAACTCAGATTCCTAAGCCTTCTTCTCGATACACTTTAATGAGATTAAACAAGTTCCCAATGTGACCACTTATTTGCTAAAACAAACCACGTCCTTAATCCTTTGTCAAATCAGTTTGTATACATGCATGACTCTCCTTAATTATCCATGTTTATAACCAGTTTTTATATAGTATAATATGTATCATCAGAATCTTAATTATAGGCGTATATATATTCGAATAGCAAATTAACAGAATAAGGTCCGACGTATGCGTTTCGTAACTTATGATTTCATGTAGTTTCTTAATATGTCATCCATATATTTATATAACCATTCGTATAGTCATGATTAACAAGACACAAGGTTATGCTACCTGTTCCAACTTATATATATATATATATATATATATATATATATATATATATATATATATATATATATATATATATATATATATATATATATATATATATATATATATATATATATATTTCACATGTCGAGCAAGCACACAAGGACGAAGATAAGTGATACCTTAGTCGGATGAAACGAAAGAACAAGACCCCGAATCGAAACCAGAACCCACGAATAACCCCTTCGAGCCCCGACCCATACACACGATCTCACCAAGGTTGGCGCACCACCAAACCTTGATCACCACGAATTCAAACACCACAGCAGCAACAATGGAGTTTTGGAACCAGTTACAGCCTTGATCTTGAACTTGGAGTAAAATTATAGACGTCTAGGTTGAGAGGAGAATCACCAGGACCTCTTTGTGTTTATATTTGTTTCGCATGAAAAGAAAAGGAAAAGAGGGAGGCCGCCTAATAAGAAGGAGAGGGGAGCGTATATCTTAGTTAGGGAACAAATTAAAATAAATGTGATTGGTTTGGCTGTCTTGATGTTGAGAGTTTATTTTGGACTTTGGATCGGTAAGAATGACAGGGAGTAATTAGGCATCCAAGTATAGGGAGGAAGCATGTTTGTAGATATGGAAACCAAATAAAAATCATAAAATGAATATTGTGTGATTGATAGAAAATTCGGCTTAACAAAAAGGGGATAGGAAATTGGAGCCTGCATGCGTGAAGAAAGTTACCTATTCAATGTTAGGCGTGATAATAAAATATGGGGTATGGGCTGCCTAGAATTTGAAGTGCATGTGGGTTTTATTATATTGTAGTGCATGTATAATAATAAGTATGGCTTTTATGTTTTGACATTCTCTTAAGTTGAAATGATTTGTTAATTAAGTTGCGCTCGAATGCAAAGTTCAAATTAGCCACAGATTTTAGGAACCATGCTTTAGACGGGAGGCATTTAGACCAAATTTGGTCTTCCCCCTATCTATACGTATAATAAACGTGAATATTGGACAACCCTATGAAGCACAAAATCCAATAAATTCTCTAATGTGTCTCTTCTGTGATTGGTCGTATGTTTAATGCGTACAAATTGGTATTGCAATTGTTTTTTCACATCTTATCAAAATAAACGCCTATGCAAAGTCATTCAATTACTCATTCAAAAGAATCAGTAGAAGATTAAAACCAAAAATCTCATGGCTCAATGGTAGCGTTCTCAGCCTTCACTCAAGCCACCCAGGACCCAACCTGAGCAGGTATTTTTTTAAACTGAAACTGTTACATTAATGAACAATAATTGTGATAAAGGGAAAACAAATGCAACTATTAACTGAATATGAGTCCTAGCCCGCCGGGTAACATGCCAATTTTTTTAACGAGAGGTCATGAGTTCGAATCCTGTCGTTGACACTCTTTGGTATTTCTTTTTATCTTACCATTATACTAATATTTTTGGACCCGATCTAATACATTTTTATAACTCTTAATAAAAATGTTAAAACTAATATTTTTCAACACTCTTCGTCCACGTTTTTGTAAAAACAATATATTTAGTATATTTTACTAAATTCCGACTAAAAGACAAAAATTAAAATAACAAGAAAAAATTTATAACAAAAAGCTTATATAAATATTTTCTAACTTATCATCCACTAACCTTAGATAAATATAAACACATTTATATTTATATATATCGTATCACGAAACATGGCTAATTTGAATACTGAACTATTAGTATTTATTATTATTGGACCAGCAACCTATTATCTTTCACAAATACTTTCATTGTGAATACTTTCTGTATTAAGCCTTTTGGTTATTCTCGAATCAGAGACTTATCTGCCTTAAATACTTTTGTATATATATCTACTTGTCCACTTTGTCCAAGAGGCAATACTTACAAACACTTTGAAACGATTTAAACGTAAACTCTGCAACACAAGCAACATTAAACACAACCACTTGAAAATACTTAAATTTGTTTAAACACTTTCGAGTCATTAGTACACAAAACTGTATACTAAAAATTGTCATACTAATTTAGGTCGCGTGTCGGTGCTGCACAATATCGCTACTTGATTTATTCAATTCAGAAGACAATTTCTGAGGTGAGTTTATGGCCCCACTTTTACTATTATTACTTGTTTTGCAAAACATTGGGGTAAGAAACATGCAAAACACTTTTCAAGGACCAACACTATACTCATGTTTTATCAAACTATTACACAACGATTAGCCTAAGCATTTGTATCCCCTTCATGCCCAAACTCATGAACCGTCAATTCCACTTGGGAAGCGCGAATGCTATAAATAGATCTATTGGGGATGACACCCCCGTTCGGTTTTGCCAGGTTGACCAAATGCGAGCATATAACATGTCGAAACACGAGTGTCTCGGGATAGACACTTACACGGGCCTTTATTTAATGTGCTTCTAGAGCATGCACATTATCAAGCTTCGGTTGCATGAACTTAGTGCTAGCGTAATAGACATTTATATTGATGTGTCATCATATTTGTTGTGATGGTCACATGCTTCACTTATGGTCCAACTTTACTGCTTTATTATAAACCTATGAACTCATCAACCTCGTGTTGACACTTATAAGCATGTTTTTCTTAGGTGCTTAACTTATGATGTATGAAATTTTGGAAGGCTTGGCATGGCATGGTCATAGGCACATTTGGAGTGGATTAATACCCACACATGACCTCTTTTGAATGGGACAACTTAACTTTACGGGCCTTATTTCCGCATCTTTAACAATGCTGTAACTTTTATTAATTAAATTAATAGACCTTTTAAAATGGATTAGATAATCCGTTCTCCATTACTTTGTGTTGTGATCCAATACGTAGCACCTCATGACCCGAATGCTTCCGCTGTACCGATTTCGGGGGTGTTACAGATTGGCATCGGAGCCTTGGTTATAGAGAATTAGGTACATATAAATCCTAAACTATAACTACATTTTTACAAAAACATTACCCTATGACCGCCATGTGCCAGCCTACCTTACTTGCCACTTTACTTGCTACTCTACTTATTGTTCCAACAAGCATAACACATATTTACATGCTTTCTAGCATGCATTTCACATGCTTTCTATCATGCATTTCACGTGCCTTTTAACACACATTTAACGTACTTTCTAACACGCATTTAACGTGCTTTTCTAGCACGCTTACCGTTCGCATACTTATACATACATACCGTAATCGTCACAGCTTACCTATCCTACGTAATCTCACTACCCGACTCCGAGTTTAAACACTCGCCCAGTTCTTTTGAAACACCTATTTTACAATCATCTAGAAACCCACCAATTCACTTGGTCACGACCACAACCTATCACTTTAAAACATGTCTCCTCGAGACATCTACTCGTAAGGGAGACAAGACTTAGTCTCCGCATCCATGTAACGACTATTATTCTATTACAAGTGTGATTATCTATTCGATTGTGGTTGACCTTGCTCGCGTATCCCATCTGTGATGATCATACCCTCGTGTGATACTATTCTTTCTACTTGAAACCTCATTTTCCGTTATCTTTTGTAATGTAGATAAATGGCTCCTACAAGAAGGTCAACCAGGGCCAGACGCGGCCGACCTGCAGCTACTTCAGCCCTAGTCAATATTTTATGTTTAGTGATAATGCTAGAAGTTCCTACAAGAACGTGTGGCAGCAGCACTGGCTGCAGCTAATGTAAACAACTCAACTATTGATGCCGGAACCTCAAGATCTACAAACAACAACCATTGCGGCTGCTCGTACAAGGAGTTCTGCCACTGTATGGATGGTGGTTTTGGCGGGACTGAGGGAGCCATTGGGTTGTCAAGATGGTTGGAAAAGTTGGAGACAGTATTTCGAATTTGCAACTGTGAAAAGGAAGCAAGAGTGAAGTATGCTTCCTTCACTTTTCGAGATGCTGCCTTAACTTGGTGGAACAATTACTTGAAATCTGTGGGCATTGATGCTGCTTATGCTATGCTCTGGGAAAATTTTAAGGAAATAGTACTCAATAAGTATTGCCCCCGAACTGAAGTTAAGAAGCTAGAAATTGAATTCTGGAATCTCAAAGTACAAGGTACTAATATGGCAGCTTACAACCAAAGATTCCAAGAATTAGCCTTGATGTGCCCTGAAATGGCTCGAACTGAAGCTCGTTTAATGGAGCGATACATTGGAGGATTACCCTCATCTATTAAGGGTAATATAACTGCCTCTAAGGCAGCTGACCTTTATGAGACCATCGAGGTATCAAACAAGCTGATGGACCAAGTGATCGAGGATATCACCGAAAAGGTGGTTGATAACAAGAGAAGATGGGATAATCACTCAAGGAACAACAACCAGAACAAGCGACAAGAGGTCGTCAAGATTTATATTGTTGGGTCGGGAGAGAAGAAGATCTATGCAGGGAAGCTACCCTTGTGTAACCGTTGTAACTACCACCACAATGGGCAGTGTGCTGGAAAGTGTCACAACTGACAGAAGATAGGACACATGGCCAAAGACTGCAGGTCTAAAGCCCTCGCAGGAGCACAGACAGCACCAGAGAATAATTGAAGGGCTGAGGTAACCTGCTATGGGTGTGGGAAGAAGGGGCACTACAGGAACGAGTGCCAGGAACCAAAGTACCAGGAAACCGGGGAGCAGGAGGAAAACAGGGCTTGAACGTAATAATAAAAGGTCGAGTGCCCTATATGTCGAGACCTAAGTTTAAATTCTCTTAAGTTGTATTCCTATAAGACTTCATTCATACCTTTTTGTAAACCTCGTCGTATTGTATGGATTTGGTGTACGTTTATCTTGAGTTGTAAACTTATTTGACTCACAACTATCTGCAACCTCATATCAACTAGAAGTTTCAATTGTCGCCATTGCAATTCTTATTTCACTACCATCTATTAAACCACTCTATTATTCATGAATAACCAATATTTCTCCTTTTTAACTAGACCCAGCATTACATCGTCAGACCTTAATTATACAAAGCCTGATCATCTATGTATAATTAAGGTAAAACCATACTATGCTAGGATTGGTTGCTTTAATTTTTTTTTATCAAAGGATAAACTCTTTATTATCAAGAAATCAAAACCCGCATGTGACCGAAACGTACTCTCATTCAATAGCATCTGTATCAATTGTTACGACGACTACAACCAGTTCCTCAATCAAAATTACACCCTCTGCATCGGATACTAAGTACACAACTGATTTCTAGTAACAACCAATGCCACCCTCCAGTACTCTAAACATTTTAAACTTTTTATTCAACATCGACCTCATTACAGTTTCACTTGAAAACCCCGATATCATCAATGGTATGGATTGGATATCCAAGTACCGTGTCATTATCACCTGCAACGAGAAGACTGTCCGCGTGCCCTAACCTATCAAAATCACGGACCGAGAGGTCCAACAATTTAATCAAAGTCGCATTCTTATTGCTAAAACCCATTAGAACTTTAAAAGAGCTCCCAAATTCATATGAGAACATGAAAAGAAGTTCCAACGCTAATACCCTCATCTTTCCTCAACTCCATCGGGTAACTCGGATTGAATTCTGAGGACATAATTCTTATAAGACGGGGAGGCTGCGATAAACGGTTTTTTTCCGAACATTATTTTAATAATAAATATTAATTTATTATTACATGACTATTTATTTTGAGCATCTTTGAGCTCACGTGATTATTTCGGGAAGTTAACCCGCTTATCTTTGACACTACAGGAAATTGTCCCGCACACTATGGAATACAGTAACAAATTAAACTATTTATCAGAAAATGTAAGTTATCAATTTTCTCACACTTGCGAACTATTTAAAACTTAAAGACAAGAGGTTATCTCGCAACTCCTAATAAACGACCCCGCACGTGTACCGACACACAATTAGTTATGACAATAATTAAATAAACTCATGTTCGAGTCGATAAAAATGTTTTTATAATACTTATATAAAAACGCCCACAAAAATGTGTTCTATACATTTTTCTTGTAAGTGTCAAACCAAGACACCGCGACTCACGTTTAAGCTCAACGGGACACAAAATACATCATTAAATTTCAAAGTTTTATTTCCATTCCTCAAATCTATAATATGATATGCTAATCACATCATTAGTACCACCTTGTCATTCCATGTTCCCCCTAAACCATCAAGAACCATGGTTGTTGGGAATTAAATGTTCTAAAGATTAGTATTGGGAAATTACATGTTTACAAGATCAGTTCTGCTCAAGAATATTCACTAAGTGTCATTCTAATGCAAGTGCATTTGATTCTACTGCTAGCGTTAAATATTCTACTACTGAATGATGATGCTGCTAGTGAAGAAGATTCTACTGCTAAGTAGATAACTGTTGAAGTATTCGGCTGCTAGATAGATAAGTATAGAAAGATATTATGTGTATAATAGTCAACAATACACGGTAGATAATATCTTTAGACAAAGTGTTCAGTAACAAGTTGTGTACTCAGATACATGTTGTATCTAAGTTACTGACACACATAAGATAAGCTAGCATGTGTTCGACAAGACTTAACATTAATTGTAATGATCTCCTTTGTTCTTATAAAAGGGAGATCATAGACTTAGATATTGTGTCTAAGTGTGTGCTTAATCAATATCTCAATAGAACAAGAACAACAATATCACAAGTCATAGAAACATTTAAGATTCAAGGTTTTGTAACCCTAGTGATAGTGAAGATCACTCATATTATTTCCTTAATAATATTGAATCGTTCGGTGATAAACTTTCTTTGTTCATTGATCAATAACAAACTTAACTGTTCCATTTCCATTACCAAATAAATCTTCTAAGTGTGGTTAAGTAGATTCCGCATACTTAATCATATTAACTCAAAATATCATATACACAAAGTTACAAAGGACTAACACCCTTTAGTGTATCGAATCCTCTCAAGTGGTATCAGAGCCAGGTTGATATTTTTAAGTTAGAAGAAATAGAAGAAATGGATGTGGAGAATACTCAAGTTACAAATATTGCTGCAAAGTTACCTATGTTCAAACAGAATGAGTTTGAGTTATGGAGACTAAGGATTGAGCAATACTTCATGGTTCAAGATTATGCTCTTTGGGATATTATTCTGTATGGTGATTCATTTACACTAGGTTATTCAGATGTCATTCTTGAAGGCAAAACCATTCGGAAAAGGAATACTGGACCATCTTCCAATGATGAAAGGATACAGAAGAGGAATGATCAAAAAGCAAGGAATTTACTGCTCATGACTATTCCAGGTGAACAAATGCTATCTTTTAGCAAGTATTCTGATGCAAAAACTCTTTATGAAGAGATTTGTGCATGGTTTGGTGGTAATGAAACTACCAAGAAAACACAGAAGACATTGCTGAAACAACAATTTGAAAACTTTAGTTCAGATAGCAATGAAACTCTTGATAAGTTGTTCTCAAGATTGCACAAGCTTGTGATGCGTGGTTTTACGACCTTACAACAGGTTTTACCTCTCGAGAGATCTCAAGAGGCATGCAATCCCCACCAGGCAGTGTACCTGACCGATGTAGTATAGTGTAGTGGCAAGTACCGGGGGATTGATCGTTCTCTAGGGGAATAGTGTCGTTAGGATTGAAAAACTACTCTAATAGATCTAAGGATGAGGGAAGATTCTTTTTGTATTATTTTTTTATTTTTATAAAAGCAAGTAAAATCTCGGGTTTGAAGGAGTGGGCAGAATTAGTTGCTAGTCAACTAACCCAAATAACTACAATTGCAAATAAAATAAAATAACTGAAAATAAAAAGGTTGTGGAACTTATATGGAGAGAAATGTGTTTACTTAGATTTCCTTACTCCCTAACTATCTTTTACCGGTTGATTAGTGTGTATTAATTGCGTGGATGACGGGTGTATTCCTTAATACCAATCGTGGGGTGGCGTACGTACTTCCCCAACTCTATAAGCTCCTACTTCACTCCTATGTCGAGCCGGCTAAGAAGCTCCTAACATGGGATCACTAGAATTCGCTCATGCATTAAATACAACCATAATAACCTTAGTACGCATTGGTTCATGTTTCTTAAGACGTTCAAGCAAGTTACCGTATAGGAGGTTAGCCAGTTTTCTTAAGCCTAACATCGATAAACAATCATCCAATACAATTAATAACACACCAACAACCAATAATCAATAGTTAGGTTTCATTAGATCTAAGCAAACACAAGATAAATCTAGCCTAGCATGTTAAATAAAAGACAAGAACAAAATATAATCAAACAACACATAGACATATTGAATGATTAATTGATTACTTATCTTCAATTGAACATGGGAGATCCAAGGGTATAAAACCCTTAAAAGTAGCAGAAAAATCGTCTTAGGGTTTCTCCTCACAAAGTTGCACACTAATGACTAAAAATTATGAGAATATATATAGAAAATCAGATCTGACGGCGTCACGTTATAGAGCTGACGCCGTCACCTCGCCGCGGTTAGGGTTTCTTGATGGCCTTCTTGACGCCGTCCCCTTTTAATCATCCAAAATCCTCTTTGGCGCGTCAGGGGTTGACGGCGTCACAATGGTGCTTGACGCCGTCACAGGTACTTTTCCAGCCGATTTTGAGACTTTGTCGTTTTCTTCACTTTTATGCTTCAAAAACGTCCAAAATGCTTCCTTTTTCCAGATTTCTTCTCCAAAGTACCTAAAATGACAAAAGGAACGATTTAGGGCAATATTTGATCAAATAAATACGATTTAGGGCTTAAATGACCCCCTAAAAGCGGTACACTTTTCGCTTCATCAAATACCCTTACACTTGAGATTTGCTTGTCCTCAAGCAAATGCGCTTTTATTCTAATCAAAATACAAGTTAGGGGTCATTTAACGCTAATATAAAAGTAATTACAACAAATAGTCATTCCACGTTAATCATAATAAGCACGGAGATTACAGACTAGCACCTCACAAGTAGTGTTTAGATACTCACATCTCTCAGGTGTCATAAAAGTATATCTCATAAATGAAAATGAATAATATCTCTCACTACCTGTCATAGCAAATAGATTACCATAGGCTTGGGAAAGGATCAAAAACCTCCTCCACTAGGCGTAAGCACCTAAGATAAACTATCAAAGAGGGCTTTTAAACGGGTTATAATGTTAGGTGTAGGGATATGATAAACACGGTTTTGTTGGATAAAGGATATTTTATTGGTGGCGAGTTAAAGATCTTGATTAATTACATGCACAATATGGTGTTGCTAAGCCAAGACTTGACTCGACTTAAGCTAATGAAAAAAAATAACAAAAAGATAAAATAAACATAAAATGAAACGGGATGGTAGTCCGTATGTTTTTTCTACTTTTTTTTTTTTTTTTTTTTTTTTTTTTTGCATACACTCTTGCCCTACCATCCAAAATAATACATCGTAGGGGGGTTGTATCCCCCTTACACTTGAACTTTTACATAACTTTACAATTAACTATTCTAATGACTCGAATAAAGATAATCGAAACACTTGGAGTACTTTTAAAATATTTAGCACATATGGGGGTAATAATGTTGTTCTTCCTCATTACTCCATTACACTAGTACTTTAACCATGAGTCCCAATCGTCCCAAAACAATATGTACAAGGATATGACTCGACTTAGCAACCATGTAATCAATTAGATAATTAACTTGGGGTTTAAACAAATGTTGTCACAATAATGCACTAAAAATGAGTGCATACAAGGTAGGCTAAGGCGATTTGGGTGTACATTTAAGTGGGGTGTAAACAAATTCTTACTTTAAGTAAAATGCTTAAAGTTAGAAACGAAAAGATAGGCTCTGAGGGGTGTACTAGGGGTATCGTGTACTAAAAATGAGTACAACGCAAAGGGTGTGGGAGAATTACTTGACCAATGTAGCCAATCTAATTATAACAAAAACACAGGTGTAAAACAATGGGTTAATCCTAATGCCTCTTATCATGTAGTAAATCTAACTACACGAATGTAGTCTCACTTGTGGCCTCGGAATGGTCCTAACGCAAGTTCTAGAATCTAAGTGCTACCGGTACACACATCATAGCATAAATGCTTTTCCTACCAATTCTAGGGTCGAACCTCACATATTTGGGGGTGGAAATTTTTTTAGTGGTACGGTTTTGTGCTAGTCATATAACTCCTATCCGTGAGACGCTCATTAAGACCAAAGTTTCACTCCTATATGTTGTAAAAAATTTTAAATTTGGCACTAAAATTGCCTTAACAGGTATTTCTCTCAGTTTTATTACACATCTACCATTAAACAAACGAAAAATCAAGCGTAATAGCATTCTCTAAGATATCGTACTTTAACCCCCCCCCCCCTTACACTTAAGATGAACATTGTCCCCAATGTTCAAATAACAAGATGTAAAAGTAAATAAGGTAAAAGAATGAAATCAAATACTCCCCTGATTCGCTCGGTGGATAAAGAGGTAACATGGTTAGATCTTCTTCCAAGGTAATGTTGAAGCTTCAAGACTAAAGCAGGGCCAAAAGCTAGATTCCACATACATCTCCTTGTCCAAAATAACCTTTTAAACCTGAGAAAACAAACACGAAAACCTGCATAACATCGGCGGGATAAATCTGTATAAGGATATAATGCTTGTGGAATGATTATTTTGCAGATTCCTGGAGTTTATAAGTTAGAGATTTAATAAAGCATTTTATGATTTCGGAAGAAAAACAAAACTTTCAAAAAAAATTCCAGAAAACTGTTCCTGACGTCGTCAGACTGGGGTCTGACGCCGTCAGAAGTGATCTGACAGATTTTTCATGTTAAGTTTCCAGAAAATTTCTGGAAAAACTCAATCCTTATTTCCTGGAAATCCTGCAAAATATCATTATGACTCGATACAAGCATTTGACTCAAACAATTACTAATATGTATGTTAATTTAATATTGTTATGATTCATGTTCATTTGTTCTAATAAACCGATTTGGATTTCCCTTACACTTATCTTTTGCAAAATACCTTTATATGTAGTTAAGACGAAGTTAAAAACAAGATAAAGCATTTTCACAATTTAGTTTCGAACATGAATCAATAATAATAAAAATTAAACATACATACGGAAGCAAATAAAATCAAACAAACCAATAAATAAACACACAAAGCAAATAAAGCTTGGGTTGCCTCCCAAGAAGCGCTTGTTTTTGTTCGAGTCCCGAGCCTGACTCTAACCTTATTTAACGGAAATAGGGGAGGTTTTCCCTACACTTAGGGTTAAGTGCGGGTGATAGTAGCGATACACACCAGCTCTGTAGGAGTATGCCACATGAGGAAAGATTGGTGGATGAATTATATGCTCAAAGGGGTGTGCTCCTTTCATCATAACCTTACCTAGTTCACTTTGGTCAATGGGTGAGTTAAAGTGTTCTCCTAAAAAGGGATCATTTTCTAACAACTTCGAGAGATTCCTAGTTGGGAATCCATCTTGACCTAATAAACCCGGTTTAAACCCATAATGTTTCTTGTGATCAATCATGAATGGGTGATGTAAGTATGTAAGGTCATGGTTCACTCCTATATTAGCTTCCTCTCCACATGGCCTAGAGTCTACTACCTTAATCTTAACATTACCCGGACTACATGGTTTGATGGGTGGATCGGGACCTTTTTTAATTCCTAAATTCACATCTAAAGATGGAAGATTAGGTAACGGTTTTGGTTGAGGCTCCGGTTCATCAAAAATAGGAAATCCCCTAGAACTAAGAGTAAGGTTGTGATCACTATAAGCATTCAAACCTATATCCTCTAGTTGTGTTTGGTTCAAAGGTTCTACCTCCATCGGGATTCCTAAAGTCTCTTCTACTTCTTCTGGGTAAATCACGGGCGGTGTGTGTGCCTCAAATGATGGTAGGACTTGTGAGGTACTTAGCGGGCTTATGTTACTAACCTCATCATTCCTTGTGTCAAGATCACCTATATCCTCATCATGGGTTTTAGTAGAATTTAAACCTAACATTTTCCCTAATATCTCAAGTGCTTCTCTAGGCATCTCAACTTCTATATCCGAATCATAAGGATCATCCTCAATATTCTGACTGCTATATTCAAATTGCCCAAAAGATTCATCATGTGTTTCTTGAGATTCATCGTCATCGATCATAAAACCTAGGTCTTTTTGATCAATGTGATCATGCTCGGCTAGATCCTCCATCACATCAAGATCACCTAAGTGTTCACCCTGTATTATGGTAGTGCCTAACCATGACATGCAGCTAGGTGGCTCAACTCTACCCTCATCCCCAAACAAACTTGTTTCATGATCCTTGAAATTTGTGGTCAATTGACTTGTATTAATGTTTGTTGGGTTGTCTACTATATAATAATATTGGGCACAATTCTCAATAGCTTCCCATGCTTCTTCAGCACTTAATTCCCTAAGATCCCTGCCGGCAAAATAGTAAATGTCCCTTTGGGCATGTCGGTCGACACGATCGTAAAAGATTTGAGTTAGGGACCATGAATCGAAGTTATGATGAAGGAGTTTTTGGAGTAAATATTTAAAACGAGTCCATGCATCATAGAGAGGTTCATCTTTATGTTGTTTAAACATCAAGATGTCATATGGAGTGGGTGAATTACGTGGTTGGTAGTATGGTGGATTCGCATTCTCCATAATGGTGAACGGAAGAGTCAATAGAAATTACGAACAAACACACAAAGAAAAAGATAGACTAAAGAAAACCTAGAAAAATAAAATAAAAATCCCACTAGAAAGGAATCTAGTGAGTAGACCTAATAAAATAAAAATTCAACCTAAACAATAACTATTCCCCGGCAACGGCGCCAAAAACTTGATGCGTGGTTTTGCGACCTTACAATAGGTTTTACCTCTCGAGGGATCTCAAGAGGCTTGCAATCCCCGCCAGGCAGTGTACTTGACCGATGTAATA
Source organism: Artemisia tridentata subsp. tridentata (assembly GCA_021014915.2). Taxonomy (NCBI): domain Eukaryota; kingdom Viridiplantae; phylum Streptophyta; class Magnoliopsida; order Asterales; family Asteraceae; genus Artemisia; species Artemisia tridentata. Next base: position 382,062,228 of record CP139505.1, read on the forward strand.
TAGTGTAGTGGCAAGTACCGAGGGATTGATCGTTCTCTAGGGGAATAGTGTCGTTAGGATTGAAAAACTACTCTAATAGGTCTAAGGGTGAGGGAAGATTCTTTTTGTATTTTTTTTTTTTTATAAAAGCAAGTAAAATCTCGGGTTTGAAGGAGTGGGCGGAATTAGTTGCTAGTCAACTAACCCAAATAACTACAATTGCAAATAAAATAAAATAACTGAAAATAAAAAGGTTGTGGAACTTATATGGAAAGAAATGTGTTTACTTAGATTTCCTTACTCCCTAACTATCTTTTACCGGTTGATTAGTGTGTATTAATTGTGTGGATGACGGGTGTATTCCTTAATACCAATCGTGGGGTGGCGTACGTACTTCCCCAACTCTATAAGCTCCTACTTCACTCCTATGTCGAGCCGGCTAAGAAGCTCCTAACATGGGATCACTAGAATTCGCTCATGCATTAAATACAACCATAATAACCTTAGTACGCATTGGTTCATGTTTCTTAAGACGTTCATTCAAGTTACCGTATAGGAGGTTAGCCAGTTTTCTTAAGCCTAACATCGATAAACAATCATCCAATACAATTAATAACACACCAACAACCAATAATCAATAGTTAGGTTTCATTAGATCTAAGCAAACACAAGATAAATCTAGCCTAGCATGTTAAATAAAAGACAAGAACAAGATATAATCAAACAACACATAGACATATTGAATGATTAATTGATTACTTATCTTCAATTGAACATGGGAGATCCAAGGGTATAAAACCCTTAAAAGTAGCAGAAAAATCGTCTTAGGGTTTCTCCTCACAAAGTTGCACACTAATGACTAAAAATTATGAGAATATATATAGAAAATCAGATCTGACGGCGTCACGTTATAGAGCTGACGCCGTCACCTCGCCGCGGTTAGGGTTTCTTGATGGCCTTCTTGACGCCGTCCCCTTTTAATCATCCAAAATCCTCTCTGGCGCGTCAGGGGTTGACGGCGTCACAATGGTGCTTGACGCCGTCACAGGTACTTTTCCAGCCGATTTTGAGACTTTGTCGTTTTCTTCACTTTTATGCTCCAAAAACGTCCAAAATGCTTCCTTTTCCAGATTTCTTCTCCAAAGTACCTAAAATGACAAAAGGAACGATTTAGGGCAATATTTGATCAAATAAATACGATTTAGGGCTTAAATGACCCCCTAAAAGCGGTACACTTTTCACTTCATCAGCTTGTTAGTCAGTTAGCCGTGTTGGGAGTTGAGATAGCAAAGGAAGATCTCAACATGAAGTTTTTGAGAAGTCTACCTGTTGAGTTCAATACTCATGTGATTGTCTGGATGAACAAGCCAGACATTGAAACCATGAAACTCAATGATTTGTACAACAACTTCAAAATTGTTGAACAAGGTCTAAAGAAATCTGGAAACTATAGTACTAGTTCTAGGAATGTAACACTCTTGTCATCTCCTAGTATTAGTAAGTCAGAAGAGGTAGATGAAGATGAAGGTGTTTCTACTGCTAGTTATGGTTGTCCTACTGCTAGTACACAAAAGAATGCTGCGGGTCTTGGAGATCCATCATTCTATGTATTCATGTCTAGTCAATCTAGTGGTTCTCCTCTAACTCATGAAGACCTAGAACATGTGAATGATGATGATTTAGAAGAGATGGACATCAAGTGCCAGGTTGCTTTACTTAGCATGAGGGCTAAGAAGTTCTGGCAGAGAACTGGTAAGCAGATTACCATTAATGGTAATAAAACTACTGTGTTTGATAAGAAGAAAGTAGAGTGTTTCAACTGTCACAGGTCAGGACACTTTGCTAGAGAATGTAGAAACCCAAGGAAGCAGGATAATAGAAACACATGGTATAAGCAAGAGAAGAAAAAGGAAGTCACAGTAGAAGAGCCAAGAGCTATGCTAGCCATTAATGGTGTTAGCTATGATTGGAGCTTTCTGACTGATGAAGAAGAAGCAACAACAGATGTTGCAGTGGTGGCAACTGAGATTGCATTGATGGCCTTTTCTGATTCAGAGGTAAATTCTATAACAAAATGTACTGAATCATGCTCTGCTCTTAAAGCTAATGAAGAGCTTAAAAAGAAAGCTGATGATCGACTAGAAGAGCTATATAATGCATTAACTAACTTAGCTAATCATAAAAGAGGTTTAGCTGTTCTTGAAAAACAAATTTTGCATTATAGAGGAAATGAATCTAAGTTTAGTGATGACATGGCTGCACTAAAAAGAAACATATAATTCAAAGATGAGTGTATTACTGTGCTCAATGAATCTCTAGCAGAGCACAAAAAGCAATGTGAAAATGTTAAGATCACAGTAGACACACTAGATAATGCCTCAGTCAGAATCAATAGACTTTGGGAAGCTCAAATTATCAATAAAGCTAAGTCTGGTATAGGTTACAAATCTGTTCCTCCACCATATAGAGGTGTTCCTTCACCTCCAGGTATTGACCTAGCTCACACAGGTTTTGCTGAGTTTCAAGAACCAGAAATGGAATATGGTTCTAAGTCTACTGAGAGTCCTAAGGAAGAAGAAGTAAGGGAGAGTTTAAATAAAACTTCACTTTCTGAGGACAAGGTGTCCTCTGATAGGAAAACAGATGCTATAGTTGTTGAGGACTGTACAACTGATAATGATGAAGAAGAATAGGTTATGTCTAAACCTGAAGTTGTGAAGAAAGCAGGAACAAGTGTTCCTAAGATAGTCAAACTCCATACTGATAGGCCTAAGACCAATTTAAAACATGTTAGGCAACCAGTAAAATATTGTGAACAATATAGAACCACCAACAAGCCCAGAGGTAACCATAGGAATTGGAATAACCTCAAGTCTCACCAATTAGGTAATGACTTTGCTTTTTATAACAAAGCTTGTTGCACATGTGGTAGTTTTGACCATCTTGCAGCTTTCTGCAACCAATGGGTATATGGGTGTACAAACAATAGGGTGAATCAAAAAAGGCATACAACTAAAGGTCACTCTAATCATACTAGAACAACACCCAAAGCAGTTTCAAAAGCAGTTCTTTCTACTGCTAGACCATATATGACTGTTTACCCAAAACAAACAGTTAAGGGTGAAAAAACATCTTTCAAACATGCACAAAAAACTGTTCTAAGGCCCATTAAAACAAAAGCAGTGGTCTACAAACAATTTTGGAAACCAAAGGGAACAACTGCAAAGCTAGCAGCTTCTGCTGCTAAGCATGTAGTTCATACTACTGCTAAGGGAAATAGGGCAAATGTTGTTAAGGCCTCAGCATGTTGGGTTCTTAAATCCAATGTTGCATCAACTGTGCTAAAAATATTACATTTCATTGATGCAAGAGGCAGATCCAAGTCAGTAATGGCTTGGGTCCCCAAAGGAAACTAATACTCTTATTTGTGTGCAGGAACATTCATCTACAGAACATGAAGATCAAGGATTCTCAGATAGTGGATGTTCAAGGCACATGACAGGCAACATGTCTTATCTTTTAGATTTTCAATCATTTAATGGAGGATATGTTAGCTTTGGAGGGGGTATTGGTGGCAAAATTTCAGGTAAAGGTACAATTAAAACTGGAAATTTAGATTTTGAAGATGTGTACTATGTGCAAGAGCTTAAGTATAATCTTTTTAGTATCTCACAAATGTGTGACAAAAAGAACAAAGTTCTCTTTACTGAGACTGAATGTCTTGTACTTTCTTCTAATTTTAAGATGCCTGATGAAAGTCAAGTACTTCTTAAAATTCCAAGAAAAGGCAACATGTACAGTGTTGATATGAAGAACATTGTTCCTAAAAAGAATCTAACTTGTCTTGTTGCAAAGGCCACATTGGATGAATCAAAGTTATGGCATAGGAGGCTTGGTCATATTAATTTTAAAACCATAAATCATATTGTCAAAAATGGTTTGGTAAGAGGATTACCACTGAAAAGATTTGCAAATGATCAAACATGCATTGCTTGTCTAAAAGGCAAACAACACAAAGCCACTTGTAAGACCAAGATTTTTAACTCTATCAATCAATCATTGTTTATGCTTCATATGGATTTATTTGGTCCTACAAATGTGAGTAGCATAATGCATAAGAAATATTGTCTAGTTGTTACTGATGACTATAGCAGATTTACATGGGTTTTCTTTTTAAGAACTAAGGATGAGACTTCTAGCATTCTTAAGACTTTCATTACAGAGATAGAAAATCTAGTAGACAAGAAAGTAAAAGTCATTAGATGTGATAATGGGACAGAGTTCAAAAATAGAGTTATGGATGATTTCTGCAAACAAAAAGGTATTATGAAAGAATTTAGTGTTGCTAGAACTCCACAACATAATGGTGTTGCTGAGAGGAAAAATAGAACACTCATAGAAGCTGCTAGAACTATGTTAGCTGACTCTAAGCTACCTATAACTTTTTGGGCTAAAGCAGTCAACACTGCTTGCTATGTCCAGAATAGAGTTTTAGTTGTCAAATCTCACAATAAGACATCATATGAGCTTTTTAGAGGTAGAACTCCTGCAATAGGATTTCTTAGACCTTTTGGATGTCATGTGACAATTCTGAATACCTTAGACCATCTAGGAAAGTTTGATGGCAAAGCAGATGAAGGATTCTTAGTTGGGTATTCTATTAATAGCAAAGGTTTTAGAGTATACAACTTAAGAACTAGAAGAGTAGTGGAGAACCTGCATGTGGAATTTTTAGAGCATAAATCCAATGTAGCAAGTAAAGGTCCCAATTGGCTATTTGATCTTGAGACACTAACCCATTCAATGAATTATGTGCATGTTGTTGCAGAAACTAATGATTTTGCCGGTTCTGATGATACAACAAATGAGGCAGGGATAGAGAAAGCTCAAGATGAATTGATAATGCCAATATGGTCAAGTACAAGTGTGGATTCAACTTCAATATCTGGTGTATCTTCTTCTGATAAAGCTAAAGAAGTAATTGAAGGTGAAAATAAAGAAGATGGAACTAAGGAACAAGAGAATGATTCTACTGCTAAGACAGAGCATTCTACTGCTAGGCAAAAGTTTTCTACTGCTAGGCCAAATGATTTTACTGGTGGCCCATCAGAACAGAAAGAAGCAAAATTCTTAGAAGATGAGGTGGATTTGAGCAATCTCCCACCAATTTATCAAGTTCCTTCTACACCACACACAAGAATTCACAAAGTCCACTCCCTGGACAATGTAATTGGAGATGTACAATCAGGGGTAAAGACAAGGCAATAACTGATGTCTTCAGACCAACAAGGGCTTCTTGATGCCCTTTATGCTTCAAAGCAGCATGAGTTTGCAAACTCTTGCTTGTTTGTATGTTTTCTCTCACAAGATGAACCAAAGAATGTTCTTAAAGCCCTGGATGATTCAAGCTGGTTAGAGGCTATGTAAGAGGAGCTTCTTCAGTTCAAAATTCAGAAGGTTTGGGTGCTAGTAGATTTACCCAATGGTGTAAGGGTAATTGGCACTAAATGGGTTTTCAAGAATAAAAGGGATGAAAGGGGCATAGTGATTAGGAATAAGGCTAGATTAGTAGCCCAAGGGTACACACAAAAAGAAGGTATAGACTATGATGAGGTTTATGCTCCAGTAGCAAGAATTGAGGCAATTAGGATTTTCTTAACTTATGCTTCATTTATGAACTTCACAGTTTACCAAATGGATGTCAATAGTGCATTTTTATATGGTACTATTGAAGAGGAGGTGTATGTCTCACAACCTCCTGGTTTCATTGATCCTGACCATCCAGACAAGGTGTACAAGGTTGTAAAAGCTCTATATGGCCTTCATCAGGCACCAAGAGCTTGGTATGAAACACTGGCTTCCTACTTAACTGAAAATGGATTTCAAAGAGGCAAGATAGATCAGACACTTTTCATCAAGAGGCACAAGAAGGATCTTTTACTAGTTCAGTTGTATGTGGATGATATCATCTTTGGATCTACAAGGAAGGAGATGTGTTTAGAGTTTGAGAAGCTTATGCATGATAAGTTTCAGATGAGTTCCATGGGGGAACTTACATTCTTTTTGGGTCTGCAAGTTAAGCAATCTAGTGAAGGCATATTTATTAGTCAAGATAAATATGTTGCAGAGATACTTAGAAAATTTCACTTTGCTGATTCAAAAGTGGCAAGCACACCAATGGACTCTGAGAAGCCTCTTCTAAAAGATGTAGATGGAGAAAATGCGGATGTACACACTTACAGATCTATGATTGGTTCTTTGATGTACCTTACATCATCCAGGCATGATATCATGTTCTCTGTTTGTGCTTGTGCACGATTTCAAGTAACTCCAAAGGTTTCTCATTTAACTGCAGTCAAGAGGATTTTTAGATATCTCAAGGGTAAACCTAGGTTGGGTTTATGGTATTCAAGGGAATCTCCTTTTGACTTGGTAGCATATTCGGATAGTGATTATGCTGGTGCTAGCTTGGACAGAAAGTCAACAACTGGAGGATGTCAATTCCTAGGGTGTAGACTTATCTCATGGCAGTGTAAGAAGCAAACAGTTGTGGCTACTTCAACAAATGAAGCTGAATATGTAGCTACTGCAAGTTGCTGTGGTCAAGTCCTATGGCTTCAAAACCAACTTCTTGACTATGGGTACAATTTCTTAAACACTGTCATACATATTGATAATAGTAGTACAATTTGCATTATTAAAAATCCAGTGCAACATTCTAAAACAAAACACATTGAAATTAGACATCATTTTATTAGAGACTGTAATGAGAAGAAGTTAATTCAAGTTCTTAAAATTGACTCTGATCACAACTTTTCAGATCTTCTCACTAAAGCTTTTGATGTTAGAAGGTTTCAGTACTTGGTAGCAAGTATTGGGATGCTTAATCCTCAATGACTTAAAACTTTGTGTTTTTGTATATAAATTTTCTTTTTGTTGTACTGCTTGCATTGTAAATTGGTTCTACTATTCCTAAAAAGTTTGTGCTGCTGGTACAACTTTAGATTGTGTTATTCATACAAGTACTTTATATTATGTTAGTCATATGATTATTCTAATTTAAGACAAGTACTTTTTTCTTTTGGTTTTAGACTAACAATTTCAGGTATGAATATTGCACACAAAGGAAGTTTCAAGTGAAATGGAAGCAGCAGAATGATAATATCAGTTGCTGACATAATAGGTTTACGATATAAAGAGTTTGAGAATTTCAAACCTCCTTAAAACTTCTTTCTTGAAACCTGATTATGATATTTCACATTGACTTGATGACTCAGTTGGTCAGATAGTAACTGACTCAACTCACTTTCTATCATTTTATACTTTTAAGTATAATGAGCAAGTCTAAGGACATCTAATAGAAAGAACAGCTAGTAAAAGTGAATCTAACACTTGTGTTAGAAGTAACAATTGCTATGAGCTGGAAACCCTGTCATGAAAACTCTTTGAATGAGTTTATCTGCACACAGGCAGTTATTTATAACTGAAAACATTGGTTCTCACACAACCAGAGGTTGCTTTAAACCGAAATTTTGATTGAGTGTCTGTTATACACTTGATCCCTTCAAAATGGTTGAATGCAATATGATTTTTCATAATGAAATCAAGTTCATACTGCTAAGGCAAAAGTTTCTTAAAAGGATTTTCAAAGGGGCTCAGAAAAACCATCAAATGATGGATAATGAGTCAATGCCCTGTGAATCACCTCTCATAGGAGTTAACACACCTTGAAGTGATGAGGGCATCAACTTAAACTCTTAAGGAATTGATGGATACATGTACAACATTGTCTGAAAATAAGTTCTAATTGGCAGATCAGATGATGGTGAGAGATCTTCCAAACAGGGGAGGATAGGAAATATTTTGGTACATGGTGAGAGATCTTCCAAGCTCAGGGGAGGAGGATTAACCAATAAGGGAAGGAAAGTATGCTTAGAATTCAGGGGAGGAAAATGATCTAACATTGGAGGAAGATTGTCCAAAGCAGATCAAGTTCAATCAGAAAAGACAAGAGCATACAAGATGATGATGTTAGCTTCTTGAGAAGCTAACATGTCTTATTATTCAGCCAATAATAAGAGCAAACATTCAGTTGATGGATGCTAGGAATAAACAATTTCAGTTGATGGATGCTAGGAATAAACAAATTCAGTTGATGGATACTAGGAATAAGCTCTTCAAATGAGAAAGTTCTATCTAGGATCTTTCAGGAGAAAGTTCTATCTAGGATCTTTCAGAAGGGATGAAGCATTTCAAAGGAGAAAGTTCTATCTAGGATCTTTCAGGAGAAAGTTCTATCTGGGATCTTTCAGTTTCAATTTCATTTCACTACGTTTGTTCATCACTTGCAAAGGCGTGCTGAAAGATGATTTCACTTGTTGAAACAAGCATCCAAGATACACAGCATCATTGCCTCTTATAATTCCTCCATCCAAGGAAATTACACCATCTTTTAGGCTATGTTTGAAGTCTGAAGATTGGTATTGATATTGTTAAAGTCAAAGAACAGAAAGCAGATGAGTTACTGAGAAAGATATTTAGTCATTAAGATCAAAGAAAAGCTCAGATCAAGGGTCTGACTAAGAAGTGTTTGAAAGATCTTTACAATCCTTATTTAATTCAGAAAACATGTTGATTAAGGGAAATCACATGTTTAGGGGAGGATTGTTGGGAATTAAATGTTCTAAAGATTAGTATCGGGGAATTACATGTTTACAAGATCAGTTCTGCTCAAGAATATTCACTAAGTGTCATTCTACTGCTAGTGCATTTGATTCTACTGCTAGTGTAGCAACCCGTAGAAATCCCTAGTCATTAGTGAACGCTAATCTAGTATTAATCCATCATTACTGTTCACTTAACCATTTTTACGAGCCAATTTGAACTTTTAGGGCGCTCGCAACGTAGAACAAATTGTACAACAATACATTTTATTACTAAGCTCGATCAAATGTAATTTTCTTAAACTCATACGACTTCCCATGGTCAAATACAAGCTCAATGATTCGTTTCTCGTCCATTGTCCCCAATGTGACACTTTAAAATTATATTGGACCCATTAAAATAAAATGTACGTTACGTATACACTTTTATACCCGTACATTGCAATCCATGATCACGCTTATACACTTAAGCTCGCTTCTAGGCATCTTAATTTCTCCAACGTTACCTAATTCACTGATAACATATTCTTGCCACCATAATAGACCAATCATAGGCTAGATATGAAACTAAATTCACAAAATGTTGTACACGTAAATAGTAGGCTTCATTTTACTTCTATACTTCATCAAACCTACTATCCACTTGCTAAGAAACACTCAAGTAATATTCTATAAGATCTTCTCTAACTGACAAATCTTATCTCATAAAATTTGCTCAAAAACCCTTCCTATCCAATATATATAACGAGGCACATTCATGCAACTCTCCCTCTCACTCTCACGTAAAACACTTTCACACTCTCAAACCCAACCCACTTTGCTCACTATTTGCAGTCGAGGTGAAGCAAGCAAGCTTTAAGAGATCCCAAGTGTACCCAAGTCATCCACAAGGTCTCACTCGAGCCCTACTTGTTGTGCTCTCGCGAGTTTTGACCCATCCTTCTTGTTCTCGATCATTTCACACGTTACAAATAATCCTATACGAGTTGTAAGTACCTCTCGAACCATTTTAATACTTCTTGAATCATATTCACAAAATCAAGCACTGTTAAAAATGTTACACGAGCACATATTATCTATCTTTATTTTAGTTTCTCTCGTTATTATTTTCCTTTACTCGTTCAATACATTATGACCTCCATCGAGGATGGCAACAACGAGAATCTTAATCTACTCGACACTCATGATCATTAAAAGAAACGCATAGCATCATTTTATGTTCAGTCGAATCATATTATAACTAGTTGTGTTATTTATTTTCTTTTACGTAACATGTGTAAACTACATAAGGAATGAGACTCTTATTTCGAATTCAAACATACGACCCCATAATATTATTGCTTGTCCTAATTCTTGGCTAACCCGACAATCAAGTTCATGTTTGAAAGTTTACCCCATATGCCCTTAATAAGCTCAAAGCTAATGACCTTGAAACTGTCCATTTTTCCTTATATTTCGAAGCGGGCTTAGCAGCCCAATAAGCTCTCCAAGGGCTTATTCGATAAGCTGAGAGTGAGGACCTTTTAGTAACATTTTTGGACTCAAAATATAAGCCCAATGTCAGGCCCATTCGACCCCCATAAGCCCACGGTTCAAAACTTGCTATTGGGCCTTTAACGCTTGCGTTAAAAGCCCAATAGGTTATTAATAAGCCAAACAGCAAATAAGCAGTTGAGAAACACTAAAATCAGCTTTTATAAGCTTAAAGAATTTTCAGAATATTTTTCCTACAATTTTTGTAGAAAAAGGACTTGTTTTGCAACGTATTTTACTATTTGGGTGAAAAGTGACAAATTCCTACATTTGTGTTCTAAAACTGTCAAACAGTAAACCGAGGGGCTGAACATTTTAAAATAGGAAATATATTGACCTTTATGTCATTTTGGAAAGTTGAGGACTATAAATGTAATATATATAAAATGAGGGACTAACGGTGCAAAGTTAACACCGTTAGTGTATAAATTGTAAAATTGATAAAAGTACATGGACCAAGATGAAACTTATTGCATATTTATTTGTATTTCACATTTTTACATTTCTTTCCCATTCGTATGCATTTTTCTCATTTCGTGCACATTTTATTTATTTACGATATAATAATTTATTCACATTTTATTTACGTTTGTAATTATTTCACAACTCGTTTATTTACGTTTATATTTATATATAACGAGTTTTAATCGATTTAAATTACGTTTCGTTCACACACCTTTTAAGGGAACGATATTCATGGAATAAATGACATAAAAACATGATAATATTATGTATAATATTATTTTTGAACTTTAAGCATTTTAAGCATATCACACTCATATCACACACCCATTCATTATTCGTTACTCGTTTTCACACATTGTCATATTAAATCACAAACACCAAATACTTAGACTTCCCTATTATCCAGGTCCTGTGTTGGAGCTGTTCCCGTGATACTATTGACATAACATCACAATACTTTGACCTTACAGCTAAGGTGAGATTTCATAGCCCCTACTTTTATACGTTTTGATTTACTCTTTGGGGGAGATACATGCTCAACTATATTTATTCACTTTTACAAGTATTCTAGAAACTTTTACGGTTCACCGTGAGTCATAGCCCCTACTCATTTAATGCTTGTTTTATACTATTTGGGGGAGATGCATGCCTAAACTACTTTACTCTTTTATCAAATACATGATTTATGCAATTACTCAAATATTTATACTTTTATGATACTCTACGCTTTCTTGATTTCTATTGATAACTGTAATTAGACTCGATTCAGACCTACATCAACCTGACATGGCAATGTCGGTAGACCCTTAAATTGGGTGCAGTCATCAACCTGACATGGCAATGTCGGTAGACCCTTAAATTGGGTGCAGTCATCAACCCGACATGGCAATGTTGGAAGTCTATTTATTTGGATGTCTCATGATAATCTTATTTTGGCAGTAGGTTGTAAACACACTGGTTGCAAGTCTTGTATGGGCGGGACTTGGGACTGAGTGGATTTACAATGCCCTTGCGGTGGAAACTTTATTCATTATACTATGTTGGCAGTGGGTTGTAGACACATAGGTTGCAAGTCTTGTATGAGCGGGGCTTGGGACTGAGTGGATTTACAATGCCTTTGCTGGAAAATCTTTATACAAATACTTTACATTTTAAACTAAACTCTATGAACTCACCAACCTTTGGTTGACACTTTTTAGCATGTTTATCTCAGGTTATTAAGGCGATAGTGGATGCATGGATTCTAGAGTCATTTGCATACTTGAAGACTCATATCTTATCGTTATCATTCGATACACTTTGAAAACTTTTATGTAACCTTACTTTGGAACTTATTGTCATAACTCTGATTTTAATAATTCGAATGATAACTTTTCAAAACGTCTCATTTAGAGGTCATTTTCTATACCTTGATCTATATTATGAAGTAATACCCCCTTGACACTATTGTTCCGTTGCGGTAATTTAGGGGTGTTACATAATGGTATTAGAGCCTTGGTTATAGAGAACTAGGTTGCATTTAGGAGCCTAGACTATAACTACTATATACACTGAGACTCTTTTCCCTATCGCCTTACTTACGTAGAACTTTTCCCATTTATGTGTGCACTGTTAAATGTTATAGTATCTGCGCCGATAGAGGAATCTCAGCATTTAGTCTAGTCATCAAAGGTGTGGAGCTTAGTGATAACTGGCTATTTAACTTAATCTTGTGACAGTTCTTGTTTGATGAGACATGGGATTAAGTTAAACAAAGGTTATCACTTGGCCGTAGAGAAATTTGATGATTTTGCTAAAAAATGGGATTTCTCTTGAGGATACTTTTCAAGGGAAAAATCTCAGAATCTAAATCGAGACATCAAAAGCATGGAGCTCGGTGATAACTGGCTATTTAACTTAATCATGTGACAGTTCTTGTTTGATGAGACATGGGATTAAGTTAAATAAAGATTATCACTTAGCCGCAGAAATTTGATGAGTTCACTCGAGGATTTTCTGAGAGATGATCACCCTACTCTTTTATGTAATTTCGAGATATGTGTGCTTGATGATATTTACACGTGTGAAATGAGGCAAGTATAATTATGGTGGCTAACATGATTATAAGTGAATCACGACACACAAGGACATATGTAATCATGTGTACGTCAATCGGCATTGACCCCTTTAGGATAACAGCTAGTAGCGGGGTTTTTGTGAGAATGTTAAATATAAATTGGATGCAGCTAACAAACAATGGGTACGTTTTCCTTAGACAAGTCATATTCTATCCTAGATACGTAAGCTTTAGCATAATTACTCTAAACTTTACACATCAAATATTCGTTAACATCTTTTAAGAGATAACGCAGACTGAATCTCGGGACGAGATTCAAAAATAAGGAGTAGGTATTGTAGCAACCCGTAGAAATCCCTAGTCATTAGTGAACGCTAATCTAGTATTAATCCATCATTACTGTTCACTTAACCATTTTTACGAGCCAATTTGAACTTTTAGGGCGCTCGCAACGTAGAACAAATTGTACAACAATACATTTTATTACTAAGCTCGATCAAATGTAATTTTCTTAAACTCATACGACTTCCCATGGTCAAATACAAGCTCAATGATTCGTTTCTCGCCATTGTCCCCAATGTGACACTTTAAAATTATATTGGACCCATTAAAATAAAATGTACGTTACGTATACACTTTTATACCCGTACATTGCAATCCATGATCACGCTTATACACTTAAGCTCACTTCTAGGCATCTTAATTTCTCCAACGTTACCTAATTCACTGATAACATATTCTTGCCACCATAATAGACCAATCATAGGCTAGATATGAAACTAAATTCACAAAATGTTGTACACGTAAACAGTAGGCTTCATTTTACTTCTATACTTCATCAAACCTACTATCCACTTGCTAAGAAACACTCAAGTAATATTCTATAAAATCTTCTCTAACTGACAAATCTTATCTCATAAAATTTGCTCAAAAACCCTTCCTATCCAATATATATAACGAGGCAAATTCATGCAACTCTCCCTCTCACTCTCACGTAAAACACTTTCACACTCTCAAACCCAACCCACTTTTCTTACTATTTGCAGTCGAGGTGAAGCAAGCAAGCTTTAAGAGATCCCAAGTGTACCCAAGTCATCCACAAGGTCTCACTCGAGCCCTACTTGTTGTGCTCTCGCGAGTTTCGACCCATCCTTCTTGTTCTCGATCATTTCACACGTTACAAACAATCCTATACGAGTTGTAAGTACCTCTCGAACCATTTTAATACTTCTTGAATCATATTCACAAAATCAAGCACTGTTAAAAATGTTACACGAGCACATATTATCTATCTTTATTTTAGTTTCTCTCGTTATTATTTTCCTTTACTCGTTCAATACATTATGACCTCCATCGAGGATGGAAACAACGAGAATCTTAATCTACTCGACACTCATGATCATTAAAAGAAACGCATAGCATCATTTTATGTTCAGTCGAATCATATTATAACTAGTTGTGTTATTTATTTTCTTTTACGTAACATGTGTAAACTACATAAGGAATGAGACTCTTATTTCGAATTCAAACATACGACCCGATAATATTATTGCTTGTCCTAATTCTTGGCTAACCCGACAATCAAGTTCATGTTTGAAAGTTCACCCCATAAGCCCTTAATAAGCTCGCGATAAGCTCAAAGCTAATGACCTTGAAACTGTCCATTTTTCCTTATATATTTCGAAGCGGGCTTAGCAGCCCAGTAAGCTCTCCAAGGGCTTATTCGATAAGCTGAGAGTGAGGACCTTTTAGTAACATTTTTGGACTCAAAATATAAGCCCAATGTTAGGCCCATTCGACCCCCATAAGCCCACGGTTCAAAACTTGCTATTGGGCCTTTAACGCTTGCGTTAAAAGCCCAATAGGTTATTAATAAGCCAAACAGCAAATAAGAAGTTGAGAAACACTAAAATCAGCTTTTATAAGCTTAAGGAATTTTCAGAATATTTTTCCTACAATTTTCGTAGAAAAAGGACTTATTTTGCAACGTATTTTACTATTTGGGTGAAAAGTGACAAATTCCTACATTTGTGTTCTAAAACTGTCAAACAGTAAACCGAGGGGCTGAACATGTTAAAATAGGAAATATATTGACCTTTATGTCATTTTGGAAAGTTGAGGACTATAAATGTAATATATATAAAATGAGGGACTAACGGTGCAAAGTTAACACCGTTAGGGTATAAATTGTAAAAATGATAAAAGTACATGGACCAAGATGAAACTTATTGCATATTTATTTGTATTTCACATTTTTACATTTCTTTCCCATTCGTATGCATTTTTCTCATTTCGTTCACATTTTATTCATTTGCGATATAATAATTTATTCACATTTTATTTACGTTTATAATTATTTCACAACTCGTTTATTTACGTTTATATTTATATATAACGAGTTTTAATCGATTTAAATTACGTTTCGTTCACACACCTTTTAATGGAACGATATTCATGGAATAAATGACATAAAAACATGATAATATTATGTATAATATTATTTTTGAACTTTAAGCATTTTAAGCATATCACACTCATATCACACACCCATTCATTATCCGTTACTCGTTTTCACACATTGTCATATTAAATCACAAACACCAAATACTTAGACTTCCCTATTATCCAGGTCCTGTGTTGGAGCCGTTCTCGTGATACTATTGACATAACATCACAATATTTTGACCTTACAGCTAAGGTGAGATTTCATAGCCCCTACTTTTATACGTTTTGATTTACTCTTTGGGGGAGATACATGCTCAACTATATTTATTCACTTTTACAAGTATTCTAGAAACTTTCACGGTTCACCGTGAGTCATAGCCCCTACTCTTTTAATGCTTGTTTTATACTATTTAGGGGAGATGCATGCCTAAACTACTTTACTCGTTTATCAAATACATGATTTATGCAATTACTCAAACATTTATACTTTTATGATACTCTACGCTTTCTTGATTTCTATTGATAACTGTAATTAGACTCGATTCAGACCTACATCAACCTGACATGGCAATGTCGGTAGACCCTTAAATTGGGTGCAGTCATCAACCCGACATGGCAATGTTGGAAGTCAATTTATTTGGATGTCTCATGATAATCTTATTTTGGCAGTGGGTTGTAAACACACAGGTTGCAAGTCTTGTATGGGCGGGACTTGGGACTGAGTGGATTTACAATGCCCTTGCGGTGGAAACTTTATTCATTATACTATGTTGGCAGTGGGTTGTAGACACACAGGTTGCAAGTCTTGTATAGGCGGGGCTTGGGACTGAGTGGATTTACAATGCCTTTGCTGGAAAATCTTTATACAAATACTTTACATTTTAAACTAAACTCTATGAACTCACCAACCTTTGGTTGACACTTTTTAGCATGTTTATCTCAGGTTATTAAGGCGATAGTGGATACATGGATTCTAGAGTCATTTGCATACTTGAAGACTCATATCTTATCGTTATCATTCGATACACTTTGAAAACTTTTATGTAACTTTACTTTGGAACTTATTGTCATAACTCAGATTTTAATAATTCGAATGATAACTTTTCAAAACGTCTCATTTAGAGGTCGTTTTCTATACCTTGATCTATATTATGAAGTAATACCCCCTTGACACTACTGTTCCACTGCGGTAATTTGGGGGTGTTACAGCTAGCGTTAAACATTCTACTGCTGAATGATGCTGCTGCTAGTGAAGAAGATTCTACTGCTAAGTAGATAACTGTTGAAGTATTCTGCTGCTAGATAGATAAGTATAGAAAGATATTATGTGTATAATAGTCAACAATACACGGTAGATAATATCTTTAGACAAAGTGTTCAGTAACAAGTTGTGTACTCAGATACATGTTGTATCTAAGTTACTGACACATATAAGATAAGCTAGCATGTGGTCGACAAGACTTAACATTAATTGTAATGATCTCCATTGTTCTTATAAGAGCAAGAACAACAATATCACAAGTCATAGAAACATTTAAGATTCAAGGTTTTGTAACCCTAGTGATAGTGAAGATCACTCGTATTATTTCCTTAATAATATTGAATCGTTTGGTGATAAACTTTCTTTGTTCATTGTTCAATAACAAACTTAACTGTTCCATTTCCATTACCAAATAAACCTTCTAAGTGTGGTTAAGTAGATTCCGCATACTTAATCATATTAACTCAAAATATCATATACACAAAGTTACAAAGAACTAACACCCTTTAGTGTATCGAATCCTCTCAATGGTGCAAACCTTATGGCAGAGCTTATCCTAACCCCCCCCCCCCCCCCCCCCCAAAAAAGACTTCCCACAAGCCCCTTGTTTTTTTGACTTTTATTTATTATTTTTTTTTTTATTGATTTTTTTTTGATTTATTTTTTTATATAATTTTGTTTATATCAAAAAACTATAAACCTGAAAGTGCGGAACAGAAACTGACAAAAACTATAAAACTGTCAGAAATACGGAACAAAAACTAACAAAAAACTGGAAACAAAAAGAAGACAAGGGGGAATCTTTGACTAACCCCACTGATTTGACATCATGGGGGGCTTGTATAGTCTAGGCCAAACCTTATACCCAAAGGTTAGTCAACTACCATAAAATTCATCACCTTTCTCCTCTTTACCCATGATACCTTCGACTGATATGCTCCCAAAATCACCCACAACTTTTATTGTTTTCTCACTAACTCATGTGATCAAGTACTAAGTGGTTGAGGTAAGTACATATTCATTAAATAACATGCTTAACCATTGGTCCTTAGCTACTAAATAAAAGCTTCTTTGTGCCTTTACAACTGAAGCAGACAAACACACATTACATTTCATATTTCTCATTCAAAACATCTTATTCTTTTGGCCTCTATACACCTAAGGACACCTCCTCAATATTGCTTCATATTTTCCCTTCAAAATCTTTCAAAACTACAAGCATAATCAAGAGTTGGAAAGCAAGTAATGGAGTTGGGTTATATTCGGTTCGTGGGTAAGAAAATTCTTTAGTTCTTGCTTTCTCACTCGACACACACCATCTTAACCCCACTGTAAGAATTTTATATCCTAAACATACATTCCTTTGATGTTCTTCCTTTCTTAAAACAAACTACACTTAAACACTCATATCATAATATGTAAGTTTGTAAAGACAACTTAGTGTTCTAAAAATATATACACCACTCGACATGCATACATACGCGTTCAATTATGCATGCACGTATGAATATCATTGCGTTTAGAACTTGTGTGGCAATCTTTGGTCTCGTTAACACGCATAAACATCTCGAAGATAAACTAGTATTCATGATTGGTTCCAAATCGATACACACTTTTATGTTGAACTTGTTTGAATAATTGGAAACTAAAATGACTAAAATTAAGAAGTATAGATGTAAATAAACTTAAGTCTTGGCTCGCTTTGGACAAAGTATTTAATCTCTTAACCATAGCTTATTGATAAGCTAAAATAAGTCGAAGTGCTTTTGCGACTTAGACGAGCTTATAATGTGTTTGGAATTTGAGTCGCGAAGCTCAAAATAAGTCGAGGCTTGTTTTGGTGCTTATTTGGTCTCCTCCCGTAAACCTTGTGCTTATTTATAAACTTGTATTGCTTAATTTAGTTTGGCTTTACAAAAACAAATTTGAAATACAAAATAAAATCGCATGCAAACACACGTTCATTATGCACTGAGAAGATATGTAACAAATATATAAAACAGTTGCGAAATCCAATAAATAACTGAATCAGTAAAAGCTTAACACCAAAGAGCTCATGGCTCAATTGTAGCGTTCTCAGCCTTCACTCAAGCCACCCAGGTTCGAACCTGGGCAGGTACCCCCATGTGTTTTATTCTTTTTAAAAAACTGAAACTGTTACATTAATGATCAATAATTGTGATAAAGGCAAAACAAATGCAAATATAAACTGAATAAGGGTACTAGCCCGCCGGATTACATGCCATTATACTAATATTTTTATCTCACCATTATACTAATATTTTTGGACCCGATCTAATACATTTTTATAACTCTTAATACAAATGTTAAAACTAATATTTTTCAACACTCTTCGTCCACGTTTTTGTAAAAACAACATATTTAGTATATATTACTAAATTCCGACTAAAAGACAAAAATTAAAATAACAAGAAAATATTTATAACAAAAAGCTTATATAAATATTTTCTAACTTATCATCCACTAACCTTAGATAAATATAAACACATTTATATTTATATATATCATATCACGAAACATGGCTAATTTGAATACTGAACTATTAGTATTTATTATTATTCGACCAACAACCTATAATCTTTCACAAATATTTTCATTGTGAATACTTTCTGTATTAAGTCTTTCGGTTATTCTCGAATCAGAGACTTATCCGGCTTAAATACTTATATATATATATATATATATATATATATATATATATATATATATATATATATATATTATATATATATATATCTACTTGTCCACTTTGTCCAAGAGCCAATACTTACAAACACTTTGAAACGATTTAAACGTAAACTCTTCCACACAAGCAACATTAAACACAACCACTTGAAAACACTTAAATTTGTTGAAACACTTTTGAGTCATGAGTACACAAAACTATAAACTAAGCATTACCATACTAATTTAGGTCGCGTGTCGGTGCCGCACAATATTGCTACTTGATTTATTCAGTTCAGACGACAATTTCTGAGGTGAGTTTATAGCCCCACTTTTACTATTATTACTTGCTTTGCAAAACATTGGGGTGAGAAACATGCAAAACACTTTTCAAGGACCAACACTATACTCATGTTTTATCAAACTATTACGCAACGATTAGCCTAAGCATTTGTATCCCCTTTCATGCCCAAACTCATGAACCGTCAATTCCACTTGGGAAGCGCGAATGCTATAAATAGATCTATTGGGGATGACACCCCTGTTCGGTTTTGCCAGGTTGACCAAATGCGAGCGTATAACTTGTCGAAACACGAGTGTCTCGGGATAGACACTTACACGGGCCTTTATTTAACGTGCTTCTAGAGCATGCACATTGTCAAGCTTCGGTTGCATGAACTTAGTGCTAGCGTAATAGACATTTATATTGATGTGTAATCATATTTGTTGTGATGGTCACATGATTCACTTATGGTCCAACTTTACTGCTTTATTATAAACCTATGAACTCACCAACCTCGTGTTGACACTTTTAAGCATGTTTTTCCCAGGTGCTTAACTTATGATGTATGACATTTTGGAAGGCTTGGCATGGCATGGTCATAGGCACATTTGGAATGGATTAATACCCATACATGACCTCTTTTGAATGGGACAACTTAACTTTATAGGCCTTATTTCCGCATCTTGAATCAATGTTGTAACTTTTATTAATTAAATTAATAAACCTTTTAAAACGGATTAGATAATCCGTTCTCCATTACTTTGTGTTGTGATCCAATACGTAGCACCCCATGACCTAAATGCTTCCGCTGTACCGATTTTGGGGGTGTTACAGAATAAAGGTATTTGATTTATGTTTGATGATAAATTCGCTAAGTGTTTGATAATAAAGCTATTTAAGTTTACTGGGTGTAGATTAGAAGGTTATTTGTTAGAATTACGGCTTGGTATCATTAACTTTTGTTTAACTTAATTGATGTTAACCTACAAACGATATAAGTTAGATTCTTATTGATTTGTAAAAAGACTACCGTGTTGCCATGCTAGATATAATTACGGATATCCAAAATTGATGCAAGTTTCGTGCACTTCATGTGTATCAACTGTCAAGTATGAAGTTATATTTGTCTTTGGTTTTATGATGCTTTAATGAAGCTGTGTTTCAAAGTGGGGTTATTTTATATCTTTATCGAACGACTCATATATAAATGGTATAGTGGAATTTTGTTTTCATTTACAGAATCAAAATTATAATACATGCCACTTTGATACCGTTGCTTTTACTATTTCATGTCTCCCTTTCGATTTGATTGTAGGCTTGATATTTTCTTATATCATTAATGAATTGAAATGGACCATTGCTGATGTGTATGTTGCTTTTCTATGATATTTTGTATAGGAAAGATGATAAAGCATATGATGATTGTCCCTCAAGTAAGACGTGCATGGGACAATGGAAGATCACTTCATTGGTAATCATATGATTATTACCCTTCTAGGACTAACTGTTCAAATTAAGTCTTTTTACAGACTTTACAGCACCATAAACAAGCTAGATAATAAAAGAGTACTGGTATGCATATCAAAACCACTGTAAAAAAACGCAACGAAGCATATAAAAATTAATCATCTTTGGTGTAATAACCCTAAAATCGGGGATCTTATAAGATACAAGCCAAAATCTATTTTTGGCTTTGATTGTAAGTTTGTTTTATATATATATATATATATATATATTTTATTAAATTATTTTTGGTGTTATGTTTACATGATTATGCTAATTGAACGAATAGTTATTCTTTTGAAGTATGATTGTTTTCTATTTTGTTTGAGTAAATTGTTTGAATAATTATAATCATATATTTGCGGCTAATGATTTTTATGTATGGCTAATGATTTTGGGGGAAAGTTATTTTTGGAAAATAGCTTTTTTTTTGTTTAATTCGATTAGTATTGTTTTTTGCCTAACTTTTAGGGATTTGACTGTAATTGAACATTCAGTTTCAATTCACCAATTAATATCAATGCATTCAAAAAAAAAAAAAAAAAAAAAAAAAAAAAAAAAAAAAAAAAAAAAAAAACTACGAGTTGGTCTATATATCTTCGATTCAAGCATTAACATCAACCCTAACAACTCAATATTTCGGTAAGTTTTAATTGTATTGAATCGATTTGTTGCTGACTTTTTTATGTTTGTGATGTAAACCCAGTAGTAATGCAGGACTTGGATGCAACCGAGTATGAAAAACCGAATTACATACTCTGCATAATTTGTATGTGTTCTTTTTATATGTTGTCACTTTAATTTTGTGCCGATTCAATTAAATATATTTAAGTTGATATGTTTGATTTGGTTGTTTTGATTCATTCATCCATCTTAAACCCTAAGATCTCGCCTCTCTGCCAGTGTTTGTGTTGCTGTCCATACCGTGAAATTGGTAATGATCTTGGTGGCATTGAATTGAGAAATTGTTTTGGAAAGTTTTTTAATCTGATATGGCGTCGATTAGTATGGTTGGTATATATTTGATATGAGTAATTACCAATTGCATAATTAGTGTATTAAAACCCTAAAAAAAATTATTTGGGCCACGCTGCTTTGTTGAGTTTTGCTTTTTTGTTGCAGTAACAAGGACCGGTAGGACTAATTGATCAAGTTAAGCTTTCATTGTTTAACAATAGGTAATTTTTTCATTCATTTTTTAAACAATGTGTAATGAAGCCGTGTGATAAAGGGGACACAAAAAATAGAAAGAATAGAGTGTAATTCATCCGTTCTATTTTTTCATTTAATATCTTTTATATTTCACTGTTACAGATATTGTAAAGATTTTGTCGATGAGTGATTTAGTGGGTTGATTTGAAGCTCAGAAAACTTCTTCATGCTTCTTGAACAGGTAAAATCATATGTATCATACGGAATTAGGCAACTTTTTTGTGTTTTAGTATTTGATAATAATTCAATAATGTTCTTACAGGTCTAAAATATTTACTATGAGTCAGACATGTCAATGAATAAAAGTCACACAATGATTAGCATGAACTAAAACGAATAAAGGTATTTGATTTATGTTTGATTTCAGTTATGGGTTTGATGATAAATTCGCTAAGCGTTTGATAATAAAGCTATTTAAGTTTACTGGGTGTAGATTAGAAGGTTATTTGTTAGAATTACGGCTTGGTATCATTAACTTTTGTTTAACTTAATTGATGTTAACCTACAAACGATATAAGTTAGATTCTTATTGATTTGTAAAAAGACTACCGTGTTGCCATGCTAGATATAATTACGGATATCCAAAATTGATGCAAGTTTCGTGCACTTCATGTGTATCAACTGTCAAGTATGAAGTTATATTTGTCTTTGGTTTTATGATGCTTTAATGAAGCTGTGTTTCAAAGTGGGGTTATTTTATATCTTTATCGAACGAGTCATATATAAATGGTATAGTGGAATTTTGTTTTCATTTACAGAATCAAAATTATAATACATGCCACTTTGATACCGTTGCTTTTACTATTTCATGTCTCCCTTCGGTATTTGATTGTAGGCTTGATATTTTCTTATATCATCAATGAATTGAAATGGACCATTGATGATGTGTATGTTGCTTTTCTATGATGTTTTGTATAGGAAAGATGATAAAGCATATGATGATTGTCCCTCAAGTAAGACGTGCATGGGAAAATGGAAGATGACTTCATTGGGATTCATATGATGATTACCCTTCTAGGACCAACTGTTCAAATTATGTCTTTTCACAGACTTTACAGCACTATAAACAAGCTGGATAATAAAAGAGTACAGGTATGCATATCAAAACCGGTCGGGTTCTGAGATTCTTTTTTCAAATTTGTAAATACTTACATGTATTTAATGTAATTATCAAAACTATATTACTAAAAACAGGTTTAATTGAGAAGATCTAGAAAGCAATTACAACGGATTAAAATGGGTTCTACTCTAAATGCAGGTAAACACTTGCAATGGATTCTATTGTGATGGGTTTACTCCAAATTCTAAAAACAAAGCTTCAATGTGGACTGAGAATTGGACCGGGTGGTTTCTTGCATTTAGTGGTGCTGTCTCTTATAGACACCGACAATAATTTATTTCAGGCGTACTTTCAGGGGTGACTAGGACCGCTTATTTTTAGCTTACGCTTATAACTAAGAAGTACTTATAAGCTATAAGCTACATGGAAATATGTGACTTACTAATTCGGGTACATAAGGGTCGAGACCCATTGATTAGTGTACATGCTTTCGTAAATTGAATTGAGTTTTGATTCATAAATTGAATTAAGTTTTATGATTCATAATAAGGGGTGTTTGGAATTTCTTTCACTGTCGTAGTCCAACACTTTAATAAGGGATGTTTGGGGCTATATATTTGCTTATTCTTAGATGATTAACTACAAGTAATAAGGGCTCTTTGGGGCTACATATATTTTATACTTTTTTGCTTCTGCACTTATTTGTTACCTAAAAAGGTTGTATGGGGTTACATAGACTTTCTACTTTTTTTCACTTGCAAGTTCTGCAATTATTATATATGTTCTTGCAGGATTATATAGAACAAGAGAAGAAAGATGGTGTATCACTTAAGGTGACATGTCTAAAACATTTTAGGTTACTTAATGATTTTGTGTTATTACCATGTTTTTTAAAATTTGTCATTTCTAAGTAATTCCAGGTTACATGTTATGCTGCCAGTGACTTTGTCTTATTTTATTTAAAGGGAAACAAAACAAACTTCACGATATGAGAAGGTAATGAGTGACTTGAACACAATTATAATGCAGTGGTACACAAGCTCTCAAGTTAGCGTCTCTTTTACTATAACAAAAGGCGCATGCTTGCAAATGGGATGGATAGTTTAAAGTTATATTTCAATCCAAAAAAGTCGCAAACATGTAATCTCATCCACAATTAAATGTGCAAAATGGTCGAATTCAAAGCCACCAAAGTGCTTTTTTATGGCATGCGATAAGTAAGTAATTTTACCAGCTATGCATCAGCTTAATTTGGAAGCCTCTTTTTAAACAAGTTATAACCTTAAGGTTGGTTGATGGTGGTGGAATAGGAAACATTAGCAAAAGGATAAAGTGACATGGGATCTAGATTTTTTATAATTTGCTGCTACTTGATTAGTTAAGATATGTGAGCTAAATTGTAATTTGTTGTTAAACAGATAAGATTTAGTAGGCTGATTGTTGATTATATCGAACTAGCAACCATTTTTAAGAAGGTAAATAGAATGAAAGTGATAGTTTGTGTTTATTGTTAGCAAAAAAAAATAATTAAATAAATAAATATAATTAAAAATCCACTGATGTGTTTTCTTTTGCTTCTTATTCAAACACAATCCCCGTAGTGCTATAAATATGGGCTATATAAGTTATATGCATTATTATCTCCTTAACGATTCTTCTTGCATGTTTTCTACATGGGATATTGTTAGAAGAATATCAAAAAGCTTATAAAATAACTACTAACGATGGTTAAAGACCTTATGTTGCGGTCCTTTTGAACAACTAGAAGCTAAAGAGGTACAATACATATAAAAATACAAAAGAAAAGCTAAACTACACCAGTTGGGTTATGTTATTTCTCAAATGGGTAAATTTAGAGAATAGGGCTTAAAAGATAATGGATTGAATGGGTCACTGTGACCATTTTTTTACCATTGTGGCAATTTATTTATCGGTTCATTGAATTTCTGTTGTTTGACCCTGATGAACTCAAATAAGTACATTTTATTACCATCATTTATCCTATTAATTTGACTTGTTTTATTATGCTATGCATGAGAATTGATACTTAATCGTTTACTTTTGTAATTCTCAGGTAAAAACAAGCATTTGGTGGAACTTGGCGATTTTGGACTAATTATGGAGCAAAACAAGCAAGAAGTTAAGAGTCTACTGAAATGTACAAGATCAAGACATTCTGCTCCAGATGCGCCGCATCTTGCTTATTACATACGGCGCATCACTATCAAGATTTCACTAGATACGATCCAAGATACAAGAGGACATGCGCCGCATCCAAGAATGAAGATACGCCGCATCTTCTGGCGGTGTACGAATATTCCTGAATATATTAATCTTGGACCCCACGCGAAGTTAAGTCAATGCGCCGCATCTACTTACTACATACGCCGCATCTTACCCTCAGACAGAAACTATAAATACCCCAAAGACCAGACGAATTAAGAGTTCCTGAGTTCTGAAGTTCGACAGAAGACCGAAGTACAGAAACCCTAGGACGAATTCAGTCAAGGCAGCAGCACAAGACACACCTTGAACGAAGATACAAGAGCTGTAAGAAGGTCCTGCATGTATTTAATTCATTAAGTAGTTTTGTTTTATTGTGTTAGTCAACTTTAATTCATCAGGATTGGTGGCTTGTGTAATGTGACAACGGAAAGATTGCACTCCCTTAAAACTTCTTTCCCATTAATTAAAGTTTATATGTTGATGTCTTTGGTGACTTTTATTAGTGCATTGATAACCTCTGTGTCTAGCTGAGCGTTGATCGGGTCGCCATGCCTCTGCCCTCGCCTATTTATTAGATCGCCTATGCATTCTATCGTCTGTAGAAAAGTAGGAAGAAAGATAAATAGGATAGTCATAAGTAATCATTAAGGGTTTACTCGCCGATAAGATTAGAACCAACGAGAAAGGACTTAATCTCGGTGCGTTGCATCGAACTATACACTTCATATAAAACTAGCAATAAAACAAGTGACAAACTACTTATCTATCAGGACAGGTCTTCTTATTGTCTCATGTATTTATCTGTGTACGTGTGTGCTACTTGCTGATTCGTGCCTATTAGTTTAGTTTATTATTTAATTGCAACCAATCGTGCCAGTCTCTCAGGCTGAACCCCCTTGCGTTAGATTAGGTTGTATAGCTAACTTAGAATATTAAAATACTGATTAGAATAACTAGATAATACGTTCCACTCTTAGTGATCGACACTCTACTTACCATTATATTCATACTGACCGGGTACACTGCTCGTTAAGTGTGTGTGTTATTGATAAGTCGGCTAAATATAAATTTAAAATTTGAGTAGGCATTAATACTGCTAAACCGCAACGACACATCGCACGCATCAAGTTTTTGGCGCCGCTGCCGGGGAGTGAATTGTTATTATCTGTTAAGTTGATTAGTATTTTAATTAGGTTTTTAATTTTTTTAATCTAACCGCTAACTGTGTTGTATATTAGGTTAATTTGCATTCATTGTATTATTTTGCATATTTTCTGTTTTGTGTGTTATTTGTTTGCTTTTATTTGTGTTTATTTTGGTTTGTTTTTATTTTTCGTATTTTCTGTGTTCTGCTATCGTTGTACTGAGCTAAATCGAACGATACGGCGCATCTATCTTCATAGATACGGCGTATTGCGTTTAATTTTTATAAAATACAACGCGTTTAATTAATTCGATACGACGCATCTTTTCCCCAAGATACGGCGTATCTGTTTTTAAGGAAAATTTTTTCAAAACGTTAACGCCATACGACGCATCTGCTTTAGCAGATACGGCGTATCTATTATTTTAATTAAAAACAGTTTTCGAATTATTAAACAGATACGACGCATCGATCTCTGTCGATACGGCGTATCTTCTGAATCAAAAATCTTATATTTTGAAACGTAACGAAATACGGCGCATTAACTTTTGTTAATACGACGCATTTAATTTTAAATAAATATCGATTTTTGATAATTAAAACTGATACGGCGCATTCTAATTTCTAAGCGGCGTATCTCTTTTCTGAATAAAGTCTGATTAAATTTTAACGATTGTAAGATACGGCGTATCCAACTTTTTGGATACGGCGCATCGTCTGCAGATATCAGCTATTTTTATTCTTATATCCGTTTCTATATTCATTAATTTCTCTTCTAGCGAACAAATCCTACTGATGATTTTACCTATGATAACAGGTTCTGCTATGGAAGACATGTCAGTGAACGGATATCTTGCTAAGGAACTCTTGCTTTCGGATTCCTTCGAAGTGAAAGTTTTTGATGATGCCAACTTCAATGTGCTCATGATTGATGCAGATTTATTTTTTTGGGAAACCCCTCTTGAAGCTACTTATAAGGAATTCAAGCGCTTATGCAATATTGAAGATGGGATATTCTCGTATGATTTACTAATGAGCTACACTGAAGATGAGTTGGTACTCTTATGGCCCGTCATTGAATCTAAAGGATTGACTTGGACTATTATCGAAGAGAATGATGGGAAATTCCAAATTGAATTCATGAACTCAAGCAATAAAAGCTGCGGTGGAGGCAGTACCCAAC
Source organism: Artemisia tridentata subsp. tridentata (assembly GCA_021014915.2). Lineage (NCBI taxonomy): Eukaryota > Viridiplantae > Streptophyta > Magnoliopsida > Asterales > Asteraceae > Artemisia > Artemisia tridentata. The sequence goes on from CP139505.1 coordinate 382,089,926, forward strand.
CTATGCAAATTTCTTACATGCCTTATTCCGAACAGTACTGGGGATTAAATGAGAATTATCTGGACGATGAAAGAATTTATGCTGTGGCGGAATTACTATTTCATGGCAGGTTGGTAAGATTGATGGACCTCTCCCTCAAAGAATGGCTTGAACTTAAATTTGGTAGTCCGAAATTTGCCCCAGCGAATGAAGTCAAGCGGATTATGACTTCATGGTTGACACGGAGTTTTAGGGAGCAATTTAACGAGTTCATGGAGATAAGGAGGAAAATGATTGGAAAAGCTTGCTTTGACGTTGACCACGATCCTAACAATGTTGATTTTTCAGATTGGTTGGCTAGTAAGTTCAATAACCATAAGTGTATGGATCGAGCTACTAAAGATGCATTATGGGTATATTGGATGAGAGGTGAAGACGAAGAAGTAGAGAGCGACTATGGGTCGTCACTTCATGATTCAACAGTCAATGAGGGCATTGAAGAATTATTCAGAATTGACATTGATGTGTTTGATTATGAGACACCCTTGTGCAAGCAATTCAAGGAATTTAACTACCTTCTTCAAGTTGACGATGATGTGCTTACTGGAGATCTACCAGGATTCAAGACTTATGATGATTTCAAAAACACCTGGTACTACGAATGGAATGACCAAATACCATGGGTTTGGGATAAACCATGGGAATTTGAGCACATTAATCACACCTGTACACCCTTCGTTTTCAAGGATGGGAGTAGTGTTTGGCCAACCTGTGATTATAAGAGTGACGGAACTTGTAATGGGGGAAGTATAATTGGGATGAAACGGGTTGGAAACGATGTAACCTTTGAAGACTATGAGTGGTATGATAATGTTGAAGACTGCCCACAAAAAGCGGAGGCTTTGCAAGAAAAGGGTAGAATTGAATATTTGAAAGAGCTAAAGGGAACATCGACTACTACTTTCTGGGAATGGGTGCATGAACAATTTGATGATTACACGAAGCTTAGTCGACGGTTACAATGGGAATTGGAAAGAGAGTGGGAGGCAATTCAAGATGATGATAACAATGAGTCATTAATTGATGAACTAGATGACTATTTGATTAAGGATCCTTATTTTAAGTTTGTTGATAAAGACGAGGAAGAATTCACCAAAAGAAAGTGTCAACTACTTGGAATCCCTTATAATGAGCCACCCATGATTATTTCTGAAAAATTTAAAATCATCAAATATTCTTTGGGTCCAGATGAAGAATATGTTGCGACAAAGACCAAGAAGTATACTAGATTAAGTCGAACGGAAGAAAACGTCGCAAAGCTATACGGGAACATCTTTCGGATGAAGGAAGAAGGATGGACCGTGACAAGAACTTAATGAAGAGCTGAACGTGAGTCTAACTTGAAGACTATGGAATAAAGACAAGTGCTGACCGGGAGACAACCCGGAAAATTTTTTATTATTCTGTTCTGAGTCGAGTCAGTCAGGCCCGCAGCAGATACGTCGCATCTCAATTCTGAGATGCGACGCATCTCCTGCACTGGTCATATCTTACTTTATTTTTCTGCATTTTTACTTTCGACTTTAAAACTTTTTATCAGTTTATTTCAATGCGGCGCATCCCTGGTTAAGGATACGGCGCATCTTCTATACTAATTCGTATTTATTCCAGGCTTGATACGGCGTATCTTCTTCCATAAGATACGGCGCATCGACTGACCTGATGATTTTCATTTTTATTTTTATGTTTTATATTTCCTAACTACTAATGTATTATGCAAGTTTGAACCTTTCTTAACTTAGGTGTGTTTAAAGCCTTGGTGGTATTATAGATTCCTGCATTTCCTGTTGATACATCAAATATGAAGCTTAAACGTTCTAATCCACAAGAAAGATGATTTTTGCTCTTATACAAATAATGGAGGATCATACCGAGCAAATCTCAGGGGAGTTTTTCTGTTCTAATTCTTTTATTTTCCAGTTTTTAAACTTTTATACAAACAACGAGGACGTTGTTTAACTTAAGTGGGGGGATTGGAGAATTAGAACACTTAACACTTACTTGTCCTAAACTTTTCAAAATATGCTTAAAATGTGCTTAATATATTATCAAAATTAAAAATTTTTAGCATGTTTTTGTTTAAGATCTAAGTTGCATAGCTGCACACATGACGTTATTTTCAAAAATTGTGATTTTTCAAAATTCACAAATCTATGAGTGTGCCGGTGACTTGTAAACTTTAGAACTTGGCTTGTATACTATTCGAGACCACCATAATAAGTATTATTTATATAATTGGAATGACTTGTCTAAATTGGTAAAATTCTAGGATTACACCCAAATAGCCTATTATATGTTATGTGTTATTAGCTAACTACACTGGTTAGTTAACCCCCGTATAAACCCTTTTGTTACTCTCACTTTTAGAGTAAGATACCCCTAGAAAAACACTCAGAGCCATTCCTTTCGTTTCTTACACCTTTGTTAAAATGTTTCGTTACACCCTTACACCTTAGCCTACCCTGTAGATTAAAATCCGTGGTTGGTTAATTGCTTTAGGCAAAGTGTGTTTCCTTACATTACCTGTGTTCGCGTGCCTAATTCATTATCTTTGGTTAGGTCGGGAAATTGCACAATGCAATCGGAGTGAAAGTAAATATTGTATATCTTTGAGTTTATTTTTCGTGTGTTTACTACTTTCACTATTACCGTTATTTCTGAAGTCATGAAAAGTATGGAAAAATTATCCAGAATTATCATTATATTGATGTGGTGAAATTTTACACATCTTTGTTTACTTATTTAAAAAAAAAAAAAAAAAAAAAAAAAAAAAAAAAAAATCGAAAAAAAAAAAGAAAAAGGAAGAGTTGGATGTTTGTTTTGACCAACTTATGTAAAGTTTTGTATTAAGTGGTCGATATCACCACTAGTTGTTGTATATTATATCTATGGATTGAATGGGAGTTGGCAGTTATGGGAACACCAACTTAAGGTTTATTCTTTGATTAAGATCTTGTTGAGTATAATTCGTGTCTACCTAAAGCGTGTGTTTCAAGTGTTAAAGCGTGAGTTATTCTATGATATGAGTCTTATTCATGGGATCGTTGGGATAGTGATTAACCACACTTAGGATTTTAATTTATTTGTTTTGTTTATTTTTCATTTTTTACACCAATTTGTATCCCAAATATTATCCATACCCTATATTATTCTTTATCCAAACCTTTGATTTATTGAGATTAGGGATTTGAGCAATCTTAAGTATCGTAGTCGTGGATTCGGCTATGTATTTATGATTTTGTCGCCCTTTTTGATATAATATTATTGGTGAAGATTACTTGATCCTATCTTTAGCCTGTTCGAGTTAAGGATTTGAGCAATTGCAAGTATCGTGTTCGTGGATTCGATCATGTATTTGTGATTTTGTCGCCTTTTCTGGAATTTGAGATCGATGGAGATTAAGGAGAATGATTAACCCTTAAACCTCAAAACCCTTTTTACCGCTTTAGACTTGTTATTCCTTGGCTTAAGTGGGGGAGATGTGTATACTTGCCAAGCTTATGATAGAATATTCGTCACGACTGGACAGTTAAACGATTAGATTTGCTTTTATCAAATTATTTTATTTTACTTCTAATTCGTTAAGTGTTTGGTTGTGTGATTATGACAAAAACGAATACATGCTTAAATATAAAAATAAATCCTAATATCTTTTAGGTTACATTTTCATAAGATTAATTCTAAGGTTTACTTGGGGACAAGTAAAGTTCAAGTGGGGGGATATTTGATGAACTCAAATAAGTACATTTTATTACCATCATTTATCCTATTAATTTGACTTGTTTTATTATGCTATGCATGAGAATTGATACTTAATCGTTTACTTTTGTAATTCTCAGGTAAAAACAAGCATTTGGTGAAACTTGGCGATTTTGGACTAATTATGGAGCAAAACAAGCAAGAAGTTAAGAGTCTACTGAAATGTACAAGATCAAGACATTCTGCTCCAGATGCGCCGCATCTTGCTTATTACATACGGCGCATCACTATCAAGATTTCACCAGATACGATCCAAGATACAAGAGGACATGCGCCGCATCCAAGAATGAAGATACGCCGCATCTTCTGGCGGTGTACGAATATTCCTGAATATATTAATCTTGGACCCCATGCGAAGTTAAGTCAATGCGCCGCATCTTACCCTCAGACAGAAACTATAAATACCCCAAAGACCAGACGAATTAAGAGTTCCTGAGTTCCGAAGTTCGATAGAAGACCGAAGTACAGAAACCCTAGGACGAATTCAGTCAAGGCAGCAGCACAAGACACACCTTGAACAAAGATACAAGAGCTGTAAGAAGGTCCTGCATGTGTTTAATTCATTAAGTAGTTTTGTTTTATTGTGTTAGTAAACTTTAATTCATCAGGATTGGTGGCTTGTGTAATGTGACAACGAAAAGATTGCACTCCCTTAAAACTGCTTTCCCATTAATTAAAGTTTATATGTTGATGTCTTTGGTGACTTTTATTAGTGCATTGATAACCTCTGTGTCTAGCTGAGCGTTGATCGGGTCGCCATGCCTCTGCCCTCGCCTATTTATTAGATCGCCTATGCATTCTATCGTCTGTAGAAAAGTAGGAAGAAAGATAAATAGGATAGTCATAACTAATCATTAAGGGTTTACTCGCCGATAAGATTAGAACCAACGAGAAAGGACTTAATCTCGGTGCGTTGCATCGAACTATACACTTCATATAAAACTAGCAATAAAACAAGTGACAAACTACTTATCTATCAGGACAGGTCTTCTTATTGTCTCAAGTATTTATCTGTGTACGTGTGTGCTACTTGCTGATTCGTGCCTATTAGTTTAGTTTATTATTTAATTGCAACCAATCGTGCCAGTCTCTCAGGCTGAACCCCCCTTGCGTTAGATTAGGTTGTATAGCTAACTTAGAATATTAAAATACTGATTAGAATAACTAGATAATACGTTCCACTCTTAGTGATCGACACTCTACTTACCATTATATTCATACTGACCGGGTACACTGCTCGTTAAGTGTGTGTGTTATTGATAAGTCGGCTAAATATAAATTTAAAACTTGAGTAGGCATTAATACTGCTAAACCGCAACGACACATCGCACGCATCAGACTCGTTCAAGGATATAGCATGAGCCTGAATAAGTCGTATTTGAAATTAACGTGTGTATATGGTAACAATGGTTGGATCCTTTGACCCGTTGATCTTTTTAAGTTTACACATTTTCAACTTTATCTCAATTAGAATTGTGAAATACCGAACAACTAATTATTTGATTATTGCGATATCAAACAGAAGATCAAATCCAATCACTTTGTGTTTTGTTACTGCAAATGATCTGATTTGGTTATTCTTAAACATGTAATCATTTTCAAATCACAATGCCAAACACTCCTTTATATGCATGTATCTTATAAGTTGGCTTTGATATTTAATTGCTAGAATGATGTTCTTTGGAATTAAATTTTTGATTAATTGGAATGTGTTTGAATGTAGATGCCAGAAACAGTTTTCGCAATACACATACCCGGCGATGTAGTACACATTATTGTTCCTTCCATGCTACAAGGTATTCTCATGTTATTCTCCTTGCATTTATGGAATTTGATGTCCTCTTCGAAAGCTATGTTCTTTTTCTTTCAAATATCAATTAAAAAAAGTCAATGGTTGGATTTGTTAGATGTAACAACCGGACCTGGTGATGAAACTAAGCAAAAGATGTTGGACATGCTGAAACATTTTCAATCCGATGAAGAGGCTAATAGCTTGGAGCCTTGGACAATGATGATGGTAAGTTATTAATTAGCCCGTAAAGGCTTTTTTTTTCTTCTTTTTTTTAAATTGCTCATTTGGATTTAATTGGTTGCTTTAACTTTCTAATTTTCCTTTTAAAATAATTATGCTGCTATAACTGTTGCTCATCATTTCTCCATTATATTCTTGCCATTTTTAGCATCTAGATGATGGAAATCGTTCTTACTTAGTTGTTTGTCATTTCAGGATTAGTGGATTCAGCTTTATCAGATGAGACCATTCAAAAGATCATGTCTGGTATGTTTGTAGATTACTTCTCTTTCACTATTAAGCTACAAATGGGTAGATTGGGTAACTGGTCAAAGGGGGTAACTTTTGATCCTGCCTAGAAACTCCTACCTGGAAACTTCTCTTGGATTTTATTAATATCACTCCTTGGAAAATGGCACTCCTTGGAAGGTGAGTATTTTTTTTTTTTTTTTGGAAGGCCCTTGGAAGGTGAGTATACTATTCAGTTTTTTTCTCATAATATAACCTTCCGACAATATTTGTATAATGCTATACAAAGAGTTGTTAATTATTAGGGGACTAGGAGTCATACCTCTTAGTAATCCATACCTCTCAAATTTAACCAATCAGCTTCAGCCAATTTATTCCCATAAATTCTCATACCTCCCAACCTAATTCACTGGCGGCCATAAATTCTCATACCTCCCAATTTTTTTTTTTCTTTTTAATATTTAAACTAAACAATTTATAATAAAAACATACCATTTTATTAATACAAAAATAAAAGTTCATTACATGATTAAAAAAATACGACATAAAAAAAAAACGAATTACATGATAATCGAAATTAAAACTACAACTAATACACATCTAGAAATTACATGGTCAACCATATTTTGCTGCCAGTTGGCGTTTTTTGTTCTTTATAAACTCCAACATGCTAGGATCTTTGATATTGTCATGCGGATCCATGTAGAACTTCAAGTCTTGCCTCTCCTTCTTGTCTTTAGCTTGTTCAATTTGGAGGTCCAAAAGTAGTTGTGTCTTCTCCGCCGTATCCGACATCAATTTGTTCTTCGCTTCAAAATGTGAGTTGACGGAATCAACAAGACTCTCCGCCTTTGACGACACTTCATCAACCTTTTTTTTCCCTTTTCTTGAACGCGTGGGGGTTGAGTCCTCATTCAAATCCGGGATGACATTATTTGGATCGTTGCTACCCGACTCATAGTTCCCCCCCTCCGATGACTTTCTTCGTTTGTCGGAGTGTCTTGAACATATCCCGATAACACATTTTTGTTCTATCCATTTAGCTTCGTCTTTGACCACCAACCATGCCGCTTGGTGAGTAAACGTTCTTCGCGTTTTTGTGCTATAATCAGTCATAGCGTTTTTCATAACATCCATATCATTACATCCGCTCTCCCGTAGACGAGTCTACAAAAAAAATATATATATACCAAATGAAAAAATAAAAAAATAGAACCGAATGCAAAAAAAAAATATATATAATATATATATATATATATATATATATATATATATATATATATATATATATATATATATATATATATATACCGAATGAAAAAAAAATACCGATTGGTGGTAAAAGCCGTTAAATACACCCATGTTTGTGTTCATCGTATTCCACTTTGTGTTTAAACTATGGTGAGATCGAGTTGTTCCGCCCATGAGTGACCCGAAATGATCTAAAATCCGTTTCCAAAACTTGTCTCTATGTTGTTCATTCCCGACTACTCTACATGTCGAGATATGAACCCATGCCTTCGCCAAAGCTTCTTCTTCCTCTTGAGTCCAAGCGATTTTATCCGCTTTGCTCTTCGCTTTGTTCGTCGGAAAATCTTGTACTTCTTGAACATCATCATCTAAAAATAAAAAAAAAACTGTTCAAATGTAAAAAAAAAATAAAAAAAAATACAACCGAATGAAAAATAAAATAAAAATAACGAATGTAAAAAAACAAAAAAAATTTACCGTTAGGAAGTTCTTGTGTTTCGGGAACAATTTCATCTTGATAGTTAAGCATCGGATCAAAATCAAGGTCCGCCGTTTGATCGATCACGTAGTCCCTTGGTTGGATCGGTGGAGGGTAGTAACCATGGGGAGTCGGTGGTTGCGGGTAGTAACCATGGGGAGTCGGTGGTTGCGGGTAGTAAGCTTGGGGAGTCGGTGGTTGCGGGTAGTATGCTTGGAAACTTCGAACATCTCGGCCTCGATTTTTAGACCCGGATGAAATATTTTTTTGTTTTCTTGAATCCATGGAAGAGTTTTTAAATTTTTGTGTGTGTTTTAAGTTGAAGATAGTTAAGTTTTGAGGTTGAAATGGGGTTGAAAATATATATAGGGATTTTTTTTTTTTTACACAACTCAACGTAACATTCCTTTTTTTTTTTGAATTTATGGCTCTCCAACGTACACTTTTTTGTTCCAAATGAATTTGTGGGGAGCGGTGGTTGAAGCCGCTGTTGAAAGATTTTGGGCAAACCGCTGGAACCGGCGGCGGTGTTACCGCCGGTTTCAACCTCATCGCTGGCCCAAACCGCATGCACTTCGAGTGCCCTTATTTTTCAAATTAAATTTCAACATATATTTTTCAGGATGTGTCAGAGTGCAATGTTTTTCCTTACTTGACAAACCTAAAGGCTAAAGACTAATTTAACTATTTTTATAGTATGCATAGTGAGCATTTGATTATGTTTAAAATGACTTTCTATCTTATTGTATCATTATAAATGAGTATGATGGCATTGCGTTTTGAAAGTAATAATGCTATATTAAATAGTCGTAATCGGATACTGAGTTGTATCAAAGCCGGCTATAGGAGATAGTGTTTGGATGTGCTTTTTCTATATGAAGTTGTGATGTTCATATAAGAAGTTGTTTCGCATGTTTGGGATATTATGATTATTTAATGAGATATATCGGACTAAGGGTATGTTTGGCAAAACTAACTGTAAATTGTATGTTGTAAACTGTAGGCTGTAAGTTGTAAGCTGCAAAGCTGTTAACATGAGCTACAAACTGTATCTTTTTTTTTTAATAAAAATGTTTGGTAAGTTAGCTGTTAAATGTAATTATAAGATGTAAAATAACATAAAAGGACATATCTATAATTGTAAACAAATGTTTGGAGGGTATATCAGTAATTTAAAGTTTTAACAGCTCCAAGATGTTTAAAAAGCTTAATGAATCAGCTTTTTATTTAGGAGCTATTTGTTTGAAATAAAAGCTTGAAGTTAATGTATCCAAACGGAGCTACTTAGTTTATATGAGATTATTTTGTAACAAAAAGCTAACAGCTCCCCAAAAAAGCCCCTACCAAACAGGCCCTAAGTAAAAAAAATAGTTTAGTTTGTTGTTTTTTGTTAATTTATTCACACATGTATTATAAATCACAAACTCCTTTTATTTACACTTTCAGTATTTTTTTAAACTTATTAGATGTTGGCGGAATGGACATTGGCTTATCACTTTATTAACGCTCACTACATACATTTGTTTGTGAAGATCATCAAATTTGGAGACAACGAAGCATGGGCGTTTATTATATTAATACTTACAAACACAATAATTTATAGGATCGTTGACTTATTATTTATTATTCTTTTAAAAGAATAATGGAACTTATATCGTTCATTGTTGTTTATTAATTTATTCACACACTCAACTTCTTAATGAATAATTTCTTTAAAAACCCCGTGAATCCACGGGTCTATAAGCTAGTTGTAAATATTAGCGAATAATTAGGCAGGATTTTTTCCCGTCATTGCGATACCGACGACATGTCGTAGGGATAATTTTCCCGCCTCATTGCACACATTTGTCCCACCAATTTTTTACTTATATATATCTAATAATCTTCAACTCGGCAAAACGCACATAACCCAATCGTCAATTTTCACAAAACACACATAACAATGGCGGGTTACACGCCGGAAGAGGAGTGGTCAAAGGTTTTATCGTCGATGTATCTCTTTAATGAAGTTCTTAATACATATGGCTACGACATTTATGATGAATATGGTTCTTATAAGAACATTAGCCCGTGGATGAGAGACCAGATTCTGGAATGGTTGAGGAAAAAGCCATACTACAGAGAGATGTTGGACGCTCAAGCTGATGATGTTGGAGGAGAAAGCACGTTGGAAACCAAACATGATGATCTGGGAAATAGGATAACAAATCTTGAAGCTATGTTTGAACATTTCATCAAGCAAAGGAAAGCAAGGAAGGGAAAACATGGTACAGGTATTGGTTATGCGTTCGTAAATCAATAGTTATACGGCTAGAAATTACGTGAGCCTATCGGGGCACACACGTATACATTTAGAGAGCGTTTATTAAATATAATTAATATGTTTAATGTATACTATTAATTATAATTAATATAATCCACGAAATATACATAATGGTCGTCAGTCCGTTAGTGTAACGGTTAACGGTTAACGGTCGTTAAGTCCAAAGTTAGCTTGTAATGTACATAGTCATTTATTCACACCTCAAATCAAAGCATTCTTTGATCTTCTCTCTTGCCCTCTACAAAACGTCCAGCACCCCTTGTAAGGGAGTTGGCTTTGTTTCTTCTCTACGACTAGCATTCGTGTTTAGTTCGTAAGCTCGCGGGTTAAGCACTATGATGGAGAGTGATGTGTCGTTGCGGTTTAGCAGTATTAATGCCTACTCAAGTTTTAAATTTATATTTAGCCGACTTATCAATAACACACACACACTTAACGAGCAGTGTACCCGGTCAGTATGAATATAATGGTAAGTAGAGTGTCGATCACTAAGAGTGGAACGTATTATCTAGTCATTCTAATCAGTATTTTAATATTCTGAGTTAACTATACAACCTAATCTAATGCAAGGGGGTTCAGCCAGAGAGACTGGCACGTTTTGGTTGCAATTAAATAATAAACTAAACTAATGAGCACGAATCAGCAATAGGCATGCACGTACACAGATAAATACTCGAGACAATAAGAAGACCTGTCCTGATGATTAAGTAGATTGTCACTTGTTTTATTCATAGTTTTATATGAAGTGTATGTAATTAACCCTTTCTCGTTGGCCCTAATCTTATCGGCGAGTAAACCCTTAATGATTACTTATGTCTAAAAGTTATTCCTAAGTGATCAATTTAGTAACAACCGTGGGAGCCACATTCTCTTCCGTAGTCAAATGCGCAGGCCACTAATAAACACAGAGGTTATCAATGCACTAATAAGTAGTAACCAAAGACATCAACATATAAACTTTAATTGATGGGAAAGCAGTTTTAAGGGAGTGCAATCTTTCTCGTCAATTTACACAAGCCACCAATCCTGATGAATTAAAGTTTACTAACACAATAAAACAAAACTACTTAATTAATTAAATACATGCAGGACCTTCTTACAGCTCTTGTATCTTCGTTTGGGTGTGTCTTGTGCTACCTAATCGTCTGAATTCGGCCTTAGGTTTCTGTGGTCTTCGTACTTCGTATATATTATATGTCTCGAAATTCGTCAGGTCTTGGGGTATTTATAGTTTCTGTCTGAGGGTAAGATGCGGCGCATCTAGTAAGCAGATGCGGCGCATTGACTTAACTTCGCGTGGGGTCCAAGATTAATATATTCAGGAATATTCGTACACCGCCAGAAGATGCGGCGTAACTCCATTCTCAGATGCGGCGCATGTCCTTGCTGTCTTGGATCGTATCTTGTGAAATCTTGATAGTGATGCACCGTATGTAATAAGCGAGATGCGGCGTATCTGGAGCAGAATGTCTTGATCTTGTACATTTCAGTAGACTCTTATCTTCTTGCTTGTTTTGCTCCATAATTAGTCCAAAATCGCCAAGTTTCACCAAATGCTTGTTTTTAACTGAGAATTACAAAAGTAAACGATTAAGTATCAATTCTCACAGATAATATAATAAAACAAGTCAAATAAATAGGATAAATGATAGTAATAAAATGTACTTATTTGAGTTCATCAAATATCCCCCCACTTGAACTTTACTTGTCCCCAAGTAAACCTTAGAATTAATCTTATGAAAATGTATCCTAAAAGATATTAGGATTTATTTTTATATTTAAGCATGTATTCATTTTAGTCAAAATCACACAACCAAACACTTAACGAATTAGAAGTAAAATAAAATAATTTGATAAAAGCAAATCTAATCGTTTAACTGTCCAGTCGTGACGAATATTCTATCATAGGGTTGGCAAGTATACACATCTCACCCACTAAAGCCAAGGAATAACAAGTCTAAAGCGGTAAAAAGGGTTTTGAGGTTTAAGGGTTAATCATTCTCCTTAATCTCTATCGATCTCAAATTCCAGAAAAGGCGACAAAATCACAAATACATGATCGAATCCACGAACACGATACTTGCAATTGCTCAAATCCTTAACTCGAATAGGCTAAAGATAGGACCAAGTAATCTTCACCAATAATATTATATCAAAAAGGGCGACAAAATCATAAATACATAGCCGAATCCACGACTACGATACTTATGATTGCTCAAATCCCTAATCTCAATAAATCAAAGGTTTGGATAAAGAATAATATAGGGTATGGATAATATTTGGGATATAAATTGGTGTAAAATGAAAAATAAACAAAACAAATAAATTAAAATTCTAAGTGTGGTTAATCATTATCCCAACCATCCCATGAATAAGACTCATATCATAGAATAACTCACGCTTTAACATTTGAAACACACGCTTTAGGTAGACACGAATTATACTCAACAAGATCTCAATCAAAGAATAAACCTTAGTTGGTGTTCCCATAACTGCCAACTCCCATTCAATCCATAGATATAATATACAACAAATAGTGGTGATATCGACCACTTAATACAAAACTTTACATAAGTTGGTCAAATCAAACATCCAACTTTTCCTTTTTTTTCTTTTTCTTTTCTATTTTTTCGATTTTTTTTTTTTTTTTTTTTTGACATATAAACAAAGATGTGTAAAATTTCACCACATCATTATAATGATAATTCTGGATAATTTTTCCATACTTTTCATGACTTCAGAAATAACGGTAATAGTGAAAGTAGTAAACACACGAAAAATAAACTCAAAGATATACAATATTTACTTTCACTCCAATTGCATTGTGCAATTTCCCGACCTAACCAAAGATAATGAATAACGCACGCGAACACAGGTAATGTAAGGAAACACACTTTGCCTAAAGCAATTAACCAACCACGGATTTTAATCTACAGGGTAGGCTAAGGTGTAAGGGTGTAATGAAGCATTTTAAACATTGGTGTAAGAAACGAAAGGAATGGCTCTGAGTGTTTTTCTAGGGGTATCTTACTCTAAAAGCGAGAGTAACAAAAGGTTTTATACGGGGGTTAACTAACCAATGTAGTTAGCTAATAACATATAACATATAAAGGCTATTTGGGTGTAATCCTAGAAATTTACCAATTTAGACAAGTCATTCCAATTATATAAATAATACTTATTATGGTGGTCTCGAATAGTATATAAGCCAAGTTCTAAAGTTTACAAGTCACCGGCACACTCATAGATTTGTGAATTTTGAAAAAAATCACAATTTTTGAAAATAACGTCATGTGTGCAGCTATGCAACTTAGACTTTAAACAAAAACATGCTAAAAAAATTTAAATTTTGATATATTAAGGACATTTTAAGCATATTTTGAAAAGTTTAGGACAAGTAAGTGTTCTAATTCTCCAATCCCCCCACTTAAGTTAAACAACGTCCTCGTTTTTTGTATAAAAGGTTAAAAACTGGAAAATAAAAGAATTAGAACAGAAAAACTCTCCTGATATTTGCTCGGTATGATCCTCCGTTAGTATAAGAGCAAAAATCATCTTTCTTGTGGATGAGAACGTTTAAGCTTCATATTTGATGTATCCACAGGAAATGCAGGAATCTATAATACCACCAAGACTTTAAACACACCTAAGTTAAGAAAGTTCAAACTTGCATAATACATTAGTAGTTAGTAAAAATAAAACTTAAAAATTAAAATGAAAATCATCAGGTCAGTCGATGCGCCGTATCTTATGGAAGAAGATACGCCGTATCGAGCCTGGAATAAATACGGATCAGAATAGAAGATGCGTCGCATCCTTAACCAGGGATGCGCCGCATTAAAATAAACTGATAAAAAGTTTTAAAGTCGAAAATAAAAAATGCAGAAAAATAAAGTAAGATATGACCAGTGCAGGAGATGCATCGCATCTCAGAATTGAGATGCGCCGTATCTGCTGCGGGCCTGACTGACTCGACACAGAACAGAATAATAAAAATTTTCCGGGTTATCTCCCGGTCAGCACTTGTCTTTATTCCAGAGTCTTCAAGTTAGACTCACGTTCAGCTCCTCATTTAGTCCTTGTCACGCTCCATCCTTCTTCTTTCATCCGAAAGATGTTCCCGTATAGCTCCGCAACATTTTATTTATTTCGACTTAATCTAGTATAACTCTTGGTTTTCGTCGCAACATATTCCTCATCTGGTCCCAAAGAGTATTTAATGACTTTAAATTTTTCAGAAATAATCATGGGTGGCTTATTATAAGGGATCCCAAGTAGTTGACACTTTCTATTGATGAATTCTTCTTCGTCTTTATCAACAAACTTAAAATAAGGATCCTTAATCAAATAGTCATCAAGTTCATCAATTAATGACTCATTGTTATCATCATCTTGAATTGCCTCCCACTCTCTTTCCAATTCCCATTGTAACCGTCGACTAAGCTTCGTGTAATCATCAAATTGTTCATGCACCCATTCCCAGAAAGTAGTATTCGATGTTCCCTTTAGCTCTTTCAAGTATTCAATTCTACCCTTTTCTTGCAAAGCCTCCGCTTTTTGTGGGCAGTCTTCAACATTATCATACCACTCATAGTCTTCAAAGGTTACATCGTTTCCAACCCGTTTCATCCCAATTATACTTCCCCCATTACAGGTTCCGTCACTCTTATAATCACAGGTCAGCCAAACACTACTCCCATCCTTGAAAACGAAAGGTGTACAGGTGTGATTAATGTGCTCAAATTCCCTTGGTTTATCCCAAACCCATGGTATTTGGTCATTCCATTCGTAGTACCAGGTGTTTTTGAAATCATCATAAGTCTTGAATCCTGGTAGATCTCCAGTTAGCACATCATCGTCGACTTGAAGAAGGTAATTAAATTCTTTGAATTGTTTGCACAAGGGTGTCACATAATCGAACACGTCAATGTCTATTCTGAATAATTCTTCAATGCCCTCATTGATTGTTGAATCATGAAGTGACGACCCATAGTCGCTCTCTACTTCTTCGTCTTCTCCTCTCATCCAATATACCCATAACGCATCTTTAGTAGCTCGATCCATGCTCTTATGGTTATTGAACTTACTAGCCAACCAATCTGAAAAATCAACATTGTTAGGATCGTGGTCAACGTCAAAGCAAGCTTTACCAATCATTTTCCTCCTTATCTCCATGAACTCGTTAAATTGCTCCCTAAAACTCCGTGTCAACCATGAGGTCACAATGCGTTTGATTTCACTTACAGGAGCAAATTTAGGATTACCGTATTTAAGTTCAAGCCATTCTTTGAGGGAGATGTCCATCAACCTTACCAACCTGCCGTGAAATAGTAACTCCGACACAGCATAAATTCTTTCATCGTCTAGATAGTTCTCATTTAATCCCCAGTACTGTTCGGAATAAGGCATGTAAGAGATTTGCATAGGTTGGGTATTGCCTCCCCCACAGCTTTTATTGCTTGAGTTCATGAATTCAATTTGGAATTTCCCATCATTCTCTTCAATAGTCGTCCAAGATAATCTCTTAGATTCAATGATGGGCCATAAGAGTAACAATTCTTCTTCAGTGTAGCTCATTAGTAAATTATAAGAGAATATCCCATCTTCAATATTGCATAAGCGCTTGAATTCCTTATAAGTAGCTTCAAGAGGGGTTTCCCAAGAAAATAAATCTGCATCAATCATGAGCACATCGAAATTGACATCATCAAAAACTTTCACTTCGAAGGAATCCGAAAGCATGAGTTCCTTAGCAAGATATCCGTTCACTGACATGTCTTCCATAGCAAAACCTGTCATCATAGGTAAAATTTTTAGTAGGATTTGTTCGCTAGAAGAGAAATTAACGAATTTAGAAACGGATATAAGAATAACTGATATCTGCAGATGATGCGCCGTATCCAGAAAGTTGGATACGCCGTATCTTATCACGTTAAAATTTAATCAGACTTTATTCAGAAAATAGATACGCCGCTTATAAAGTAGAATGCGCCGTATCAGTTTTAATTATCAAAAATCGATATTTATTTAAAATTAAATGCGTCGTATTAACAAAAGTTAATGCGCCGTATTTTCGTTACGTTTCAAAATACAAGATTTTTGATTCAGAAGATACGCCGTATCGACAGAGATCGATGCGTCGTATCTGTTTAATAATTCGAAAACTGTTTTTAATTAAAATAATAGATACGCCGTATCTGCTAAAGCAGATGCGTCGTATGGCGTTAACGTTTAGAAAAAAAATTTATTAAAAAACAGATACGCCGTATCTTGGGGAAAGATGCGTCGTATCGAATTAATTAAACGCGTTGTATTTTATAAAAATTAAACGCAATACGCCGTATCTATGAAAATAGATGCGCCGTATCGTTTGAATAAGCTCAGTACAACGATAGCAGAATACAAAAAATACGAAAAATAAAAACAATTCACTCCCCGGCAGCGGCGCCAAAAACTTGATGGAGCGTGATGTGTCGTTGCGGTTTAGCAGTATTAATGCCTACTCAAGTTTTAAATTTATATTTAGCCGACTTATCAATAACACACACACTTAACGAGCAGTGTACCCGGTCAGTATGAATATAATGGTAAGTAGAGTGTCGATCACTAAGAGTGGAACGTATTATCTAGTCATTCTAATCAGTATTTTAATATTCTGAGTTAACTATACAACCTAATCTAATGCAAGGGGGTTCAGCCTGAGAGACTGGCACGTTTTGGTTGCAATTAAATAATAAACTAAACTAATGAGCACGAATCAGCGATAGGCATGCACGTACACAGATAAATACTCGAGACAATAAGAAGACCTGTCCTGATGATTAAGTAGATTGTCACTTGTTTTATTGATAGTTTTATATGAAGTGTATGTAATTAACCCTTTCTCGTTGGCCCTAATCTTTTCGGCGAGTAAACCCTTAATGATTACTTATGTCTAAAAGTTATTCCTAAGTGATCAATTTAGTAACAACCGTGGGAGCCACATTCTCTTCCGTAGTCAAATGCGCAGGCCACTAATAAACACAGAGGTTATCAATGCACTAATAAGTAGTAACCAAAGACATCAACATATAAACTTTAATTGATGGGAAAGCAGTTTTAAGGGAGTGCAATCTTTCTCGTCACATTACACAAGCCACCAATCCTGATGAATTAAAGTTTACTAACACAATAAAACAAAACTACTTAATGAATTAAATACATGCAGGACCTTCTTACAGCTCTTGTATCTTCGTTCGGGTATGTCTTGTGCTGCCTAATCGTCTGAATTCGGCCTTAGGTTTCTGTGGTCTTCGTACTTCGTATATATTATATGTCTCGAAATTCGTCAGGTCTTGGGGTATTTATAGTTTCTGTCTGAGGGTAAGATGCGGCGCATCTAGTAAGCAGATGCGGCGCATTGACTTAACTTCGCGTGGGGTCCAAGATTAATATATTCAGGAATATTCGTACACCGCCAGAAGATGCGGCGTAACTCCATTCTCAGATGCGGCGCATGTCCTTGCTGTCTTGGATCGTATCTTGTGAAATCTTGATAGTGATGCGCCATATTTAATAAGCGAGATGCGGCGTATCTGGAGCAGAATGTCTTGATCTTGTACATTTCAGTAGACTCTTATCTTCTTGCTTGTTTTGCTCCATAATTAGTCCAAAATCGCCAAGTTTCACCAAATGCTTGTTTTTAACTGAGAATTACAAAAGTAAACGATTAAGTATCAATTCTCACAGATAATATAATAAAACAAGTCAAATAAATAAGATAAATGATAGTAATAAAATGTACTTATTTGAGTTCATCACACTAGCATCCTTATGCTCTCGTTAGACATGTAGTGTGAGTTTTCGATAGAGATCAACTCACTATAGTTGATTAGGGTTTCGTGGTGATACGAGATGCATTGAAGTGTTCGTGATCAAGGTCAAGACTTGGTGGTTATCTGTTTTTCAATAGATTCGAGGTTAGTATTTATTATGTGTTTTAATTATGTGTTATAATTCATAACATTAAATATAGATCCATCCGCTGCGTACTCGTGGTATTGATGGTTTAATCAATATGAATTCCTTACAGTGGCATCACGAGCCATCTCGTTTGGTGTTATGGGTTACACATAGAGCCGCTTGCTACGCCAATTAAACACATATATTAATTGTTATGACAATAACATGCATTATTGTCATTTAATTAAATCTTAATCTTGTTTAATTATTAATGGTTAATAAGACTTAAAAGGGGTTAGGAAAATTAAAAAGATTATTGTAACATGTACTTCTTCTTTTTCTTTTTTCCAATCTTAAGGCTTACGCGGTCATTATTATGACGGCTGTGGTCCACTTGGTACCTAGCTCAAAAACCTTGTGGGAGCCTTTGATTCTCTAATTGGGGAAGACTCATTCTTGAGTTTTGGAGCATTACTTGTTTTACTGCTTTCCATTAGAGTCTGTCTTCTCCTCTACCCCTTCTTCTGTCTGTTTTAATTGCTTATATGTTTTATTCCTTGTGACTTGCTTTACATATATGCTATTGATTTTGGAAATAAAAACAGACTAATTACTTATATCGAAACTTGTTTTTAATTAAATCGTGGGTTCCATCAAGCTATTGAGGGTGTGGATCATTACTCGAAGCTACCAGGATATAGCTTGCTGGATATCATGAGATTTAATTATTGTCTGTTAATATACACACTTAATACCTTGTGACCAGTTATGTGTTATGTGTGAAACTTTTTTTTACACTTAAACGGACTATAAACTATTGAAATATGATTTAATTAAATCGCGGGTTCCATCAAGCTATTGAGGGTGTGGATCATTACTCGAAGCTACCAGGATATAGCTTGCTGGATATCGTGTGATTTAATAAACTTTAACTATAAGATACCTAAAGTTTTGTGCTTTTATTAATGATCTTTGATCATATCAAGATCTAGGGTTTTGTGTGGTCTTTTCCCGCCCCACTACATGCTTCGGCATATGAGGGAATTATTGGAAGAACTTGGGTCTTTTGACTCATGTAGAGTACAATATATAGTTTTTGACCATTCTTTTCCCGTGATAATAAGCACACCTAATAAGTTGAAAAAATTGTTTTTTGCAAACTTGTGTTACAAATATGTATGCATGCCTCTTTGTACACGATTTTTGATACATGCTTTTGTCAAAAATTATGTGATACCCTATTTGAAATTTAAGTGTATGCCATCCAAGTTTGAGGACACTTGCACTTGCCTTTTGCTCTTCGTGGGACGTGAGTGAATTGCAACCCAAGGTGTTTATTCTCTAGCGTTAGACCTAGAGTTATTTACACATGTTCTCTAATTGGACGAGTTAATCGAGTCAAGCGGTGAGATCCTTGAGCCCGAGGCATAGGATGAGACAAAACATACATGACACTAGTAGCTTGTACTCTAGTGCCATAAGTCTCATAAATCTAAGAGTTGCACTTGTAATGCAATTGTTGCACGCCGCCTACCTCTTGTACCCACAAGACTTACCAGAGTAGTAAACACTACCGTGATGAGTGGGAGTTCAAGAGGGTCTTAGTCTTTTAGTAAATTAATTGTTTTATTTATTAAAACATGGGTAGTTAATTTGTAAAAGAATTAATTATCGAAAATACTAAAATTTTGAACTTTGTTTTATTGTAGATGGCAGCAAATCAATCCGTCAACAATTCGATCTTCAGGTCTTTCCTCGAAAAGGAAAAACTTACTGGATCCAACTTCCTCGACTGGTATCGGAATTTGAGGATCGTCCTCACAGCCGAGGATAAGTTAACCTATGTGGAGCATCCCATACCTGCTACTCCTGTTCCTCAAACTCCTGATCAGCATGAATCCAGAAATTCAGAACTTTAAAAGAATCTAGAGCACTTTGATGCATATAACATGCTTAAGGAATTGAAGACCATGTTTGCTCAGCAAGCAGAACAGGAACTCCTTGAGACTGTGCAGGCCTTTCATGCATGTAAGCATGAGGAGGGTCAATCTGTTAGCACCTATGTTCTGAAAATGAAGGGCTATCTAGATAGACTGGAACGCCTTGGTCACCCCATGTCATCTGGCCTTGCAGTGAGCTTGATTCTTACCTCTCTGAACAAGGACTTTGCTGGATTCAGACAGAATTATAATATGCAATGCATGGGGAAGACAGTGAATGAAGTGCATGCAATGCTTAAGCTGCACTAACAAGGGCTTCCTAAGAAAGATGTGACCCCTGCTTTACTTGATATAAGAGCAGGAAGGATCCAGAAGAATAATAAGAACAAGAAGCCGTTGAATGGTGCTCAAGGTAAGAATCATGGTAAAGGCAAGGCTAAGCTTGCTTATGCCCCCAAGGCCAAGATTCCCCCTCCACCTAAAAAGGAGCATCCTGCTAAGGACACTGAGTGTCATCATTGTCATCAGACTGGACACTGGAGGAGGAACTGTCCTGCCTATTTAGCCGAGTTGATGCAGAAGAAGTGCAATGTGGCTAGCAATGCTAGCACATCAGGTATCTTCGTCATAGAACTTTATACTTTTCCTCATAAATCTTGGGTATATGACACTGGTTGTGGTACTCACATCTGTAATACTACTCATGGTCTCAGGGGAAGTAAGAGACTGAAGCCAGGAGCTTTAAGCATGTACGTGGGAAATGGAAACCGTGCAGCCGTTGAAGCTATCAGAAGTTTTGATTTATACCTTCCTAGTGGTTTAATTATTGTGTTGGACAATTGTCATTATGCTTCTAGTATTACTAGGGGTATTGTTTCAGTTTCACTTTTGAAAGACAAGGGTTTTACTCATTGTTTTACAGATATTGGTATTTCAGTTTCAATGAATAACGTGTTTTATTTTAATGCTGTTTCTAGGAATGGTATTTTTGAAAATGATATGCATGATTCTGTTTCAAATGATTGTTCTATGTATTCTGTTAATAGTAAAAGAGCCAAGCGTAACTTGGACTCTACATTCTTGTGGCATTGTCGACTTGGGCACATTAACAAGAAACGCATTGAGAAGCTGCAACGTGATAGGCTTCTTAAATCAACTGACCTTGAGTCTTTTGATAAGTGTGAATCTTGTATGTCTGGGAAGATGGCAAGAAAGCCTTTTCTGCATAAAACGGAGAAAGCTACAGATCTGCTTGATCTCATACATTCTGATGTATGTGGCCCTTTTAGAACTGTGTCAAAACAAGGATACAACTATTTCTTAACTTTCACTGACGACTTTAGTCAATATGGTTATGTTTACCTGCTTAAACATAAACGTGGAGTCTTTGAAACTTTCAAAGTATTTGAAAGTGAAGTTGAGAATCAACTTGGTAAGACCATAAAGGCTTTACGATCTGACCGTGGAGGCGAATATATGAGGCAAGAGTTTATAGATCATCTTAAGAAGTGTGGGATTGTCTCACAGCTCTCTTCTCCACGTACACCACAACATAATGGTGTATCTGAGAGAAGAAATCGAACCCTGCTTGACATGGTAAGATCTATGATGAATCAAACAACTCTACCAATGTCCTTTTGGGATTATGCTCTTGAGTCTGCTGCACGCATTCTCAATATGGTTCCATCAAAGAAGGTTGAAAAGACACCATATGAACTATGGCATGGGAAGGTCCCTAATCTGTCTTACTTAAAGGTCTGGGGTTGTGAGGTTGTTATTACTAATAAACTATCCTAACCAACACAACAACTACTAGGAATGATCAAAGAAATAAGAGTGGAACATGTAATATTAGCTTCATATAAATCACACACTTAAAACAATGATACAAACCCTAATGACTACAATACCTTGAGAGCACCTTAAGAACACCAACCTCCCAAATGAGGATGGGAGGTTCTATTTATAGTTTTTGTGATGGATGGGCTTAGACTTGGGTGGGCTATTACATGCGCTTCTTTAATACAATACATAACATATAAGCTTAAGTCCAAGCCCTATTGACTAAATATACTAATTACACAACGACACGTTTAATACAATAAATAACGACAATGACCATCGCTTTTTATAAATCCTAACAATCTCCTGATGAAGCGAAAAGTGTACCGCTTTTAAGGGGTCATTTAAGCCCTAAATCGTATTTATTTGATCAAATATCGCCCTAAATCGTTCCTTTTGTCATTTTAGGTACTTTTGAGGAGAAATCTGGAAAAGGAGGCATTTTGGACGTTTTTGGAGCATAAAAGTGAAGAAAACGACAAAGTCTCAAAAATCGGCTAAAAGTTACCTTTGACGGCGTCAGATTTTACTCTGGACGGCGTCATGGCTTGGCAAGAAAAGGTGGATGTGAAATTTACTCATGATAAGCCAGTGAAAATTGCATGTAAATTCTGACGGCGTCACGCTTTAACCTGATCAAGGGCGTCACGGCTTAATTCAAAGAGGGACGGCGTCACGTTCAAGGTCTGACGGCGTCAAGCCTTGATAAGCCAGAACGGATTTTGGAGAGCTAAAGAGGGACGGCGTCAAGAAGGTCACCCGAGAACCCTAGTAGCGGCGAGGTGACGGCATCACACTCCATAAGGTGACGCCGTCAGATGTAAAAATCTATATATAGTTTTGCAATTCTTTGTCATTAAGAGAGAGCTTAGTGTGGAATTTTTGGGAGAAAACCCTAAGACGATTTTAGCATCTTTTTCAAGGCTTTTTGCCTTGAGATCTTCCATGTTACATTGAAAGATAAGTTATCAATTAATCATTCAATATGTCTATGTGTTGTTTGATTCTATCTTGTTCTTGTCTTTTGTTTAACATGTTAGGCTAGATTTATCTTGTGTTTGCTTAGATCTAATGAAACCTAGCTATTGATTATTGGTTATTAGTGTGTTATTAGTTGTATTGGATGATTGTTTATCTATGTTAGGCTTAAGAAAACTGGCTAACTTCCTATTCGGTAACTTGCTTGAACGTCTTAAGAAACATGAACCAAATGCGTACTAAAGGTTTTTATGGTTGTATTTAATGCACAAGCGAATTCTAGTGATCCCATGTTAGGAGCTTCCTAGCCGGCTCGACATAGGAGTGAAGTAGGAGCTTGTAGAGTTGGGGAAGTACGTACGCCACCCCACGATTGGTATTAAGGAATACACCCGTCATCCACGCAACTAATACACACTAATCAGCCGGTAAAAGATAGTTAGGGAGTAAGGAAATCTAAGTGAACACATTTCTCTACACTTAAGTTTTCACCAACATTTTATTTTCAGTTATTTATTTTATTTGCATTTGTAGTTATTTGGGTTAGTTGACTAGCAACTAATTCCGCCCACTCTTTCAAACCCGAGATTTTACTTGCTTTCATAAAATTATAAAAAATACAAAAAGAATCTTCTTCAACCCTTAGACCTATTAGAGTAGTCTTTCATACCTAACGAACACTATTCCCTGTGGAGAACGATCAATCCCCCGTACTTACCACTACACTATACTACATCGGTCAGGTACACTGCTTGGTGGGGTTGTAAGCCTCTTGAGATCCCTCGAGAGGTAAAACCTGTTGTAAGGTTGCAAAACCACGCATCATCTCCCCCTAAGGGATGGTTATTCAAATGTTGCTAGGAGTGAGTTGGTCTTTTGTCTTCATTTCCATGTGCTTCGTGTGTCGTTGTACAATAGTCTTTGTTCTTGTTCCTTCATGCTATGTGATCTTCAAAGAATCGTCTCTGTGGATGTTCTTGCCTTTAATCAGCAACTTCATGTGATTGTGACGTCGTGACCTTCAACATACTCATGCCTCTTCTCCTTATGCTAACCATTTCCCCATAATCTTCCATCATGTGACATATGAACTTGTTCTTGACATCTTGATTAGCCTCTTGACTTTGTTGTTACACTTTGTCGTTAACTTGATCTTTTTGTCTTGAACCTTTTACACTTGAGCTTTGTAGGGGATGTTCTTCATAAGTATGAGTATGCTGAGGTGAAGATGTTTGATGTATCAGATGATGGTGGATGAACGCTCGTCGGTAGCTGCATAAAACAGTTAGCAATCATACGTCTAGCACTTACAGATTTGAACTTTGAGATTGTCAACAGCATAGTGTGAAGACTTTCTCTAATTCAAACCCAGGCCGTTCTGAACCGGATACCCCCGAGAGGGTTTACACGGACACACCGAAGTGCATCCACGATTCAGTGAGTCGCTGGAGATCACCCCACGACTGTAGACCGTTTGAAGCACGTTACCATCATGATGTAAATGGCAAGATCCTTGGATCTCATTAAGACTCTTACAACTTGTATCCTTTTTGGCGAACACAAGTGTATCATATTGGAAGTGTTCCTAACGAGATATTTTGATGAATCTCATGGCTCTAGACTCTATTGTGCATTTTGGTTTTTAGTCGTTGGAGGCATGGAGCAGAGTGCCACCTTTTTAATATCAACACATCTCGGAATGAGAGGCTGATAGATTATGCAGTGTTCTCCGTGAGAATGAAACAAATATCTTTTGAGAGATATCTGAGTAGCTAGGAGGGGTGGTGCAGCGCGTCACTGGGTCCATGACTTCTTGTCTTCAATATCAGTATCACCTTTAGTGAATACCGATAGCAGATGTATTGGCCCGGTTTCTGCCTTAAGTTTTCATGGAGGGCTATTTATTTTCACCCTTTCATTCAACTTTTCTTTTTAATTCTTCAACCCCTTCTTTCCCTTTCTCATTTACTCCTTTTTCAATCATACCCAAGGACTTTTAATTCTAATCTATTGGATTTGTCCTTGGGTAGATCCCTCCGGCTCTGGCGGATCATAGGACGGTTTTTTCTAACCTTAGTCACCTTATAACTCCATGACTATCCTAGATTTTCCATAAAACCTTTTGAAAATCTCTCAAAGTGTTTATGAATAAACACATTTAGTTAGCACTTTGAGAGTTTTATATTTTTGAAATACTCCCCCTTCACATGTGCTCATGCATTTTTAACTAAAATTGCACATGTTGGGTAGAGTTCGCACATTTTGAATTGATCGACTTTCAATGAACATGACCTTCGCGAGACACGCTTACATCACTAGTTAGACTAGCTTGAAATTATTACCCGTCCCGGTCATATTCAATGATCATCTCTCGAATTGGTACATTCTACTCAGACAAGTCCTTTGCGAGACACGTTTACATCACTGGAAAACCAGCTTGAAATTATTACCCGTCCAGGACAAGTCTTTTCGATTACTGAAATTTAAGCTTCGTCAATTCGAGGGTTAAACTGAGTCGAGCTCTTTTGAGATTCAACTTACGATAACATTTTAATCACATTTCTCCCCCTCAAAAATAGCATTTCGGTGGTATTTTTGATACCGTTTGATTAAAATCATTGTTTTTGGAAAGCTAATAGGGAGAAACGGTCATGCAAATCCATTTTGGAACAAAATTGTTTTTAGATTTACTCCCCCTCAAACCTTGCATAGGTTTTGATATTTTTAAACTTTGTAGCGAATGGGGAGTAAAGATTTGAAAATCTTAAGCAAAATTTTTTAAAAGTTTTGAAAAACCTTTTGATAAATTTTGAATAAAATTTTGCTTAAGATTAAGAAGTGTGAATAAACGTTTCATGAAAACTTCTTTTCTTGTTCGGATTGTTGTAATAAAATGTACAACAGGGTCCTTTCTTTGAAAAACAGGTTATGCACTGTTATGTGTGCACAAGCCATAATGGTTAAGCGCGGGTTGTAAGCTGAAATACTTACAAGCCATTTGTGAAATCTCATCAAATTTCACGTTCATCATCTCCATTACTCTTTTCGTTCTTCTATTATACACCCTAAATGCCCTCGAGTTATCAGAATAACCAATGAAGATACCAATATCACCCTTAGCCTTCAGCTTCCCCAGATCCTCTTTGTCATTTGTAGGATAGCACAAAGCGCCAAATACATGAAGATAAGAGATATCGGGTTTCCTGTTGTTCACAAGTTCGTATGGGGTTTTATTGAATCTTGGATGGATAAGGGATCGGTTTTGAGTAAAACAGGCAGTGGAAACAGCATCAGCCCATAAAAACAACGGTGCACTGGAATAAATTAGCATAGTGCGAGCAGCTTCCATAAGCTTTCTATTTCTTCTTTCAACTAGTCCATTCTGCTGTGGAGTTCTGACTGTTGATGTCTGGTGAGTAATTCCAGTTTCTTCAAAATATGTTCGTAACTCCTGATTTGTAAATTTCGTGCCATTGTCAGTTCTTACAATCCTAACTGGAGCTTGAAGTAGAACTTGAATTCGCTTCAGAAAGGTGATGATGATTCCAGGTGTTTCGTCTTTTGATCTCAAAAACCTTACCCATGTATATCTTGAGTAATCATCGACAATCACAAGAATATACTTCTTCCCATTGATACTCTCAACTCTCATTGGGCCACATAAGTCCATATGCAGTAGATGTAACTTATCAACCGAACTGGGAACGGTTTTAGGTTTATAAGTTGCCTTTTTGCTCTTGCCTTGTTCACATGATGGACATAAGTGTTCTTTGGTGTATTTGAATTTAGGGAGACCGGTGACGATGGTGTCTTTGGCAAGCTTTGTTATCGTGTCAAAGTTTAGATGGGAAAGGCGTCTATGCCACAACCAGGATTTAGTGTCGTCAGCTCTTGTCATAAGACAAATTGGTGATGACGAGGCCATTTAGTTTATGTCGATAGCATAGAGATTGGTTCCACGATTTCCGGTTAATAGATCATCACCAACCAAGTTCCTAACGAAACATGTATTTCTTCTGAATGCAACCTCTAAATCTGCTCACAAAATTGTCCGACTGAAAACAGGTTGTGTCCCAACCCTTCGACATAGTAAACTCGAGTGATTAAAAAAATCCCAAACTGTAGATCTCCATAACCCATAATAGCTGCTACATGATCATTTCCAAACCGAACTGTTCCCATGAACTTCCATACAAAGTTGATCAGCAGCTTCAGATTCCCGGTCATGTGCTTGGAGCAACCCGAGTCGACAATCCAAAGACATATTTCGATAACCTGCCAATAACAGATGATTGTGCATTTGGAAACCGTTTATCATTTGGTTCCATGGGTTTAGGGATAACAGGAGAAATACAATCATAGATGATTTTAACTGGTTCTTCCTTAGCCATTTTTATTCTACCATTTTCTAGACTGAATTCTCTACCCGTTGGAATCCATACGCACATCTTAAGATAGTTCCTAGGCAGCAGACTACTAGTTGTTTTCCTAGACTTTGCAATAAGTCTTTGAATGTATCTAGTCTTAGCTGTATTTTCTGAAGGAACATCTTTCTTAGCAGGCTTATCATTCACATGCACAACATTAGAAACAATATCATCACACACATTTTCAGACAAAGATTTCTTGTTCATTCAACAAACAGGTTCATTACATGCATTAGAAATATTGTCTTTAACATTACATTCAGATGACATAAGTTTCTTCTTGGAAAGCGATAAAATCCTAGGGTGTTCTTCTACTTCTTTCGTTTTATTCTTGGTTTCACTCTTAGAAGCAGGCGCGACTCTATTCCTTGTATTGCTCCTAGGCTTTGGTCTGCTGCTCTTAGAGGTACTTTCTACTCCTGTAGAAGGTAAGGCACACTCATTAGGATTTATCTTGTTGTCCTTTGAATCAGTGTTAGCTTTCCTAGTCTCTTTTGGATTTTCCTTAACACTTTTGTCTATCGCCCTATATGTTTTAGATGTAGAGGTAGAAGCAATAGTGGTACTAATCCTATAAAGTCCAGGTGCTATCACATTTGGTGTTTCGACAACTACTTTCTCTTTTGCTTTTTCTTTGGGCAAGGGTGAAGGAGCAGATTGTGAAATTGACATTTTTGGTTTTGCAATAATTTCTTCACCCTTCCCTTTTTGACATTCAAGCTGAGACTTCAGAAGATCAATTTGTTTTTGCATTTCTTTGAAAGAACGTTCATACGACAGTTTGTCATACTTGCTTTCTTCCTTTTTTCGATCTAGTTGTTTAAAATATGTAACATTTTCTTTTTCAATCTTTGCAAATGCATTTTCATATTTTGAAACAATTTCGGAAGTCTTGGCTCGAATTCTTTCATCATCCTCAACAGAATACATTTGATAAATAATGGACATAATATCAGTTGAAAGAGCTTCTTCAGAGAGTGCGTCATTTTGTTTTTCCAAAACTTTGATTTTTTTAATGTTTTCATTGGCTTCAATTATCAAGGATGTATGGTCCTTGACAAATTCAGTTACTTCTTTGATAATTGCGTTCTCAACATGAATTGCTCTTGCATGTATGCCAGATACAATGGGAGTAATTTCTGTTTCGAACATCTTTTTCTGTTCAGTTTGAAAACTTGAAAACCAATCGTTGATTTTAGTATCAGTTTTGGTTGCCACAACATCTTGAAGCATTTCAATTCTCCTTTTAAGATCGGCCAATAGTATTCTAGCTTCACTTGCGGAAGTGTCGGTAGAGTACATTTGTTCGATGTTAGAAAGATGTTTTGAAACAATTTTGAATTTTGAGGCAGCCACTGGTTTTTTGAAAAACAAAGGTGACTCCTTTTTAACAAGATGAACACCAGCAAGTTTGTTTGCTTCATTATAATCAATTGGTTTGATTTCTCTATTTAATTGTCTCATTTTGTTTCGACTCTCTTTCGTAAGCTCAATCGTTTCATACGAATCATAACAAGTAGGTGGATCATGTACATCATTTATAAGATTACCATTAAATAGCACATTCTGTTTTTGCTGAGCTTTCTTGAAATAACAAGGGTTTTTGATGCGTGGTTTTGCAACCTTACAACAGGTTTTACCTCTCGAGGGATCTCAAGAGGCTTACAACCCCACCAGGCAGTGTACCTGACCGATGTAGTATAGTGTAGTGGTAAGTACGGGGGATTGATCGTTCTCCACAGGGAATAGTGTTCGTTAGGTATGAAAGACTACTCTAATAGGTCTAAGGGTTGAGGAAGATTCTTTTTTGTGTTTTTATATTTTTATGAAAGCAAGTAAAATCTTGGTTTTGAAGGAGTGGGCGGAATTAGTTGCTAGTCAACTAACCCAAATAACTACGAATGCAAATAAAATAAATAACTGAAAATAAAATGTTTGGTGAAAACTTATGTGTAGAGAAATGTGTTTACTTAGATTTCCTTACTCCCTAACTATCTTTTACCGGTTGATTAGTGTGTATTAGTTGCGTGGATGACGGGTGTATTCCTTAATACCAATCATGGGGTGGCGTACGTACTTCCCCAACTCTACAAGCTCCTACTTCACTCCTATGTCGAGCCGGCTAGGAAGCTCCTAACATGGGATCACTAGAATTCGCTTGTGCATTAAATACAACCATAAAAACCTTTAGTACGCATTTGGTTCATGTTTCTTAAGACATTCAAGCAAGTTACCGAATAGGAAGTTAGCCAGTTTTCTTAAGCCTAACATAGATAAACAATCATCCAATACAACTAATAACACACTAATAACCAATAATCAATAGCTAGGTTTCATTAGATCTAAGCAAACACAAGATAAATCTAGCCTAGCATGTTAAACAAAAGACAAGAACAAGATAAAATCAAACAACACATAGACATATTGAATGATTAATTGATAACTTATCTTTCAATGTAACATGGAAGATCTCAAGGCAAAAAGCCTTGAAAAAGATGCTAAAATCGTCTTAGGGTTTTCTCCCAAAAATTCCACACTAAGTTCCCCCTTTATGACAAAAAATTAGAAAACTATATATAGACTTTTACATCTGACGGCGTCACCTTATGGAGTGTGACGCCGTCACCTCGCCGCTTCTAGGGTTCCCGGATGACCTTCTTGACGTCGTCCCTCTTTAGCTCTCCAAAATCCGTTCTGGCTTATCAAGGCTTGACGCCGTCAGACCTTGAACGTGACGCCGTCCCTCTTTGAATTAAGCCGTGACGCCCTTGATCAGGTTAAAGCGTGACGCCGTCAGAATTCACATGCAATTTTCACTGGCTTATCATGAGTAAATTTCACGTCCACCTTTTCTTGCCAAGCCATGACGCCGTCCAGAGTAAAATCTGACGCCGTCAAAGGTAACTTTTAGCCGATTTTTGAGACTTTGTCGTTTTCTTCACTTTTATGCTCCAAAAACGTCCAAAATGCCTCCTTTTCCAGATTTCTCCTCAAAAGTACCTAAAATGACAAAAGGAACGATTTAGGGCAATATTTGATCAAATAAATACGATTTAGGGCTTAAATGACCCCTTAAAAGCGATACACTTTTCGCTTCATCAAATACCCTTACACTTGAGATTTGCTTGTCCTCAAGCAAATGCGCTTTTATTCTAATCAAAATACAGGTTAGGGGTCATTTAATGCAAACATAAAAGTAATTACAACAAATAATCGTTCCACTTCAATCATAATAAGCACGGAGATTATAAACTAGCACCTCACAAGTAGTGTTTAGATACTCACATCTCTCAAGTGTCATCAAAATAAATCTCATAAATGAAAACGGATAATATCTCTGTTAGGAACACGTTTTAATTATTTACAAGTCTTGTTCATTTATAATGTTGCAAGTTTAATAGGATTATATTGTTTGTAATTATGGACCGGTCCATTAGTAATCCATGGACCGGTCACAATAGATAGTTCATGTTAGTAACATGCATGGGAATATTCCTAGAATGATTCCCTCCCATTGCCTATAAATACAAGGCATGGGGTACACTCTTATAGTCGGTTTTTCATGCATTGTGCGGAAGCTATGCTCGTGTAACATTTGATCTAATTGAAAAGCCTACCATTCTTATTCTTCTCTTCTTAGTTCTCTTCTCTAGTTTAGCTTATTAGCTTATTGGTTATTTTCATACGTAGCTTATTAATATAGATAGTAGTACGAGTTCTTATTGTCTTAACGTGTGTGTGTTTGAGATCTAAACGTGACCTACAAGTGGTATCATACGCCAAGGGATTATTAGGATAGTGTGTTTGAGTCATTCGTATTCTTAATTACGTTGGTTTTCTAGATCTAATAAGGTTTTTGTTCAAATCTTTACGTGAAACTCTTATTTGTGTTGAAAAATCACTTTGAGCTCGTTAAACTTTCACAAATCTTCGTCAAATTTCAATTTTTAATCGTTAACAAGCTAAATCTTCATTGAATCTATTGGTTACTAATCGTTTAAAGTCAAAAACAATCGTGATTTTTGGTTATTTGGACGATTTGGAATAATCCGTATATTTAGCGATTGGAAAAAGTTGATGAAAAGTGCTACTTTGGTTTCTGAGTGAACTTCGACAAAAAGGGGTTTTATCGCAGTTGGCAATCAAGATAGATTAGGGTTTCATCGCATTTGGGAGATCTTCGATTATCGCATTTGAGACTCAGTATTGTACTTTCTTGTATTAGAAAGATTACATACTTCGACTTGGTTGCTTCTCTTCTCTTGTATTAGAGATTGAGAATTTATCGAAATTGGACTTGTGATAAAATTATCGCAGTTGCTATAAATTATCGCAGTTTGATTTCTTATCTTATCGCAGTTGATATTTTATCGCTCTTTAAGATAATTTTTCCAAATTGTAATTGTTTATCGCACTTCATAGTTTTTATCGCATTTTCTACTTTCGTTATCGCTATTGAAGGTTATCGCACTTGGTGAATTGTCCTTATCGCACTTGGTGAAATTGTCCTTATCGCACTTGGTCAACTGATATTATCGCACTTGGTGAACTCAACTCATCGCATTTGGTGTACTAGTTTATCGCATTTGGTGAACAGTATCTATCGCATTTGAACAAAATCTTTTGGATTTTTTTTTCAAAATCAACTTTCCATAACTCATCAACACATATCTTAATTATCTTCAAGATCCAGATATGTCTCAACCACCTCACTTCAATTACTACTATCAGCTACAGCAACATCCTCAACAACAACAATTCCATCCTCAGTATCAACAACAACAAGCATTCGTACAACAGCATCAATTTCTCTCTCCACCACAAGTATCCCCACAACAAATCATGCAACAGAATCAACAACTGCAGAATTACTCATCCTACTCCAGAGAACCTCATTGGTTTAACAAGATGTGTGAAGCAATTAGTAGTCAGCAATCACGTCATGAAGCTGGAAGTCAAGAAACTCCACCAATGCTAACTCCGGGTAACTACGTGCAGTGGGCTAGTAGATTCCTCAGATTCGTTGAACTCAAAAAACCCCATGGTCAATATCTCAAGAAGGTCATTGAAGAAGGACCCTATCCTATTCCAGCTACTGTGGTTTCAGCAACTCCAGAGAGAGAAGAAACATCCACACCCATTCCGGTTGCTAATTACACAACTGAGCAAACATTACAACAAGAAGCAAACCAATTGGCTATGTCTTTCATACTTCAAGGAATTCCCAATCCTATCTATCGAAGTATTGATGCTCAAAAGACAGCCAAAGATATGTGGGAACATGTTCATCTCCTCATGGAAGGAACAGAGTTGAACCAAGAAGATCTTGAGTCCAAGTTATATATGGAGTACACTCACTTCATCATGGAACCAGGGGAGACCATTGAATCTTACTACCACCGTTTCACCAACATTATCAACGATCTTGATCGTCATGATATAAAGTTACCAAAGATTGCTATCAACTCCAAATTCCTTGGATGTCTTGGTCCTGAATGGCAAAAATATGCAACTTTTGTGAGACAGACAAAGAAAATTGGTGATGTCAAATATGGACTCATGTATGATTACCTCAGACAACATCAATCAGAAGTGGATAAAGAAATAGCAGCACGAGGAGGCTTCACACCAGCACCAACATCAAACTCACTTGCTCTCGTTGCTCAATCAAACTTCTCTTTACCACAACAGGAATTTGGACATTCATCTTTTCAACCAAGCATTCCACCCCAACCTCATAATCAAATCATTCCTTATGAAGCACCTCAACAATACTCTGATAACCAGCTGGTTCCATACAACAACACCGATTCAATGTTGTACTCAAATGCAGATCATGATGAAGAAGAGGATGCTTTCAATTCACTTAATGAAGCATTTGGATTGATTGCTAACGCATTTGGCAGATTCACCAAATCCAACAACCGTCTTCGTTCATCTTCAAATACAAGGAATCAGGCAGTTGTTCAGGATGGCAGAGTTGAAATTCAAAACAGGTCTTCAGGCAGATATGGTTCGGGCAATCGTGGATACGGTAATCAACGGGTTCAGTCAGGAGGAAATCGGTTCAATAATGCAGGGGCAAACAGAAATAGTATGGGGAATGTTCAGAGAGGAAATTCGAATGTTGGGAATGGTCAGAAAGGCATTGCTAATACGTCTATCACATGCTACAATTGTGGGGGGAACGGTCATATGGCTAATGCTTGTCCGAAGCCAAGAACAATGGGCAGTCAGTATCACAAAGAGGCTCTTATGATGGCACTCAAAGATGAAAGAGTTGCTGGGATGATGACTCAGAATGATCAAAGTTTTATGGCAACTGTGGAATCAGATGATGAGATGGAAGACCTTGAGGCAAACGCTGCAGTCATGCTTATGGCTAACATGCATGAAATGAATATGTCCGAGTCAGGCCCAGTATATGATACTGATGGTCTTTCTCAGGTACCCGATTCTACATGTCTTATTCATGAAATTGCTTCACCTTCTGTATCTTCATCTACAAACGAAACTTTTGTTCAAAATGAGTTATTTTCATCACCATCCGATGATCAAGTTAACACGGTTGTATCATTTGATGATGATAAAACAGTTGTTTCCTTTGATGATCTCATCGATGATGCTAATTGTGATCATATTGAACAAAAAGATCAGTTGGATGATCAAGATTCGGACTTACAGGCCTTGTTATTGACCACCCAGTCACAAATAGAAAAATGCAATGACATAAATCAGAAGCTCAAAGAGAAAATTGCAGTGTTAACAAAGGATAATGAGTGTTATAAATTACAACTTTCCGGATATCTAAAACAAGATAAACGTGAAAAAGGTTTTGAAACGGCTTTCCAACAAGAGTATGTAAAAGTTCAAAATTTAGAAAGTCAAGTTCGTGAGCTAACCATTGCCAAAGCTGAGCTTTTCTCTCAGAAAGAGAAGGATCAACTTGAGTTTAAAATTCGAATTGATGCTTTAAATTCTGAATTGTTGAAAACTCAATCTGAGCTTTCTACATCTCAGAAGGATCTTCTTGAAGAAAAGAAAGCCACTCGGAAATGTGTCGACTCCTATCTTGATCAAATTCTGGATTTGGAAACCAAACTCAAAGATTTTCAAAACATTGTGTATAAAACGGGTAACTCTGTAACACAAATTCAGAAAAATATTGTAAAACCAAGTCCTAAAGGAGTAAGTTTTGCACTTGGCAGTGATACACCCCGCAAATTACACATAGCACTCAAAGAGAATCCTAAGTTATACAATGCAACATTTCTGTTAGATGATTCCTTTCAACGTGTTGTTATGTATTCTGTTGATGAAGAAACTGATTTTCTTGAAAACAAGATTGAGGGTCGATCAAAGTCACAAACAAAGTTTTCAAACGTACACTATGATTATAATGCACGACCTCATTTGAGCAAATCATTTGTTCCTCCTAAGGATCATCCAGAACAAACGTTAACATACACAAACATAAGTGCTCCCTCGTCTATAACTTCTGATCCTACGCCTGGTGTACAATTTAAAGATTGTTTGACAGAGGATCTTGTTGATCCACAAATGCCTAAAGAATGTCGGGTTCTTCGATATTTTCAGACATTTATGGATGACATTTCTCGTTTGGAGAATGAAATTGAGTTCAGTTCTCAAATTCCTATCTCGTCTTTTCTTTCTCCTGTTCAGAAAGAAAAGAAGGAGATTCTTCAAAAGAAAATTCTTCCTCATGTCAGAAATCTGAAAAAGGGTGCAACAAGATGGGAAGAGGAGTTATATACGGAACTAGCATCAATGAAATCCATTTTCAAAGCTAAAGATGACAAGGTTCAACGTCAAAAACTTCAAAAGAAATTTTTAGCAAAAGAAAATGATCGACTCTTGGAAAAAGTCTTGTGTTATGACGTAGTCTCTGTGATTATGAATTCGCTCTATGAATCTGGTAATGCTTTACTTGTGAATGATCATGCTGTGGATATTAAAATGTTGCATATGGAGATTGATAATCTGGTACATGAGAATGAGAATCTTCGACAAATCAATTGTGATGTGGAAAACAAAGTTTTTAATCTTCAAAAAAGGTTGGACTGGTGTCAAAAACGAAGTCTTGAATTTGAAATCAAATTTCAAAATCTCATGGGATCTCTATCATTTCAAAACAGTCATAAACAAAACAAAGAAACAAAGGCTTTCTTAAAAGGTAAACTGTTTCAAAATGAAAAAGACCTGAATGAAGTTATTCAAAACAGAAATGACACAGTCTACCTAAACAGGAAATTAGACTCACAAAATCAAGAGTTTCAACACATCATTATTGATTTGAAGAAGAAGATCAGAGTTTTAGAAAAAAACAAAGCAAACAGTCATAAGATTGCTCCAGGAATGTATGTAGTGGACAAAGAACATACCCAAGCATCTGACACAACCACTGATTCAGCTACTTGTACTTCCACAGGACTAGAAACCACCTCTAAGATCAACCATTCCAAGACTCACAAGAAACAGAGGAAGAATAGAGTCAAGAAATCTAGGAAGGAAGTATCTAAGTCTGCAGAAGTCCAAGAAAGTAGTTTGAATAAGACAAATGTAACATCAGGAATAGAATTGCACTTATCTGAGTCTAGTTCTAAGAATGATGTAACAGATGATAACTCTTTTAATATTAATGAAGACGTTTTGGTTGATGCTACTTGTGTTTTTTGTCGTCATAGCATACTATCTGGTGATCATACAAAATGTGTTGCTAAAACTTTGCTGACTAAGAGAAAGAAACGAACTAGTGGCGCTTCCTCTAGGCTTAAAACCATTGCGAAATCCATTTTAGGAATGCCTCCACTAGCTGTTTCTGAGGAGAAAATAGAAAAGCCCCAATCCAAGACCAAAAAGTCACCTAGTGCATACCTTAGGAAAAAGGCAGAGACTAGTTGGACCTGGCAACGCTGGTTACAGAACACTTTTGATTTTAAATGGTTACCTAAAATACTAACATCTTGTGTAACTAACCCAGCGGATCCAACCGTTATCAATTCTCCACCTGTTTCCGATGTGTGTGATGCAGGTGATTCAAATCGTCCTTTGGATTGTTGATAGCGGGTGCTCCCGACATATGACCGGCAATCTCCAACTTCTTCAGAACTTTGTTGCAAAGTTTATCGGAACGGTCAGATTCGGGAATGATCACTTCGCTGCAATTATGGGCTATGGGGATTATATTAATGGGAACATCGAAATCAGCCGTGTGTATTATGTTGAAGGTCTCGGTCATAATTTGTTCTCCGTGGGACAATTCTGCGATGGAGACTTGGAAGTAGCATTCAGGGAGAAAACATGCTTTATTCGTGATCTTCAAGGGAACGACCTTATGAAAGGGAAACGCGGAACAAGTCTGTATTCTATCTCCTTTGACGGCATGACAGCTTCTTCTCCTATTTGTTTACTCTCCAAGGCTCATCCCACGAAAGCTTGGTTATGGTACAAAAGATTGTCTCATCTCAATTTTAAAACCATGACTGATCTTGCCAAGAAGAAATTAGTTGACGGTCTACCAAAGTTCAGATATGCCAAGGATCACTTGTGTTCTGCTTGTGAACAAGGGAAAAGTCATCGTGCCCATTTTCCTCCCAAAACAGAACACAGCACAGACCATGTCCTACAACTGCTTCATATGGATTTGTGTGGTCCGATGCGCGTTCAGAGTATTAATGGGAAAAAGTATATTCTGGTAATAGTAGATGATTACTCCAGATGGACTTGGGTCTATTTTCTTCGGACTAAAGATCAAGTTCCTTCTATCCTCATCACGTTTCTCACCAAGATTCAAGTTCAAGTCCGTAACACCGTCCGAATCATTAGAACAGACAATGGAACTGAATTTAAGAATCAAATCATTCGGGATTTCACAGAGAAACATGGGATTGTTCATCAGACTTCTATAGCTCGCACTCCGGAACAAAATGGTGTAGTTGAAAGACGAAACCGGACGCTCGTGGAAGCAGCTCGAACTATGTTGATCAATGCTCAATTACCGGATTATCTTTGGGCTGAAGCTGTCAACACTGCTTGTTATACTCAGAACCGTGCAATGATCACCAAAAGACACACCAAAACACCATATGAGATTATACAAGGAAGAAAACCAAACATCCACCATTTTCACGTCTTTGGAGCTTTGTGTTATCCGAAGAATGATAAGGATGATCTTGGTAAACTTAAGGCTAAAGCAGATATTGGGATCTTTGTTGGATACTGTGAGAACTCCAAGGGATATCGTATTTGGAATCGTCGGACTGGGGATATTCAAGAAACCATACACGCTAATTTTGATGAACTCACCGAAATGGCTTCTGAGCAAAACCGCTTAGAACCCGCACACAACCGTCTGAACTTTCCTGAATCTTCATCTGCACCCCTACCTTTTAACAGGAAGGATCTGGAAGATTTGTTTGCACCAATGTTCGATGACGTTCGTGTTACTAGTGCATCAGATGCTTCCACCAGTTCCGCTGCTCAACAACTTCCATATCAAGCACCTGATCCATCAGCATCTACATCTACAGTAGTTGTTGATGATGCACCACAACCTGAATCATCATCATCAATGGAGAAAACACCTCAACCTGCAGTTGACGATTCATCCCCCACTTCTAATCCAGTTTCCACACCATCAGATTATGACGGGAACGCATTCTTCAATCCATTTGCTCCACCACCAACCATTCCAGAATCAGGAGAATCCTCCTCGAGCAATATGGACCCGTCAGATCATCATAACCACATTCAACATTTTCCATCCACCCACAAATGGACAAGAGATCATCCTTTGGTAAACATAATTGGCAATCCTAACAATCCAGTCCTCACAAGACAAAAACTTCATACAGACAGTGAACATTGCATGTATGCACTCACTGTTTGTCAATCTGAACCTAAAAACATCAAAGAAGCCCTTACCTACGACAATTGGATTGAATCCATGCAAGAGGAGTTGGAACAATTCAAACGTCTGGAAGTTTGGGAATTAGTTGAGAGACCAGATGGAGTTTATGTGGTTGGATTGAAATGGATTTGGAAAAACAAGCTAGGTGCAGATGGTACAGTGATTCGTAACAAGACCCGACTGGTAGCAAAAGGATACAGCCAAGAAGAGGGTATTGACTTCGAAGAATCATTTGCTCTAGTAGCTCGGATAGAGGCAGTTAGAATGTTTCTGGCATACGCAGCCCACAAGAATATCACAGTATATCAGATGGATGTGAAGACGGCATTTCTCAATGGTCAACTCCGAGAAGAGGTGTACGTGTCACAACCAGAAGGCTTCGTGGATCCAGATCATCCTAACCATGTATATCGGCTTAAGAAAGCCCTTTACGGCCTTAAACAAGCCCCAAGGGCATGGTACGATAAACTGTCCGCATTTCTCCTTGCTAATCATTTTACCATTGGAACTGTTGACCCGACTTTATTTATACAAACACACGGGGACGACATTCTCATCGTACAAATTTACGTGGATGATATTATTTTTGGTTCAACCAATAAAAAATATTCAAACGCTTTTTCTAAACTAATGAAACAAAACTTTGAGATGTCTATGATGGGTGAACTTTCTTTCTTTTTAGGATTACAAGTTCATCAATCACCCCGTGGTATATTTCTAAGTCAGTCAAAATATGCTCAGGAAATCCTGAAGAAGCATGGTATGACCAGCTGTGACACCTACAATACCCCAATGTCCTCCTCATCCCCGAAGCTAGATGCTGACATTCATGGGACACTCATTGATCCTACGAAGTATCGTAGTATCATTGGCTCGATCATGTATCTCACAGCTAGCAGACCGGATGTTGTCTTTGCCACTTATCTTTGCTCCCGATATCAGTCTCGACCGACTGAACGGCATTTGTCAGCCGTTAAAAGAATCCTTAGATACATAAAGGGAACCATTAATTTGGGGATCTGGTATCCAAAGGATTCTGGGTTTGAACTTGTTGCATTTTCAGACGCTGACCATGCAGGATGCTTAGACACACGCAAGAGTACATCAGGGGGAGTTCAATTCTTGGGTGACAAGCTCGTATCTTGGCAATCAAAGAAACAAGACTGCACCTCACTGTCTTCAACAGAATCTGAGTATGTAGCCATGTCTGCTTGTTGTGCTCAAGTCATCTGGATGAGATCACAACTAATGGACTACGGTTACACAATCAACAAGATTCCGATGTATTGCGACTCCAAGAGTGCCATTGCCATTTCATGCAACACTGTCCAGCATTCAAAGTCCAAGCATATTGATCTCCGGTACCATTTCATCAAGGAACATGTGGAAAAGGGTACTGTTGAATTATACTTTGTGGGAACTGAACACCAACTGGCAGATCTGTTCACAAAAGCCTTGCCTCATGCAAGATTTGTGGATCTGGTTCACCGGATTGGTATGAGATGTTTGACGCCAAACGATTTGTAAAAGTTTCTTAAAAATAAATAACCAAGTCAAACATTTCCAAAACTATCTTTGTAAATAAATATATCAAAAAAAAAAAAAAAAAAAAAAATGATGCAAGTTCAATTCCTTCTCCAACACTTTGTTCATTTTTCAATTTTTGAACACGTGTTGAGGGGGAGACATAATTTTTTCCAAAATCTTAAAATTGTACTTGCATATTTTCAGAAATTGTTGTTTCACAAGTTTTTGGTGATAAGATGTTAAGATAGAAAATTGTGTGCCTTAAATGTCATAAATGAGACTTAGTGATGAGATTGATGGTGGTTTAGGACTAGAATTTCAAAGTTTCTAAGGTTAAGGGACTATATGTGTAATAATTGCAAAAATGAATGGTAGATATTTAAGTTGGAAAATTTAATATACCGCAGTTATTACACTGCCAATCTTCACCAACCGAAGTTAATACAACCCACCCACCATCATCAACGGTTCACATTGATTCTGCCAATCCGAACAAGATCTTTGATTTTTGTGAGTACTATT
The DNA here is from genome assembly GCA_021014915.2 of Artemisia tridentata subsp. tridentata. Lineage (NCBI taxonomy): Eukaryota > Viridiplantae > Streptophyta > Magnoliopsida > Asterales > Asteraceae > Artemisia > Artemisia tridentata. The sequence goes on from CP139505.1 coordinate 382,130,143, forward strand.
ATGCTTATAGTGTTATTATAAAACATGGTTTTGAACGGTTTCATGATCCAACGGCTAGAACATTCAAAATTGAGAAAGTTAGTTCTAGGGTTTGCGTTAAGATTAGGGATTTTGATCAAGAGGTTTTGAGTTGAAAATGATTGCACGATAACCCTTTTACAATGTTAGGGAACCTATATTGCATGCTTAATCATACCCAGAAACCACAAATTAATCGAATTGACTTTTAGGGTTTAAGCAACGATTTGGGGAAAACCTTGTGAATGCGTTATTGTGTAATGTGTTTACTGAAAAGTTGTTGTCTGATGTTTAATTGATTATTGCCATGCTTGGATCATACCCAGAAACACTTAAAGTGATTTAATTAGGTTTTAGGGTTTAAGAAGAACATGAACACTAGCAGATTTGATTCTTGAATATTTGTGGTTCGTTAATGTTATAACTTAGTCCAAATGCTCATAATAGTCATCTAAGTTGATTGTGAATATCTGTGGACACATAACATAAGTTATAATGAATCACGATAAAGAATTTGAGTGTTTGTTCATCGTAATAAATCTATCGCAGTTGAGAAAAGTGTTCGTAAACTCTTGTATTAGAGTTTATCGAAGTTGGCCAAAATTATCGCAGTTGTGATAGTTATCGCAGTTGTGATAGTTATCGCAGTTAAGATAATTATCGCAGTTGAGATTTTTATCTTGATTGGTTTAATTATCTTGATTGATATAATTATCGCAGTTGAATGATTATCGCAGTTGGATAATTATCGCAGTTGGGATGTTTATCGCAGTTGGGATGATTATCGCAGATGGGATGATTATCGCAGTTGGATAAATATCGCAGTTGGATTTGTTATCTTGATTGGATATTTATCGCAGTTGTTATAGTTATCGCATTTGTTATAGTTATCGCAGTTGTCTTTGATTATCGCAGTTGTGATCTGATGTAGAATTTAATCAATTTCCTTAGGTTATTTTTTTATATACTTATTGAAATTTATCAAATTTTATTGAATTTGGCTAATTCTTGATAAATTCTTTGACCAAGCATGTATCAACTAATCATCAATACAATAGGGTGCCATGTGTTGTTCTTTAAACTAACAATTTTCTAACAAACATGCATTCTGTATACTTGTATATGATTGTTGATTCAGATACACATCAATGGCATCTTCCCAACAACAACCACTTCCTGCTCTTACCAAAGAAGAAGTCTTTCCTCGTGGGTATACTCTGGAAATAGGGAAGAACAATTCACGGGTAGAATTGGACAAAATCAAATGTTCTGATCCAAGTTGTCAGATTGCTATAGAGATTCTCAAAGCTCACAAATGCAGGGATATTCTTGACAGCTCAGACACCATTCCAGAGCTATATATTCATCAATTCTGGGATACCTTCACTAAGAGCAATGATGACAAATACTTTACTTGCACACTGGATCGGAAGCAAATCAGAGTTACACCTGCTACTCTCAGAAAAGCCTTGAAACTTCCAGAGGCACCTGAAGCTGCTGCCCGATTCCACCCAACACCTTCAGAGTCAGAGGTCATGCAATTCCTGGAAGATATTGGTTATGATGTTCAGCCTGATACACCACTAACCACAATCTCCAAGGTTAATGCCAGATACATTCCTCAACCCTGGAGGACTATCTTCTTCATCGTAACACATTCAATATCTGGAAGAGATAGTGGGTTCGAGCATCCTAGACTGGCTCATCTTCAAGTCTTGTGGGGATTTCTAAACGAAGAACCCATTGACTTTGCTGCTCTTATTTGGGATGATATAATGTACTTACAGCGTAAAATGTTCAAGAAAATCCCATTTGTTCGATTCACCAAAGTTCTTATCAGCTATTTACTTGATCAACATGAAGACCTTGATAAACGTCCTACAGATCAAGAAGTTCATGAATATAGCATGGATAAAACATTGGGCAAAGTTTATTTCCCAAAGGAGAGTACACGTAAGCAAGGTGCAAGGTTGCCAGAATTTTTGATACCAGATGAGGTTAGAGAAACAAAAGCATATCATGATTATGATCTAGCATATCGTGAACGTCGTGTAGGTCTTGCCAAGATGGTTGAAGAACCTAGATCTTCCAAGACTCGTTCTAAAGGTAAGACAAAGACAGGAAGTACCTCAAGTGTCTCTAAACCAAAAGAAAAACATCCAAGATCAACATTCATCAAGAGGAGAGTACCCAGCAAACCACAGCCAAAACCAGAACCATATAAAATCATTGATGAAGACACAGAATCTAACTCTGAATCATCTGAATCTGAAGAAGAACGCGTCTTTATGACAGAAGCAGAAGCTGAACTTCACAATCAGATCTCTCATGAGAATGCACAAAAACAAAGTCTCAAATCATTAAAAGCAGATGAAGAGCGTAGAGCAAAGAAAGTATTGGAACAACAGAGGGAGTATGAAAGAACACATGGGGTTGGAGGATCACAAAATGTTTCTAAAGCAGTTTCGACCCAAGACAATCCGATTATTCAAACCCGGAGGGTCTAGAGCTGAATCAACAAAGGTCTCTTCACAGCAAACAAGTTCGGTTAATCAACCCGACTTGGGAGCACCATCTCAGGAGGATAAGGAAAAAGATCAGGATAGCAACATTGTTTTCTCTGACAAGGATATTTCTGATTCTATGTTTAATGACAATCCCGAGGAACAAACACGCAATGATGATAATGAAGATTGGAACCTAGAAGAAGAAGAAGATATTCTGGGAGATCAAACAATTAAAGCAGCCAAAGATCTTGAAGAGCAGAAAAGACAAGAGGAAGAAAGGAAACGTAAGGAGGATGATCAAGCTAACCGGGAAGCCGAAAGCTACATTCGTTCTCACACTCCAACACCTCCTCGTTCTCCTCCAAAGGACACAGCCAAATCTGCACTGACAATGGTTGTTTATAACTCACAACAGCAGCAAGAACAACCACCAGTTCAACCCTCGTCTGCTTCTTCACCCAAGACTCCTCCTGAATCACCACCGAAGAATCCAACACCTCCACCCTCACCTCATAAGGAATCAACTACCCAATCTGATGAACCAATCCCTTCTCTAACTCCATCATCTTCGCGGTCTTCATCACCAAAATCTAAATCAAAAGCAACGGTTTCTGAAGATATTCATAAGGCCTTCAAAGGAAAGAGCAAGAGAAGAATCGTCCATGTTACGAAAGTTGAGGTTGTGACTCCTGCAGCAAAGAAACTGAAAAAGGCGGTAAAGAGAGCACAAGCACAACGAGACAACCAAGCTACAACTAAATTGGCTGAAATGGAAGAATTAGTCAAAAAGTTGTCTCAACAGATGGAAGAAATGCAGGAAAGCAAGAAGCAAATCGATGAATTCCTTGGTTTCAACGTCAAAGATCATATGACACGCAAGGCAAAGAAATTTGTTAAGCAATTTCTTCCTGATCTTCAACAAAACATCAATAATCATATTGATTCACAATTGGACGAAAAGATCAAAGAAGCTGTCTCTTCTTCTTCGCACACCAAACCACTTCCTGAACTCTCCACTGAGTACATCGAGCTTGTGCTTCTCGACCGACTCTTTGAAATCACCTCTCCTTCTCCAGAAGAAGTTAACCTGATTGCGGCTCTTCAAGCACATATTGAGAAGAAGTCCTGCAAAGAAACTGCTGACAAAGGAAAACGGATTCGAGAAGATGATGAGGATGATCAGGAACCTAAACCCGCACAAAAGAAACACAAAGGCGGGTCAGGGATTCACATACAGGAGCCAACTGAACATAAACCATCATCTCAACCTCCCAAACATCAATCCTCTGGTCCAACTGAAACCGAGCATCACAATAAACAGTTCACAAATGAAGATATGGAATTCCAGCCACACGATGATCAACCTCATTCACCATCACCATCACCGTCACCTAAGTCAAAGCCATCCAAGTCCAAGCCTTCACACAGCAGAAAGTCATCTACCGGACCAACGGTTGTCTCATGGCTGGATAATGATACGGATGTGCTAGGAAATGAATGGTTCGATCATCTTGCAAGCGCTCAAGTTCAGACTGACGAAGCTTCACGAGTTGAAGACAGCACCTTTGCTGTTACTCAAGAAATTAAAAGAACTCTCAATATCAAGAAAATGACCAAGAAAGAACTTCGTCGGATCAAGAATGAAGCTTTCCTTCTTCTTAAGAACAAATCCAATAGTGCAGCAGAACTCGAATATCACCTTGAAAACATTGCACGGGCAATGTCAAGTGACTTTGACTGGGCTAGTCCAGACATCGTCAGGCAAGTTGGCAAGAATCAACCAATCACCACTGATTGGACCAAGCCACTGACCGTGATTCGAAGACATCATCACTCGGAAATTCCTTTTCTAATGTTCTTCAACAAAGACCTGGAACTTCTAAAGAATGGAGCTCAAGGGACAACAAAGTACGCTACATCGATCACTTTCACACCAGCTGCTCATTACACACAATCAGCTATTGAAGAGGCAGCTATCAACAGCAAACTGTTTGTTAAACAGCTCGTCAAATATGATCATGATGCAGAGCTGGGGATTCATCACTGGTACTCTAAAAGACAAAGCTGGTACAAGTACAAACTTGTCCTCCAGAAATCAAAAGAACCAGTTTACAGTGATCTCAGAATAATGGCAGTCATCAATGTAAGTGGATCAAGAAGATGCGATTACATATTTCTAGAAGAGATCACAGTAAGAAGAATCGATAACAATCTTTACAAATTCTCTGAGGCGGATTTTCCTGATCTAAATCTAAATGATATCGAAGACATGTATCTAATGAAGGTCCAAGGCAAATTGCAGCATCTGACCAATGAGCTTCGATATGCACTTAGTACTTCCCTCTGTCATTACATCAGGAGAACCATCATCAAAGAACGTGTAGAAGATCTCCAGCTTGGTGTGGAAAGTTATCAGACTCAGCTTAATCTTGTTGAACCACAGTTTCTTCTAAACAGCAATAAGGATCCTCAGTACACCATGCTACATCGTCCAAATTTTGGGTTTGTCTACAGAAGCACAACTGATTTTCACCGATTCATGGCATTCACTGAAATTCACAAGTTCTGTGATGATACCCTCAAGAGTGTACGTGATGGGTTAGCTAATAGAGTTCGAGATTCGATGTTGGGAAAATCCAGAAGATGGAATTCAAAAGAGCTGCGACAAGTAAAAGAATTTATTCGGACGATGGAAGAACGGTTATATCATCGGGATCAGATAAGGAGGCTCGAGAGCTATGTTGGGGGTCGTCCGCCATTCGCCATCAGACTATTTCAGCGAACTGACCCAGTGTTCACAACTTTTGGTAAAGGTGGATGATGTAAGAATCAATTCTCAAATTTCATCATATCATTCTTCTTTCCATAATTGGCCTGTATATTACGGCTTGTGCACACATAACAGTGTACAACCCGGACCCCAAAGAAAGGACCCTGAGGTACGCTTCAGTGCCTCAATCCTGAAAAAGGAGCGAAAGCTTCTTACTTATGAGCAGAATTAAAATCAGAATGTTTTCCAACGTTTTTCAAATATTCTGCTCATAAGGACAAGTATTCCCTCGTCCAGGGGGAGTATTTGAAAAATATAATCTTTGTTCAAAAAGATGTATCAAAGTTCTTGAAACTTCTTCCCTAAAACTCAAAAACAGCATATTTTAATCATAAACGTTTTTCCAAAAACATCATGAGTATGCTATTTTTGAGGGGGAGAAGAAACAGATGATTAAAATATGATGTCTCATTTGCTGGAATCTCGTGTGCTCAAACTCAGAATTGTCCCTCGAATTGACGAATAGGAAAGTCAGTAGTCGAAAGGACATGTCCCGGACGGGTAATAATTTCAAGCCAGTTTATCTGGTGATGTAAGCGTGTCTCGCAAAGGACGTGTCTGAGTAGAAAGTACCGATTTCGAGCGATAATCTTTGAATCTGATCTGGACGGGTAATAATTTCAAGCCAGTCTAACTGGTGATGTAAGCGTGTCTCGCGACGATCAGGTTCATTGAAAGTCAATCAATTCAAAAGTGCCAACTCTTTCCGGCATGTGCAAATTTCAAATTTATTACTTATGCGCACATGTTAAGGGGGAGTATTTCTGAAAAACATCAAACTCTCAAGGTGTCAACAAAATGTCCATTACAATTATCGACACTTTGAGAGATTTTCAAAGGTTTTGGTTATATGGCATCATTAGGATAGTCATGGAGTTATAAGGTGACTAAGGTTAGGGAAAACCGTCCTATGATCCGCCAGAGCCGGAGGGATCTACCCAAGGACAATACCAATAGTTTAGAACTAGAAAGTCCTAGGTATGATATAAAAAAGGAGAAAATGAATGAACGGAGAAAGAAGGGGTTGAAGAATTAAAAAGAAAAGCAAAGAAAAGGGTGAAAAGAAATAGCCCTCCATTTGTTCAACCTTAGGGCAGACACCGGGTTCAATTCATAATCTACTGGTTGATGAGCATCACCGGTATTGAAGACCAAAGACGTCATGGACCCAGTGACGCACTAATAAACCTTCTTAGTCACTCAAGTGTCTCTCAAAAGACATTTGTTTCATTCACACGGAGAACCCTTCATAATCTATTGACCTCTCATTACGAGAGTGTTGATATTGAAAATGAGGCAATCTGCTCCACGCCTCCGATGACCAAACAAATGTGCACAAATTGAGTCTAGAGCCATGAGATTCATCAAAAGATCTCTTAGGTACACTTAGAATTACTCTGGTGTTCTATATCATGGGCATCAGCTGTAAATTTAGGAAAAGTGTCCTTCGCAGATCTCAGCAATCTGCCAAGAACATTCATGAGAAAAGTCACATTTGTGATTATCAATGATTGAATGGAAATCCTGCCAGAGCAACATCAAACAACTCTGTCAGCAGGTCACTTCGGTAACTCCTTGTGGGTTACGCTTAGTGTTTGCTCCAAACGGTCTACAGTCGTGGGGTGATCTCCAGCGACTCACTGAATCGTGGGTGCACTTCGGTGTGTCCGTGTAATCCCTTTCGAGGGAATCCGGTTCAGAACGGTCTGGGTTAGGATTTGAGAAAGTCTTCACACTATGCTGTTGATGATCTCAAGTCTGAGCCTGTAAGTACCGGTTGGTTCGTGCTGTTGCTGCTGCTGCTGCTGCTGCTGAGGAGCTGGAGTTCGACCATGAAGACTCCATCATGTTCATACCATGAAGAAATGTTCTCTCAAAGACTCAGTGACATCAAAAGTTCAACATATGATATAGTAAAGTCAAAAGTTCAAGCAAATCAACCTTTCACAAGATTAAAGATTGAAAAGTGAGAACATATTGCAGATAACAGGTCAAAGATATATGAGCATGATGGAGAAGACGAGAAGACGTTGGAGATTGGCAGATAGAGACAACATCATATCATCATTACACAAGAACAAAGAACCAAAGATTATAAAGACGTCGGAAGCCTAAGAAGCAAAGAAGACGTCGGGCAACATTGATGATCAAGACTTAGGGGGAGATTGTTAGGAACACGTTTTAATTATTTACAAGTCTTGTTCATTTATAATGTTGCAAGTTTAATAGGATTATATTGTTTGTAATTATGGACCGGTCCATTAGTAATCCATGGACCGGTCACAATAGATAGTTCATGTTAGTAACATGCATGGGAATATTCCTAGAATGATTCCCTCCCATTGCCTATAAATACAAGGCATGGGGTACACTCTTATAGTCGGTTTTTCATGCATTGTGCGGAAGCTATGCTCGTGTAACATTTGATCTAATTGAAAAGCCTACCATTCTTATTCTTCTCTTCTTAGTTCTCTTCTCTAGTTTAGCTTATTAGCTTATTGGTTATTTTCATACGTAGCTTATTAATATAGATAGTAGTACGAGTTCTTATTGTCTTAACGTGTGTGTGTTTGAGATCTAAACGTGACCTACAATCTCTCACTACCTGTCATAGCAAATAGATTACCATAGGCTTGGGAAAGGATCGAAAACCTCCTCCACTAGGCGTAAGCACCTAAGATAAACTATCAAAGAGGGCTTTTAAATGGGTTATAACGTTAGGTGTAGGGAAAAGGAAAACACGGTTTTGTTGGATAAGGGATATTTTACTGGTGGCGAGTTAAAGATCTTGATTAATTACATGTACTATACAATGTTGCTAAGCCAAGACTCGACTCGATTTAAGCTAATGAAAGAAAATAACAAAAACATAAAATAAACATAAAATAAAACGGGATGGTAGTCCGTATGTTTTTTCTACTTTTCTTTTTCTCATTTTTTTTGTATTTTTCTTGATTTTTTTTTTTTTTTTTTTTTTTTTTTTTTTTTGACATACACTTTTGCCCTACCATCCAAAATAATACATCATAGGGGCGTTGCATCCCCTTACACTTGAACTTTTACATAAATTTACAAATAACTATTCTAATGACTCGAATTAAGATAATTGAAACACTTGGAGTACTTTTAAAATATTTAGCACATATGGGGGTAATAATGTTGTTCTTCCCCATTACTCCATTACACTAGTACTTTACCCATGAGTCCCAATCGTCCCAAAACAATATGTACAAGGATATGACTCGACTTAGCAACCATGTAATCAACTAGATAATTAACTTGGGTTTAAACAAATGTTGTAACAATAATGCACTAAAAATGAGTGCATACAAGGTAGGCTAAGGCGATTTGGGTGTACATTTAAGTGGGGTGTAAACAAATTCTTCCTTTAAGTAAAATGCTTAAAGGTCGAAACGAAAAGATAGGCTCTGAGGGGTGTACTAGGGTATCGTGTACTAAAAATGAGTACAACGCAAAGGGTGTGGGAGAATTACTTGACCAATGTAGCCAAAGTAATTATAACAAAAACACAGGTGTAAAACAATGGGTTAATCCTAATGCCTCTTATCATGTAGTAAATCTAACTACACGAATGTAGTCTCACTTGTGGCCTTGGAATGGTCCTAACGCAAGTTCTAGAATCTAAGTGCTACCGGTACACACATCATAGCATAAATGCTTTTCCTACCAATTCTAGGGGCGAACCTCACATATTTGGGGGTGGAAAATTTTTTAGTGGTACGGTTTTTGTGCTAGTCATATAATTCCTATCCGTGAGACGCTCATTAAGATCAAAGTTTCACTCCTATATGTTGTAAAAAAATTTAAATTTGGCACTAAAATTGCCTTAACAAGTATTTCTCTCAGTTTTATTACACATCTACTATTAAACAAACAAAAATCAAGCGTAATAGCATTCTCTAAAATCGTACTTTTACCCTCCCCTTACACTTAAGATGAACATTGTCCCCAATGTTCAAATAACAAGATGTAAAAGCATAAAGTAAAAGAATGAAATCAAATACTCCCCTGATTCGCTCGGTGGATAATGAAATAACACGGTTAGATCTTTTCCAAAGTAATGTTGAAGCTCCATGACTAATGCATCGCCATAAGCTTGATTCAAAACATTTCCTTGTCCAAAATAACCTGTTAAACCTGAGAAAACAAACACGAAAACCTGCATAACATCGGCGGGATAAAATCTATATATACGGATATAATGCTTGTGGAATGATAACTTTGCAGATTCCTGGAGATTATAAGTTGGAGATTTAATAAAAACTTTTTAAAAACAAAACTTTCAAAAATTTTTGACAATTAAATCTGACGCCGTCAGGTTATAGACCCTGACGCCGTCAGGAATGACCTGACAAAAATTCTCATTTTAAGTTTCCGGAAAATTTCTGGAAAAACCTTTACCTTACTTCCGGGAAATCCTGCAAAACATCATTATGACTCGATACAAGCATTTGACTCAAACAAATACGAATATGTATGTTAATTTAATATTATTACGATTCATGTTCATTTGCGTTCTAATAAACCGATTTAGACTTCCCTTACACTTATCTTTTGCAAAATACCTTTATATGTAGTTAAGACGAAGTTAAAAACAAAATAAAGCATTTTCACAATTTTAGTTTTGAACATGAATCAATACTAATAAAAATTAAACACACATACGGAAACAAATAAAAACAAACAAACAAACAAATAAACACACAAAGCAAATAAAGATTGGGTTGCCTCCCAAGAAGCGTTTTTCTTTATTAACGAGTCTTGTAGCTAGACTCAAAGTCACGCTACCCTATGTAAGTAAGCTCGTCATCGAGGACGTCTTTAGGGTTAAGTTTGGATTGAAGTTTCCTATTGGTCCGCTTAGTACGATATATCTTTTCAAACTTCTCTCCATCCGGGTCATACAATGTCATCTTAATATGCCATGACCCATCTCCATCTTTGGGTGGTTTGTCCCAACTCCACTTATGATCATCTTCCTCACAAGTCCACTTATTCATTCCTAGGTTAATTGGCAAAACTCCTAGGAACTCAATCATCCTTCTAAAAACTAGAGGGTCTTCAAATGGATCCAATTCGGTGTCCCTAGCCAAGAGTTGTTCTACCGTATGTGTTCGGTTCACAAAGTCCTCTTCTAGGTAAAATGGGCGTTGGGGTCCTATGAAGCCTCTATCTATCCAAGGTCCATATCTAGATGGTCTCCTATTCAACTCTAACCAATGGGGTGTCGGTTCATCACTAGTATCATAAGCATGTTTCTTCACATCATAGACTGACCAAGTATCTCCTTCTCCTACCGCTATCTTACATTCCTTACAATCAATCATAGCACTAGCGGTCGCCAAAAATCCTCTACCTATCAACAAGGGGCATGTAGGGTCGCTAACCATATCAAGGACGTGGAAATCGGCTAAAATGGTTAGTTTTCCAATATGCACTAACACGTCCTTAACTACTCCAACCGGGTAAGCAACACTCCCATCCGCTAAACCTATTATCACCTCGGTTTCTTCAAGTTTTCCTAGTTTTAGAGAGGTGTAGAGAGGTAACGGAAGTAGGTTAAGGCTTGATCCAAGATCGGCTAATGTGTCATAAGCCTCCGAATTACCGATCTTGCAAGGTAGAACAAATAAGCCCGGATCATCTAACTTCTTAGGTAGTTTGTTTTGAACGAAGGCGGTCCCTTTTTCGCCTAACTTGAGCTTCTTCTCATCCAACACATCAACAACCGGACTTTCAAGGTGGAGCTCCTTGAATTCTTCGTCAAGGTTTTGAGTGGGAGGTGTTTTAACTATGACTTGGGTTTGTTTGAAACACGTGCTCATGGAATTGACCGAATAATATTGTGGACAAGAACTAGGGGACGAAACCGATGAAATAGCGTTGACGTTTAGTTTCGGGTTCTTGACCGTGTTGCTAGGGAGTGCTCCCATTTCTCGGTCATTGAGGGCTTTCAACAAGGTGTCAATCTTATTGGTCATCTCGCTTTGTTTTTGTTTGAAATCGGCTTCAAACTTGGCTAAACGAGCTTCTTGAGATGCCATAAATTGAGACATCAATCCTTCAAAGTTATCGGTACTACCATTGCCGTAAGGATTGTTGTTGAAAGTACGGTTCGAGTTGGAACCGCTTGATTGGAAACGATTAGGTGGGTTGGAAGAATTGGGTTGTTGTGCGTTTTGGTTTTGTTTCAACCTAAGGTTCGGGTGATTTTTCCATGAGGGGTTGTATGTATCACCGTAATGGTTTGGCTCGGGTTTGAAAGTGTACCACTTGTCTCCCGCTCCGTCGGTACGCGAGGATGCGTAGTCCACAAAAGCTTGTTCGGGGAGTTCCATGCAATCACGAGTGTCGTGGGGACCACTACATAATTCACATGAAGAAGTGATTTTGTTCAATTGGCTTGAAGGTCTAGGAGCCTCATAGGATTTCATAAGAAACTTGACTTGGTCTTCAAGTTCTATGATCCTACGGTTGGAAGTGCTTGAATTGTTCAAAGGCAATGATATTGCCTTGACCGTTTTATTCAAATCACGGGGATCACTCCAACTTTCGTTGTCATAAAGAGCAAGATCTTCTAGGAGAGCCCATGATTGTTCCGCACTTAGATCACGTAGCTTACCACCGGCCGATTGGTCAATGGTTTGCCTCGTGGAGAGATTGATATGGTCATAGAAGATTTGGACTTGGAGCCAAAGTTCTATGCCATGGTGAGGGACTTTTTGGAGTAAGTCCTTGAATCGAGTCCATGCCTCGTAGAGAGTTTCGCCTTGACGTTGTTGGAACATCAAGATATCATTCCTTAGCTTGGTAGTTCTTCCCGGTGGGAAAAACTGAGCAAGGAAACGAGTGGTGAGATCATCCCAAGAGGTGATGGATCCTGCGGGTTGACGTTCTAGCCACTGACTAGCTTGATCCCGCAGAGAGAATTGAAAGAGACGCAATCGGGTCGTCTCTCGAGTGGCAACATCAAGGTCTATAGAATCAATGATTTTAAGAAAGTCCTTGAGATGTTGATTAGGATCTTCAGAACGAAGTCCATGGAATGCGCATCCGCTTTGCACCAACCGGATGGTGTCGGATCGCAAGGGTGTGATATTGGCTCCTTGAGTGAGCTCAATGGTGTTTCGATAGCCATGGTGGCTAGGACGGGAATACTCTCCTAAAGTACGGGCTCTAGGAGGTGGTGGTGGTGGGTTGTTGGGATTAAGGATATTACCATCTTCCATGATGTCGGATGGTAATGGTTACGAACAAAGAAACGAAGAAAATAGATAGACTAAAGAAGACCTAGAAAAATAAAATAAAAATCTCACTAGAAAGGAATCTAGTGAGTAGACCTAATAGAAATAACAATTCAACCTAAACAATAACTATTCCCCGGCAACGGCGCCAAAAACTTGATGCGTGGTTTTGCAACCTTACAACAGGTTTTACCTCTCGAGGGATCTCAAGAGGCTTACAACCCCACCAGGCAGTGTACCTGACCGATGTAGTATAGTGTAGTGGTAAGTACGGGGGATTGATCGTTCTCCACAGGGAATAGTGTTCGTTAGGTATGAAAGACTACTCTAATAGGTCTAAGGGTTGAGGAAGATTCTTTTTTGTGTTTTTATATTTTTATGAAAGCAAGTAAAATCTTGGTTTTGAAGGAGTGGGCGGAATTAGTTGCTAGTCAACTAACCCAAATAACTACGAATGCAAATAAAATAAATAACTGAAAATAAAATGTTTGGTGAAAACTTATGTGTAGAGAAATGTGTTTACTTAGATTTCCTTACTCCCTAACTATCTTTTGCCGGTTGATTAGTGTGTATTAGTTGCGTGGATGACGGGTGTATTCCTTAATACCAATCGTGGGGTGGCGTACGTACTTCCCCAACTCTACAAGCTCCTACTTCACTCCTATGTCGAGCCGGCTAGGAAGCTCCTAACATGGGATCACTAGAATTCGCTTGTGCATTAAATACAACCATAAAAACCTTTAGTACGCATTTGGTTCATGTTTCTTAAGACGTTCAAGCAAGTTACCGAATAGGAAGTTAGCCAGTTTTCTTAAGCCTAACATAGATAAACAATCATCCAATACAACTAATAACACACTAATAACCAATAATCAATAGCTAGGTTTCATTAGATCTAAGCAAACACAAGATAAATCTAGCCTAGCATGTTAAACAAAAGACAAGAACAAGATAAAATCAAACAACACATAGACATATTGAATGATTAATTGATAACTTATCTTTCAATGTAACATGGAAGATCTCAAGGCAAAAAGCCTTGAAAAAGATGCTAAAATCGTCTTAGGGTTTTCTCCCAAAAATTCCACACTAAGTTCCCCCTTTATGACAAAAAATTAGAAAACTATATATAGACTTTTACATTTGACGGCGTCACCTTATGGAGTGTGACGCCGTCACCTCGCCGCTTCTAGGGTTCCCGGATGACCTTCTTGACGCCGTCCCTCTTTAGCTCTCCAAAATCCGTTCTGGCTTATCAAGGCTTGACGCCGTCAGACCTTGAACGTGACGCCGTCCCTCTTTGAATTAAGCCGTGACGCCCTTGATCAGGTTAAAGCGTGACGCCGTCAGAATTCACATGCAATTTTCACTGGCTTATCATGAGTAAATTTCACGTCCACCTTTTCTTGCCAAGCCATGACGCCGTCCAGAGTAAAATCTGACGCCGTCAAAGGTAACTTTTAGCCGATTTTTGAGACTTTGTCGTTTTCTTCACTTTTATGCTCCAAAAACGTCCAAAATGCCTCCTTTTCCAGATTTCTCCTCAAAAGTACCTAAAATGACAAAAGGAACGATTTAGGGCAATATTTGATCAAATAAATACGATTTGGGGCTTAAATGACCCCTTAAAAGCGGTACACTTTTCGCTTCATCAGTTTTCCCAACCGAAAGCCATTTTCTTTCTTGTATATAAAATCGGGTTTTTGTCGTTAATTATCATATTAAGTGTTTGTGCAGAATGACCCGTTTTTACAAGCAATTCTTCCAACTTTTTAATAGTTTCCCGTTTGTCAAGTACTTCATCAAGAAGTTCATCTTCTCGTTTTGAAAACTTTGTATGCAACTCTTTCTTCTCTTTTTCAAGATTAGAACAAGTTGATTTTTGTTTAGAAAGTTGGTTGGTTAATTCAGAAATTTCTGCTTTTAAGGATTTAATTTGCATGTTCAATTTAACATCAAGAGTGTCGTATTTGATTTGCAAATATTTCTCCCTTGAAACAGAATCACTGTAACCATTTTCAAGTTCTGACAGTCGTTTGTGGTGAAATTCAAAAGCTTTTTCGTTCACCTTGTATCTCTCAAGCTCAGTGGTCAATTTTTCATTAGCGGCCTTAACATCGCTATTGATCTTTTTGACCTTTTCAATTTCAATACCACAATTTTGCAATAATGATTCAAATAAAGCACGTGTTTCCTCTTCAGTCTCAGTATGCTGTGACTCGAAGTCACCATTAGGATTCATATCTGGAGTAGCCAAATTAGTATTACTACAACTTGGGGAGTCCATATATGTATCATAAATGAGAGTAGGAGTCGCAGGATGCTGTTCTTGTTGAGGTGTCATATCAAATATTTCATTATAGTGACATGTAGTATATGTAGGTACCTCAGATATCATATTAGCATCATAAGCAGGAGGTGCTTCAGAATCCATTTCATATTTAACTTCCTGAAGATTTGCCATGAAGATGCAGTTGGCATCGATATCCTCCAAATCCTCTGAGTCATCCATCAGTGCCATGAAATCATTTTCCTCAGAACTTAACTGAGACCCTGCCTTGTCCTTCTGAGCTAAGAGCAAAGCTTTCTGAAGATACTCGGGATCTTTCTTTTTTGGCTTGGAGGGACAGTTTCTTGCCATATGACCAGTACCCTGACAGTTAAAACATTTCAACACATTTCCTTGATTCATATTCCCAACATTCCCAGCTACGGGAGCAGCAACATTCCCAACCTGATTTCCCATATTCTGACCTCTTCTATTTCCAACAACTTGACCCATCTGATTCTGATTACCCATATACTAACCCATCTGATTTCCCATATACTGCCCTTGATTACCCATCTGAGGAGCACATCCCTGTTGATTCCCATATCCTCCAACCATTTGTCCTTGTTGACCCATGTTGAAACCCGGTTGAGCAAACTGCCTGTAACGAGTGTTCGATGCAATCCTTTGATTGTTGTTGGTGGGTGTGGAATAGCGTCCTTGAACAACTTTTGATAGAAGGGTGAATGCTTGAGACAGTGCAGACATGTCATCATTAGGATTGTATGGTGATTCTGGGTAAAATTGTTCTGGAATGACTTGTTGTTCTTGAGGATAGAATTGTTCTTGTGGGAAGATAGCAGTTTGTGGAGAGTATTCATGTGGCATGTAGTTCTGAGTGGGAGTTGTTGATGATGATGTGTTCACTGTTGAAGGTGATGGTGACTGAGCAAGTAATGCTAAAGGATCATGTTTTTTGGCAAGCATTTCTTTCCTAACCTCATCTGCCTCTTTCTGGTTTTGTTTCAAGAAATCATAGAGTTGATCATAATTCACTTCATGAAGGTTCTTTGTTTGATTAACAATCGTAACATATCGTCCCCATTCCTCTGGAAGGTTGATAAGAAACTTGATGTTCTGGACAATCTGTTTAGGTGTTAAATTAGTCCTGATGAGCTCATTCATGAGAGTGCAAAACCTTGTGTAGTAGATTTCAATTGGTTCAGCTGGAGTTGATGAAAATTTCTCCCATTCAGTTAGAAGCTTGTTTTCAATATCTTGTTGACCAATTTCAGTTCCATGACATAGCCTCCTAACTCGTTCCCACATATCATAAGCAGTTTCACAGCTGTCAACAGCACAAAAGATCTCTTGTGGTAAACCAAGTTGAATTAGGTGCATGGCTAAGTCATCTGCTTCAATCTGTTTCCAATCCTCTTCTGTGTACTCTTCTTCTTTCTGAGTACGAAAGGATGGTGGAACAGCAGGTGTTTGATTGGGATCACCAGCTTCTTGAATCTGACGAGGTTTGAATGGACCATTCTTGATGGAGTTGATCAGGAGTTTGCCTTGTCCATTAGGTTTTGTTTTCAAGTAACGAAGCATACGGCTTGTCCATGGAAGATAATTGCCTTTTTCTAGCATTGGAGGACGGTTTTCAGCACCGGCTGCGTGGATGTCTTGTTGAGTAGTCCTTGTTGTTGTTGAATGGTTAAGATGGTATTGGATCAGTTAAAGAACTAGGATACGGTTGGTTACTGTTCACGAGATTTGTTTGGTTTAAGTCCTTTGTCGTTGTCCTTGAATAGTCGTTGAGAAACTTGATAAACCGAGAAAGTTGATAACTTGTGAGAAACTTGATAATCCTTGAGAAACTTGAGATTTAGAAACTTGATAAGTTCACAAAGTAGATAAACTTCAAACTTGATAAATCCCAAACTTGAAAATTACTCACAAAGTTACAAAGTCACAAAGTCACAAACACTTAAAGTTAATATAGTATTAGTCACAAAACACACGTCAAAAGTTATCAAAAGCAACACACGTCAAATTAAACACGTCTCAAAAGCAAATACACGTCAAATGCATCACATGCAAACTCAATACTATAATAGATAACTTTTACTGTTATGCTCAAACGTGAAGACAACTTTTACTCTTACTTGTCAATATTATCAATCTTCAATCTTAAAAAAATCACAAACTAAAAAAAACTCACTTATGAGGGAACTCAACTATGGAACAGTTTCTGGTTCGACTAAAGTTTGTTGCTTCGACTAGAAAGATTGTTCGACTAGAGTAAGTGCTTTGATTAGAGTTTGCTTCGACGAAACACTCGTTCGACTAAGTTCTCGATTAACTAAGAGCTCGTTCGACTAAGTGCTCGTTCGACTAAGAGCTCGTTCGACTAAGTGTTCGTTCGACTAAGTGCTCGTTCGACTAAGTGCTCGTTTGACTAGCTTAACTGGTTCGATGAAGGTTACTCGTTCGATCAAGGTGTTGGTTCGATGAAGGTTACTCGTTCGACTAACTCTTGGTTCGATCAAAGTTACTCGTTCGACTAGCTTTAACTCGTTCGATCAAGTGACTCGTTCGACTAGTTTTCTCGTTCGATCAAGTGACTCGTTTGACTAGTTTTAACTTGTTCGATCAAGTGACTCGTTCGATCAATGTTGATGGTTCGATCAGTTTTGATGGTTCGATCAAAATTGTTCGTTCGATCAAAGATGATTTGTTCGATCAAATTTGATGGTTCGATCAAGTTTGCTCGTTCGATCAAAGATGCTCGTTCGATCAACAAGTTCGTTCGATCAATTGGAAGAGTAAGTCTAACTCGACTACCCTTTTTGCTCGTTCGATGACTGCTCCTTCGATGAGGTTGCTTCTTCGATGAAACTTGCTGGTTCGACTGAATGCTCCGACTACCTTGTTGCTTCGATCAAAATCTATGTAATAATACAACTAATGAAACAGTAACGTGACAAAAACAAAAACAACGTCCTAATAAACAAAAATGAAACAGTAACGAAGTGAAAAACCGTATATAATCCTAGGCTTTAACTTTTTTATGCTCTTGATACCACTTGTTATGACTAATAAACTATCCTAACCAATACAACAACTACTAGGAATGATCAAAGAAATAAGAGTGGAACCTGTAATATTAGCTTCATATAAATCACACACTTAAAACAATGATACAAACCCTAATGACTACAATACCTTGAGAGCACCTTCAGAACACCAACCTCCCAAATGAGGATGGGAGGTTCTATTTATAGTTTTTGTGATGGATGGGCTTGGACTTGGGTGGGCTATTACATGGGCTTCTTTAATACAATACATAACATATAAGCTTAAGTCCAAGCCCTATTGACTAAATATACTAATTACACAACGACACGTTTAATACAATAAATAACGAAAATGACCATCGCTTTTTATAAATCCTAACAGAGGCATTCGTGAAACGTGATACGCCTGAAAAACTTAAGCCAAGATCTATTAAGTGTATCTTTGTAGGATACCCAAAGAAAACAATGGGTTACTACTTCTACTATCCACCTGAGCACAAAGTATTTGTTGCTCATTTTGCTGACTTTTTTGAGAATCATCTCATCTCACAAGAAGCAAGTGGGAGGATCATAGAACTTGATGAAATTCAAGAAGATACTCACCCTTTTGAAAATACTAGCCAACTTCCTGAGATGGTTGAACATGAAAGTGTTGAACCAGAAAGTGAAGTTATTCCTGTTCGTAGGTCCTCAAGGACAATACGTGCACCTGAACGTATGTGTTTGTACATTGATTCAGAGGAGCATGAGTTAGGGGATCTCAATGAGCCCGCTAACTATAAAGCTGCATTAGCAGATTCTGAATCTGAAAAATGGCTTAATGCTATGAACGAGGAAATGAAATCCATGAAAGACAATGAAGTCTGGATTGAAGTTGACCTCCCTCCTAACGCTAAAACCGTTGGTAGCAAGTGGCTCTTCAAGAAGAAGACTGACATGGATGGAAAGGTACACACCTATAAAGCTCGTCTTGTGGCAAAAGGTTATACTCAAACCTACGGTGTAGATTATGAGGAAACCTTCTCGCCTGTCTTGGACATAAAAGCTATTAGGATTCTTTTAGTCATAGCAGCGTACTATGACTATGAGATTTGGCAGATGGATGTCAAAACTGCCTTCTTAAATGGTCACTTAACCGAAGAGGTTTACATGGACCAACCTGAAGGATTTGTCAATCCACAATATCCTAACCGTGTATGCAAGCTACAACGATCCATTTATGGATTAAAGCAAGCATCTAGGCAATGGAATAAAAGGTTTGATGAGGAAATCAAGAAGTATGGTTTCACTCAAAACCTTGATGAGCCATGTGTATATCGTAAGGCTAGTGGGAGTAATGTAGCATTCCTAATCTTATATGTTGATGACATATTGATCATGGGAAACAACATTCCAATGTTACAAGCTATTAAAGCCTATCTTCTAGGAATCTGCATATATTCTAGGAATCAAGATCTACAGAGATAGATCTAAGCGGTTGATTGGACTTTGTCAAAGTGCATACATTGAGAAAATCTTGAAAAGATTTAATATGGCGAATTCCAAGCGTGGAACTACCCCAATGCAAGTAAAACTTGAGTTGAGAAAATCTCAAGGACCCTCAACACCTGCAGAGGTGGAACGCATGAAGAGGATTCCTTATGCCTCGGCTGTAGGATCCATCATGTATGCGGTGAGGTGCACTAGACCTGATGTTGCGTTCGCTCAGAACTTAACAAGTCGATTTCAAGTAGATCCAGGTGAGAATCACTCGTCTGCTGTGAAGAACATACTGAAGTATCTCAGATATACTAAAGATATGTTTCTTGTTTACGGTGGAGACCCAAACAGAGAGCTCAAAGTTACCTGTTATACTGATGCTAGGTGGCAGACTGACAAGGATGATACCAAGTCACAAACCGGATACGTTTTCGTTCTAAACGAAGGCGCTGTAGTCTGGAAGAGCGCCAAGCAAAGCATTACAGCGATGTCTTCTACAGAAGCTGAATACACTGCTGCTTCAGAAGCTGCAATGGAAGCTATTTGGATAAGGAAGTTTATTGATGAGCTTGGAGTAGTGCCCACCAATAAAGAACCTATGGAAATGCTATGTGACAACACTGGAGCATTAACTATCGCCAACGAGCCTGGAGCTCAGAAAGGCGCCAAACATTACAAAAGGAAGGTTCACTATCTCCGTGAGGTTATCGCAGATAATGAAGTGGTACTTAACAAAGTTCACACATATGACAACTTAGCTGATCCGTTTACTAAGGCGTTGCCTTTGAACAAGCATGTTGAGCATGCTAGTGGTATTGGACTTCGTTCAGTTAGTAGCCTCATGTAAATCTGTTTTGATTTTAGTATTTGGATAATGGGATATGTAAAACATTTATTATTTTGATGATTAATATACGTGGTACTTGAGTTATTCATTCATATATTAATTGTGTCATATATTTGCATGTTTAATCCATAAGTAATTTATTACTTTAAATTGTCCATTGTCGATCAATGATATGGGAGTATTGTTGAATTAAGGCAAATGTGAGAGATTGGTTATATTCTTTGAATACTAAGGATGTGTCCGCCAAACTCACATGTTATCCACGTGCTATGGATATTGGATTTCCCCAAACCTACGAGTCACCACTTTATGGATCGGCGTCATTAAGTGATATCTCGCAAATGGTTATTTTATTTGTCCTCTGACTTGAGATGCAAGCAGGTCTTGCATGTGTGGATCTTTCTTCTTGACTATAGTCAAACGATATCCTGAACAAGGTGGTTATAAAGGCTATTCTCAGAAGTTGGTTGAAGCACATGAATGACACGTGTAGTCAAAATAGAATTTTTTCCTCCACTTTTCTTCTGGAGCATGATACTACTGGGCCCCTCGCTGAATTAATCAGATGTTTGCATGGCCGTGCCCAAAGTGTAAATCAAGATGATACTTGTATTATGTTTGGTAATCTTGATTAATTTCTAAAACGAGAAACAAAATAGTTGAACAATATGGAATGACTTTGATCCATATCCATACTTCAACAAGTATCAGAAACAAAAGGATAATTTAAAATTTTAAACCATTTACCTAGTTGTTTTATGAAGCCACACTCAAGTATTTCTGGGAGCAATGCGGTGTTGCTAGACACTTAGCATTGTTAGTATACATTATTGATTGTTACGATCGCAAGTGGGAGCTGTTGGTTATGCGCTCGTAAATCAATAGTTATACGGCTAGAAATTACGTGAGCCTATCGGGGCACACACGTATACATTTAGAGAGCGTTTATTAAATATAATTAATATGTTTAATGTATACTATTAATTATAATTAATATAATCCACGAAATATACATAACGGTCGTTAGTCCGTTAGTGTAACGGTTAACGGTCGTTAAGTCCAAAATTAGCTTGTATTGTACATAGTCATTTATTCACACCTCAAATCAAAGCATTCTTTGATCTTCTCTCTTGCCCTCTACAAAACGTCCAGCACCCCTTGTAAGGGAGTTGGCTTTGTTTCTTCTCTACGACTAGCATTCGTGTTTAGTTCGTAAGCTCGTGGGTTAAGCACTAGCATCCTAACGCTCTCGTTAGACGTGTAGTGTGAGTTTTCGATAGAGATCAACTCACTATAGTTGATTAGGGTTTCGTGGTGATACGAGATCCATTGAAGTGTTCGTGATCAAGATCAAGACTTGGTGGTTATCTATTTTTCAATAGATTCGAGGTTAGTATTTATTATGTGTTTTAATTATGAGTTTTAATTCATAACATTAAATATAGATCCACACGCTGCGTACTCGTGGTATTGATGTTGGAGGAGAAAGCACGTTGGAAACCAAACTTGATGATCTGGGAAATAGGATAACAAATCTTGAAGCTATGTTTGAACATTTCGTCAAGCAAAGGAGAGAAAGGAAGGGAAAAGATGGTACAGGTTCTAGCAAAGTGGGAAGTAGCAGCAAAAAAAATGAATGGGCGATGTTTGTTATGGTCTATGTCGTGTGTTTCGTTTGCTTGTCAAGTTGTTTCATTTGAGCTGTTTCGTTTGCTTGTCGAGTTGTTTCATTTGAGTTGTTTCGTTTGCTTGTCGAGTTGTTTCATTTGCTTGTCGAGTTGTTTCGTTTGAGTTGTTTCGGTTGCTTGTCGAGTTGTTTCGTTTGAGTCTGTATGAAATGTATGTGGTTGAGAACTCTTGCGTGTTTTAAATAAAAGGTTTGCCTTTGTGTCTGTTAATTGTGATATTGTTCATTCAGTTCCATTCTTTATGCATATGTAATTTAGTGTTGGAAAATTGTATATTTTGGGTGTGGTTCGACCTACCAAGAGACGGGTGTATGTCATGTTCGATAACTTCAATAACAACAACATTTTATTAAACAACAACAACAACAACACTACATACGAAGATTTTCCATGTCACCTAATAGCTCACGGAGTATTGTACCCGACTGACATGCGTGCTCATGGTCGTCGAGATTCCTTGCCATTTCAAGTCTTGCCTCCAGCATCCTTACTCTTGTCTAGCACATGTTTTTGTAATTATTGCATGTTTATCCTAAGATCTTTGGGATTATAGTTTGAGCAAGCAGAAGAGATTACTCTTAACTGATCATCAAATTGACTCTTCCACATAAAATATCCACATCCATGATCTTTTTGTCTTGGCAGTTACATAATAAGGAAATTATAAGAGATTACAACCCAATAATTAGTATATTTACATAAATAAGAAATGTATGATTGTTCACCTTCAAACGAGGACATGCATAATATTCTCATCCAAATGTATCTTTTTGATGTGATTTTCTTAGTTTTATATTTCCCTTTCCACAATTACACATAAAAGGATTATATCGCTGCATCTCAGGTTTTGAAATTGGTGTGAAGATAAGAGGTTGTGAGGTTGAGTGGTTTTGAGGATAAGAGGTTGTGGGGTTGTGAGGTTGGTTATAAGAGGCTGTGAAGATCTGCTAGCTTTTGGTGGGAAGTTTTGGCGCCAATATTTTGGTGGGAAATTTTGGTGGGAAGTGTTTTGGCTGGAAGTGTTTGGTGGGAAGTTTTGGCAGGAAGTGTTTGGTGGGATATCCATAACATCTTGACTCATCCGTTTAACATGTTATGTATACCCATAACATCTTGACTCATCTGTTTAACATGTGATGTATATCCATAACATCTTGACTCATCTGTTTAACATGTGATGTATTATCCATAACACCTCGACTCATCCGTTTAACATGTTATGTATATCCATATGATCTCGACTCATCCGTTTAACATGTTATGTATATCCATAACATCTCGACTCATCCATTTAACATGGGATGTATATCCATAATGTTGGACTATGCTCTTGTCATAATGACTAATTATATGGCTAGACATATGTGAGCCTATGGGGTCACACACATATACACTGAGGTGCCATTTTATATATCGTGATTATCGTATTTACGATATATAAATAACCGTAAGTAACCAGGAACCGCTATTGGGCTTCTAATGACTAAGTGTTGGACTTATTTCATTGGACTAGAAAAACAAATGGTGAGCCCATTTTAGCCCAATACATGGCCGGCCTTAGGAGTTTTTCTAGGGAAGATTTGCTTTGAATTTTTGGTTAATATATCACTATTATTTCTCTTAATTGTGATTGGAAGTTACCAAAAAATCCTCCCTCTCTCTCCTTGTAAAACTCACGGCACAAACAAGAAAACCAATCTAGGGTTTTCAATTTCATCTTCTCTTCTTTGTTTCTTGATTAATCAAAGAAGACTAGATCGGTTACGGGGTTAACGACTAGCATCAATTGGTATTCAGTGACGTGTAGTGTGGATACACATAGAGGTGATCTCCATTTGATCACTTGGGTTTCTCATTCCATTCGATTGGTAGTGTTTGGTGGTGACTCCCGGATCACGCTACAAAGGTATAAAACTTATGTGTTTATTTTATTTGATTGATCATATGGCACTATGGATCCTTGTATGGTGATGGTTTTCCACTGCGTTTATAATATTAATTGTTAATTTATGTTTACATCACCTATAGTGGTATCACGAGCCATCATATGTTGTCATATGATCATCTTGTATGCGTAAAAATGGCTAAAAACGTGTTTTTTTAATGGATTTAAAAGTATAATCTTAAAACAGCCCCTAGGGCTTATATATTCTGAATATTTCGACCTTAATGAGGTCTTAAGATCTGCACTTTTTGATCCTATAGCCATTTGTTATGCATACTTTAATTGTTTACTTGATCGGTACCCGTAAAATGGCATAAAAACCTGTTTTTTAAGAGATTTTTAACCGATTTAAAATCAGCCCATGAGGCTTATTTTTCTGTGGTAAAATGATCTTAAGAAGGTCCTAATATCAGTGGGTTTTGAGTCTATGGCCATTTGTCACGCGTACCATTCGGGGTTTTAATTCTTGTTAATTATTTCTTCGATTCGTTGGCTAACAATTTAATTCTTGTTATTATTTTGTTGTCCATGGCAAATACATACATGTTTGTCCATGGAGTTAGACAACACCTTGTAATGATCATAATTTTAATGTATTATTATGTGTATATGCAAAGCCGATGAAAACCTAGACCACTTGTGCGTTGTGATGTTGTGATTGTTGGTTGTTTTTCTTGTTTTGGGGTTTGCCATTGTTTCGGTACTTTTGTAATGTATTTCATTTTAGTTTTGCCATTGTTTAGGCATTTTTACAGTAAATAGAAAGTAGATTAGATGTATTTTACTTTATATATATTTTAAACAAAAGCTTGGAAGCTAATGGCGAAAGAATGAAGAGTTGTAGTCCAAAAGTAGCTGCTGGACACCTGTTGGGAAAACGTGATTTCCCGTTGATTGGAAAGGTATTTTTGGCTAAATTTTGTTTTGCAGGTCCACAAGACATAGGGCTACAACTTTGTCAACTGGGCCGAACCATGAGGAGGTCGTCTTCTAGGAGCTTTGGGCCTTGTAAAACAGAAAAACTGGGCTGACTGAATCTAGAGTTCATTGCATTATGGGCCTTTTACTTGCCCATGATTGTCTTAGGGCAAGTGGGAGCCCTCCATGTGGTTGTGCTATATGTCCCTAGTTGACTCTTGGTTCTTGTGATGACTCACAAGATCAAGCATAGGATTTTCATCGGTTGAGGCTTTGCATATTGTGGTTGTATGTTTGTTTGGTTGTTTTATGTATGTTGTGACTACATGTAAAACGAAAATTGTTTTCTTAAAACTTGAAACAAAACATAAACCATTTTGAACTAAGTCTTATGATTTAGTTTAACTAAGTTTAAATATGATTTGAAACTTAAAAATCATTGTTTTCTAAATAACACTTAAACTAGTTAAGATTGTTTATTTATTTATTTATTGTATTGTCCAAACTTAATTATAATCCACTTAGGATTTATATTAGTCTTGAAAATGGACAACTTGACACACATAAATTAAAACAATGATTAGACTTAAGTTAAGAAAAGTTTTTAACTTGTGCTACGAAGAATGAATGCATGCTTCTTTCGTACACTTTTTTGATCCACATCAAAACATTTACCCGTCAAAATTTAAGTCATGCCGTCCAATTATGAGAACACTTGCAATTACCTTTTGGCTATGGTCAGACCTAGGCTAAACTGTAACCCAGGGTGACTATTCTCTATGGTCAGACCTAGGATTATTCTCACAGTTTTCAAATTGGATGACTTAATCGAGTATTGTGGTCAGACCCTTGCCCGAGGCAAAGATGAGACTAAACATGCCTACATGACACTAGTTGTTTGACACTAGATGCCCTGAGTCCCATAAAGATCTAAGAGTTGCACATGTAATGCAATTGGTCGATGTTACCTACCTATTGAATCCACCATTTCTAGTAGATCAACTGCATTAATGGTCGAACCTCAATGAGGATCTTAGCCTTTTCGTAAATTAATTGTTTTAAATTGTAAACATGGGGTAGTTAAATTACAAAAGGATAATTATCGAAAATACTAAATATGAACTTTGTAAATTCAATTAATGTATTAATGCAATCCGTAAACAAGAGTTTGTTCTTTTCTTGTTAGAAGGACAAACTAAGTCGTTCTTTCCTTGTAAGAAAGAGACTTATTCCTATCCTTTTTCTTTATGAGGAAAAGCCATAATAGGAATATTTGAATTTTTCTAATTCTAATAAAACTCAATGAACACCTACTCTAGAAATCGTGATGTCTTGTAAAAGTCAAAACGGTTAAGTATGGTTAAACATCTTATTCTTTCAAGATTGTTTCATAACCCTAGTTTCGGTTTTGAAACCTTTAAGAAATATAAGATATTTGGATAACTAGAGAACACGTGCATTTGAATTGACCTCTTTGGTCAGACCTTAGGGCCATTTCAACCCATGGCAAATTTTGCTCATTGGTAAGACCTTTGGCGATATTTGCATGTTCTTGCTTGGTCGGCTTATTTCGTACTAGCTACCATACTAAAATGAGTTCAAATAATTAGAAGATGGAAATATCAATAAACCGCAAAGTGGTAAAGGCAATTACTAGCATGATTACCTAGTAGTTTGTCTTAACCCAATAAATCTACTGTGGTACTACATACCCTTGTGGTATAGTAGACCAAGTGTGGAGGAAATGCATGCCTATTTTCAAGTTAAAATAGCAATGATGGCTAGCCCATCATCTATATGTTAGAACTTGATGCACTTTCTTGAATACCTAAGTACATGTTTACTAGTCAAAGTGACTCACATTAGCAATAATGTGTAGATATTCAATGAAAGAAGGAAAGTATCTAATCGCCGCTCACTTTCCACTGGTGATGAAACACATGTAATGTTGTCTAATCCAGTGGGAGCTACGTGATTATATTACTGGTGACGAAACACATGTAATGTTGTCTAATCCAGTGGGAGTTGTAAGCTCTATTACCTTACAAGTTACCCATCTTATTTCCAGATTGTCTTGAAATAATACATTACTTTCCACATGTTAAGCATCATAGTTTATATAAGAACCATTGCATAAATTTTATAAGATAACTTGTCGCGTTTCTGATGTTTCTTCCTGAAATGTTATCTATAAACTTGTTATGCATGATTCATTATTAAAACGATAAAGTTCTACATATTTATATTTTGATTTTGACTAAAAATCATATGTTATCTTAATTATTGTCATATTGCTCATACAAACACATGAGCGTAGTGGTGCTTGTATACTATCATGATGTTGTGCCATGCACAAGTGGGAGAAATCTTAATGTATGCAAGGTACAACATATAACAATATGACTAATAGTTTTTCTTGACTGAAAGGTAAGAAACTAAGATTCTACTAGGACTTCTACACATAAAATGTAGGTTGTCCTAATTAGAACAAATATCAAGATAACATGAAAAGCTACTTCAACATATTCACTGAATTGTTTAGTAAATATGATTATGTCTTCTTGTAAAGTCATAATCATGAAGTATGAAATTAACTTGAAATTACTATTGAGGCCTAGTGTCGGCGCTCGTAATTACTTTAGTTGAATATGTTTAGGTCTCTTGTAAAGACACAAACATCAATTCCGATAATTGTTGAAAGACAAATAACGTAAAGTAAGACGTTGATTTGTTATGTCTTTTTGTTAAGACATGTACACTTACGACGTATAATATTAAATGTTTATGTTTTCTAGTCAAAACATACTCATGAAGTAAAGTATGCAATAGGCTAAAATTACTATTGATGCCATCTGGTTTGACTTGGTTGGTAGATATGTAAGCCAAAAGTATAAGTTCATCTAATGAGTTATGTGACAGTCTCACAACATCAGTCCTCATGGAATACCACAACTTTATGGTAAGTCCATCGTGGAAAATCAAACGCTATTGATATTGTTTGATCTTTGATGACTTAAACCGTTTTACCTCCAAAGCTATCAAGGTTAGAAATTGGGTGTGCCATGTGTACACTCAATATGATTCCAACCCAGAAGGAATTTAAGACACCATTGTATTGTGGCATGAGATGAATCTCATTATGTCTTGATTGAAGTTCTGAATTTGTTAACTACTTAAGAGTAAGTAATTAACAAACTAGAGTTAAGAACTAATGGTGTATTTTGGTTGTCCCACTTGAAAACAATTTATTGTTACTCAAGATGCTGAGTATCTAGAGATTAGTCTCTACATACAAAAGCAAGTGGGAGTACCTTTAGACCTTGAAGTTGTTCAAGAACCAAATACACAACCTTCTGAGTACACTTGCTAATGTCATACTAAGGTTGAACATGCATATGTTAAACCATAGATTGATATCTCTCATTCATAAATCCGCAAGGATACCTCTTGCACCTGAATGATATAGTTTTTATATCAATGCTGAGGGACATAAGTTAGAGGATCATGGTGAACCTGCTAACTACTGAGATGCATTATCAGATATTGTATCTGATGAGTAGCTCAAAACTATGAATGTTAAGATGCAGCCCTTGAAAGACAATCACTCATGGAGCTTGATTGATCTCTTACCAATCAGTAAGACTGTGAGGTTAAGAATGAGTTTCTTGATAAGAAGACTCAAAAGGGAAAACTTGTACACACATTTAATGCACGACTAGTAAAAGGAGTTTACTCATACTCAAGAAATTGACTATGACTAAATCTTTCTACCTAGAAACATTAAATGTATAAAGATGATTAATTGTCATACCTGTCTTCATATAAAATGAAATATGACAATAGGATATCAAAACACTTTTCTTATTGATTACCTTTGCGAGGAAGATGAGTAATCAAAAAGGTTTATGAATCCATATAATCTTTATTATGTATACAAGATAAAATAATCCATGTGTGGATTAGATCATGCATCTAGGAGCAAAGATCTTGAGTTAATTATAAAATCATTAATTTGATTTTGATTAATAAGATTACTCCTAAGTACACTAAGAGCAAGTTGGAGCACTGTATTTTTTTTTTAAATCTCATATGTCATTAACATATTAGAAACAATATTCCATCTAAGCTAGACTTTTATCCTTAGCTTGGAATGAAGTTTCTCTTGAGGGATTTATAAAATAAGACATACAACCTTGTTATATAGCCTAAACACAATATGACACGTTATTGAGGGGAGTCTCAATGATCAGTCTCATTTGATGAGATTGAACACATGAGTGGAAATCTTAAGTTCGACTAAAAGATTCATCATGTAAGTCATATTACGCATTGGGATTTGCATGAATGCGAAGATGAGTTGATAACAACAAATATCTAAGTGAACGTCATTAGATAATTGTTAAACGAACATTATAATGGACCTACGAAGGACCACAGATATGTTCAAACATTTACGGATATATGAGGAACTCTATTTTATTTGCATACGCTGATGCTTATTTAACTGGGATGATACTCAACCCTAGTCGTGGTAAGATGTCATCATGAATGATAACATTGCTGACTGGATGTGCTCGACTGAGAGCATTAATGCGTTATACATTAAAAGAATAAGAATACTTTATAGTTTGAGAAACTATTCAGATGACTGACTAGTGTAGGTGTTTTGCTGGCTTCAAACACCCTATGGAATGTATTGTTGCAATCCTTGTCTTGTACTTGATTGCACACATACAAAGGACAGTCATCATTCAAACCTTTCATGAATTTTGAAAGAAGTATTCTCAAAGTTTACTCAGATGACTACTTGTTACCTTGTACAACATGATTCGATCATGGTGGGAACATCAGATTCTGACCTATGAGTAGTCTTATGCATATCTGTTTTTAGTAATTGGATAATGGAACTGTAAGCAATCGTATTATACAATGAATTGATATACCTGGTATGATCGTCTTCATTTATACTACTGTGTTCTATATTTGCATGTTTAATCCATGAATAATTTATTTATTCTGAAATTATCCATTGTCGGTTGACGATACGGGAGTATCATCAAATTAAGACAAATGTGAGCGTGTTGGTGATTTATTTGCCACACTCACATGTTGTTGATTGTGATGAACATTGGATTGACCCAACCTACGAGTATTCACTACATGGATCGTCGTCAATAGTGAATCTCGCAAGAGGTTATGTCTCTTATCCTTAGACTTGAGATGCAAGCAGGTTTTGCATGTATGGAATTTCATTCCTTGATATGGTTAAACGCTGTCCTGAATAAGGTAGTTATAAAGGCCATTATCAGGAGTGATATAAAGCATGTGAATGACACGTGTAGTCAAAACGGGATTTGTTCCTCCACTTGTTTTGGAGTTAGATACTATTGGGCCCCTCGATGAATTGAACAGATGTTTGTATGGCCGTACCCAAATGAGATTAAGATGAATCTTAATTCACTTGGTAATCTTGTTTAATATCTATATCGAGAAACATAATAGTTGAACTATTAGAATGACATTTGATCCATGTCTAATGTTCAACACGGTATCTGTAACAAAAGGATAGATGACATATAAACCATCTTATATGAGACGTTTAAGAAACTAACCTCACATATTTCTAGGGGCATTGGCGTGTTGCTAGACGCTAACCATTGCTTGTATAATTACTTGATTATTATGACGTCGCAAGTGAGAGCTGTTGGAGTATGCTCTTGTCATAATGACTAATTATATGGCTAGACATATGTGAGCCTATGGGGTCACACACATATACACTGAGGTGCCATTTTATATATCGTGATTATCGTATTTACGATATATAAATAACCGTAAGTAACCAGGAACCGCTATTGGGCTTCTAATGACTAAGTGTTGGACTTATTTCATTGGACTAGAAAAACAAATGGTGAGCCCATTTTAGCCCAATACATGGCCGGCCTTAGGAGTTTTTCTAGGGAAGATTTGCTTTGAATTTTTGGTTAATATATCACTATTATTTCTCTTAATTGTGATTGGAAGTTACCAAAAAATCCTCCCTCTCTCTCCTTGTAAAACTCACGGCACAAACAAGAAAACCAATCTAGGGTTTTCAATTTCATCTTCTCTTCTTTGTTTCTTGATTAATCAAAGAAGACTAGATCGGTTACGGGGTTAACGACTAGCATCAATTGGTATTCGGTGACGTGTAGTGTGGATATACATAGAGGTGATCTCCATTTGATCACTTGGGTTTCTCATTCCATTCGATTGGTAGTGTTTGGTGGTGACTCCCGGATCACGCTACAAAGGTATAAAACTTATGTGTTTATTTTATTTGATTGATCATATGGCACTATGGATCCTTGTATGGTGATGGTTTTCCGCTGCGTTTATAATATTAATTGTTAATTTATGTTTACATCACTTATACATAACACCTCGACTCATCCGTTTAACATGTTATGTATATCCATAACACCTCAACTCATCCATTTAACATGTTATGTATATCCATAACACCTCGACTCATCCGTTTATCATGTGATGTATATCCATAACACCTCGACTCATCCGTTTAACATGTTATTTATATCCATAACACATCGACTCATCCATTTAACATGTTATGTATATCTATAACATATCTACTCATTCGTTTAACATATTATCGTAAACTAATAGTCTAATATAAGAACGATTTTTTTTTTTTTTTTTTTTTATTATTGTTAGCGACTCAAGTTAAAAATATTGATAAATTTGACAATAAGTTACTTAGTGAGACGTATTTTTAATCTGTTTAACATGTTAGGTTGAGGATTTTGGCGGGATTTTGTATTTAATTTTAATTTTATATTAAATAAAATTATTTAAATTAAATATATATATATTTTATTTTAGAAAAGTATTTAATTTTAAATTAAAGTGTTTATAATATTTTTTTTTAATTATATAAAAGTAATAAATTTTAAATTTAACTAGTTATTTTTTAATTTTATAAAAGTATTTAATGTTATAAAACTCAAAATACCGTGGACTTGTCGTCGGGACGAAGACCCTCCAAAATTTTGTGAAAAATTCATTTATCCCGCCAAATCACATAGCGACAACTTGCTTTATTGATCACGACGACATGTCGTCGGGACAAGTAAAAAAGTATACAAAAGGCAGATCTGGTCAACACTTAGAAACCTATCTCAATTATTGCTCTCTCATCCTCGCCGGCGATTATTGAAGACACCACCACCACCAGTACTCCACCACCACCAGTACTCCAACACCACCACCACCAGTAGTACTCCACCACCACACCATCACAACAACACCACATTCGCTACACCGTACACCACCACCACCACAGTCTCCACCACAACAAACCACCACTACACGAGCACCACTGTGCACTTCTCCTCCTCATCTTCTCATGTTTAATTCTTTCCTCAACCCTTCTCTTGTTTAATTCTTCCTCTTCTTCCCCACTTTTTCTTCCATACAAAGCAGGTATTTTTAATTTTTGTTATTTTTTTGATTTTTATTAATTTATATAATGTAAATGTTAATTTATGTAGCTTTTTTTTTTTTTTTTTTAAAAAAACTTTTGGTATCCCGACGACATGTCGCCGTCAAAAGTTTTAGCTTTTTAATTTTAACCAACCGATATATTAATGTGCTCTCTTTTTATATAGCCCGAGCCCGAGACCACAACCCGAGACCACGTACAGTCCAAGAGACCACAGCACAAGAGCGAGAGCCGAGATCTGAGACGTACAGCCGAGACAGTATGTTGTTTATCCTTATTGTTTTTTCATTTTTATGCTTTGTTGTATTATTTTTTCTATATATGTTTGTGAAATGTGACTGATTAAGTATTAGTTTGCGGATTAAGTATAATTTGGTTTACTCACTTAGGTTTGTGAGTATTGTTTCCGAACCTTAGAGACTTTGATACAAATGATTGCAGTCCAAAGAATTAGCACAGTCCCAACAGTTTAGTTTAGTTTTCCAGCCATAGTAGTTTAGTTTTCCAGCTTTGTATATGTATTGTTAAGTATGTATATGTGTCGTGTGTGTATTAAATGTTTGTTGTGTGTCGTGTGTATATTGGTTACTGCTTGAGTCGAGCATACACATAATGCAACCTTTGACGTTTGAAATGTCTTAGAAGGTATCATTTGGTTGTTCAATAACCAAGAAAAACCAAGGGCAGACACGAAAAAAAAACAACAATGTTGCATAGCGTGGTAAAAAACTTTCGATTTGCCACATCTAACTTCAATCTGAACATGAGTAATATAGCCAATTTGAATATGAAATTCAATTGGAAACTGAATATATCGGTTTGGTTAGTTAGTATGTATTGCGTTTGGTTAGTTAGTATGTTAGTCAATTTGTGAATGTGATTTTAGAATGTTAGTCGATTTGTGTATTATTGTTAGACTTTTGCAAATGATTTTAGGATATTAGTCGTTTTGTGCATATGCGTTTGGTTTGTATGCGTTTGGTTAATATTTGAATGGCATTTGATTGTTAGACTTGTGGGAATGTTTTAGGATTTTAGTGATTAATTTCTGAAAGTCCCCGTCCGAAGTTAATAATCCTATAGAAAACCCGTCTGGAATTAATTTATTAGAAATTAATTTCGGAAAGTCCCGAGACTGCTTTTTGAATGTTTTGTCTCATTTAGGATACGGATGCGTATAACTGATTTACTATTTGAGATGATTTCGACAATGTTTCTCCTTTCCTCCTACGAATATGTCTTTAATGCACATATTTGGGGAGTTGAGGGAAATGCTGCTGAAATTTTCTCAAATATTAAATCATTTATACGCATTCATATATGAGACAAATCATTCAA
Source organism: Artemisia tridentata subsp. tridentata (assembly GCA_021014915.2). Taxonomy (NCBI): domain Eukaryota; kingdom Viridiplantae; phylum Streptophyta; class Magnoliopsida; order Asterales; family Asteraceae; genus Artemisia; species Artemisia tridentata. The sequence goes on from CP139505.1 coordinate 382,163,822, forward strand.
AGAATAGGTTAGGATTGCCTTCCATAGTTGCACTAGGTGAACAAAACAACTCGTAATAATTCCACGGTTATATGTGTTTATGTGTCGAATCTTTTGAATGTGTAATAATTAAGTGCATATAATAACCGGTTGCATCATAAAAATGCAGTTATGATATTTGATAAGAGTTGGACCCGTTTAGAGAGTCGTTGTTCAAAACAATTTCTTGATGGTCTTGCCGCATTCCTCGATCATTGCAAGCCATTATTGAATAGTTACGGAAACATAAAATGTTCATGTCGTATTTGTCTTAATGTTCCATGGGTATCTCTCGATGATCTTAAAAACCACATAGGCCAACATGGGTGGGCCCCAACTTATACACAATGGTGCGATCACGGTGAACCGGATCCTCCGCCGTTAGTACATAACACAACACAACGTGAGATGAGTGACATGGGTGCGTGCCTTAATGATATTCTTGATATTCCTCCAAATAATGAACAAAATGAGCCAACTCAAGGAAATATTGGCGAGACAAGTAACGAGCCGACTCAAGCAACGACACCTCCTGTACGTAACGAGTTTGAAGAGTTACTTGCCAGTTCCAACCAGGCTCTGTACCCGGGTTGTGACTTTATGATTACCTTGGATTTTATGGCAAAGTTTACGCATCTCAAGGTCAGCGGTAAATGGAGTGATACTTACAAATATAGTTTCCGACAATACAACTTACTGTTTTGGCTGTTGTACCCTGGGAAACAGACGGCGAATCTGTTTTAAGGGAAGCGTGTCAAACACGTGCCTCGGCTTTGTAGTGCTTCGTTGCTGATCTCCGTTGGTGATCTAGTAAGTCTTTTTATTGGTTTATTGTTTTATTTAATTATCGTTTATTTGCTTACATTCTGTTTGTATTTAATTTTCTGTTAGTTATATACTGTTAATTTTATTTATTGTAAGTTAGATTTTATTAATAAAGTGTAACCGTTTCCCTACAATCTTAAAACAGATTCTGTGTAACAGAATTAAAACACTTTTATTAAAATCGGATTAATATAATTAACAGATTTTATACAAACTATTTTCTGCTGAAACCAAGATTGTGTTTCTTTGAAAATCAGTTTTATAATTAAACAGAAATTTTAATTAACAGATTTGGTATAACAGATTTATAAACGATTTTTAAAACAGTTTATATTGAAACCATGATGAGTTTCTTTTCAAACTAATTTCTTTTAGTTTGTTTATTACGTATGTTACTGTTTAAATCTGGATTTATTGAAGCCAATTTTGTGTTTCTTTGAATCATATTTGGTACAAGTTTACATAAACCATGTCGAGTTTATTAGATACCATATTGTTTTAACTGTTTTGTGTTTAAATATTCACAAGTTAACTGATGGTGACATAATTTGTGACCATAGTGAATCTTGCGAATGTAATTGGTGCGCCGATTACTAACATGGTTGCAAATCATGATGAAATCAGATTCATTGAAACCAAGTGGAGTTTCTTTGAAACAAATCTCATAAAATACAAGTTGTTATTTTATTAGATTACTAGAACGTTTTTATTGAAACCAAGATGAGTTTATTTGAAACAAAATATGATAATATACAAATTGTTATCATATTTTGGTGGAAAAGTTTCTTTGACTTGTTTAGCTTATTTAAATCAAGTTGAGTTTAATTATAAACTAAATATAGTTTTTGAAACTTTATGCATTTGAAAGTAGATCTATAGAAACCTTGTTGAGTTTCTTTGGAAGAGTAAATCTATTTTGAAACCTTGTCGAGTTTCAGTGTAGAATTAGACCATGTGATACAGATCTATTAAGATGTTCTTAAAGAAGATTGACAAAATTATATTACAAATTTGGTTTTGTTTAAAACATTATGTAATATGCGATATTGTTTAATTTTTTTTAATAGAAAGACTTTTTTAAAAGTGGTTTTGTATAATGGATCTAACAAAACAGTAGTGTTTTAAACAAAATTCGATGTAATCATTTTTGTTAAGAAACACTTTGTGATATAGCAAGTTGTTAATTATTCGAAATTTAGTTTTAGACTAATAACAGAATCTCGTATTAACAGAATGTTTGGAATGTCACGAGTGACATCTAAAGGATCTGCTCCCGAACTTGATGAAAGGGAGACCGATACTCGAGTTATGTGTACGGTAGATGCTTTAAAGCATTCAGATTTTATGTGCCATAACTATGGGTTAAATGGCCTGAATGACATGAAAATTGTTGCCAAGGCGGGATCCGACCTTAGATAATGGTGGATTAACACTTGGGCGTCATGTCATGAGTATGATGATAAGAGTTTGGTTAACTCTTTCAAAGCAGCAGAAAATGGAGAGATGCAATTTATGGGCAACTCTACAACTGCTAATAGCATGGATTCAATTTATTAAATGTTTAAGCTGAATTCAATTTTTTTTAATGGTTGTTTTAATAAAATGAGTATGAATTCAGCTTATTTGATTCTTTAAATGTATAGCATGGCCAACTCGGACATGTTAATTTTAATTCAATACGTTGTTTAATTAAATAAACGAACACGGATTACAAAAGTAAAACTTGTGTTGAAGCCAAATTGACAAGATTGTCTTTTCACTCGGTTGACCGGAAATTAACTGAACCCTTGATTCACGTGGTTTTATGTGATTTGGAATCGGTACCTACTAAGGTAGTAATTAGCGGGTACTTCATCGTAATTGTTGATGGTAGTACAAAATATTACTATTTATACTTACTTGAGAGTAAGGATATAGACAAGATTGATCTATACAAATAAGTTGAGAATCAACTTATTATCGAAAACAAGGCGGTTCGAAGTGATAATAGAGGTGAATATGTGTCTCCATTTCCAAATGTATGTGATAAACATTGGAATAAGACACAAATTTATTGCTCCTTATATGCATCAACAGAATTGTTGGATGAAAAGAATCGTGCCTTAAAAGATATGGTTATGCCATGTTATTAAAATCTTGGTTTAAACCATGGCATGTGGGGGAAAGCGATTCTATCGGCTACTTATCTTTTAGATAAGATCCCTTGTAAGGAAAAGAAGATAGTTCTATGAACTATGGATGCGATGATAACCATCCTATAAGTACTTACGAATGTGGGGGGTGTCTATCTGTCACGACACCGAAGGTTCAAAATATTGGACCTAAAACTGTGGATTGCATATTTTGTGATATGCTCATTACAGTAGTGCTTATCATTTATTTGTATATGATTCAGAAAATCTGAATATATACAAAGATACGATAATGGAATCAAGGAAAACTTTCATTGTTTGAAACTGTGTTTCCTTATTTATCTGAGAAAAATGGATGTTCATCTAGACTAGACGATACAGTTGTCCATGATGAGAGGCAACTAAATGATGATGTCCTTCATGATGAGAGACATTAAGATGATAATGTTGTTCATGATAAGTGACAAAACGGGATTGATTATGATCTCCATGATGTGAGACAAGATCAACCCAGAAGAATAGGTTGAACCTAGAAGAAGCAAACAGGCAAGATCCGAAAATTGTTTGGATCTGATTTGTTTCTTTTATGGTAGAAAATGAACCTACTTCTTACAAAGAAATGGTAACTTCCTCAAGAGGGGCTCAATGGAAAGAAGCCATCAAATGTGAAATAGATTATATTTTACAAAAATGATACATTATAGCTCGTGGATTTACCTCCTGGTGGTAAACCACTAGGCTACAAATGGTTTATACCTAAGAACTACAAAAGGTTGTCGATAAAACCATTGAGAAGTATAAAGCAAGATTGATAATTAAAGGGTTTAGACAACGAGAAGGTCTAGCTTACTTTGATACATATTCGTCAGTTACACGAATAACCTCTATTAGGATGGTACTTGCTATTGCTGCTTTAAGAAATTTGGAAGTCTGCCAAAATGTATGTGAGAATGGCTTTCTAAACAGGGATTTAGAAGAAGAAATCTACATGAACCAACCTGAGGGTTTCATGGCTCCTAGACAAGAGAGCAAAGTTTGTAGGCTTGTTAAGTCACTATACGACTTAGGAAAAGCTCCCAAACAATGATATCCAAATTTTCTACCACGTCATGTCAGAACATGGATTCAAAATTAATGGATGTATGTGGGAAAAATAAATCACTGGTATATATGTAGTCGTGTGTTTATACATAGATGGTATACTTATCACTCGAAGTGATATCAAGATGAACAAATCCACTAATGAAATGTTGGAGTCAATGGTTCTTGGAACTAAGATCATATGAAACCAGATGGATGTGTTTTGAAGTTAAAAACACTATAAGGACAATATTCTTGAGAGGTTCAATGTGGGGGATTCCGGCCTAGCTAGAACTCCAATGACGTCTTTAGAAATCTATTTAAAATAGAGGTAGAGGTGTTGCCTATTTTGAATACTCAAAGAATATTGGGCGTCTTGTGTGTCTATAACTTGTGTGAGACCTGATCTATAAATTATGACCAGGTTTAGTAAATATACCAGTAATTCAAGTGATGACCACTTGAATAGTATTACACGAGTACTATGATACTTATGATATTGCATTTTGGAAGATATCCAACTGCTATATAATGGTAGAGTAATGCAAATATGGATTCTTACATAAAAGAATCTAGATCCACTAGAGCGGATGTATGGACTCTACGTAGGAAGCCATGTCTTGGAAATCTTGAAAGTATTTCAAACAGACTTTTATAGCGAAATCTATGATGGAATTTAAATTTATTTTAAGATAAATTTATAGAATCTTCGGGATATCTACGTTTATTCGTAGAGGACATACCAAAATGGTGTAAACCGGTAACGACCATCTGTAATAAGTGTGATAGTCAATTGGAAATTGACAGAGCTCATCACAATGTAAAACGGTAAGTCGAGACATATCCATCATAGACATTGATTAGTGCGACAACTACTCTCAACTAGAGTTATCACAATTGACTATGTAAAGTCAATAGATAACGTCGCGGATCCGCTTGCGAAAGGCTTAAGCAGATAGTTAGTTAGTAAGTCGTCTAAAGGAATGCGACTAAAGCCCTTTAAGGAATGAGTTTATATAAAGGAAAACCTAACCCAGTTGACTGGAGATCCCAAGATCTGGGTTCAATAGGACAACCTAATCATATAAATGTAGGGGAAGTCACGTCAATATGGGGGAGTTACTTAACATTGTAACTTCCTAGTCCATTCCTATAATAAATGTGACTTGTTGAGAGGTTAAACATATGGCTTTTATGATTCAAGATGAAATCATAAAGCATAATGATTCAAGATGAAATCACAAGCATATGTTTTTAATGATTCAAGATGAAATCACCTATGTGAGAGAGAAGTGGGGTCGCTTTGAAGGGAATTGTGGGGGCGCAAATCCTAAGAGCTCTTGCAGAACCATGCAAATGTTCAGGACCATAATGAACATGACTATGAGGACTTAACAATGTTAGGGAGAGTCTTGTGTGAAGTGTATTGTCGTCTAAATAAACAGCAGCTCAGTTCAAAGACATCGCGTCTACTGACAGCTAGGAGGCTAAGTGCATTTCACAAGGGAAGGTTCAAAGGGTCACACCTACCTATCCTTTGCAAGATTCAACTATTGGAATTTCATTGTAATTTTGTATTACGACCGATCTCCATTCATGTGGGGGATTGTTGGAAAATTGGTTGGCAAAAGTGACTTTTGACCAACTTTGGACACAATTATTTATATGTATGATGAGTGTCTAAATACTCATCATTTCTGTCACATTTTATCTGCAAAAACATTTAAAAACATGCAGATATGCTTCAAAATACTGAAAATATCATAAAATGTGTTTTTATGTGACTCAGGAACAAAAAGATTGAAAACAAGTGAAAAACGAACAAAGTTTGCATAATTGTCATTTTCAGTCCCTGAAGTTTCACAAATTGGCAGAACTAGTCCCTGGTTATTCAAAACATGTTAAATATCATCAAAGGTCCTTGGGGATTCATAAGTTGTCAAGATTAGTCCTTTAAGGTTCAAGTTTGCAAAATTACAACTTTGGTCCCCCTAAGTTTGGAAAATGTCATAAAAGGTCCCTGGAGGTTTAAAAAGTGGAAAATTACATTTATGGTCCTTGGGTTATTCACATATGGCAAGAATGGTCCTTGTAATACTTTGGGAAAGTTGCATGTTCAGCCCCTTCACAAATCAGAAATTACAATTTTGGTCCTTGTGATTATACTACAAATCCAACCGGACCCTAAACATTAACTAAACCCAACCCTTTTTATTTAAACAAAAAGTTTGACCAGGTCAAACCCGTCTTCTTCAAACCATACCGCCAAAACAATACCACCCTCCAATACCACCATCTCCACCGCCCTTCTGACACCACCCACCCCCTCCTCTTATCTCACGCTACCTAACAATCCAAACTCAATTAATGCTTCCTCTCCACTCTCACTGACCAAACCGATACTTATCCCACTTTTCCTGTTTTCTCGACAAAAAGGAAATTGGACGACTGAGATCAAATTGAAGCCAATCAAGGGTGCACAAGTGTTCAGAGATGAAGTGAAGACTTATCCCACCATAGTTTAGTATAAATAGAAAGCTTTTGTAGCCTTAATTGGCAAGTAGGTAAAAGTAGCATAATCGTAATTTCAATTTCAGTAGCAATAATTTGTAATCTCAAATTTCAACAATCAATACAAGTTAATTTTAGTGTGTTTGTTGTTGTTCTTTGCACAATTGTCAGTAGTTAATGATAATGCCAAGTTTTCTGATTTTCATATGTACTGAGAATTCGAACCTTGTTAAGTAGTAATTGAAACAATTTCTCAGTTGTTTCTATAAGCTTACATAAGCTTTATATAGCTTTTTGTAAGTTTATTTTAGAGTAAATCTGTTCTAATTCAAGATTTGAAGAAAAGTCAACCAAAGTCAAACTGGGAGCTAATAAGCTGTTCTGGGTGGTATTAAGCTATTCAGGAAGGCTTAGTGGTGTTTTCTAGCTTGTGTGAACAAGCTAGAGTGTTCTTGGTCCTTGGTTCTCAGTGTCATAAAGCTCAATCAGTTGTAAGCTTTTTAGATTTTTAGCATTAAATTCCATATTACTGTATAACTGCTTAATAATAGCTTATTATTGTTGATTCATGCTTTTTATTAGTTTCTAAGAGTATTTCATTAGTATAATCAGTAGTTCAATAACTTTGTCTTCAATTTACTTAAAAACCTATAAAAGCCAAAAACAGCCAATAAGGCATAGCTTATCATACTGCTTATTTATATTTTAAAAGTTACTTATCATAGTCAAAATAAGTCATATAATCAGTAGAAACCAAAAATCATTAGTTAAATTAGGTTGTGCTAGTTTAAAAACCAAACAGACACCTTGTAAGGAGTGTTTGGTTTAACACAGTCAAAGAGTCAAACCTCAGTGTACTGTAGATTTACCATTTCCCCAACTTTGTACCAGCTTATTATAGACCATATAAGGTGTTTTCAAGTTCAATTTAGCAACTTAGATAGAAAATCATGATTTCTTAGGTCTGTGGTGAAATCAGACCTCAAAAAGGTCCAAATAAGCCATAAGGAGCTATAAGCTCTTTTGACCCTTTTTCTTGACTTTTCTAAGTCACTTGTGATTCATTTGAAGTAAACAATTGAGTTGGATTAGTCCCTTTTGGCTTGTGCTCTTCTGATCAACTCTGCACATAAGCAATTCAGTATATACTGATTGCTGTTGCTGCTGATCTTCATTGATTTCTGGCTTATCCACATAAGCTCTGGCTCTGCTTTTTAGTTTTCTGAATAGCTCATACTACTAGCTTACTTTTGCCCCCATATTATACAAATTAAGAGCTTAATTGAACTGCTTTAATTGCCCTGCAAATTAGCAATTTTCTGAGTTTTCTGTTTGAGATTTGCAACTGCTCATCTTCTATTCAGCTTAATTTCTAGTGCTTATTGGTATTATTAAGTTGTTTTGTGCTTCTAATAGTGTATTAAACTAGTCCTGAGCATTTGGTTAATTTTTGTGCTTATTAGCTTATTTTTAGCTTATTAGCATACTGCTTATCTGCCCAAATCTGCTTATTGGGCTTAGATAACTTCTGATTTTAATTTTTCTATCTTTTAAATATTAATTTAGACTTATCCTGAATTTTTCAGATTTTTCCTAAGTCATTTGATATTTTTAATCTTTTTAATTAGTTTCTAATAGTAATTAAATCATAATAAATAGAAAAATAATCAGAAAAATATAAATCTAATTTTCATAATTTTCTTTTGTCATTTTTAATCTAGGAAAAATATAATTACATTTTTAGACCTTAAATAAGTTTTAAGTCATTTTACATTTTTAGGTTTTAATTTCATAAATTTCAGTTTTTGTCCCATTTTAGCTTTCCCGTTACGCGTTTTAGTTTATTTTTAATCGCGTTTAATTTTCTTGTGCATATCTGTTTTTAATTTGTTATTTAGAATTATTAAAAAAGCAAAATCAAATACCTAATCACATCAGTCACTCTAATCCTAACTTTTCACAGTTTGCCCATTCACACCTCGTTGGGAAACGATTCGGGTAATTACTTACCTGTCTTCACACTACACACGAACGTGAGTTTTTGCAAGTATCTTTTTTCACAAAGGGGTGATTTGTAATTATTCACGAGTATCCATCGTTGCATAATATTTATATATACTTTAGCACGGATCAATGTATGTGTCATATTAAGTAATAGTTTGTAGGTTTGCGTTCTCCTCGAAGAGAGCTTCGCAATAAGCCTTTATGTGTCCAAAATATAGTTGATGTGAATGAGATATCGGGTCTCAAAGTTAGTCATTCGGTACCATGACTAAAGAGGAAAAATAGTTTATTTTCAATCCCACATCGGTGGGATGGGTAAACTTAGAGGGAGTCTATTGTGTATAAATAGAGACCCTAATTCCACAAGTTTACACACATCAAATCAATAAGTATTATTGATTTCCAACATAAGGAATACACATCTCTTAAGATGAAATTCCTGGCAGTTTAGTTAAGTCCGACAATACAACTTACTGTTTTGGCTGTTGTACCCTGGAAAACAGACGGCGAATCTGTTTTAAGGGAAGCGTGTCAAACACGTGCCTCGGCTTTATAGTGCTTCGTTGTTGATCTCCGTTGGTGATCTAGTAAGTCTTTTTATTAGTTTATTGTTTTATTTAATTATCGTTTATTTGCTTACATTCTGTTTGTATTTAATTTTCTGTTAGTTATATACTGTTAATTTTATTTATTGTAAGTTAGATTTTATTAATAAAGTGTAACCGTTTCCCTACATTTTCTATCCAAAAAAAAAAAAAAAAAAAAAAAAAAAAAAAAAAAAAAAACTTGAATTTTCTCAAAACAACCAACCTTTCATCTTTAAATTTTCGTTTGGTCAATCGTTGAATAAAATCAACTCAAAAGGCGAATCGTTTGAATGTATATAAGAAAAATACATATTTGAAGGTGCACCCAAGTTAGAGTCTAATCGAATACTGTCAAACTCGATACTTGTCTCAACTTCGATCAAGTAAAGCTCCAACTTGCTGTAGTAATCAGCATTTTGAGTCAACTCCACTCGACTTAATAACCTATATTACAATAATAATGAAGATTAACATTAATTAATTTGATAGTTTAAACCTATAGTAAGCTTGTTTATACACAAGGGTAAAAAGCCAAAGATAAACAAGCTCGATAACGCTCGCGAAGTTTTAAGCCATATATTTTGATGCTCGAGTTTAAATTGAAGATTTAAGTAAGTAGCTAGAACTTGACTAGGTTTCTTTCTTTTATAACACTGTGTTCTTGAGTTACAATTTGAAGAGAAAAGAAAATAAAACCAATTTAATTATTTATTTTGTTACCAAGTCTTTTTTTGGGAATAAAAAGTAATTTGAGCGGAAAATGAAAGTAATTTTTTTAGATAAATATTAACCTCAAATTTGAAGGAAAAAAAGAAGAAAAATAAATATTTTGTATAAAGATTAATAAAAGATTTGACACTTAACAAGTAAATAATATGTATATAAATTGAAAAAGGGTTTTTTTTTTTTTTTTTTTTTTTTCTTCCTAATTCTAACTCTGACTTATTGCCTTTTCTTTGTTCTCATTTTCACTTGATGTAAACATTTCCGGTCTCAAGTTTTTTGACTAAGAAAAAATAAAGTAATAAAAAGTAAATATTTTGAGTTAGATTTTAAAAGAAACATTATACCGGTACTTCACAATCAAATGACTTTCTTTTCAATCATTTTCATTTTCTTCTTAAGTAATACTCGATAATACATTTTTTTTCTTTTCTTTCTCATTTCATTTTCTTTAATTTCATTCATTAACTGATACTCGATAACACATCTAACTCTAAGAGCATTGGGTATGGTGGCGTTATGTCAATGCCAAACCAATGTGACACCCTTTTGGCTTGAGCCAAAGCCATGTGACTATATTGCCCCAGTACCAAAACAAAAATGAAGGATTTGGCTTGTGTTAATTGAATTTTTTTTATTGATTTTTTGTTTTAATTAGATATGGTAAGTTCCCAAAAGTAAAGTTTTGATTTAAGCGCCTAAAAAGAGAGTTTTGAGTTGGTGACTTATAGATTGAGATCTTTTCAAATTATGTTTAACATGACCCGTTATGTTGAGTTTTTGTGAAAAAAAAATATATATGAGTCCATTAATTTTTAAAAGAAAGAAAATTCTTTTTTGTCTATTTTACTTATTTTTAATTGGTTAACATGGTAAGTCATGTTATAACTAACTAGACCGAAGTGAGATGACTTTACTTTTTGGCTATGACGAGTTTACTTTCGACTGCACTCCCTAAATTACTTTTTAATCTTTTAATATCAGTAAAAATTACAGTAAAAAAATAAAACATGGGTCTTCATTCTTCAAAGGGGAAAAACTAGGGGTGGAAACGAGCCGAGCCGAGCTCAAGCCTGGCAGAGCTCGAGCTCGGCTTGTTTATATTTTAGAAAGCTTGAGCTCGAGCTCGGCTCGGTTCGATCCTTAAGATTTGAGCTCGAGCTCGGCTCGTGGTATGATATATAGGGCTCGGCTCGTTTGTCATGTGCACATTCAATAAAAAGCTGTTTGGCTTATGTGTTCGAGCTCGTTTATCTGGAGCTCATTATTGAGCTCGTTAGTATACATATTTGAATCTAATCAGTGACTTAATTTGTTAATAAATCAACCTCTTTAAGATGTCACATGTTATCCTTCAGTTTACTTAACCAAATTTTGTCAAGTAAAACATTAATACTTATTGCTATTCATGAAAAAACATTTTATTTCAACACGTTTTATAGGATGATTTTCCAAGGAGGCAAGGATGTGGTTAGGATTACGTTACTGAAACAACTTCTTTGTAATTGCTTGCTTTTAATCTTTTATTAGAACAAACCGAAATCAAACAACACCAAATCCCATCTCCAAACAACAACCACAAATAAATTAAAGAGACATACACAAGCCTCGAACCAAACAGAAAAGACTTAAAAGGATCTCAGTTTGTTCTACATATTTACAGATCTTTATAGATCTTGAATGTTAGAACTAAACCCATCATCGATCTATGAAGAGCATAGCTCCTTCTTTTATTATTCGAAGTAAACAAGGCTGTTTAATTAATTCTTTATTTCGTTAAAAGAAACTCGAAAACAAAAAAATGCAATACCCTACCTTAGATCTATAGAAGATCTTGAAGCCAAACTGAAGCATTAAACGCGTTGTGGTTTGTTTGATTGTGTTCGGATTGTATCAGAATGGAGGCAAAGGGTTTTGTTTATGTTTAGATTGGTTGGTTAAATGAGATGAGAAGCATGGCTGTGGGTTTGAAACTTTGAATGACTGCGTTTTTTTGGTTATTTAGAGGCGTGGAATTGTTATTTATAACTCCTCTTAATTAGGGTTATGACATGGGCCAAGTATCAAACAAATAGTATATGGGCTAGACTATTTATTTGGTCACTGAGCATCTACGGAGTATTATTTACTAGTAATATACTAAAGCTCGTTTAGGCTCGCGAGCCTAATCGAGCTCTGTATATAAAGCTCGGGCTCGGGCTCATTTATTAAACGAGTTCTAATTTAGGCTCGGGCTCGGGCTCGAGCTCGTTTAGGCTCGGCTCGTTCGAGCTTTTTACCGATCCGATCCCGAGCTTTTTACGAGCGGCTCGGCTCGTTTCCACCCCTAGGAAAAACCCTGTCTTCACTCTCCACCATCATCCATAAACCCTAATTGACCCAAAAATATTTCAAACTTTTCAGACACAATGAGAAAAAACATACTCAAAATCTATCACCATTTCCCAAAAAACCCTAATTCACCCCAATTTTCCCGCCAAATTTCATTTCACACCACATTCAAGAAACCAATAACCACATCATCTGATGATCAATTTGAAAATCTGATTGATACCCATTTCAATTCACCAAAAACCCATCAAAACCCACAAATCAGTTTTCAAAATGGTTCAGATTTGAATGAGCAATTTGAAATCTTGCAGAATTCATTATCTGTGCAAAAACCTGAGCCTTGTGAGTGTTCTGATGCTTTTGTTATTAGTAATGCACTTAATAATGATTATTATATGTTTGATGAAAATACCCTTAAGTTTCTTGCTAAGTTTAGGGATAAATTGAGTGAAAACCTGGTTATTGATGTGTTGAAGATGGTTAGAAGTAGTGAATTAGGCGTAAAGTTTTTTATTTGGGTAGGTAGGCAAGTTGGGTATAGTCATACGTTAGGTGTTTACGATACTTTGTTAGATGTAATGCGGTGTGATAAAGATAGGATAGCGGATAGTTTACTTAGGGAGATTAAAGATGATGACGATAAAGAGGTACTTGAGAAGTTGCTTAATGTTTTGGTTAGGAAGTATTGTAGGAATGGGTCGTGGAATGTGGCGCTCGAGGAGCTTAATAGGCTTAAGGAGTTTGGGTATAAAGGTTCTAGAGTGACGTATAATGCTTTGGTTCGAGTGTTTCTTGAAGCGGATAAGTTGGATAGTGCGAGTCTTGTTTATCGTGAAATGGTTGATGTGGGTTATAAATTAGATGTGCATACGTTAGGTTCTTTTGCTTATAGTTTGTGTAAGGTCGGGAAATGGAGGGACGCGCTTGAAATGGTGGAGAATGAAAAGTTTGTTAAGGATACTAAATTATATACGAAAATGATAGGCGGGTTGTGTGAAAGTTCGTATTTTGAAGAGGCTATGGAGTTTTTGACCCGTATGAGGTGTGATGGTTGTTGTCCTAATGTTTTTACGTATAGGACTTTGCTTTGCGGGTGTTTGAATAAAGGGAAGTTGGGTAGATGTAAAATGATTTTAAGTATGATGCTTGCAGAGGGTTGTTACCCGAGTGATAAAATATATATTTCTCTTGTTCATAGTTATTGTAAATCGGGAGACTTTAAGGGTGCGTTTGGTTTGTAAAAGGGATTGGTATCGGATTGGGATTTAAGAAAGGTATGAAAGAAAAGAAGGAGAGAGAAAATATATAATAATATAATAAAATATATAATTTATAAATTAAAATTAAGTTTAAAATATTATTTGTAAGAAAATTGGTATGGTAGAAACAAATATGTAATAGTGAAATAAGAAAATATGTGGTTGATATTTGATAGTATAGAGGTTGTGGGGCCTTTGTCAGTGAATTCAACATGAAACCGACCAATTTACACTGGAATCACTTTTTGATTTCAATTCATTTTTTAATTCCGATAGTAGTAAACCAAACTATACATTTTAGGAATCATTCAATTCCACATGCATAAAAACCCCATAACAAACACGTACTAAGTATGCGTATAAGTTGCTTAAAGAAACTAGAAGATACTGTGTACGACCCAATCCTGTACTTCATAACATATTTATTGGTGGGATCTGTGGAACGGAGGAAATGCCAGGTGTTGAGAAGTTAGAGTTGGCTGAAATGGCTTATGGTCAAATGCTCGAAGGAGGGTTCGTGTTGAATAAGGTCAATGTTACTAACTACGCTCAGTGTCTTTGTGAGGCTGGGAAATTTGAGAAAGCGTTTAATGTTATTCGTGAAATGATGACAAAGGGTTTTGTACCTGACACTAGTACGTATAATAAAGTAATTAACTTTATGTGTGATGCTTCCAAAATTGAGAAGGCATTTTGGTTGTTTAAAGAGATGAAAAAGAATGGTGTTGTTCCAAATGTTCATACGTATACTATGTTGATTGACAGTTTTTGTAAAGCGGGATTAATTCCACAGGCTCGTATTTGGTTTGATGAAATGGTTACAAATGGCTGTGCACCTAATGTGGTCACTTATACTGCTCTTATACATGCTTATCTCAAAGCTAATAAGATAACGGATGCTAATGAGTTATTTGAGATAATGTTATCTTGTAATTGCTCTCCAAATGTTATAACAATCACGGCTTTAATCGATGGTTACTGTAAAATCGGTCAAACCGAAAAGGCTTTGCAAATATACTCGAGAATGAAAGGTGAAGAATTTCCCGATGTAAATATGTATTTTAACGACAAAGAAAATGACAATTTGGACCCAAATGTTGTAACATATGGAGCTTTGGTGGACGGTTTGTATAAAGCGCATAGAGTTGATGAAGCGGTCAAACTTTTGGAAGTGATGGTTAGTGAAGGTTGTGAGCCTAATAGTATTGTTTATGATGCTCTTATTGACGGGTTGTTAAAAGATGGGAAGGTAGAGGAAGCAGAAGGCGTGTATACAAGAATGTGTGAAAATGGGTATAATCCAAATATAGAAAAAAAATCCAAAATACATCCTTGTGGTATGCAAAAAGACCGATTTACATCATTTATCTTTTTTTTGGAACAAAATCATCCCTCCGTTAGTAACTTTGGAACAAATACATCCCTTTGGACTAACGATGCAAATTTTTCTCAGTTAAGTGCCTCACGTGCTAGTCACGTGAGGGGTATTTTGGTCATTTTATTGGTCCAAACGAAATATAAGTACTCCCTCCCATTCATTTCTCGGCACCAACAAGCAACAACAATAACAATCAATCAACAAGTGTTGCCGACACCATAAGGGTCTCGGCCTAAACTTCCCCGTCACCTAAGCTCGAACCAAACGGACCTCATGGGTCTTAACCTCTCGACATCACCAGCAATTTACCAAAACTCAACAACAATCAAATCTAAGTCCTATCCTCTCGGTTCCAATCCCAACCGGTACCAACAATACATTCGAGTCCAAACATGGATTAAACAAACAAAACAACAAGAAAACACCAAGAATAACATTTAGAACAACAAGAACAATATCATACCGTGAGCTAAAACTCACGGCTAAATGGCTCGACACACACGACACAACAAAAATGGATACCAAACTTAGTTTAGAACACGTTTTTTATTGATAAATCTTGTTTTCCCATGTTTTCTAGTCTATCCCGAAACAAAAACGAGTCAACTCTTGACTCGGTGGTATCTGGTGACTGTGGGGTAGGGCGGTGGTGGTGTAAAACGCAACAAAAACAACCGATCTATCTTATATTCATTCGATCTAACCGGATCTAGGTAGAGGAGTGTTGGTTGTGGTGATTGAAGGTGGTGGTGATGTGGTGGTGGCGGCGGCGCCAAGTGGTGGTGGCTGGAACAGTTGTGGCGGCTGGAACAAGTGAGGTAGTATATGAGAGGGAGAGAGAGAATGAAATTTAGGGGCTGCTTGGTTCATTTGGGGAGGAATGCAAAGGGAATGCAAAGCAATGCATTCCCTTTCCCGCCAAATTGTTAGGTAATGCCCCATTACCCACTAGTGGGTAATGGGCCATTGCATTCCCTTGCACCAAGCTAAAAATTGTTTCTTTTTTATTAATGTGGAAAATATATAAACATCCAAAGAAAAGTTTAAAATCCTTTAAGGTTACCGAGTATAGAAGCTAATGAAATGAAATAAAAATATGGTATGTTATGGCATGCTCATGGTTGTATCTTTGCTTCAGTTTTAGGGAAACTGAAGGATTTTTTAGGAATCATGGCGGAGTCAAATAAGAAGTTACAACAAGATGCAATGGTATGAAAATTACTCATGTTTACTTTTCGACATGTGTTTAGACTATCTTACCTAAATTTGCGCTTTTATTTACAGAATTCCAAGAACTTTGATATTGAGGCACTCACTGGAGATGAATCAGAATACATTGAAATGGTATGTGAGAGCTTTGTGCATTTCGATTACAAGCACACTTTGCAAACCAACTGCGAACAAAGTAAAATTGAATTTCTAATTTTGTGGGAAAATTTGTTTGCTGTGTTAAGATTATTGCATATACTATAAGTTGTTAATCAAAATATTTAGTTACTGGAACTTTGAAAAGAGGAATTGCCAAAAGTAAGATGTTGCATTCCGTTAGATATTTAGACCTTCTAAGTAAGAAAGAATGAATAACACGAGACACCCGAACCTAGTGGATGCAAATCTAGTCCTCACGACATTGTAGTGGTGTGACCAAACACCCAATGGAAGTTGCCAAAACTTATCCCGAGGCTAGGCCCATGGTGACTAGGCTGGTACTACGGCTGGGATTGACTAACAAAATGTGGAGTAAATAAGTCTATTTATCCCTAATCGTTCTGTAACCTTATATTGGTTAATCCGCTAATATGTACTACACTTCGCCTCTAATATGTCACATGGGTACAACAATAAAGCTAGATTGAAAACAGGACAAGTGGGTTGGATGGTCGAAATTCACCCAAAGGGTATGCAAAAATGCATAGAAAGTCCTATGTCGTTTGTTTCAAAAGCTATTGGGATGATAAGGTTTTTTCTGTTATACATAAGAAATCAATGAAGTTCTAGAAAAGAATGCGGGCTGGTTCAACCTGGGCCTGAAACGTGTTTAACGAATTTACCCCTTTTGACATGTTACTTAGGGGCTGTTTACTTTCTGCTTAATGTCCTGTTTGGTAACAAAACTGGCTGGAAACAGGAAACTTTGGTGTTTCTTTTTAAATTATTGCAAAAGAGAATCCTTAATGTGAAAGGGGGCAAAATTTGATGCTGTTTCTATCCAGGACGTCTTAATACGAGTTTTTTCCCGAACTAGTGTAGGCGGAAAAAATAAATTCGAAAAATTTAGAAAACTTCGAAAAAATTTATAAAAATTCAAAAAAAAATTTAAAAATTCGAAAAATTTATGAAAATTCGAAAAATTTATGAAAATTCGAAAAAATTTATAAAAATTTTAAAAAACTTCGAAAAATTTTAAAAATTCAAAAAATTTATAAAAATTCGAAAAATTGATAAAAAATCAAAAAATTCGAAAATTTTATAAAAATTTATAAAAATTCAAAAAATCTATAAAAATTCAAAAAATTCGAAAATTTTATAAAAATTTATAAAAATTCAAAAAAAACTTATAAAAAATTTGAATTTTTTAAATTTTTTTTCGAATTTTTATAATTTTTTTGAATTTTTAAAAATTTATAAAAATTCAAAAAATTGATAAAAAATCTAAAAATTCGAAAATTTTATAAAAAATTTATAAAAATTCAAAAAATTTATAAAAATTCAAAAAATTCGAAAATTTTATAAAAATTCAAAAAACTTATAAAAAATTTGAATTTTTTAAATTTTTTTTCGAATTTTTATAATTTTTTTGAATTTTTAAAAAATTATAAATTTTTATAAATTTATTGAATTTTTTAAAAATTTTAATAAGTTTTTTCGAATTTTTATAATTTTTTATAAAATTTTCGAATTTTTATAAATTTTTTGAATTTTTAAAATTTTTCGAATTTTTTTAAAATTTTTATAAATTTTTTCGAATTTTCATAAATTTTTCGAATTTTTATAAATTTTTTCCACCTACACTAGTTCTGGAAAAAAACTCGTATTAAGATGGTCAATTAAGCATAAAAAAGAAACAAAATATATCCACACATACACTAACTAGAAACAGGACACATATATCCACGCAGACACTAACTAGAAACAGAAAAAAAAAGAAACAGCCCCTTAACCTGCCATCTGAAGTGACATTGAAAAGTTTTTAATTTATTTGGGTTATTCTTCTAGCACTCCCCTTGTGGCTTACACTAAGTGGCAAGGCAAACCTTAGATAATTTTGAGGTCGTGTTTTAATAATTGGATATATGTCACTGTAATAACTCGCAAGATCTAATGTTGGGTGTTGCTGATCTTAACACTCCTGAGGCTGTTGCTGCTGCTAAATCTGCCATTGTTGGTTCTCAACCAGTCATTTCTCTTGATGCTAGCAGTAATGAATCTGAATCCGAAGATGATGATTCCAGTGATTCTGAGGACGGTAACCAGTCATCTCCTACAAAGTCAAAAAGTCAAGCTCTCAATGATAAATCAAATAATGGAATATCTGAAAACGGTAAAAAAAGAAAGCATCCAAAGATAGTTGAGCTTTCATAATTGAAATTCTTTAGTTATGCAAGAAAGTGTGACGATCACTAGCAATTTGTTAGATGATTGTTATTTACCTGTAGCATATGTATCAAATCTTTATGTGGATTTAAACAATCTTGCTTGAGCTCAACCCATTTTAACCGTCTTATGTCTTATGCCTTTTGTATAATGAATATTGTGTGAGATGATATGAAGATGTTGCTATGATGTGAGACCAGTGAAACTGCCAAGGAAAGAAAAAAACCGAAAGGTGTATCCTTTGGAAAGCATGTCGTTGAGAATAGGGGTCTTACTTTGTTTCCGAGTTTTATTTTGGCGAGAAGGGAAAGAAGTGGGAGGAAAAAAAATGTGTTCATGAGTTTTGCATGGAAAAAGAGAGAAATGGGTTCTAGATTGAATTTTTCTCACAGGAAAAGAGAAAATTATCAATTTTTTTTTTTTTTTTTTTTTTTTTTTTTTTTTTTTTTTATTTTGTTTTGTTTCCTTTTACTTTTCTTTACTACTTAAGAACAAACAAAATAAGAATTGGAAACTGGTTTGTTTTTATCTGAATGTGTGTTGACATATTTAACCCATCCCACATAGTAACTTACCGTATACGTAGTAGTTCAAAATACGCGCGCATTGTGTCTTTTTAAATGTAGATTATGTTTTGTCTACTTCAAGGGGCGGATTTAGCTTGAAGACAGGGTATGCACGTGCATACTCTGTCTAAATTGTTAGTAGTGTAAAAAAATTGATTATTTTGAAAGTTAGTACAAAATACACTATAAATTTATGAGTGCACACCCACTAAAATACTCAAAATTTATCGGTGCATACCCACGAACTTAAAAAGAAAACGAATGAAAAAAGAAAGAAAACAGACTATTGTGGTGGTGTATTGAAGAAGAAAGTTAAATAGTGTGAAGGAAATGAGGTATTTTACTATTATATCTTTTTTATTGACCCAATTTTCTTGACCCAGTTGACTGTAAAGCTAGTTAGTTATGAGATTGAGATTTTTGTCCACTCATTTCCCTTCTCTAAACCCAACCCACTTAAAGTACAACATATTATACTATATACTAAAAATTATTTGTGAACGGGGTTCCAAACAAGTATATTACGGAGTCATTAGCATCATAATTGCGCTTCCTATTGGCCAGCAGGGGTGTTTTTGGGGGTAGTGGGACAGAAGTCAGAAGCGGATTGGTTGCAACCATTAATCACATAACGGATCTACAGTATCTGATGAATAATAACCCGTTTTGGCACTGTGCTGCACTGTAGAGCCCGTTGGATTAATGTAGCTATTACTGTTTAGAAAACTGTGCCTAGCATTAATCTTGGTGCTTGTGATTTTGAAGAACAATTATACAACAATCCAGATTTTTATGTGGGAACTGGTTCAGGTTATCCGAATGAAGGTTATCATAGTCAAGAGTGTTCTATGGGTCAAGGTTCGGCTCATGGATCGTATCACGATTCAATTCCAAATGATGATGATGATGACGACGACAACACTCTTTCGGAAGAGATGTCACTGGTCAAACCTAAGAAGCCAACGGAACGAGCTACAAAGGCTAAGAAGAATGATGCCAATAAAGATGCCAAGAAAGATACCAAGAATGATTCGTCGAATGGAACACGCGAGGAAGAGATCACGTTGTGCCGAGCCTAGCGTGATGGGAAACAATATGCAGGCTAAGGGATTTTGGAAGAAAGTTATTGGTTACATTGAAAAAGAAGTTGGTGCAAACAGAACTTACAACTCGATCATTACCAAGTGGAAAAATAGGATTCGTCCTAGAGTTGGTCAATTTTGTGCCATTTACGACAATGCTTATAAGAATTATGCAAGTGGTGAGAATGACCTCACTGTTTAAAGACGAGCGTGTGAAGAATACAAAATAGTGTATGATCATGCGTTTACATTGGAGCATTGTTGGGAAATTTTGAGGGAACATGAGGTTTGGAAGGATACTGAGATGCCTAGTTTTTTAAGCCAAGATGCGAGTCGAAAAAAAGCCAAGACTTCTGAAACCGGCTCGGATGTGCCTGCTACTGAAGAGACTCGAAATGAGCGACCAATGGGTCGTGACACAGCTAAGAAAAATAAGAAGAAATCATCGGAGAGTTCCAAGTCTTCGTATATGGAAGGAATAGCCGACAAATGGAAAACCATTAAGTCCATGGCATTGGGAAAGAAGAAGGAGCTGGCAGACGAATACTACAAGTTGAAGAAACAAGAGTTGGAACAAAAGAAATATGGGTTGGAGCTGCAAGCAAAAAGAGATCAGAAAGCAGCGGAAATGGAGGACAAAAGATTTGCACTAGAACAACAAAAACTTAAATTTGAGCGGGAAAAGAAACGGGAAAAAGACATCATATTCTATCTCACACCAATCGACCCATCTTTGCCCGCACTACAACGACAAAAAATGTAGGAAATCAAGGATTCAATCAAGGCACGCCACAACCTAGATTATTAAGTTTTTAATAAGTATTGTAATGTTTTACTTTTATTTGAATTATTATGTAAGGTTTTAATTATTAATGAAATTTAAGTTTGTGTTAAAAACATTAAAAAAAATGATGAAGTTCGCCCTTACTGGGGCACCCAATCGCCTGAAGGTCGCTGGAGAGAGAAAGCTGACATAGCAGAGAAAATGGGAGGGATTGACCCTCCTTACTGTGTTTAGCCTTATACTATACTATATACTAAAAATCATTTGTGAACGGGGTTCCAAACAAGTATATTACGGAGTCATTAGCATCATAATTGCTCTTCCTATTAGCCAGCAGGGGTGTTTTTGGGGGTAGTGGGACAGAAGTCAGAAGCGGATTGGTTGCGGCCATTAATCACATAACGGATCTACAGTATCTGATGAATAGTAACCCCAGTTGTGCTGCACTATAGAGCCCGTTGGATTAATGTAGCTATTACTGTTTAGAAAGTTGTGCCTAGCACATTATCTCTCGAACTTTTCCCCTTCTTCTTGAAGCTTCTTCCATCTAAATTCCTTCCTCTCCCAAATCCGGTGTTCTCCCACAAATTCTAGAACCCACAAAACACACGCACATCTATGTCTTCTTTCTCAGATCCACCGTCAATCAAAACCCCCAAAAAAAAAGAAAAAAAAAAGTTACAATTATCGGCTAATCCTAAATCAACTTATGAATTTCCAGATTGAGAAAGCAATATCACCATGCGCTTTTTGGTCCCTATAATTGCAAAGGTAATAATCTTTAATATACTTTTATAATTCGTATTCAAGTTTTAATTTGTATCTGTTTTTTGAGGACGGGGTTGCGATTTCATGATGTATAAGTGCAGAAAAAGTTGAAACAGTTGGTGTTCATAGTTTTCAGAATAAGGTTGGTCAAGGGTTTTTTTGGGCCTGTTTTTAAGGTTAGACTCTAAGTTTATTTTTTAGGGTTTCACTTCTATAATTTCAATTAAACATTTTGACTATTGGTTTGAGCAATTTTGGATTTAATAAAATTTTGCAGGTGCATATATTTTGGGCTAGGATCATCAACAACAACGATTACACCATGGTGTATTATACCTTGATGTGTATTATGTAAAAACTCATGGCTGCTAAATTCTGAGAGGATTGTGGAGGCAAGTCCTTGTAGAATAAGGTGTAATTTTTTGCAAAATGACTAAAGTTTTACTGCATAACTCTTTCTTAGATAATTTTGTATCTTAAATATAAAATCAAAGGTATACTAGTTATTTAATACAAAATTTGGCATACACACAATGGAATGATACTTGTGTGTCATTTTCATCAATAGCCTGGCTTTATACATGATACCTTTATTTTATTTTTACTTCCAATTTTGTATGTTTGGATCTTGACCAGATATTATCCCCTCTAAATTAAGCAAACTACATTTGAACATGGGTTGCATATGCATCTTTTTTCTAAATGGAAGCATATGCAACCCATGTTCAAATGACCAATCCCAAACACCCCCTTCCTACACACCGTAATCCAAAACACTTCACAAAGTTCCAAACTTAAATAACTCCAGCTTAGGATTTGTTCGTTTAAACTGCTTCTGATTAATTACTTCTTTAATTCCTAAATAAGTTGATTTACAAAACATTCTAACATCCGCTTAACTAATTACTACGTTTCATTACAGCATAACAGAGTAATGGCATTATTCACATATAATACAAAAATACAAAACAAACATCCAAACATACCTGGTAATCGATAAGCGTTTTCTTTTTTAATGAGAGCCCTAGATCTCGTATCCCGTCGTTTGAACAAGATTGCTACTTTAGATCTCAATGGAAACGGGCCTAGACATTTTGTGGACTAAAATAAGCCCAACAAAATTATTAGTAAAAAAGTGGTTTATGGAACAACCAATAGAGAGGCACCGTTTGCAGCTACTTTAGTATATATATAAATGTTATATACGGGCTTAGCCCATGATTTATTTGCTAGCCCATGATTTGAATGTTATATACGGGCTTAGCCCACTATTGTTGGGTAGCTTTCCAATATATGTCTCATTAATAAGTTTTTACATATGGTGATGATGATGCTATTGATTTTGTGCGTGTATGGTTTTTCAGCTATAATAAGCTACTAAACCATGGTGGGTGAAACCGATCCGTATCTTGGCGGAGCAGCACGACTTTGTGTTTGCAGCCATGTATTGGGTTAATCCCAATCTGCTGTAAAGCAGTTAAAGTTAGTTAGGAAAGTTAGTTACAAAAACAGTTATAGGCAGTTACAATCGAAGGGACATGTCTGTTGGATCATACGAACCAACACAACCATTCACTTGTACCCATTGGATCATACGGGTCTGACTGACTCGACACAGAACAGAATAGTAAAAAATTTCTCCGGGTTGTCTCCCGGTCAGCACTTGTCTTTATTCCAGAGTCTTCAAGTTAGACTCACGTTCAGCTCTTCATTTAGTTCTTGTCACGGTCCATCCTTCTTCTTTCATCCGAAAGATGTTCCCGTATAGCTCCGCAACATTTTCTTCCGTTCGACTTAATCTAGTATAACTCTTGGTCTTCGTCGCAACATATTCCTCATCTGGTCCCAAAGAGTATTTAATGACTTTAAATTTTTCAGAAATAATCATGGGTGGCTCGTTATAAGGGATCCCAAGTAGTCGACATTTTCTTTTGATGAATTCTTCTTCGTCTTTATCAACAAACTTAAAATAAGGATCCTTAATCAAATAGTCATCAAGTTCATCAATTAATGACTTATTGTTATCATCATTTTGAATTGCCTCCTACTCTCTTTCCAATTCCCATTGTAACCGTCGACTAAGCTTCGTGTAATCATCAAATTGTTCATGCACCCATTCCCAGAAAGTAGTATTCGATGCTCCCTTTAGCTCTTTCAAGTATTCGATTCTACCCTTTTCTTGCAAAGCCTCCGCTTTTTGTGGGCAATCTTCAACATTATCATACCACTCATAGTCTTCAAAGGTTACATCGTTTCCAACCCGTTTCATCCCAATTATACTTCCCCCATTGCAGGTTCTGTCACTCTTATAATCACATGTTGGCCATTTACTACTTCCATCCTTGAAAACGAAAGGTGTACAAGTGTGATTAATGTGCTCAAATTCCCATGGTTTATCCCAAACCCATGGTATTTGGTCATTCCATTCGTAGTACCAGGTGTTTTTGAAATCATCATAAGTCTTGAATCCTGGTAGATCTCCAGTTAGCACATCATCGTCGACTTGAAGAAGGTAATTAAATTCTTTGAATTGTTTGCACAAGGGTGTCTCATAATCGAACACGTCAATGTCTATTCTGAATAATTCTTCAATGCCCTCATTGATTGTTGAATCATGAAGTGACGACCCATAGTCGCTCTCTACTTCTTCGTCTTCTCCTCTCATCCAATATACCCATAACGCATCTTTAGTAGCTCGATCCATGCTCTTATGGTTATTGAACTTACTAGCCAACCAATCTGAAAAATCAACATTGTTAGGATCGTGGTCAACGTCAAAGCAAGCTTTACCAATCATTTTCCTCCTTATCTCCATGAACTCGTTAAATTGCTCCCTAAAACTCCGTGTCAACCATGAGGTCACAATGCGTTTGATTTCACTCACAGGAGCAAATTTAGGATTACCGTATTTAAGTTCAAGCCATTCTTTGAGGGAGATGTCCATCAACCTTACCAACCTGCCGTGAAATAGTAACTCCGACACAGCATAAATTCTTTCATCGTCTAGATAGTTCTCATTTAATCCCCAGTATTGTTCGGAATAAGGCATGTAAGAGATTTGCATAGGTTGGGTATTGCCTCCACCACAGCTTTTATTGCTTGAGTTCATGAATTCAATTTGGAATTTCCCATCATTCTCTTCAATAGTCGTCCAAGATAATCCCTTAGATTCAATGATGGGCCATAAGAGTAACAATTCATCTTCAGTGTAGCTCATTAGTAAATCATAAGAGAATATCCCATCTTCAATATTGCATAAGCGCTTGAATTCCTTATAAGTAGCTTCAAGAGGGGTTTCCCAAGAAAATAAATCTGCATCAATCATGAGCACATCGAAGTTGACATCATCAAAAACTTTCACTTCGAAGGAATCCGGAAGCATGAGTTCCTTAGCAAGATATCCGTTCACTGATATGTCTTCCATAGCAAAACCTGTCATCATAGGTAAAATTTTCAGTAGGATTTGTTCGCTAGAAGAGAAATTAACGAATTTAGAAACGGATATAAGAATAACTGATATCTGCAGATGATGCGCCGTATCCATAAAGTTGGATACGACGTATCTTATAATCGTTAAAATTAAATCAGACTTTATTCAGAAAATAGATACGCCGCTTATAAAGTAGAATGCGCCGTATCAGTTTTGATTATCAAAAATCGATATTTATTTAAAATTAAATGCGTCGTATTAACAAAAGTTAATGCGCCGTATTCTCGTTACGTTTCAAAATACAAGATTTTTGATTCAGAAGATACGCCGTATCGACAGAGATCGATGCGTTGTATCTGTTTAATAATTCGAAAACTGTTTTTAATTAAAATAATAGATACGCCATATCTGCTAAAGCAGATGCGTCGTATGGCGTTAACGTTTAGAAAAAATTTTATTAAAAAACAGATACGCCGTATCTTGGGGAAAGATGCGTCGTATCGAATTAATTAAACGCGTTGTATTTTATAAAAAAAAATTAAACGCAATACGCCGTATCTATGAAAATAGATGCGCCGTATCGTTTGAATAAGCTCAGTACAACGATAGCAGAACACAGAAAATACGAAAAATAAAAACAAATAAAAACAAACCAAAATAAACACAAATAAAAACACACAAAAACAGAAAATATGCAAAATAATACAATGAATGCAATTTAACTAATATACAACAGAGTTAGCGGTTAGATTAAAAACCTAATTAAAATACTAATCAAATTAACAGATAATAACAATTCACTCCCCGGCAACGGCGCCAAAAACTTGATGCGCGTGATGTGTCGTTGCGGTTTAGCAGTATTAATGCCTACTCAAGTTTTAAATTTATATTTAACCGACTTATCAATAACACACACACTTAACGAGCAGTGTACCCGGTCAGTATGAATATAATGGTAAGTAGAGTGTCGATCACTAAGAGTGGAACGTATTATCTAGTCATTCTAATCAGTATTTTAATATTCTAAGTTAACTATACAACCTAATCTAACGCAAGGGGGTTCAGCCTGAGAGATTGGCACGTTTTGGTTGCAATTAAATAATAAACTAAACTAATGAGCACGAATCAGCGATAGGCATGCACGTACACAGATAAATACTCGAGACAATAAGAAGACCTGTCTTGATGATTAAGTAGATTGTCACTTGTTTTATTGATAGTTTTATATGAAGTGTATGTAATTAACCCTTTCTCGTTGGCCCTAATCTTATCGGCGAGTAAACCCTTAATGATTACTTATGTCTAAAAGTTATTCCTAAGTGATCAATTTAGTAACAACCGTGGGAGCCACATTCTCTTCCGTAGTCAAATGCGCAGGCCACTAATAAACACAGAGGTTATCAATGCACTAATAAGTAGTAACCAAAGACATCAACAAATAAACTTTAATTGATGGGAAAGCAGTTTTAAGGGAGTGCAATCTTTCTCGTCACCTTACACAAGCCACCAATCCTGATGAATTAAAGTTTACTAACACAATAAAACAAAACTACTTAATGAATTAAATACATGCAGGACCTTCTTACAGCTCTTGTATCTTCGTTCGGGTGTGTCTTGTGCTGCCTAATCGTCTGAATTCGGCCTTAGGTTTCTGTGGTCTTCGTACTTTGTATATATTATGCCCCCGAAATTCGTCTGGTCTTGGGGTATTTATAGTTTCTGTCTGAGGGTAAGATGCGGCGCATCTAATAAGTAGATGTGGCGCATTGACTTAACTTCGCGTGGGGTTCAAGATTAATATATTCAGGAATATTCGTACACCGCCAGAAGATGCGGCGTAACTCCATTCTCAGATGCGGCGCATGTCCTTGCTGTCTTGGATCGTATCTTGTGAAATCTTGATAGTGATGCGCCGTATGTAATAAGAAAGATGCGGCGTATCTGGAGCAGAATGTCTTGATCTTGTACATTTCAGTAGACTCTTATCTTCTTGCTTGTTTTGCTCCATAATTAGTCCAAAATCGCCAAGTTTCACCAAATGCTTGTTTTTAACTGAGAATTACAAAAGTAAACGATTAAGTATCAATTCTCACAGATAATATAATAAAACAAGTCAAATAAATAGGATAAATGACGGTAATAAAATGTACTTATTTGAGTTCATCAGTAGCTTACGCTTGACTCTTTGCCCAACGTCAAAACTGATATGACCACGTTAAAAATGTTATCTTGCACTTCACTGTATAAAATATCGACAGAAAAATATATGTGGACCAAGCCAACCCAGTCCATTTCAACCCGAACACGACCTGCATGTTTCAACACAAACCTATTTTGACCCATGTAAGTCTGACTTTTTGCTCTTCCTTTTTGACAACTTTTCTTGCTTAGGATTGCTAAATTTAGACTGAGAGTTTATGGATTTTTTATGGCCATCTTTATTCGTGAAGATACTAGATGGAGGACAACAGACTGGTCATCGATTTTTGAATTTTGATTATGGCTTCCAGAATTGTGTGACAGATTCTGATGATAACGTGAGTTAATCATAATCATGCCTTAGACACATGTCTTCAACTAATGCTCCACCATGACTCATCAAAACCACTAAACCAAATTCTCTTTTGGCAGATTCACTTATGCAGGATATTCAATTTCAAGATGGAAAAGATGAATTTTGCAAAAGTAAATCAGGAAATTGCATAACGACCCATGATATGGAAATTCAGCACGTGGGATCAAGCAACATTGAGGTTGAAGGTGAATAACATTTTCTCTATGCAACTTCATATATACTTATGGAGTTTACTTTTATAATTGACGATTTCTTTTCTTTTCATAAACCATTCGATACAGGAGGTGTTACCGTATGACTCATATTAATCATTTTTCTTAAAAGCATTAGTATCAAATTTCATAAAACCATCTGTATGGAATTTCTTAAAAGCATTAGTATTGGTACACCATTAGATTGCCTTCAAAGAATCTTGGTGCAACATACTTTAACTTTTCATCTTTTTTTAGTGGGTTAGCCTAACCCATATTAATGCCTTCCTTTAATGGTCTTGCCATTTGTAATTTTTTTTCTCGATGTGTGGTGACGGTGTTGAATGCTTAGGCTGTTGGAACTGCATGTTTGGTGTAGCTATGGAAGCTAGAATATGGAAGAAGATGGTCGTGGCACGAGTACGTAATGGTTGGAGCTGTGAAAATGTTTGCTCTTTTTATATTCAGAATTATTACTGTACTACCTGAGTAAATAACATAGCAAGTGGTGCTAGCTACTGGAGTACTGGCTAGAGATAAATACAAAGATGCTCATGTATTGGTGTCATGAATAAGTATGTTACAAGCAAAAGGTTATTAATTATTTTTTTTCACATTGCATTTCTATCTAACCTACATAATACAAAGAACGACACAATCGACAAATCACTCTCGCGGCAACGCGCGGGCTACCACACTCGTGGATACTAATTTTTATCATGTTATTGTATTACTATTACATAGAGTTTTAGCATTTTGTTGATGCAAATAATGTTCTAAAAACGTTATTTATATCTTTCGATAACTTCACGTTTTGAGGATGACAAAATGTGAAAACACGTTACGTTAAAATTAACGTAAACAAGTTTTTAGTCGAAAGATCTCATTTCTACGCAAATCACTCTAGGTATGCACAAACAAATTTACGACTTGACAAATGACCAAAGAAGTGAATTTGTGTTTAAAACTTCACATTTTTAATGTGACAAAATATTTTTTTTTCAAAAATACACCTTACAAGTTATTTTTGAATTATTAAGAAATGTTTTATTGGAAAAATAAGTTTAAATATCATAACAGCTATTTTTCCCCCCAAAATCAGCTCCAAACTTCCCCAAATAAACTTTCACCACTAAAGACAAAAAGAGGAGCGTTTTTGCTTGGCATAGTACCACGGTACCATTGAATTTAGTGGTACCGTGTACCCATAACGGCTAGAATTTTTCTGCCTATAAATACTAGCCCTCTTCATAGTTTTTTGGTATCCTTTTTCACACATATCTTTCTGAGTTCAATACTCTCACCACATCTTTTATTCTTGATCATCTAGTTTAGTTTTCTTTTGTTTAAAGAGTGATCTAATCATCCAACCAAGTGATCACCTACATTCCTCTACTAGTGCAAGAGAAGAACACATGGTATCCAAGAAGATACAAAGTGTTGTAGTTGTAGTTAGTGCACTTGTAACATTTGTTACACACTTGTTGTATTCTAACATACATCAAGTTCATTTTTCTTTTGAGAGTTTGTGAGAGTATATCATTGTGATCTTGTAGAGATATTGAATATTTCTTGTAGCTTGTGAGCTAGTGTGTTGATCAAGTGGATCAAGGGTAGATCGGGTAGATCGAGTCAAGTGTATTGATTGTGTGAAGTAGAAAGGATCGTGTGGATTGTGGTAGATTGGTACTAGCTAAGATTAGTACTCGACATCTAGCTTAGTGTTGGAAATTAGGATAAGCGACGTTGTACGGTTTTCTCCGCCTGAAGGGAGGTTTGTTGACATAGTGCTTGAAACTCTCGAGTGTGGTACTCGGGGAGTGGAGTAGGGCGAAGAAGAGCTTCGTGACCGAACCGCTATAAATCTCTTTGTCCTGGTTTGATCTTTCCATCTCTTTTCTTTACATTCATTATTTACATTAGATAGTATAGTTTAGTATTCATATTGGTGTTGATTGATTACACATAAGATTCGAATCAAAGTTTTTCAAAAGTAAAGTTTTGAAACAATTTAAAAACCGGGAAAACTATTCAACCCCCCCTTCTAGTTTTCCACAATTGGTACCAGAGCCACGTCAGTCAAGATTTTAAAGTAAATTGTATTTTAAAACTTGAATCGATCAATGGATTCCGACAAATATCAAGAAGGGCAATCTATGCAAAGACCACCACTTTTCGAAACCGATTGTTTTATATATTGGAAAACAAGATTCGAAACGTATGTGAAATCAAAAGACATTGATCTTTGGCATATTATTACCGAGGGTGACTTTCAACCGATTCAAAAGAATCCGGAAACTAAAAGGGATGAAATAGTTCCTTATGGTAAACAAAGTGATGAACTTAAAAGAAAACTAGCCAAAAATGATGAGGCTAAAATGATGATTTATAATGCATTGCCGAAAAAGTAATTTGAAAGAATTTTTATGTGTAATACGACAAAAGATATTTGGAAAACTTTGTTAGTCACTCACCAAGGTAATAATCAAGTTAAAGAGAACAAGATAGATCTTCTTGTGCAACAATATAAATAATTTTCCATTTCGAAAGATGAATCTATTGATAATGCTTTTGCTAGATCTAATACTATTATTACTAGTCTTAAAGCTCTTGATGAAGGCTATTCTAGCAAGAACTATGTTAGGAAGTTTCTTAGGGCTATACATCCCAAATGGAGAGCAAATGTCACCGCCATTGAAGAGTCAAAGGACTTGGCGACATTATCTCTTGATGAACTAATAGGAAACTTGAAGGTTCATGAGATGATAATCAAGAAAGACTCCGATATAGTCAAAGGCAAAAGCGAGAGAGTTAGATCTCTAGCATTGAAAGCCAAAAAGGAGTCTAGTGATGAGGAATGTTCGGATTCCGATAGTGAAGATGAAGAGTATGCGTTAGCCGTTAGAGACTTTAAAAAGTTCTTTAGGAGAAGAGGTAGGTTCGTTAGGCAACCTCGTGATGATAAGAAGCCGTCACAAAAGAACCGAGATGAGAAGAAAGGAAAAAGTGATAGGAGATGTTTTAGATGCGGAGATTCTAATCACCTCATAGGAGAATGTCCTAAACCACCGAAAACCAACAACCAAAGAGCTTTCATAGGAGGCTCTTGGAGTGATAGCGGTGAAGAAGAAGAGAAGAAGCCTAACGACGAAACATGTCTAATGGCTCAGGCTTCAAATAAGGTACATTCCGACTCTTCTTATTATAGTAATGATAATTCGTCAATAGATGATAACATACTATATGATGAATATAATATGCTATGTGAAGTAAGTTCTAAAATTTTAGGTAGAAACAAAACACTAAAATTAAAATTGCATGAACTCGAAGTGCAAGTTTTAGAACTGAAAGATCAGGTAAAAAGACTTGAGAAAAACAAGGAAGTAGATGTTGGATGTAGATCATGCATAAGTCTTCGAGTAGAAAATGAAAAACTCAAAGAAAACGCTTTAAGGATCATTAAGTTCAAACAAAGTCACTTAATGATATGCTTGAAAACGTTAGGTATAGTGAACATGCCGGAGCGAGCTTAGGATTTGACCCAAATAAAGCTTCGACAAGTAAAACAAAACAAGTAAAATTTGTCAAACCCACAAGTTCTGTCAAAATTATGGACGGTAATTCAAGTCCTAAACCAAGTCACATAGTTGTTAATAGTGTCAAAGTACCTATTGCTAGTAAAAAGAAAGTCAAAAGCTTTTACAAACCTTTGTCAACCCCCGGACTTGGTTTTGTAAAACCCGACACTAGGTCAAAGACTCTCCACATAGAAAAACAAATGTTCCTAAACCTCGGTCAAGAACTCCTCAACCGAGAGGTAACTTTAGAAGACAAAGTTATCCAAGTAACTTTCTCGTAACTTGGAATAACCGTCAACCACAAAGTTACTTACCATGGGAAATTTGTCATCCATCCCAACATCCCAACCAAATGCAACAAATGCATGGGATGTTTAACACTAACAACTTTGGACCCATGAGATATTGGGGACCAAATGTTTGAGCTTCTGTCTTGCTAGATAGATATGGTTGTGAATCAACTTAAAGTCCAACAAATGAAGTATGATTGGTGATTGCACTAATCTTGTGACGCAAAGTCAAGTCTTGTCTCATCTTGCTTAGCTTTCAACAATGGTAGTCTAGTCTTCTAGTTTTAAGGGCAACACCTTAGGCTAAGGTACGCTTTCTTAAAACCCCCTTTGTTAGTAGACATGTCAAGCATGTAGTGTTCCTAGAATCTAACTTAGTAGGCAATAACATAATGGATGTGAAAAGTGCATCCCCAAATGGTTGTGTCAACAAGGAGGTATATGTAGTACAACTTTCAGGATTTGTTGATCCATAAAAACCATATCATGTTTACAAGTTCAAGAAAGCATTGTATGCTCTTAAACAAGCCTCTTAAACTTGGTAAGACATATTAAAGGCTTTCTTACATAAACATGAATATACTATGAAAATGGTTGACAACATGCTTTTCACAAAGAAACGAAATTCACATTTTACCATGGCTCAAATATTTGTCGACGACAAACTCAACTTGTTCAGAAATGTACAATGAGCACTCAAAGATCATGTGTGACAAGTTTGAAGATGAGCATGATGAGTGGATTAAGTTTCTGTCCTAGCCCTCATATTATATTACTTGAAGATAGTATATTCTTAAATCTAAGTATACTAATATATATATATATATATATATATATATATATATATATATATATATATATAATATATATATATATATATATATATATATATATATATATCGATATAAACGCCCATGTCCGCGGAGACGAATCTCACAAAAGACGATGAAGGTGAGTGCGCGGATAGTACTAGGTTAGGGGCATATTAGGTAATTTATTTTACGGTTTTACCTAACGGCAAGTAGGCCCGATATCATGTCTAGTGTCTACCCTTGTGCTCACTTGTAAGAAGGATCCCAAAACTGCATAATTTAAAGCGGTTAGTGTATCTTTCGATGCATTAAAGGCACTATACACTTGGGATTGTAATATCTCAAGGGGATTGGTTTAGAAACTAATACCTATACCAACTCTGATAATGCGGGAGATAATGTGGATTGAAAAAGTAAGAGTGATATTTGTACCTTCATAGGTTGTTGTCAAACTTCTTGGTTCCCCAAGAAACAAACAAATCTTGCTATCTCCACGACCGAAGCCGAATACGTAAGCGCCAGAAAGGCGTGACAACAAGCATTATGGATAAAAAAGCTCTAATCGACTGCGACATCCATCTCAACGACATTCCTATGAAGTGAGACAACTGAGGTGCAAATTGACTTGACCAAGAAACCCATGGATTGCTCATGTTCCAAACACATCGAAGTACGTCATCTCCTCCGTCGCGATAATGTCCAAAGAGGAATCATTTTCTTAGAAAGTTTCCCTCAAAGGAAAACATCGTCGATATCTGATTCGCGAAAATCAATGCATAAATATGTCCAAGGAATACAAGGCAAGTTGTAATCCCGGGTCGTTATCCCCGATGAAGGATGAATGTAATTTGAGATTCGGTTTGTGATTGTGTGGATTGAATGGTGAGAATAATGAGATTTTGAGTTTTTAAACTAAAATAAGCACACAAATAAGCTATAGGAATAAGCTAAAGAACTGAGGACAGTAAGTTATAAAGAAAAGACAAGAAAAAGGCCAATAGCTACAAAAATCAAAAAGCTAATCTAATAAGCTATCTAGAAATTGACATAAGCTAAATTATGCTAACTTAATCTAAATGGAAAACTAATCTCAGAAAACTTAAACTAAACTAATAAGCAGTTGGTGAGACAGAACAGTAGGCAAAGGCAAGAAAAGCTAAGGAAAAAAGCAAATTGACTGTTTAAGCAGATTTTAAGCTAAATTAAAACTAAAAAAGCTAAATCTAACTAAGCACAATCTAGATTAACCAATAATCTAAGAATAAGCAATGATCGAAAGCAATAAGCTCAGAATAAGCTTAAAAAGCCATATGAGGCTGCTGATGTGCTAAGATGCAGGGCAAAAAGTGGCTACTTTAAGCCACTGATAAGCTATGAAAAGCTATTCTAAAAAATTCAGAAAAATATGTAACAACTAGATAAGCTGCCCAATGGTAATTGTACAAAATTTGAGCTTAATTGGGCTTATAATGAAGAAATGAAAAATAAAAAGCACAACAAATCTGCACAAAATAGTATGGTAAAAACAGCCCGCTGAGGTGATTTTTAAGCTACTGAAAAGCTATTGAAAAGCTAATATAAAAAATCTGAAAAATTTGGAATAAGTAGATAAGAGACCCAAGAGTGAGTGTACCAAATTTGAGCTTAATTGGGCTTATAATGAAGAAATGAAAAATAAAAAACATGGGCTGAATTTAAGAAAAGTGGGCTGAATGCAATAGTTACTGATGTGAACAAATAACCTCAAATCCTAATCTACTTGTTCCAGTCCTTTTAAACTCAGATTAATAGGTAAAAGTGAGTACAAAAACCACACGAACAAGTGCCAGTTGAGCTTATAGCTTCTATGAGCTTATTGGATCAGCAACTGTCCTATTTCCTACACAGTCAACTTAATTTATACACAAACCTTCAAAACAACTAGAGAATTCCTACAAACAACTTATATAGGCTAAGTTAATCAAGATCAAACTTAGAAAACATGCACATGAACAGTGATTAACCATTTTGACCCGTTTGCCCCTTAAACCAAACACCCCTTTATATGACTGTTTTTTAATTTTAAGCTGAACTAGACCAAAACAAACTATAATTCCTAGTAACAGATGATTTACTAACTTAAATAAACTAATGGGACCAACTTTAAGCTAGGATTAAGCACTAAATAAGCTAATACTATTCTAAACTATTTTTGACTGTTTGTAAGGTTTTTAAGTGAAAATGAGGATTAAGCTAGAACTAACTATCAAAATACCATACATTATCAACAGTTAGAACAAATAAGCCTAGAAAAAGCAATTAAGCACTAAATAAGCAGATGTACAGTAAAAATGGAAAAATGGAAATTAACTCACAACTGCCCTTGCTCAAACAAGGCTGAATTGGCTCGAGGAG
The DNA here is from genome assembly GCA_021014915.2 of Artemisia tridentata subsp. tridentata. Lineage (NCBI taxonomy): Eukaryota > Viridiplantae > Streptophyta > Magnoliopsida > Asterales > Asteraceae > Artemisia > Artemisia tridentata. The sequence goes on from CP139505.1 coordinate 382,198,734, forward strand.
CTACTTTACAAGCTCTAAATTATCAAATGACAAGCTAGTAACAGCAATAAGCTCTTCCCTTTCTAGCTTATCGTCCACAACAGCTTATTTTGACCATAGTTGACTTTAGTTGACTTTTTTGGACTTTTGGAATTGAGACTGGTTTTAAACTATAACAAGCTCACAAAAGCTATGAGAAGCTTACATAAGCTTATTGAAACAGAAATAAGGGCTTATTAACCTAGTTGAACCATTATTTAAAGAGAGAATAAGAAATTTAAATTCGAATTTAAAAGGAAATTCAGTTTCATTAATACCAAAGATTGATTACAACTGGGAAATAGAAATAAAAGGTTTACAAACTAATTTAAGAGCTTAATTAAACTAGAGAATAAAAATGACATAAATTCGACAATTAACTAACTAAAAAACTAACTCCTCTAACTGGAATACAATGAAAACTATATATAGGCTAAAATTAGGGTTTTCTTCTATCTTCTGTGCTTTCTCTGTCTTCATCTAGACCATTGGATTAGCTTGTGCAATCTCAGCCCTTGATTTGGGTTTTGGCGCCAAAAAGCACTACTTGGATTTCGAGCTTAGTACTGGTTAGCTTGTGAGGAGGGGGAAGCATTAATTATTATTGGACTGGGGTAGGATGGAGTGGAGTGGGAGAGAAGCAGGGAATGGTGGGATGTCGGGGAGAAGTTGGGTAGTGGTTTTGGCGGGCAAGTGGTAATGAGGAATGGTAGGTTTGACTGGGTTTGACCCTGGTTTTAGCTAAATAAAAGGGAAAATGGGTTAAGGGTTTAATTGGATCCGGGTTTATTTGGATTGGGCTGGTGTTGTGGTGGGCTAGATTTAGGATTTGATTAGTTAAAAGGGTTTGGATTTAGGATTGTCGCTGACACAATCCCGTAAATCCTGGGGCAGTGACGGCGGTGTCTGCAGCTGCCATCTGTCCAAAAGGTGACGTCACTTGTCCCCTGCCTTACAGCTGTACTGGCCGGACGACCTTGGTGCCTTCCGGATTTTCCGTACGTTTTTATATCGTCCGGACGGCCGAAAGAGTTGGTCTGCCCGGACACATACGCCAACAAAGGGCAATAACGCAAATACACACTCAAACATGAAAGCACCTAAATGATTATCCTTTTTACCTGTATTTGTTCTTTGTTTCCAACAGTGATGTTAGAGATTGTCTAAAACATCTTTCAAAGGACAATCATAAAACTTATTAACAAAATTCTAAATACTTCTAAATCCGACATAAGACTACATAAGTACCACCAAAACCAAATAATAACAAATTTGAAACATTTAAAAAAAAATATATATATAAAATAAATAAATAAATAAATAATACTAACTTTATAGATCTCGGATGAAAATGAGATACAAAGAGATTGGTGACGTTTTTTTTCTTCTTTTTCTCATGCTCGATGAAGTTTGCACGATCCAAAAAGATTGGTTTTTTTTTTTTTTTTTTTTTTTTTTTTTTTTTTTTGGAGGCTGAACAACGGATCTAGGGTGGGGTGTGATCTGCTAGGTTGTAGCCACCAACGATGGAGACACTAGCAGATGAAAAATCCGTGCGCCTTGGATGAAAAATATAGATTAGTGATTGGGGGTTTTTTTTTAAGAGAGAGAGATGAATGCTCGGTTATTTTTTTTTTATTTATTATTATTTTTTTTTAATGTTGAATGATTGGTTGAAAATTAGATTTAGAGAGAGAGGTGGCACTTTTTTAGGGATAATACAAATACCTAAATTGCCCTTGCAGTTTTTTTTAATTAATGGTCTAATCTTTTCATTATTTACATTTATAACACAATTAATTATAGCCATTGATCAAACAATCTAACGGTTCAAATGGGTTCTCGCAGTTCTCACACTTAAAGTGGCTCTAAAAATAAAGTTACACTATATATAATATATATATATATATATATATATATATATATATATATATATAGACACACACACACACACACCCCATGTGTTTGATATTTTCTGTATACCTACTCAATGATTAACCCTATATATAAGTTGCATTGGATCGAGGGTTTTAAGCATCATATCGTGTCCCTTAAATTAAATAAAACTCTTGTGATATCATGGGTTTCTTACCAAGGGCCAAGCAGCTTCCTGTTATTGACCTGTGTTTGAATAACTTAGACTCTAGTTCAAGTTCTTGGGTGACAAAGTGTGACGAAGTTACACGTGCACTTGAAGAATACGGATGTTTCATATATATATATATATATATAGACACACACACACACACCCCATGTGTTTGATATTTTCTGTATACCTACTCAATGATTAACCCTATATATAAGTTGCATTGGATCGAGGGTTTTAAGCATCATATCGTGTCCCTTAAATTAAATAAAACTCTTGTGATATCATGGGTTTCTTACCAAGGGCCAAGCAGCTTCCTGTTATTGACCTGTGTTTGAACAACTTAGACTCTAGTTCAAGTTCTTGGGTGACAAAGTGTGACGAAGTTACACGTGCACTTGAAGAATACGGATGTTTCATAGCTGTGTATGATGGAGTTTCTCAGGAACTTTATGATGCAACTGTGGTAGCATCACAAGAAGTATTTGATCTTCCAATTGAAAAGAAAGTCCTAAACACTAGAGACGCAGCAGGCCATGGTTATTTGGGACGATTACCCACCATGCCTCTTTTCGAAAGGTTAAGCATTGAAAATGCTACCACTCCACAAGGAGCTGATTCATTCACAAAACTCATGTGGCCATCTGGAAACCCAAGCTTCTGGTATGCAACTCTTTTTTACAAGTATTTAGTTTCTTACTTGATAGCAACACACCATATACTTTGATCTACATGGTTATTATTTGCACGTGTTTTATGTTTCAGTGAAAGTGCATTGGCATTCGCTAAGGTTTTAGCAGAACTAGAGGTGATAGTGATGAGAATGGTGGCGAAAAGTCTTGGAATAGAGCAAGACTACGAAAAGCTCCTTGAATCGACTACTTATATTTTTAAATTCAATAAATACCTAAGCCCTCCAGGTGGTGAGAAAACGGTAGGAATTGTTCCTCACACTGATAAAGGTTTCATGACCATTATTCAACAAGAAGAAGATGGAAAGGGTCTTGAGATTAAGACAAAGGACGGGGAATGGATTGAAGTTGAATTTAAACCCTCGTCTTTCATAGTCATGGCAGGAGATGTTTGCACGGTAGCAATATCAAATGCCTCAGCTAAAAATTGATCTTATATCTATTATCTGTGTTATGTGGAATATGTGACATGTTTTTATTGTGTTACACTTTCATTCTTTAGGCATGGTCCAATGGAAGAATCGAAGCACCGTCTCATAGAGTGATGATGGAAGGACATAAAGATAGAATTTCCCTAGTGACATCTTCATTTATCCGGGATCTTAACGTAGAGGTGCCTCAAGGACTCGTTAACGAAGACCACCCTCTAAAGTTTAAGGCATTTGATCACTACAAGTATATTGAATACCATAACAGTACCACAGATGCTAACGGGAACAGATTAGAAGACGCCATCAGATCCTACTGTGGAATTTGATTGAGCCACCCTTGTTTCCTGTAATCTTGGTCTTTATATGTCTATCGATCATTTGTGTTTTTTTCCAAATTAAAAATGGCAAGTGTGCTACCACATGTTTAATTATATGGGTAAAATAGCTACCAAGCAATGGAAAGTTGCTTGTTATTTGGTAGCTATTTTTCGCCATTTTCCCTGCTCATAATATTATTGTATTCTTCATGTCTGTTTCTAAGTTCGTTTCCTTTGTACGAGTACTTATAGTTATTGAATTAATTAATAATGCATGATATGCTAGTTGTGTGGATTTCTTAAGAACACTTCCTCACAGATATATCAAATGCAGTCCCTGGTTAGCATACCTTGTCGCATTAGCAAGTTTCTTCTTTAAAAATAAATATCGTACGAGTCTAAGTTTATTTGATGGGCTTATAAGCTTGTACAAAAGTTGAAAAATCAAAAAGGTCACTTTTAATGGCTTGTAAGCTTATCTACATGAGCTTATGAACTCAACTAACACTACACAGTTTTCAACTTTTAGCCAAGGAAGGAGTCGTCGCAAAAAGTCCAACATGTAAAAAAAAAGTGTAGATTGGCAGGGACACCTCAACCCTGTGTACCTACTAGGTACCCGCCACCCCTACCCGGCAAAGGTGTGATGCCTGTGAAATGCCTAACTATGGTACCCACAACATGCTGCGAGCCGGAATCGAACCCGCGCCTTTAGAGCATACATGCATGGATCCAAGCTTTAACTGGCAGCCGGTGGCCATCTGCGCTAAGCAGATGGTTAAAAAAAAAAAAAAAGTCCAACATGTAGTCGCTATAAGCTTTTGTGACGACATGTCGTTGCCATAACGTCGTCGCCCTTGATCCGTTGCTAAAACTTTTGGCGACGAAATGTCAAAGCCTTTTGCGACGAAAAGTGGTTCCCACAAGAATTCTCAAATTGACCGAGGTGGGGTCCACAGACCTTAGCGATGACACGCGTCGTCGCTAAAGGTAAATTCCAAATTAAATCAAAAATCACATATTTAAATTATTAATTAATTATGTAAATATATAAGTTATAAATTATAAAAATAATAACATTATTGGCTGAGGTCCACACTTTTATCGACGACACGAGTCGTTGCTAAAAGCTTAAGCCGAAAAACTATAACCACATTTTGCGACGACACGTGTTGTCGCTAAAAATGTGGGTCCCCGGACAAACCTATAACAAAAATCAGTGTTGAAAGTATGGGTCTCACTAGAATTTAGCGACGACGACTTATGGCTGGCTCAACGAAACAATCATGCATGAATTATGCAATTGTACGTAAAAACTTGTTGGTTGGAGACGAAACATGGTTATTAATATTAGATGATAAATATGGCCCATGCCCGGTGTGGTTTTATGGTCCATTAGGGTTTTTCTCATATGTACTATAAATAGTTGATGATTAATAAAATTTAGCCTACAGGGTTTTCATCATCTAACATGGTATCGTGAGCAAGTGATCTTAAGACCTACTCGGTCATCTAGCCGTCACCTTTGTACCACCCCGTCACACCTACCTATCTCCAAAACATCTCAAAAACCCTAAAATTAATCTCCAACATCACAGCCTCCCAAAACAACCGATCCTTAAACACTTAGGGTCTGTTTGACATGTGGATTTTGGTAGGAAGGAATGGACTCAAAGTAAAAAAATGTTGTTTGTTATGTATCATTGGTTTTTATAACAGTACCTCGCACCCTTGATTGTGGGGTTCAACAAATACCAACCTCTTACCTAACTTTTGCAACGTTTTACTGACATCAACTATTTTTTTGTCCTTTTTCTATACTTTTATTATATATACTTGTCTTCTTTCTATTATTTTATTATATATAACTTGTTTTTATATTAAAAAATAGGACCCATCACTTAAACCTATACTAAATTATATATTTTCTCTATCCAACATTAAATCTAAATCTAAATCCAAATCAAAATCCTAAACCCGTCTACAAACCAAACGGGCCCTAATAAATTCTGATCCATTTCTTCTCCGTTGCGTAATTAACCACCAATTCTTTTATCACCAAAAGGTCAACCATTGTTGGCTAAAACAATTCTTTTATCATCGATCAAAAACAATTCTTTTATCACCGATTCGTTAAAAAACAATCAAATTAGAAAATTGATTTTTTTACCACCAAAAGTTATTATTGAAGGGTTATTATTAGATAGTTGTTGGCAATAGTTGATTCTCACTTTGACTTGTTGGTCACTTATGCGTACTGTTGCAATTTCGTCCCATGGCATGGATATATAACGCGTCAAAAAACACTCCTTAGTGGGCCTTTTATGTAACAAACATGAAGCTGCTCAACGACAAAGATATGGTTGTTTTATTGTCGAAGGATTTATGTTTATGTTTTTTTTATTGTTGCAAAAAAAAAAAAAAAAAAAAAAAAGAATGAAAAAAAATAATAATAAAAGAGAAGAAGTTATAGTTGTTTTATTATTTGTTTGTTAGTCGATTGTTCGTACGACTTCGTTACCAGTCGACTAAAATTGACCGTTGGTACCAGAGCCCTAAACTCGACCGTTGGTACGGTTTTGTTACTAGTTGACTTAGCCAACCGTTGGTACCACTCAACTAAAGTCGACCGTTGGTATGGTTTGTTACGAGTCGACTAAATTATGCTTTTTATTACGTTAATGTTTTGTTTGTTTGTTTGTTTTTTTTTCTTTTCTAGTTTACTACTCCAGTACGAGCTTTCGCGATTTCGCCGCTCGAACTACGGGGGAGTATTAGATGATAAATATGGCTCAAGCCCGTGTGGGGTTATGGTCCATTGGGGTTCTTCTCATATGTACTATAAATAGTTGATGATTAATAAAGTTTAGCCTACGGGGTTTTCATCATCTAACAATTAACTGGCTATGTCTTTTTATGAATGATTGTGGGGTTTGATACATTCTTTTATTGATAATGCGAAACATGTATTGTAATGGAGATAACAATCTACTATTGAGAAACTGAGAGTTTCAACAGACAATGCCAGAGTATAATCTCTGAGATAACACAAATAACTCTTATTCTATTTCACGAAGCGAGACCTCGATTTATACAAGGTTAGCATCTATAGGATCTAACACACTAGATGGTCGACAAGCCTTATATTATTGTTTATTTACATTATTACTATATATTACAAATCATCACACCACACTAAAGACAAAACAATGCCTAAATAGTTAGCACATTAAACTAAGTACATACGTGCCTAGACAGGTGGCATTTCTTCAATCATTCGAGAAATATATTCTTGAATCACATAAATGATTTTTTTTTTGTTTTATTTCGTCATTGGTGTCTCGTTGTTCGTTTTTGAACAGTATTCACAATAATGTCTCGGTGCTCGTGATAAGTGTCCACATATTAATCGTTTAAATCATCTAGTAGAAGTGCGAGTTGTCCTGTGATATCTTCGAATTGTTCTTCAAAGCCATTTAATACCTTTTGTTGCGATTCATTAATCTTTTCCGAAAAATGTGAATATATCAACAAATTTTTTGTGCAACAGTTGATTATCACTTTGTCTTGTTATCCAGGTTCAGTGCCAATTTTTGATGATCAGATGATACTAAGTGATCAATTGTAGGAGTTACTTGCTCTATTTCGTCTCTTGTCAGATATTCCTTATTGCTCACTCCGGGTTGTGCCACTGTAATGGATGGTACTAGAAGCTTTTGTTCTTCATTGAAAATTGAGTAGCTTGAATGCATTATGGATATAATTCTCAACCTTTTGCGAAGAGGTCGTTGTGACTGTTAATTATACTTCGTACTTTTGGCGGTAACTCTTGTAATTCTTTAAGATTGTCACCATCAACGTATAATGTATCTATTAACCCATATTAAAATAATCATAAATATCCATTGGTTATGCCAGTGGTAGGAATACAGTTTTTGGTCTGATTTTTTGTCTTTTTGGGTAGAAAAGCATTGTTATATGTATTTTCATTGAAATAGTAGGAGATAGATCTGATGATTTGGTTGCAATCAGTGCTAAGATTGATAACTTGGGTCGGGAAATGAAGAAGGTCACTAAGAAAGTGCACGCAACCCAAGTAAGTTGTGAGTTATGTCATGGATTTTGTTGATGCAAATAATGTTCTAGAAACGTTATTTCTATCTTTCGATAACTTCACGTTTTGAAAATGACAAAATGTGAAATCACGTTACGTTAAAATTAACGTAAACAAGTTTTTAATCGGAAGATCCCGTTTCTACACAAATCACTCTAGAACAAATTTACAACTTCACTAATGATCAAAGAAGTATAGTAAGGAGATGCTTAAAAAGTTTTGTTTAGAAGAGTCTAAGCCCATGTCCACGGAAATAAAACTCACGAAAGATGAACAAAGTGAGTCCGTGGATAGCACTAAGTATAGAGGTATGATAGGAAGTTTGCTATACCTCACGGCAAGTAGGCCCGACATCATGTTTAGTGTCTGCCTCTGTGCTCGCTTCCAAGAGGATCCCAATACCTATCACCTTGAAGCGGTTAAGCGTATCTTCCGATACATTAAAGGCACTATACACTTGAGATTATTCTATCCCAAAGGGACCGGTGTAGAAACTGTTGTCTATGCCGACTCTGATCATGCGGGAGATTATGTGGATCGAAAAAGTAAGAGCGGCGTTTGTACCTTCATGGGTTGTTGCTTAACTTCTTGGTTCTCCAAGAAACAAACGGCTCTTGCTATCTCCACGACCGAAGCCGAGTACGTAAGCGCCGGAAAGGCATGTCAACAAGCACTATGGATGAAACAAGCCCTTAATGACTATGACATCCATTTAGATGACGTCCCCATTATGTGTGATAATAAAGGTGCTATTGACTTGAGCAAAAATCCCGTTCAACACTCCCGTACTAAACACATTGAAATTCGTCACCACTTCCTTCGCGATAATGTTTAGAAAGGAAATATTTCTATTGAGAAAATTCCTTCTCAAGACAATATCGCCGACATCCTAACCAAACCTCTCAAACGAGAATCTTTCAATTACATTCGTCTAGGTCTAGGAATGTTGGAACATATTCCATAAATCTCATGACTCTTTGAAGTCATCTCGTCTAGACTAGGTTCCCTTCGTCAAAAGAATTTATTAGGTATAAATTCTTTTCTCGTGTCAAAAAGTCTCACTAAATCAGCGAGACTTATTCGTCAAAAATCAAAATGGGACGAAATTTCATCCCATCAGATCACGACTCCACTAAAGGTGGCACGGCACCGTTAAATTTAACGGTACCATGGAGCCGTGTATCTGATACATCCCGTCTTTTAGTCTGCTTTTTCCCACATTACCAAATTCAAACCTTCCCAACTTCTGCAACTACTGTCAAAACCAAACCTCACACTCCAAAATTCAATTACACCCCTTCAAGATCATATTCAAGACATTGATTTTCAAAATTATCAATCACTTCCACTCTTTCTACAAGAATTGTAAGTTATCTTACTTTAATTTTCTTCAATTTTGAGTCTAAGGTTTGTTCATACATGAAAATTGAATTGGGGCTTTTCAATTTTTAAGTCTTTATACTAAGATTAGACAACATGTGATTCACTTCACATAGGATTTTCATAAACAAAATTGAATCACATATTTATGTCTAGGAAACTTGCAATTAGAAGTCATCAACACTCAAATTTTTCAAAACCCTTAAGCACCAAAACATTGAAGTTGCCAAACACCCCAGTTCCATTCTTTTCAAAAAATTTCACGAAATTAGGTTCATGAAAAACTTTTCGTGCATTGTTGATGCAAACTAAAAACGTTTTTCTCATGCATACATGATCTCGCGAATATTGATCGAATTACATAATCAATATGTACTTTTTGACATATTTGCTTGAGCAAAAGTAAATTAGGAGTGCTATAAAAGGAGATCTTACCCTTAGATAAAAAGTATGCTTCACAGTGAAATAATGTGAACATCAAAGGGTGGTTAGAAGTTAATCACCAAGGTGCTTCGTATTTACAAATTACAACAACACCAAGTGTGTTAAAATGTAAAGCACCAAAAACAGTGAGTGTGTGGGAACATCAGACAAGGGGTCTGATGTTGATTAGGTTTGTTTAGCCTCAAGGTAATCAAGGTTTTCCTTGATCCCTGTTATTGTTGTAGAGTAACCGTGCTATATTTGATCACATAGCATTGGGGCTGAGTTTAATAACAAAGAGAAAGTTTGGCAAAACCTTGTTGTGATAGTATTGTATTCTTTCATTTGAATATTTCGCCAATATTATCATTGTGCTTATCATAGTTTTCCTTAGATCAAGGTCTCAACAACCGTGAGCCCAAAACGATCAGAAAACTTATTAAGTTTTCAACAAGTGGTATCAGAGCGGGGGGCTCTGGATCTAGGATTATTACAAAGTTTTTGTCGAAGAAAGAAGAAAAATTCGTTTTTGCTTAATTTTTCACAACTGCTGCAGAAACAGTTGAGGTATGAATTTTTGGTTTTCTTTCTTGGTTTACACACACACAGGGGAAGAACACTCACTCAGAGGGAAGAGAGTTGGGTTATGTTCTTCAAAGATTAAAGGCTTGTTTTTATTTCTTATTGGAGAAGAAGGTAATTTGTTACTTATTTGAAGATGAAGTGGAATTTTTTCAAGGTTGTGCTCTTATCATATCTTAAGGTAGGTGTTACCCTTTAAAGATAACTTGTTCGTTCGTTCAAGTGACTACGAAATGACAAACACTTAACGGAGTTACATTGTAGTGCTCAGTGTTTCATAGAAGATGAGTTTATTGTCATGAGATTGCGGTCTCCCTATACAAGAAAGTTGGGTATACGTTCGAAGTCAGATTTAGTACAAGATATAAGACACAAGGTTGGTTTCTTTCACTTCAGCATCAAGTTAGTAATGGTTGGTTTTTCTTCATCAGTCATAAAAGCCTACAGAATTGGAGATTCAAATGGTTAACATATGGGTTTCAGGGGAAGCTTAAATATTCAGATGGTTAACCATTTATATGCTACACCAAGTTTTTACTGTTTATATTCTCTATTTGTTGATAACAAAAAGGGGAAGAGATGTGGTGGATAGCATAGATTAAGGGGAAGACAGTATGGTTTCATTCAAGGTGAGATTTAGTTATCTCAATTTCTCTACTTCGTCTAGGAAAATTCGTACAAGAATGTTTTTGTTTTGTAATCATCAAATAGGCACTGGTACAGATTCTGCCTATCGTCACACTGGAAATGCGTGACTATATGCATATAGTCACACACGTTTTTTTGGGTGTGTGTGACAAAAAGTCGCGCCACCGTAGGTATCATATAGTCACATTTGTTTAGTTTGTGGCCGTTTTCATCGAAAAAGAGTGACCAAAACCCGAATATGTGTGACTAATTAGGCACAAGTTTTGTTGGATTCATCAGTATGTGTGACTATTTCCCATCCTATGGCCACACGAAAATATAATAAATGTGACGTTTGTGATGATTTAGTCACACATCGTGTGTTGTTTTTTTCAAATTAGTCACATACAATTTAAAAAACAGTGGCCAAAAGTGTTAATAAGTGTGACCATATGCTATTTAAAGTGAAGAAATGTGTACTATTGATCATCCAATGGTCACATGAATTCTTAGTTTGTGTGGCCTTTTGTAATATTTAGTCACACAAAGCATGTTTGCTTTGGGTATTTAGTCACATACAATTAAGCATAAAGTGGCCAAAAGTGTTAATAAGTGTGACCATATGCTGTTTTAAGTGAAGAAATGTGTATTTTGTGTGACTATTGATCATCCAATGGTCACATGAATTCTTAGTTTGTGTGGCCTTTTGTAATATTTAGTCACACAAAGCATGTTTATTTTCGGTATATAGTCACATACAATTAAGCATAAAGTGGCCAAAAGTGTTAATAAGTGTGACCATATGTTGTTTTAAGTGAAGAAATGTGTATTTTGTGTGACTATTGATCATCCAATGGCCACATGAATTTTATGTTTGTGTGGCCTTTTGTAATATTTAGTCACACAAAGCATCTTTGTTTTGGTTATTTAGTCACATACAATTAAGCATAAAGTGGCCAAAAGTGTTGATAAGTGTGACCATATGCTGTTTTAAGTGAAAAAATGTGTATTTTGTGTGACTATTGATCATCCAATGGTCACATGAATTCTTAGTTTGTGTGGCCTTTTGTAATATTTAGTCACACAAAGCATGTTTGTTTTGGGTATTTAGTCACATACAATTAAGCATAAAGTGGCCAAAAGTGTTAATAAGTGTGACCATATGCTGTTTTAAGTGAAGAAATGTGTATTTTGTGTGACTATTGATCATCCAATGGTCACATGAATATTTAGTTTGTGTGGCCTTTTGTAATATTTAGTCACACAAAGCATGTTTGTTTTGGGTATTTAGTCACATACAATTAAGCATAAAGTGGCCAAAAGTGTTTATAAGTGTGACCATATGCTGTTTTAAGTGAAAAAATATGTATTTTGTGTGACTATTGATCATCCAATGGTCACATGAATTTTTAGTTTGTGTGGCCTTTTGTAATATTCAGTCACACAAAGCATGTTTGTTTTGGGTATTTAGTCACATACACTTAAGCATAAAGTGGCCAAAAGTGTTAATAAGTGTGACCATATGCTGTTTAAAGTGAAGAAATTTGTATTTTGTGTGACTATTGATCATCCAATGGCCACTTGAATTTTATGTTTGTGTGGCCTTTTGTAATATTTAGTCACACATCGAATTAAACAAAGAGTGACCAATAATGTTGATAAGCGTGACCATAATACATGACTGCATCTTTTAGTCACAGGGTTATTACTGGTATTTTTAAGTTAGTACTGTTGGAGCAGAGTTGCTACTGCTAGTACTATGCTAGTGCTGCTGGAATGAGTATATTATATATATATAAAACAGAATCATAAACAAAAAGAAATTTGAAATTGAATAAAACTCGAATGTATATAACTGAACAGAATATACAATTGTAATGTCGTACATAATCAAATTCTCAAGTACCATAATTTAAAGACTTTTGACTCTTCGCCGGTATAGCTTGCTTTAGGGCTTCAATAGAGACATTACTTTTGCGCTTCGATGGTGCTGTTGGTCCACAGTTGTTGTCACTTTTCTTTTGCATTGTAGTTGGCAGTGTAACCTGTAGTAACAAAAGACGACGCTTGTATCAAACATTGAATTATATATCAAGAATTATATATATGTACGTTGAAAAAAACACATGTATGTACCCAAAGCAACGATATTTGATTTCTTTAAGTGCCACAGTTTGCAGTTAAATGGCTTAAAAAAAAATTTTTTGCATGTACATATATCAGAAATTATTTAAACAAAAGAATAACAAGAAACATGTTGAAATACATACTGTTGGCAGTGCTTGTGTTGGAGACACATTTTGTTCTGATTGGGAATCTGGAGGCCCGTTTTGTCGTGACTTAGGCTTTTTCTCAGGTCCGACAGTTTTAGCAGGTTCCTATATGTATATATAAAACACGTTACATTATATAAACAAAAGAATAACAAGATACATGTTGAAATACATACTGTTGGTACTCCTTTTGTTGGAGACACATTTCCTTGCGATTGGGAATCTGTAGACCCTTGTTGGCTTGCATTTGAGGCTACTGGCAATTGAGATGACAAATTTAACTGCACCCCTTGTTGACTCAACTGTGCCATCAGTTGAGTAAGTATTCTTTTTGTTTCTGTAATCTCATTGGACAATTTCTTGATCTGGTCATCAGATTCTTTCTGCAAAAAAAAAATATAGGAAATGTTGGGATTAAAAGTCTTCTGGATGCTGTTAGAGTAACTGATGCTCTTATTTGTGTCAATGCTGCTCAGATGGAGTTAGTGATGCTCATGAACTTCAATTACAAATATGGCTAGTGTTTACCACTGCTAGTACACAATTTACTACTGCTAGTACACATTTAATCCTGCTGGTATATAAGCATAATAATAGAATTTGCAGTCAAACTTACAAGTGTATCTCCCACCGATGTGATCTCATCATCTGGAAATTCGCCATCGTTGTTTACCCTTCCTTTCAACCACATTATACCACGCGGGGGTTCTTCATCTGCTTCAATCTCTTTATTTTTGATCTAATAAACATCAAATGCATACACATGTAAAGTTAATTAAAACAAGATAAACGAAAATATGAAGGTGCATACACATGTGATCTTACCATTTTCTCTTTCAAATAAACATATCCACCTCGTCCCATTTTATGCTGATAAATATTGTTGGAACGCGACATTTTAGCTTTATCAGCTATCTTCTAAAAACACAAAATCATAAGGCGTTTACATGTGGTAATGCTGCAAACTGAAAATTATGAAATGACATATAGACTTAAATAAAGATGACTAATTAAAACCTTGTATTCATCGGTGGTCGTGTTGTTTACAAACTCGACCCAGTCTTCTGATTTCACAAATCGACTATACTTGGCCGGGACTTCATTCAGTTTGGAAGGTGTATTTAGGTGGGGCAAAATGTATTCTTCTCTGAGCTTCGTTCTGAAAGTCCTTAGCAGTTTACCAAGACGAGTCATTACCAATTTTCTGAATGTCACGTCAACATCAAAATATCGCTGCAAAGATTAACACAATGTTGTTAATTAGTTGCACATAATGTAACTGCATAGATAAAATTATGTAGTACTGGGTTAAAAAATACAGTAGTATATATGTACAGTGATGTCAGTCCATAGTTTATCTCTTTCTTCTTTATTCACATTCCTCCAGGAAAGATTCTTCAAACCTATATGCTCACGAACCAGATCTCCTAAAAAACTCGTAAACAGTGCTCTGTGTAACCCTGATACCCTATTCAATGCATCGAAGGTTACCTTGAGCTTTATTCCACCAGGGTTGCCATATTTCATGCGAAACTTAAATAGCCTGGTCATGCCTCTCTTAGCTAGTATCCGATCTGATTGGTTGGTTCCAGGCGCATCTAGATCTTCCTCATCAGAATACTTTTCGGATTCATAGTCTATGTTGTTATCATCATGTTCATTATCAGCAGGAAGCAAAAGATGATTATCAACAATGGGTTGAATTCCCATGACTCTTGAGTAACAATGGGTACAAGAAAATGATTCTGGCTTTGAGAGTAATGGTGATATAAGAATTGATTATTGTGTTTTCTTGGCAGTATTTTTTTTTTTTTTTTAGGAGAGAAAAGAGGGTATAGGAAGAAGATGAATCGTACCTTATTCTTGGTACCCGCTTCTAATTAATTAGGCGATTTCAAAATTTTGGATCAAAATTTTGGCTCCAAATTCTAATTTCAAAATAACAATTGAATTATTTTAAAAATTTGCCTTAAATTTGAACCTGTTTAGTAAAGCATAAACTTGAAAAAATCAAAATTTTGGCTCCAAATGTTATATATCATTATCTTAATCGCAAATCATGAACCAAGATCTAGAACAAAGATCATGAACACAAACTGCATATCAAATCAAGAACTCAAATTTACACAATTACACCAAAATCATGAACACAACTTGACATCATTTAACACAAACTGCTACCATTAAATCATAAACCAACATGAAAAATGAAGAACACAAACTGCTACCATTATCAAAATTTTGGCTCCAAATGTTATAGTTTCATTATCTTAATCGCAAATCATGAACCAAGATCTAGAACAAAGATCATGAACACAAACTGCATATCAAATCAAGAACTCAAATTTACACAATTACACCAAAATCATGAACACAACTTGCACACCATTTAACACAAACTGCTACCATTAAATCATAAACCAACATGAAAAATGAAGAACACAAACTGCTACCAGTAAATAAATATGTGCAATCATCAAATCAACAACAGAAACTGCTACCATAAAATCTAACTGTGCAATCATCACATCAAGAACACAAATTGCTACCATTTAACAAACCAAAATACTATCATTACAGTTATAAAATAGATACAGAGTTAAACTACACTAGTTACCAGTTACTGCACCATTAATAATTACATTTATCCAAATTAAATATCAGAACTGCTACTACGTACCATATTAAAGTAATTATCCTCTAGTTCATAATAGTCGAGATGATCACCACCTTTACATAATTCTCAACACATTTAATGTACGAGAAGTCTTCTTCACGGCCATCGGTTGATACAACATCTTCTTACTCGTAACTGCTACTACGTACCATATTAAACTAATTATCCTCTAGTTCATAATAGTCGAGATGATCACCACCTTTACATAATTCTCAACACAACATTTAATGTACGAGAAGTCTTCTTCACGGCCCAACATTTAATGTACGAGAAGTCTTCTTCACGGCCATCGGTTGATACAACGTACATCTTCTTACTCATAACTGCTACTACGTACCATATTAAACTAATTATCCTCTAGTTCATAATAGTCGAGATGATCACCACCTTTACATAATTCTCAACACATTTAATGTACGAGAAGTCTTCTTCACGGCCATCGGTTGGTACATCTTCTTAATTATACGGTAGTCCCAAGTTTGGGAGTAGCTTAAGAGGATTCATCTTTGTCATTTACCTACAAGTTGAACGAGTATATATAATGGATTAAGTCTTGAGAATGTGATAAAGGTAGCGAAACAACACTTATTAAATGGACCATTATTACCCCTTTTGTGTCAGCATCAGCAGATTCTTCATCGCTAGAGAAATAGAAAGGGCTCTGTCTCTTCCAATCTGTGTTTTCCCATACCTCCTAATAGTTCAACATACCATATGTGTTTCAAAAAATTTAATTAATGGTATAATTAAGGTATACAACTTTAGCCACAAACACATAACAACTTTAGTATACCTTGTTGGAAATGATTTTGAATTTGGACCTAGTGCCGGAGGTCTCTTTGGAAGCAGCCTCTCTACTCCCGGGTTTACCTTGGGGTAGGGGTAGGGTCTGTCTACAGCCTACCTCCCCCATACCCTGCCTCGGCGGGATTGGGTTTGTTGTTGTTTGGATTTTTGCCTTTGAACCTATTAAAGCATAAACTTGAATAAATTAAAAATTCACACAGCAGCTTTACATTCAACAATAAATTCACACCTTTTATGTCAGCATCACCAGATTCTTCATCGCTAGAGAAATAGAAAGGGCTCTTTCTCTTCCAATCTGTGTTTTCCCATACCTCCTAATAGTTCAACATACCATTTGTTTCAAAAAATTTAATTAATGGTATAATTAAGGTATACAACTTTAGCCACAAACACATAACAACTTTAGTATATACCTTGTTGGAAGGGATTTTTGTCTTTGAACCTGTTAAAGCATAAACTTGAATAAATTAAAACTTCACACAGCTTTACATTCAACAATAAATTCACACAACTTTACATTAGAATCGGTAACAACAACCCCAAACATCACCATTTATAGATCAAAAGCCTGTTACTAATTATTGTACAATGAATCATCAACTGATATGTGAAAACATTAAAAAACATACCTTTGTTGTCATTTGGATTCATTGTTTGCGTGTTTTTGTTTGCCACGTCTGTTTTTCAAACTATTACCATTAGCTAAATTAAAAGACAAAGATGAAATGAAAGGTGGCCCAGGATCCTACTGTTACCCGTGGGAATCCGCCGTGGGAATAAGAAGAATCAAGAATGTGTGTTTTGATTAGGGTTTATTGATTTTTGTGTCGGTTTACAATTGATCGGTAAAGGGATTAATTGGCCCTTTACTATTGATCAAGTAGTGGTGGTTTGGTTTAATTGCCCCAGGATCCTACTGTTACCCGTGGGAATCCGCCGTGGGAGTAAGAAGAATGTGTGTTTTGATTAGGGTTTACTCACTTTTTTGTCTGTTTACAATTGATCGGTAAAAGGATTAATTGCCCCTTTACTATTGATCAAGTGGTGGTTTGGTGAGTGGCAAGATGTGTAGAAAAAAAAATAATAGTTAAAAAAAATAATAATAATAAATAAATAAATAAATTAAAAAAAAAATAAATAAATAAAATAAAAATCTAATGGTGTTGACGTGGCGGTGAAAACCAACTATAGCCGATGGTTCGGGTTCGTGGCGGGTTTTAGTGTACCCGTACCCGAACCCGTTTATAATATACCCGTACCCGCCCCATATCCCACCGGATACCCGTTATCCATCGGTTTTTCGGGTTTCCCCGCGGGTATCGAGGTTATCCGTAATATAATTAAAAGTTAAAGAAAATGAATATCGTATCAAACGATTTAACGCAACATATCGCAACGCAACGTACTCGGCACGATATTCACCAAAAAAATCAAATGCGCAAGAGGTTTCAAAAGTTAATCATTCTCATTTCAAAAGATAATCTCGTTTTAGCCTTTTAAAAGGGTTTGGTATCCTCATTCGTGTGACGGTAGAGAACACGGACTCACGAGTACTCACTCCAAAAAAACGAATAACCGAATTAATAGTCGAGAAGAGTATTGACAATAACTCGAGAAGAGACGAGATGACGAAAACAAGTCGAAGAGATAACTAACAACAAACATATCAAATAAGATGAGTCGATTGGTAATCGTTTGTATTTTCCCATAATCCCGTTTATTAGTACAAGGTATACTCGTTTTATGATTTAAAACAAGTTTGGACTTACGACAAAATTAATCTTTGGAAATAACAAAATTTCGCCAAGACCCTTTCATTTATCGAACGTTTCCAATTCAAAAGACTTTATTGAAAATCAATTTCCCGAGTAATTTATAATATAACGAGTATTTATATAAACCCTAAACCCTAAACCCTAAACCCTAAACCCTAAACTCTAAACCCTAAACGCTAAACCAATCCGTAACTCAAACAATAACCAAACGAATAGTCCAATAAATCCAAATATGTTAGTGTACGGGTAGCATGTCTCGAATAGTCCAATATCCCTCGTGTGTTCCGTTTTTATCCCAAATGTCACACGAAAGGTTTTCAAAATCGAGATCCTACTTAAGATCCTATGGTAAAGATCTTACTTAAGATCTTATATAAATACTCGTTATATTATAAATTACTCGGGAAATTGATTTTCAATAAAGTCTTTTGAATTGGAAACGTTCGATAAATGAAAGGGTCTTGGCGAAATTTTGTTATTTCCAAAGATTAATTTTGTCGTAAGTCCAAACTTGTTTTAAATCATAAAACGAGTATACCTTGTACTAATAAACGGGATTATGGGAAAATACAGACGATTACCAATCGACTCATCTTATTTGATATGTTTGTTGTTAGTTATCTCTTCGACTTGTTTTCGTCATCTCGTCTCTTCTCGAGTTATTGTCAATACTCTTCTCGACTATTAATTCGGTTATTCATTTTTTTGGAGTGAGTACTCGTGAGTCCGTGTTCTCTACCGTCACACGAATGAGGATACCAAACCCTTTTAAAAGGCTAAAACGAGATTATCTTTTGAAATGAGAATGATTAACTTTTGAAACCTCTTGCGCATTTGATTTTTTTGGTGAATATCGTGCCGAGTACGTTGCGTTGCGATATGTTGCGTTAAATCATTTGATACGATATTCATTTTCTTTAACTTTTAATTATATTACGAATAACCTCGATACCCGCGGGGAAACCCGAAAAACCGATGGATAACGGGTATCCGGTGGGATATGGGGCGGGTACGGGTATATTATAAACGGGTTCGGGTACGGGTACACTAAAACCCGCCACGAACCCGAACCGTCGGCTATAGTTGGTTTTCACCGCCACGTCAACAACATTAGATTTTTTTTTTTTTTTTTTTTTTTTTTTTTTTTTTTAACTACTATTATTTTTTTTTTCTACACATCTTGCCACTCTTAATTAAACCAAACCACCACTTGATCAATAGTTGGAAATATTGAGTTTGGAAGTTTATTATTCACAAAGCATGATATACAACTTGTTGTTGCATCAACTCATTGTACATGGAAAGTCAATACTTGGTAAATGGAAATCGTAAAACTTCAATTGACACTTTACTTTTGGCGCGCGCCGTCGATCCATTTTCCCGCCTAAAGTCTTGGCATCTACCTCTCCAGCCTATTTATACCTATCGACTATATATATACCAAAGAACACACACAAACACATATATCCCTTTCAATTCAAAGAAAACTTCAACAATGGCAGCAAATAATGTTACCTTTCAAAATGATGCTGAAGAGTACGAGTGGGTATTAAACAACAATTTGCTGTTTGACGCAGTGTTAATTGCTTTCGGGGATGAACCCATTGCAGAATATGGGTCGTATAGGAAGGTAGATACGTGGATGAGGGGTCAAATTTTGAACTGGCTGCATGCGCAAGACTTTTACTGGGGTGAGGTTTGGGGATTGTGTGACTACGGGGAGGAGGAGGAAGAAGATGAAGAGGAAGAGGAGGAGGAAGGTGAAGAGGAGGAGGTGGTGCAGCAAAAAGAAGAGGATCAGCAGCAAATTGTGGTGGAGCAGCAAAATGGGTTTGTGCTGCAAAACCAGGGGGAGCAACAAGATGGGTTTCAGGACCCTTATAATCTAGAAAAGAGGGTTAGCGATCCTGAAATTGTGTTTAAACGACTCAAGGAAAGCCAGAAATTGATGGGAAGCAGGGAAGAGAGCTCTGGTTCTAACAAGTTGGGGTGAAATGGAGTGAAGCAGTTTAGGATGATGTTTTTTTTTTTTTTTTTTTTTTTTTTTTTTTTTTTTTTTTTGTTTTTAGTATGTTTAGTATTTAGGTTGGATAATTAGATGTATATACTTGTAGCCTTAAAAAATCAATGAAATATTTGATGTTTAATTAATTGTCTGAGAATGGAGTGGATGCACAAAGTTATTACTGCTAGGCAAACGTTTGTTCTGCTAGAGTAAAACGTTGTACTGCTGGGTACTGGGTAGCTGTTTCTGGGTTTTAACCGTGGTTTATTTCTAACCGTTGGGGTAACTATTGTCAATTACTTCGCTTTATTTACACTATGTTCTCAAGTTTTTTTAGATGAAGGGAATGAAATGGAGTGAAATTTTATGTGTGTTCTTGGTTTTCTTTGTCCCAACTTTCATAGTGAAGTAAAGTGAATAAAGACAAAAATCAAATGAGTTAATGTCGAAAACAACCTTTGTCTTTAGTGTGTATTTATTATCGAGCAAGGTTATAATAATAATTCCACAAATATAAAAAGTTTAAAATGAGGCCACCTACTTTCATTTACTTTACAAACATGCAAAAATCTATAAACTTTACTTCCGCTCTTCCCTATTTCTTTACATTACATTACTTTACTTTACTTACCTCTTAAAAAAAAACTCTATAACAGAGTAGGGTTTCATAAATTGGATAACTCTCTTTCTTTATACAATTTATACCATTTCTTCAAACTTGAGAAACAATTAATTGAAGTAGGTCCAATCATAACCCAGCACTCTAATCAAGCATTTACTCAATTTTCATGGCAAATTTAGAGTTTTGTGATACGCATAACCAGGTTGCATTCTTGGAGAAACCAGAAGGGAGTCAACGCTTCCACCAGATAATAGATTTTCTAAACAATACCCACATCAGGTACGCTTTTACAGTCGATCCTACTATCTATGTCTCTCAAATCAAACAGTTTTGGCGGTCTGTTACTACCAATACATTTGAGAATGGAGACAAAGAGTTAATTGCAACAGTTGATGACAGAAAAATAACTATTACTGAGGCATCTGTTAGGAGGCATCTCCATTTAGCAGATGAAAATGGTATTAGTTCTTTGCCTAATACTGAAATTTTTCATAACCTTTCCAGAATGGGGTATGACACATCTTCTCAAATTCTGACTTTTCAAAAAGGATGTTTTGACCCCCAATGGAGATTCTTCATACATACCATCCTTCATTGTTTAAGTCCAAAGAAAACCGCATGGGAGCAATTCAGCAGCAATATTGCAACTGCTCTCATTTGTTTAGCAACAAACAGGACTTTTAACTTTTCAAAATTAATTTTTGATGGTATGGTGAAAAATGTGGATAACAAATACAAGTTTTTAATGTATCCAAGGTTTATACAAACGGTTTTGAATATACGGAAAATTTTGCTTCTATCTCATAAAATTGTTTATCCAACTCCTTGCCTTACTCAAAAACTATTCAGTAACATGAGCATGGCTTCTAGGGGGTTTAATGGGATAGTAGTTCCACTTTTTGAAACAATGTTGGTTCAAAATCAAAACATTCAAGGTGAAGGATCAACAAGCCCAGTTGAGTCCAATCACACACCCACAGGTTCATCTGGTTCTCAATCAGCCTCACAACCAAATATGGGGGAAATGCCCCACGATTCACCTCGATCGAGAGGTAACATACCTGGAAGTGATGAGGGCAGAGTGTCACTAATGGAATTGATGGATATTTGTACCAAATTGACTCAAAGGGTGACTGGGTTGGAGAAAGAACTCAAGGAGACAAAGCAAGAATTCAAGGAGACAGAGCAAGAACTCAAGGAGACAAAGCAAGCACTCAAGGAGACAAAGCAGTTGTATAGTACTGCTTACAAGAAGGTCATTGAAAAAGCGAAGAAATTGCAGTCTAAAGTCAAGTCACTTGAAGCAAAGAGAAAGGCAAATATTGTGGAGTCTACAAGCTCAGATGATGATGACATGGATGTTTCTTCCAAACGGGGGAGGAAGACAGCTGATATTGATCAAGACCCCAATATTTCTTTGGTTGAACAGAATGTTGAGTTTCAGGGGAGGCAAGATATGGGTGAAGAAGATTTGGATGCTGAAAATATTGGTACTTCTCATCAACAAGATATGGATGTGTATGATAGAAGGCAAAGGGCAGATAAAGCAAAGGGCATTATGATTGAAGAAGAGCCACCAAAGAAGGACAAGAAGAGTGTTCTTGCTCAGATTAGTTTTGATGCAGAGGTAGCTAATAAAGCACAGGAAGATGAAACATCAGAAATTGTTGATATTGCATATTTCCTTGATCAAACAAGACTTGCAAATCAAGTAACTGAAGCAATGTTTGATCACGCTCAAGAAGTTCAGTATATGATTGATGCTGATGAAGTTTTAAAGGAAAAGTTAGGTAAACTCAGAGGAGATGAAGTGTTGTCCATTGATGAGAAGTCAAGACAACTTGTTGAACTAATAAATTCCAGAAGAAAGTCTGCTGCAGAACAAAAAGCCAAAGAAAAGAGGAGTAAACCACCTAGTAAAGCTCAGCAAAGACACACCATGTGTGTTTACATGATGAACATGGCTGGATACAAAAGGAAGCAGTTCCAAGGTAGAAGTTTTGAGGAGATCAAGAGTGAGTTTGAAAGGGTTTACACAAGAGTGAACACATTTACTCCCATGGGAACAGAAAAACCATGTAGAACTACAAGAAGACATGGTATAATATTGGAGTCTGAATCTTCAAAGAAACAGAAGATTGGTGAAGAAGTACCTACAGCAGATGAAGAAGAAACAACAGAGGAATTAACTGACGAAAGACTCAAGCAGCATATGATTATTATAATCCCAGAAGCATTGGATGTTCATCATCCTATTCAAGCTAAACGTCCAATTATTGATTTGGAGATACACAAAGATACATTTGGGAAATCTTGGAAGATAATCAGGCTAGGAGGACACTCAGAAATTTATAAGTATTTTGAAGATATGCTGAAGATTTTTTATAGAGAAGACTTGGACAATCTATGGAGTCTGGTTAAAGAAATGTTCAGATCTACATATCGTATACAAGACAAAGAGAAGGTGCTATGGGTGGAATTGAAGAGGTTGTATGAACCTGATCCAAAAGATAACTTATGGAATTTTCGAGCTCATGAGTTGAGTACAAAATGGAGACTGTATGATACATGTGGTGTTTCACCATGTATCTACAAAGAATGGAGTGGATGTCTACATGCTGATAGAAAAAGATTATCCATTAAGGGCAGCTAGCTTATTTGTTATGTTAGATGCTAAGCTGACAGTTACTGATGAAGACTCAGTAATGGCAAGAGAGTTACTGAGAAAGATCTTCAGACAAGCAAAAAGGAAATAATGTTATTACTGCTTGTGTCTCTATTAGTGTTGCTAGGTTTAACGTTGTACTAACAGGTTTAACTTTGTATAGAAGATATTTGGATTTTGTAACAATTTTCTTTAATAAAGTAGATAGTCTATAAGAGGAATACAAAAGAAGGTATAATCGAAAAAGACCCAAGGGCGGAGATGGTTGAGTTGTTGGTGTTGTGAAGGGGAGGTCACAGGTTCGATACCTGTTGCTTCCTTTTTGGTATTTCCCTCCCCAAAATTTTTAAAAAGCCCCCATTTTTTTTCAGCAAATTTCAAAATTAAAGCCCCCCATATTTTTTTAAAAAACCCACCCATATATATATTTTTTAAAATCCCACCCATATATATTTTTTTCAGCAAATTTCAAAATTAAAGACCCCCATATTTTTTTCAGCAAATTTCAAATTTCGCACATTTCTCACCAATCACAGCCACCACTCACCATCCACCGTTCACCAGTAACCAATCACAGCCACCACTCGCCGGTCCGGCCATCAACAACGGAGGGAGGTTCATTTAGATCTAAATTAAGTAATTTTTTTAATTAGGAAATCATTTTTGTTATGCAATAATGGTGAAATTATATTATTCTCGAAATTGTTTTTTACAATTATAAAGATAGCAAATTCTGCCCACTATCCATTGTAATTATACACAAATGATTTGATGCTTATATTGGTTTAATTTGTGACTTGTAGGATATATAGTTTTTTAAAGTTGTATTTTGGGTTTAACATGAATGAAAAATAGCATCTTCAACTTGAAAAACCAACTGTTATTACATAACAAAATTCTGCATACATAGATGCATTGTTGATTGCATAGTTGATTACATACAAGGAGAAAACATAGTACTTATTACAGTAGCATCATAACATCAAGACTAGTAAAGCTCAGCTAATTGTCCTTTTCCCTTTACCCTTAGTGAGTTCAATTGGGCCTTTTCCCTTTCTCTTCTTTGCTTGGATTTCTTCCCAAGTTGCCTGATTTGGTAGGCATAGAACTTGTTCCCTTTTTCCTGGGATTGACAGAGTGTGAACTGGAGGGTTTTTGGACATTGTGGCTTTTTTTTAGACAGCTTCATCTTCAGATGTTGAATGATAGCTAGAAACCAAGCTATCATTAAAAAAGCTACTGTTAAAGGAGCTAAAATCGTCAGAGCTCGAGTCAACAACCTTTCCCTTAGGTGGTATTCTCTTATGAAAGCTACCTGTAGGAGGGTAGGGGAAATTCCAATCAGGTTTAGGAGACATTAGTCCTGATGAATCAGAGGATATTTCAATAACATTTGGCTTGGAAGTCATTGTGGATGAGGTTTAGTGTTTGACAGGTTTTTGATGGTGTAATGTTGTGTGTAATGTTGTGTTTATGTAATGGCCATTTAAAGTAAAGAGGATCACATAGTTCAATGTATAAGTAAATGCCATTAAAGGCTTGGTTGGTATGTGTAGGTAACTTCCTGCATTTAGGTGTAATAAACAAAGTTTGACTTTCTTAAGTATATGCATTTTTGGAACTAGGCAGTGCTAAACACTTGACATTGTAACTTTACAAATCAAAAGGCTGTTAGAAAATAATATTGACATTAACATAGTTGCATTAATATTTAACGTCATACCATACATCTATCGTTACCATTCGATGACAGCACAAAACACAACAACATCAGAAAGACTACCAACAACATCAACCATGACACCACAAAACACAAAAGACATAAACATAGTCAACTAACATATCAACCACATCAGTAGTTCATTGATCCAAGCTTCGTGATAAAGTTGCCCAAATCACCTAGACGCTTATGCTTTTGGGCAATATCAACAAGCAACCTATCAGATGCCATCATGTCCTCCTCTTGCATCCTCCTTAAATCAGCAATGCTTTCAAGAGCAGAATCAAAACCATATAAAAGCTCTAACTCCTTGATCATCTTATCCCTATTGTTTATCAGCATTCTTTTCTCAGAAACCTTGTGCCTCAAATCATGAACTTCCTTGGAAGTAGCTTCAACCTGTCGCTCATAGTAAACTAGCATCATGTCTTTCACAAGCTTTGAGTTTGCAACTGTTGCCAATTCAGAACAAATCACTAGTTTAGTTTCCATATATGATTTTGATAACAAAAAATTTTGAGATTTTTTGTAATTTTTAAATTTTATTTTGGTTTGTTAAGAAGAGATGAAAATTATGAGAGGTATGTTGCTTTCTATACAACAACAATCAAGAAACACCTAGAGGAAGAAAGATGTATCGAGCCTAGCAATGTGAATAGTATGTAATGATGAAATAGCCTTCCCCATAATTACTTGCAAGTTGCAAGTTGCAAGTTGCAAGTTGCAACAAAAACCATTAATACTATACTAACAGAGTAGTATTATTTTAATTTTCACTTTGCAACAAAAACCATTAATACTAGATTTTACTAATGTATGGTTGTAATATTTTCAAAATAAACATTTTATCCCACATTAGAGTTAGGCCCAAACGTATCAAACATTTACAATTTTATATTGGTTTAATTTGTGACGGGTACTAGCAGTACTAAATTTATACTAGCCGTACTAAATTTCACTAGCAGCAGTACCTTTTGTACTAGTAGTGGTAAATACTTGGTTTACTTATGCACAAATGATTTGATGCTTATATTGGTTTAATTTGTGACTTGTAGGATACATACGTTACCATTTGACCTCAACAATAGCATGGACAAGTCTTGGATGGAAACTAGTAGGACCAAGAAACAATATATTGCTGGAGTACACGCGTTTATTAAGTATGCAGAACACAACTTGCAGAAGATGATGAACATCGACCCACGAGGTAATAAACAACAGCTTAAGATGCCATGTCCGTGTATCTCATGTTTAAACCGCATAGAGCATAAAGTGGAGGATGTGCAGTTCCATTTATTCTACCACGGGATTAATCAAAGCTACACAAAATGGGATAAACATGGAGAAAATGATGAGCAAGCAACAACTGCCCAAATACCTGTTAATGCTACAATAGAGGAGTTTGTTGACGACACGGATTTCGACATGGATTTTGTTCCAGAAATTCCAACAGATGGCCCAGCAACAGTGAACATGGTTAATGGTGCTAAAGAATGTTTTGATGAGGATAACCTTGCCAAGTTTCAACAACTATTATTAGACGCGGAGAAGCCACTTTACGAAGGATGTCCTGACTTCACAAAGTTGTCCGCAATAGTTAAACTACTCAACTTGAAGGGTAAGTATGGAGCTTCTGATAAGTTCTTTACTGAATTACTAGGATTGTTGAAAAAGATGCTACCTGCTGGTAACGAAATGGTTGAAAAAATTATGAGGCAAAAAAACTAGTGAGAATGATGGGATCAGGATACAAAAAGATACATGTATGTAGCAACAACTGCCTTCTTTACTGGAAGGTTAACAAGGAGTTGACTGTTTGTCCAACTTGTGGGACATCAAGATGGAAGGTGGATAGTAAGACACATAAAGTGTACGAAAACATTCCGGCAAAGGTAATGTGGTACTTTCCAATTATACCAAGACTGCAACGCCTCTTTAAGTTAGAAAGTATTTCAGAAGATCTAACATGGCACGCAACAAGGAGGATAACAGATGGTGTTTACGTCACCCCGCAGATTCACAGGCGTGGCGTACCATAGATGAAAAATTCCCCGAAATTGCTGAAGATCCGAGAAATCTACGGCTAGGAATATCGGCTGATGGGGTTGACGTCAACTCAGGAAATAGGCATCACAGTGTATGGCCAGTTTTATCTGTCATATACAACCTTCCTCCATGGTTGTGTATGAAAAGAAAGTTTATCATGCTTTCGGTATTGATATCGGGATACCCGGGAAATGATATCGATGTATTTTTAGAACCGTTGGTTGATGATCTGCAAACCTTATTCGAGGAAGGGGTTGATACATACGATGCTTCTAAAAAAGAAAACTTTAATCTGCGCGCCGTTGTGTTATGGACGATAAATGATTACCCTGCACTTGGTACATTATGTGGCTGCCCATACAGTGGATTCAAAGGTTGTGTAGTATGTGGGAAAGATACACACTGTGTTAGACTTTCCGCCTCATCCAAGCAAAGTTATGCTGGACACAGACGATATCTACCATACAACCATCCGTTCAGAACGCAAAGGAAGGCGTTTAATGGACAAGAAGAACCACGTCATGCTCCAAATCCATTGACCGGGGAACAAATATACAACGAGGTACAACATATTGAAAATAAGTGGGGAAAAGGAAAAACCTCGAAAAACCAAGATCAAGATACCAGAGGCAGAGGTGGGAAGATTAAAAAGCAGAAAAGGAAAACAACAAAAGAAGAGGGTAGTTCAAGCCAAGCAAATGAAGCATATTGGAAGAAATTCAACATTTGGTATCGAAAGCTAAGGTATTGGAGGCATCATTCTGTTCCGAATTGTATTGACTTCATGCATGTAGAAAAGAATGTTGGTGAGAGTCTACTCGGAACTTTGCTGAATGTTCCTGGAAAGACAAAAGATGGAATGAATGCTCGACTGGATCTGGAAGAGTTGGGGATAAAAGAAGAGTTGTTTGCTAGGCAAGAAGAAGACAAAACAACACTACCTCCAGCAGGTTACACATTAACGAATGCTGAAAAAGACATCTTTTGTGAAACGTTAAGCAACATCAGGGTACCACAAGGCTATTGTTCAAATTTCTCTAGTTTGGTCATCCTAAATGATAGGAAGCTCATTGGCCTTAAATCGCATGACTATCACATGCTAATGCAAGAGTTTTTACCCATTGCTATACGTTCAGTCATGCACCCGCCCACACGATATGCTATTATCAGGTTTTGCTTTTTCTTTAAATCTATATGTAGGAAAGAAATCAGCTTGCAAGAACTAGATAAGATGCAAGAAGAACTTGTTGTTACACTGTGCCTACTCGAGAAGTTCTTTCCTCCGTCATTTTTTGATATTATGATACACTTGACTGTGCACCTAACTAGGGAGGTAAAATTATGTGGTCCCATATGCTTTCGGTGGATGTATCCCTTCGAAAGATGTATGAAGGTTATTAAAGGACATGTGCGAAACAGAAATAGACCAGAGGGATGCATTGCCGAGGAGACTATCGCGGAAGAAACAATAGAGTTTTTTAGCGAATATCATAAAACCATGAAAACTATTGGTATCCCAGCTGATAAACATGTAACCAATGAAGTTGAGGACGGAGAGCCATTGTCGGCCGGCAAACCAAGTGAAGTTTCCGTAGAATCCTTTCAGAAAGCACATTTGTATGTAATACAAAATACAGATGAAATTCAACCGTATATCGAGTAAGTATATATTACTAACACATGTCGATTTCGTTGCTTAAAATGTTCTATCAAATATAATAATCAAAGACATTTATTTGTTTCAGGCGACACAAGGAAGTTTTGAAAGGAAAAAACCCGGGTAAAAAACTTGCATTGCTGGAGAATGAGCACAGTAAATCTTTTGCTAAGTGGTTACTCGAAGAGGTAATTACTTGTATGTTGTTTATAATTGTTTGTTTGTTGCTATCATCATAATTGTCCCTCCTGTATATGACATTAGATAGAGGTCGACCAACACACCATTTCATTATCCCAAACACTCCTATTCTTTAATTGTTTGTTTGTTGTTCCTGCAATTTAAAGGTAATATATATACTTGTAATGAAATTCAGGTTGAGAGAGAGTTAGCGATATCCAATGACAGTGTATCAGAAACTGTGAGGTGGATATCATTTGGACCACGCGCCAGCGTAGTGAAATACGAGGCGTATAACATCAATGGGTATACATTTCGTACGAAAAGTAATGATGGCATAGTTTACCAGAACAGTGGGGTTAGTGTTGAGTCAGTAGATGTGCACATATCCAAAAAAGAAGTTGCAACCATAAAAAAAACATCTTATTATGGGGTTTTACAAGAGATATGGGTACTAGATTACCGTTTCAGGCAAATTCCTCTTTTCAAATGTGATTGGGCTAATCGCAAAACTCATGGGGTCAAACATGATCCTCTTGGTTATACGTTGGTAGACCTGAATACTTTCGGCCACAAGGATGATCCGTTCATATTAGCGTCACAAGCAACACAAGTGTTTTATGTGAAAGACCAGGTACAGAAAAATTTGTCCATTGTCTTTAAAACACCTACCAAGAATTACAAAGATACATATGACGAAGTCGATGAGGAGTTTAGTACAGTCATTCATGAGCAAAATGAAAAATATTTGCCACGTGTATATAAAGAAGACTTGGGCAACGAATCACGAAGTGACTACTATCGAACCGACATTGAAGGTATTGTTATACGAAAATACAAGTGAAGCATGTCATGCTGCATTAAGACTGCTAGTGTAATAGTTAACCCTGCTGGTTGAAGTTAAGACTGCTGCTCAAGGCTAAGTGCAAGGTTACTGCTGGTATTGTAAAGTTAGTAATGTTAGATGAATAGTTGTTTTAGTATTAAATAGTTGTTCCTGTAATTTAGCCTGTTGTAATGGATTTTGACTCAAAAAAGTCAAGCTTTTCAATGGCAATGAAAATTTTTGCGGTTTTCACTGTTATATGTCCACTTGCAGTCAAGCTTTAATTTATTGTATTTGCAGTTTCCATTTATCATGTATATGCACTTGCAGGCACTTTAGTAACATGTTACTTCATTATAAAGTTGAAAATTGACTTTAGAAAGTCAAGTAATCTGGTTCCAACTAGGGGCAAGTAACATACTTACATACTACTGCATTAAACTAGATAGACTATAAAATCCCAGCATTGTAATGGGGCAAATTAAATGAAGAGTCATGACTAACAGTCTGAACTCAAAATATGACTCTATGATTTAGACACTTAAATAAATACTTCATGTGACCATATGTAACATCTTGAATTTAGTCACACAAACACTCAATGTGACTAATATCAAAGTTAATGATAACTGAGTTCACATTTTGCTATACATATTAGTCACATGAATATTTCACAGTGTGACTATTTTCAATGTATTGGTCACATATAATACCCTTATAATGTGGCCATAAACATAATTTAGATGTACATTTGTGGTATGGTGTTACTATTGTATAGCCTATAGTCACATGATTGTGCTACAATTAAGTGTGACCATACACATTAGGAATTGGCAGGCAAACACACACTTAACTTTAGACACACATATTAACTTACGTGACTATTTGTATCGAATTTTGGTCACACTTAATCATGTATGCCTATGGTTTAGTGTGACCATATATGACATTTGGTCACACATCTCAAGTGTGTGACATATATTTGTCACTTTTAAATGCATATTGTGACTATGCTTCAAACTTACTTTTCAGTTGTCACACATTTCAAATTCATATGTGGCTAAATTTTCAACAAAAACTAGGAGTCACGCTTAAATAATGTGTGACAAACTTGAGCATATGATTTAGCCACATACACAATTACTTCGTGTGACCATATATGGATTTTGGTCACACTTTTCAATTGCGTGACATATATTTGTCACATATGTATATATATAGTGTGACTAATGTTTCAACCTTATTTGTATCCGTCACACGTCCCAAATTATAAGTGACTAAAAAATCAAAAAAAATTTTACCAGATACGTATAGTCACGAAAATATTCAAATGTGTGGCTGTACCCTCGGATGTAATTCCGAAATGGTCACACAAGTCGGATCAAGTGTGGCTGTTTATTTTATTCTGGTACATTTAGTCACATAAAAAAGCGACTGTGTGGCTGTTCGAAAAACAGCATGTGTGACTAAATCCACATTCTGGCGTAGTGAGGGGAAGATTGTTGGGTTTTATATTTCCATAGATTTGATAATCACAGAATAAGAATAATGAAACATGAAGAATACTGAAATGATAAGCAAAATTCACCAAGTACATTAAGTCTGGTGGTTAATTCTGGTGAGTATCAAATTAAGTCTGCTGGTTAAGTCTGCTGGTTAATTCTGGTGAGTACCAAATTAAGTCTGCTCTTCGAATGTTAAGTCTGCTTGCTGGTTGGATAAGTATACACAAAAGTCAAAGACACTTTAGATAAATATCTTTGTTGTGTCATCATTTAAACAAGTTGTAAACAAAGATACATGTTGTATCTTAATGACTGTCATACACAAGCAAGTAGTAGACAAGACTTATAATATTGTAAAAGATCTCCTTGTTGCTATTAAAGGAGATCTTACCCTTAGATAAAAAGTATGCTTCACAGTGAAATAATGTGAACATCAAAGGATGGTTAGAAGTTAATCACCAAGGTGCTTTGTATTTACAAATTACAACAACACCAAGTGTGATGTAAAGCACCAAAAATAGTGAGTGTGTGGGAACATCAGACAAGGGGTCTGATGTTGATTAGGTTTGTTTAGCCTCAAGGTAATCAAGGTTTTCCTTGATCCCTGTTATTGTTGTAGAGTAACCGTGCTATATTTGATCACATAGCATTGGGGCTGAGTTTAATAACAAAGAAAAAGTTTGGCAAAACCTTGTTGTGATAGTATTGTATTCTTTCATTTGAATATTCTGCCAATATTATCATTGTATTTATCATAGTTTTTCTTAGATCAAGGTCTCAACAACCGTGAGCCCAAAACGATCAGAAAACTTATTAAGTTTTCAACATACTACTACTTATATTATTGTTTCTAACCCTTTTTCTAGTAGTTCTTTGTTTTCTGAACGGGCTTTATAGGTGAAGGGAAAGGAAGTAGATGCTAATGAGAAGATTGTGCCTGTTGAATTTCTAACCCGGTTTTACAGGTAAAGGGAAAGGAAGTGGATGCTAAGGAGAAGAAACCTATCGTGAAATTTAAGATATTAAATTATAATTAGATCTTCAATTGATGTATTGAAATCGTGAATTAAAGTAATGGATTTTCTATCCTATGCCATAGTGGCATAGGTTAAACCTCAATTAATGCTAACAAGATTCTTCTTCAAAATATTACCACTCATTAATTGTGTTTATCTTTTTCTCTTCTCTCAATTTTACCCTGGCCTTTTTATAAACATTTCATCCTCTTATATAAGACAATCAAAAAACATATCACATAACTGATTTACGAATTACAAACAAAGCAATATATTAATAAGGGATTTTATATTATTCTTTTTCTAACTTTCCAGTTGACTAACATCACCCATCTAAATAACACAAGATATTTTATTACTTTAACTTGTTAAAACTTCACATTCAACAATGTGACTAGTTGTTCGCATCAGTAGGCAAAAAAAAGACATAGAAAATAAAGTTCTAGCACTTCAAACAAAAAATAGGATTCAAATCTTCACTTTCGATAGATTTCTTTCTCTTTGTAGCACGCTTTCGTCCAATAACGTGACCATCCAACTTTTCCTTATCCGGGCATGTACTAATATTGTGGCCAACACCCTTGCACAATCGACAACGTTTTACTTGTTTTGTCAATTCCTTTTCCGGTTTGAATCGGTATTTCTTGGGTCGTCCTTGTTTTGTCAATTCCTTTTCCGGTTTGAATCGGTATTTCTTGGGCCGTCCTTTCGGTGTCGATTTAGGCGGACATTGAACCAAATCAACCGAAAGTGGAGCTACATTGTCCAAAGAAGTTTCTACTACGCTACTTTCTTGTTGATGTGAAATAGAGATTTTATCACGTTCAACCTCTTGCCGACACCACCGGGGAGACCAATAAGTAGACGGAATTTCAAAGCAATCCTTATGGACGAGCACACTTAAAATATGACGACAAAGTATCCCCATAAATTCAAAATATTTGCAACTACACTTAGCCACTTTTTCATCCCAATTTACTTTGTGCAGTCGACTCCCTTTATGATGCTTAACCTCAAAGAAGGCTTGTTTTTCTTCCTTAACCGAATATTGAATTGCTTTTCCGAACTCCTCTTGAAACTTTCTGAAAGCAAATGGAGTAAACAATTGACGACCTTGTTCTTCTAACGGCGAAAGTGACCTCAAACACGAGCCCCTATATTTCACCAACATAGTATCATGCATTTGTTTTTGCTCAACATCTTCTATTGCAAGATCAACCTAAAATATTATTACATAAAAATAAGTTAGCAGTCAAGAAACATAGAATATAATACCATAGTTAAGTACATGTGATCACTTACTTGCTTAATGAATTGACTTAAACATGTACGAGAAGATATAAATCTTTTTATAAACGCATTAATACTTTCCGATCTTCCCGTTGTTGTCATACCACCAAAAAAGAAGTCGCGAAGATATGCGGGCACCCAAAATTCCTTAATCTTATACAAACCAACAACATGCTTATTCTCATCTAAGTTATACTTTTCAATAACTAATGGCCATTGGTGTTCAAATTCTTCAACCGTGTCTAACTTATATAAATCGTAGAATTCGGAACACCAACTTGAATACTCGCCTCTTAATATTGAAGTAAACCAACCACTAAATTTACTAGTGATATGCCATATACAAAATGCATGTTTCGTGAAAGGCATCTCTTTGGCAATTGCTTGGGTCATCCACGGATCTTGGTCGGTTAATATAGTTTTTGGTGATTTCTTCATTAGCAAAGTAAAAATCTACAAAATATAACTACATAAGCAATTGCCAAAAGGCATGTCATATGAATTCACCTTGTAAGTTGTATCAAATACCACAACATCTCCATATTTTTGGTACCAATCATAACATTGAGCATGAGACCAAAAGATATGTTCTAACTTGTTTTCGGTATCAGTTGTATAATCATATTGAAAATTATGATTTTCAATCTTAGCATTTTGGCAATACTCTAAAATATCTCTTGCATCATTTTGGGAGTGAACTTTATGATATTTTGCCAAAAAATTATAAACATCTTTCGTGAGAAAATTAAGTTCTCCATGTCTCACATTTTTTTCAAGCTCCATGACACGCATAATTTGTCTAACAGACAAGCCACCTTCTTTTAACAATAATATACGTTTCTCATCATCAGTTGTAATACTACGATAAAACGGAAGAAAACGAACCTCATGTGTAGACAATAAGTCATGATTATGCTTTGAAACGAATCGAGTAACTTGCCACTCCTCCGGAAAAATATCATTCATTCTTCTTAATTTTATACGCATAATAGCCATGCATTCACATCTTGTAGCAGCTCAATTTCTTTGTTTTTTCGAATAGTCTACCACTTTAGCCTCGGGCTTTCCTTCACGATGACAAAAGAAATCACGTCTTTTCCTTTCACCTTTATTTTCTCCTTTCTTGTTATCGAACCTTCCTTTTCTTACCGAAAATCCGCTTATTTTCGCATATTTTTGATAGAAAACCAAAGCCTCTTCTTCACTAAGAAAACATTGACCAACAAAAGGTTCGTCAACATTTTCTTTTTCGATTTGGCCCTCTTCGTCGAAAACATCTTCATCTATGGGTACTTCATTTAAATCAAACGGAAATCCTTCATTCATCTACAAAGGAAAATTAACAAAATAATCAGATTGTCATATACTTTTATCTAAAAGTCTAAGTTACTAACATAGTAAAAGTTTATTACTAAAATAGTAAAATTTTATTACCTTTAGCTTTCTTTAAACAATTCAGTGACATAATCATAATATATATATATATATATTGTGAATGTAGTCATATTATATGGCGGGACCGTAAAAAATAATTGGAGGGAATCATTAGAGGGAAAACGATAAAAAAATGGAGGGAATCATTAGAGGGAACTTGGAGCTGATTTTTTACAATTTGTAACATTTTAGCAAGGAGGTGATTTCAATCATTAATGGAAATATTGAATTACGGAGTATAATATTTGTTTTAAAGGCAAGGGTAAAATTTGAAGAAAAGAAAAAAATAAACACAATTAATGAGTAGTAATATTTTGAAAAAGAATCTTGTTAGCATTAGGTTTAACCTACGCCACTATGGCATAGGATAGAAAATCCCTTAAAGTAATTAAATTTTGAATTGAAGTATTAGATCATGGTTAAGAAATTGGTTGCTATACCATCTTTTACCCCTAGTATTTCGTAGGTTTTTTTTTATCTATCAATAATTTGAAATACTTTGCACTTCCTCCAACTTATAAATACTCCAACTTGCTTGCATTGTTCATCACCATACTATCAAGTCCAATATTTTGGGTACAAGTTTCCAGGACCTTAACATAAGATAAAAAGAAACATGCTGTCTCTTGGTAAATGGGTAAGCGTTAGACCAATGCCATTACCGTTACCTAGCCCTCAAAGATTCATCTCTAAATGCGCCACAAACGACCATAACTCTACCACCAACGGTACTTACTCCACGTCCATGGTAACGCCGAATAACAATTTCGCGTTCGGAGGAATTAGCAAAAGCCGCACTGACTTGCAAAGTTCATGTGCTATATTTGCAAGCACGCTTGCGGATGGCCAGCCCAACACTAAGGAAACAAAAAGTGTTGATAATATGAATACTAGTGACCACCCGAAGCCACTTACATTCAACGAAACATGTCCCAGCCCAACACATGGTTCAGACATACGTGTCGCTTATCAAGGCGTTCCGGGCGCATATAGTGAAGTTGCGGCATGTAAAAGTTATCCAAATTGTGAAGCTGTTCCTTGTGAACAATTCGAGGTCGCGTTCCAAGCGGTTGAGCTTTGGACCGTGGACCGTGCTGTATTACCAATTGAAAACTCAGTTGGCGGAAGCGTTCACCGAAACTATGATTTACTTCTTAGGCATCGCCTACACATTGTAGGGGAAGTCCAGCTACCTGTCCGACATTGCTTATTAGCATTACCAGGTGTCGCTAAAGAAGATCTTAACCGTGTGATTAGTCACCCGCAAGCCTTGGCTCAATGTGAGGCAACCGTTACCGGATTAGGTTTAAATCTCACGCGTGAATCCTTTTACAACACCGCAGGAGCTGCTGAATTTATCGCGAAAAATAATTTACATGACACAGCTGCCATCGCGTCAGAACGAGCGGCTAAGTTGTACGGACTTAACATTTTAGTGGACGGTATTCATGACGCTACAAATAATCTTACTCGATTTGTGATCCTTGCTCGTCAACCCAACATTCCGTGCATGGATCGCCCATTTAGAACTAGCATTGTGTTTGCTCGCGATAATGGGACGACTGTGTTGTTCAAGGTGTTGTCAGCTTTTGCCTTTCGGAATATTAAGTTGACAAAAATTGAGAGTAGGCCTCGTGGGGTTGTGCCAGCTATGGACGTTGGAACGGTGAAACACTTCGAGTACATGCTCTATGTTGATTTCGAAGCATCAATGGCAGATGTTAGGGCACAAAACGCGCTAGCTGATGTTCAAGAATTCACGTCGTTCTTGCGCGTGTTAGGTAGTTATCCTATAGACACGACCCTATAGTCTCCCGTTTGCGAGGTTGATGATTTACCACGTCACAAAAAGAGCTAAATATATCTACTAAACCAGTTGTGCTGCACCATCAATTGATAAAATTACCTTCAAACATCATATAATGTATTTTTTAAACAACATTTTCTAATTAGTGATGTACTCCCTCCGTCTCAAATTATAAGTTCACTTTCACTTTGCACAAAGTTTAAGAAGTTTCCACTAACTACTCCATTAACCAATCAAATATCATCTCTTTCCACTAAATTCTCTTTTAATTTGTTAGAATATAAAAGTGAACAGGCATTTTGGGACAACCAAAAATAACAATATAGACTTATAATTTGGGACGGAGGGAGTATGACTTTTGGTTCACCAGCGTATTGTTTGTTTTACAAAAAAGATCTCTAAGGGGCTGTTTGATTTTCCAAAAAAACGTCTGAGTCGCCTCTGACATCTTACCCAGTCAGACGCATCAGACGTGAGGTTGTTTGTTTTTTCGTTATGAATCAGACCCGGTTAGAGGTGAATCCTCTTACTGAGTAAGAGTTGTGGATTTGGTCTTACCGCCTTTTAACCTTAGAAAACCTTCACCACCTCCAAACCCCGAATAGATATTTTGTTGTTTTTATTTCATAGTTTGAGATGAAGTTTTCTGTGGAAACTAGGTTTTAAGGTTTGTATGAATGGAGAAGCTGAGTAAAATGTGTAAGAATAGAGAGAGAAAAATATAAATACATGAAAAGTGGAGCCTTGTATTTTGAAAGTGGTTTTTTTCACGTGAATAAAAGAGAAATGGAGGTGATAGATGTGAAATACTTAATTTAATATTTTCATTTTCTAGCTATCACATTTTATTTCACCATCAATCTTTTACTTTTAAGATTAAACTAGTGTATTATTATGTGCCTATACATTATTTCGTTTCCACATATAAGCGTTCTTAGGCAAAATATCAGATGTGGCAGACCCGTTGGGAAGTTTTCGCCTTTCTTTATGCTTTTAGGTGTAGAGATCGATCTTCACTTGGAATGAGAACCGAACACCTTCCTTTTTATCACACAACTCGACAAGAACACTTGGATGACTCACAAACACATTTAGAGAACAAGAGAAGTAGTGTGGATCATATGTTAAATTGCTAGTCAAATGTATATTATCTTGTGAGAGAAATATTACAAAGACTAAGGTGGAAATACACACACACTCTCTTTACAAATGATGAGACACACTAGAAACAATGAGAGAGTGTGTGTTTATACGTACAGCCACAAACCATAATGGGTTTGGTGGGCTTTGACTTGGACTTGATGTGGGCTAAGTGTTGCATTACACTTATACATTTATGTTACACTTGATTCTAATACCACTAGCCCAGAATATTAACTACTTAATACATTAGACACTTAAGTTCTACAAACTAATGACCATCACTTTTACAATTAAGTAAATTAATTGCTAACAATCTCTCCCTAAGGGATGGTCATTTCAATGATGGTCCCGTGATTGTTCTTTTGTCTTCAATGACTTGAAGTTTGTGTGTCAATGTATAATAGTCTTCATTCAATGTTCCTTCATGCACTGTGATCTTCAAAGAATTGTCTTGTGGTCTTTCTTGCCTTGATCTACATCTTCTGTCCAGCTGCTTTGTCGTTGTAGATGATGATGGTGGATGGACTTTCGTCGGTACCTGCATAAGACAGTTAGCAATAAATTGTCCAGCGGCCATCATGTCGTGAGGCAAGATCCTTAGATCTCATAAAGACTCATACAACTTGTATCCTTTTGTGTGAACACAAGTGTATTGCATGGGAAGTGTTCCTAAGAGATCTTTGATGAATCTCATGTCTCTAGACTCAATAATGTGCGTTTTGGTTTAAGTCGTCGGAGGCATGGAGCAGAGTGCCACCTTTTCAATATCAACTCATCTCGGAGTGAGAGGTCAATAGATTATGCAGTGTTCTCCGTGAGAAATGAAACAAATATCTTTTAAGAGATATCTGAGTGGATAGGAGGGGTGGTGCAATGCGTCACTGGGTCCATGACGTCTTGTCTTCAATATCAGTATCACTTAGTGAGTACCGATAGCAGATGTATTGACCCGGTTTCTGACCTAAGTTTTCATGGAGGGCTATTTCTTTTCACCCTTACAAAAACTTTTCTTTTTCATTCTTCAACCCCTTCTTTCTCCTTTCTCATTATACTCCTTTTTTTCAATCATATCTAAGGACTTCTAATTCTAAGCTGTTGGAATTTGTCCTTGGGTAGATCCCTCCGGTTCTGGCGGATCATTGGACATAACATAACCATAATCACCTTATTACTCCATGATTATCCTAGATTATTTGTCATATGCCATTAAACCTTGTGAAAATCTCTCAACGTGTTTATGAGAAAACACATTTTGTTAACACATTGAGAGTTTTGCATTTTTTGAAACACTCCCTCTTCACATGTGCTCATGCATTTTTGAAATAGATTGCACATGTTGGGTAGAGTTCGCACATTTGAAATGATCGATTTTCTATGAACATGACCTTCGCGAGTCACGCTTACATCACTAGTTAGATTAGCTTGAAATTATTACCCGTCCCGGTCATATTCAAAGATCATCTCTCGAATTGGTACATTCTACTCAGACAAGTCCTTTGCGAGACACGCTTACATCACTGGAAAACCAGCTTGAAATTATTACCCGTCCCGGACTAGTCTTTTCGATAACGGACAGTTAGTTTCGTTAATTCGAGGGTTGTTCTGAGTCTTGAGATTCAAACCATGAAACTTTTAGATCACATTTTAATCACGTCCTCTCCCCCATATATTTAAACACTTAATCTCCCCATCAAAAATAGCATGAAGAGGTATTTTTGAAAACAGTTGATTAAAATGAAACTTTTTGAGGAGAGACGGACTGATTTTAGCATGAAAATGGAACATTTTTGTTTTTATACTCCCCCTTAAACAAAGCATATTGTTAAACATTTGAGTTTAAAAGCAGTGAAGGGTGTTAGAGGGAGTTATCTTGAGCACACAATGCATTTAAAGACTTTGAAACAATCTTCTTGAAATCATTTTAATTAAGTGCTCAAGGTGATTGCTTTTCGCCATTAACGTTGTGAGTCCTGATCGGAAATAATCAGAAGTCATTCAATGTAGCGCGGGTTTCGTACTGAAATGCACGAAAGCCGTAATGAAGAAAAATTTGGGAAACGACATGTTTTAGAAAAACATAAAAAAGAACTCTAGCTCAAGCATCTGTACATGCCCGTATCATTGTTGAATGACATTTTTAGATACGTATAGAATATCGATTATACGAGAGACATGTCGTGAGAAGAAAAATTTTTGGGGAGGCCGCCGGCAAACACCACCGCCAACCCCCTTTCTGCCAGCGGCCAATAATTCGGAAGCAACCACAAGCCGATTCGGCATAGAAAGAGAGAAAAAGCAAATATGACCATTGGTGTGGATTTTTTTGCCCGTTGGGGTGTTTAATCCAACCGAACAATACCTTAATCTTTCTTGTTTAATCCAACCGAACCACTTACTTGTTCTTCACTTGTTATTCGAAGAATACAAAGTATTTCACAGCTTCAAGGTCTTAAAAAGATCTAAGGTAGGTGGATTATTTTATCGTTTTTGTTTCGTATTTTATTTAGGTGAACAACCGTTGGCCGGATCTTGACCGTTGGCCGGATCTTGACCGTTGGCCGAATCGCCAGAAATATCAGATCTAGTAAAAAAAAGTGATTGTGACCGGATCTTGACTGCCAAGGACCGATTGACTAACATTATATAAATAATAACATTGTTAAATAATAAATAAATAAAATTAAATAAAATGAGGCATGATTTCGAATCATTCAGAATCATCCCACTGCCAACACTTTTGGCTTTAGAATCCTCCTTTTTTTGCCTGCTACATGGCAGTCTGTGATTGGTCGGTGGGAATCCTCCCATGATTTCGAATCCTCCGTTGTCATCACCCTTATCAATTATTTTCCAAACAATACGTGTGAATAGTGTTCGGCTCATTCAGAACCGCTTACGGAATAATTTATCGTCATACATTGAGTTTTCAGAGAAGTAAGCGGCCACTAGACGATTATCAGCACTGTAACAATCTCTAGCTATCGTGTTTCGTGGGGTTTTGGGATTCTAAAAGTGGAAGCTTGATAATTTATATAGTATGTCGCCACCTCTTTTAAAACCTCTATCTCCATACTATTAACTTCATCTTCTTCATACGAGGATGTAAAAAAAAGTTGTTCGGAATCCATTTGTTTTAGATGAGATGTGTAGAGTGTTCGGAATTCATTTGTGTTATTTATAAGGATAAAATCAATATAAATTTTTTAAAAAAATATTTTTTATATAGTGCCCAACGGATAGTTTTTTAAATCTTGGGGTTTGTTTTTGTGTCCCAACCAAGCAACCCACACGACTCGGTCGATGGCAAGACCTAGCCCTTCATTTTTTTCTTCGACGACGTGTCCAGTGGGGTGAGCTCGCCGCGTCTTGAGTGCTAAGACTCGATCGTCTTGCCCTTATTAATTACGTGTGATCTAACACTCTAACGTGCTCCAAGTCTCCACTCA
Organism: Artemisia tridentata subsp. tridentata; assembly: GCA_021014915.2. Taxonomy (NCBI): domain Eukaryota; kingdom Viridiplantae; phylum Streptophyta; class Magnoliopsida; order Asterales; family Asteraceae; genus Artemisia; species Artemisia tridentata. The sequence continues at coordinate 382,240,298 of CP139505.1, forward strand.
TGATTACCACTGTATGAACTTATCACAACAACTAGTTATATACTGTTTGATAGATCTGATTATGACCTTTATTTGTTTAAGAGCATATTTTGATATGCATGCCAATGGTTGTCCAAACACCTGTAATCCAAAACTTCTATATCACACATTGCATGCAATATAATTTACTTCGTCCTCAAAAAGTTTACGGCTTTTCCTGTTCTTTAGTGTATTTGGCGCAAAGCTCTTAAAATCTTATGAAGCTTAAACTTTTAAATATGCTTTTCTATTTTTGTTTTTGCGGAGAAGCTTTTAGGAGCTTTCAGAATAATAAGCTATTAAAGAGAAACTCGTCAAATGGAGTTTATGAGAGAATCAGCATTTGGTATGACTATTTATATATTGGATAATATAAATACCTTCTTTAATACTTTTACATTTAGTTGTTGAACTTAGACCAACTAGGTGCTCAATCAAGATTGAAGTGTCATTGATAGCACACTGAGCAAGTTACTCGTTTATTTACTTATAGGGGGGGATTCCATCTTTATAAGAACCCTTTATAGGGGGTTTCCAAATAAATTAGCTACTAGCTAATTTCGTCATTGCATACCTTTAGTCTTATCAAGACATCAACTATTAAAAGACAAAGAAAGTAACTAAGGTACAATATCGTAAGTAACTATTAAAGGACAATTAGAAGACAAACAAACATGCATTGTGAATGAAATAAAATATGTTATGCGTAAATGACGCATATGCCTTTTATAATACATTTCGATATATGTTACTATCAAGTTTAATTGTAAATTATTGAAAAACATCACCGCCCTAAAAGCATTATGATGAAGGCAATGCTTAAACCGACTCGACAACTTGTTTTGGGGACGTGTCTATTTTCAAAACAAGATACTATCATGTTTAACGCCACTCCTAACAATAACTCAACTTTAAACTTTAACACACTGCCACGTCAGCTTTAACACACTCACCCTTAACTCAGCTTTAACACACCCAACAATAACTCAGCTTTAACACACCTTAACTCACCTTTAAATCAAATATTTTTTTACACAAACTACCTTTAAAAAGGGCGAAAGTGATTTTTTTTTTTTTTTTTTTTTTTTACATAAAGTACCCTTAACGCAGCGTTAAGGGGTTAACGCACCCCCTTAACGTTGCGTTAACACAAACACTCCCAAAGGGTTAACGTGCGTTAAAAGCTCTCAAAATCACCCTTTGACGCAACTTTACGCTATATGTTGGGAAGTGTCTAATAGTGAATTCCAATAAATGGTGTGTTATATATATATATATATATATATATATATATATATATATATATATATATATATATATATATATATATATATTCAAAACAAGTTACTATCATGTCTAATAGTGAATTCCAATAAATGGTGTTATATATATGTGAGATAACATATCAATCAATATTCATTTCAATACATGTTATTATCAAGTGTAATAGTGAACTCCAATAAATGATTTTCATGTGAGAAAAGTAGTGGTTGGTTGTTCACCAAAATAGTTAGCGGGTTGTTCTTGCTTTGGTGCACAATTAATTGGCTTAATATGGTGATATGGCCACGTGATTCGTTGGTCCATGGACCCACAATTACATGTCCTATCTTTATCATGTGGTGTGAAATTTCAACAAGTTGATATTGGTCAATTTCATATTTTGTGAGCCTTGTGTTTGGTATAGAGCACAAGGTTCGAATTTTCTGTTTTGGTTTTAGAAAAGTCACATCGAGCGATTCGATATGTAGTAAATTTTGGTTCGATGCGAAATATTCTGTCCAAACATGTAGACATTCGACCACATCCATGACGATGATTGATTTATAGCTATGTGGATCGTATTGAAGCATCGAAAATTTGTCCTTTGGACCACCAACAAATCTCGACCTAATCGACAAACAACCTCAAAAAATTGTGTTACATCGTTCGAATTTAGAAAGATATCTATCGGGCTCTTTTGCTAAAAATCATCAAACATTTGGAAAAGCTTTGGTTGTGAAAAAAAGTATCTATTTGTTTCGTGTAACTATCATGACATCGGTAGGAATACATATTACTTTTATACGTGTATATCGCACTATCGTGTGTGTGTCAATGAGTTGTGATGATATTCAATACAATTTGTCATGTGAAATATAAGCACGATGTTATGTCCTTTTATTGATACATGAAAACCTTACTACTTTTGGTTTAAAAAGATGGTATCGGTTCTCACATGGATCAAACTTGACTTATTGTTCGTAGAATGTCAAACCAATTTTATCGCTCGATTTATTACCGACAAAAAATGACCACGAAACTTAGTCATTAGATCAACTATTCGACCTAAAAAATAATCAAGAATTTGGTTTTTATATTTATCTATGAAAATGTTGAATTTCATAGAAAATAACATAGATATAGAAAATCCCCTTCGCCCAATTATGATATGCTTATGATATGCTTGATTGATGATCATGGCCCATGTACCCTTAGGGGCCTTGACCTCTAAAGAAGTATTAAGTATTTTAAAAACATTTTTAAAGACGTTATTTTCTTTCATTAATTACTTTTTTGATATAGCTAAAATAGCAATACCTGGCACCTGCAGATGATTGGTAGATGAGTCAATGTATAAGGTTTTTCTTGCTTAAGTATCTTGTTACCGTTTTCGATATTAATGTGTATGTTAGGATTCCTACGGTCGAGCATCTCATCAAGTTCAACATATAAATCAAACCGGGGTTTCATTCTAAAACCAAATGATGATAGAAGGAGTAGCCCACCGAACTTATATGGTAACTTTGAGATTATATACCGATGTGGGATTGAGTTTGCACACCCAACAATCCTCCCCTCAAACCCAAACCACCATGGTCATCCCCTTCAACTGTAGCCATTATCCTACTACCTCTCTTTTACCTTCGACCTTTACCAACCAAACACACCGCCTTTTATCGGCTTCCTTTCGGTACAAGGTTTACCGGAATCCACTAATACTGTCGAATCGGAGTCTAACTGAGGGAACACCATCCACATCATCATTAGGACCAACCGTAGCTCTAATACTATTTATTAAGATTCTTACAACCTAACATCTCATCAAGTCCAACATATAAGCCCAACTGGGGTTTCATTCTAAAATGCTTGTTTGAAAATAATTGTGGTCACCTCATGCCATATCATCAATTCCAACATATAACCACATTTGGGCATTTATGTTAGACTTGATGAGATGATGGAATGTAAGAATCCTTAGGCCAATGCTAATGGCAACTGTAAATATTGTGGTTACCTCTTGCCATATCAGTGCCACATCAGTTTTTTCTCACCAAGACTACACCCAATCACAGTTTGCTAATAAAGCGACCGCAAGTACAACAAAAAAAATACCCCACGAAAACTATTAAAAAAAAAAAAAAACACACACACACACACACACAAAACAATGGGAGGAGTGCCCATTTACTCGGTTGGCTAACAAACCGAGTAAATGAAAAGGTTGGGGCGGTTGACTTCGGTTGGCCTAAGGGATAGAACGCGGTTGCATACTCGGTTGTTTGGGGGGGGGGGGGGGGGAACCTTTACCATTACCGTTACCCTTAAAGTGTAACTAATGAGTATTAAACCTGAAACCATTTATTATCACAATAACAGGCCCTAAGCCAACTTAGAGCACACGGTATGGTAACCCGTGTTAAACTTTAACACACTGCTCTTTTAACTCACATGGGCGGTATGGTTAACACACCTTAACTCAACTTAACTCACATGGGTGGTATGGTTAACACACCTTAACTCACATGGGCGGTATGGTTAACACACCAAAAAAGCATACATTTAACTCACGTTAAGGGGTTAACGTGCCCCTTAACGCAGAGCCTTAACACACCAAGGCGGTATGGTTAACACACCTTAACACACCAAAATGTGAAACTTTAACACACTTGGTGAGTTACCATACCGAGTGCTCTTAGTGGTGCTTCGGTACATCCATAAGGCAAGAGTACAAAAAACACATATATCCTTCTTGGAAAGGTGTTGTTAAATATGAATCTCATGGATGTCCTTTAGATAAACTAAGCCAAAAATAGCAATCTTGATATTAGGTACGTTGGTGGGGGGATATTGATCTATACCCAAAAAAGACGAACAAAAGAATAAAAAGAACAAACATAAAATCTTTGTATAACACAAAAACATATTATAAAGTATTAAAGTGTATTTGATTGCATTTACATTTTTTTGGTACATTTCTTCATCAAGAAAATTGTAGTTTAGACAAATATGACTTCAGAAATGAGGCCAAATAATTAAAGATCATGTGGTTGGTATAATAATGTGTTGTGTTTCTTTTGTTGATTAAAGTATGTATATATCGTATTTCACACTTGAATATAACATATAATGTTATGTTTGGTAGTAAGCGTCTAGGAGCGTTTTGAAGCAATTAGTAACTAACTGTTAGCGTTTTGCATAAAATGCTTGTTTGAAAATAAGCAACTAGCATTCATATTTCTTCTAAATGATCCAAATTAAAATGCTACTTCTAGTAGCATTTACGAGCAACTAGCATTTACACTTACTAATTATGACTATACATCGATGTTACCAAACACTTTATCAACATAAACTCTGCCACTGCTTGCTGCTACCGCTATATTCGTCAAACATAAACTTGCAGCAAAAAGTTGACATCGAGTATGTTGCATTTTCTAATTACTTAATGGAAACATTGGTCCATGTTAGAAATACTTTACATTTGACTTTTAAATAGATATTAAAAGTGGTAGTTTTACAAAAGTGAAGTGATTGACACACTTCAAAAATTTATTGGGACACTCCGTTATATGCAGTAAGTAGTTGTACTTTAAGTATAATCTGCTTGAACTGCTTGTATAGTGAGTGTCCCAATCAATTTTTGAAGTGTTAATCACTTCCCTTTACAAAAGGATATCAATACGTATGCCTGCACCAAAGAAGTGCTAGTTCCAGCTTTATAGATATTTTAGACTTTTAAACCCAATATAACAAATACTTTAAAAGTACCTTGAACGTTCATCAACGCGTCGGTTGATAAGCGAGCTGGAATAGGTCTGATGAAAAAAAATTGTCTTGGGGAATTTTATGTTATGTTTACTCTTTATCTTGCTATTTGTTACAAACACTTGTTTTGATGAAGTTTATGTAATGTCTACTCTTTATCTAAAGAACGATGTTAATGAAATTCGTAGTTATTATCTAATTGTTTTATTAACTGTTGAATGGTTGTTTTAATTCCCCTGTTTGGTGTTGTTTATAGGGATAAATATACTGCATGTTAGATATTGATGCAGTTTGTGAAATGCACTGATGCAGTAGGTTCTTGTATGTAGCATATAAGTCCAGATTAGGTTAGACGCGTAGTGCGTTTAAGTGTCGAAATGTGTTTGGTGAATCCTACTGCTGGTAAAAATGAACCTGCTGCTGCTCCTACACATCAATACTCAGGATAGGGTAAAGGCATGTTTGTTGAAGAGGTAAAAGAGTGAAGGAGGAAAAGAAACAAACCTTATTCAAATTATTGGGTTACATGTTATTGAACGGTTACAAACAACAACGATTACTAGATAATAGTAAATTGTTTTTGGGTTACATGTTATTGAACGTTTACAAACAACGACGATTACTAGATAATAGTCAAATATTTTATGGTTAGTTGATATCGAACGTCTTCCATTGATGACAGCAACCAGGTTGTACAGGCTCAACACACGAGACTTCCTGCCCATACCGAAAACTTGTCAAACCACAACACTGGCTCCATTACTTCACAAATGGGGAAAAAAATGCCGTTAAACATTGTTTATTGACTCCTTGTGCTTCCAGAAGTATTGAAACATCCGCTCACGGTATGCTAACGCTGTTGCAATAGGGTCGTCTACTTCCAGTGGTTGGTTGCGGCACAATCTGTATAAAATAATACATACCCATACACCGTAATCACCATATAATTCACCTTGTTTCGGGACTGCAGGACACTGGTATGTTATTTTATATTCCTTGGCTGATATGCCCTTGCTCGCCAATATACCTTGCTGATCCAGATATATGGTAAGCTGTTTTGGGAAAATTCTTTTCAAAGTTCTCCACCACCGTGTGCCATTGCCATGTACAAACCCAAGAGTGTCATAAAATGAAACAACTCCAGTACGCAGGTGAAGCTCAGCGAGAACCCAGTGTTTCTCAGGTTCATTAATGGGAAAATAAACCTAATAAAGACAAACAAATGTACAGATTACTATGCATACAGTTACAAATGTATATTAAAAAGGATTGTGGTAAACTAACTTTTTCGACATCTCGCCAAGCCACAGGGTAGTATGTTCCATCTGAATAATGACTATACATTTGACCAGCCAAGATGTGTCGGGCGAACAGAAACCCTGCCAAGGTCCAATCTGCATTGCTTCCCCTAAGAGACCACATCAGATCAAACCATATATCCAAGTGCTGTGTACAAAAAACAAAAATTATAAAACTTATAGTGGTTACTCGATCAAAACTATATACAATTAGCGATTTGACCACATACTGATGATGGTTCCTTACATAGTCATACAACCAACCGCCTTTACAATCTTCAAGACATGCCAACGCTAGCCAAAAATTCATACCAGAAACAATGGTACGACCGCCCCACGGAAATTTAAACTCTGTTGGTTTTTTTTGCTTTAAATAAATACGAAGCGAATCAGGCAATGACACCTTGTCCTTTTTGCATTTGGGATGTCGAGACATATCCTATAATAAACAAATCAATGATTAACATTAAGCGAATCATATTATTGTTAATTTAAGAATAAAAAACAGACTACCTCTACAAAAGGATCTATGTTGGCCGAATAGAACTCAGTAATTGACCGAGTTTTGGGGTTTCCAGAGACGTCCTGAGAAGATACATAACATATATTAGCAGAGGCCAACCAGATATTGATTTCAGTATGAATTTAATACGATGACTTACCTCTAATATGACAATATGCTCAATCGACTCGTTTCTGCGATTAGATGTTCTTGTCAGTCGTGCGCGTTGGATGGCGTCTGGATTCACAGATCCGGAAAACTTCTCGTGCTTTGATTTAAAGAATTTAGCCATGTTTTTAATTTTCGCCGCCTTTTTTTTCTTTTGGATTTTCTTCATTTTGCGATGGGAAAAAACAGAGTCCAAGCAGGGTTTGTCATTAGGACCGACCACATTTGCATTTCCTTGGTTGCTGACTGTTTGTTGCAATGGTGTTGTTTGATCTTTCTACAGGGCATAGGTTGTGATTAGCACCCACCACAAGACATAGAAATAAACACTTATTAACCTTTTTAAATTTAAAATAAACCATGTACCTCAACATCTGTCTGCAATGGTGTTGTTTGTTCTTTATGCACGCAACTAACATTTTCATTGTCAACACCCTTACAATTTTCATTATCAAACGGTATTTCTTCTAACGAAAGCATATTCACATCCGGTTCGTCGTTTATATAGTCGATGTAATCATCACACACCGGCTGATCATTGTGGACGAGGGATGTTGTTTTATTAGTGTCCTTCTCTTCAAATGCTTCAACTTGAGTCGCAGCTTGATGTTCATAAAGAACAGGGAAGTCAGGGGTAACCCCTACTTCACATGTTTCTACAAGAACGTCCAGCGAACCCACTTGAGATTCTACATAGCCTTTCTTCCCAACATCGATGTCAATTTCCATGTGATTGGCTGCAACACTGGTCGTAACACCGGTATCAGCTTCACAAGCTAATGATGTGGCCTGTAGTTGACAAAATAATAACAACATTTATTGAATTAAATGTACAATTAAAGGGTAAACATTAGCAGGGAAATGAGATACTTATAAACGTATGCCAAAAAACACAAAGTAAAAGTATACCTTGAAAAATGCAGGATTGTCAACTTCCATTGGATGATCATGCTGATCATCAACATGATCATCATGATCATCATCAACATCTCGGCCAGTAACATCATTATCAACATCATCTTCACAAGGTGATGACGGGGTCTGTAGTTGACAAAACAATACAACATTTAATGAATTAAATGTACTATTAAAGGGTAAACATTAACGGGGAAATGAGATACTTATAAACGTATGCCAAAAAACACAAAGTAAAAGTATAACTTGAAAAATGCAGGATTGTCAACTTCCATTGGATGATCATGCTGATCGTCAACATGATCATCATCAACATCTCGGCCCTTAACATCATTATCAACATCATCTTCACAAGGTGATGACGGGGTCTGTAGTTGACAAAATGATATAAGTGTAATACTTAACGAGGAATTGACCTTCGTATAAAGTTAGGAGAGTAAAACATAAAAGGTAAATACAAACCATGCTAATATCAGGGTTGACATCAGATTCGAGTGGAATATCTGGGACATCAGTTTCTTCTTGAACAGAAATAACACTACCATCAGAATATTCGTTAAAAATTGTCTCTAACTCTGAAAATGTTGTTTTCACCTTCTGAAACAGCTCGCGAATGTCAAGTTTTGGGACAGACCCTATGTGCTTCGCTATCAACGAAATATCAGTTTGCAAATCAAATATCTTGCCCAAAATAGGAGTTGTTGAAAAATTCATTTCATTTCGGCCTTCACTTAATTGGACACCATTTGCGTTTTCAACATCATTTTAATCTAAAATTTCTAAACTTGGTGCTTCATGTTGATCGCCTGAGCTAGCAGCTTCTTGGTGATCCTCTGATCTATGGAGTTGTTGGTGATCGGCTGCGCTATGAGGTTGTTGTTCATCCTCTGCGCTATCAGGTTGTTGGTCATCCTCTGACCTTGACAGGTCTGGATCAGACAAACCCTTTATAAAAGGGATGCTACCAATAAACCACGGTTGTCTCAATTTGCAGTTCGTTGCATACAGTGCCGTAATGGGAATTGACTCCTAAAAAACCAAATACTATATAACTTTGTATGTGAACAAATATAATAAATGTCCAACAAATTTGCCTTCAAAGATAGTGTGGTGCTTACCGGTCCAAAGAGTTTTTTATGGTCTGATTTTCGGAACTTTTGACATTTAGACCAAGCAAGACCTCGTGGAATGACCTTCGTGTCTTTCACCCACCAATTGCTGCTTTTAGGTTAACTCTCCAAAATCCATATCTGTAATATGTGGTTGTTTAAAATGTATAAAATGTGGAAACAAATTGTTCAAAGTGCAGGTTATAACCGTGTTCAAAACTATATATTAAATATATATCTAATAGAAAAAACCTAAATTAATACTTTTACAAAATAAAACTATGGGTATATGGCGAAGGTATATATTACTGGTATAATACAGGAATGCATACAAAACATATACAAACAATACTACAATACTAAATAGTCTAATGAATATAGGGGTGAACTTTAGTACATAGTAGTAAGTATGTCATACCTTGAAAGCCCAAGCGAAACCGTATAGATTGTATGTCGCACTATACTTTGGGTTTTTTTCCAACTTGGCCAAATGATCTTTTCTGTGTCTGTCAACAACATTCACAGTCATTTGATAAAATTTATGCCACATGTATTCACCCCAAGGAAAAACATTCCAATCATCAAAGTCCTCCACCAAAGACAGTATATCATTAGGGATACAATTCCTATCTTCAATACCCATAAACACCAACATAGCAACTATCAAAAGACACAATCTAACAGTATCATCATCAGAGACAGCTAAGAACCTATTTTCATCCTTAACTAGTTTCAAACAATCACTAGCATATACAGAATTTATAGTATCTGTCCTTTTTTCTGGAAATATACGGTCACGATATGCACTTGTTTTATTTTGACCTTTACAAAGTTTACCAAATCAAAACCCTGTTATTAAACAAAAATCTTTACGCCCGAACTCTAATAAATCATCCCCAATTTTGAATTGCAATGGAGGGGAATCGGACGATATGTTAGAAACTTTTACCTGATGTTGTAAAACAAAATGCATCAAATGGCAGTCATTATCGCAAAACCGAATATCCAACCACGGACCAAAGACTGTGTTTCTAAACAACCTTTCCCGCTTTTCATTCTTCGACAAAATGCCTTTGATATCTGTAAGCAACTTCACTGTAGATCGAACAGCGATTTTACAACTGTACAACTCAAATGACATATCGAATTACAGGGTGTTAAGGAATTACGATTTTTTAGTTGTGTTATGCTTTGTCTGTGGAGAAGAAGATGTGTGTGTATTAATGTGTATTCTTTAATGAATTGTAATCGTACTAATATTTATAAAAAACTTCCCAATGTAATGCATCGTACCAACAGTTGTAGAGTTACTTGGTCGGACACGTGTCATCCAGTGGTTGGTCGGACGAGTTGCCCTGGTCTAGTATCGGAACTTTCTGTGAGCGGGGCAGATAAGCAACGCAGCTGGGCAACTGGGGCATATTAGTAATTATCCCTTAAAAAAACCTGTAATTAAACACTTACTATATTTTTTCTGATGGTCAGAATTAGGTCACTTGCTATTATTAAATTTCTGATTATCTGAAGATCGGAGTGTGTGTTTTGATTGGAATGTGTGTTTTTTTATCGGAGTGTGCGTTTCTAATCGGAGTGTGTGTGTTTTTGATAGGATTGAGTGTGTTTCTGATCGGAGTGTGTGTTTTTTTTTATCGAATTGTGTGTTTTATGATCGGAATATATGTTTTTTGACTGGTGGTGGTGTGACGATGATGGTGGTGGTGACAGTGAGCGTGTGTTTGAATAAGGACTGTGTGTTGTGTGTTTGTATGTGTATTAAAAAGACGGTTCCTTCCTTTTTTTTTCTGTTTTTTATTCTTTTACCCTGAACTTTCAAGTGTTTACATAATTTACCCCATAACTTTTTTTCTCACTTTTCTATCTAATTACACTTTTCTCTAGAACCGGACCATATATATATATATATATATATTTATATATATATATATATATATATATATATATATATATATATATATATATATATATATATATATATATATATATATATATATATATATATATATATATATATATATTATATATATATATAGACACACACCATGTGTTTGATATTTTCTGTATACCTACTCAATAATTAACCCTATATATAAGTTGCATTGGATCCAGGGTTTTAAGCTTCATATCGTGTCCCTTAAATTAAATAAAACTCTTGTGATATCATGGGTTCCTTACCAAGGGCCAAGCAGCTTCCTGTTATTGACCTGTGTTTGAACAACTTAGACTCTAGTTCAAGTTCTTGGGTGACAAAGTGTGACGAAGTTACACGTGCACTTGAAGAATACGGATGTTTCTTAGCTGTGTATGATGGAGTTTCTCAGGAACTTTATGATGCAACTGTGGTTGCATCACAAGAAGTATTTGATCTTCCAGTAGAAAAGAAAGTCCAAAACACTAGAGACGCGGCAGGCCATGGTTATTTGGGACGATCACCCACCATGCCTCTTTTCGAAAGGTTAAGCATTGAAAATGCTACCACTCCACAAGGAGCTGATTCATTCACAAAACTCATGTGGCCATCTGGAAACCCAAGCTTCTGGTATGCAACTCTTTTTTACAAGTATTTAGTTTCATACTTGATAGCAACACACCATATACTTTGATCTACATGGTTATTAATTATTTGCACGTGTTTTATGTTTCAGTGAAAGTGCATTGGCATTCGCTAAGGTTTTAGCAGAACTAGAGGTGATAGTGATGAGAATGGTGGCGAAAAGTCTTGGAATAGAGCAAGACTACGAAAAGCTCCTTGAATCGACTACTTGTATTTTTAAATTCAATAAATACCTAAGCCCTCCAGGTGGTGAGAAAACGGTAGGAATTGTTCCTCACACTGATAAAGGTTTCATGACCATTATTCAACAAGAAGAAGATGGAAAGGGTCTTGAGATTAAGACAAAGGACGGGGAATGGATTGAAGTTGAATTTAAACCCTCGTCTTTCATAGTCATGGCAGGAGATGTTTGCACGGTAGCAATATCAAATGCCTCAGCTAAAAATTGATCTTGTATCTATTATCTGTGTTATGTGGAATATGTGACATGTTTTTAATGTGTTACACTTTCATTCTTTAGGCATGGTCCAATGGAAGAATCGAAGCACCGTCTCATAGAGTGATGATGGAAGGACATAAAGATAGAATTTCCCTAGTGACATCTTCATTTATCCGGGATCTTAACGTAGAGGTGCCTCAAGGACTCGTTAACGAAGACCACCCTCTAAAGTTTAAGGCATTTGATCACTACAAGTATATTGAATACCATAACAGTACCACAGATGCTAACGGGAACAGATTAGAATGTTCACAGGTTTCGTGCCATCATATTTCTGCTTCAATATCGATTTCATGTTGTGGTTTGCGTATGGGGTGTTTTGGATAAAACAGTAAACGGGTAAATAACAAACAAAAGTATACTAACAATAATTATATTAGATACTGATAATGGTTAATGGTTATTGTCGTTGTGATTTCCACAGGTTGGAAATTCACACTTAAATAGGAATTGAAACGGTACCATTGTTTTGTTCTCCAAACGTTGTGACTCTTGGAGAAGTAACCGTTTTCCTAATATCAGATACATAAATGGGCCTGATTGGGTTATGCAGTTTTCGACCCATTACAGAATTGTTTTGACCCAAACATAAATATAGTAATACATACATTACATAATATACTAAATACTAAACGTTTGATCTAAACACATTATAAGGGCTAACAATTTCCCCCCTAATGTTTTAGACTCAAACTCCTTGAACTTCTGCTTGTCTTGTCTTCAGGTAATGATCTGGAAATCATTACTTCCTTCACTGCTATCGTCATGATCTTCATCATCTTCTTCATTTTCTTCAAGCCTCACACCGAAATGGTCTCGACTGGATTCTATTGCTCCATCCTTCACCCTCTTGTCCTTCTGGTCTTGCAGGTCCATGGCCAAGTCAACTTTGCTTGCGTCTCCTACATTCTTTGACGTTTCACCCCAAGGCACACTAGCGGTTTCATGGTAGACTACAACTAGATCCAAATACTTCTTATAACAACTCTTGATTGTTTCTTCATCTTCGATGTCCAGGCCTTGTAACTGGGCTATGGTTCCCCATTTATCACCCATGGTGACGGGAAAATAGCCGCCCAAACTTTCAACACTTTTCAACAAACATAGCAGGTTCACTTCGACATCTTTGACAACGGGTGGAATTACATCGAGTGTATCGTAATTCAAATGCACTAAATAAAACCATCTTATCATATCTACAAATCTCTTGTTGAGGGCTTCCCAATTCTTGTATAATATGTTATCCTTTTTCAACAAGTTCATAAATGAGAGGAATCTTGAGAATGAATTAACCTTGAGAGCGTATAATGTTCCATTGAAACTGAGGAAGTCGTCATCTATGTAATCTTGGGTTACATCTTTATTCCAATCCAAATCTTCTATTCCTCTAACTAATGAACATTCGTCTCCTGGGTCAATTTCTTCAAAGTATTTCTGTAAATACTGATTATGTTCTTGTATCACTTCTTTCGGCCCAACTTTGCCTTTCTCATCATCATGTGGCACATCCGAATCTGTTTCCTCATCATAATACATATGGTATATGCTACATCTAGTATCCTTAATTTTCACAGAAAATCCTTGCTTCTTTAACAATTCTAGACTAAGGATATTATGCGAAACTTCGGGAGTATACTGTATTTGCCTCACAACTAAATTACCCAACTCTGTTTTGATAGTGGTAGTGCCAATTCCATATGAGAATATGAATTTGCAATCATGTTCATCTTTCCCTACTAACTTAAACTTATAATTCACATCATCAAACATGATTCTCCTAGGGCACATATGAAATTTGTAATGATTACTCACGTACCAAATATCGTTCCAACCATCGTCATCGGTTCCATTCAAAGTGTAGTCGCCATATACGTAAACCTTTTCGGGATACGTTCTTTCTTGATCAATTATCTGGTTCGTTAGGGCAGCCTCTTGTTCCAATTCAACGCCAGCCAACTTCTTTCTTCGTTCACACGCCCAAAAGGGGTGTCCCTTTTCTCGACAAATATAGCACTTCGCATTCTTTGCCTTTTTCTTTGCAACGGTTTTCCTTTTCTTCTCAATCATGCATTCTGCTTTGGTCTTGGCGTTAAAGGCTTCATTATCCAGAACTGTTTGAATCAGTAATTGCTTTGCTTTTGGCGAAATCGACTTCTTCTTTCTCATGTTCCATTGAAACATGCGCTTGGGTGTTTCCCTCAAAAGGTAAGGCCCACTTTGGAACCCTGAAGTGTGTTTGTATGTTGGCGTTTCCCAAGGATTAGAGCCTACGCTCTGATACCAATTGTTCACAGGTTTCGTGCCATCATATTTCTGCTTCAATATCGATTTCATGTTGTGGTTTGCGTATGGGGTGTTTTGGATAAAACAGTAAACGGGTAAATAACAAACAAAAGTATACTAACAATAATTATATTAGATACTGATAATGGTTAATGGTTATTGTCGTTGTGATTTCCACAGGTTGGAAATTCACACTTAAATAGGAATTGAAACGGTACCATTGTTCTGTTCTCCAAACGTTGTGACTCTTGGAGAAGTAACCGTTTTCCTAATATCAGATACATAAATGGGCCTGATTGGGTTATGCAGTTTTCGACCCATTACAGAATTGTTTTGACCCAAACATAAATATAGTAATACATACATTACATAATATACTAAATACTAAACGTTTGATCTAAACACATTATAAGGGCTAACATAGAAGACGCCATCAGATCCTACTGTGGAATTTGATTGAGCCACCCTTGTTTCCTGTAATCTTGGTCTTTATATGTCTATCGATCATTTGTGTTTTTTTCCAAATTAAAAATGGCAAGTGTGCTACCACATGTTTAATTATATGGGTAAAATAGCTACCAAGCAATGGAAAGTTGCTTGTTATTTGGTAGCTATTTTTCGCCATTTTCCCTGCTCATAATATTATTGTATTCTTCATGTCTGTTTCTAAGTTCGTTTCCATTGTACGAGTACTTATAGTTATTGAATTAATTTATAATGCATGATATGCTAGTTGTGTGGATTTCTTAAGAACACTTCCTCACAGATATATCTAATGCAGTCCCTGGTTAGCATACCTTGTCGCATTAGCAAGTTTCTTCTTTAAAAATAAATATCGTACGAGTCTAAGTTTATTTGATGGGCTTATAAGCTTATACGAAAGTTGAATAATCAATAAGGTCACTTTTAATGGCTTGTAAGCTTATCTACATGAGCTTATGAACTCAACTAATACTACACAGTTTTCAACTTTTAGCTAAGGAAGGAGTCGTCGCAAAAAGTCCAACTTGTAGTCGCTATAAGCTTTTGCGATGACATGTCGTTGCCAACTTGCCATATCGTCGTCGCCCTTGATCCGTCGCTAAAACTTTTGGCGACAAAATGTCAAAGCCTTTTGCGACGAAAAGTGGGTCCCACAAGAATTCTCAAATTGACCGAGTTGGGGTCCACAGACCTTAGCGATGACACGCGTCGTCGCTAAAGGTAAATTCCAAATTAAATCAAAAATCACATATTTGAATTATTAATTAATTATGTAAATATATAAGTTATAAATTATAAAAATAATAACATTATTGGCTGAGGTCCACAGTTTTATCGACGACACGTTTCGTTGCTAAAAGCTTAAGCCGAAAAACTATAACCACATTTTGCGACGACACGTGTTGTCGCTAAAAATGTGGGTCCCCGGACAACAAAAATCAGTGTTGAAAGTATGGGTCTCACTAGAATTTAGCGACGACGACTCAACGAAACAATCATGCATTAATTATGCAATTGTACGTAAAAACTTGTTGGTTGCAGATGAAACATGGTCATTAATATGGCTCATGCCCGGTGTGGGGTTATGGTCCATTAGGGTTTTTCTCATATGTACTATAAATAGTTGATGATTAATAAAGTTTAGCCTACAGGGTTTTCATCATTTAACATGGTATCATGAGCAAGTGATCTTAAGACCTACTTGGTCATCAAGCTGTCACCTTTGTACCACCCCATCACACCTACCTATCTCCAAAACATCTCCGAAACCCTAAAATTAATCTCCAACATCACAGCCTCCCAAAACAACCGATCACTAAGGGTCTGTTTGGCATGTGGATTTTGGTAGGAAGGAATGGACTCAAAGTAAAAAAATGTTGTTTGTTATGTATTATTGGTTTTTATAACAGTACCTCACACCCCTGATTGTGGGTTCAACAAATCCCAACCTCTTACCCAATTTTTGCAACATTTTACTGACATCAACTATTTTTTTGTCCTTTTTCTATACTTTTATTATATATACTTTTCTTCTTTCTATTATTTTATTATATATAACTTGTTTTTATATTCATTCTCCCACACCTTTTGCGTTGTACTCATTTTTAGTACACGATACCCCTAGTACACCCCTCAGAGCCTATCTTTTCGTGTCTAACTTTAAGCATTTTACTTAAAGGAAGAATTTGTTACACCCCACTTAAATGTACACCCAAATCGCCTTAGCCTACCTTGTATGCACTCATTTTTAGTGCATTATTGTGACAACATTTGTTTAAACCCTTAGTTAATTATCTAATTGATTACATGGTTGCTAAGTCGAGTCATATCCTTGTACATATTGTTTTGGGACGATTGGGACTCATGGGTAAAGTACTAGTGTAATGGAGTAATGGGGAAGAACAACATTATTACCCCCATATGTGCTAAATATTTTAAAAGTACTCCAAGTGTTTCGATTATCTTAATTCGAGTCATTAGAATAGTTAATTGTAAAGTTATGTAAAAATTCAAGTGTAAGGGGAGAACCGAGGCCCCTTCGATGTATTATTTTGGATGGTAGGGCAAGAGTGTATGAAAAAAAAAATCGAAAAAAATAAAGAAAAATACAAAAAAAATGAGAAAAAGAAAAGTAGAAAAAACATACGGACTACCATCCCGTTTCATTTTATGTTTATTTTATCTTTTTGTTATTTTTTCTTTCATTAGCTTAAGTCGAGTCTAGTCTTGGCTTAGCAACGCCATATTGTACATGTAATTAATCAAAATCTTTAACTCGCCACCAGTAGAATATCCCTTATCCAACAAATCCGTGTTTATCATATCCCTACACCTAACGTTATAACCCGTTTAAAAGCCCTCTTTGATAGTTTATCTTAGGTGCTTACGCCTAGTGGAGAAGGTTTTTGATCCTTTCCCAAGCCTATGGTAATCTATTTGCTATGACAGGTAGTGAGAGATATTATCCATTTTCATTTATGAGATTTACTTTGATGACACCTGAGAGATGTGAGTATCTAAACACTACTTGTGAGGTGCTAGTTTGTAATCTCCGTGCTTATTATGATTAAAGTGGAACGACTATTTGTTGTAATTACTTTTATATTAGCATTAAATGACCCCTAACTTGTATTTTGATTAGAATAAAAGCGCATTTGCTTGAGGACAAGCAAATCTCAAGTGTAAGGGTATTTGATGAAGCGAAAAGTGTACCGCTTTTAGGGGGTCATTTAAGCCCTAAATCGTATTTATTTGATCAAATATTGCCCTAAATCGTTCCTTTTGTCATTTTAGGTACTTTGGAGAAGAAATCTGGAAAAGGAAGCATTTTGGACGTTTTTGGAGCATAAAAGTGAAGAAAACGACAAAGTCTCCAAAGCTGCTGGAAAAGTACACATGACGGCGTCAAGGATTGCTCCTGACGGCGTCACGGCTTGGCAAAAGAGGTGGATATGACAAATACACATGACGCGCTAGAAAGTTTTGCAATGGAAAGTCTGACGGCGTCACCCTTTAAGGTGATCAAGGTCGTCACGGTTTAAGTTAAAGAGAGACGGCGTCAAGCACAAATCTGACGGCGTCAACACTTGATAGGCCAGAGCGGATTTTGGAGGATTAATGAGGGACGGTGTCAGGAAGACCATCCGGGAACCCTAGCCGCGGCGAGGTGACGGCGTCACCTCCTATAACGTGACGCCGTCAGCCACTAAACTCTATATATAGTTTTGCAATTTTTATTCATAGTGTGCAACTTTGTGAGGAGAAACCCTAAGACGAATTTTCTGCCATTTTTAAGGGTTTTATACCCTTGGATCTCCCATGTTTAATTGAAGATAAGTAATCACTTAATCAATCAATATGTCTATGTGTTGTTTGATTATATCTTGTTCTTGTCTTTTAATTAACATGTTAGGCTAGATTTATCTTTTGTTTGCTTAGATCTAATGAAACCTAACTATTGATCATTGGTTGTTAGTGTGTTATTAATTGTATTGGATGATTGTTTATCGATGTTGGGCTTAAGAAAACTGGCTAACCTCCTATGCGGTAACTTGCTTGAACGTCTTAAGAAACATGAACCAATGCTTACTAGGTTTATTTGGTTGTATTTAATGCATGAGCGAATTCTAGTGATCCCATGTTAGAAGCTTCTTAGCCGGCTCGACATAGGAGTGAAGTAGGAGCTTGTAGAGTTGGGGAAGTACGTACGCCACCCCACGATTGGTATTAAAGAATACACCCGTCATCCACGCAATTAATACACACTAATCAACCGGTAAAAGATAGTTAGGGAGTAAGGAAGTCTAAGTAAACACATTTCTCCCCATATAAGTTCCACAACCTTTTCATTTTCAGTTATTTTATTTTATTTGCATTTGTAGTTATTTGGGTTAGTTGACTAACAACTAATTCCGCCCACTCCTTCAAACCCGAGATTTTACTTGCTTTACATAAAATATAAAAATACAAAAAGAATCTTCCCTCACCCTTAGACCTATTAGAGTAGTTTTTCAATCCTAACGATACTATTCCCCTAGAGAACGATCAATCCCCCGGTACTTGCCATTTCACTATACTACATCGGTCAGGTACACTGCCTGGTGGGGATTGCAAGCTTCTTGAGATCCCTCGAGAGGTAAAACCTGTTGTAAGGTCGCAAAACCACGCATCATCTATCATTTTCCTTTTTTGTGGTGTAGGGCCAGCCATTTCGAACTTTGGGTAGATCGAGCAGTTGGTCCCACGGATGGCGCCAATTTGTTGAAGTAATTTCTTGCAATCACTTCGGACAAATAAAGGAGGCCTTTCGGTTGAACTAGACAAGGGTTCTTCCGAGAGGCTTGTGTATCGATTCCTTCGGTATCTGCACACAACAACACGTGTTAGGCTCGCCCCGGGTGTTATCCCAGGACCCACCTCCGGCGTGAGAGTAAGTATCGGATAAACAGAAAGGCTTTAAACAGTAATAGATAGTTAAATGTGTGTGTCCAAAAAGTCCTGTGAAAATAGTAAATGGGCTGGGTATTTATAGTACCCAGCCTTGGTACCTGAAATGGCGGCGCCGGATTTTCAGGGAACATGTCGCTGACACAATCCCGTAAATCCTGGGGCAGTGACGGCGGTGTCTGCAGCTGCCATCTGTCCAAAAGGTGATGTCACTTGTCCCCTGCCTTACAGCTGTACTGGCCGGACGACCTTGGTGCCTTCCGGATTTTCCGTACGCTTTTATATCGTCCGGACGGCCGAATGAGTTGGTCCGCCCGGACACATACGCCAACAAAGGGCAATAACGCAAATACACACTCAAACATGAAAGCACCTATAAATGATTATCCTTTTTACCTGTATTTGTTCTTTGTTTCCAACAGTGATGTTAGAGATTGTCTAAAACATCTTTCAAAGGACAATCATACAACTTATTAACAAAATTCTAAATACTTCTAAATCCGACATAAGACTACATAAGTACCACCAAAACCAAATAATAACAAATTTGAAACATTTAAAAAAAAAATAATAAAAATAAATAAAAAAAAAAAAATAAATAAATAATACTAACTTTATAGATCTCGGATGAAAATGAGATACAAAGAGATTGGTGACGTTTTTTTTCTTCTTTTTCTCATGCTCGATGAAGTTTGCACGATCCAAAAAGATTGGTGTTTTTTTTTTTTTTTTTTTTTTTTTTTTTTTGAGGCTGAACAACGGATCTAGGGTGGGGTGTGATCTGCTAGGTTGTAGTCACCAACGATGGATACACTAGCAGATGAAAAATCCGTGCGCCTCGGATGAAAAATATAGATTAGTGATTGGGGTTTTTTTTAAGAGAGAGAGATGAATGCTCGGTTATTTTTTTTTTATTTATTATTATTTTTTTTTAATGTTGAATGATTGGTTGAAAATTAGATTTAGAGAGAGAGGTGGCACTTTTTTAGGGATAATACAAATACCTAAATTGCCCTTGCAGTTTTTTTTAATTAATGGTCTAATCTTTTCATTATTTACATTTATAACACAATTAATTATAGCCATTGATCAAACAATCTAACGGTTCAAATGGGTTCTCGCAGTTCTCACACTTAAAGTGGCTCTAAAAATAAAGTTACACTATATATATATATATATATATATATATATATATATATATATATATATATAGACACACACACACACACCCCATGTGTTTGATATTTTCTGTATACCTACTCAATGATTAACCCTATATATAAGTTGCATTGGATCGAGGGTTTTAAGCATCATATCGTGTCCCTTAAATTAAATAAAACTCTTGTGATATCATGGGTTTCTTACCAAGGGCCAAGCAGCTTCCTGTTATTGACCTGTGTTTGAACAACTTAGACTCTAGTTCAAGTTCTTGGGTGACAAAGTGTGACGAAGTTACACGTGCACTTGAAGAATACGGATGTTTCTTAGCTGTGTATGATGGAGTTTCTCAGGAACTTTATGATGCAACTGTGGTAGCATCACAAGAAGTATTTGATCTTCCAATTGAAAAGAAAGTCCTAAACACTAGAGACGCAGCAGGCCATGGTTATTTGGGACGATTACCCACCATGCCTCTTTTCGAAAGGTTAAGCATTGAAAATGCTACCACTCCACAAGGAGCTGATTCATTCACAAAACTCATGTGGCCATCTGGAAACCCAAGCTTCTGGTATGCAACTCTTTTTTACAAGTATTTAGTTTCTTACTTGATAGCAACACACCATATACTTTGATCTACATGGTTATTATTTGCACGTGTTTTATGTTTCAGTGAAAGTGCATTGGCATTCGCTAAGGTTTTAGCAGAACTAGAGGTGATAGTGATGAGAATGGTGGCAAAAAGTCTTGGAATAGAGCAAGACTACGAAAAGCTCCTTGAATCGACTACTTATATTTTTAAATTCAATAAATACCTAAGCCCTCCAGGTGGTGAGAAAACGGTAGGAATTGTTCCTCACACTGATAAAGGTTTCATGACCATTATTCAACAAGAAGAAGATGGAAAGGGTCTTGAGATTAAGACAAAGGACGGGGAATGGATTGAAGTTGAATTTAAACCCTCGTCTTTCATAGTCATGGCAGGAGATGTTTGCACGGTAGCAATATCAAATGCCTCAGCTAAAAATTGATCTTATATCTATTATCTGTGTTATGTGGAATATGTGACATGTTTTTATTGTCTTACACTTTCATTCTTTAGGCATGGTCCAATGGAAGAATCGAAGCACCGTCTCATAGAGTGATGATGGAAGGACATAAAGATAGAATTTCCCTAGTGACATCTTCATTTATCCGGGATCTTAACGTAGAGGTGCCTCAAGGACTCGTTAACGAAGACCACCCTCTAAAGTTTAAGGCATTTGATCACTACAAGTATATTGAATACCATAACAGTACCACAGATGCTAACGGGAACAGATTAGAAGACGCCATCAGATCCTACTGTGGAATTTGATTGAGCCACCCTTGTTTCCTGTAATCTTGGTCTTTATATGTCTATCAATCATTTGTGTTTTTTTCCAAATTAAAAATGGCAAGTGTGCTACCACATGTTTAATTATATGGGTAAAATAGCTACCAAGCAATGGAAAGTTGCTTGTTATTTGGTAGCTATTTTTCGCCATTTTCCCTGCTCATAATATTATTGTATTCTTCATGTCTGTTTCTAAGTTCGTTTCCTTTGTACGAGTACTTATAGTTATTGAATTAATTAATAATGCATGATATGCTAGTTGTGTGGATTTCTTAAGAACACTTCCTCACAGATATATCAAATGCAGTCCCTGGTTAGCATACCTTGTCGCATTAGCAAGTTTCTTCTTTAAAAATAAATATCGTACGAGTCTAAGTTTATTTGATGGGCTTATAAGCTTGTACAAAAGTTGAAAAATCAAAAAGGTCACTTTTAATGGCTTGTAAGCTTATCTACATGAGCTTATGAACTCAACTAACACTACACAGTTTTCAACTTTTAGCCAAGGAAGGAGTCGTCGCAAAAAGTCCAACATGTAAAAAAAAAGTGTAGATTGGCAGGGACACCTCAACCCTGTGTACCTACTAGGTACCCACCACCCCTACCCGGCAAAGGTGTGATGCCTGTGAAATGCCTAACTATGGTACCCACAACATGCTGCGAGCCGGAATCGAACCCGCGCCTTTAGAGCATACATGCATGGATCCAAGCTTTAACTGGCAGCCGGTGGCCATCTGCGCTAAGCAGATGGTTAAAAAAAAAAAAAAAAAAAAAAAAAAAAAAAAAGTCCAACATGTAGTCGCTATAAGCTTTTGTGACGACATGTCGTTGCCATAACGTCGTCGCCCTTGATCCGTTGCTAAAACTTTTGGCGACGAAATGTCAAAGCCTTTTGCGACGAAAAGTGGTTCCCACAAGAATTCTCAAATTGACCGAGGTGGGGTCCACAGACCTTAGCGATGACACGCGTCGTCGCTAAAGGTAAATTCCAAATTAAATCAAAAATCACATATTTAAATTATTCATTAATTATGTAAATATATAAGTTATAAATTATAAAAATAATAACATTATTGGCTGAGGTCCACACTTTTATCGACGACACGAGTCGTTGCTAAAAGCTTAAGCCGAAAAACTATAACCACATTTTGCGAAGACACGTGTTGTCGCTAAAAATGTGGGTCTCGGACAAACCTATAACAAAAATCAGTGTTGAAAGTATGGGTCTCAGTAGAATTTAGCGACGACGACTTATGGCTGGCTCAACGAAACAATCATGCATGAATTATGCAATTGTACGTAAAAACTTGTTGGTTGGAGACGAAACATGGTTATTAATATTAGATGATAAATATGGCCCATGCCCGGTGTGGTTTTATGCTCCATTAGGGTTTTTCTCATATGTACTATAAATAGTTGATGATTAATAAAATTTAGCCTACAGGGTTTTCATCATCTAACATGGTATCGTGAGCAAGTGATCTTAAGACCTACTCGGTCATCTAGCCGTCACCTTTGTACCACCCCGTCACACCTACCTATCTCCAAAACATCTCCAAAACCCTAAAATTAATCTCCAACATCACAGCCTCCCAAAACAACCGATCCTTAAACACTTAGGGTCTGTTTGACATGTGGATTTTGGTAGGAAGGAATGGACTCAAAGTAAAAAAATGTTGTTTGTTATGTATCATTGGTTTTTATAACAGTACCTCGCACCCTTGATTGTGGGGTTCAACAAATACCAACCTCTTACCTAACTTTTGCAACGTTTTACTGACATCAACTATTTTTTTGTCCTTTTTCTATACTTTTATTATATATACTTGTCTTCTTTCTATTATTTTATTATATATAACTTGTTTTTATATTAAAAAATAGGACCCATCACTTAAACCTATACTAAATTATATATTTTCTCTATCCAACATTAAATCTAAATCCAAATCCAAATCAAAATCCTAAACCCGTCTACAAACCAAACGGGCCCTAATAAATTCTGATCCATTTCTTCTCCGTTGCGAAATTAACCACCAATTCTTTTATCACCAAAAGGTCAACCATTGTTGGCTAAAACAATTCTTTTATCATCGATCAAAAACAATTCTTTTATCACCGATTCGTTAAAAAACAATCAAATTAGAAAATTGATTTTTTTACCACCAAAGGTTATTATTGAAGGGTTATTATTAGATAGTTGTTGGCAATAGTTGATTCTCACTTTGACTTGTTGGTCACTTATGCGTACTGTTGCAATTTCGTCCCATGGCATGGATATATAACGCGTCAAAAAACACTCCTTAGTGGGCCTTTTATGTAACAAACATGAAGCTGCTCAACGACACAGATATGGTTGTTTTATTGTCGAAGGATTTATGTTTATGTTTTTTTTATTGTTGCAAAAAAAAAAAAAAAAAAATTGCATTTGTTTGAAGTTAAAAAAAAAACCCTGAACGATTATCTCTCTGGCGATATTGGCGATTTAAAGTCGAATCCCTAAAATTCTTATTGGTCGATCGATCAATTCAAATTATTGTTGCAATTCGTTGATCCCACGTGGGTCGGTTGGTTGCTACATATTTGTTATTGATTGATCTATTCTTAGGGATTATTGAATATCGTCTTTGCTTTTGCCTCCAACCGACTTTTTCTCTATATCTGATTATATTATTCTTCGATCGTGGGTCGGTGTGGTATTTAATTACTTTCTTCGCTTTGGTATTGCATGTGAATCGTGGGTCGGTTAGCTTGTGTATTCGATCCTAGTTCTATTATTTAATCTATATTACGTCAATTCCTTGCAATTATTTTCGTCTATCATGGGACCAGGTTAGCCTGAAGCGCTTCTCGGATTAAACCCTAATCTTGCGATTAGGGTTTTCTAGTCTCGTTTGGAATATTGCATGGTTGTTAATCTGTTTTTCATAGCATTCTTGTTTTTATTCATTGTTTGTGGGTTTAGTGAGATATGGAGAAGGGTTTTCTGAAGTCGACTAGTGCAAGCAAACGTGTGAATAATTCTGTTGGGAATGATTTGATCGATAAGGGTTTGAATTCGGAGGGTAAGGCTGATATTGGTGCTTCTAATGCATCAAATATGGGAAGTTCATCTAGTTTGGCCGATGCGAAACGTGATGGGAAGTTATCGAGTGGGAGTGGTGATGTCGATAACAGCTCTTCTTCTTGTTTGGACGGTCAGACTAGTTTGAAGAGTAGTCAGTCGACTATGAATTCTTCTTCTTATCATTCTATTAATCCTACTAATGTGAGTACTCCTACTAACGAGCCTATTATTACTGATTGGACCGATGATGATGGAGATATTAATTTGTGTACACGAGTGGACAATAATGTGGTTGTACAACCCATGTTGAATACGAATGTCGAGAGTGGTGATCCTCAACATGTTGATGTTAGTGATGGTAATTGTAAGGGGGGTGGACCAGCTGCTCAGATGGCGCAACAAGGTAACAATAATATTAGTATGAGTAATGTGGTTCCTTCGTTGAATGTGCAGCCTACTGTTAAACCAACGTCGTATGCTTCCCTCCTTAATAATGAGCCTATGAAAAAGAAAGTCAACTTCAGGCCCTTGATCAATGAGGTACGTGTGGATAACCATGATACGATGTTACCTAAGGCTGCTATGGAAAGCGTTTTGAACAGGTATGATAACACTCTTGTTGGTTATTTTGTTGGCAAGAATATTGCCTTCCCTATTGTTCAAAACTATGTCACTAATACGTGGGGTAAGTTTGGTTTGAAGAAGCTTATGAAAAATGATGCGGGTGTTTTCCTCTTTAAGTTTGATTCTAAAGAGGGTGTGGAAAATGTGTTTCGGCGAGGCCCTTGGTTAATCCGCAATTCACCTCTCATTCTTAACAAATGGACTCGTGATATGTCGCTAACAAAAAGTGAGGTAACCAAAGTTCCTGTGTGGATTAAATTGCATAATGTGCCTTTACTTGCATATTCTGAAGATGGATTGAGCTTGATAGCTACACAAGTTGGTAAACCGATTATGTTAGATGCTTTTACTAGCTCAATGTGTGTTGATTCATGGGGACGTATTAGCTTTGCTCGTGCTTTAGTGGAATTATCATCGGACTCTGAATTGAAACGCGAAGTTACTATGGCTATCCCTAAAGAGGATGATAGTGGTTTTATTACAGCGTGCATCAAGGTCGAATATGAATGGAAGCCTCCTCATTGTGAAGTGTGCAAAGTGTTTGGCCATGACCGTATCAATTGTCCAAAATGTGCTAAGGAGTCGGTTCGTTGTGACATTCGTGTGGCAACGGAAGCTTCTACTACCTTGGATACGGATGATGGTTTCATTGGGGTAAACAATCGTAAGAGTAAGGGAAAGAATGTGGCTGCTCCTTCTCGACCTATTGGGGGTGTTCAGCTTAATAAGCCTAAACCAAAATTTTGGAGACCTGTATCAAAAAAGCCGGTTGCTACTAAAGAGAAAATCAATAATGAGGCAACTACGAGTGGCATGGTTATTGCTACATCGAACCCGTTTGATGCTCTTGATATGGCCGATACTGATGATAATGGTATTCCTTGTGCAACAAGTGTTTCTCCTAAGAATGGGGCTGATTTGGAGATTTCTAAGAGTGGTAACGGAAGTACTACTCCTATTGTTGAGAAAATTGGGAAGATTGAAAAGCTAATTATTGAAGGGAAGGTTACTCTTGTGGATGATGATGGTAAACCTCTTAAAAAGGTTGATTCATCAACTAGGGGGGGTAACCCATTCTCTAAGGTGGGCGATGTGGTACTTTCTGACAGCGATGATGATGAAGTTTTTGATGATCACATTGGGACGTTGTATTCTGGAAGTGGAGGTAAGGAGCAAAGTCTTTATAAGCAATGGAAAGGTGATACGGGTGATGGCAACAATTATGATGATGATGATGATTTTGGCCTCTCTCCTGCACAATTAAAGGCGGCTGGAATTCAAGACTTTTGTCTCAACTAGGTTGTTTTTATTTTTTTGCATAAAATTTTTCTAATTTTATGCTGGTTGTGGTTTAGTAGTGTTTTTGGTTGTAGCTAGTTGTCTTTTATGGCCTGTCATAATTGACTTGTGGTTGTGTCAAGCGATTGCTTGCGGTTAATGTGGTACTTTAGCCACATTCCATTGTACTTAAACGTTTTTTTGGAGTAATATATTTTACCGGGTGGAAGACCCTTTACCCAAAAAAAAAAAAAAAAAAAAAAAAAAAAAAAAAAAAAAAAAAAAAAAAAAAATGAAAAAAAAATAATAATAAAAGAGAAGAAGTTATAGTTGTTTTATTATTTGTTTGTTAGTCGATTGTTCGTACGACTTCGTTACCAGTCGACTAAAATTGACCGTTGGTACCAGAGCCCTAAACTCGACCGTTGCTACGGTTTTGTTACTAGTTGACTTAGCCAACCGTTGGTACCACTCAACTAAAGTCGACCGTTGGTATGGTTTGTTACGAGTCGACTAAATTATGCTTTTTATTACGTTAATGTTTTGTTTGTTTGTTTGTTTTTTTTTCTTTTCTAGTTTACTACTCCAGTACGAGCTTTCGCGATTTCGCCGCTCGAACTACGGGGGAGTATTAGATGATAAATATGGCTCAAGCCCGTGTGGGGTTATGGTCCATTGGGGTTCTTCTCATATGTACTATAAATAGTTGATGATTAATAAAGTTTAGCCTACGGGGTTTTCATCATCTAACAATTAACTGGCTATGTCTTTTTATGAATGATTGTGGGGTTTGATACATTCTTTTATTGATAATGCGAAACATGTATTGTAATGGAGATAACAATCTATTATTGAGAAACTGAGAGTTTCAACAGACAATGCCAGAGTATAATCTCTGAGATAACACAAATAACTCTTATTCTATTTCACGAAGCGAGACCTCGATTTATACAAGGTTAGCATCTATAGGATCTAACACACTAGATGGTCGACAAGCCTTATATTATTGTTTATTTACATTATTACTATATATTACAAATCATCACACCACACTAAAGACAAAACAATGCCTAAATAGTTAGCACATTAAACTAAGTACATACGTGCCTAGACAGGTGGCATTTCTTCAATCATTCGAGAAATATATTCTTGAATCACATAAATTTTTTTTTTTTTTTTTTGTTTTATTTCGTCATTGGTGTCTCGTTGTTCGTTTTTGAACAGTATTCACAATAATGTCTCGGTGCTCGTGATAAGTGTCCACATAGTAATCGTTTAAATCATTTAGTAGAAGTGCGAGTTGTCCTGTGATATCTTCGAATTGTTCTTCAAAGCCATTTAATACCTTTTGTTGCGATTAATTAATCTTTTCCGAAAAATGTGAATATATCAACAAATTTTGTGTGCAACAGTTGATTATCACTTTGTCTTGTTATCCAGGTTCAGTGCCAATTTTTGATGATCCCATGTACACTAATGCGAGAGATGATACTAAGTGATCAATTGTAGGAGTTACTTGCTCTATTTCGTCTCTTGTCAGATATTCCTTATTGCTCACTCCGGGTTGTGCCACTGTAATGGATGGTACTAGAAGCTTTTGTTCTTCATTGAAAATTGAGTAGCTTGAATGCATTATGGATATAATTCTCAACCTTTTGCGAAGAGGTCGTTGTGACTGTTAATTATACTTTGTACTTTTGGCGGTAACTCTTGTAATTGATGACGTATAGTCTACACCCGGGTCAAGGACCCGATTAGTAAACAATACTAATATTTAAGCCCACCACGTATGGGCCGTTACGGCGATTAATGGACTACCACTTATACGGTTTGGGCCTACAAGGCCCAAGCCCAAAGCTATTTTCGGATAGGATATGGAATATCTCCTAAATAAAGGGGATATACACCAAATATCCAAGGTCGGCAAATACGCCAAGGAGTAGGGAATAAGAAACCTACTAGGGTTTCATGTGTATATAAAGGGCACCCAAGCCCTCGGTAAAGGTACGACTTCATTCAAACCCTAACTCTTCACAAAACCCAAAATTTCGATTACTTACTCTCACGCCGGAGGATAATCGGGGGAGACAATCCCTCGATAAGCCTAACGGTGTTGGCTCTTTTTCTTAGTGCGCAGGTTCCACCAAGCATTAAGATCTAATTGGTACGAGAATAGAAGCCCTCACAAGGAACGCCCAACTTTTGTATCAACAAGTGGCGCCATCCGTGGGACCCTACACTAAGATTTTTACCAAGAACTGGAATGACGAAACACGGAAAGGAGCGGACTCCGCATGCGAAGAAAGCGCATGACGACTTACTAGGGAAGAAACAACAAACTGATGCGGCCTCCAAGCAGACCTCTAGGACAACCAGTGTGCCTAGAAGCTTTGGAGCGTACTCAGATTTGCTCCTTACTCCAGTAGAACCGCCCATTCTGACTACCAATGCTACTACAACAAGTACTAGCGCGGTAGACCCACAACGCACTCCTCTCGCTATGCCAGAGGTGAACTTCACTGAGCCTCCCAATGCGCCTATCCGAAACAAGGATCTTGTTTTGGAGACAGACTCCATCGCGCTAGAAGGAATCACTCCTGAATTGGCGCCAAGTGACTTTGTATCTCAAAACTACGAAGCCTTGGCTGCGCTCATGCAAGAGGAGGCAAAGAAGAGGTCAAGCCAAAGTCTGCACGCCAGACTCAACTTCGACCCTGAGCACGAAGTATCCCCACCGCGCTACCGAAAGGAAAGACGCGAGAAGGATAGCCGCAAACAACCAGTGTTTGCCAGGATTGGAAGGAAGGTTGCGGACGATGAAGCAGCCGACTTTCAGCATCTGGAGGAGCATGAAGACGGGGAACGGCGCGCCAATGTCCACGCTAGACTTGGCAGTCGCAGGATCCAAGACAGGCTTGGGCGACGATGCTCCCCAAGTGAAAGCCCCTCAAGCTCTGATTCTGAGGATAGTCGGCGCAAGCGCCGCAGAGGAGCAAGCTCAGACTCTGATGATAGTCGACGCAAGCGTCACAAAAGAGTTCGCTCATCTTCAAGAGATTCCTCGGACAGCGAGACTGGACACTGGAAATCAAGAGGAAAATACCGCGACCAGGAAGACGAAGACATGTCTCTTCCCTTGCGTCGCCAAAAGGTTGATGCGTTCACTAGGCGCATCAGCGATTTTTCGGAGAATAAGAAAAGGCGCATGCCTGCTAACGTCAAAACATATGATGGGACAGGTGATCCTGATGATCACCTAAAAATTTTCGAATCAGCAGCTACTATCGAAAATTGGCCACAACCTGTGTGGTGCCATATGTTCAACTCTACATTAGTAGGGAATGCGCGCAACTGGTTTAGCAAGCTTCCACGTAGAAGCATCGATGGGTTTGAGGAGTTGCGCAAGGCGTTTCGCTTAAACTTTACTCAAAGGAAGAAGTGCGCCAAAAACCCTGTCGAACTCGCTAGGGTTAAACAGCGACAAGGGGAACCCACAAGTGCTTTCATGGAACGCTTTAAGGACGAATGCATGAAAGTCAAGGCGTGTCCAGAGATACTAAAAATAACGGGTTTTATGAATGCAATCAATAACCCAGATTTGATAAAAAAGTTAAACGATAAGGTTCCCTTAACTTTCGACGAACTCATGAAGCGCACGAGGTCTTTCGTCCAAGGAGAAGAAGCCGCTGCGGATAGCAAGAAAGGCTATTCGAACCATAGGCCACAAGAAGAGTCAAGGAGACAATCCAATGACCAGGGCGGCAATCGTAATAGGAGTTATCGCACTCAAGGCGGTGGAAGGGGAAACGACAAGTACACCCCATTAACAAAAACTCCAAAAGAAATATTCGCGACGGAAGGGGCTAACTTCCCGAAACCACCACCAATGCGCACCCCAGAGGATCGGCGCACAGGGAATGGCTATTGCGAATACCATGGACAGAAAGGCCACACAACCAACGAGTGCGTCCAACTGCGCCAATTGATCGACAAATTGGTAAAGGAATGAAAGATGGACCACCTCGTAAAAAACATCAGAGAAGGGAAAGACAAACCAAAACCAGGGGCCAAGAAAGAGACATCAAAAGAAAAGGCAGATATCATCTACATGATACAGCCATGGCAGCGTACGACAAGACAGAAAGTTAGTCAACGTTTTTCTAAAGGAAATGAAATTTCTTTCCCCTCCCTGACTGCGAACAACGCAGTAGTGGATCCACTTACCATTGAAATACATACGGGGGGTCATGACATCCGTCGCATGTATGTAGATGGAGGTGCATCCGCTGATATTATATATGAACACTGTTTCAAGAAGCTACGACCTGAGATACAGAATCAGTTGATCCCAGCCACAACGTCGCTCACTGGCTTCACAGGGGAGAAGATATGGCCCATGGGGCAATTACGTCTATTTGTAGAAGTTGGTGACAAACCACACTCTACAGTCACCTGGATGAACTTCATGGTAATCAGATCCCCCTCTCCGTACAACGGCATCATCGGGAGACCTGGAATATCATCCATTCGCGCTGTGCCATCCACAGCGCACGGGATGCTCAAGTTCCCAGTGGAAGGAGGTATCGTCACTCTCTACAATACCACCATACCACCCAAAGAATGCAACGCAGTGACAAATGACGTAGGCGATGTTCCAGAACAGCGCGCAATTAAAGTCCCAAACCTAAAGGTCGCCATTCACCCCGACTACTCGGATCAACAGGTATCTATTGGCGGGTCTCTGTCTGACAAAGGCAAATCATCTATATGCGCACTCCTGCAAAATAACTTAGATATTTTTGCATGGGAGCCAAAGCACATGACAGGAGTGCCACGTTCCATCACGGAACACAAGCTAAAAATCCGACAAGGATATCCTCCAATAAGACAGAAAAAGCGTGGACAAGCCCCAGACCGCGCAAAAGCCATCCTGGAAGAAGTACACAAACTAGTAGACGCAGGCATCATGCGGGAAGTGTACTACCATGACTGGCTCTCTAACCCAGTAATGGTAAAGAAAAGCGATGGTAGTTGGAGAATGTGCGTAGACTTCACAGACCTCAACAAAGCATGTCCACAGGACTGCTACCCACTACCGGAGATAGACTGGAAGATCGAATCTCTGTGTGGATATCCCTTCAAATGCTTCCTCGACGCATACAAGGGATACCACCAAATTCAAATGGCGGAGGAAGACGAAGAAAAAACGGCCTTCCACACAAGTCAAGGGGTCTATTGCTATACAAAGATGCCCTTTGGCCTAAAGAACGCAGGAGCAACATACCAACGTTTTGTAGACACCGCGTTCGAGAAACAAGTAGGCCGCAACTTGGAAGTATACGTCGATGACCTCGTCATCAAAAGCCATACAGAGGAAGAGCTAGTGCGCGACATGGAGGAAACGTTCAAAACACTGAGGAGAATCAACATGAAATTGAACCCTAAAAAGTGTACATTTGGTGCTACAGAGGGCATGTTTCTCGGGTATTTGATAGAACCCGATGGGATCAAGCCTTGCCCAGAGAAGACCCAAGCAGTCATTGACCTCCCCTCACCGCGCACACTGAAGGAGGTTCAGTCCCTAAACGGCAAGCTAGCCGGACTGAACCGATTCTTATCCAAATCAGCGGACAAGTCACTTCCCCTATTCAAAACACTCAAGAAGTGCACAAAAAAGGGAGACTTTAGATGGACCGCGGAAGCAGAAGAAGCCTTCCAACAGCTCAAACAACACATAGCAGCGCTCCCAAAGCTTGTCGCGCCCCGACCAGGGGAAGAGCTGATCATGTACTTATCTGCGACCTAGGGAGCAGTCAGTGCAGTGCTACTAAAAGACAGGAACTCCGTCCAGACACCCATTTATTTTGTTAGCAAGGCACTCAAGAAGACGGAGATTAACTACACTGCAATGGAAAAGTTGGTCCTAGCTTTAGTATTTGCAGCAAAAAGACTGCGCAGGTATTTCCAGGCGCACCCAATAGCTGTTATCACAGACCAACCCATCAAACAAGTTATCTCGAGACCCGACGCATCGGGACGCCTACAAAAATGGAGCGTTTTACTGGGTGAGCATAACATATCATACAGACCGCGTACTGCAATTAAAGGGTAGATATTGGCCGACTTCATCATCGAGAAGCCAGATACTGATACTACACCTGCGACAAGCAAGGGGGAACCTCAAGAACCATGGATCCTATTCACTGATGGATCCTCATGCGTAGATGGATCAGGAGGTGGCCTTATTCTCACTAACCCAGAAGGAGCTGAATTCACATATGCTCTGCGCTTTGAATTCACAGCCACGAACAACGAGGCAGAATACGAAGCACTCCTGGCTGGGTTACGCATCGCAATTCAAATGGGTGCACGCAACTTAGAAGCGAACGTCGATTCACGGCTAGTTGCTAACCACGTGTTAGGCGAGTATGTAGCAAAGGAGGAACACATGATCCAATACCTCGAAAAAACCAAATCTCTGATCCAGAACTTCGATAGGTTTACCATCAAGCAGGTTCCCAGGGGTGAAAACAGGAAAGCAGATGCGCTGAGCAAGATTGCATCCACCAGTTTCGCACATTTATCGAAACAAGTATTGGTGGAAACCTTGAAAAATAAGTCAATAGAAGAGATGGAAATATCCACAGTGATAGAAGAAGAAGGCCCTACGTGGATGACACCAATCATTGACTTCATTAGTAAGGGCATACTCCCCAAGAACAGAAGGAAGCTAGAAGAATCCGGCGCACAGCGCAGCGATTCGAGCTTAGAGATAACGTCTTATATAGACGCTCATTCCTACAACCATGGCTCAGGTGCGTTGGACCT
The DNA here is from genome assembly GCA_021014915.2 of Artemisia tridentata subsp. tridentata. Classification (NCBI taxonomy): domain Eukaryota; kingdom Viridiplantae; phylum Streptophyta; class Magnoliopsida; order Asterales; family Asteraceae; genus Artemisia; species Artemisia tridentata. Next base: position 382,273,946 of record CP139505.1, read on the forward strand.
CTCCAGGCAGACTATGTACTTCGAGAGATCCACGCAGGCTCATGCAGCATGCACTCAGGACCACGGTCCATTGTAGCGCGCGCACTAAGGTCTGGATACTATTGGCCAACTATGCACCGTGACGCGCGAGACTTGGTACGGAAGTGCAGTGATTGCCAAGTTCACAGACCCATTCCGCGCCGACCACAGCATGAACTAACGCCTATTACATCGCCATGGCCATTCCACAAATGGGGTATCGACATCGCTGGACCTTTCCCTATTGCCGCAGGTGGATTGAAATTCCTTATTGTGGCAATAGACTACTTTACTAAGTGGATCGAAGCAAAGGCAGTAGCGACCATAACAGGTAACCAGATAAAACGATTCGTGTGGGACAACATAGTATGTCGCTTTGGATTACCTGGTGAAATTATCTCAGATAACGGAAAACAATTCCGTGATAACCCGTTCAAAGATTGGTGCGAACAGCTGAATATCACGCAACACTTTGCGTCAGTAACTCATCCACAAACCAATGGTCTGGTTGAACGCGCAAATAGAAGCCTAGGCGAAGGAATTAAATCGCGCCTGGACAGACACAAAGGAAGATGGGTAGAAGAACTATCACATGTTCTCTGGGCGCACCGAACAACCATCAAGGTTAGCAACGGAGACACTCCCTTCTCTTTGGTCTATGGGACAGAAGCTGTAATACCAGCTGAAATTGGAATGCCAACCATCCGCACTGCGGAAGTTAATGTGGCAACCAATGATGATGAGCGGCGCATAGACTTAGATCTATTGGAAGAGCGACGTGAACGCGCAGCAATACGCGAAGAGAAAGCCAAGTCAAGAATGAAAGGATACTATGATGCCAAAGTACGCAGCACGTCATTCAGACCAGGTGACTTCGTATACCGCGAAAACGACTCAAGCCGCGCAGAAGACACTGGTAAGCTAGGACCAAAGTGGGAAGGGCCTTACGAGGTCATAGAAGCACTTGGCAATGGAGCGTACAAGCTACGCGACAAGGACGGACATGAGCTACAGCGAACGTGGAACGTCCGCAACCTGAAGCGGTGCTATCTTTAAAGCAGGCTACGGCCCAACATGGACACTCACGCACTTTAGAAAGTGCCCCAATAAAGATCCATGTAATTTTATTTTTTAAGTATTATCTAGATAAGTATTCTCTTTTAAAACTTGCAAGTATTAATAAAACGTTATGGTTTCTAGCTAACTCCATAACACATTTAACTCTATTGTTTGCATCTTTCATTATCGTGTTTCAATATTGTTATAATTTTGCCTACATGGCGTGCATGCACACACTAAGACCCACGATGGCAGAAAGGATGAGTAAACCTAATAAACAACTCGTTGAGTAAGAGGGTTGCAAACCCATCAACTTTGGATCACGAATCCTTGTTAAACACCTTGCGCTCAAGACGTTGGCGCAAGTTCCTTACGCAACCCAGGATGGATGAGCACTAGGGCACACTGTGCGCGTTTAACAACTCAGGAAATTAAGACTCTTGAATCCTTAAAGTATAATACGACAAGTAAACTTACAAAAATACATAGACGACTATGTTTCCCTTCTTTTCATTAAGTTGGAAAAATTCAATACACGACTACGGTCCTTACTTAAAGAAAATTCATACATAATAATGATTCTTCTTTTCTAAGTACGCTTATACACCCAAAGATATCCTCACGCAAGGATACATAAATCATATAAGAACTACGAGTTCAAAAGCATAAGTATTTGGAAGTTGTAAAAAACACTAAGTACAAGAGCAAGATTTCTATATACAGGAACATGTTTCTACAAAAGACTTGTACAAAAGAGCTAAATGCTATATGTGCGCCTTAGCTGACTGGAGCCCCCACTCAAAGCTGTTCCCTTTGCATCCTCGAGCCTCTTCAACAACTCTGCATCATCAAGGGAAACAGTGGCCACGCAGACAGGCACACCATCGGATCTAGGCTGATGCGCAGCGCCTATGCCGCACAGAATGGCCTTTCCTTTCGCGCCTCTCTTTCTTGCGACTCTGGAAACATGAGCATTTAGAGACCTTTGCAAAGAAATCTCTTTCTCAATACGGAAAGGATTCAGAATGTCACGAGGCTGAGCAAAAATAGGTACCTTCAACTGCGCTACGTCAGGCTTCAAGTAGAAGTCCAACTGCTGATCTGCATCATCCTGCAGATGCCTGGGAAGAGTGAGCCCCGCCATGATCACGCTGATAGGCTGATCTTGATCACGCTCCAAGCGAGCGATATGCGGAAGCTCAAGCTTTTTTAACTCTTCCATAGCAGCAACAAGCTCAGCTCGGGCATCCGCCTTGTACCCAGGGACCTCCGCAAGCGGCACGGTCAACAACTTGGCCTTAGCAAGTTTGTTTGCGGCCAAGGTCTCACCATGTGCAATAGCGCATTCCACAACCTTGCCAAAGGATGTGGTAACCTTGGGATGCTCCAGCGTACACATGGCGGCCAGGCGAAGACCATGACTGATCAACCACCTACGAAATAACACAAGTGTTAATAAGGGTCTCAAATATACACAAGTTATAAAGAGATAGAAGCGGCATGTACCTGCGCTCAGCTACGGACTGAACCATATGAGGGTATAGCTCCTCATCATATTCGATGCTGAGCTTGCGGAGCTTCTCTTCTTGCATCTTCAGCGCAAGCTCCACGCGGCTACGGAACTCCTCAATATTGGCAAAGTGCTTGCTCCTATTCTGTTCCAAGTACTTCAGCGCCCATAAAGAGTTACGCTTCTGACGGTCCGCATCAGCACGCTCCCGCTCCAACTCAGCCATCACCAAGATCTTCCCCTCAGCCGATCTTTGCGCAGACGCTTCTGCGCGCTCCAGTTTAGCCTTGGAGCTCAGCTGCTCAGCTTTAGAGCTTGCTAACTCAGCCTGCACAGACGCTAACCGCGCCTGCAGTCTGGAAACTTCCTCAGACTGGTGCACCCTGGCTTGCGCCACCAGCTCAGATTGGCGCACAGCAATGGAGGCCAGCTCCTCCATCGCAGAGTCAAATGGACTTAACTCCTCTCCAATATCCCTGGGAGAAGGCGCCTTATCCAAAGAGGAAGTCGCCCTGGGAGGCGCACTTCCATCTACAACGCTAGCGTCCTCCACAGGCTGTTCACTGCACAAAAGATCAAGAAGCAAGGTTAGCGCTCGAATAACAGTCAAGTATACGCAAAATCCTAAGAGATTGCTAAAAAATACTTACATGGGGGTAGGAGACGAGGACACGTCCTTCTCCATCTCAGCCGTGGACGTACCTCCACCAGACTTCTCAGCATCCACACTGAAGACACGAAGGAAAAAAAGTTAGAATAAAGTATAACTTGACAAAAGTTCATAACTAATAACTACGATACTTACTCCATCTGCACTTCAGTAAAAGATGGGCTCTTCTCAACCTCAGTTCGCGGCCTCTTGGAAGAACTTTCAGCACCACTACTAAGCGCCCTCTTGCGCGTCAGTCGGGGGCCCTCCTCCATCTCACTGTCAGTCTCCTCTAAATGAATAAGCGTTTTGCTGGGAGGAGACTGCGCAGTGTCAGGACCCTGCTGCACAGGAGGAGCCACCTCTTGCAGCGGCTCAGCTGCCACCACATTAGGGGAGCCCTCAGACTCTGGGATAACCAAGTCCACGACACGCCCTGCCGTTGCCTCCAGAATGGTCTGCTCACCATCCCCCAGAGGACGCACCCCCACTGCTACGGCACGCGGATTCTCCAAGTTAACAACCGCAAAAAGATCCATCTCTGCGCAATAAAGTAGACAAAGAAAAGCAAGTTACATAAAGTATGGAAAACGAAGAAACGCTTACACTAATAACGACAGAAGGAGCACCCACCCGTGCCATCCGCATTCAAGAATGTGGGAACCTCTGTCTCATGCTCGAAGAAGTTGCGACTGATGCCCATATGCACCAGGAACGCTTCCGGATACGGTTTGATGGGAATACGGTTCTCATCAATGACCGCCGCATGATCCACGATATACCACGTCTCCGGGGGGCGCTCATCCTTGGGCAGAGTGGCACGGGTGTAAAATGGAAAGTGGGAAGGAAAGACGGCGGCGTCAATCCAGAAGAATTTCTCCCTCCAGTCCTTGAGTTTATCCACCTTCTTCACATAGCATTGTAACTTGCCTACGCGCTTCGCGAAAGTAACCCACCCATTTGACCACGTCGCGTGATAGAACGCGCGGAATAATTGGAGGGTCGGGTGAATCGCTAACAAGCGACAATTCACCTCAAAATTGGCGATCTTCCCAGCACCAATACAGTGCAATTGGGAGATGTGGAGCTCGTAATAATTGAGTATATCACTCAAGAGCACGGAAATGGGTACGCGCTGATTCGTCCACTCGAAAAAGCGCATATATAGCCCCACCTTCCCATCGGGGAAATTCGCGATGGTGTCATTTGGACCTGGCACCTCTGGGTGCAGATCATAAGGGATAAAATAATCCGAGGTGAACTGATTCAGTTCATCTTCGGTTATGTTAGAAGTGAAATCCTGAAGTTGCATAACCATTTTGTGTTTTCGAATGTGCGCACGCGCTATTACCTTCGGATTATCGTTCTTTGATAGCAGATTGGAAGATATAAAAATGGTGGAAATATGATTTTTTTTTACTGTGGATATCACAGTAAAGGGAGGCGGTAGCTTAAATAGTTTTCCACCCACCACAGATGATTGACACGTGTATCCCACTAACTCGAATCGTGTGGATGGGAGAGCTGACGGTACAGGGCAAGTGGATAACTTCTCCACTTCCCAAGGTACCCGAATTGCACTTTTTTTGGACTAGATACATCATACATGCGTTGTTGGCGGTAAATATTTTAAATCTTCCCGCGTACGCGTGGGGAATAATTTCGACACGACTTTAGTCTAGCATCCGCAGGTTTTACCCTGCGCATACTAGACTGGGGGGACATGATGACGTATAGTCTACACCCGGGTCAAGGACGCGATTAGTAAACAATACTAATATCTAAGCCCACCACGTATGGGCCGCTACGGCGATTAATGGACTACCACTTATACGGTTTGGGCCTACAAGGCCCAAGCCCAAAGCTATTTTCGGATAGGATATGGAATATCTCCTAAATAAAGGGGATATACACCAAATATCCAAGGTCGGCAAATACGCCGAGGAGTAGGGAACAAGAAACCTACTAGGGTTTCATGTGTATATAAAGGGCACCCAAGCCCTCGGTAAAGGTACGACTTCATTCAAACCCTAACTCTTCACAAAACCCTAAATTTCGATTACTTACTCTCACGCCGGAGGATAATCGGGGGAGACAATCCCTCGATAAGCCTAACGGTGTTGGCTCTTTTTCTTAGTGCGCAGGTTCCACCAAGCATTAAGATCTAATTGGTACGAGAATAGAAGCCCTCACAAGGAACGCCCAACTTTTGTATCAACAGTAATTCTTTAAGATTGTCACCATCAATGTATAATGTATCTATTAACCCATATTAAAATAATCATAAATATCCATTGGTTATGCCAGTGGTAGGAATACAGTTTTTGGTCTGATTTTTTGTCTTTTTGGGTAGAAAAGCATTGTTATATGTATTTTCATTGAAATAGTAGGAGATAGATCTGATGATTTGGTTGCAATCAGTGCTAAGATTGATAACTTGGGTCGGGAAATGAAGAAGGTCACTAAGAAAGTGCACGCAACCCAAGTAAGTTGTGAGTTATGTCATGGATTTTGTTGAAGCAAATAATGTTCTAGAAACGTTATTTCTATCTTTCGATAACTTCACGTTTTGAAGATCACAAAATGTGAAATCACGTTACGTTAAAATTAACGTAAACAAGTTTTTAATCGGAAGATCCCGTTTCTACACAAATCACTCTAGAACAAATTTACAACTTCACTAATGATCAAAGAAGTATAGTAAGGAGATGCTTAAGAAGTTTTGTTTAGAAGAGTCTAAGCCCATGTCCACGGAAATAAAACTCACGAAAGATGAACAAAGTGAGTCCGTGCATAGCACTAAGTATAAAGGTATGATACGAAGTTTGCTATACCTCATGGCAAGTAGGCCCGACATCATGTTTAGTGTCTGCCTCTGTGCTCGCTTCCAAGAGGATCCCAATACCTCTCACCTTGAAGCGGTTAAGCGTATCTTCCGATACATTAAAGGCACTATACACTTGGGATTATTCTATCCCAAAGGGACCGGTGTAGAAACTGTTGTCTATGCCGACTCTGATCATGCGGGAAATTATGTGGATCGAAAAAGTACGAGCGGCGTTTGTACCTTCATGGGTTGTTGCTTAACTTCTTGGTTCTCCAAGAAACAAACGGCTCTTGCTATCTCCACGATCGAAGCCGAGTACGTAATCGTCGGAAAGGCATGTCAACAAGCACTATGGATGAAACAAGCCCTTAATGACTATGACATCCATTTAGATGACGTCCCCATTATGTGTGATAATAAAGGTGCTATTGACTTGAGCAAAAATCCCGTACTAAACACATTGAAATTCGTCACCACTTCCTTCGCGATAATGTTTAGAAAGAAAATATTTCTATTGAGAAAATTCCTTCTCAAGACAATATCGCTGACATCCTAACCAAACCTCTCAAACGAGAATCTTTCAATTACATTCGTCTAGGTCTAGGAATGTTGGAACATATTCCATAAATCTCATGACTCTTTGAAGTCATCTCGTCTAGATTAGGTTCCCTTCGTCAAAAGAATTTATTAGGTATAAATTCTTTTCTCGTGTCAAAAAGTCACACTAAATCAGCGAGACTTATTCGTCAAAAATCAAAATGGGACGAAATTTCATCCCATCAGATCACGGCTCCACTAAAGGTGGCACGGAACCGTTAAATTTAACGGTACCATGGAACCGTGTATCTGATACATCCCGTCTTTTAGTCTGCTTTTTCCCACATTACCAAATTCAAACCTTCCCAACTTCTGCAACTACTGTCAAAACCAAACCTCACACTCCAAAATTCAATTACACCCCTTCAAGATCATATTCAAGACATTGATTTTCAAAATTATCAATCACTTCCATTCTTTCTACAAGAATTGTAAGTTATCTTACTTTAATTTTCTTCAATTTTGAGTCTAAGGTTTGTTCATACATGAAAATTGAATTGGGGCTTTTCAATTTTTAAGTCTTTATACTAAGATTAGACAACATGTGATTCACTTCACATAGGATTTTCATAAACAAAATTGAATCACATATTTATGTCTAGGAAACTTGCAATTAGAAGTCATCAACACTCAAATTTTTCAAAACCCTTAAGCACCAAAACATTGAAGTTGCCAAACACCCCAGTTTCATTGTTTTCAAAAAATTTCACGAAATTAGGTTCATGAAAAACTTTTCGTGCATTGTTGATGCAAACTAAAAACGTTTTTCTCATGCATACATGATCTCGCGAATATTGATCGAATTACATAATCAATATGTACTTTTTGACATATTTGCTTGAGCAAAAGTAAATTAGGAGTGCTATAAAAGGAGATCTTACCCTTAGATAAAAAGTATGCTTCACAGTGAAATAATGTGAACATCAAAGGGTGGTTAGAAGTTAATCACCAAGGTGCTTCGTATTTACAAATTACAACAACACCAAGTGTGTTAAAATGTAAAGCACCAAAAACAGCGAGTGTGTGGGAACATCAGATCGACAAGGGGTCTGATGTTGATTAGGTTTGTTTAGCCTCAAGGTAATCAAGGTTTTCCTTGATCCCTGTTATTGTTGTAGAGTAACCGTGCTATATTTGATCACATAGCATTGGGGCTGAGTTTAATAACAAAGAGAAAGTTTGGCAAAACCTTGTTGTGATAGTATTGTATTCTTTCATTTGAATATTTCGCCAATATTATCATTGTGCTTATCATAGTTTTCCTTAGATCAAGGTCTCAACAACCGTGAGCCCAAAACGATCAGAAAACTTATTAAGTTTTCAACAAGTGGTATCAGAGCGGGGGGCTCTGGATCTAGGATTATTACAAAGTTTTTGTCGAAGAAAGAAGAAAAATTCGTTTTTGCTTAATTTTTCACAACTGCTGCAGAAACAGTTGAGGTATGAATTTTTGGTTTTCTTTCTTGGTTTACACACACACAGGGGAAGAACACTCACTCAGAGGGAAGAGAGTTGGGTTATGTTCTTCAAAGATTAAAGGCTTGTTTTTATTTCTTATTGGAGAAGAAGGTAATTTGTTACTTATTTGAAGATGAAGTGGAATTTTTTCAAGGTTGTGCTCTTATCATATCTTAAGGTAGGTGTTACCCTTTAAAGATAACTTGTTCGTTCGTTCAAGTGACTACGAAATGACAAACACTTAACGGAGTTACATTGTAGTGCTCAGTGTTTCATAGAAGATGAGTTTATTGTCATGAGATTGCGGTCTCCCTATACAAGAAAGTTGGGTATACGTTCGAAGTCAGATTTAGTACAAGATATAAGACACAAGGTTGGTTTCTTTCACTTCAGCATCAAGTTAGTAATGGTTGGTTTTTCTTCATCAGTCATAAAAGCCTACAGAATTGGAGATTCAAATGGTTAACATATGGGTTTCAGGGGAAGCTTAAATATTCAGATGGTTAACCATTTATATGCTACACCAAGTTTTTACTGTTTATATTCTCTATTTGTTGATAACAAAAAGGGGAAGAGATGTGGTGGATAGCATAGATTAAGGGGAAGACAGTATGGTTTCATTCAAGGTGAGATTTAGTTATCTCAATTTCTCTACTTCGTCTAGGAAAATTCGTACAAGAATGTTTTTGTTTTGTAATCATCAAATAGGGGAAGATTGTTGGATTTTATATTTCCATAGATTTGATGATAACAGAATAAGAATAATGAAACATGAAGAATACTGAAATGATAAGCAAAATTCACCAAGTACATTAAGTCTGGTGGTTAATTCTGGTGAGTATCAAATTAAGTCTGCTGGTTAAATCTGCTGGTTAAGTCTGCTGGTTAATTCTGGTGAGTACCAAATTAAGTCTGCTCTTCGAATGTTAAGTCTGCTTGCTGGTTGGATAAGTATACACAAAAGTCAAAGACACTTTAGATAAATATCTTTGTTGTGTCATCATTTAAACAAGTTGTAAACAAAGATACATGTTGTATCTTAATGACTGTCATACACAAGCAAGTAGTAGACAAGACTTATCATATTGTAAAAGATCTCCTTGTTGCTATAAAAGGAGATCTTACCCTTAGATAAAAAGTATGCTTCACAGTGAAATAATGTGAACATCAAAGGATGGTTAGAAGTTAATCACCAAGGTGCTTTGTATTTACAAATTACAACAACACCAAGTGTGATGTAAAGCACCAAAAATAGTGAGTGTGTGGGAACATCAGACAAGGGGTATGATGTTGATTAGGTTTGTTTAGCCTCAAGGTAATCAAGGTTTTCCTTGATCCCTGTTATTGTTGTAGAGTAACCGTGCTATATTTGATCACATAGCATTGGGGCTGAGTTTAATAACAAAGAGAAAGTTTGGCAAAACCTTGTTGTGATAGTATTGTATTCTTTCATTTGAATATTCTGCCAATATTATCATTGTATTTATCATAGTTTTTCTTAGATCAAGGTCTCAACAACCGTGAGCCCAAAACGATCAGAAAACTTATTAAGTTTTCAACATACTACTACTTATATTATTGTTTCTAACCCTTTTTCTAGTAGTTCTTTGTTTTCTGAACGGGCTTTATAGGTGAAGGGAAAGGAAGTAGATGCTAATGAGAAGATTGTGCCTGTTGAATTTCTAACCCGGTTTTACAGGTAAAGGGAAAGGAAGTGGATGCTAAGGAGAAGAAACCTATCGTGAAATTTAAGATATTAAATTATAATTAGATCTTCAATTGATGTATTGAAATCGTGAATTAAAGTAATGGATTTTCTATCCTATGCCATAGTGGCATAGGTTAAACCTCAATTAATGCTAACAAGATTCTTCTTCAAAATATTACCACTCATTAATTGTGTTTATCTTTTTCTCTTCTCTCAATTTTACCCTGGCCTTTTTATAAACATTTCATCCTCTTATATAAGACAATCAAAAAACATATCACATAACTGATTTACGAATTACAAACAAAGCAATATATTAATAAGGGATTTTATATTATTCTTTTTCTAACTTTCCAGTTGACTAACATCACCCATCTAAATAACACAAGATATTTTATTACTTTAACTTGTTAAAACTTCACATTCAACAATGTGACTAGTTGTTCGCATCAGTAGGCAAAAAAAAAGACATAGAAAATATAGTTCTAGCGCTTCAAACAAAAAATAGGATTCAAATCTTCACTTTCGATAGATTTCTTTCTCTTTGTAGCACGCTTTCGTCCAATAACGTGACCATCCAACTTTTCCTTATCCGGGCATGTACTAATATTGTGGCCAACACCCTTGCACAATCGACAACGTTTTACTTGTTTTGTCAATTCCTTTTTCGGTTTGAATCGGTATTTCTTGGGTCGTCCTTGTTTTGTCAATTCCTTTTCCGGTTTGAATCGGTATTTCTTGGGCCGTCCTTTCGGTGTCGATTTAGGCGGTCATTGAACCAAATCAACCGAAAGTGGAGCTACATTGTCCAAAGAAGTTTCTACTACGCTACTTTCTTGTTGATTTGAAATAGAGATTTTATCACGTTCAACCTCTTGCCGACACCACCGGGGAGACCAATAAGTAGACGGAATTTCAAAGCAATCCTTATGGACGAGCACACTTAAAATATGACGACAAAGTATCCCCATAAATTCAAAATATTTGCAACTACACTTAGCCACTTTTTCATCCCAATTTACTTTGTGCAGTCGACTCCCTTTATGATGCTTAACCTCAAAGAATGCTTGTTTTTCTTCCTTAACCGAATATTGAATTGCTTTTCCAAACTCCTCTTGAAACTTTCTGAAAGCAAATGGAGTAAACAATTGACGACCTTGTTCTTCTAACGGCGAAAGTGACCTCAAACACGAGCCCCTATATTTCACCAACATAGTATCATGCATTTGTTTTTGCTCAACATCTTCTATTGCAAGATCAACCTAAAATATTATTACATAAAAATAAGTTAGCAGTCAAGAAACATAGAATATAATACCATAGTTAAGTACATGTGATCACTTACTTGCTTAATGAATTGACTTAAACATGTACGAGAAGATATAAATCTTTTTATAAACGCATTAATACTTTCCGATCTTCCCGTTGTTGTCATACCACCAAAAAAGAAGTCGTGAAGATATGCGGGCACCCAAAATTCCTTAATCTTATACAAACCAACAACATGCTTATTCTCATCTAAGTTATACTTTTCAATAACTAATGGCCATTGGTGTTCAAGTTCTTCAACCGTGTCTAACTTATATAAATCGTAGAATTCAGAACACCAACTTGAATACTCGCCTCTTAATATTGAAGTAAACCAACCACTAAATTTACTAGTGATATGCCATATACAAAATGCATGTTTCGTGAAAGGCATCTCTTTGGCAATTGCTTGGGTCATCCACGGATCTTGGTCGGTTAATATAGTTTTTGGTGATTTCTTCATTAGCAAAGTAAAAATCTACAAAATATAACTGCAAGCAATTGCCAAAAGGCATGTCATATGAATTCACCTTGTAAGTTGTATCAAATACCACAACATCTCCATATTTTTGGTACCAATCATAACATTGAGCATGAGACCAAAAGATATGTTCTAACTTGTTTTCGGTATCAGTTGTATAATCATATTGAAAATTATGATTTTCAATCTTAGCATTTTGGCAATACTTTAAAATATCTCTTGCATCATTTTGGGAGTGAACTTTATGATATTTTGCCAAAAAATTATAAACATCTTTCGTGAGAAAAGAAAAAAATATTAAATTACGGAGTATAATATTTGTTTTAAAGGCAAGGGTAAAATTGGAAGAAAACAAAAAAAAATAAACACAATTAATGAGTAGTAATATTTTGAAAAAGAAACTTGTTAGCATTAGGTTTAACCTATGCCACTATGGCATAGGATAGAAAATCCCTTAAAGTAATTAAATTTTGAATTGAAGTATTAGATCATGGTCAAGAAATTGGTTGCTATACCATCTTTTACCCCTAGTATTTCGTAGGGTTTTTTTTATCTATCAATGATTTGAAACACTTTGCACTTCCTCCAACTTATAAATACTCCAACTTGCTTGCATTGTTCATCACCATACTATCAGGTCCAATATTTTGGGTACAAGTTTCCAGGACCTTAACATAAAATAAAAAGAAACATGCTGTCTCTTGGTAAATGGGTAAGCGTTAGACCAATGCCATTACCGTTACCTAGCCCTCAAAGATTCATCTCTAAATGCGCCACAAACGACCATAACTCTACCACCAACGGTACTTACTCCACGTCCATGGTAACGCCGAATAACAATTTCGCGTTCGGAGGAATTAGCAAAAGCCGCACTGACTTGCAAAGTTCAAGTGCTATATTTGCAAGCACGCTTGCGGATGGCCAGCCCAACACTAAGGAAACAAAAAGTGTTGATAATATGAATACTAGTGACCACCCGAAGCCACTTACATTCAACAAAAAACATGTCCCAGCCCAACACATGGTTCAGACATACGTGTCGCTTATCAAGGCGTTCCGGGCGCATATAGTGAAGTTGCGGCATGTAAAAGTTATCCAAATTGGGAAGCTGTTCCTTGTGAACAATTCGAGGTCGCGTTCCAAGCGGTTGAGCTTTGGACCGTGGACCGTGCTGTATTACCAATTGAAAACTCAGTTGGCGGAAGCGTTCACCGAAACTATGATTTACTTCTTAGGCATCGCCTACACATTGTAGGGGAAGTCCAGCTACCTGTCCGACATTGCTTATTAGCATTACCAGGTGTCGCTAAAGAAGATCTTAACCGTGTGATTAGTCACCCGCAAGCCTTGGCTCAATGTGAGGCAACCGTTACCGGATTAGGTTTAAATCTCACGCGTGAATCCTTTTACAACACCGCAGGAGCTGCTGAATTTATCGCGAAAAATAATTTACATGACACAGCTGCCATCGCGTCAGAACGAGCGGCTAAGTTGTACGGACTTAACATTTTAGTGGACGGTATTCATGACGCTACAAATAATCTTACTCGATTTGTGATCCTTGCTCGTCAACCCAACATTCCGTGCATGGATCGCCCATTTAGAACTAGCATTGTGTTTGCTCGCGATAATGGGACGACTGTGTTGTTCAAGGTGTTGTCAGCTTTTGCCTTTCGGAATATTAAGTTGACAAAAATTGAGAGTAGGCCTCGTGGGGTTGTGCCAGCTACGGACGTTGGAACGGTGAAACACTTCGAGTACATGTTCTATGTTGATTTCGAAGCATCAATGGCAGATGTTAGGGCACAAAACGCGCTAGCTGATGTTCAAGAATTCACGTCGTTCTTGCGCGTGTTAGGTAGTTATCCTATAGACACGACCCTATAGTCTCCCGTTTGCGAGGTTGATGATTTACCACGTCACAAAAAGAGCTAAATATATCTACTAAACCAGTTGTGCTGCACCATCAATTGATAAAATTACCTTCAAACATCATATAATGTATTTTTTAAACAACATTTTCTAATTAGTGATGTACTCCCTCCGTCTCAAATTATAAGTTCACTTTCACTTTGCACAAAGTTTAAGAAGTTTCCACTAACTACTCCATTAACCAATCAAATATCATCTCTTTCCACTAAATTCTCTTTTAATTTGTTAGAATATAAAAGTGAACAGGCATTTTGGGACAACCAAAAATAACAATATAGACTTATAATTTGGGACGGAGGGAGTATGACTTTTGGTTCACCAGCGTATTGTTTGTTTTACAAAAAAAGATCTCTAAGGGGCTGTTTGATTTTCCAAAAAACGTCTGAGTCGCCTCTGACATCTTACCCAGTCAGACGCATCAGACGTGAGGTTGTTTGTTTTTTCGTTATGAATCAGACCCGGTTAGAGGTGAATCCTCTTACTGAGTAAGAGTTGTGGATTTGGTCTTACCGCCTTTTAACCTTAGAAAACCTTCACCACCTCCAAACCCCGAATAGATATTTTGTTGTTTTTATTTCATAGTTTGAGATGAAGTTTTCTGTGGAAACTAGGTTTTAAGGTTTGTATGAATGGAGAAGCTGAGTAAAATGTGTAAGAATAGAGAGAGAAAAATATAAATACATGAAAAGTGGAGCCTTGTATTTTGAAAGTGGTTTTTTTCACGTGAATAAAAGAGAAATGGAGGTGATAGATGTGAAATACTTAATTTAATATTTTCATTTTCTAGCTATCACATTTTATTTCACCATCAATCTTTTACTTTTAAGATTAAACTAGTGTATTATTATGTGCCTATACATTATTTCGTTTCCACATATAAGCGTTCTTAGGCAAAATATCAGATGTGGCAGACCCGTTGGGAAGTTTTCGCCTATCTTTTATGCTTTTAGGTGTAGAGATCGATCTTCACTTGGAATGAGAACCGAACACCTTCCTTTTTATCACACAACTCGACAAGAACACTTGGATGACTCACAAACACATTTAGAGAACAAGAGAAGTAGTGTGGATCATATGTTAAATTGCTAGTCAAATGTATATTATCTTGTGAGAGAAATATTACAAAGACTAAGGTGGAAATACACACACACTCTCTTTACAAATGATGAGACACACTAGAAACAATGAGAGAGTGTGTGTTTATACGTACAGCCACAAACCATAATGGGTTTGGTGGGCTTTGACTTGGACTTGATGTGGGCTAAGTGTTGCATTACACTTATACATTTATGTTACACTTGATTCTAATACCACTAGCCCAGAATATTAACTACTTAATACATTAGACACTTAAGTTCTACAAACTAATGACCATCACTTTTACAATTAAGTAAATTAATTGCTAACAATCTCTCCCTAAGGGATGGTCATTTCAATGATGGTCCCGTGATTGTTCTTTTGTCTTCAATGACTTGAAGTTTGTGTGTCAATGTATAATAGTCTTCATTCAATGTTCCTTCATGCACTGTGATCTTCAAAGAATTGTCTTGTGGTCTTTCTTGCCTTGATCTACATCTTCTGTCCAGCTGCTTTGTCGTTGTAGATGATGATGGTGGATGGACTTTCGTCGGTACCTGCATAAGACAGTTAGCAATAAATTATCCAGCGGCCATCATGTCGTGAGGCAAGATCCTTAGATCTCATAAAGACTCATATAACTTGTATCCTTTTGTGTGAACACAAGTGTATTGCATAGGAAGTGTTCCTAAGAGATCTTTGATGAATCTCATGTCTCTAGACTCAATAATGTGCGTTTTGGTTTAAGTCGTCGGAGGCATGGAGCAGAGTGCCACCTTTTCAATATCAACTCATCTCGGAGTGAGAGGTCAATAGATTATGCAGTGTTCTCCGTGAGAAATGAAACAAATATCTTTTAAGAGATATCTGAGTGGATAGGAGGGGTGGTGCAATGCGTCACTGGGTCCATGACGTCTTGTCTTCAATATCAGTATCACTTAGTGAGTACTGATAGCAGATGTATTGACCCGGTTTCTGACCTAAGTTTTCATGGAGGGCTATTTCTTTTCACCCTTACAAAAACTTTTCTTTTTCATTCTTCAACCCCTTCTTTCTCCTTTCTCATTATACTCCTTTTTTTCAATCATACCTAAGGACTTCTAATTCTAAGCTGTTGGAATTTGTCCTTGGGTAGATCCCTCCGGTTCTGGCGGATCATTGGACATAACATAACCATAATCACCTTATTACTCCATGATTATCCTAGATTATTTGTCATATGCCATTAAACCTTGTGAAAATCTCTCAACGTGTTTATGAGAAAACACATTTTGTTAACACATTGAGAGTTTTGCATTTTTTGAAACACTCCCCCTTCACATGTGCTCATGCATTTTTGAAATAGATTGCACATGTTGGGTAGAGTTCGCACATTTGAAATGATCGATTTTCTATGAACATGACCTTCGCGAGACACGCTTACATCACTAGTTAGATTAGCTTGAAATTATTACCCGTCCCGGTCATATTCAAAGATCATCTCTCGAATTGGTACATTCTACTCAGACAAGTCCTTTGCGAGACACGCTTACATCACTGGAAAACCAGCTTGAAATTATTACCCGTCCCGGACTAGTCTTTTCGATAACGGACAGTTAGTTTCGTTATTTCGAGGGTTGTTCTGAGTCTTGAGATTCAAACCATGAAACTTTTAGATCACATTTTAATCACGTCCTCTCCCCCATATATTTAAACACTTAATCTCCCCATCAAAAATAGCATGAAGTGGTATTTTTGAAAACAGTTGATTAAAATGAAACTTTTTGAGGAGAGACGGACTGATTTTAGCATGAAAATGAAACATTTTTGTTTTTATACTCCCCCTTAAACAAAGCATATTGTTAAATATTTGAGTTTAAAAGCAGTAAAGGGTGTTAGAGGGAGTTATCTTGAGCACACAATGCATTTAAAGACTTTGAAACAATCTTCTTGAAATCATTTTAATTAAGTGCTCAAGGTGATTGCTTTTCGCCATTAACGTTGCGAGTCCTGATCGGAAATAATCAGAAGTCATTCAATGTAGCGCAGGTTTCGTACTGAAATGCACGAAAGCCGTAATGAAGAAAAATTTAGGAAACGACATGTTTTAGAAAAACATAAAAAAGAACTCTCGCTCAAGCATCTGTATGAACTCATCACAACAACAACTAGTTATATACTGTTTGATAGATCTGATTATGACCTTTATTTGTTTAAGAGCATATTTTGATATGCATGCCAATGGTTGTCCAAACACCTGTAATCCAAAACTTCTATATCACACATTGCATGCAATATAATTTACTTCGTCCTCAAAAAGTTTATGGCTTTTCCAGTTCTTTAGTGTATTTGGCGCAAAGCTCTTAAAATCTTATGAAGCTTAAACTTTTAAATATGCTTTTCTATTTTTGTTTTTGCGGAGAAGCTTTTAGGAGCTTTCAGAATAATAAGCTATTAAAGAGAAACTCGTCAAATGGAGTTTATGAGAGAATCAGCATTTGGTATGACTATTTATATAAATATAAATACCTTCTTTAATACTTTTACATTTAGTTGTTGAACTTAGACCAACTAGGTGCTCAATCAAGATTGAAGTGTCATTGATAGCACACTGAGCAAGTTACTCGTTTATTTACTTAGGGATGTACTAACAAAACCGGGTCTACCCCGTGGGCCCCTACCTATTTTCACGGAATGTACAAGTCGACAAAGCAGACAGTACAAGCGGCTACAGCAACAAGTCAACACACCCTCTCTACATAGAGAGGGTGGTTATAACCTCAGCCTTTACTTATAGGGGGGATTCCATCTTTATAAGGACCCTTTATAGGGGGTTTCCAAATAAATTAGCTACTAGCTAATTTCGTCATTGCATACCTTTAGTCTTATCAAGACATCAACTATTAAAAGACAAAGAAAGTAACTAAGGTACAATATCGTAAGTAACTAAGGACAATTAGAAGACAAACAAACATGCATTGTGAATGAAATAAAATATGTTATGCGTAAATGACGCATATGCCTTTTATAATACATTTCGATATATGTTACTATCAAGTTTAATTGTAAATTATTGAAAAACATCACCGCCCTAAAAACATTATGATGAAGGCAATGCTTAAACCGACTCGACAACTTGTTTTGGGGACGTGTCTATTTTCAAAACAAGATACTATCATGTTTAACGCCACTCCTAACAATAACTCAACTTTAAACTTTAACACACTGCCACGTTAGCTTTAACACACTCACCCTTAACTCAGCTTTAACACACCCAACAATAACTCAGCTTTAACACACCTTAACTCACCTTTAAATCAAATATTTTTTTACACAAACTACCTTTAAAAAGGGCGAAAGTGATTTTTTTTTTTTTTTTTTTTACATAAAGTACCCTTAACACAGCGTTAAGGGGTTAACGCACCCCCTTAACGTTGCGTTAACACAAACACTCCCAAAGGTTAACGTGCGTTAAAAGCTCTCAAAATCACCCTTTGACGCAACTTTACGCTATATGTTGGGAAGGGTCTAATAGTGAATTCCAATAAATGGTGTGTTATATATATATATATATATATATATATATATATATATATATATATTCAAAACAAGTTACTATCATGTCTAATAGTGAATTCCAATAAATGGTGTTATATATATGTGAGATAACATATCAATCAATATTCATTTCAATACATGTTACTATCAAGTGTAATAGTGAACTCCAATAAATGATTTTCATGTGAGAAAAGTAGTGGTTGGTTGTTCACCAAAATAGTTAGCGGGTTGTTCTTGCTTTGGTGCACAATTAATTGGCTTAATATGGTGATATGGCCACGTGATTCGTTGGTCCATGGACCCACAATTACATGTCCTATCTTTATCATGTGGTGTGAAATTTCAACAAGTTGATATTGGTCAATTTCATATTTTGTGAGCCTTGTGTTTGGTATAGAGCACAAGGTTCGAATTTTCTGTTTTGGTTTTAGAAAAGTCACATCGAGCGATTCGATATGTAGTAAATTTTGGTTCGATGCGAAATATTCTGTCCAAACATGTAGACATTCGACCACATCCATGACGATGATTGATTTATAGCTATGTGGATCGTATTGAAGCATCGAAAATTTGTCCTTTGGACCACCAACAAATCTCGACCTAATCGACAAACAACCTCAAAAAATTGTGTTACATCGTTCGAATTTAGAAAGATATCTATCGGGCTCTTTTGCTAAAAATCATCAAACATTTGGAAAAGCTTTGGTTGTTAAAAAAAAGTATCTATTTGTTTCGTGTAACTATCATGACATCGGTAGGAATACATATTACTTTTATACGTGTATATCGCACTATCGTGTGTGTGTCAATGAGTTGTGATGATATTCAATACAATTTGTCATGTGAAATATAAGCACGATGTTATGTCCTTTTATTGATACATGAAAACCTTACTACTTTTGGTTTAAAAAGATGGTATCGGTTCTCACATGGATCAAACTTGACTTATTGTTCGTAGAATGTCAAACCAATTTTATCGCTCGATTTATTACCGACAAAAAATGACCACGAAACTTAGTCATTAGATCAACTATTCGACCTAAAAAATAATCAAGAATTTGGTTTTTATATTTATCTATGAAAATGTTGAATTTCATAGAAAATAACATAGATATAGAAAATCCCCTTCGCCCAATTATGATATGCTTGATTGATGATCATGGCCCATGTACCCTTAGGGGCCTTGACCTCTAAAGAAGTATTAAGTATTTTAAAAACATTTTTAAAGACGTTATTTTCTTTCATTAATTACTTTTTTGATATAGCTAAAATAGCAATACCTGGCACCTGCAGATGATTGGTAGATGAGTCAATGTATAAGGTTTTTCTTGCTTAAGTATCTTGGGATAGTGAGACTTAGATTTAGACTTACGTGGCTTAACAGGATATCTTGTTACCGTTTTCGATATTAATGTGTATGTTAGGATTCCTACGGTCCAGCATCTCATCAAGTTCAACATATAAATCAAACCGGGGTTTCATTCTAAAACCAAATGATGATAGAAGGAGTAGCCCACCGAACTTATATGGTAACTTTGAGATTATATACCGATGTGGGATTGAGTTTGCACACCCAACAATCCTCCCCTCAAACCCAAACCACCATGGTCATCCCCTTCAACTGTAGCCATTATCCTACTACCTCTCTTTTACCTTCGACCTTTACCAACCAAACACACCGCCTTTTATCGGCTTCCTTTCGGTACAAGGTTTACCGGAATCCACTAATACTGTCGAATCGGAGTCTAACTGAGGGAACACCATCCACATCATCATTAGGACCAACCGTAGCTCTAATACTATTTATTAAGATTCTTACGACCTAACATCTCATCAAGTCCAACATATAAGCCCAACTGGGGTTTCATTCTAAAATGCTTGTTTGAAAATAATTGTGGTCACCTCATGCCATATCATCAATTCCAACATATAACCACATTTGGGCATTTATGTTAGACTTGATGAGATGATGGAATGTAAGAATCCTTAGGCCAATGCTAATGGCAACTGTAAATATTGTGGTTACCTCCTGCCATATCAGTGCCACATCAGTTTTTTCTCACCAAGACTACACCCAATCACAGTTTGCTAATAAAGCGACCGCAAGTACAACAAAAAAAAATACCCCACGAAAACTATTAAAAAAAAAAAAAAAAACACACACACACACACACACACAAAACAATGGGAGGAGTGCCCATTTACTCGGTTGGCTAACAAACCGAGTAAATGAAAAGGTTGGGGCGGTTGACTTCGGTTGGCCTAAGGGATAGAACGCGGTTGCATACTCGGTTGTTTGGGGGGGGGGGGGGGGGGGGGGACCTTTACCATTACCGTTACCCTTAAAGTGTAACTAATGAGTATTAAACCTGAAACCATTTATTATCACAATAACAGGCCCTAAGCCAACTTAGAGCACACGGTATGGTAACCCGTGTTAAACTTTAACACACTGCTCTTTTAACTCACATGGGCGGTATGGTTAACACACCTTAACTCAACTTAACTCACATGGGTGGTATGGTTAACACACCTTAACTCACATGGGCGGTATGGTTAACACACCAAAAAAGCATACATTTAACTCACGTTAAGGGGTTAACGTGCCCCTTAACGTAGAGCCTTAACACACCAAGGCGGTATGGTTAACACACCTTAACACACCAAAATGTGAAACTTTAACACACTTGGTGAGTTACCATACCGAGTGCTCTTAGTGGTGCTTCGGTACATCCATAAGGCAAGAGTACAAAAAACACATATATCCTTCTTGGAAAGGTGTTGTTAAATATGAATCTCATGGATGTCCTTTAGATAAACTAAGCCAAAAATAGCAATCTTGATATTAGGTACGTTGGTGGGGAGATATTGATCTATACCCAAAAAAGACGAACAAAAGAATAAAAAGAACAGACATAAAATCTTTGTATAACACAAAAACATATTATAAAGTATTAAAGTGTATTTGATTGCATTTACATTTGTTTGGTACATTTCTTCATCAAGAAAATTGTAGTTTAGCCAAATATGACTTTGGTAGTAAGCGTCTAGGAGCGTTTTGAAGCAATTAGTAACTAACTGTTAGCGTTTTGCATAAAATGCTTGTTTGAAAATAAGCAACTAGCATTCATATTTCTTCTAAATGATCCAAATTAAAATGCTACTTCTAGTAGCATTTACGAGCAACTAGCATTTACACTTACTAATTATGACTATACATCGATGTTACCAAACACTTTATCAACATAAACTCTGCCACTGCTTGCTGCTACCGCTATATTCGTCAAACATAAACTTGCAGCAAAAAGTTGACATCGAGTATGTTGCATTTTCTAATTACTTAATGGAAACATTGGTCCATGTTAGAAATACTTTACATTTGACTTTTAAATAGATATTAAAAGTGGTAGTTTTACAAAAGTGAAGTGATTGACACACTTCAAAAATTTATTGGGACACTCCGTTATATGCAGTAAGTAGTTGTACTTTAAGTATAATCTGCTTGAACTGCTTGTATAGTGAGTGTCCCAATCAATTTTTGAAGTGTTAATCACTTCCCTTTACAAAAGGATATCAATACGTATGCCTGCACCAAAGAAGTGCTAGTTCCAGCTTTATAGATATTTTAGACTTTTAAACCCAATATAACAAATACTTTAAAAGTACCTTGAACGTTCATCAACGCGTCGGTTGATAAGCGAGCTGGAATAGGTCTGCTGAAAAAAAATTGTCTTGGGGAATTTTATGTTATGTTTACTCTTTATCTTGCTATTTGTTACAAACACTTGTTTTGATGAAGTTTATGTAATGTCTACTCTTTATCTAAAGAACGATGTTAATGAAATTCGTAGTTATTATCTAATTGTTTTATTAACTGTTGAATGGTTGTTTTAATTCCCCTGTTTGGTGTTGTTTATAGGGATAAATATACTGCATGTTAGATATTGATGCAGTTTGTGAAATGCACTGATGCAGTAGGTTCTTGTATGTAGCATATAAGTCCAGATTAGGTTAGACGCGTAGTGCGTTTAAGTGTCGAAATGTGTTTGGTGAATCCTACTGCTGGTAAAAATGAACCTGCTGCTGCTCCTACACATCAATACTCAGGATAGGGTAAAGGCATGTTTGTTGAAGAGGTAAAAGAGTGAAGGAGGAAGAGAAACAAACCTTATTCAAATTATTGGGTTACATGTTATTGAACGGTTACAAACAACAACGATTACTAGATAATAGTAAATTGTTTTTGGGTTACATGTTATTGAACGTTTACAAACAACGACGATTACTAGATAATAGTCAAATATTTTATGGTTAGTTGATATCGAACGTCTTCCATTGATGACAGCAACCAGGTTGTACAGGCTCAACACACGAGACTTCCTGCCCATACCGAAAACTTGTCAAACCACAACACTGGCTCCATTACTTCACAAATGGGGAAAAAAAATGCCGTTAAACATTGTTTATTGACTCCTTGTGCTTCCAGAAGTATTGAAACATCCGCTCACGGTATGCTAACGCTGTTGCAATAGGGTCGTCTACTTCCAGTGGTTGGTTGCGGCACAATCTGTATAAAATAATACATACCCATACACCGTAATCACCATATAATTCACCTTGTTTCGGGACTGCAGGACACTGGTATGTTATTTTATATTCCTTGGCTGATATGCCCTTGCTCGCCAATATACCTTGCTGATCCAGATATATGGTAAGCTGTTTTGGGAAATTCTTTTCAAAGTTCTCCACCACCGTGTGCCATTGCCATGTACAAACCCAAGAGTGTCATAAAATGAAACAACTCCAGTACGCAGGTGAAGCTCAGCGAGAACCCAGTGTTTCTCAGGTTCATTAATGGGAAAATAAACCTAATAAAGACAAACAAATGTACAGATTACTATGCATACAGTTACAAATGTATATTAAAAAGGATTGTGGTAAACTAACTTTTTCGACATCTCGCCAAGCCACAGGGTAGTATGTTCCATCTGAATAATGACTATACATTTGACCAGCCAAGAGATGTCGGGCGAACAGAAACCCTGCCAAGGTCCAATCTGCATTGCTTCCCCTAAGAGACCACATCAGATCAAACCATATATCCAAGTGCTGTGTACAAAAAACAAAAATTATAAAACTTATAGTGGTTACTCGATCAAAACTATATACAATTAGCGATTTGACCACATACTGATGATGGTTCCTTACATAGTCATACAACCAACCGCCTTTACAATCTTCAAGACATGCCAACGCTAGCCAAAAATTCATACCAGAAACAATGGTACGACCGCCCCACGGAAATTTAAACTCTGTTGGTTTTTTTTGCTTTAAATAAATACAAAGCGAATCAGGCAATGACACCTTGTCCTTTTTGCATTTGGGATGTCGAGACAGATCCTCTAATAAACAAATCAATGATTAACATTAAACGAATCATATTATTGTTAATTTAAGAATAAAAAACAGACTACCTCTACAAAAGGATCTATGTTGGCCGAATAGAACTCAGTAATTGACCGAGTTTTGGGGTTTCCAGAGACGTCCTGAGAAGATACATAACATATATTAGCAGAGGCCAACCAGATATTGATTTCAGTATAAATTTAATACGATGACTTACCTCTAATATGACAATATGCTCAATCGACTCGTTTCTGCGATTAGATGTTCTTGTCAGTCGTGCGCGTTGGATGGCGTCTGGATTCACAGATCCGGAAAACTTCTCGTGCTTTGATTTAAAGAATTTAGCCATGTTTTTAATTTTCGCCGCCTTTTTTTTCTTTTGGATTTTCTTCATTTTGCGATGGGAAAAAAACAGAGTCCAAGCAGGGTTTGTCATTAGGACCGACCACATTTGCATTTCCTTGGTTGCTGACTGTTTGTTGCAATGGTGTTGTTTGATCTTTCTACAGGGCATAGGTTGTGATTAGCACCCACCACAAGACATAGAAATAAACACTTATTAACCTTTTTAAATTTAAAATAAACCATGTACCTCAACATCTGTCTGCAATGGTGTTGTTTGTTCTTTATGCACGCAACTAACATTTTCATTGTCAACACCCTTACAATTTTCATTATCAAACGGTATTTCTTCTAACGAAAGCATATTCACATCCGGTTCGTCGTTTATATAGTCGATGTAATCATCACACACCGGCTGATCATTGTGGACGAGGGATGTTGTTTTATTAGTGTCCTTCTCTTCAAATGCTTCAACTTGAGTCGCAGCTTGATGTTCATAAAGAACAGGGAAGTCAGGGGTAACCCCTACTTCACATGTTTCTACAAGAACGTCCAGCGAACCCACTTGAGATTCTACATAGCCTTTCTTCCCAACATCGATGTCAATTTCCATGTGATTGGCTGCAACACTGGTCGTAACACCGGTATCAGCTTCACAAGCTAATGATGTGGCCTGTAGTTGACAAAATAATAACAACATTTAATGAATTAAATGTACAATTAAAGGGTAAACATTAGCAGGGAAATGAGATACTTATAAACGTATGCCAAAAAACACAAAGTAAAAGTATACCTTGAAAAATGCAGGATTGTCAACTTCCATTGGATGATCATGCTGATCATCAACATGATCATCATGATCATCATCAACATCTCGGCCAGTAACATCATTATCAACATCATCTTCACAAGGTGATGACGGGGTCTGTAGTTGACAAAATAATACAACATTTAATGAATTAAATGTACTATTAAAGGGTAAACATTAACGGGGAAATGAGATACTTATAAACGTATGCCAAAAAACACAAAGTAAAAGTATAACTTGAAAAATGCAGGATTGTCAACTTCCATTGGATGATCATGCTGATCGTCAACATGATCATCATCAACATCTCGGCCCTTAACATCATTATCAACATCATCTTCACAAGGTGATGACGGGGTCTGTAGTTGACAAAATGATATAAGTGTAATACTTAACGAGGAATTGACCTTCGTATAAAGTTAGGAGAGTAAAACATAAAAGGTAAATACAAACCATGCTAATATCAGGGTTGACATCAGATTCGAGTGGAATATCTGGGACATCAATTTCTTCTTGAACAGAAACAACACTACCATCAGAATATTCGTTAAAAATTGTCTCTAACTCTGAAAATGTTGTTTTCACCTTCTGAAACAGCTCGCGAATGTCAAGTTTTGGGACAGACCCTATGTGTTTCGCTATCAACGAAATATCAGTTTGCAAATCAAATATCTTGCCCAAAATAGGAGTTGTTGAAAAATTCATTTCATTTCGGCCTTCACTTAATTGGACACCATTTGCGTTTTCAACATCATTTTTATCTAAAATTTCTAAACTTGGTGCTTCATGTTGATCGCCTGAGCTAGCAGCTTCTTGGTGATCCTCTGATCTATGGAGTTGTTGGTGATCGGCTGCGCTATGAGGTTGTTGTTCATCCTCTGCGCTATCAGGTTGTTGGTCATCCTCTGACCTTGACAGGTCTGGATTAGACAAACCCTTTATAAAAGGGATGCTACCAATAAACCACGGTTGTCTCAATTCGCAGTTCGTTGCATACAGTGCCGTAATGGGAATTGACTCCTAAAAAACCGAATACTATATAACTTTGTATGTGAACAAATATAATAAATGTCCAACAAATTTGCCTTCAAAGATAGTGTGGTGCTTACCGGTCCAAAGAGTTTTTTATGGTCTGATTTTCGGAACTTTTGACATTTAGACCAAGCAAGACCTCGTGGAATGACCTTCGTGTCTTTCGCCCACCAATTGCTGCTTTTAGGTTAACTCTCCAAAATCCATATCTGTAATATGTGGTTGTTTAAAATGTATAAAATGTGGAAACAAATTGTTCAAAGTGCAGGTTATAACCGTGTTCAAAACTATATATTAAATATATATCTAATAGAAAAAACCTAAATTAATACTTTTACAAAATAAAACTATGGGTATATGGCGAAGGTATATATTACTGGTATAATACAGGAATGCATACAAAACATATACAAACAATACTACAATACTAAATAGTCTAATGAATATGGGGGTGAACTTTAGTACATAGTAGTAAGTATGTCATACCTTGAAAGCCCAAGCGAAACCGTATAGATTGTATGTCGCACTATACTTTGGGTTTTTTTTCCAACTTGGCCAAATGATCTTTTCTGTGTCTGTCAACAACATTCACAGTCCTTTGATAAAATTTATGCCACATGTATTCACCCCAAGGAAAAACATTCCAATCATCAAAGTCCTCCACCAAAGACAGTATATCATTAGGGATACAATTCCTATCTTCAATACCCATAAACACCAACATAGCAACTATCAAAAGACACAATCTAACAGTATCATCATCAGAGACAACTAAGAACCTATTTTCATCCTTAACTAGTTTCAAACAATCACTAGCATATACAGAATTTATAGTATCTGTCCTTTTTTCTGGAAATATACGGTCACGATATGCACTTGTTTTATTTTGACCTTTACAAAGTTTACCAAATCGAAACCCTGTTATTAAACAAAAATCTTTACGCCCGAACTCTAATAAATCATCCCCAATTTTGAATTGCAATGGAGGGGAATCAGACGATATATTAGAAACTTTTACCTGATGTTGTAAAACAAAATGCATCAAATGGCAGTCATTATCGCAAAACCGAATATCCAACCACGGACCAAAGACTGTGTTTCTAAACAACCTTTCCCGCTTTTCATTCTTCGACAAAATGCCTTTGATATCTGTAAGCAACTTCACTGTAGATCGAACAGCGATTTTACAACTGTACAACTCAAATGACATATCGAATTACAGGGTGTTAAGGAATTACGATTTTTTAGTTGTGTTATGCTTTGTCTGTGGAGAAGAAGATGTGTGTGTATTAATGTGTATTCTTTAATGAATTGTAATCGTACTAATATTTATAAAAAACTTCCCAATTTAATGCATGTAAAATGACCAAAATATCCTTTTGCTCATGTATTTGTTGCCCAAAAATCAAAAGTTGCCCAAAAAACAATACGCCCCATGTACATCGTACCAACAGTTGTAGAGTTACTTGGTCGGACACGTGTCATCCAGTGGTTGGTCGGGCGAGTTGCCCTGGTCTAGTATCGGAACTTTCTGTGAGCGGGGCAGATAAGCAACGTAGCTGGGCAACTGGGTCATATTAGTAATTATCCCTTAAAAAAACCTGTAATTAAACACTTACTATATTTTTTCTGATGGTCAGAATTAGGTCACTTGCTATTATTAAATTTCTGATTATCTGAAGATCGGAGTGTGTGTTTTGATTGGAATGTGTGTTTTTTTATCGGAGTGTGCGTTTCTAATCGGAGTGTGTGTGTGTTTTTGATAGGATTGAGTGTGTTTCTGATCGGAGTGTGTGTTTTTTTTTATCGAATTGTGTGTTTTATGATCGGAATATATGTTATTTGACTGGTGGTGGTGTGACGGTGATGGTGGTGATGACAGTGAGCGTGTGTTTGAATAAGGGCTGTGTGTTGTGTGTTTGTATGTGTATTAAAAAGATGGTTCCTTCCTTTTTTTTTGTGTTTTTTCTTCTTTTACCCAGAACTTTCAAGTGTTTACATAATTTACCCCATAACTTTTTTTCTCACTTTTCTATCTAATTACACTTTTCTCTAGAACCGGACCATATATATATATATATATATATATATATATAGACACACACCATGTGTTTGATATTTTCTGTATACCTACTCAATAATTAACCCTATATATAAGTTGCATTGGATCCAGGGTTTTAAGCTTCATATCGTGTCCCTTAAATTAAATAAAACTCTTGTGATATCATGGGTTCCTTACCAAGGGCCAAGCAGCTTCCTGTTATTGACCTGTGTTTGAACAACTTAGACTCTAGTTCAAGTTCTTGGGTGACAAAGTGTGACGAAGTTACACGTGCACTTGAAGAATACGGATGTTTCTTAGCTGTGTATGATGGAGTTTCTCAGGAACTTTATGATGCAACTGTGGTTGCATCACAAGAAGTATTTGATCTTCCAGTAGAAAAGAAAGTCCTAAACACTAGAGACGCGGCAGGCCATGGTTATTTGGGACGATCACCCACCATGCCTCTTTTCGAAAGGTTAAGCATTGAAAATGCTACCACTCCACAAGGAGCTGATTCATTCACAAAACTCATGTGGCCATCTGGAAACCCAAGCTTCTGGTATGCAACTCTTTTTTACAAGTATTTAGTTTCTTACTTGATAGCAACACACCATATACTTTGATCTACATGGTTATTAATTATTTGCACGTGTTTTATGTTTCAGTGAAAGTGCATTGGCATTCGCTAAGGTTTTAGCAGAACTAGAGGTGATAGTGATGAGAATGGTGGCGAAAAGTCTTGGAATAGAGCAAGACTACGAAAAGCTCCTTGAATCGACTACTTGTATTTTTAAATTCAATAAATACCTAAGCCCTCCAGGTGGTGAGAAAACGGTAGGAATTGTTCCTCACACTGATAAAGGTTTCATGACCATTATTCAACAAGAAGAAGATGGAAAGGGTCTTGAGATTAAGACAAAGGACGGGGAATGGATTGAAGTTGAATTTAAACCCTCGTCTTTCATAGTCATGGCAGGAGATGTTTGCACGGTAGCAATATCAAATGCCTCAGCTAAAAATTGATCTTGTATCTATTATCTGTGTTATGTGGAATATGTGACATGTTTTTAATGTGTTACACTTTCATTCTTTAGGCATGGTCCAATGGAAGAATCGAAGCACCGTCTCATAGAGTGATGATGGAAGGACATAAAGATAGAATTTCCCTAGTGACATCTTCATTTATCCGGGATCTTAACGTAGAGGTGCCTCAAGGACTCGTTAACGAAGACCACCCTCTAAAGTTTAAGGCATTTGATCACTACAAGTATATTGAATACCATAACAGTACCACAGATGCTAACGGGAACAGATTAGAAGACGCCATCAGATCCTACTGTGGAATTTGATTGAGCCACCCTTGTTTCCTGTAATCTTGGTCTTTATATGTCTATCGATCATTTGTGTTTTTTTCCAAATTAAAAATGGCAAGTGTGCTACCACATGTTTAATTATATGGGTAAAATAGCTACCAAGCAATGGAAAGTTGCTTGTTATTTGGTAGCTATTTTTCGCCATTTTCCCTGCTCATAATATTATTGTATTCTTCATGTCTGTTTCTAAGTTCGTTTCCATTGTACGAGTACTTATAGTTATTGAATTAATTTATAATGCATGATATGCTAGTTGTGTGGATTTCTTAAGAACACTTCCTCACAGATATATCTAATGCAGTCCCTGGTTAGCATACCTTGTCGCATTAGCAAGTTTCTTCTTTAAAAATAAATATCGTACGAGTCTAAGTTTATTTGATGGGCTTATAAGCTTATACGAAAGTTGAATAATCAATAAGGTCACTTTTAATGGCTTGTAAGCTTATCTACATGAGCTTATGAACTCAACTAATACTACACAGTTTTCAACTTTTAGCTAAGGAAGGAGTCGTCGCAAAAAGTCCAACATGTAGTCGCTATAAGCTTTTGCGATGACATGTCGTTGCCAACTTGCCATATCGTCGTCGCCCTTGATCCGTCGCTAAAACTTTTGGCGACGAAATGTCAAAGCCTTTTGCGACGAAAAGTGGGTCCCACAAGAATTCTCAAATTGACCGAGGTGGGGTCCACAGACCTTAGCGATGACACGCGTCGTCGCTAAAGGTAAATTCCAAATTAAATCAAAAATCACATATTTGAATTATTAATTAATTATGTAAATATATAAGTTATAAATTATAAAAATAATAACATTATTGGCTGAGGTCCACAGTTTTATCGACGACACGTTTCGTTGCTAAAAGCTTAAGCCGAAAAACTATAACCACATTTTGCGACGACACGTGTTGTCGCTAAAAATGTGGGTCCCCGGACAACAAAAATCAGTGTTGAAAGTATGGGTCTCACTAGAATTTAGCGACGACGACTCAACGAAACAATCATGCATTAATTATGCAATTGTACGTAAAAACTTGTTGGTTGCAGATGAAACATGGTCATTAATATGGCTCATGCCCGGTGTGGGGTTATGGTCCATTAGGGTTTTTCTCATATGTACTATAAATTGTTGATGATTAATAAAGTTTAGCCTACGGGGTTTTCATCATTTAACATGGTATCATGAGAAAGTGATCTTAAGACCTACTTGGTCATCAAGCTGTCACCTTTGTACCACCCCATCACACCTACCTATCTCCAAAACATCTCCAAAACCCTAAAATTAATCTCCAACATCACAGCCTCCCAAAACAACCGATCACTAAGGGTCTGTTTGGCATGTGGATTTTGGTAGGAAGGAATGGACTCAAAGTAAAAAAATGTTGTTTGTTATGTATCATTGGTTTTTATAACAGTACGTCACACCCCTGATTGTGAGGTTCAACAAATCCCAACCTCTTAACCCAACTTTTGCAACATTTTACTGACATCAACTATTTTTTTGTCCTTTTTCTATACTTTTATTATATATACTTTTCTTCTTTCTATTATTTTATTATATATAACTTGTTTTTATATTAAAAAATAGGACCCACCACTAGGGTTCTTCTCATATGTACTATAAATAGTTGATGATTAATAAAGTTTAGCCTATGGGGTTTTCATCATCTAACAATTAACTGGCTATGTCTTTTTATGAATGGTTGTGGGGTTTGATACATTCTTTTATTGATAATGCGAAACATGTATTGTAATGGAGATAACAATCTACTATTGAGAAACTAAGAGTTTCAACAGATAATGCGTGAGTATAATCTCAGAGATAACACAAATAACTCTTATTCTATTTCACGAGGTGAGACGTCTATTTATACAAGGTTAGCATCTACAGGATCTAACACACTAGATGGCCGACAAGCCTTATATTATTGTTTATTTACATTATTACTATATATTTCAAATCATCACACCACGCTAAAGACAAAACAATGCCTAAATAGTTGGCACATTAAACTAAGTACATACGTGCCTAGACAGGTGTCATTTCTTCAATCATTCGAGAAAGATATTCTTGAATCACATTAATGATTTTTTTTGTTTTATTTCGTCATTGGTGTCTCGTTGTTCGTTTTTGAACAATATTCACAATAATGTCTCGGTGCTCGTGATAAGTGTCTGCATAGTAATCGTTTAAATCATCTGGTAGAAGTGCGAGTTGTCCTGTGATATCTTCGAATTGTTCTTCAAAGCCATTTAATACCTTTTGTTGCGATTCATTAATCTTTTCCGAAAAATGTGAATATATCAACAAATTTTTTGTGCAACAGTTGATTCTCACTTTGTCTTGTTATCCAGGTTCAGTGCCAATTTTTGATGATCCCATATTCCCATGTACACTCATGCAAGAGATGATACTAAGTGATCAATTGTAGGAGTTACTTGCTCTATTTCATCTCTTGTCAGATATTCCTTATTGCTCACTGCGAGTTGTGCCACTGTAATGGATGGTACTAGAAGCTTTTGTTCTTCATTGAAAATTGAGTAGCTTGAAGGCATTATGAGATATAATTCTCAACCTTTTGCGAAGAGGTCGTTGTGACTGTTAATTATGCTTTGTACTTTTGGCGGTAACTCTTGTAATTCTTTAAGATTGTCACCATCAATGTATAATGTATCTATTAACCCATATTAAAATAATCATAAATATCCATTGGTTATGCCAGTGGTAGGAATACAGTTTTTGGTCTGATTTTTTGTCTTTTTGAGTAGAAAAGCATTGTTATATGTATTTCATTGAAATAGTAGGAGATAGATTGATGATTTGGTTGCAATCACTGCTAAGATTGATAACTTGGGTCGGGAAATGAAGAAGGTCACTAAGAAAGGGCACGCAACCCAAGTAAGTTGTGAGTTATGTCATGGATTTCTTATATTATTGTTTCTAACCCTTTTTCTAGTAGTTCTTTGTTTTCTGAACGGGTTTTATAGGTGAAGGGAAAGGAAGTAGATGCTAAGGAGAAGATTGTGCCTGTTGAATTTCTAACCCGGTTTTACAGGTAAAGGGAAAGGAAGTGGATGCTAAGGAGAAGAAACCTATCGTGAAATTTAAGATATTAAATTATAATTAGATCTTCAATTGATGTATTGAAATCGTGAATTAAAGTAATTAAATTTTGAATTGAAGTATTACGTCATGGTTAATAAGAGGGAAAGTGAGAGAAAAAGGAGGAAAAAATGAAAGAAAAATGTTTCCTCCATAAGACATTTTAGACTTTTTATTTGATCCAACTCCTAATCACTCTATATATCAAAGATATAAAACCCTATTTTTGTTATCCAAGCCCCTCTTGTTTTTTTTGTTTTTTTTATTTATTTTTATAATTTTATTTATATTAAAAAATTATAAACCTGAAAGTACGGAACAGAAAATATAAAATTT
Organism: Artemisia tridentata subsp. tridentata; assembly: GCA_021014915.2. Classification (NCBI taxonomy): domain Eukaryota; kingdom Viridiplantae; phylum Streptophyta; class Magnoliopsida; order Asterales; family Asteraceae; genus Artemisia; species Artemisia tridentata. The sequence continues at coordinate 382,306,548 of CP139505.1, forward strand.
AATATGTCAAACGCTAAAAACTGTCAGAAATACGGAACAGAAACTGACAGAAAATTGGGTTATACTATAAAGTCAAAGGGGACAAAAGAAATCTCCCAATGATTTGACATCATAGGGGCTTCTATAGTACAGAGGCCTTTCAAACTTGGATGCCAAAATTGGTTGCTATACCATCTTTTACCCCTGCTATTTCGTAGGGTTTTTTTTTATCTATAAATAATTTGAAATACTATGCACTTCCTCTAACTTATAAATACTCCAACTTGCTTGCATTGTTCATCACCATACTATCAGGTCCAATATTTTGGGTACAAGTTTCCAGGACCTTAACATAACATAAAAAGAAACATGCTGTCTCTTGGTAAATGGGTAAGCGTTAGACCAATGCCATTACCGTTACCTAGCCCTCAAAGATTCATCTCTAAATGCGCCACAAACGACCATAACTCAACCACCAACGGTACTTACTCCACGTCCATGGTGACGCCGAATAACAATTTCGCGTTCAGAGGAATTAGCAAAAGCCGCACTGACTTGCAAAGTTCATGTGCTATATTTGCAAGCACGCTTGCGGATGGCCAGCCCAACACTAAGGAAACAAAAAGTGTTGATAATATGAATACTAGTGACCACCCGAAGCCACTTACATTCAACGAAACATGTCCCAGCCCAACACATGGTTCAGACATACGTGTCGCTTATCAAGGAGTTCCGGGCGCATATAGTGAAGTTGCGGCTTGTAAAAGTTATCCAAACTGTGAAGCTGTTCCTTGTGAACAATTCGAGGTCGCGTTCCAAGCGGTTGAGCTTTGGACCGTGGACCGTGCTGTATTACCAATTGAAAACTCAGTTGGCGGAAGCGTTCACCGAAACTATGATTTACTTCTTAGGCATCGCCTACACATTGTAGGGGAAGTCCAGCTACCTGTCCGACATTGCTTATTAGCATTACCAGGTGTCGCTAAAGAAGATCTTAACCGTGTGATTAGTCACCCGCAAGCCTTGGCTCAATGTGAGGCAACGGTTACCGGATTAGGTTTAAATCTCACGCGTGAATCCTTTTACAACACCGCAGGAGCTGCTGAATTTATCGCGAAAAATAATTTACGCGACACAGCTGCCATCGCGTCAGAACGAGCGGCTAAGTTGTACAGACTTAACATTTTAGTGGACGGTATTCATGACGCTACAAATAATCTTACTCGATTTGTGATCCTTGCTCGTCAACCCAACATTCCGTGCATGGGTCGCCCATTTAGAACAAGCATTGTGTTTGCTCGCGATAATGGGACGACTGTGTTGTTCAAGGTGTTGTCAGCTTTTGCCTTTCGGAATATTAAGTTGACAAAAATTGAGAGTAGGCCTCGTGGGGTTGTGCCAGCTACGGACGTTGGAACGGTGAAACACTTCGAGTACATGTTCTATGTTGATTTCGAAGCATCAATGGCAGATGTTAGGGCACAAAACGCCCTAGCTGATGCTCAAGAATTCACGTCGTTCTTGCGCGTGTTAGGTAGTTATCCTATAGACACGACCATATAGTCTCCCGTTAGCGAGGTTGATGATTTACCACGTCACAAAAAGCGCTAAATATATCTACTAAACCAGTTATGCTGCACCATCAACTGATAAAATTACCTTCAATCATATAATGTATTTTTTAAACAACATTTTCTAATTAGTGATGTACTCCCTCCGTCTCAAATTATAAGTTCACTTTCACTTTGCAAAAAGTTTAAGAAGTTTCCACTAACGGCTCCATTAACCAATCAAATATCATCTCTTTCTACTAAAGTCTCTTTTAATTTGTTAGAATATAAAAGTGAACAGGTATTTTGGGACAACCAAAAATAACAATATAGACTTACTCCCTCCGTCCCAATTTTATTGTCATATATTCCTTTTTCGGACGTCCCAAAATTATTGTCACATACCCAAAATAGAAAGTGAATAGATATTGGAGTTTGTTAAAGTTTACTATATTACCCTTGGTTGAAATTAATATTGCAAACTTTAAAGAAGTGTTAATTAATTGGTTAAGGGTAAACTTGTCATTTGACAAAAAAGTAAAAGAGAAAGCAGTGATTGTGACATTTTTCTAAAAGAATATGTTTTTTGTCGGGTGACAATAATTTTGGGACGGAGGGAGTATAATTTAGGACGGAGGGAGTATGACTTATGGTTCACCAACGTATTGTTTGTTTTACAAAAAAGATCTCTAAAGGGCTGTTTGATTTTACAAAAAACGTCTGAGTCGCCTCTGACATCTTACCCAGTCAGACGCATCAAACGTGAGGTTGTTTGTTTTTTCGTTATGAATCAGACCCGGTTAGAGGTGAATCCTCTTACTGAGTAAGAGTTGTGGGTTTGGTCTTACCGCCTCTTAACCTTAGAAAACCTTTGATCCGTGTGTAGTATATATATATAAATAAATATAGTATCGTGCACACGTGATACTTTGGGAAATGACAAGTCAAACCTTAGGAAAAGTCAAACTTGCAAAACCCGTGAATGTGATGTGTGTGATACCGGGCAAGTGATCACCCGGGTCGTGTCCCAGCGAGGTGTGAATCGAGGATTTCGTTTTAGGTTCGGAATTAAAATGCTTGATGATTAGATTTAGAGATTATTTGGTGTTGTGGTAATATTACACAAAGCAATGAAACGCAAAAGGTATTTAAAACTAAAAAAAACGCACGTTTTAATTAAAATTAACGTTAACGCGCAAAAATAAAGGTGAACTCTAAAAAATATTAGCCCTACGAGTACCGAATTAATTTTCCTACGACTTGAATATAAAAAGAAAATTTTGGAAAAAAGAGAAAAATATTTTTTTTTTGACTTTTTAATAATTTTTTATAAATTAAAAACTATTTAAACTATTTTAAATTTCTAAAAATACTAAAACTAATTTTAAAAATCTGAAATTTTTTTTCTAAAATACTTAATACTAAACTTGAGCTATGAAAAATATAAAAAGTGAAAATGCTTTTTAAATAAGCTGAAAATAAGCAATAGCTCACAATAAGCTAAAATAAAAATAAAAATAAAAGGGGTTTTAACTAAGATTTTGTAAAGTTTAACTAAAAAGGATTAAGAGTCCAGTGGTTGAGTGCTTTGGTTGTGTATGCTAAATGTCCTGGGTTCGAACTCCAGGACTGCCAATGTTTTTACAAATCTATATATTTTTTTTTCTTTTCTTGATTATCTTTTGCAAAAACTTTAAACTTCAACAAACATGTAAACTTCAAATCATAACAACCATATCAGTCACATAACAACCATATCAGTAACAATCATATTAACCATATCAGTAACAACTAAATCCAACTCAAACTAACACAAGCACAAACAATAAGCATTAACAATATGCAAATTCCAAATCTTGCTATATCAAACACAAACACAGACAATAAACTTAAACCATATGCAAAATCCAACACTGAATAACACAAACACATTCAATAAACATTAACCGCAAGCCGATCCAAATCTTACTATATCAAACACAAACACAAACAATAAGCATAAACCATAAACTATATTATGTTACTAATTATATTTTTTCACACAAACAATAAACTATATTCAGTAACGATCTTAGTAACATAAACTAAGAACCATTAACATAATCAGTAACATACCATTAACATAAGCAGTAACTAAACGATTCACCACAATAACCACAAACAATAATCTTAAACCGATCCAAATCCAACTCGCACTAAAACATTCACCTCAAAAGCACTAAATAACTAAACCATAAATAAATAAAAATACGCAGTAACAAGAACGAAATAAGCAGATTTCACGAATAAATTCTGAACAAACAATCGACTAAATTGACTTTCATTAACTAAATTAAAATTACATCCGATTAAAACTACATTCATGAAAATAAATTACAACTAAAAAAATAAAAACATACCGAAAGAAGCTAAAAATAAACCTGCCTTCAAATGAGACTATCCTACCCTATTTATACTAAGTGCTAAACTAGGGGTCTTCACTTGGTTGTGTTTCTTCTGTGTGAGAAAACAGCTTTGGCTTCATCTTTGTGCTACTTGGACTCTTTCCCAGCCGTTGGATTAAAGATAGATGATCACAGCCCTTTGTTTTGGTCTTGGTGCCCACTAACTCACACGGATTGATGAGGTGGATGATGGGGAGGTTTAATGGAGAAGGGTTTCAGTGTTGGGGAGAAGAGAGGGAGGTAAAAGGATGAAAGTTTTGGGGAGTAGTGGTGATAGTGATGGTGTTGGCTGCTTGTGTTCTTGGCGGGATCAAGGATAAGACAAGGTTGGTGTGGGTTAGGGATTTTGACCAAAGATGAATTGGGGGTTTGACCGAGTGGGATATTATTTGACCCCGTATTTTTTTGTTTAGTTAAAATAGGATGGGTGGGTCGGGTTTGTTTAGTGGGCTGTGGGTTGGATTGAGGTGGGATGGGATTGTTGTTGGATCCGGTAGTGGGTATTTGTAGAATAAATGTTGGGATAAATGAGAATTAATCCAAGGACCAAATGTGTGTACATCATGAAATTTCAAGGACCAAATCTGCCGAATCTTCAAAGCTAATCCAGGGACCAAAATTGCCAAGCTTATTATTCCAAGGACCAAAAATTTATTTTTTACTATTTTTTTTTTATTTTTTTTCAAGCTTGAGGGACTAGACTTGCCATTTGCAAATTTTGTTTGTTTTTCAATCGTTTTCAATCATTTTGCATATGGAAAACACAAAAACACATTTCAAATATATTTTTAACATTATTTGATCGTTTTAAAGTGTTTTTGGTTGTTTTGACTCGAAAATTGGACGAAAAGATATGTGTAAAACGACACATATCAAATCCCCCACACTGAGCAATTGCTAGTCCCTAGCAATATTTTATGAAAATTTAATGGATTTGAAATCTCTTTACCAAAAGCCATCACCTCTGGAGTAGCCATTGTTTCAGTGTGTGAGACCTTGGTACAATGATGACCAAATGATTTTGAGCAAATCACCGGCTGCCAACGGATTTGGTTCGTCTTTACCAGAAGCCGTTTGCTTCTGGACTAGCCAACTCTTAGATAAATTACAACTATTATCTTTGGTGAGCTGATTACCAATTATGGTTTTCCAACTGCCTTTACCACAAGCCATAATCTTGCGGGCTAGCCAACTCTTCATCTTTTTAGGATATGGTGAGTCGAATACCATACAATTTTTGGCAAATTGTAAGCCGTAAACGGATTTGATATATCTTTACCAAGAGCCGTTTGCTCTTGGATTAGCCAATCCTTTTGTGTGTTAGACATGGTGGACTGATAACCATTTGTTGTGTAAGTGCAAAACACTTGCACCAAAAAAAAAAATTTTTTTGGCCAAAAACGGGGGAATTAGGTGGTATATATACGTGATTAAATTCGTGAGAATTCCCCCCACACTAGAAATGAATATTGTCCTCAATATTCAAAGTACCGGCTGTTATGCCGAAACTGAGAACGTAAAAGGGAAATATTACGGGCCATTTATTTTATTTTTGTGGTTTAAAACCTTTTTTTTTTTTTTTTTTTTTTTTTTGAAAATTATATACAACAGCGGGGGGCATCTCCCCCACACTAGGGTGGTAGAAAGTAGAAAGAAGTCAGAAATATGGGTGAAAACCCATATGGTGTGCTACTGTTTTTGTTAACCGAGTCGCTAGCTTGACTCGACCCCGAATTCATTTGTCCATGGGGAAGCAAGTGGAAACCAATCTCAATCGGACTTTCATTCAAATTGTTTGGATAAACACTTGAACATGAGAAAGTTTCACACCGATGAGATAAAACCCGCGGTATTTCAATAGAAGAAACTATTAAGGGCGATACCGGGGTCAAATATGGTGTCCTCATTCCCGTAGGAGAAAAGGGAAAGAGCAATCACACCATATGTGATGAAGAGAAGCAAGATTTTTATTATTATCATGTAAAACTCTTCATCATCAGAAGCATCATCGGCTTCACCGGGAGGGAGGGTTGGGATACAATCTTCAAGAAGTAAATCTTTGAACATACCTCCCCTCACACTAGAATCATCCTCCAGATCAAAGTAAAAATGATCATATTCAGGAGGAGATATCATATGAGGAGGTTCAACCGAGAACTCCTCATGATATCGATCATTTTCATCAAAATGAAATACATCATACTCGGTAAGAGACATATAAGAATGGGAAGTGGTATTTACACTTCCCGTCTCTTCCAAATGATCGATATCAAAACGAAAGGCTTCATAAGCCGAGAGTGAATAATCCGGATGAGAAGTGGGATTGCCACTTCTCTCCTCTTGATCATTAAACACAAAACTCTCAAATTCGGGAAAAGCATCCTCGAGCTCGAGCTCGGAAGGATAAGACGGCTTTTCCACAACAACATCATCCTTTGGGGGGAGAGCAAACAGTGGTTCATCAAAAATCATCTTTTCTAAAATCGGGCCATCTCCCCCCGGATCAACATCGGGCTCAACAATTTGAGCATCAAACAAGAAGACCTCGAACTCTTCCTTAGAAATATCACTTTCCTCAAACGGAGGAGAAGTATAGGAAGAGTCGGAAATGAGTGATGCGGAAGTAAGAGTAGGATTTTTGGCAATATCAATTCGACAAACCAATTCTGAAGGTGGGGCAAGTGGTGTGCTCTTAGAGCTAGCAGTTTTTACCACTTCCGTTGTATCCTCCAATTCGTGTTCATCGTAATCAAAAACACTCTTAACTTCCGCATTACAACTTTTGAACCATTCACTTGAACCAGGGGTTATGTTCGTTGCTTTGAGCTTAGCACGATGTTGTGCAACACTTTTGACCGTAAATCTTGAAAGTTTCGAATCAATTTTTTCAGATTTTTGATCAATAGTAGCAACGTTGCATTTAGACCCCTGATTAATGTTAAACGTGATCTCTTCATTTTCAACACGAATGGTCAATTCTTCGGCGAACACGTCAATGAGAGCACGACTCGTTCTTAGAAAAGCTCTTCCCAAAATGAGCGGAACTCGAGGATCGGCATCAAAATCTACTACAACAAAATCAGTAGGAAAGTGAAACTTTCCTACTTTCACCACAACATCCTCGGCTATTCCAAGCGGATGAGTTATAGTACGATCCGCGAGCTCGAGTGTCATGCGAGTAGATGCAAGCTCTGGAAGAGATAATTTCTTCCATATCGAGAGTGGCATAAGGTTAATGCTCGCGCCAAGATCGGCCAAGGCAGGGCATTGAACCATCCCCGAGAAATCACATGGGATTAAAAACTTGCCGGGGTCTCCGAGCTTTTCGGGAAGCTTTTTGAGAACCGCCGAGCATTGCTCATTAAGTGGGGTTTTTGCCATCTCAGTCATCTTATCTTTGTTGCTTAGCAAACTTTTGAGTGTAGATGCAAATTTGGGCATAAGAACGAGAGCATCTGCGAAGCTTATGTCAAAATGCAACTCATTGAAGATTTGGAAGAATTTTTCCATTTGTTGATTGTTTTTCTCTTTAAGCTTTTGATCATTAAGCCTTGAAGGATATGGAATTGAAGGCTTAGAATTTGTCTTCGGAACATCGGGTTCCGGAATTGGAGTTTGGACCACCGAAGGTTGGACGTGTGCGGTACTTTGTGGGCTTGAAAAATGCACCTTGTCCGTTGTCACCTTGGTATCCCGATTCACCTCCCCCGGTGGAGGGGGCATAGGAGTCGAGGGTCCATTATGTGTTTTACCACTTCGAGTGGCGACAGCTTTTAATTCACCCTTCGGGTTAGGAATGGTATTTCCCGGAAGAGCTCCCGAAGTTGAACCTTGATTCATCGAACTCATGAGACTGGCAAACATGTTCTCAATTTTACTTTGAGATTGATCAATTTTGTAGTTTGTATTTCTGAGCTCACTTTTAAGCTCTTGACCCTGTTTTGACATTGAGGTTTGAAAATCATTTTTCAAAGTGGTGATTTGATTTTGCATAGACCTCATGTTGGCCTCATTTAACTTGATGTAGTTAGCAAGTTCATTTGAGGAACCAACGGGGGCTTGGTAATGAGAAGCTTGAAAGCCTTGATTGAAATTACCCCCTTGGGTTGGGTATTGATTGATCGGTGCTTGAAGTTGATTTTGAACATTTTGCCCTCTCGGTTGGTTTTGATTGAATCTATTTGGATTGTTGGGTTGAGAAAATCTGGGTGGTCCATTTTGATTGTTAGCACGATAGTTTGGGTCAACTTGAGGACGGTATTGATTACCTCCTTGATTGAGAGACCCGACTACCGGATTAACTTCACATCGACTACCATCGGTGGCAGTACAGTTGTAGTATGCATGAGGACCACCACAAGTGACACAAGTTTCTTCCACCGCTTTGACTTGATTGGGTGAAGAAGTTTGTGGGGAAGAAAGTTTCTTTTGTTCGGAAAGAACCAAAGCTTGAATAGCCTCCGTGAGTTTGTCAATCTTAGCATCGGTGCTAGAATTACTCACGGGAGATGAGGTAGAATGGGTAGCACTCACTTGGGAAACAACCGGCTTGCTTCGTGTAGTGCGAACCTTAGACTTGTTCTCAATGATGGCTAAAGCATCTTTCGTAGTCCGATACAAGAGATTACCACCGGCGGCGGCATTAAGAGAGTCTTGATCGGAATGGTTCAAACCATTATAGAAGGTATCGAGTTGATGTAACTCGGAGAAACCATGGTGAGGACATTTGCGGAGTAATTCTTTAAACCGATCCCACGCTTCATGATGAACTCAAATAAGTACATTTTATTACTATCATTTATCCTATTAATTTGACTTGTTTTACTATATTATGTATGAGGATTGATACTTAATCGTTTACTTTTGTAATTCTCAGGTAAAAACAAGCATTTGGTGAAACTTAGCGATTATGGACTAATAATGGAGCAAAACGTGCATAAAGTGGAAGTCTACTGACATGGACAAGATCAAGTCAATTCTGCTCCAGATGCGCCGCATCTTACTCTCGACATGCGCCGCATCTATATCAAGATATCACCAGATACGATCCAAGATACAAGAGGACATGCGCCGCATCTAATCAAGGGTTACGCCGCATCTTCTGGCGGTGTACGAATATTCCTGAATATTATAATCTTGGACCCCACGCGAAGTTAAGTACATGCGCCGCATCTACTTAAGTAGATGCGCCGCATCTTCCCTCAGACACAAACTATAAATACCCCGTAGACCAGACGCATTAGAGAGTTCCGAGAGTTCGAAACCCTAAAAAACCGAAGTTCGGACAGCAGAGCAAAAGGACGAATTCAGTCAAGGAGGCAGCACAAGACACACCCAAATCGAAGATACAAGAGCTGTAAGAAGGTGCTGCATGTATTTAATTCATTAAGTAGTTTTGTTTTATTGTGTTAGCAAACTTTAATTCATCAGGATTGGTGGCTTGTGTAATGTGACAACGAAAGATTGCACTCCCTTTAATACTTGCTTTCCCATCAATTAAAGTTTATATGTTGATGTCTTTGGTTACTACTTATTAGTGCATTGATAACCTCTGTGTTTATTAGTGGCTTGCGGGCATCCGACTGCGGGACAAGATGTGGCTCCCACGGTTGTTTCTAAATTGATCACTTAGGAATAACTTTTAGACATAAGTAATCATTAAGGGTTTACTCGCCGATGAGAATAGGACCAACGAGAAAGGGTTAATTACATACACTTCATATAAAGCTATCAATAAAACAAGTGACAATCTACTTAATCATAAGGACAGCCCTCTTATTGTCTCGAGTATCTATCTGTGTACGTGTGTGCTACTTGCTGATTCGTGCCTATTTGTTTATTTTATTATTTAATTGCAAACAAACCGTGCCAGTCTCTCAGGCTGAAACCCCCTTGCGTTAGGATATTAAAATACTGATTAGAATAACTAGATAATACGTGTAACACCTGAAATTTTGATAATCTGTAAAATGACCAAATTACCCCTGAGAACCTAAAACTTGATTAAATCATTATTAAAAATTCGGATTTGATTCCAAACTTCTGAAAATGAACTATATATGAAGCCAATTAATTTCAGGGACAGCATTATATTATTTTGAACGTACAAAATCATTATGGCATGTTAAATTATTTTGTATGTACCGAAATATTACAAGTTTCTATTTAAGTATATTAATAAAAGATAATTACAAAATTTAAAAGGAAAGTGTCACAAATTGAAAAACTAAATTATGGGCCAGCTAATTGGCCGTGTATTTTGGTTCTTCCTCTCCTAAAGCTTCGGTCTAATTCCCTTTATTTAGTTAACACTTTTATTTCCCATTCAACATAACCGATTAAGTCAAAACACACAAATTTTTAAAACCCTAAAACACTAACACATACATATGGCGGCACTTTTTTTTTCTCTTTTCATGATCGATCAAATGGTGGATAAAGAGGTTCATCGTGGTGTTATATTGAGCTTGTGATTGTGGGATGATGCTTGGCGTACATGGTGTTTCTGGTTCGAATAGGATGGGTCTTGTTCGTGGAGTTTGCAAACTATTCGAGGGTTGTTTTGGTTTATAGTTACGGCTGAGTTGCAATCGGATACTTGATCATTAGGCCATTGTTCTCTTCTCGATATCACGCATCAAGGTATCTAATGCCCAGCCTTGTTCGATAAATCCTTATTGTTATTTTTTTTCTTGTCTCGATCGTACGCATGACATATGACGGCTGAGAGTGACATGGTTGTTTTGAAATAAAAGGCACATGAAATCGTATTAACGACGCACATAAAATTATACGTATCGACTCTAAACCTGTTTTAAACTCTTGCATGTAATCGAACTAATAAGGGACTAAGACCATGCTTGGTTTATTTTTGTATGGCATGAGAATATTATAAGGGGCCACAATCTGTTTTTGCATGATTAAGAGATTTGGTATACTTTCAAATGAAATTAAAAGAGATGGAGGAAACATGTGAAGCTGCTTTTAAAATTCATATGGCTAGATATGATTTTGTTTTCGTATGAGAATAAGGGTGTGCTTGCGTGTGAGTTATTGAGTGGTCTAAAAGTATTGTCAAACGTGTTTGCGAACTGAAAGAAAAACAGGTCAAAAGACGGTTTAGATGGGTTGGGTAGAGTTGAGTCGTTGGGGTCTTGGGTTCTAAATAAAATGCTACGAAATGAGTTTGCATGTGTTTGCATTTGGGTGTGCATGCATGGCGAGAGTGTGTATGTGTGAAGTCGAGTTCGGTGCTTGTAGTCGAGTCTAATTTCTTGGTGGTACGTCTCGAGTTCTATTTGTGCATGCGTTATATAAGCAATAATTTCATGTAGAGATAATTATATCAGTAGTACTACGTATACGGGATTGATGTTAACATAGCAACCTTTAGCATATGAAATCTTAACTAAATTAATGAAACTGGGAACTCTTAACTTCACACATCTACTTAATAATATCACAAATACGAATATGCGATTAATATTCAAATGAAGAACAACGATTGACATTATTTTCATGGGTTTCAAAAGGCATGTTTGCATATAGTAGAGTATTAACCCGAATCATAGCTCACCATTTAGAGATGAGTCGATAAGTTTCGGGTTTTAAACAAGTGAATTTCCCATGCATGCAATATTGCAATATAGCTGAAGTACATGTTCAAGGAAACTATATTTAGCCTATACTTGGATTCTTTCACATATAACCCTAAACTTTGCTATAATGACATATTAAACCTTAAGCTATGATTTTGGACTTATTAAACCTGTAAGTTCATTAAATTGTCATTGTAAACCTAAAGTATCAAAGTTACTTAATTCAGGAAGTTACTAAATATGAAAAGTTACTATTTTTGGAAAGTTGCTATAAATGGAAAGTTACTAAAAATGGAAAGCCGACTAAAACGAGTAATCTGATTTAAAATGAGTTATTAATAATAAGCCGATCATCATTACGTGTAGATTCGCTGAAGAAGGAGTGACTTCCTATTCTTATGTTATGATATGGTTTCGTTGGCGGTTTAAGGTACAGATATTCTGCCCTTTTTCAGTAAGGGTGTCCTCCTCCTCATTTCATTCAGTATCCATGATTCATCTTAGTATTTCTCTGAGCAGTTGTTATGTTTTCTCGTACTCTGATTTGTTCTTCATTATATATACCAGTTGGTTATGATCTGAGCCTTTTATATGGGGTTTTCCTACTTGAATCTATGCCTTTGCTATGTCTTCCTTAATTCATGAACCGTGCTTTATTTCTGTTGATACATGATATGACCTGTTCACTATCCTGTAATATGAATATTTAGATTCTGGGATACATTGAAGGTTCATAGGATTTTATAACTAAATGTAAAAACTCTTCTTAATTTCATGTGAAAATGTTTTGAAAACTTTCTTAAAAAGGGACCTACTTTATGAAGACTGTTTTGAGGATCACTTTCATGAAATCCATTTTAAGAGATTACATTTTGAACTCTGATAGGAATTTCTTTTAATATAAACATTTAAATTGAACCTTGTTATGAACCTTGACACAAATTGATATGAACCTTCTGATTTCGGACTCCCTGATACTTGACCCTTCTGACATTGGACCTTTTAATATTGAACCTATTTTCTGATTCCTGATTTATTGCTATGTTTCCTTGTTCTGTGAACCTTGCTTGTCTTTTTCATGACATTATGAGCTTTTGATATGACCTTTCTGATATATGATCTTTCTGATATATGATCTTTCTGATATATGATTTTTCTGATATATGATCTTTCTGATATATGATTTTTCTGATATATGATCTTTCTGATATATGACCTTTCTGATATACGATCTTTCTGATATATGATTTTTCTGGTATATGATCTTTTGATATTAAACCTATCTGATATTGAACATTTCTGATATTGACCTACTGGTATGATCTTTCTGATATGAATCTCTTATATGAACCTCTGATATGAACTTCTGATATTTTTGAAATGGAAATTGACTTATGCAACTAACTTAAATACTTGATACCTTGCTATAAACTTAACTTGAACCCTGATTCACTTGATATGAACCATTCGACTTGAACCTTTATTTGAACCCTTGTTCTGATCCTTTGTTCTGAACCTTGTCTTGAACTCTTATATAAAACATGACCTGGACTACCTGACCTTTAAATACTTGAACCTAACACCTAATACTTGAATCCGACACCTGATACATGATACTGATTTCTGATACATGATACTGATTTCTGATACATGATACTGATTTCTGATACATGATACTGATCTCTGATACATGATACTGATACATGATACTGATTTCTGAGGCATGACACCTGACACATGATACATGATACCTGACCTTAACCCACAGTTTGATACTACGAGCCATAACTAGTCATGAGGGTTTCATGACCATGTCATTGATGCACCGATGGCATGACTCTAGGGCAGGAGAGTGATGACCTGTTCCGTCCCTTTTCTGTATTTTATTTGGTGTGTTGGGAGGTTTATGGCCACCAGGGGCGTATGGATGCATCCTAGAACTGTTACTGTTACTGATTACTGATTTCTGTATTACTGGTGACTGATGGTGTGTGCGATACACGTCTTTCACATACTGGGAGCTGATCACTCCATTTACTGATTGAGGACTCCCCTCATAATTACTGACTACTGAGAGGTCTCCCCTCTACATGATTATACTGATACTGTTACTGTTACTGTTACTGTTTCTGGGCTCGTAGAGGATTTCTGTTACCCTGCACCTTGTGACCTTATAACTTTACTCACCATTATTATTACTATCACCCTGTAACCTGATATATGACTTAACACTTGACTTGACTGGATCTGACCTGGTATATGGTAGAATTACGGATTACATTTTATACTATTTCTGCAACTAGTTTTAATCATGTTATATCTGTATAACCTTTACTTTCCATTACTGTTACTACTACCCTATCGTATGATTCATGACTTAATACTGAACTTGACATGATTTGACTTGGGTTTGTGTGGGTTACGGTTTCCTTTTCACCTATCTTTTGTAACTAGTTCTAATCCTGTTATATCTGTATAGTCTTCATGTTCCTGTTCTTGACTATCGTGATACCTGGTACTCGTTTATTTACTTCCCTACTTTACCGTTACTGCTTGTTATCGTTATATCTGTTCACTGGGCTTTTTAAGCTCAGCCGCACGTTTTCTTTTCGTGTGCGGCAGGTTATAAGCAGGACGACGGGTTTGGGTATGAGTGAAGAGACTTTTGGACTTAGAAGACTTTGATAGTTATCCAGAAGTAGAAGTCATTAGAAGGATTGCTTTTGCAGACTTAGTAATTAGTTTTGTTTCATTCTTAACCTTGTAATGTTAGTATTTCAATTGTAACCTTTGAAATTTATTGTATTACTATTGAAGTATGCTTTGTTTGATCTGATATGAAACCATTAACGTAACATCTTTACCCTTGCTGGGTTGGGGTGTTACAATTATGGTATCAGAGAGACAGGCTGCGATTTGTAATACATTTACCCTGTCCTGTGCGTTTAGGACCATTAAGTTTCCACTGTAGGCGCTCATAAGATAACCTGTAAGAAGTTGCTTTAGGATTTCTGGATATGAACCTAAGTTTTGACCGGTGAGGAATGGGTAGACTATAAGGCATTTGTTTAAGTATCTTTGCTTCCGCAATACTCTGATTCGTGCCTTACTGTTGGTTTAAGCCTGTTGAATCCCTCTTGGAAATTGAAAGCTTATGCCTTACACCTAAGATTTGAGACCTAATTAAGTTTTGAAACATTGAAACTTGCATAGAAAATTCCTGACACTATTTGATCCTTATCTCCGGATTCTGACTCTGACCTCTGATCCTTTGTAAATCATGTGATACCTCGTCGGGCAATTCTGAGAATCTCCATAGCAATGACGTACTCGATACATTCTGTTGTTTGTCTCTTGCTTTTGATAAGCATCTGTGAATTTTCTGACGCCTTTTGACCTCTGAGACCGTAGGAAGACTAGGTGGATTAAGATAAGTTTGTCCTGTTCACGACTTGAGATAAAGTATGACCATCATGAGGGCATATTTATATGATGCTAGTATTATGACGTCTGGCCAACGTGATAATACTTACATCATATAACGTGCACTTGTTGTGGGCATAGGATATTTCGAGAAGTGCCTTAGAGCTGTAAGAATTCTGATAACTGTTTGAGATTATCTGCATTAGTGAGACTTTAAATTCATCCTAATTTTACGCGTAATCTGCTTTCACCGTTATGCGAATTGATACGTCTGGATTTCCGTCACGCGTTTTGTTGACCTCTGTGCATCTGATACTAATCTTAGTTTCTGTTATAGAACTTTCTGCCATTGATGTCATCGATAATCTAATTTCTGTATGTTCAAATCTGATCTGTCTAATCAAATTCTCTGAACGGCATATCTGTCAAAACCCTATGTATTTCTTTGTCTCTCCCGAGAGAATCTGATTTTCATCTATTACGTTTGGTATGTTATTCTTTTGATCTGGATTCAGTATGTTATATCTGTTCTGAGGATCTTAAACAATTTTTGAATCTGCAAGTTCGAGTTATGAGAAGCAAATCTTTCATATGTCTGTTCACCGTCAGTTGTGTTCCTGCTTCGTTGTACCTCAATTCTCGTCTTAGTCTGTTATGTCTTTGTTTTGTTTTCTGCCCTATTTTCTTTCTGCCTTCTGCAAATTTCGAGGACGAAATTTTTTTGTTAGTGGGGAAGAAGTTGTAACACCTGAAATTTTGATAATCTGTAAAATGACCAAATTACCCCTGAGAACCTAAAACTTGATTAAATCATTATTAAAAATTCGGATTTGATTCCAAACTTCTGAAAATGAACTATATATGAAGCCAATTAATTTCAGGGACAGCATTATATTATTTTGAACGTACAAAATCATTATGGCATGTTAAATTATTTTGTATGTACCGAAATATTACAAGTTTCTATTTAAGTATATTAATAAAAGATAATTACAAAATTTAAAAGGAAAGTGTCACAAATTGAAAAACTAAATTATGGGCCAGCTAATTGGCCGTGTATTTTGGTTCTTCCTCTCCTAAAGCTTCGGTCTAATTCCCTTTATTTAGTTAACACTTTTATTTCCCATTCAACATAACCGATTAAGTCAAAACACACAAATTTTTAAAACCCTAAAACACTAACACATACATATGGCGGCACTTTTTTTTTCTCTTTTCATGATTGATCAAATGGTGGATAAAGAGGTTCATCGTGGTGTTATATTGAGCTTGTGATTGTGGGATGATGCTTGGCGTACATGGTGTTTCTGGTTCGAATAGGATGGGTCTTGTTCGTGGAGTTTGCAAACTATTCGAGGGTTGTTTTGGTTTATAGTTACGGCTGAGTTGCAATCGGATACTTGATCATTAGGCCATTGTTCTCTTCTCGATATCACGCATCAAGGTATCTAATGCCCAGCCTTGTTCGATAAATCCTTATTGTTATTTTTTTTCTTGTCTCGATCGTACGCATGACATATGACGGCTGAGAGTGACATGGTTGTTTTGAAATAAAAGGCACATGAAATCGTATTAACGACGCACATAAAATTATACGTATCGACTCTAAACCTGTTTTAAACTCTTGCATGTAATCGAACTAATAAGGGACTAAGACCATGCTTGGTTTATTTTTGTATGGCATGAGAATATTATAAGGGGCCACAATCTGTTTTTGCATGATTAAGAGATTTGGTATACTTTCAAATGAAATTAAAAGAGATGGAGGAAACATGTGAAGCTGCTTTTAAAATTCATATGGCTAGATATGATTTTGTTTTCGTATGAGAATAAGGGTGTGCTTGCGTGTGAGTTATTGAGTGGTCTAAAAGTATTGTCAAACGTGTTTGCGAACTGAAAGAAAAACAGGTCAAAAGACGGTTTAGATGGGTTGGGTAGAGTTGAGTCGTTGGGGTCTTGGGTTCTAAATAAAATGCTACGAAATGAGTTTGCATGTGTTTGCATTTGGGTGTGCATGCATGGCGAGAGTGTGTATGTGTGAAGTCGAGTTCGGTGCTTGTAGTCGAGTCTAATTTCTTGGTGGTACGTCTCGAGTTCTATTTGTGCATGCGTTATATAAGCAATAATTTCATGTAGAGATAATTATATCAGTAGTACTACGTATACGGGATTGATGTTAACATAGCAACCTTTAGCATATGAAATCTTAACTAAATTAATGAAACTGGGAACTCTTAACTTCACACATCTACTTAATAATATCACAAATACGAATATGCGATTAATATTCAAATGAAGAACAACGATT
Source organism: Artemisia tridentata subsp. tridentata (assembly GCA_021014915.2). Taxonomy (NCBI): domain Eukaryota; kingdom Viridiplantae; phylum Streptophyta; class Magnoliopsida; order Asterales; family Asteraceae; genus Artemisia; species Artemisia tridentata. The sequence continues at coordinate 382,323,850 of CP139505.1, forward strand.
GACATTATTTTCATGGGTTTCAAAAGGCATGTTTGCATATAGTAGAGTATTAACCCGAATCATAGCTCACCATTTAGAGATGAGTCGATAAGTTTCGGGTTTTAAACAAGTGAATTTCCCATGCATGCAATATTGCAATATAGCTGAAGTACATGTTCAAGGAAACTATATTTAGCCTATACTTGGATTCTTTCACATATAACCCTAAACTTTGCTATAATGACATATTAAACCTTAAGCTATGATTTTGGACTTATTAAACCTGTAAGTTCATTAAATTGTCATTGTAAACCTAAAGTATCAAAGTTACTTAATTCAGGAAGTTACTAAATATGAAAAGTTACTATTTTTGGAAAGTTGCTATAAATGGAAAGTTACTAAAAATGGAAAGCCGACTAAAACGAGTAATCTGATTTAAAATGAGTTATTAATAATAAGCCGATCATCATTACGTGTAGATTCGCTGAAGAAGGAGTGACTTCCTATTCTTATGTTATGATATGGTTTCGTTGGCGGTTTAAGGTACAGATATTCTGCCCTTTTTCAGTAAGGGTGTCCTCCTCCTCATTTCATTCAGTATCCATGATTCATCTTAGTATTTCTCTGAGCAGTTGTTATGTTTTCTCGTACTCTGATTTGTTCTTCATTATATATACCAGTTGGTTATGATCTGAGCCTTTTATATGGGGTTTTCCTACTTGAATCTATGCCTTTGCTATGTCTTCCTTAATTCATGAACCGTGCTTTATTTCTGTTGATACATGATATGACCTGTTCACTATCCTGTAATATGAATATTTAGATTCTGGGATACATTGAAGGTTCATAGGATTTTATAACTAAATGTAAAAACTCTTCTTAATTTCATGTGAAAATGTTTTGAAAACTTTCTTAAAAAGGGACCTACTTTATGAAGACTGTTTTGAGGATCACTTTCATGAAATCCATTTTAAGAGATTACATTTTGAACTCTGATAGGAATTTCTTTTAATATAAACATTTAAATTGAACCTTGTTATGAACCTTGACACAAATTGATATGAACCTTCTGATTTCGGACTCCCTGATACTTGACCCTTCTGACATTGGACCTTTTAATATTGAACCTATTTTCTGATTCCTGATTTATTGCTATGTTTCCTTGTTCTGTGAACCTTGCTTGTCTTTTTCATGACATTATGAGCTTTTGATATGACCTTTCTGATATATGATCTTTCTGATATATGATCTTTCTGATATATGATTTTTCTGATATATGATCTTTCTGATATATGATTTTTCTGATATATGATCTTTCTGATATATGACCTTTCTGATATACGATCTTTCTGATATATGATTTTTCTGGTATATGATCTTTTGATATTAAACCTATCTGATATTGAACATTTCTGATATTGACCTACTGGTATGATCTTTCTGATATGAATCTCTTATATGAACCTCTGATATGAACTTCTGATATTTTTGAAATGGAAATTGACTTATGCAACTAACTTAAATACTTGATACCTTGCTATAAACTTAACTTGAACCCTGATTCACTTGATATGAACCATTCGACTTGAACCTTTATTTGAACCCTTGTTCTGATCCTTTGTTCTGAACCTTGTCTTGAACTCTTATATAAAACATGACCTGGACTACCTGACCTTTAAATACTTGAACCTAACACCTAATACTTGAATCCGACACCTGATACATGATACTGATTTCTGATACATGATACTGATTTCTGATACATGATACTGATTTCTGATACATGATACTGATCTCTGATACATGATACTGATACATGATACTGATTTCTGAGGCATGACACCTGACACATGATACATGATACCTGACCTTAACCCACAGTTTGATACTACGAGCCATAACTAGTCATGAGGGTTTCATGACCATGTCATTGATGCACCGATGGCATGACTCTAGGGCAGGAGAGTGATGACCTGTTCCGTCCCTTTTCTGTATTTTATTTGGTGTGTTGGGAGGTTTATGGCCACCAGGGGCGTATGGATGCATCCTAGAACTGTTACTGTTACTGATTACTGATTTCTGTATTACTGGTGACTGATGGTGTGTGCGATACACGTCTTTCACATACTGGGAGCTGATCACTCCATTTACTGATTGAGGACTCCCCTCATAATTACTGACTACTGAGAGGTCTCCCCCTCTACATGATTATACTGATACTGTTACTGTTACTGTTACTGTTTCTGGGCTCGTAGAGGATTTCTGTTACCCTGCACCTTGTGACCTTATAACTTTACTCACCATTATTATTACTATCACCCTGTAACCTGATATATGACTTAACACTTGACTTGACTGGATCTGACCTGGTATATGGTAGAATTACGGATTACATTTTATACTATTTCTGCAACTAGTTTTAATCATGTTATATCTGTATAACCTTTACTTTCCATTACTGTTACTACTACCCTATCGTATGATTCATGACTTAATACTGAACTTGACATGATTTGACTTGGGTTTGTGTGGGTTACGGTTTCCTTTTCACCTATCTTTTGTAACTAGTTCTAATCCTGTTATATCTGTATAGTCTTCATGTTCCTGTTCTTGACTATCGTGATACCTGGTACTCGTTCATTTACTTCCCTACTTTACCGTTACTGCTTGTTATCATTATATCTGTTCACTGGGCTTTTTAAGCTCAGCCGCACGTTTTCTTTTCGTGTGCGGCAGGTTATAAGCAGGACGACGGGTTTGGGTATGAGTGAAGAGACTTTTGGACTTAGAAGACTTTGATAGTTATCCAGAAGTAGAAGTCATTAGAAGGATTGCTTTTGCAGACTTAGTAATTAGTTTTGTTTCATTCTTAACCTTGTAATGTTAGTATTTCAATTGTAACCTTTGAAATTTATTGTATTACTATTGAAGTATGCTTTGTTTGATCTGATATGAAACCATTAACGTAATATCTTTACCCTTGCTGGGTTGGGGTGTTACAATACTGATTAGAATAACTAGATAATACGTTCCACTCTTAGTGATCGACACTCTACTTACCATTATCTTCATACTGACCGGGTACACTGCTCGTTAAGTGTGTGTGTTATTGATAAGTCGGCTAAATATAAATTTAAAACTTGAGTAGGCATTAAAACTGCTAAACCGCAACGACACATCACGCCCATCAAGTTTTTGGCGCCGTTGCCGGGGAGTGAATTGTTATTATCTGTTAATTTGATTAGTATTTTAATTAGGTTATTTTTCTTTTTATTAGATTAATTGCATCATTGTACTATTTTGCATAATTGTTGTATTGTGTGCTATTTGTTTTCTTTTATTTTTGCTTTTATTTGTTTTTGTTCGTGTGTTTTATTTTTGTTTTATTTTTCGTTTTTTTTGTGTGTTCTGCTATCGTTGTACTGTGCTAAATCAAACGATACGGCGCATCTGATCTCTCAGATACGGCGTATTGCGTTCAATTTTTTTATATACAACGCGTTTAATTAATTCGATACGACGCATCTTTTCCCCAAGATACGGCGTATCTGTTTTTAATAAAAAAAATTTTCTAAGCGATAAAGTAATACGACGCATCTGCTTTTGCAGATACGGCGTATCTGTTTTTGATAAAAAAATTTTTCTAAAACATTAACGCCATACGACGCATCTTCTTTTGAAGATACGGCGTATCTATTATTTTAATTAAAAACAGTTTGCGAATTATTAAACAGATACGGCGTATCGATCTCTGTCGATACGGCGCATCTTACTGAATCAAAAATCTTTTATTTTTAAACGTAACGAAAATACGGCGCATTAACTTTCGTTAATACGACGCATTTAATTTTAATTGGATAAGTTGATTTTTGATTAATTAATTCGATACGGCGCATTCTTAAATTCAAAGCGGCGTATTTATTTTCTGAATAAAGTCTGATTAAATTTTTAACGTATTAAGATACGACGTATCCAACTTTTTGGATACGGCGCATCGTCTGCAGATATCAGCAACTCTTATTCTTTTCTAATTTCCGAACGGAAAATATTCTGACTTACCCTTATACTTGGAAGCTTTTACTTTGAAATCTTCTTGTTCTTAATTTTCAGGATCAATGTTCGATATTTTCCCAAACTGGTTCGGAAGACCCCAAAGAAACCTTACTATTGAAGAGTTTGCATTACTAATCGCTCAAGCCAATGAACAAGAATATCATGAGGCAAGGAACTTTATCACCGAATTCAAAGGCAGTCATGAGCTATTACTAAAGGAACAAAACAATTTGATCAATGGTTTGGCAATTGAAGTGCACCAATTGTCAACAGTACTTAATAAGGTTCTTTTGGTAAGGCACGATCTGAAAGGAATTACAACTAGAGGCGGAAAGTCAACCTTTCAAATCGGAGAAACACCCGAGGATAACAGTATAAACAAAATTTCCCCTGAATCTTTACCACCTGAGCAAGAGCAACCAAATGAGACTGATCCAGAACCTGTAATTAGAAGAGAACCTTCTGTTGAACCTAAACGATCAACACCACCCTTCCCACATAGGGTAAAGAAAGAGAAAGAAGATGCCTATCAAAAGAAGTTCCTGGAGAATCTCAAGCAGCTGCAGCTAAGCATACCATTTATGGAAGCCCTAGTGCAAATGCCGAAATATGCTAAATATCTGAAAAGCTTGCTTACAAACAAGTCTAAACTCGAAGAGGCTTGCACCATAACAATAGGGAAAAGAAGCTCAGCAGCATTGCTCAACAAACTTCCATCTAAAGAAAAAGATCCAGGGAGTTTCACTATTCCTTGTCAAATTAAAAATTTGCATATTGAAAATGCCTTAGCCGACCTAGGAGCTAGTATAAGTCTTATGCCTTCTTCTATGTATGATAAATTAGGTCTTGGTGAAACAAAACCTACTAGGATGTGCTTAGAACTAGCTGATAGGTCCATACAATACCCATTAGGAATAGCGGAAAATATATTAATAAAAGTTGATAAATTTGAATTACCTATCGACTTTGTTATCCTTGATATGCCTGAAAATTCTAGAACTCCTATAATATTAGGAAGACCATTTTTAGCCACTGCTAGGGCGATGATTGATGTTTTTAATAAAAAAATAACTCTTACCATAGGAAAAGATGAGGTTGAGTTTAACATGGAACAATCTATGAGTAAAGATAATTACGATGATGATGAATGCTATAACATCGATGTTTCTGATGACACGATTAATCAATTTACTCAGAGATTGTTAAAAAATAATTTGCTTGATTCTTTTCTGCTTAAAAATTTAGAAAACACAATTGCTATAGAAGATCAAGTTGATGAGAATACTATTGATTATAATTTTGCTGCTGATTCTGCTGTATGTAACGCAATGCGGCGCATCGAAAACCTCGATGCGGCGCATCTATCTGATGACAGCAGCGATGTAATTAAAGAACAGGTTTATTCCGCTAGTGCTACTGAAATTGATAATGTTAAACCTGTGCTTAAGGATCTTCCTTCTACTTTAGAATATGCTTATTTAAACGGAAATACTAATTCACCCGTTATTATTGCATCTGACTTAACGCCAAAAGAAAAAGAGTCTCTTTTGCAGGTATTATATAAACGAAGAGGAGCATTAGCATGGAGTATGTCTGATATTAAGGGAATTAGCCCGTCATTTTGTACACATAAAATCCTTATGGAAGATGAATTCAAACCAACTATCCAACCTCAAAGGCGTTTGAATCCAAAAGTCCAAGATGTGGTAAAAAACGAAATCGTAAAGTTACTTGACTCCGGACTTATCTACCCAATTTCCGACAGCTCGTGGGTCAGTCCTATCCACGTTGTGCCGAAAAAAGGAGGAATGACGGTAGTACTCAATGACGACAATGAGCTAATCCCTTCAAGAACCGTTACCGGGTGGAGAGTTTGCATTGACTACCGCAAACTCAATGATGCTACGCGAAAAGATCACTTCCCTCTTCCATTTATTGATCAAATGTTAGAAAGACTATCAGGATATGATTATTATTGTTTTTTGGATGGTTTTTCAGGTTTCTTCCAAATACCCATTGCCCCCGAGGATCAAGAGAAGACGACTTTTACCTGCCCTTATGGAACCTTCGCCTATAGGAGAATGCCGTTCGGACTATGCAACGCCCCTGCTACTTTCCAACGCTGTATGACGGCTATCTTCCATGATATGGTAGAAGACTTTATGGAAGTCTTCATGGACGACTTCTCGGTGTTCGGTAACTCATTTAGTGATTGTCTCTTTAAACTTGATAAAATGCTTGCTAGGTGTGAAGAAACTAACCTTGTTCTTAATTGGGAAAAATGTCACTTTATGGTTAGAGAGGGAATTGTGTTAGGACATAAGATTTCTGGGAAAGGTATAGAAGTCGATAAAGCTAAAATTGATGTAATTGCTAAACTACCTTACCCCACTAACGTAAAAGGCGTTAGAAGTTTTTTAGGGCACGCTGGATTTTATCGTAGATTCATAAAGGATTTTTCAAAAATATCTAGGCCTATGACCCAATTATTGCTAAAGGATGCAAAGTTTGATTTTTCTGATGATTGCAAAAAGGCATTTAATATACTTAAAGAAAAACTAACTTCTGCACCCACTATAATTTCGCCAGATTGGAATCTGCCTTTTGAATTAATGTGTGATGCTAGTGATTATGCTGTTGGAGCCGTACTTGGCCAAAAGATAGATAAGAAATTTAAGCCAATTTATTATGCTAGCAAAACATTGAATAATGCCCAAGAACACTACACCACCACGGAAAAAGAACTTTTAGCAGTAGTTTTTGCATTCGATAAATTTAGATCATATCTTATATTGTCAAAAACTATGGTTTACACTGACCATTCTGCTTTGAAGTATTTGTTCAATAAACAGGATGCCAAGCCAAGGCTTATTAGGTGGGTTTTATTGCTCCAAGGATTCGATATTGAAATTAAAGATAAAAAGGGTGCCGAAAATCTAGCTGCTGACCACTTATCTAGACTTGAAAACCCTGATATGGAGGTGCTTGACGAAAGGGAAATAGCTGATGACTTCCCTGATGAACACCTTATGATGGTAGGAATTAAGAGCAATAATAATGAACCTTGGTACGCCGATTTTATAAACTTTATTGTTGCAAATGAAATTCCAAAAGGGCTAACATCCGACGAGAAAAGGAGGTTTATAACTCGCTCTAGCGAGTATATTTGGGATGAACCTTATGCCTTTAAATTATGTCCTGACAATATTATACGAAGATGCGTAGATGGTGATGACATTCCTGCAATATTGGCACATTGCCATTCAGGGCCAACAGGGGGACATCACGGTCCAGTTATCACAAGAAGAAAGATCCTGGATGCGGGATTTTATTGGCCCACTATGTTGGAGGATGCGAAAGATTATATAAAAGGATGTGATGCGTGTCAACGATCTGGAAATATTACATCAAGGAACGAAATGCCGCAAAACTATATCCATGTATGTGAAGTTTTCGACATATGGGGATTAGACTTCATGGGACCGTTTCCTGAATCTAAAGGTAATAAATATATTTTAGTTGCTGTTGATTACGTATCAAAATGGGTCGAAGCGCAAGCATCTCCAACAAACGACAGCAAGGTAGTACTTAAATTTTTGCAAAATTTGTTCTCTAGATTTGGAATTCCTAAAGCGTTAATTAGTGATAGGGGAACGCACTTTTGTAATCACCATTTGGGAAAAGCCTTGCAAAAATATGGAGTATATCATAGGGTTTCCACCGCATACCATCCTCAATCAAATGGTCAAACTGAAGTAACCAATAGAGCTATAAAACGAATTCTTGAAAAAACGACTGGGTATAATCCTAAAGGGTGGTCTGACAAGTTAAATGATGCTTTATGGGCATTCCGTACAGCCTATAAGACACCAACGGGATGCACTCCATTTCGTCTTGTATACGGAAAAGCATGCCACCTACCGGTCGAAATTGAACAAAGTGCATATTGGGCTTTGACAAATTGTAATATGGATATGGAAGCTGCAACGAAGGACCGTTTCATGGAACTTAATGAACTCTATGAACTAAGAGATGAGGCCTACAAAAATACTAAGATCTACAAAGAAAGAACTAAAAGATGGCATGACTCGAGGTTACGTGGGGATAAAACGTTTGCTATTGGAGAGAAAGTGCTACTATTTAATTCCAGATTAAAGATGTATCCTGGTAAACTTAAATCAAGATGGACGGGACCATTCGTTGTCAAGAAAGTGTATCCATACGGAACTATTGAAATATGCGATAAAAATGGTTATATATTCAAAGTGAACGGGCAACGTGTGAAGAAATACTTTGATAATAGAATCGATGGTAATGAGAATGAGGTGGTGGAGTTTGAACCCGACGTATTGGAATAATGAGCTGAACGTGAGTCTAACTTGAAGACTCTGGAATAAAGACAAGTGCTTACCGGGAGACAACCCGGATTTATCTTTTATTATTCTGTTTTCTGTGTCGAGTCAGTCCAGGCCGCACGAAGATACGGCGCATCTCAGTCCTGAGATGCGACGCATCCTCTGCAATGGTCATATCTTATTTTATTTTTTCTGCATTTTTATTTTTCGACTTTAAAACTTTTTATCAGTTTATTTTAATGCGGCGCATCCCTGGTTAAGGATGCGGCGCATCTTTATTCTGATCCGTATTAATTCCAGGCTCGATACGGCGTATCTTCTTCAATAAGATACGGCGCATCGACTGACCTGATGATTTTCAGTTTTAATTTTTAAGTTTTATTTTTCCTAACTACTAATGTGTTATGCAAGTTGAACCTTTCTTATCTTAGGTGTGTTTTAAAGTGTTGGTGGTATTATAGTTTCCTGGATTTCCTGTGGATACATCAAGTATGAAGTTTTAACGTTCTAATCCACAAGAAGTTGATTTTTGCTCTAATCAAATGGAGGATCATACCGAGCAAATCTCAGGGGAGTTTTTCTGTTCTAATTCTTTCCTTTTCCAGTTTTTAACCTTTTATACAAACAACGAGGACGTTGTTTAACTTAAGTGGGGGGATAGGAGAATTAGAACACTTAACACTTACTTGTCCTACTTTTTCAAAAATTATGCTTAAAATGTGCTTAATATATCAAACTTAAAATTTTTTTTTAGCATGTTTTTGTTTAAGATCTAAGTTGCATAACTGCACACATGACGTTATTTTCAAAAATTGTGATTTTTCCAAAATTCACAAATCTATGAGTGTGCCGGTGACTTGTAAACTTTAGAACTTGGCTTGTATACTATTCGAGACCACCATAATGAGTATTATTTATTTAATTGGAATGACTTGTCTAACTTGGTAAAATTCTAGGATTACACCAAATAGCCTTTATATGTTATGTGTTATTAGCTAACTACACTGGTTAGTTAACCCCCGTATAAAACCTTTTGTTACTCTCATTTTTAGAGTAAGATACCCCTAGAAAAACCCTCAGAGCCATTCCTTTCGTTTCTTACACCTATGTTTAAAATGTTTCGTTACACCCTTACACCTTAGCCTACCCTGTAGATTAGAATCCGTGGTTGGTTAATTGCTATAGGCAGAGTGTGTTTCCTTACATTACCTGTGTTCGCGTGCGTAATTCATTATCTATGGTTAGGTCGGGAAATTGCACAATGCAAATTGGAGTGAAAGTAAATATTGTATATTTTTGAGTTTATTTTTCGTGTGTTTACTACTTTCACTATTACCGTTATTTCTGAAAGTATGAAAAGTATGAAAAAAAAATTATCCGGAAAGAAAGTTGTAGTGATGTGGTGAAATTTTACACATCTATGTTTATGTTTCAAAAAAAAAAAAAAAAAAAAAAAAAAAAAAAAAAAAAAAAAAAAAATCGAAAAAATGAGAAAAGAAAAAGAAAGAAAAAAAGAGTTGGATGTTTATTTTAAGCCAACGATGTAGAGTTATGTAAGTGGTCGATATCACCACTATTTGTTATACTATATTTATGGATTGAATGGGAATTGGCAGTTATGGGAATGCCGATTAAGGTTTATTCTTTGATTAAGATTTTGTTGAGTATAATTCGTGTCTACCAAAAGCGTGTGTTACAAGTGTTAAAGCGTGAGTTATTCAATGATATGAGTCTTATTCATGGGATGGTTGGGATAGTGATTAACCACACTTAGGATTTTAATCTATTTGTTTTGTTTTGTTTATTTTTATTTTTACACCAATTTATATCCCAAATGTTATCCATACCCTGTATTGTTCTTTATCCAACCGAACCTTTGATTTATTGAGATTAGGGATTTGAGCAATCTTAAGTATCGTGGTCGTGGATTCGGCTATGTATTTATGATTTTGTCGCCCTTTTTGATATATTATTATTGGTGAAGTTTGGACCTATCTTTAGCCTATTCGAGTTAAGGATTTGAGCAATTGCAAGTATCGTGTTCGTGGATTCGATCATGTATTTGTGATTTTGTCGCCTTTTCTGGAATTTGAGATCGATAGTGTAAATAAGAATAATTAACCCTTTAGCCTAAAAACCCTTTTTACCGCTTTAGACTTGTTATTCCTTAGCTTTAGTGGTGGAGATGTGTATACTTGCCAAGCTTATGATAGAATATTCGTCGCGACTGGACAGTTAAACGATTAGATTTGCTTTTATCGACATATTTTATTTTACTTCTAATTCGTTAAGTGTTTAGTTGTGTGATTATGAAATAAACGAATACATGCTTAAATATAAAAATAAATCCTAACATCTTTTAGGATACATTTTCATAAATGAAATTCTAAGGTTTACTTGGGGACAAGTAAAGTTCAAGTGGGGGGATATTTGATGAACTCAAATAAGTACATTTTATTACTATCATTTATCCTATTAATTTGACTTGTTTTACTATATTATGTATGAGGATTGATACTTAATCGTTTACTTTTGTAATTCTCAGGTAAAAACAAGCATTTGGTGAAACTTAGCGATTATGGACTAATAATGGAGCAAAACGTGCATAAAGTGGAAGTCTACTGACATGGACAAGATCAAGTCAATTCTGCTCCAGATGCGCCGCATCTTACTCTCGACATGCGCCGCATCTATATCAAGATATCACCAGATACGATCCAAGATACAAGAGGACATGCGCCGCATCTAATCAAGGGTTACGCCGCATCTTCTGGCGGTGTACGAATATTCCTGAATATTATAATCTTGGACCCCACGCGAAGTTAAGTACATGCGCCGCATCTACTTAAGTAGATGCGCCGCATCTTCCCTCAGACACAAACTATAAATACCCCGTAGACCAGACGCATTAGAGAGTTCCGAGAGTTCGAAACCCTAAAAAACCGAAGTTCGGACAGCAGAGCAAAAGGACGAATTCAGTCAAGGAGGCAGCACAAGACACACCCAAATCGAAGATACAAGAGCTGTAAGAAGGTGCTGCATGTATTTAATTCATTAAGTAGTTTTGTTTTATTGTGTTAGCAAACTTTAATTCATCAGGATTGGTGGCTTGTGTAATGTGACAACGAAAGATTGCACTCCCTTTAATACTTGCTTTCCCATCAATTAAAGTTTATATGTTGATGTCTTTGGTTACTACTTATTAGTGCATTGATAACCTCTGTGTTTATTAGTGGCTTGCGGGCATCCGACTGCGGGACAAGATGTGGCTCCCACGGTTGTTTCTAAATTGATCACTTAGGAATAACTTTTAGACATAAGTAATCATTAAGGGTTTACTCGCCGATGAGAATAGGACCAACGAGAAAGGGTTAATTACATACACTTCATATAAAGCTATCAATAAAACAAGTGACAATCTACTTAATCATAAGGACAGCCCTCTTATTGTCTCGAGTATCTATCTGTGTACGTGTGTGCTACTTGCTGATTCGTGCCTATTTGTTTATTTTATTATTTAATTGCAAACAAACCGTGCCAGTCTCTCAGGCTGAAACCCCCTTGCGTTAGGATATTAAAATACTGATTAGAATAACTAGATAATACGTTCCACTCTTAGTGATCGACACTCTACTTACCATTATCTTCATACTGACCGGGTACACTGCTCGTTAAGTGTGTGTGTTATTGATAAGTCGGCTAAATATAAATTTAAAACTTGAGTAGGCATTAAAACTGCTAAACCGCAACGACACATCACGCGCATCACTTCACTAAAGGATTCATCAAATTTTTGAGTGAATTTGGTGATTTCATTTTTAAGGGCTGTGGTTTTTGATGGAGGAAAGAATTCATTCACAAATTTTGACACCAAATCTTCCCATGTTAAAATAGAACGAGGGGGTTGTTTTTCTAGCCAAGTCCGGGCCGACCCCTCGAGAGAGAAAGGAAAAAGAAGCAATTTGATTGCATCTTGTGGTACATTTCGGTATTTGATGGTAGAGGTGATCTTGTTAAACCATCGAATGTGGGAATGAGGATCGTCCCTCTCAAATCCGAAATATTGACTCGAAGTTACTAAGGATAGCAACCCGGTCTTAAGCTCAAAGCTATCGGCAACGATTGCCGGAACAACAATAGCATCTCCGTAACCCTCGGTGGGTGCTTGGAGAAGCTCACACATGGTACGTTCCTCCGCCATTGTGACAATGGGAGGAACGGGAATAGCACGAATCTCGGGTCCGGCTATTGGGGCGGAATGCCCACGATTACGTCTTCGATTACGTCTTCTCGAGGTATGCACGAGTTCACGTAAAGGACTTGTTGACGGAGAAGAACGAGTGCGCATGCACTAACAAAAACAATTTCAATTAAAACAAGACCGAGGCAAAACACAAGTGAACTTAAACCTTAAATCAAACAAGCGTACGGTAGCTCTTCAAAAGATAAACGCGCAGAGTGGCGGGAGAGAAATGGATCTCTCTTCGGTCTGCAATTTAATGTCAAGACCTACCTTAAACCACTTGTATAGGTTGTTTATCAATCAAAGGTGAGCCGAATTCGCAAGCGACATAAAGGCAAGTTTTAATCTTTTGTTTGGGAACTTATTAATGGTCATACCCCCAGTTAGGTAGTATTCTGTCTTGGTTTTCGACGGTAATTTTTTTTTTATTGTTTTATTAATTTAACAAGAAAACGGAAAATCTTTTTGTATTTTTGTTTTTATATGATAATATATATACAAAAGAAAAGAAAAATATTTTTGTGTTTTATAATTTTTTTTTTTTTTTTTTTTTTTTGGAAGTGATAACTTCGTGAAGAAGGATCTCAAGTCACTAATCGTTTAAACCTTAAACAATATTGTCGCAACACAACCTCCCCGGCAGCGGCGCCAAAATTTGATCCGTGTGTAGTATATATATATAAATAAATATAGTATCGTGCACACGTGATACTTTGGGAAATGACAAGTTAAACCTTAGGAAAAGTCAAACTTGCAAAACCCGTGAATGTGATGTGTGTGATACCGGGCAAGTGATCACCCGGGTCGTGTCCCAGCGAGGTGTGAATCGAGGATTTCGTTTTAGGTTCGGAATTAAAATGCTTGATGATTAGATTTAGAGATTATTTGGTGTTGTGGTAATATTACACAAAGCAATGAAACGCAAAAGGTATTTAAAACTAAAAAAAACGCACGTTTTAATTAAAATTAACGTTAACGCGCAAAAATAAAGGTGGACTCTAAAAAATATTAGCCCTACGAGTACCGAATTAATTTTCCTACGACTTGAATATAAAAAGAAAATTTTGGAAAAAAGAGAAAAATATTTTTTTTTTGACTTTTTAATAATTTTTTATAAATTAAAAACTATTTAAACTATTTTAAATTTCTAAAAATACTAAAACTAATTTTAAAAATCTGAAATTTTTTTTCTAAAATACTTAATACTAAACTTGAGCTATGAAAAATATAAAAAGTGAAAATGCTTTTTAAATAAGCTGAAAATAAGCAATAGCTCACAATAAGCTAAAATAAAAATAAAAATAAAAGGGGTTTTAACTAAGATTTTGTAAAGTTTAACTAAAAAGGATTAAGAGTCCAGTGGTTGAGTGCTTTGGTTGTGTATGCTAAATGTCCTGGGTTCGAACCCCAGGACTGCCAATGTTTTTACAAATCTATTTTTTTTTTTTTTTTCTTTTCTTGATTATCTTTTGCAAAAACTTTAAACTTCAACAAACATGTAAACTTCAAATCATAACAACCATATCAGTCACATAACAACCATATCAGTAACAACCATATTAACCATATCAGTAACAACTAAATCCAACTCAAACTAACACAAGCACAAACAATAAGCATTAACAATATGCAAATTCCAAATCTTGCTATATCAAACACAAACACAGACAATAAACTTAAACCATATGCAAAATCCAACACTGAATAACACAAACACATTCAATAAACATTAACCGCAAGCCGATCCAAATCTTACTATATCAAACACAAACACAAACAATAAGCATAAACCATAAACTATATTATGTTACTAATTATATTTTTTCACACAAACAATAAACTATATTCAGTAACGATCTTAGTAACATAAACTAAGAACCATTAACATAATCAGTAACATACCATTAACATAAGCAGTAACTAAACGATTCACCACAATAACCACAAACAATAATCTTAAACCGATCCAAATCCAACTCGCACTAAAACATTCACCTCAAAAGCACTAAATAACTAAACCATAAATAAATAAAAATACGCAGTAACAAGAACGAAATAAGCAGATTTCACGAATAAATTCTGAACAAACAATCGACTAAATTGACTTTCATTAACTAAATTAAAATTACATCCGATTAAAACTACATTCATGAAAATAAATTACAACTAAAAAAATAAAAACATACCGAAAGAAGCTAAAAATAAACCTGCCTTCAAATGAGACTATCCTACCCTATTTATACTAAGTGCTAAACTACGGGTCTTCACTTGGTTGTGTTTCTTCTGTGTGAGAAAACAGCTTTGGCTTCATCTTTGTGCTACTTGGACTCTTTCCCAGCCGTTGGATTAAAGATAGATGATCACAGCCCTTTGTTTTGGTCTTGGTGCCCACTAACTCACACGGATTGATGAGGTGGATGATGGGGAGGTTTAATGGAGAAGGGTTTCAGTGTTGGGGAGAAGAGAGGGAGGTAAAAGGATGAAAGTTTTGGGGAGTAGTGGTGATAGTGATGGTGTTGGCTGCTTGTGTTCTTGGCGGGATCAAGGATAAGACAAGGTTGGTGTGGGTTAGGGATTTTGACCAAAGATGAATTGGGGGTTTGACCGAGTGGGATATTATTTGACCCCGTATTTTTTTGTTTAGTTAAAATAGGATGGGTGGGTCGGGTTTGTTTAGTGGGCTGTGGGTTGGATTGAGGTGGGATGGGATTGTTGTTGGATCCGGTAGTGGGTATTTGTAGAATAAATGTTGGGATAAATGAGAATTAATCCAAGGACCAAATGTGTGTACATCATGAAATTTCAAGGACCAAATCTGCCGAATCTTCAAAGCTAATCCAGGGACCAAAATTGCCAAGCTTATTATTCCAAGGACCAAAAATTTATTTTTTTACTATTTTTTTTTATTTTTTTTCAAGCTTGAGGGACTAGACTTGCCATTTGCAAATTTTGTTTGTTTTTCAATCGTTTTCAATCATTTTGCATATGGAAAACACAAAAACACATTTCAAATATATTTTTAACATTATTTGATCGTTTTAAAGTGTTTTTGGTTGTTTTGACTCGAAAATTGGACGAAAAGATATGTGTAAAACGACACATATCAACCTTCACCACCTCCAAACCCCGAATAGATATTTTGTTGATTTTATTTCATAGTTTGAGATGAAGTTTTCTGTGGAAACCAGGTTTTAAGGTTTGTATGAATGGAGAAGCCGAGTAAAATGTGTAAGAATAGAGAGAGAAAAATATAAATACATGAAAAGTGGAGCCTTGTATAACTTGTCCCTTTTGAAAGTGGTTTTTTTCACGTGAATAAAAGAGAAGTGGAGGTGATAGATGTGAAATACTTAATTTAATATTTTCATTTTCACATTTTATTTCACCATCAATCTTTTACTTCAAAGATTAAACTAGTGTATTATTATGTGCCTATACATTATTTCGTTTTCACAGATAAGCGTTCTTAGGCAAAATTTCAGATGTGGTAGACCCGTTGCGAAGTTTTCGCCTATCTTTTATGCTTTTAGGAAAAAGAAAATTTTTTATGATCTTTTTTTTTAGCCTCGCCTCTGATCGTATTGCGATGATTTAATCATTCAGAGAACTATACAAAAACAAACAACATTATTTCATTAAGATGTAGAAACTATAGTCACCTCTTATCAGTAAGATGCGGTACTCTGATTCAAACCCAAAGAATCTTAAAAAAACAAACACACCCTAAATAATTTGTGATAGAATAGGTGTACGTTAGATGTCATTCAAATGTGATTTTACAGAAAATTTAAAGCACGTGTAATTAGAAACAATATAGATCATCCATTCTTTTATATGAATTCGTTCGGCTAAGTTTTTAGTTGAAAGATGAAGTCATTGGCTTGTAATTACTTTCGGCTTTATGGGATGTAATAATTGAGTTTTTAAACATCATTTGTGTTAGAATATGATAACCATGACAATCATATAAATTAACAAAACATGTATTAACATATGCGGAAGCGAAGGAACGATTATAACACATAATAGAATAACATAAACATAAACAAGAACGTACCTTTTGATTTTAGCAAGAACAAGAATCAAACTTTAATAATCTTGAACAATAGGATGAACCCTAATTAGGGTTTATATGGATCAATGATTAACCCCTTACCGTTTTGTTAATCGATCCCTTGATAATTACTATAGTGAGTAATTACCTCGTTCTTGTACACACAAACTGCTAACGAATTAAAGGTTATGCAAGTAAACGAAAACACTATATTTTTCATTAAGAAAAATCGATCCAAAACCCTCAGGGGTATTTGGTCGATAGTTAGGAGCAAGAGAGAAGGAAACGAAAAACCAAGTTAGGGTTATGTGTGCAAGAGACCAAAACAATGACCCTTGGTTTTCTATTTATATAGAATGTAAACTTAGGGAACAAGTTAGGTTTGGGTTGGGTTTCCCCTCCCCTTGTAAAACTGGCTATAGACCACCATGGGTCTATTCCGGAACCTTCTTGTCTTCTATTTTCATTCTAGTCCTTCTCGTTTGCTTTTAACGATAGTTAATCCATACGGTTAATAACTAACGACCGTTAAGTCCTTCTAGTGTTTAAATAATTATATATACATAACATTTTTAATATATATAATTATTATACTTTAATTCTCGTTTGTAAAGTGTGCAATCCCGAGGTCTCGGGTTCGATACTAGACATGCACGTATTAATATTTATCCATAAAACCAACAGCTCCCACTTGGATATCTATTAATAGTGCAATGACATTGGTTAGCGTCTTGCAACACTCCAATGCCCCTAGTTCAACTCGAGCTAGGTTTCCTGGAAAA
This sequence comes from Artemisia tridentata subsp. tridentata, assembly GCA_021014915.2. Taxonomy (NCBI): domain Eukaryota; kingdom Viridiplantae; phylum Streptophyta; class Magnoliopsida; order Asterales; family Asteraceae; genus Artemisia; species Artemisia tridentata. The sequence continues at coordinate 382,341,316 of CP139505.1, forward strand.
CCTTTAATGATTCATCATTATTATTATCCTTTTGTTTCTAATACCACGTTAATTAAAGATACGGATCTCAGTCATTCTTTAATTAACAATTTTGTTTCTCGTTGTTTATGATTGAGCAAGATTACCAAAACATCTGAACGTATTCCAGATAGACTTTGGGCGTGCGCACGCAAACACCTTGTCAACCCTACGAGGGGCCCAGCAGTATTAAACTTCAAAATGAATTTGAAGGAATAAATTCTTTCTTGACTACAAGAATAACCCATAGACTTTGCAACATTTCTGAAAACAATCCTTATAACTCCCAGTTACGGTAAGCGGTAAATTGCTTCACAGAAATGCACTACATCCATGACACTTATCTGGTATCTCAAGTCTGAGGATAACTAAATTCATGATTTACTTACTGACAAGATCCACAAAGTAAAATCATGTAGTTGGGATAAGTCCTATATTCAATTCATTGAATATCATGTGAAATTGGTATGTATACGCATCAATATACTTTCAAGTATATTCTAACCAATACTCAGATTTGTCTTAGTTTAATGATATTCCCATATCATCAATTGACAATGGACAATTTAGAATAACATAAGTTATTCATGGATTTAAACATGCAAATATAGGACACAATTTATTATTAATGAAAACAAACGTACTAAGTACTTTAATTCATTATAAATAATAATTGCTTAATGTCCTTTATCCAAATACTAATTAGATCAATGCATGATAATACTTGTTAATGAATTATGCCTCAAGTCATGTCAATCATACTTGCTGACAAGGCATAAATCAGCTAACGTTGATCGATAGAAATTTTGATAATACTTATTTCAAGAATTCAATTATTGAAATTCTTGTATGTGTGCATTCAATTATCTTTGATATTGCTACATAATTTTTCATAAATGGTGTAACATCCTCAATCACCAATTTATAACAATCAAACTTTCAAACAATTTTAAAGTTTAAAGTATTCTAATTCTTTAATGTATAATGCAACTTATGCTATTAGATAAGCATAACTAGTTCACATGGCCATTATCAAGGATAAAATCCTACCATGACTAGTATTGAATGTCAACTCTATTAAACTAGCATCATTGTATAAAACTACAATATGCTTTTTAACTATTCCGTAAACTTAATATCCATTGTGTAATTCGATGCCTTCCAATCTTTCAAGATTTGTTGGCTATGACAATTACGCAACAATTTTGCCATATTGTTTATACTTAGAATTTAGGAGCAATTCCAGGTCGAGGATAGTGTATTCTAAGTCCAAACATATTCCATCAGAATATTCATTACACAAGTTATCTAATAACCTTTTATTGGATATCAAATATTGTCAAATCATTTAGCATTTAAGCATGATACAACAATAATATGATGTACATGAAAATCCTTCAGTCAGACTTAGATTTTTATTCATGTTCTATCTTTACAAATATATATATTCATTTAGTATTTCAAAATGATATATCATATTCTATTAGATTTATTTACCGCACATGTTTATTAAATAATAAACTTTTGTTCCAAGGTTGTATGTTTTATTTTCTAAATCTTATAAGTAAAGTTTTATTCCAAACTAAGACTTAACATTTCACTTATATGGAATGTTACTTCAACATATATGATTTAGTAAATCAAACATAATACTCCCACTAGCTTTCAGAAATACTTAGAAATTATCTTATTTCAATTATAAATCAAAACATGGATTTAATAATTAAACATAAGAGTAATCTCCTAGATGCATGCATTTATCCATTCATGGATAATTGTACTTTGTATACTTCCAAAGATTTATTTGAATTCATAAACTCCTTTTGATTACTTATCGTCCTCGCTCAAGTAATCATTAAAGAAAGAGTCTGATATTTCCAATTTCATACTTATGAAAACAAGTATGACAATTACCATCTTTGTAACTTTAATGTACTTATGAAAGAGTATTCAATCATAGTTAATTGCTTAAGTATGATTAATAATCTTGTCATAAGTCATGCATTAAAATATGTATACAATTTTTGTCCATATGATTTTTATACAAAGATTTAAACCATTAAGGTTACATAATCTTTGAATAAACTCATCTCCATTCTCTAACTATTAAGAATTAAGATAAACCAAATTTTCAAAATTTGATTATCTTTATGAACAACATCTATAACATTCATAGTATGAGTGATTTTTCCCAATTCATTATTTGGTAATACTTCATCATATAATCCTCAGCATACTAAACATCTGAGATATCCAAGTGGATCTATGAATGAGAATTCCATCATCTTGAGGTTTATCATTTACATGTTAAGCCTCATCATGATTTTGACTAGTGTGTTTTTAGAAGATTATGTATTTTGTAATAAACTCCCACTTGCTTTTAGTAATATATAGACTATCTATAAATACTTAGCAATTTAGAGCAACAATCCAATTTTTCTTTTTGGATATTACAAATACATATTGACAGTTCCTGACCTTCTTTTGTTAATAACCTACACATAAGTAGCTTAACAAATTCAGAACTTTATTTCAAGACTTAATGTGATTCATCACATTTCATAATGTCTTATTAATCTTCTAGGAGTTTAATTGAGTATATTTAATCCATACTCAATTCTTTAACCTTGATAATTTTGGAAGAAAAGAAGTTATAGTTATCTTTAATCAAACAATCTAACGAGAGTTTGATTTCCCTAATTGAACACACCATAAATAAGTGGTATTTCATTAGAACTCATATTTTAAGATAATCTAACAATATGAAAGATAAGCTTATACTCCTTTTGGCTTACCTATTTCCCAACTAAGTCATCTTAATGGTGAAATAGAATTTCAAGCCTCTTGCATGCTATATAACCTAAGTACTTATAAACCAAGTCACTTCATGTCCATGTCTCAATCAAGAAGACATAAACTGTTATAATCCCACTACACGTTATAAATCATTGATCAACTCAATGACTTCTTGTATATGTCTTAAAAAAAACATAACAAGCTAACGTCTTACTTTATTATAAGTCTTGTAATACTTAAAAGACTTCATGTTTATAACTATACAATAAAGTATAAACATGTATAATTAAAGTAATCATGAACACCATCATTTGGTTTCAATAGTATTTTCAAGTTAACTCACTACTTCATTTATTTATGTCATTCTAAGAATACATAATTATCGTAGTAGTATTATATTACTTCATGCATTTATGTTATTCCAATAATACACAAATGTTAAAGTTGAAGTAGTCTTGTTATCACATTGACACATGTTCTAATAAGTATCTAATTTAGAAACTATAAATTTTCCATGTGTGGTCTCACGCACACTTGGAAATTTACCTTGTCATTAACTTTGGTCCAGGTCTCACGCATACCCAAAATTAACTCTAAGTGTTTCTTAGAATAGATATGTTCAATCATACAAGGACTAGAATCTCTTACCTTGCAGTTAAGAGAATCTACTAAATCATATTGCTATATGTTATACCTTGCACACAATAAAGATTTCTCCCACTTGTGCAAGGAACAACATCATGTACCACATAAACAACACTACACGTGTTTGTTAATGTGATCAATATGATTGTGTCATTAGCATAACTTAGTAGATATAGAGTTACTTAATTAATCAAGGAAACGCACATGACTATCCTTGAAAAATTAATATCTATATTAGGAAAGCAATTATCTTGAGACATTCAAAAGATAACCCGAGTCACTTTCAAGACAATAAGTCTTGTAACTCCCACTGAATTAGAGAACATTACAATAATCCCTTATTCAGTAATAAGAACACAATACTCCCACTGGATTTGACAACATTGTAATTGTTTCAATAACCAGTGAAAGAATAATGGTGTTGCTATTCACTTTCCTACATCTTTGAGAAAACCCATTCGTAACAATTAATTAGGTACTAAAAGAATGTATTCTACTACTTATATGACGGACTATCCACATATAGACTAAATGTGATTCATCACATTCCAAACTATTAACTTGAAAAATTGGCATGCAATTTCTTCCTTAATAGGTCTACAATTCCAACAATTGTATGTAGTACCTTCAAATGGTCAAAACAAAACAACTAGATAAAATCTACTAGTTTGTCTTTTACCATCTTGCGGTAATTAGCCTAGCTTCTAATTTATAACTCATACAATGCGCAATAATCTTAACTATTAAAGTTGCTATGAGTTATGTATTTAGAATTTAGACAATTCTAATTTTCCTATTATACCTTTGTCATTCATGACAAGGCCTAGGATAAAGTCTCACACTTCTCCATATGGAAAGAAGACTTGTTTTATTCTTTTAGTAAAATTGATTCTGTGGGAAACTAGAAGGGGGGGTTGAATAGTTTACCGGTTTAAAAACTTCTTTTAAAAATCTTGTTTTAAAAGTATGCTATTAGAAACTTTGATTCGAACTCTATGTGTAATCAAACAACACCAATATGAACTACAAACTAAGCTACGTAAAAATAACAAATAAAAGTAAAGAGTAGAGTTGGAAAGATCAAACCGAGACAGAGGATTTATAGTGGTTCGGCTACGAAGCTCTTCTTCGCCCTACTCCACTCCCCGAGTACCACACTCGAGAGTTTCAAACACTATATCAACAACCTCCCTTCAGGCGGAGAAAACCGTACACGTCGCTTATCCTATTTCCGACACTAAGCTAGATGTCGAGTGCTAATCTTAGCTAGCACCAATCTACCAAGGTCCACGTTACCAAACACACAAGCCCAATGGCTTCAAGAGATCACCAAGATCTCAACACGATCACAATGATCAACACTCACTTCACTCTACTCAACTAACACTAACCTAATGACCCTTGATCTTCTTGATCAATCACACAAGCCCAATGGCTTCAAGAGATGTTCACTATCTCTATAGATCACACTTGATCTTCACTCTCACTCACAAAAAGAAAATAAACTTGATGTATGCTAAGACACAACAAGGTTGTAACAAGTGTTACAAAAACCTATCAACTATAACTCTAGTATCTTCTTGATTACTTGAGTTCTTCTCTTGCCAATGAAGAGGGATGACAACACCTTGTATCAACTTGGATACTTGTGTTCTTCTCTTGCTAGTGAAGAGGTATGAAGAGGATCACTTGAAGGATGATTGGATCACTTTTGAAACAAAGAAAAACTAATCTAATTGACCCTTAGAAGTGAAAGGTGTGAGAGGATTTATTTAAGGGATTTTTCTGTGTGTGAAGGGTGCCTAAACCTGTGAAAGAGGTGGGTATTTATAGGCAAAGAAAATCTGAACGTTACAATTCAAAATGGTACGGACGGCTCCACTAAATGACCCACGGCTCCGTTAAATTTAACGGTACCGTGGAGCCGTGGTAGACTAGGACGCTCCAAATTTTGTCTTTTCTGGTGAAAACTTATTTGGGGAAGGTTGGAGCTGATTTTGGGGGAAAAATAGCTGTTGTGATTTTCAAACTTATTTTTCCATTAAAACATTTCTTAATATTTCAAAAATAATTTGTCAATGTGTATTTTTGAAAAAAAATGTTTTGTCCCATTTAAAATGTGATTTTTCAAAACATGAATTCACTTCTTTGATCACTAGTCCAAGTTGTAACTTTGTTCAAGAGTGATTTGCGTAGAAACGGGATCTTCTGATTAAAAACTTGTTAGCGTTAATTTTAACGTAACGTGAGTTCACATTTTGTCATCCTCAAAACGTGAAGTAATCGAAAGATATAAATAACATTTTTAGAAGATTATTTGCATCAACAGATTCTATCCAAAACCCATACAGGTGTAGATCAATTTACTTGATAAAAGAATAACTTATGTTTACGGTTCAATGTTGCATTAATACATTTAAAGAATTTACAAAATTCAATTTTAGTATTTTCGATAATTACTCTTTAAGAAAATAAAATACCCATTGGTAAATATTCATATTAACCATAGTATTTTCTTAAAGCTAGGATCCTAATTGTCATAGTATCATTACATCAGTTGATCTGCTAGTAATGATAGTATTCAACTAGGTAATCTGTCGAACAATAATTGGCAAACAATTTTCCAATTCCTAGATCATTATGGGATTTACATCAAATTTATTCATCAATTTGCAATGTAAGCATGTTTCATCCCATCTCATGCCTTAAGCTCTAGGTCTCACGCATCAGCTTAATTAAGTTGTCTAACTTAGAAACAGTAAATTCATCAATGTGTGGTCTCACGCACACTCGGAAATTTACCTTGTCATTAATTTTGGTCCAGGTCTCACACATACCCAAAATTAACTTCAAGTGTTCCTTATAGTTAGATGGCATGTAACTTAAATTTTAGGGTATTTAGTTTTTGGTGTGACAAAAACATGTACAAAGACGCGTGCACTCATCTTTGTATCATTAGTTTTCAAAACAATTTTTATTAACCAATTAGTTAAGAGTAAACCAAAAACTATGTACTTGAGGTATTGGGTTCACCAATTAAAGAAGTACCAACAATTATCGCCCACATATCCTACTCTTACATGTTATTCGGATATTTGCCACAAAAGTGGCGCGTGGAATTGAGGTAAATCACCCTTAAGATGATAGTGTACGTAAATAGTGATATAGGTAAGTAGCAGTTGACGCACAAGCGGGCCCGGAGAGCCGGTAGGAGCGAATTTCTTAAAAAACCCCTCTCCAGATAAACCCACCACACAGTTTGTCAACTTTGGTCCGCCTTTCACACACTATTGTACAAAAACATCAATCAAGCAAAAGTTTATGATCTTAATCTTAAAAATTAAGTGACAAAGTTTAGATCTTGCTAGTCTCGCCTGGGAGCTGATTACCGTGCGAATCGGACCACTAGCGGCACATAAGACTCTGCAAGATCCTTACTTTATCACTTTATGTTTCACCGTTATTAGTCCAATTTAATTTTCTTTGAAAATTACCCTTTTATTGCTTACTTTAACATATCACATATAAAAAAACAATAAACAAGTAATTTAAAAGAAAACAACAATTAACTAATAAGAAAAACAATTAATTGTTAGTGAAACATCTAGCCACATGCAACCTTTTAAACAATCCTAAATGAAATCAATATCTAGATGTCAAGTATGCATATGGTTTAACTAAGACTTTCACCTTGCACAGGTGAGCCACATGCATTGACAAAGTCAATTGCGTAAGTCATAGTAAACATATACCAAATTGCACATTAATTGATTTTAATATATAATTGGAGTCTTCCCCAATTTTAGAATTATCTAATTATTACATGTGTAAAACAAGTTCTAACAATTAAACAATTAATCCAATCCATGACTAACATGCATGTTTCGTCATGGATTCATGCATAACAATTACCACATAGTTCACATAAACACGTTGCAAACCTAGGGTTTCTAATCCAATTAATTAAAAAAAAATTAAACCACAAACCCTAATTAGGGTTTATGGAAATCGTACCCCCCAAATATAGGGTTAGGGTTTCATAATTTTTTATTTTAAAACCTAGATCCATGGAACATGTCTATCTCAAACAATTATTAATTAGGTCACAAGATACGTTCAATAAACACATAAATCTTGTTAACAACCTAGGGTTACTAATCCAATTAATATTGAATCCACAAACCCTAATTTGGATAAAGGAGTGATCGACCTCCCCCCCAAAATTTAGGGTTTCAAAATTTAACAAGCCCTAGATCTCAAAACAATCTTAACATGTATCTAAAACATTAAAGATCCGATTTTTATGTGTTTTATGTAATCAATTACATGTTATAGCAAGCTTTGATACCACTGTTAGAATATGATAACCATGACAATCATATAAATTAACAAAACATGTATTCACATATGCGGAAGCGAAGGAACGATTATAACACATAATAGATTAACATAAACATAAACAAGAACGTACCTTTTGATTCTAGCAAGAACAAGAATCAAACTTTAATAATCTTGAACAATAGGATGAACCCTAATTAGGGTTTATATGGATCAATGATTAACCCCTTACCGTTTTGTTAATCGATCCCTTGATAATTACTATAGTGAGTAATTACCTCGTTCTTGTACACACAAACTACTAACGAATTAAAGGTTATGCAATTAAACGAAAACACTATATTTTTCATTAAGAAAAATCGATCCAAAACCCTTAGGGGTATTTGGTCGATCGTTAGGAGCAAGAGAGAAGGAAACGAAAAACCAAGTTAGGGTTATGTGTGCAAGAGACCAAAACAATGACCCTTGGTTTTCTATTTATATAGAATGTAAACTTAGGGAACAAGTTAGGTTTGGGTTGGGTTTCCCCTCCCCTTGTAAAACCGGCCATAGACCACCATGGGTCTATTCCGGAACCTTCTTGTCTTCTATTTTCATTCTAGTCCTTCTCGTTTGCCTTTAACGATAGTTAATCCATACGGTTAATAACTAACGACCGTTAAGTCCTTCTAGTGTTTAAATAATTATATATACATAACATTTTTAATATATATAATTATTATACTTTAATTCTCGTTTGTAAAGTGTGCAATCCCGAGGTTTCGGGTTCGATACTAGACATGCACGTATTAATATTTATCCATAAAACCAACAATTTGGATCATATTTACACCTCTAGAAACAGGGTTTTACCTAGGGTGAAATCACTTGGACATCTGTCGATAAAAGGCTTAGCGACATTTTTCCGTCAAAAAAAAAACCAGAACAACAAGCATGCTCGGAAACACTTAGCGACAAACCTTTCCTGCCGGATCAAATGATTTCCGACAATAAAGTTTCATAGGAAACCATCACAATAGAGTCAAACTAAGTGACTGAAAATTCATCCGAAAGTAGTCACTAATTTAGCGACAGACTTCCGAGACTGCTTGTGACATACCTTTAGCAACAGAATTTTGTGGTTGAATTTAGCGTTTTTCAACCGATTTTCTAGGGAATTTAACTTTCAGATACTAGTGATGTCTTTAAAGCTAGAGAACTGCGTTTGATGTAAATTGCATATCCTATTTTCTTATGGTTTATCTTGATGTGTTTCAGGGGTCTAATATTTTAACTGATCCCCGTAACTGCATTTAAAGTGAAACTATGAAACGTGCTTTAAAATTCTCGTTGAATTAAATACTTTTAGGGCAGATAATGTTTGGGTTGTGTTTCCGAACATATTAAAGAATGATTTTGACTGAAAGCTAGAATGTGGCTGTGATAGGTTCTTTGATCACATTGTGGGATCCTCTTAGCGTTGGTCTTCATTGATATAGTTATGTCTGTGTCCTTCGATGCATATTTTAATAGCCTCTAAGGCAGCAAGGAGTGGAGTGCGGGTAAGGGAGCGGGCTCGATGGGAACACCGCCGCCGGTAGGGCGGGCTGGGGTTGCGGGTTCATTTTGCGATCTATAAGCTCGCTGCGAGCTGAGGTAATTCAACGGCATTATGACCGTTTGGGGGGTTACTTTGAAAATGTAAAAATGAACGTTGGAGCGTTCCAACTAAAAAAAAAAAAAAAAAAAAAAATTGGTCCTTGGGCTGCCTATTTAATCCGAAGTTAACAACAACTTTTCACAAAAAAAAAATCAAACAAACCACAGAAACACATTCAAAAACAAATTAACAACCAAAAAAAAAATGTCATCATCATCATCTTCTTCTTCCTTTTTGTCCGCGTTACCGATGCCACCCATCTTACCGGACTTATCCACGGGTAGTACGCTACCTTTTTTGTGCTCCGTGCTTGACGAGCTCGAAGAAGACACGGCAAGCACGCAAGAAACTCGAACCTATATCGAGCGGTTTCGGGAAGAAGCTCAAGAAACACTAATGCGTGACTATTTCGTTGACGAACCGAAGTTTGGCCCGTCTTTGTTTCGTGAGAGGTTTCGGATGTCAAAAAGGTTGTTTTTACAAATTGTTGGTGATATTGAGCAGAGGTTCGAGTATTTTCAAGAGGGTGCAGATGGTAGGGGGAAAAAGAGCTTTACGGCTCTACAAAAATGCACATCCGCAATTCAACAACTCGCAACGGGCAACCCTCCGGATAACTTTGACGACTACTTATGCATGGCAGCGAGAACGTCACGCGAAGCCCTTGATCATTTTTGCACCGCGGTCATTCAGATATATGGGCGCGAGTTCTTACGTAGGCCTACTAGTCACGACGTTGCACGCTTGTACGAGGCGCATGAACGAAGACACAAGATTTCGGGAATGTTAGGTAGCCTTGATTGTACACATTTTCCTTGGAGAAATTGTCCTAAACATTTGAAAGGCCAATACAAGAGTGGGAGGTATCCATACCCGACAATTATGCTTGAAGCCGTTGCTTCACAAGATTTGTGGATCTGGCACGCTTTTTTTGGTCCTCCCGGGTCGCTTAACGATGTCAACGTTTTGTATCAATCGACTTTGTATCTTAGGGAGCGAAATGGAACGGCTCCCGACTCATCATTCGTTGTCAATGGGCGTAACTACAAACGAGGATATTATCTTACCGACGGAATCTATCCTAGGTACTCAACTCATGTCAAAGCATTCCCGTATCCGACTGAAGCGAAGGAAAAGAAATTCAAGAAAGTTCAAGAGTCGGCAAGAAAAGATGTCGAACGATGTTTTGGTGTTCTTAAAGGAAAATGGGGTATTTTGAATCGCAAGATCCGTCAAACGACCATCGAAAAGATCACTAGCATCGTTTATGCATGTTGTATATTGCACAACATGATTATAAAAGATGACGGGAGGGCAATATCACCGACTCATATAATGGATCCGCCGGTGCAACCCGTTTATGACGACAACGCACTACCGGAGTTACTAGATGAACACATCCATCATCGTCTTCAATTTGATCTTACGGAACATGTGGCGTCTCAACATTTACCATACCTCGATGACCCGGAAGATTAAGTTATGTAGTTTCTTTTCAGTTATGAATAAAATGTTTGTTTGTTTTATGAATTGTACTTTTAATTTCAGTTATGAATAAAATATTTATTTGTTTTATATAATTGTTTAATATTGAAAGGGTTAATTTTGCAAATTTATAATTTTGAAGGACAAATTATGAATATTTAAAAAAAGATTTGGGATGGTTGAAAGTGATGGGCGCCAGTAAAAAAGGTTGGATTGAGGGTTGGAGGGTTGAAATGAGGTAGAGGGATTTGATTGGTTAAAATTTGAGAGGGTTGGAGGGTTAAAAGTTATGACTCCCTCCACCTTAATAGTTGGCCGTGGTGTTTCAAATATTAAGTTGTTATTTCGAATAAGAAAAGAAAAGCTAGCAAAAGGTCGCCCGTTTGGTCTTAATACAATGAACCTTCTAATGGTAAAATTAAACATGGGAATACGAACACCAATGATCCCACCTAGAATTCTTGTCATTAATATGTTTTATGTCTTAATTTGTAGTTAAGGATATGTCGAATTTCACATTTAGTGTGTTGTTTCTGAAAAGAGAAATGATATTTCTACCTACATTGTGTTCATACTAATCATTCTACTCATAGGAGTTTTTTTCCTATACTAGTGTAGGTGGAAAAAATAATTACCTAAAATGTGTAGTTTATAAAGTATTTACCAAAATGGGCTAAAACTATTTTTCCTTTTATTTTGTAAAATTAAAGAAACAAACTGGGGACCATTCGGTTCATCTTTCTCCTTTTTTTTCTTTTACTTCCGTTTGGTTTGTTGGTATGAATCACAATGGGTATGGGTATTGGTATAAGATGAAATGAGTATTGGAGGGAATTAGGAAACCCCCCACACACATCATATATGAGGAAACCCATACCCGTGGGTATCCTCATTCCCATTCCCCCAACCAATAACCAACCAAACAACATGAATGACTTTCAAAGTCATAGATTCATTCTCATTCCCCCCAACCAAACGGGCCCTTAATTTACCATACTTGTTTTCTTTTAGTTGACATACTGTATATTTTCCAACTTTTATATTTTTTTTTCTTTTTTAATCAAACTTAAACGACCATTAAAAATTTAGCGTCTTAACATCAAATGTGTTGATGCAAATAACATTCTAAAAACGTTATTTATATCTTTCGATTACTTCACGTTTTGAGGATGACAAAATGTGAAATCACGATACATTAAAATTAACGTAAACAAGTTTTTAATCGGAAGATCCCGTTTCTACGAAAATCACTCTAGAACAAATTTACAACTTGACAAATGATCAAAGAAGTGAATTTGTGTTTTAAGACTTCACATTTTAATGTGACAAAATATTTTTTCATAAATACACATGACAAATTATTTTTGAAATATTAAGAAATGTTTTAATGGAAAAATAAGTTTGAAAATCACAACAGCTATTTTCCTCCCAAAAATCAGCTCCAAACTTCCCCAAATAAGTTTTCACCAGAAAAGACAAAATTTGGAGCGTCCTTGTCTGGGACGGCTCCACGGTTCCACTAAATTTAGTGGAGCCGTGGTGCATTTAGTGGAGCCGTCCGTACAAAATTTTCTGTAACGTTCAGATTTTTCTTGCCTATAAAAACCAACCCCATCCACAGTTTTTAGGCATCCTTTCACACACAAAACTTTCTGAGTTGAATACTCTCTTCACACTTTCTTTCTTAGATCATTTAGATTAGTTTTTCTTTTGTTCAAGAGTGATCCAATCATCCTTCAAGTGATCCTCTTCATTCCTCTTCACTAACAAGAGAAGAACACAAGTATCCAAGTTGATACAAGGTGTTATCATTCCTCTTCATTGGCAAGAGAAGAACTCAAGATAGACCCCATAGGACGTCTCACATCAAAATAATGAACCAATCTATAAAATGTCAGCTGAACACATGCTGTAATTGGTAAGAAACGAGCACCTTTTAGTACACTATTAAAAATCTCTGATAAGTTTGTAGTGAGCAGGTTATATCGCTTTCCACCATCATGTGCAAGTGTCCATCTGTCAAGTGCATGTCCCTAAAGCCACTGACGAGCTTGTGGATTTATGGTCCCAATTTCTTCTATAATGGAGTTGAACTTGCGAATTTAATTCTGACTCACAGCCCGGTAAGCTAAAGCTTTCAATTGTGAAACTTATCGTTAAAGTTGTTGATGAAGTGTCTTAAACAATACCTATAAAAGTTAAACAACATGATTATTTAAAATAAATTATGAGACGAATATGCAGGAAGCATGAGGAATCATCAGTTTAGATAAATTTAATTATATATACCTGTGAAAACCATGTGGCTCTAACCATGGAGATCCATGCTCATTAACCGCCTTTAGAATTCCAATACTTACAGATTGTTGTTGTTTTTGTTACCGAGAAAACATGAAGAGATAATTGGGTTTTAGATTAAGGGTTATTACCGACGGCATGGAAGAGATAACTGGGTTTTGGATCTAATGAAATGAAATTAATTTGAGGAAATGAAAGGAAAATTAGTTTTAACCCATTTTAGTAAATATTTTTTAAAGTACACCCTTTGGGTAATTATTTTTTTCACCTACACTAGTATTGGAAAAAACTCCTACTCATAGGATCCTGACGCGTGATACAACTGACTGTTTAGATGAAAATAAATAATGAGTGAAATACAAATATTAAATTTTAATGTGGGTATAAAGATAAGTAGGAATATCAATTAAGAGGATACAAAAAAAAAAAAAAAAAAAAAAAAAAAAAAAAAAAAAAAAAACTCTTCTAAAAAATAACGTCATTCTCTTTTATATTTGGCTAGGATATATTGACCCTCTCTAGATTTGATATAGTGACCCTCTTTACACCTTAGGGTGTACTTTTTTCTTTTTTTTTTTTTTTTTTGTTTTTTTTTACCTTTTTTTTTTCTTTTTTTTTTTTTTTTTAATATATTTTGTTTAATGTATTTTATGTTGTGTAATGTATTTTATGGGAGGTGTACTGTTTTTTTTGTCCTTTTGTTTTTTCTTGTCTTTTTTTATTTTATATTTTGTGTAATGTATTTTGTTTTGTTTAATGTAATATTTATTTTGTGTAATGTTTTTTTTACACGTTAACGTTAACACATTAAACAACTAAAATGTATTTATTTTGTGTAATATTTTTTTTTACACGTTAACGTTAACACATTAAACAACTAAAATGTATTTATTTTGTGCAATGTTTTTTTTACATGTTAACGTTAACACATTAAACAACTAAAATTTATTTATTTTGTGTAATGTTTTTTTTACACGTTAACACATTAAACAACTAAAACGTATTCGTCAGACGTGTTTCTATTTAATTAACACATTAAACAATAACACGTTAACGTTAACACATTAAACAAAACAATTGTTATTTCGAAATTAAATTTTTTTTATTTCGAAATTAATTTTTTTTAACAACAACTTACTTTATTTCGAAATTAAATTTTTTTTATTTCGAAATTAAATTTTTTTTTTTCAAATAATTTTTATTTTTTAAGAAAATTTTTTCTAAATTTTTTTTTATTTCGAAAAATATATTTTTTTATTTCGAAATTAATTTTTTATTTCGAAATTAAATTTTTTTAACAACAACTTACTTTATTTCGAAATTAAATTTTTTTTTATTTTTTATAACTTTTACAATTTTTTTTATTTTTTATAACTTTTACAACCCATAATCTTTTTAGAACACGACAAAACAAAAATTAAATGCAAAAGTAAATATTTATTTTTTCTAACCCATGAGAATTAAATGCTTTGGTACCACAAAATAATTTTTTTTCAAATAATTTTTATTTTTTTACAAATTTTTTTCTGAATTTTTTTTTTATTTCGAAAAATAATTTTTTTATTTTATTTCGAAGTTAATTTTTTTTCCAATATTGTTAATATACAATGTATTTTTTTATTTGGCTGCACGACAAAAAAGAATTAAAAAAAAAGAAAAAAAAAAAAGGAATGAAGTAATGTGTTTCTTCTTTGGCTGCACGTGTAATACACTTGCAAAAATTTGAGACCCACTTGCAAAAATTAAATGCAAAAGACAAGATAGACGGGACAATTAAATGCAAAAGACAAGATAGATGGGACCGGGTTTGGCATAATTGGCAGACTAGGGTGCTAGACCCCGTCCGGTTAGTAGAGCCCTTTATATTTTCGAAGGCACGTGATATACTGACCATCCCTATTAATGCTATACTAACCCTCCCTACCTAGTAGGGAGGTACAATTTGTACCTTTTATTCTTTTTTTATTACTTTTTTTTGTACTTTTTGTACTTTGGCTTTATTTTTTTATTTTTTTGTGTGTACTTTTGTCTTGCACCGGTTTTGTACTTTTTTTGTTTTTCTTTATTTTGTATGTTATTTTTTTTTTAATGTTTATTTTGAGCGTAATGTTTTTTTTAATGTTTATGTTGAGTGTAATGTTTATTTTTTTTTTCTTAATGTTTTTTTTTTTTTTTTTTTTCTTAATGTTTTTTTGTACAAGTTAATGTTAACACATTAAACAACTACAATGTATTCGTCTTACGTGTTTCTATTTAATTAACACATTAAACAACAATTGTTATTATTCAATTAAACAAGAACATTAACACATTATTTAAAAACAACACCTACTACATGTATTTTTTTTAGAAAAATAAACTTTTTTTAGAAAAATAATTTTTATTTTTTTATTTTGAAATTAAATTTTTTTAGAAAAATATTTTTTTTAGAAAAATAATTTTTTTTATTTCGAAATTAAATTTTTTTAGAATAATAAATTTTTTTAGGAAAGTAATTTTTTTTTGAAAAATATTTTTTTTATTTCGAAATTATTTTTTTTTCCATTTATTTTTTATGAAATAATTTTTTTTAGAAAAATAATTTTTTTTAGAAAAATATTTTTTTATTTTGAAATTAATTTTTTTTCCATTTATTTTTTCTGAAATAATTTTTTTTAGAAAAATAATTTTTTTTTTAGAAAAATATTTTTTTTATTTCGAAATTAATTTTTTTTTCCATTTATTTTTTCTGAAATAATTTTTTTTAGAAAAATAATTTTTTTTTTAGAATTTTTTTATTTTATTTCGAAATTAATTTTTTTCCATTTATTTTTTCTGAAATAATTTCTTTTAGAAAAATATTTTTTTTATTTCGAAATTAATTTTTTTTCCATTTATTTTTTCTGAAATAATTTTTTTTAGAAAAATAATTTTTTTTAGAAAGATATATTTTTTTTAATTTTTTTTAGAAAAATATTTTTTTATAACTTTTACAACTTTGTTATGACAGTGTATTTTTTTAATATTTACTTTTTCTAACCCATGGGAATTAAATGCTTTGGTACCACAAAAAACAAAAAATAGTGAAATAATATTTACTTTTATTTCGAATTAAATGTATTGACCCTATTTCACTACTTTTATTTTGAATTAAATGCTTTGACCCTATTAGAATTATCTACCACGTGCTCAAAAGGTAAATAATACCAAAACAGATGGGACCATACTAGAAAAGAAAAAAGAGACAAAGGGGACAAGACAAGACAGAGGGGACCCTCCCTACTAGTAGGGAGGGTTCGGTTACTATGACCCATTTTCGAAAGGACTAGACAACTAAATATATGAGAGGCTTTTGGACCGCATAAAGCATTCGAAGGTGCTGATCAGCTATGCAAAGTTTGAAACTGAAACAGGCTACTTTGAATTCAGCAGGTCGACATGAATAAACATCTAATTTTGTTATTGAAATTGAAACAGGCTACTTTGAATTCATCAGGTCGACATGAATAAACATCTAATCTTGTTATTGAGTGATTGCCATTGAGTAATGAATTTTGGTTTCATGGGGAAGTTAGCGAAATGGTTATGATTTGTGCTATTTATTAACTCAGCATGTGAGCACATACAAGTATTTGAAATTGCAATCATATGCTATAATACATAGTTTTATAAGTGCTCAAATGCAAAGTGACACAAAAATAAAAAAATAAAAAATATAAAAGGTCATCAGCTTGTGACATGTGTCTTCTCCTTCTTTTTTCCTCCAACCAACCATCCATTCTTCTCTTCCCTTAACCCCGATTCATTTTTCTTCTCCTCCCAACTAATATCAAATTATTTTCATTTTCCTTTATTAATATTATATTCGTAATTATATTAATTCAATTTATGATTTAATTACATCAGTTTAATGATCCAACTACTTTAATTTGAAATCTAATATCTTCAATTCCACGGTAAGTTTATGTAGTATTTCTTAGGTTTTTATTTTAAATTAAGATCAATAAACATAAACTAATCATTAATGCTTCATCATTCATTATTCTTTCAAGTTTTTCCTTCAAATAATTCAAACAGATAAATTGTTTATGAAAATGTCAACAAGGTGTTTGACGAAACGTCTCAATGAAATTTTGTTAGATGTAGACTCTAAAAGTTTTAATCAGGTAAAATAATGTTTTAGTAATTCTTATAAAGACCACTATTTTGGGATGAACTTTGATTCTACTATGATGAACATCACAATATTCATCAGTTAGATTATGTTGTTCATAAGTTTTACTTTTGAAGAACTTTTTTTTTTTGTTATCACAATGTTCATCAGTCTTTTTTTATGAACAACATCACAATTTTCATCAGTTAGATCAGGTTATTCGTCAGTTTTCTTTTTAAAGGATTTTTTTTTTGGTTATAACAATGTTCATAAGTTTTCTATGATGAACAAAATCATAATGTTCATCAGTTAGATCACGTTGGTCATCAGTTTTCTTTTTGAAAAACCTTTTCTTTTTTGTTATCAAAATGTTCATCAGTTAGATCACGTTGAATAACTTTTTGTTTTTTTTATTATCACAATGTTTATCAGTTTTCTTTCATGAACAAAATTTTTATATGATGAGTTTTAGTTCTACTATGATTAAAATCACAATATTCATCAGTTAAGAGTGAAAATAACAATGTTTACTGTTTACATTTTGCATGTCATTTCTTATACTTGGTTAGATCTTAAGAACTGTAGGCGCTTTTGGTTTGACTTTTTTGGGCTGAGGTGTGGAATCCACCCACATCCGTTGTACTTAATTATTTTTTTGGAGTAATAATATTTTACCTGAGTAACCTTTTACCCAAAAAAAAGTGAAAATAACAAAAGTTTGAGCTGGCAAAAGTAAAAAAAAAAAAAATTAAAAAAAAATAAACATTTGTCACAATGTGGTGACTTTTAATACTTTCTAAACTATCCTAACCCTAGTTATATATGCTTGATAGGATAGAACTAACTATGAAGAAGTCTATCATCGGAGTTCTTAATTTAGCGTCAACGAGCTGGGAAATCCGCGCGTTGCAGCGGGAGTGTTTGTGGCATAATTTTTTATTATTATTTTTTTGACCGCGTTGTTGTGTTGAAACCCTAATTTCTATATTTTATTAAATCCGATTTATATAAACTTTTTCTAATAAAAACCTATTGTTTTTGATGAAAACCGTGTGGAACTCTGAGTCAACTGACTTTCCTATTGAAGCCTTTTGTGTCTGTATTAATTTTTGACCGCACGGAATCTCTTGAGGTCTCAGCAGCTTATCTCTAATTGGATTTCCTTTTCCAACTGGATTTTATTCCAAAGATCCAATGATTTTTAGTATATATGCTGCGGAATGTTGTGTTTAATCTATAAAAAAAGAAAAAAAAAAAAAAAAATTGTTATTAAGGACTGAATTTGCAAAAGTTCTTTAATTGGGTACTGATGGTGCAAGTAAATTCGTTAGGAATAGTACACGGTCTGTTCATAAATGTTTTGCATTGTAGCAGTACTATTTTATATATATATATATATATATATATATATATATATATATATATATATATATATATATATATATATATATATATATATATATATATATATATATATATATATAGACATAAGCCAAAAATAGAAAGCACGACTTAGAGAGAATGAAACGAATCGAATAAGCCAAAAATATTGATTTCAAGAAGTTATGCAAGTTTATACTCGTTTTTATTGGAAAAATTATTTCGTGAGCAGCGGCGCAAGTTTCATAATTTTTCGAGTCCGTTTGGTATGTCGAATGGGCTTCACAGTAATTATGGCAAAAGTTTTACCCAGTTGACAATTTATACCCCCGCCAAAAATAATATACCGCGCCCCCTACACTTTAATTTGACCATGTTTGGTCCCTGATGGGTATAAAATGGTATTTTCTTTTTTTTTTATTCATTCTACACACACACTAAATACACAATACTCTCTCCTCTCTCTCACCTCCAAATCACCAGTCGTCTTCTCCGGCAAACCCACCAACACCATCCGGCCGTCGAAAAACTTTTCCGGCGACACTTTTTTTTTATTCCCCCAATCAATAGATCGTACTATTCTAAGCTTTTCTGGAGCTTATTAACTCTCGACGCGCCTTGTAACTCCACCACGCGCCACCCACTCCTGCTGCCACCACCACCGCCAGCAACCGCCACCTCACTCTTCATTTTCTCGACGGTAAAACCCACCCCACGCGCCTCTATTTTTATTTTTAATAAACTTTTACAAAACCCTAATTTTTATTCTTATTTAATCCGATTAATATTACTCCGTAATGTTTTTCTTAAGTTTGAAACTTTGTAAAACCGTGTGGATCTCGTGTTTTGACCCCGACTCGGTCGTGACTCGTTCTCACCGAGTCAACTCGTGTTGACTCGGGGTGAGTTGTTTGTTTATTCGGTTTCTTTTATTCTCTTTTATCTTTCGGATTGTTGGATTTCGGAATATGGTGGTGTTGTGTTTAAATTTGATGTTTGTGTTTGATTCTGGATTTGCGTTGGGATTATTTGTGTCGAATAAAGTCTTATTTGTAATATGGTTTTGGATTTTGATAAAGAGTTAGTATTAGGATTAATGTACACTTGTTCCAGCAGATGTTACAACTTTCTCAAGCAACAGACACTTACTGTTGCGTACAACTTTTTCCTGCGAGTGTTACTGTTTGAAGCACTGTGCGAAACACTGTTTCGTACATGCTATTGAAGCAGCCCCCATTTCCTGGGGTTTAGTATATATAGTAATATGATGATGCGTAGAATGGGGAAAGAAGGTTCTGGGTTTTGCCCGGAACCGACTTCATTTTGGAGGGAAGGGAACGCAATAAATGTTTAGTAGCAATGTGTTTGGGGGAGCAAACTTAAAGGGGCTATTTGGGGGAGCCGTTAGCTTTTTAAACATTAACTTCAAACTTTTATTTCAAACAAATGGCTCTTAAATGAAAAGCTGATTCATGAAGCTTTTTAAACATCTTGGAGCTGTTAAAACTTTAAGTTATTGATATACCCTCCAAACATTTGTTTACAATTATAGATATATCCTTTTATGTCATTTTACATCTTATAATTATATTTAACAGCTAACTTACCAAACAATTTTATTAAAAAAAGATACAGTTTGTAGTTCATGTTAACAGCTTTGTAGCTTACAACTTACAGCCTATAATTTACAGCATACAGCTTATAGGTAGTTTTGCAAAACATACAATAAGGGTTTTTATTAAATGGCTGATGTTTTTATTAAATGCTTGGTGTACCACTAATTGCTTTCCACCAATAGCATTCAAACAACAAACCTTTTTATTAAATGCTTATTAAATGCCTCACTGTTTCGGAGGGGGGGGGGGCAACTTCCCCCTTAACCAATAAGAAATAAACACTTATGCAAAGCATTAAATGCTAACCACCATTAATGAATTAAAAGGGTTTGGGAAGGGATCCCCTTCCCCTTTTAGTATATATAATAAAGGCTGTGATATACTGACCCTCTCTATGTAAGAAGGGTGTGTTGACTTCCCGCTGTCGCCGCTTGTACTGTCTGTTTTGTCGGCTTGTACATTACTTAAAAATAAGTGGGGGCCTATATGTAGGGAGGGTCCGGTTAGTATGACCCTATAATAATAAGGGTGAAGATATACTCACCCTCCCTGTAGGGAGGGTGTGTTGACTTTACCGCTGTTGCCGCTTGTACTGTCTGCTTTGTCGGATTATACATTTCATCAAAATAGGCGGGTCCCATATGTAGGGAGGGTCCGATTAGTACACCCCTAATAATAATTCTAACCGACAAACCATGTAGTGCATATGGATTATCTGTGATTTGTTTTTTCAATATTTTTTACTAGGAAAAGAGGGCAATAAAAGTGAGATTCATGACAACAAATTCGTCACTGGGAGTGAAATTTAAAATATTCAATGTTCATTGTTACGAATTACTCCGTAATACGTTTTCATATAGTTGCAACAAAAGATATAGAATAGAAAACATGAGTTTGTTTTTGTAATATTTTGATAAGGGTTATACTATACAAGCCCCCTATGATGTCAAATCATAGGGGAAAAAGGGAATCTTCCTTTTATTTTGCAGTATAACACAGTTTTCTGTCAGTTTATGTTCCGTATTTCTGACAGTTTTTAGCGTTTGACATATTAAACTTTATATTTTCTGTTCCGTACTTTCAGGTTTATAGTTTTTTTATATAAATAAAATTATAAAAATAAAAAAAAAAAAATCAAAAAAAGGGGGGGGGGGGCTTGGATGACAAAAAAAGGGGGGCTTGTATAACTTGTCCCTTTTGATAATAGTTGCAATATTTTGATAACTGCTCACTGACCACTGACCATCTTTCTTGTCACTGAAATGAAATGTCTAGTGAGCCACTGACACAATAAATGCTAATCAATCAGAAAATGCCAACTCTTCCTATACAATCACTACTATGTTGAAAATACAGTGAATTATCAATTATTTTCCTAACAATACGTTTGAATAGTGGTCGGCTCATTCAGAACCGCTTACGGAATAATTTATCATCATACATTGAGTTTTCAGAGAAGTATGCGGCCACTAGACGATTATCAGCACCGTAACAACTATTGTGTTTCGTGGGGTTTTGGGATTCTAAAAGTGGAAGCTTGATAATTTATATAGTATGTCGCCGCCTCATTTAAAATCTCTATCTCCATACTATTAACTTCTTCTTCTTCATCCGAGGATGTAAAAAAAAGTTGTTCGGAATCCATTTGTTTTAGATGAGATGTGTAGAGTGTTCGGAATCCATTTGTGGTATTTATAAGGATAAAATCAATATAAATTAAAAATATGTTAGAATTTAATAATCAAGACTATCATATTATTAAGTAAATCAAGTAGTCACATATGCGGAAGCGAATGAACAATTATAACACGTAAAGGATTAACATAAACATAAAGAGAACGTACCGTATTGATTCTAGCCCGAACAAGAATCAAAAGCAATTGTCTTGAACAATATGAAGAACCCTAATTAGGGTTTATATGAATCAATGATCAATCCCTTACCGTTTTATTGATCGATTCCTTGATAACAACTATAGTGAGTTGTTACCTCGTTCTTGTACACACGAATTAAACCATAACAAGTTTATGCTAGTAAAACCACAAGAACTATATTTTTTACAAGCAAAAAACGATCCTAGAACCCTTAGGGTTTGTACGATCGGATTTAGGAGGAAAGAAGGAGAAGAAAACACTTTAGGGTTTAGTGTGTGTACAAAAGATTACCTTAACAATGAACCCTTGTGTTTATATTTATACTAGAAGTAATCTTGGAGGACAAGCTAGGGCAAGGGATTACCCTTCCCTTGGATCGACCGGTTTTGCACCCTAGAGGGTGTTCCGGAACCTTCTCGTCATCTTAATTACAATCTAGTCCTTTTCCTTTACGTTTAATGATAGTTAGTCCATACCATTAATAACTAACGATCATTAGTCCTTTTCTTGTGTTCAAATAATAAATATATATACATAACATTTAATATACATTAATTATTTACTTCTTGATACTCATTCGTAACGTGTGCAATCCCGAGGTCTCAAGTTCGATTCTAGTCATACAAGTATTAATATTTATCCAAATCTCCAACAGCTCCCACTTGGATATCTATTAATAGTGTAATGACATTGGTTAGCGTCTAGCAACACGCCAATGCCCCTAGACCAACTCGAGCTAGGTTTCCTGGAAAAAACCTTTAATGATTCATCATTATTATTATCCTTTTGTTACTAATACCATGTTAATAAAGATATGGATCTCAGTCATTCTTTAATTAACAATTCTGTTTCTCGTTGTTTATGATTGAGCAAGATTACCAAAACATCTGAACGTATTCCAGATAGACTTTGGGCGTGCGCACGCAAACACCTTGTCAACCCTACGAGGGGCCCAGCAGTATTAAACTTCAAAACATATTTGAAGGAACACATTCTTTCTTGACTACAAGAATAACCCATAGACTTTGCAACATTTCTGAAAACAATCCTTATAACTCCCAGTTACGGTAAGCGGTAAATTGCTTCACAGAAATGCACTACATCCATGACACTTATCTGGTATCTCAAGTCTGAGGATAACTAAATTTATGATTTACTTACTGACAAGATCCACAAAGTAAAATCATGTAGTTGGGATAAGTCCTATATTCAATTCATTGAATATCATGTGAAATTGATATGTCTACGCATCAATATACTTTCAAGTATATTCTAACCAATACTCAGATTTGTCTTAGTTTAATGATATTCCCATATCATTAATTGACAATGGACAATTTAGAATAACATAAGTTATTCATGGATTTAAACATGCAAATATAGGACACAATTCATTATTAATGAAAACAAACGTACAAAGTACTTTAATTCATTATAAATAATAATTGCTTAATGTCCTTTATCCAAATACTAAATAGATCAATGCATGATAATTCCAGTTAATGAATTTTGTCTCAAGTAATGACTTGTTGACAACTATGCCTCAAGTACTGACAATCATACTTGTTGACAAGGCATTTATTTCAACTAATTTTGATCTATAATAATTTTGAGAATACTTATTTCAAGAATTTAATTAACAAAATTCTTTTATGTGTGTATCCAACTATCCTGATATAGTCACACAATACTTCATAAATGATGTGATATCCTCAACCATCAATTTATGACAATCAAACTTTCAAACGTTTTAAAGTTTAAAGTATTCTAATTCTTTAATGTATAATGCAACTATGCTCTTAGTAGAGCACAACTAGTTCACATGGCCATTAACAAGGATAAAATTCTACCATGACTAGTTATTGAGTGTCATTTCAGTCAAACCAGCATCATTGTATAAAACTACAATATGCTTTTTAACTATTCCGTAAACTTAATATCCATTGTGTAATTCGATGCCTTCCAATCTTTCAAGATTTGTTGGCTATAACAATTACGCAACAATTTTTCCATATTGTTTATACTTAGAATTTAGGAGCAATTCCAGGTCGAGGATAGTGTATTCTAAGTCCAAACATATTCCATCAGAATATTCATTACACAAGTTATTTAATAACCTTTTATTGGATATCAAATATTGTCAAATCATTTAGCATTTAAGCATGATACAACAATAATATGATGTACATGAAAAATCCAAATCCTTCAGTCAGACTTAGATTTCATTCATGTTCTATCTTTCCAAATATCTATATTCATTTAGTATTTCAAAATGATATATCATATTCTATTAGATTTATTTACCGCACATGTTTATTAAATAATAAACTTTTGTTCCAAGGTTGTATGTTTTATTTTCTAAATCTTATAAGTAAAGTTTTATTCCAAACTAAGACTCAACATTTTACTTATATGGAATGTTACTTCAACATATATGATTTAGTAAATCATACATAATACTCCCACTAGCTTTCAGAAATACTTAGAAATTATCTTATTTCAATTATAAATCAAAACATGGATTTAATAATTAAACATAAGAATATTTCATAGATGCATGCATTAATCCATTCATGGATTATTACACTTTGTACACTTCCAAAATAATTATGAATTCAAAAATCCTTTGGATTACTTACTGTCCTCGCTCAAGTAATCACTCAAGAAAGAGTTTTGATATTCCATTGTCATCCTTCATATAAATGAAAATAGATATGACAATTATTATCTTTATATATTTAATGTGCTTATGAAAGAGTATTCAATCATAGTTAATTACTTAAGTATGATTAATAATCTTGTCACAAGACATACATTAAATATGTGTACAATATTGTCCATATGATTTCTACATAAAGATTTAAACCACTAGGGTTTTCTATCTTTAAATAAACTCATCATCATTCTCTAACTATTAAGAATTAAGATAAACCAAATTTGTAAAATTTTAATATCTTTATGAACAGCATCTATAACATTCATAGTATGAGTAATTTACCCAATTCATTATTTGGTAATACTTCATCATATAATCCTCAGCATGTTAATCAAATATCTGAGATATCCAAGTGGATCTATGAATGAGAATTCCATCATTTGAGATCCAACATTTACATGTCTAATCTCATCATGATATTTGCTAGTGTATTTTAGAAGATTATGTATCTTGTAACTTTATCTCTACAAGATAAAACTCCCACTCGCTTTTTTGTAATTTATAGATTATCTATAAATAATTAGCAATTAAAGCAACACCATATTGTTCTCTTTTGGGATATTACAAATACACATGATAGTTCCTGACATTCGTTTGTTAAAATTCAGCTTCATCAGAAGTTTAACAAATTCAGAACTTCATTTTAAGACTTAATGTGATTCATCACATTCCATAATAAATAATGTCTTATAAATCTTCTAGGAGTCTAATTGAGTATATTCAATCCATACTCAATTTCCTAACCTTGATAACTTTTGGAAGAAAAGAAGTTATAGTTATCTTTAACCAAACAATACAAATAAAGTTTGATTTTCCTAACTGAACACACCACAAATATGTGGTATTTCATTAGAACTCATATTGTGAGATAATCTAACAATATGAAAGATAACTTTGTATTCCTTTTGGCTTACCTATTTCCCAACTAAGTCATCTTAATGGTGAAATAGAATTTCAAGCCTCTTGCATGCATTATAACTCAAGTACTTATTAAATAAGTCACTTCATGTTCATGTCTCAATCAAGAAGACATAAACCGTTATAATCTCACTACACGTTATAAATCATTGATCAACTCAATGACTTCTTGTATATGTCTTTAATAAAGAAGACATAACAAGTTAACGTCTTACTTTAGATTATACTAAGTCTTAAAGACTTCATATTTATAACTTCTCAATAAAGTATAAATATTTATAACTAAAGTAATCATGAACACCATCATTTGGTTTCAATAGTATTTTCAAGTTAACTTATTACTTCATTTATTTATGTCATTCAAAGAATACATAATTATTGAAGTAGTATTATATTACTTCATGCATTTATGTCATTCCAATAATACATAAATATTAAAGTTGAAGTAATCTTGTTATCACATTGACACAAGTTCTAATAAGTATCTAATTTAGAAACTGTAAATTTTTCCATGTGTGGTCTCATGCACACTTGGAAATTTACCTTGTCATTAATTTTGGTCCAGGTCTCACGCATACCCAAAATTAACTCCAAGTGTTTTTAAGAATAGATATGTATAATCATATTAGAACAAGAATCTCTTACCTTGCGGTTAAGAGAATCTACTAAATCATATTATTATATGTTGTACCTTGCACACAATAAAGATTTCTCCCACTTGTGCATGGACCAACATTATGTACCACATAGACAACACTACACGTGTTTGTTAATGTGATCAATATGATTTGTGTCATTAGCATAACTAGTAGATATAGAATTACTCAATCAATCAAGGAAACGCACATGACTATCCTTGAAAATATTAGTATCTATATTTGGAAAGTGATTATCTTGAGGCATTCAAAAGATAATCTGAGTTACAATCAAGACACATAAATCTTGCAACTCCCACTGAATTAGAGAACTTACAATAATCCCCTATTCAGTTCTAAGAACACATTACTCCCACTGAATTCGACACCATAATAAGTGTTTCATAAACCAGTGAAAGGAAAGAGTGTCCTTGTTACTTTCCTACATCTTTGTCAAAACCTATTCGTAACAATTACTTAGGTTCTAAAAGATTGTATTCTACTACGTAACTGATGGATTATCCACATTTATGCCAAATGTGATTCATCACATTGCTTACTATTAACTTGAAAAATTGACATGCAATTTCTTCCTTAATAGGTCTACAATTCCAACAATTGTATGTAGTGCCTTCAAATGGTTAAAACAAAACAAACAGATATACTAGCTTGTCTTTTACCATTATGCGGTAATTAGTCTAGCTTCTAATTTAATAACTCATAAATTCGCAATAACCTTAACGATTAAAACTTGCTATGAGTTATGTATTTAGAATTTAGACAATTCTAATTTTCCCATCATACCTTTCTCATTCATGAAAAGGAATAGGATTTAGTCTCACGCTTCTCATATGAAAGGAGACTTGGTTTATTCTTTTGATGAAATTGACTCTAACCAAAACCCCTACGGGTGTAGATCAATTTACTAATAAAGAATAACCCATGTTTACGGTTTATCGTTGCATTAATACAATTAAAAGAATTTACAAAATTCAGTTTAGTATTTTCGATAATATCTCTTTAAGAAAATAAAATACCCATTGGTAAATATTCATATCAACCATAGTATTTTCTTAAAGTTAGGATCCTAATTGACATAGTACCATTACATCAGTTGATCTGCTAGTAATGATAGTATTCAACTAGGTAATTGTCGAACAATAATTGGCAAACAATTTTCCAATTCCTAGATCATTATGGGATTTACATCATATTGATTCATCAATATGTCATGTAAGCATGTTTCATCCCATCTCATGCCTTAAGCTCTAGGTCTCACGCATCAGCTTAATTAAGTTGTCTAACTTAGAAACTGTAAATTCATCCATGTGTGGTCTCACGCACACTCGGAAATTTACCTTGTCATTAATTTTGGTCCAGGTTTCACGCATACCCAAAATTAACTTCAAGTGTTCCTTATAGTTAGATGGCATGTAACTTAAATTATAGGGTATTTAGTTTGATGTGTAATCAAAACATGTATAAAGATGCATGCACTCATCTTTATAGCATAAATTTTCAAAACAATTTTATTTACCAATTAGTTAAGAGTAAACCAAAACTATGTACTTGAGGTATTGGGTTCACCAATTAAAGAAGTACCAACAATTATCGTCCACATATCCTACTCTTACATGTTATTCGGATATTTGCCACAAAAGTGGCACGTGGAATTGAGGTAAATCACCCTTAAGATGATAGTGTACGTAAATAGTGATATAGGTAAGTCGCAGTTGATGCACAAGCAGGCCCGGAGAGCCGGTAGGAGCGAATCTCTTAAAAAACCCCTCTCCAGATAAACCCACCACACAGTTTGTCAACTTTGGTCCGCCTTTCACACACTATTGTACAAAAACATCAATCAAGCAAAAGTTTATGATCTTAATCTTAAAAATTAAGTGACAAAGTTTAGATCTTGCTAGTCTCGCCTGGGAGCTGATTACCGTGCGAATCGGACCACTAGCGGCACATAAGACTCTGCAAGATCCTTACTTTATTACTTCATGTTTCACCGTTATTAGTCCAATTTAATTTTCTTTGAAAATTACCCTTTTATTGCTTACTTTAACATATCACATATAAAAAAAACAATAAACAAGTAATTTAAAAGAAAACAACAATTAACTAATAAGAAAAACAATTAATTGTTAGTGAAACATCTAGCCACATGAAACCTTTTAAACAATCCTAAATAAAATCAATATCTAGATGTCAAGTATGCATATGGTTTAGCTAAGACTTTCACCTTGCACAGGTGAGCCACATGCATTGACAAAGTCAATTGCGTAAGTCATAGTAAACATATACCAAATTGCACATTAATTGATTTTAATATATAATTGGAGTCTTCCCCAATTTTTAGAATTATCTAATTATTACATGTGTAAAACAAGTTCTAACAATTAAACAATTAATCCAATCCATGACTAACATGCATGTTTCGTCATGGATTCATGCATAACAATTACCACATAGTTCACATAAACACGTTGCAAACCTAGGGTTTCTAATCCAATTAATTAAAAATAAAAAATTAAACCACAAACCCTAATTAGGGTTTATGGAAATCGTACCCCCCAAATATAGGGTTAGGGTTTCGTAATTTTTTATTTTAAAACCTAGATCCATGGAACATGTCTATCTCAAACAATTATCAATTAGGTCACAAGATACGTTCAATTAACACATAAATCTTGTTAACAACCTAGGGTTACTAATCTACTTAATATTGAATCCACAAACCCTAATTTGGATAAAGGAGTGATCGACCCCCCCCCCCCCCACCCCCCAAAATTTAGGGTTTCAAAATTTAACAAGCCCTAGATCTCAAAACAATCTTAACATGTATCTAAAACATTAAAGATCCGATTTTTATGTGTTTTATGTAATCAATTACATGTTATAGCAAGCTCGTGATACCACTGTTAGAATTTAATAATCAAGACTATCATATTATTAAGTAAATCAAGTAGTCACATATGCGGAAGCGAAGGAATAATTATAACACGTAAAGGATTAACATAAACATAAAGAGAACGTACCGTATTGATTCTAGCCCGAACAAGAATCAAAAGCAATTGTCTTGAACAATATGAAGAACCCTAATTAGGGTTTATATGAATCAATGATCAATCCCTTACCATTTTATTGATCGATTCCTTGATAACAACTATAGTGAGTTGTTACCTCGTTCTTGTACACACGAATTAAACCATATCAAGTTTATGCTAGTAAAACCACAAGAACTATATTTTTTACAAGCAAAAAACGATCCTAGAACCCTTAGGGTTTGTACGATCGGATTTAGGAGGAAAGAAGGAGAAGAAAACACTTTAGGGTTTAGTGTGTGTACAAAAGATTACCTTAACAATGAACCCTTGTGTTTATATTTATACTAGAAGTAATCTTGGAGGACAAGCTAGGGCAAGGGATTACCCTTCCCTTGGATCGACCGGTTTTGCACCCTAGAGGGTGTTCCGGAACCTTCTCGTCATCTTAATTACAATCTAGTCCTTTTCCTTTACGTTTAATGATAGTTAGTCCATACCGTTAATAACTAACGATCATTAGTCCTTTTCTTGTGTTCAAATAATAAATTTATATACATAACATTTAATATACATTAATTATTTACTTCTTGATACTCATTCGTAACGTGTGCAATCCCGAGGTCTCAAGTTCGATTCTAGTCATACAAGTATCAATATTTATCCAAAACTCCAACAAAATATATAGTGCCCAACGTATATATATTTTTATATAGTGCCCAACGGATAGTTTTTTAAATGTCGGGGTTTGTTTTTGTGTCCCAAGCAACCCACACGATTCGGTCGATGGCAAGACCTAGCTCTTCATTTTTTTCTTCGACGACGTGTCCAGTGGGTTGAGCTCAACGCGTTTTGAGTGCTAAGACTCGATCGTCTTGCCTTTATTACGTACGTGTGATCTAACACTCTAACGTGCTCCAAGTCTCCACCCATGATTACCACTCTATGAACTCATCACAACAACTAGTTATATACTGTTTGATAGATCTGATTATGACCTTTATTTGTTTAAGAGCATATTTTGATATGCATGCCAATGGTTGTCCAAACACATGTAATCCAAAACTTCTATATCACACATGCAATATAATTTACTTCGTCCTCAAAAAGTTTATGGCTTTTCCTGTTCTTTAGTGTATTTGGCGCAAAGCTCTTAAAATCTTATGAAGCTTAAACTTTTAAATATGCTTTTCTATTTTTGTTTTTGCGGAGAAGCTTTTAGGAGCTTTCAGAATAATAAGCTATTAAAGAGAAACTCATCAAAAGGAGTTTATGAGAGAATCAACATTTGGTATGACTATTTATATAAATATAAATACCTTCTTTAATACTCTTACATTTAGTTGTAGAACTTAAATGATTAGACCAACTAGATGCTCAATAGCTCTGACCAGATTTAAAAATAAATTAGTTTAAACATAAATGTTTTGAATGATAAGCACGTCGGAATTTTAATACGATGAATATCATAATTAAATATAATAAGCATTAAAAAACACATGCAGAAGCGTAGGAACAATAACATATAATTAATTAATCGAATTTAAATGTATACGTACCTTAATAATTATAGCAAAACAAGAATCAATCCAAGCAACAAAAGTGATGAACCCTAATTAGGGTTTATACGGATTACACGAATTGCCCCTTACCGATTTTGCAATTCAATATAAGAATCAAACAATAGTGTGTTTGATTCATGTTCTTGTACACACATACTAAAACAAACTAAAGTTATGCAAAGTAAAGAAATTACAAAACTTAAAACCAAACTTTTTGTTTAAGAAACAAATCGATCGGCCCTTGTTGAGGGATTTAGTCGATCGATCAAGAGAAGAAACAAGGGAATAAAACGTTTTAGGGTTTAGTTTGTGTGCACAAGAGATCACAAAAACAATAACTCTTGGTTTGCTTTATATACTAGAAGAAACTTAGAGTCCAAGTTGTATTTGGATTGGGTAAACCCAATACAAATCCGATCGACCCTTGTTAAGGAGGTGGATCAGGAACATTCTTGACATCTAATTTCATTCTAGTCCCTTCCTTTTCTTATTTAACGTTCGTTAGTCACTTCCGTTAAATACTAAAGTTCGTTATACGTTTTGTTATAATTAATAATTAAATATAATGTTTTATATAAAATTATTAATCTTTAGTTCTCATACGTAAAGTGTGCAATCCCGTGATCTCGAGTTCGATCCTAACATACGACTACTAAAATAATGTCCACAAAACTAACAGCTCCCACCTGGACATATTTTAATAGTGTAATCACATCGGTTAGCGTCTTGCAACACGCCGATGCCTCTAGTACAACTCGAGTAGGTCTCTTGGAAAAACCTTTAATGATTCATCATTATTATTGTTCTTTTGTTACTAATACTACATTAAATAAAGATATGGATTAAAGTCATTCTTTATTTAATTATTTTGTTTCTCGTTATTTGTGATTGAGCAAAATTACCAAATCTTCTGAACATATTCAGGAGAGATCTTGGGCGTGGCCACGCAAACATCTTGTCAACTCTACGAGGGGTCCAGCAGTATTAAACACTAAAATAAATTTGAAGGAACAAATTCTATCTAGACTACAAACATAACCTATGAATTTTGCAACAATTCCGAAAATAATCCTTATGACTACCAGTTACGTATAGCGTTAAATTGTTCCACAGAATGCACTACATTCATAACAGTTGTCTGGTATCTCAAGTCTGATGATAACTATTCATGATTTACTTAATAACAACATCCATAAAGTAACATCATGTAGTTTGGGATAAGTCCTATATTCAATTCATTGAATATCATGTGAATTTGGCATGTCAACGCATCAATATACTTTCAAGTATATTATACCAAAACTCATATTTGTCTTAATTTAATTATATTCCCATATCATTAACTGACAACAGACGATTTAGAATAACTAATTTATTCACGGATTAAACATGCAAATATAGGATAACAATATAAAATAATGAACATAAACATAACCAATACTTTATTTCATTAATAATAATAAATGTTTTACAATATCCTTTATCCAAATACTAAACACAGTCATGCATGAAACTACTAGCTAGTCTAAGTCAAATGTCATTGGCAAGTTCAGTAAGCTTTTCTTTAGCTAAAGCCTTAGTGAATGGATCAGCTAAATTATCATCAGTGTGAACTTTCAAGAGATTAATTTCTCCTATGCTGACTTGCTGTCGAACATAGTGATACTTCCGTAGAAAATGTCTGGTGCCCTTCATGACTCTAGGTTCATTGGTAAATATGATTGCAGCAGAATTGCCGCAATACATATTAATAGGAAATTCAATTGAAGGCATAATACCAAGCCCTGAAATGAATTTCCTAATCTAAACAGCCTCCATTGCAGCTTCTGAAGCAACTATGTATTCGGCCTCTGTCGCAGACATCGCAATTGTACTCTGCTTCTTGCTCCTCCAGTCTACTGCTGCTCCATTGATAACAAAAATATAACCAGTCTGAGACTTCGCATCATCTTTGTCACATTGCCATGACGCATCACAGTAACCTGTTACATCAAGTTCTGTTGCTGGATTTCCACCATACACGAGAAACATATCTTTCGTATGCCTAAGATACTTAAGAATATGTTTAACAGCAATCCAATATTTTTCACCTGGATTCCGTTGAAATTAACTGATGATATTTTGAGCGAACGCCACATCTGGCCTTGTGCATCTCACCGCATACATAATAGATCCTACAGCCGAAGCATAAGGAACTTTACTCATGTGTGCCACCTCTGCAAGTGTTGAAGCACATAATCACTGCTCAAGCCATGTTTCTCTTCCATTGGAAAATATCCTTTCTTGGAATTTTGCATATTGAATCTCTTCAATATTTTGTCAATGTAAGCACTTTGACTTAATCCAATTAACCGCCTTGATCTATCTCTATAGATCTTGATTCCCAGAATATATACGGCTTCCCCTAAATCTTTCATAGAAAAGCACTTTCCAAGATATGCCTTAACCTTTTGCAAACTTGGAATGTCTTTTTCCATGAACAATATGTCATAAACATATAGGATAAGGAAAATTACATTACTCCCACTAGCTTTGTGATATACATATGGCTCATCAGGATTCTGTGTAAATCCAAACCTTTTGATTTCTTCATCAAATCTTTTATTCCATTGCCTTGATACTTGCTTCAATTCATAAATGGATCTTTGAAGTTTGCATACACGGTTTGGAAACTTTGGATTCACAAACCCCCCAGGTTGCGCCATATAGATGTCTTCAGCTAGGCGACCATTTAAGAAGGCGGTTTTGACATCCATTTTCCAAATCTCATAGTCATAGTATGCTGCTATAGCTATGAGAATCCTAATAGCCCTAATGTCAGCTACAGGAGAAAAGGTCTCCTCGTAGTCAACACCATATGTTTGAGTAAAGCCTTTAGCTACCAAACGAGCCTTATAGGTGTGTACCTTGCCATCCATGTCAGTTTTCTTCTTGAAGAGCCACTTACTTCCAACTACCTTGGCATTGGGAGGAAGGTCTACTTCAATCCAGACATTGTTATCTTTCATGGATTTCATTTCCCCATTCATAGCAACTACCCATTTATCCTTTTCAGGACTCTTAATGGCAGCCCTATAATTAGTAGGTTCATCAAGATCCCCTAATATAGTTTCCTCAACTTTTACGTTAAGACATAGACGTTCAGGAGCTTTCACATGTCTTGAAGACTTGCGAATGAGAACAATTTCAACTTCAGGTGGAGGACCCAGACTTTCAGGTTCCATAGGAAGTACGCTAGTGTTTTTAGAGGGTAATGTATTTACATGATCATCTTCCAGATCATAAACTCTCCCACTGAATTCTTGAGATATAAGTTCCTTTTCAAGAAAGTCTCTGTATCTAGCAACAATTACTTTGTTTTCAGGTGGGTAGTAAAAGTAGTAACCCATCATTTCCTTTGGGTATCCTACAAAGATACACTTTACAGATCTCTGTTGGAGTTTATCTGCTGAGTTACGTCTTATATACGCCTCGCAACCCCAGACCTTTAAATAAGACAAGTTTGGAGCTTTTCCATTCCATATTTCATATGGTGTCGTATCAACCTTCTTAGTGGGAACCATATTCAAAATACGAACTGCAGATTCTAAGGCATAATCCCAAAAAGATAAAGGAAGAGTAGTAAGATTAAACATTGATCGTACCATGTCTAACAATGTACGATTTCTTCTCTCAGATACACCATTTTGTTGTGGAGTATATGGAGATGTGAGATTCTGGACAATTCCATTCTCAGCTAAGTAATCTTTAAACTCTTGGCTTAGGTATTCACCACCTCTATCGGATCGAAGAGCTTTAATCTTCTTTCCTAGTTGCAATTCTACTTCTGCTTTAAAAACCTTAAATGTTTCAAACACCTCATGTTTATGTTTAAGCAAGTAAACATAACCATATCTGCTGAAATCATCTGTAAAGGTTAAGAAGTAGCTAGCACCTTTCCTTGACACATGTCTAAGTGGTCTACACACATCAGTATATATTAAACCAAGTAGATCCGAAGCCCTTTCCATATTACTATGAAAAGGTTTCTTAGTCATCTTCCCAGATATACAAGACTCACATTTATCATATGATTCATCATTGAAACTTTTCAAAAGCCTATCATGTTGTAGCTTTTTCATGTGAGTCTTGCCTATATGAGTAAGTCTACAGTGCCAAAGGTAAAAAGAATTCAAGTCTGACTTAATTCTCTTACTTATGTTATACATTGAATTATTATTATTGGATACATAATCATTCATGACAATTTCAAACACACCAATCACAACAATAGCATTAAAATAAAAAATGCCATTTAAAGAAACAGAAAATCTATTACTATTGATAGTATGATTAAAACCCAAATCCAACAAACATGAAAAGGAAACAACACCTCTAATAATAGAAGGTGCATAATGACAATTGTTTAATGACAGTACTAAGTCCGAAGGCAAAACTAAATTAAACACTCCTATGGCTTCAACAGCTGCAGGTGCTCCATTTCTCACATGCAGATATTGCTCCCCATAGGCAAGCTTCCTTTCCACTAGAAATCCCTGCAGTGTATTACAAATGTGAGTACCGCATCCAGTATTATATAGGACTAAGTCTAAAGATACGCAACATACTTTCTCAAAAGTACCGAAATACGTAACATACTTTTAAAATTACCATTGTACGTAATTTACTTTCAAATTTGGTGCAATGTACGTAACATGACCGGGAACCAGCAGGTTACCAGGTTTCAAACTTTGAAAATTGACAGGAATGGTCCCTGTGGCTTGCGTTGACTTTCACCGGTCATCCCTTGACTTTTTTATCACTTAGAAAAGTTACAGTAATGGTCCTTATGGTCCCTGTGGCTTCCATTTTTCTTGCGTTTTTTACGTTTTCGTCCGTTATTCTTACGTTTTTTCGTTTTCATATGTTTTTGTCCGTTTTTGTACGTTTTTATCGTTTGTCCATTTTCTTCGTTTTTTTTTTTCAGTTTTGTCGTTTTCTTAGGTTTTTCGTTTTTGTCGTTTTATGTCGTTTTGTTTTTCTTACGTTTTTGTCCGTTTTTCTTACGTTTTTACGTTTTGTCCGTTATTTATGCGTTTTTGTCCTGTTTTTCTTACGTTTTTGTCCGTTTTTCTTACGTTTTTACGTTTTCGTCCGTTATTCTTACCTTTTTTCCGTTTTTATATGTTTTTGTCCGTTTTTCTTACGTTTTGTCCGTTTTTTTTTCGTTATTCTTACCTTTTTTTTTTTTTTTTTTTCGTTTTTTTGTTTTTGTCCTTTTTATCTACGTTTTGTCTGTTTTCCTATGTTTTTTACGTTTTGTCCGTTATTCTTACGTTTTTTTCGTTTTCATATGTTTTTGTCCGTTTTTCTTACTTTTTTTGTTTTTTTTCCGTTTTTTCCTTTTTTCTTACGTTTTTTTGTTTCCTTTTTTTTCGTTTTTTTATTCTACGTTTTTGTTTTCATATTTTCTTGTCACGTTTTTCTGTACGTTTTTTTGTTTATCCAGTTTTATTAATCTTTTCTACGTTTTTGTAATTTTTTTCGTTAATATAAACGTTTCTTGTTCATTTTCCTTACGTTTTTTTACGTTTTTTGACCAAATTTTATTAAAAAAATAAATAAAATTAAAAAGTTTGAAAAAAAATTCGAATTTTTTCGAAATTTTTTTTCTTTTTAGTCCGAATTAAAAAAAAAAAAAAAAAAGTTCAAAAATTGTCTAATTTGAAATTTTTTTTTTATTTTTTTAAATTTGGTCAAAAATCGACAAATTTGAATTTTTTATTTTTTTTAATTTTATTTTTTTAAATTCGGACAAAAATTTTGAAATTTTTTTATTTTTTTTATTTTTTAAAAAAATTCGGACAAAAAATTCGGACTAAATAAAAAATTTGGACAAAAAAAAAGAAAAGGAAAAAACATAAGAATAACGGACGAAAACGTAAAAAACGTATGAAAACGGACAAAAACGAAAAAAAACGTAAGAAAAACGGACAAAAACGTAAGAAAAACGGACAAAAACGTAAGAAAAACGGACAAAAACGGATAAAAACGTACAAAAACATATGAAAACGAAAAAAAACGTAAGAATAACGGACGAAAACGTAAAAAACGCAAAAAAAACGGACAAAAACGTTAAAAAAGGATGATGATGTATAAAAACGAACGAAAACATAAAAAATGTAGGAAAAACGGACAAAAACGTAAGAAAAAAGGACAAAAACGG
Organism: Artemisia tridentata subsp. tridentata; assembly: GCA_021014915.2. Classification (NCBI taxonomy): domain Eukaryota; kingdom Viridiplantae; phylum Streptophyta; class Magnoliopsida; order Asterales; family Asteraceae; genus Artemisia; species Artemisia tridentata. Next base: position 382,378,620 of record CP139505.1, read on the forward strand.
AAAAAACGTAAGAAAAACGGACAAAAACATATGAAAACGGAAAAAACGTAAGAATAACGGACAAAAACGTAAGAAAAACGGACAAAAACGTAGTAAAAACGGACAAAAACATATAAAAACGGAAAAAATGTAAGAATAACGGACGAAAACGTAAGAAAAACGGACAAAAACATAATAAAAACGGAAAAAAGGTAAGAATAACGGACGAAAACGTAAAAAAACGTAAGAAAAACGGACAAAAACGTAAGAAAAACGGACAAAAACGAAAAAAACCTAAGAAAAACGGACAAAAACGTAAGAAAAATGGACAAAAACGTACAAAAACGGACAAAAACATATGAAAACGAAAAAAATGTAAGAATAACGGACGAAAACGTAAAAAATGTAAGAAAAACGGACAAAAATGGAAGCCACAGGGACCATAAGGACCATTACTGTAACTTTTCTAAGTGATAAAAAAGTCAAGGGATGACCGGTGAAAGTCAACGCAAGCCACAGGGACCATTCCTGTCAATTTTCAAAGTTTGAAACCTGGTAACCTGCTGGTTCCAGGTCATGTTACGTACATTGCACCAAATTTGAAAGTAAATTGCGTACAATGGTAATTTTAAAAGTATGTTACGTATTTCGGTACTTTTGAGAAAGTATGTTGCGTATCTTTAGACTTACGAGGAATTAATTTTATGATTTAGAGTAAATAATTCAGTCATAAGTAAGTTACCTGAAGTACTGGCGCCCAAGTGCCCAGTCTTCTTGTTCTTACTTTCTCACAACTCTTGGATATAAAGAGGACAATTCCTCTTCCAGTGACCAACTACATGACAGTAGTGGCAAGCCTGATCCTTCTTTGGATTATCCTTCTTCTTAGGAGGGTTTTTTTTTTGGTTGAGGTTGATAAGCCATAACTTGCTTACCCTTATCAACCTTTCCCTTTCCCTTCTTGTTCGCATTTGGCTTGTTAATTCTATCCCCTTGAATAGCAAGTACCTGGGGTGTAGAATCCTTTGGTGGTAAACCTTTCTCGTAATCAATAAGCAGTGCGTGTAAATCAGAAACTGTCTTCCCCACGCAGTGCATATTGAAATTACGCACAAAACCACTAAATTCCTTAGTCAGGGATCTATTGATTAAGTTAATAGCAATGTCTTGTTCATAGACCTTGCCAAGTGCTTGTAGTTGATCCATGTAACCTTTCATTTTCAACACATGAGCACTTATAGGTTCACCATCTGCCTGCTTACAACCGTCTAGAGATTCCATCAAATCATAGACCTTAACAGTTTGTGGTTTTTCAAACATTTTTCTGAGTTCGTTTAGCATGTCCATAGGAAAGTAATTCTCAAACTGCTTTTGTAAAGTAGGTGTCATCGCTCCCAACATCAAACAGGCCACATCATTATGTGTCTTAAACTCAGCTTTCCACAATACTTTTTCCTTATCAGTTGAAGTTTCAGTAGTAGGTTTAGCTGAACAAGGCTTATATAAATATTCAAGTTGATCTGTCACTCGTAGGACAATCCTGAGTGAGCGAAACCAATCATTGAAATTCTGAGAGTCAGTCAAATTTTCTCGTTCAAAAAATGATTTGAACGCAGAACTCATAGTAGTGTTATTGTTTTGAGCCATTTCTACAGATAAAGAAAGTTCAAATATTAGTATTTTCGATAATACAATTTTTCAAGAAAATAAAATACCCAAGGAAATATTCATATAACCATAGTATTTTCTTGAAAACTAGGATCCAAATTAACATAGTTTCATTACATCAGTTGATCTGCTAGTAATAAAAGTATAAAATAAGGTAATCTGTCGAACAATAATTGGCAAACAATTTCCAATTCCTAGATCATCATGGGATTTATATTGGCAAACAATTTCCAATATAAGCATGTTTTATCCCCATCTTATGCCTTGAGTCCAAGCTCTTACTTACAACTCGATCAATTAAGTCGTCTAATTAAAAAACTGTAAATTATCATAGTCTCATTATATCACTTGATCTGCTAGTAATGAAAGTATGAAATTTACCTTTCCATTGTAATCTAGTCCAAGCTCTCACATGACGTAAATTACAACTTCAAGTGTTCTTTTAATTAGATGGCATTAACTTAATTTTTAAGAGTACTAATTTTTTATGTTTATAATCAAAATATGTACAAAGAAGCATGCATACATCTTCGTATCATAAGTTTTTCAAAACCTTTTTATTTACCAATTTTAAGCTAAGATTAAATCAACAAAGTTTTAATTGCGGTATTGGGTTCACCAATCAAAGAATTACCTACAATTATCGCCCACTATATCCTACTACTGCATGAGTCAAAAGACCCAAGTTATTCGGATAATTACCACAAAGTAGCACGTGGAATTTAGGTCAATTCACCCTTAAGATGATTTTGTACGTAAAAATAGTCGTACTTGGTAGCTCCAATTTGACGCACAAAGGAGCGTAGAAACAGAGGTCAGCGTGAAACTTATTAAAAACCCGTTCCTACTTATACCCCTCTTATAGTTTGTCACAATTGGGTGAGCCGTTCGTACTATTGGTACAAAACTCATCACTCAAATAAAAGTTTATGACTTTAGTCTTAAAAAACATGTTATAAATTATAACATTGCTAGTCTCGCCTGGGAGCAAATTACCGTGCGAAGCAAACCACTATCGGCATATAAGACTTTGCAAGATTCATAATTTATTATATCAAGTTTCACCATTATTTAGTCCATTTATTTTCTATTAAAAAATTACCCTTTTTTGCTTAATACATGTCATATAATTAAACAAAAAACAAGTAATAACAAAAATAAACAACTAAATAGCGCACATATCTTAACAATTAATTTATGTAAACAAATCGCCACATGCAAACTTTATTTGATAAACCTATTAATAATCAATTCTAGGTTTATATATTGTATATATTTAACTAAGACAATCACTTACAAAGGTAAGTGAGCCACATGCATCGACGTATCAATTGCGTTAGTCATAATTAAATATACACCACATAGCACATAATTGATTACTTAATTTATTGGAGTCTTCCCCAATTCGACATCTATCAATTAAATTACATGTGAAAAACAATTTAAATCATCACAACAATGAATCCATGCCAAACATGCATGTTTGGATGGATTCTACCTAACAATTAGCAAATTACCACAAGATCGCATACTAACACATAAACATGTTAATCCTAGGGTTCCTAATCAAATTAAATTACTAAACATAAATCCTAAAAAATAATAAAGGGCAATCGGCCCTAAATTAAAATTAGGATTCGATTAGATTAAACCCTAAATCAACTAAACATGTTAAAACACAATCAATATTTGTTTTTTTTATGTGTTTCGGTAATTAATTACACGTTTTAACGGCTCATGATGCCACTGTTGGAATTTTAATATCATGACTATCATAATTAAATATAATAAGCATCAAAGAACACATGTGGAAGCGTAGGAACAATAACACATAATTAATTAACTGGATTTAAATGTATACGTACCTTAATGATTTTAGCAAAACAAGAATCAATCCAAGCATCAAAAGTGATGAACCCTAATTAGGGTTTATACGGATTACACGAATTGCCTCTTACCGATTTTGCAATTCAATCCAAGAATCAAACAATAGTGTGTTTGATTCACGTTCTTGTACACACGTACTAAAACAAACTAAAATTATGCAACTAAAGAAATCACAAAACTTAAAACCAAACTTTTTGTTTAAGAAACAAATCAATCGGCCCTTGTTGAGGGATTTAGTCGATCGATCAAGAGAAGAAACAAGGGAAGAAAACGTTTTAGGGTTTAGTTTGTGTGCACAAGAGATCACAAAAACAATAACCCTTGGTTTGCTTATATACTAGAAGAAACTTAGAGTCCAAGTTGTATTTGGATTGGGTAAACCCAATACAAATCCGATCAGCCCTTGTTAAGGAGGTGGATCCGGAACATTTTTGACATCTAATTTCATTTTAGTCCATTCCTTTTCTTATTTAACGATCGTTAGTCACTTCCGTTAAATACTAACGTTCGTTATACGTTTTGTGATATTTAATAATTAAATATAACGTTTTATATAAAATTATTAATGTTTAGTTCTCATACGTAAAGTGTGCAATCACGTGATCTCGAGTTCGATCCTAATATACGAATACTAAAATAATGTCCACAAAACTAACAAAGTAAATCAACGACTAACTTGGTCAGTGTGCTATCAATGACACTTCAAGGAATCAAAATGACTTGAAGACATATTATTTCTCCCTCACGTGGTTTCAGCGAGCAATTATAATGTAACCGAAGATGAAGATTCATATCAGTGAGATTTGACAATGTATGACTGATTCAACATATATGTTCTCTCTCAATATTGTAACATTTAAGAAGATGATTTAGGGGCTGTTTCTTTTATTTTACTTTTTGTAAAAAGGTCCTCTTGTATTAATATGAGGTGTTTACATTCAGAAATATATGATAAAAGTATGTTTCTTTTTATGTGCCGGATGAAATTCTTGATTACAACAATGACAATTTTACCCTCACAAGTATCTAAAATATATTAAATCCAAACCCATCTTCTCAGCCTAGCAAACCCAGAAGACTTGTCACAATTTTCTTAACCCTACAAGATTTCTACAAAATACAGATCTACATCAAAACTATAATACTATATTAAACCCAAACCCATAATGTAGAAGAGATGTGACCATCGGCATGAAGGTAGCGGTGGAGAAGATAATGTAAAAGTTGAATTTATCGATGGTGGTCCAAAGATCTAGACGATGATTCCGGTGGTGGCGGTTTATGGAGATTGCAGATTATGGTGGATGTCACGGTGGAGATTGTGGTGGTCCATAGATCTGGAGTCACGTTGGAGATCGTGTTTGTGAAGGTGATGGCGGTTTATGGTGGTGTGGTGATGATTCCGGTGGTGGCGGCTGGTGGTAGAGGGTGGAAGAAAGGAGAGACATGGGAGGGTTTTTGTGGACCAACTGGGAAGAAGAAACAAATGAGGTCAAAATGGTCATATGTGGTGTGACTTTGTATACTGGATGGAAAAGGGTAGCATTTTGACACCCTTCTACATTTAGGATTTATGATTACAATAACTGAAAAAGAAACATCAAAATTTCCTGTTTCCATTCAGTTTTGTTATCATTCAGGACATTAAGTCAAAAATAAACAGCCCCTGCTCTCCATTGAATAAGTGATGCTTGCTGATAAATCATCAACGACGTTTGAGTACATACTACATACACAAACTTTAACTTTGATTTTAGTCCGTGTAAATGAGAGAACACAATCGTCAACTAAATTAAGTGTTATTCCACAATATCTTTTGTGATTTTTTTCAATTAGTTTCTAATAAAGTATCAAACCTTGAAAATTACTTATTGTGTTCATTAGTTTACGTATAAATTGTTACATCTTGTGGTTCATGTGAAATTATAAATTAGTTGAATTTTTTTGTTTAAAAGAATAGTTTTGTCAACAAACTTGGCAACAACAAAGTGTCTCTGTACACTAATATGCTACAACACCGATTATTTTACTAAACATTCTTAAAAATAAATGCTCCAGCTCCCATAAGATTTAGCTTCTCTAAGTTCAGCTACTAGCTAATTTCGTCATGCATACCTTTAGTCTTATCAAGACATCAACTATTAAAAGACAAAGAAAGTAACTAAGGTACAACATCGTAAGTAACTAAGGACAATTAGAAGACAAACAAACATGCATTGTGAATGAAATAGAATATGTTATGCGTAAATGACGCATATGTCTTTCATAATACATTTCGATATATGTTACTATCAAGTTTAATTGTAAATTATTGAAAAACATCACCGCCCTAAAAACATTATGATGAAGGCAATGCTTAAACTGACTCGACAACTTGTTTTGGGGACGTGTCTATATTCAAAACAAGTTACTATCATGTCTAACAGTGAATTCCAATAAATGGTGTTATATATATGTGAGATGACATATCAATCAATATTCATTTGGATACATGTTACTATCAAGTCTAATAGTGAACTCCAATAAATAGTGTTTCATGTGAGAAAAGTCGTTGTTGGGTTACCCAAAATAGCCATAAATACATTATTGTTCATTCACTTAATTGTTCAATCATTTTCAAAACAAGTTACTATCATGTCTAATAGTGAATTCCAATAAATGGTGTTATATATATGTGAGATGACATATAAATCAATTTTCATTTAGATACATGTTACTATCAAGTTTAATAGTGAACTCCAATAGATCGTGTTTCATGTGAGAAAAGTCGTGATTGGGTTTGGTTCACCAAAATAGCCATAAATACATTATTGTTCAATCACTTCATTGTTCGATCACTTAACACTGACATGTGATTTTAGATATCATATTATTGAACATCTATTCAAATGATTAATATCTATTGAAATGATAAATTTTATTACTTCAATTATATATCAACAATCAATAATTCTATATATCGATGTTACTATTTGTATTTGTTGATAAAATAATTTTATTATCAATTTTACCATATATAAAAGCAAAAAAAGCTTTTTTCATTAAAAGTCTAATAGTGAACTCCAATAAATCGTGTTTCATGTGAAAAAAGTAGTGGTTGGGTTCACCAAAATAGCCATAAATACATTATTGTTCAATCACTTCATTGTTCAATCATTTAACACTGACATGTGATTTTAGATATCATATTATTGAACATTTATTCAAATGATTAATATCTATTGAAATGATAAATTTTATTACTTCAATTATATATCAACAATCAATAATTCTATATATAGAGGTTACTATTTGTATTTGTTGATAAAATAATTTTATTATCAATTTTACCTTATATATAAAAGCAAAGAAATCTTTCTTCATTAAAAGTCTAATAGTGAACTCCAATAAATCGTGTTTCATGTGAGAAAAGTAGTGGTTGGGTTCACCAAAATAGCCATAAATACATTATTGTTCAATCACTTCATTGTTCAATCATTTAACACTGACACGTGATTTTAGATATCATATTATTGAACATCTATTCAAATGATTAATATCTATTGAAATGATAAATTTTATTACTTCAATTATATATCAACAATCAGTAATTCTATATATAGAGGTTACTATTTGTATTTGTTGATAAAATAATTTTATTATCAATTTTACCATATATAAAAGCAAAGAAAGCTTTCTTCATTAAAAGTCTAATAGTGAACTCCAATAAATCGTGTTTCATGTGAGAAAAGTAGTGGTTGGGTTCACTAAAATAGCCATAAATACATTATTGTTCAATCACTTCATTGTTCAATCATTTAACACTGACACGTGATTTTAGATATCATATTATTGAACATCTATTCAAATGATTAATATCTATTGAAATGATAAATTTTATTACTTCAATTATATATCAACAATCAGTAATTCTATATATAGAGGTTACTATTTGTATTTGTTGATAAAATAATTTTATTATCAATTTTACCATATATAAAAGCAAAGAAAGCTTTCTTCATTAAAAGTCTAATAGTGAAATCCAATAAATCGTGTTTCATGTGAGAAAAGTAGTGGTTGGGTTCACCAAAATAGCCATAAATACATTATTATTCAATCACTTCACTGTTCAATCATTTAACACTGACACGTGATTTTAGATATCATATTATTGAACATCTATTCAAATGATTAATATCTATTGAAATGATAAATTTTATTACTTCAATTATATATCAACAATCAGTAATTCTATATATAGAGGTTACTATTTGTATTTGTTAATAAAATAATTTTATTATCAATTTTACCATATATAAAAGCAAAGAAAGCTTTCTTCATTAAAAGATGAGTTGAAGGGAGCATTCTATATGGGAATTGATTTGCACACATTGACTATTGATTAGGACACTCTAATTTATATATTAGGTACTTGTAGTATTAACATTCTGCTTTAACTGCTTGTACATCAGAGTATGTAAATAAAAAATTAAAGTGTGTAAATCACCTTACATTCTATATATATAGGTTACTATACATATACTTGATTATAATTGCTCTTCATTGAAAATTGATGCTTGAAAAATTAAACACTAGATGAATATCCGCGCAAAACAACGGTGTATAGCGGCAAATAATTATACTTGGGAAATCTTGATTTTGTTTCGACCTTTGATGCAAAGCGTATTTTTTTGAAATACAAAAATGTGTTTTTTTAAATTAATATAGTGTTTATTTTTGAAATACAAAGCATGTATTAAATGATACTTAAGGATAATTTATACAAACTATATTAATTTAAGTTTTCAAGATTTAAGATTTAAGATTTCATGATTTCAAGAATATGCATTCACTCTTTATAAATATATATATGTTGGATTTAGACCAAGAGTAGTGGGCGTTGAATTGGGCTTCGTTGGCCTTTCAACGGGCGTTGGACTACCCCCAATCACCGTTGAAGTCCGTTGAATTTGTTTAAAAGCAACGCTCGTTGATCCAACAATGAGCATTGATTTATTATTTAACAAAAATGTAGCCGTTGAAGGTGTCTTTAACGGCTATATTTGATTTGAATAATCATTTTAATGCTTTTATTTTACCTATAAATATAACTATTTTAACTCGTTTTTTTTACACCTTCTTTCAACTTATTTCTTCATTCTACACAACAAAATCACAATGAATCCCAAACATTTTAACATTCCCGGTTTTGGCTCAAACCGAAACCCACCGTATCAACCTCCACGAAGAGCCCCCGAGCAACAAAACGACCAAGATCTCAATAACAACCAACTTTTCGGCTACATGACGCACTTGCCTTACCCGAATCAAAACCCAAATATGATGTACCAAAATTTTATGTCATTTGGAAATTCGCAAGATGCTGTTAGTGAAACACAAATGTCACCAACACAACCTTCACCGACACAACCTTTACCGACACAACCTTCTCAACAAGAAGCGTGCGAGTCATCAAAACGATCTCACAAGAAAAAACCTCGGGGTGGTGGTCGAGGCCGAGGTGGTGGTGATGAAGGTGGCGTTGAAGAAACGGTTAAAAAAGTAACACAAAAGAAGTGGTTGGCCGATGAACTTGAGGCCTTAACGTCTTCGTACATTGCGATATTCGAAGATCCCGATGTAGCGAATTTTCAAGTAGGTGGGACTTTTTGGTTACGTGTTCATCAACAGTTTGTCAAGAGACGTGCGAGGCCCGAGGATGAACGAACGAGAGATTGTTTAACGTCTAAATGGAGGGACGTTAACCAAAAGTGTTCGACATACAACGCAATTTACATGCGCGTTAAACGTGGCCGCCCGAGCGGGGGTGATGATGCTCAAGTGCAACAAGAAGCTTTACTTGAGTTCCAAGAGACCGAAGGTAACTTTACTAACTATTTCCCGAGTTGGAAACTTTTTAGGGAATCCCCAAAATGGAAACCGATAAGCGATGGCCATCAAAGGCGTGCGAAAAGATCCAAAACATCTTCGTCCACCGTCGAAGAGAGCCAATCGTCGGACGCACATGTCAACTTTGATCTAAAAAAAGAAGATGATGTTGATGTATTCGAAGACATGACCCGACCAATGGGTAGGAATAAGGCTAGAGACAAACGACCAATGGGTAGGGATGTTATGGAAGAAGAATTCAAGGGTGTGAGAACCCGAATTGATGATATATACGAATTAAGCCGACAACGTTTAGAGAAAAAAAAATGAATAATTAGCGGCGAAGATTGAAGCACGAAACAAGATTATCAAGTTGGAGGAGGATCGTCAACTAACCGAAGATATCGAGTACTTGTCAAAACCGATACCAACCGAACCCGGTTTGATACGAGACTTGATGTTGATGAAAATAGAGAAAATCAAAGAAAAATATGGAATAACCGAACCCGTTAATCTTTAAGTTTTTTATTTTAATATAGGATTTTAATTGTTGTTTTATTGTGTTCTTATTTTAAATCAAGTTAGCAAAAAAATAAAAATAAAAATAAAAATAAAGTAATGATTATTTGGTACCATTCAACGCCCCAACCCATTACTCCCAAATTTTTAAAAATGCCCCTTATGACACACATGCTACTTGTCAACATTTGCCCCAACCCACACCAAATAATTCACTCACCACTACTCTTGGTCTTATACATATTAATAATTAAATATGTTATGTTTATTGTGCATCGAAAGTGGTGATAGTTTTGAAGATAATGTAGCCTTTATCGATAAAAATATATTTAGAGTGCTTAGTGTGGTAATGATGAATAACACGTTATTTTTCTGCCACTTCAGTGCTGCCTCATCCCCTCTCAATAACTAAAACACCCTAAAAAAAAAAAAAAAAAAAAAAAAAAAAAAAAAAAAAAAAAAAAAACTTTGTAGGTCTCACAAAATACCCCACAAAAAAAATACACAATCACTCAAAAAAAAAAAAAAAAAAAAAAAAAAAAAAACCAATGGGCCGTGTGTGATTGCTTTGGCAAAATTGCCATTGGTGAACGAACAACTAAACACACGGTGTAAAACAACATGTTATTCATACATAAGTGGTGCATTTGGCAGACGAAAACATCCCATACTGAGCACTCTTAGAGAAAATATTTTATTTAACTAAATTGGTCTCAATTACATTCATCAATCCAATGTGTAAAGTGAAAACTTCTAGTGTGTCTTTAGCCTTGGCCGCGATCTTAGCTCTATTATACATTTATACGTAACTTGTGATCAAATTCATTGGCTTAGTAAGTTAGTATAGTGAGCAAGTGACAAATATAGCCGTCATATATAGTTCACTAACCACCTCTAGTTTTGTTAGTAGCTAGTGTCACTACTACAGAATCTGGAATAGAGCCCCCCTAATAGAGCCCTCTTAATAAGAAAAACGGGCTTTATAAAGGTGCCTGTCAAAAACAAAAAGGCATAAAGCCCGGTTATGAAATGAAAAAACCGGGATCTAATTCAGCCGCAAAAAAGAGCCCTGCTTTATAAATGAAAACCCGACTTTATTTCTTTCATTTTTCCTTTTGAGCGGGATTTCTCCCCCTTCAGTTTTTTTTTTTTTTTTTTTTTTTTTTTTTTTTTTTTTTTTCTTTTTCTTCTCTCAATTTTTTTTTGAACGGGATTTCTCCTTTTTTTTTTTTTTTTTTTTTTATTTTGTTTTCTTCTTTCAATTTTTCCCTTTTGAGCGGGATTTCTCCCCCCTTCTTTTTTTTCACTTTGCTTTCTTCTTTCTTTTCACTTGGACCACATAAACATAAACCCTAAATCACTTTTTACAATTTTCCAGGACGGCTTGAGTTTGAAAATCTTCAACAGCCAGGTATGCAATCTTTCTCTAACATTCATTTAATCATAAAATTCCAAGTGTTAATGGTTATTGGTCCAGTTTTAACAGATCCAATGCTACCGTTGAACGGAATAAATCCGATGAGTATTTGTACATTTGATGACGACGGTGAACGGATCTGAGTAGGAAGAAGCAAAACTCATCACCGATTCATATATTTTTGTTTTTTCAAAAAGCGATAAGAAGTGAGTTAGATTTATTACATAGGTCGGCTATTGATTTTTCTACTAATTCACATGTGGAAATCGAGCCTTTGTTGAAGCGATATCATTTCCTTATGTCACTTTATAAGCATCACTGCAATGCTGAAGATGAGGTTTGTAGTGCTTAATTTTGACTTAATTTTTGTGCTTATTTGTGTGTGTGATTGTTAGTTTGATTATATTTTTGATAGATTCATGATGATAAAATGAACAAATAATAAAACGACAGATAAGATGTTAGGAATGAACTGCTAGGAGGGAGGGATTGGGGAAGATGACGTTTTCAGGTTTCGGAGAGATTAAATATCGTGTATAATTTAGGTGAGAAGTGTATGAGGAAATTTTTGCTCACTTGCTCAGTTAAGAAATTCAGATAAGTTGGTTGATATTAAGTTGTACAAGATGAGGTTTTAGATAGTATAGTGCAAAAGACGAGAAATGATTTAAGTTTCAAGTGAAGAATTATACTCAAAAGTTGTCTCGTATTAGATGATATTGGACCTTCGGTATTTTATGTCAGATTTGTAGGACTTATAGTGAACAAGTGACAACCTAAATTTTAGTCACTAAACTTTAATTAAGAATTTTATGTTGTAACTAACCAAATAGTGTCGTCACCAAACTCAACCAAGTAGAGACCAATAATCCTACCGATGGTATGTACCATCTGCTGAAATATTCAATGCGGAAATTTGGTTTCGGTTTTTCTAGATTCAGTTTATACGGGATTAAGTTGGCTGTGTTTGGCTCTTGGTTTTCTAAGGGCACATTTGGTTCGTAGGTTGGATTAGAATTGGATTTTGATTTCCATTTGATTTGAAAGAAATGAAGAGAGAGAAAATTATTTATTAAAAATTTAAAAATATAGCTATTTCATTAAAAAATTATGATAAAATATATTATTTAAATATTAAAAGTAACAAAGAAAAAAAAAAAAAGAAAAAAAAAAGGATTGTTGAAAAATATGTGGTGGTTAAGTTTTGTGCAATAAAATAATATGAATCCATTGACATATTTTCATAAAACTTAGCAAGTGGGTAGAGATTCAATATTTGATATCAAAGTATTGCTTCACTCTTAAATATGTGTACCAAATATTTAAGTTTGGAAACGAATGTTTCTAATCCTCTTAAAAATCACATACCAAACGGGCCCTGAATTTTTGGTTAATAAAGTATGGACATCAATATGTACAATTCAATGAAGTTATAGTTTTTTTTTATACGTCATGAATTAAATGTTTAGTGACAAAGTGAACACATCAGAATATATGATCGGCACTTGATTACTTAGTCCGCATGACGTGCGTTAACTGCTGATACTGATACACAAATTAAACGTTAATTATATGATACATTGTTTGTGATAAACTAGATACTCTCAAAGTCTCAAGCAATGGTTCTAAAATCTAGACTGAGCCTAGTTTGACACTCAACTAAGTAAAATAGAAAGAAGCATAAATGAACGATGCCCCAATTAGTTACGGCCATCACTTTTATGATGTATTTGAATTATTGGAAGAGAATATTGAATGTTAATATATATATCTACAATAAATATATAACAGAATGTGTATGACATCATCAATGCCACATAATGCCCAGTAAGCGGCCTTAAATGCCACCTCATAATTCCATGTTGGTAATATTAACAAACATGATAACCACTAGACCAACACATGTTTTGAATTATATCTTGCAACTCCAAATCTATAAACCTTAGCAACCAATTATATGAGATAAGTAGGAGAATCCCTACAAGTTAGGTAACCCTAAAAGCATATACGTAATAAAATAAAATTAAAAAATAAAAATAAAAAAAAATCTGCACTTTATTCATAATATACTTTTGGGCTAAATATAGACATAGCCCGGTCTAGTAAAGTGTTGGGCTTTTTTGGCCCCAAAAAAGTCGCTTTCCCAAAATAGCCCAACACTTTAAGCGACTGAATCTGGGAGTGACATGTGGCGGAAAAAAATCGCTTAAGCGACTTTTTTTTCAATCTACGGCTAGTGCATCTGTTTCTACTGCTGGGCTTAATCGAAAGTCGCTTAATTTACAAAAAGTCGCTTAAGCGACTTTTTTCCGCCACATGTCACACCCAGATTTAGTCGCTTAAAGTGTTGGGCTATTTTGGGAAAGCGACTTTTTTGGGGCCAAAAAAGCCCAACACTTTACTAGACCGGGCTATTTGTAGAATTACCCCTTCTCAAAAACCCTAATATCCTTTTTTTTTTCTCACAATCTCTTCTAATGTTCGGTTTACAGATTTTTTGTGTTTTCTTAGGTTTGCAACCATGAACGCTTGACATGTCGTGTAATGTTTCTTTGATCTATTATTTAAAATTATGCATTCTTCATATCTGTAATGCTAATCATTTTATGTTTTTGATTTTGTTTCTCACAAAACCAATTTTTCATATCAGGCCTCTCCTGTGTGCACATAAAGATGGAACGTGCTTTAGAGTTATCATTGTCATGCCACTCTTACATTCCAGGTAATTTTCATGCTCTTGATGTAATCTCCTTTTGAGTTTTGCTCTAAATCATTAATGAATATAGTTATATTTAGTAAAAAGTATTGTACTTTATACTCATATTTGTAATACTCACATACAACCTGGTGGAAAACCCTTGCCGAAACATTAGTAGGTTTGTTTGGATCTGTTTATCATGTTTTTTATTCTCTTTTTGTACACGCGACATTTAGCTGGATCCGTTTATCACCGACACCACTGTTGGTCTTTTTTCGATGCCGACTAAGGAGTACCCACAACACCATCACGGTACATGTTTGATGTGCTTTGGATATTTGCAGAAACAAGGGGTATTTATGGTTCAGTTTATTCGAAGAAGCAAAGGGTTTATGTGCTTCAGTTTATTCAAATAAAAAAATGAAGTGGAGGTATATATGTTTTCTGGAATGATATCTCTGTTCAATGCCCATGTAACATGTTCTTATAATTTGGGTTCACTATTTTCTCTGTTGATACATTATAATGTTTTCATATTCAATTACAGAATCAAAAGAGTATAATACAAATGGTCAAAGCTGTCTTGGGTGCTGATGGTGTAAGAGGTAAGTGTATTATGTAAAATCATCAATTTTGTATGTGCTGAGAGTCTTGGACATGATCTTATATTTTAACACCTTTACAGGTAAGTGAGGTAACAAATTCACCATAAACAAATCCTCTTTTCTTTCCCCTAAAACAATACATCAAACACTTTTAGTAATGCTCCATTTATCTGGAAAGGGCATCATAATGTCATCAAGGCTAACAGTGTAGTTTAGCGACCATTCCAAATCACTAAGCCTCATCTCATAAATATTCAACCGTTGAGAATTAGCATAATCCTTACCAATAAGAAGCAAACAACCACGAGATTCAAATTCATTCCATTAGTGGCCTTTGGATTAAGCTTATTTTATGGGCTGATCAGCTTCTTGAGATTTGAGAATGCCAATAAGCCTATTTTATTGGCTTACCCATTTGAGCTTATGGCTTTAATATGTATTATGTATGTATAAATTTAATAATTGTTTGTTTTTTTCCTTTGTGTATTGTAAATTACTTGCAGGAACGGTGCGAGGGAAGTACTTTATATGTACTTAAGGGTGGACCAGTCAGAATCATGAAGAGAAAATACGCGGTCTTGACCCCTGAGTATATCTATCCATATAGGAATCAGGTAACCCTGAAAATAATGGCGGTTCAGGCTCAGGCCTTTAGGAAGAATTTGTGAATGAGCCTGCCTTTTTTCATATAGAAATGCAACATTTTGGTCAGTATATTCACCACCATGCATCGTTTTTTATGGGGTTATCGAAAAATAATTTTATAGTCCCTTGGCTCTCCTTTTACGGTATGATCGGTTATGTAGGTGATATGAGTCAAGAAGTTTGTTCAAACCAGCTTCAATCGGGACCTGAGACAGATGATGAGTTAATTACGGTTCTAAGGTTTCCTTGAATCAAAGTCAGTAGGAATGACATTGATGATCCTTTTAATAAACTGGATCCAACAAGACCACACATGGACTTCGTAATGGGAAGTGTTATAGCATCAACAAATTTACAATTTTCTTATCTCAGATTCTGGAAGACGCATGTTTCTCCCCCCGCAGGTGTACTTCAACTTATATAATGTTTATGGTGGATCCCCAAAGGCTTTATCTGTTGTCTTTATTGATGAATTGGATGTGGTAGGGAACAAACCTTATTTAATAAAGGGCTCTGGTGGACAAGAACACGATGCAACATTAAATCGGGTCACTTTTTTCAAATGCACGGGTACGGGTTTGGTACAGAAAATAAAGCCTGAAAGAGACAGTAAGCTTGCTTCTGCCAGACAAAGAATTGAAGAGCTTGAATCATTAGCTGCAACGCGACAAAAAGAGGTATACATTTTTCTGATATTTTTTTTTTGTTAAATTTCAAATTATGTCTACTAGTAAGTCTTAAGGAACTTTTAGTACTTAATGGCACTTCGCTTTTTCATCATGGGTCTCTCAAAAGAGAGTAAAATGATATACACAAATGACTTCGATGGAAGGTGCGTGGCATTCTTTGAATCTAATTTTGTGATCACATGTTGTCATGAATATGTTAATTACATTGCTTTAATACTTAAATTACTAAAGAAATACTCAATTAAGACTTTTATGTACTTATAGATTAATGAACTTGTGAATAAACTACAAATGCAGCTTATACTCAGATCTTCAAAAGAAAGTAAGCGAGTTCCAATTATATGTCCACATAAGATCGAACTATGCAAATAACATGATGGTTTAATTGGTTTGCAGCTGATTGAATGCCATCAAATTTGCTCACTTCATTGGTGTGTACAAGCCCAACAAGAAGTAGTCTGCTATGACAGATAACATGCACCTCAACATCTAACCCATGAAGTATTCTTTCATCCTCTTGACAATGAACCCAATGTACAAATGGGGAAAGCCCAACAATGTTCCTTAATCCATGAACACTTGGTATTTTCAAACGGACTGAATTAGTATTTAGGACATTGGCTAAAAGACCGGTCAAAGTATTGGAACGTATCGGAAAGGCACGTTATTTGAGCTGACATATAGTAAGCCTCATGAGAGAGGACAAATCTGTAAGTTGCGAATGTTACTGGTACACAAACAATACACACATGACGATTTTGTGTGCTAATCATGAATGAATATGGTACGTCGTTGTCTTAAAAAAATCATTCGATAACCTCTTGGCATACTTAAGTATTTTAATACAGTAGTAATTTTACATGATGATTAGTTTACATAGTTTACAAGTCAAGTTTTGTTAGGAATTAAATGATCAAGGCATTGGTTTTGTATTTGTACTGCTAAGGAATAACACTAACAGTACTAACTGAGTTAGTACTGCTAGTGTAAATATTAGTACTGCCAGAGTTAAAGTTGAAGACTGTTGAAGATATAACTAACAGTACTAACTGGCTGAGTTAGTATTGCTAGTATAAGAGTTGATACTGCTGGACTGCTTGAAGACTGAAGATAGTACTGCTCATGAAGACGTATAAAAGGATAAGTATAGAATAGATTTTGTGTATATCTTATATAGTTAGAATTATATGGATATTCTGCATGTTTAGAATATCATACTTATCTTGTAAAGGACTCCTTGTGCTATAAAAGGAGTTCCTAGGTTAGATGTTTAAACGTATGTTTTGTTAAGCTTCAAGGTTTGTAAACCCTAGTGATAAGCAAGATCACTCGTATTATATCTAATAATATTGAAGCGTTTGGTGATATTCATTGTTCATATAAACTATTCATACAATTACTGTTTCATTGATAAAATCTTCTAAGTATCAAATAGTAGATTCCGCATACTATTTGGTATACACTCAAAGTATCCTCAACACAAGTCACGTGTGTTTAGATCTTCTCAAGTGGTATCAGAGCCAGGTTTCTGATACTTTGATTTAGAAGATACTTTTTAGAAGAACTCTTTATTCCCTTTAAAGACGATGGACATGGAGACTACTCTGACCAAAACAGCTGCCAAGTTGCCTATGCTAAAACAGAATGACTTCGAGATGTGGAGGCTAAGGATAGAACAATACTTCCAAGTGCAGGATTATGCACTTTGGGAAATCATAGAGGATGGGAACTCCTTCAAACCATCAACAACTGAAACAACAGTTGATGGTCAGACAAAGACAACTGTGAACATTTCTCCTGTTACTGCAAAAGAAAAGTTGCAGAAAAAGAATGATGCTAAAGCAAGGAGCTTGTTGTTGATGACCATCCCTAATGATCAACTTCTGACATTCAACAAATACAAGGATGCCAAATCCTTGTTTGAAACAATAACTACCATGTTTGGTGGTAATGAGGCCACCAAAAATACACAGAAGACCTTGCTGAAGCAGAGTTTTGAGAACTTCAGTGCTACTAGCAATGAATCTCTTGATCACATGTTTAACAGGCTGCAAAAGATAATCAGCCAACTGGCTGTATTAGGAGTTGAGATCCCTCAAGAAGACCTTAATTCCAAATTCCAAAGAAGTTTGCCTGCTGATTGGTACACTCATGTGGTTGTCTAGAAGAACAAGCCAGAAATTGACACAATGAGTCTTAATGATCTGTACAACAATTTTAAAATTGTTGAACAGGAGGTAAAGAAGGCTGGAAGTTCAAGTTCAAGTTCTGGGAATATGGCATTTGTGTCATCTCCCAGCATTATCAGTCCAGAGGAGGTGAATGTGGCTTCAGGAGTTAGTACTGCTAACCCTAATGTTAGTACTGCTAGTTCTCAGACTAGTACTGCTGGCATAAGTGATACTACATTCTATGCTTTCCTTACCAGTCAAGCCAATGGGTCTATGCTATCCCATGAAGATCTTGAACCGATAGATGAAGATGATCTGGAAGAGATGGACTTAAAGTGGCAGGTTGCACTACTAAGCATGAGAGCAATGAAATTCTGGCAGAGAACAGGGAAGAAGATCACAATCAGTGGTAATGATACAACTGGTTTTGATAAATCCAAGGTGGAATGTTTCAACTGCCACAAGTTGGGACATTTTGCTAGAGAATACAGAAGACCAAGGCAGCAGGACAACAAAAGGAAGGGGTATGGAAACAAGCAGGAACCAAGGAAGGCTGTGGAAGTGGAAGAGCCTTCTTCCAAGGCAATGGTTGCTATTGTTGGTCTCGGTTATGATTGGAGCTTCATGGCTGATGAGGAAGAAGCACCAACTGAGATGGCACTGACGGCATTTTCTGACTCAGAGGCACATTCAGTAAAAAGTTGTTCTAAATATTGTTCTGCTTTAAAAGATTATGAAACACTGAAAAAGCATTATGATGAGCAGATAGTAGAGCTAAACCAAACTAATTATAATTTAGCAAATCATAAAAGAGGTTTAGCTGTCTTAGAAGAACAAATTTTGTTTTATAAGAAAAATGAGTCTATCTTTTCTGAAGATATAGATGTGCTTAAAAGAGATATGATTAATAAAGATGCTGAGATAAGTGTGCTTAGAGCTGAGTTAGAAAAGATCAAGAAAACAAAAGATAACATACAGTTAAGTGTAGACACTCTAGAATATGCATCTAAGGGAGTTAATAAGATCATAGAGTGTCAACTGGTTAATAAAGCTAAGTGTGGGTTAGGTTACAAAACTTGTCCACCTCCACATAGAGGAGTACCTTCACCCCCCAGGTATTGACTTAGAACACACAGGTTTAGCTGAATTTCAAGAGCCTAAATTTGAGTATGGATTTAAGGCTAAGAAAAGTGTTAGTAAATCTGATGAAGTAAATGAATCTTTTGAGAGTGCCAGTGACACCTCTCTTGTTGAGGAAAAGGTGCCAGATGTTAATAGGAACTCAGATGCTCCAATTATTGAAGATTGAGAATCTGATGATGAGGATCAGGTTGAGACAAAACCTGAAGTAGAAAAGCAAAAAGAAACTGCTGTACCTAAGGTGGTTAAGATAGAAACTGTTACACCTAGAAAACAAGTAAAACAAGCTAGGCCAACAGTTAGATATGCTGAGTTGTATAGGTACACAAACAGGTCTCAATGCCCTAGGGGAAACCAAAGAAACTGGAACAATCTTAAGTCCCAACAACTAGGCAATGAGTTTGTCATGTACAATAAGGCTTGCTATACTTGTGGTAGTTTTGATCACTTGCATTCTTTTTGCAACAACCATCAAGGGAAAAGGTTGGTTACAGGGAATACAAGGGTGCATAGGAATACAAATGAAAGGGTGAACATAAACAGTTTTTCAAGAAAAACTCACCCTAATGTTAACAGTAATATGACTCACAGAGCAATTTTAATGAAGTCTGGCCTTAAACTAGTTTGTACTGCTAGACCAACAGTTAGTACTGCCAGAACAATTAAGACTGTTTACCCTAAACAAACAGTTTCAAGTGCTACATCAACCTCAAAATTTTCTAAAATAGCACAACAAACTGTTCATAGGCCTCTTTATATGAAAGCAGTGTTTCATAACAAATTTTGAAATCAAAAAGTTAAAACTTCTAGGCCAGCAGTTTGTACTGCTAGACCAACATTTAGTACTGCTAGGCCAAGAAAAAATGCTAGGGCAAATGGGGTAAATGTTGTTAAGGCCTCAGCATGTTGGGTATGGAGACCTATCAAACCCAATGGTGCATCAATAACAATGAAGAAATATGATTACATTGATGCAAGAGGTAGATCCAAGTTAGTAATGGCTTGGGTCCCCAAAGGAAACTAATTTCCTTTATTGTATGTGCAGGGAGATCCACAACAAGATGATGAAGAAGATCAAGGCTATGCTGATAGTGGATGCTCTAGGAACATGACTGGGAACATGTCCTACCTCTCAGACTTTACACTTATGGATGGAGGATATGTTACATTTGGGGGAGGAATTGGTGGCAGAATTACTGGTAAAGGTACTTTAAAAACTGGTAAACTTGACTTTGAAGATGTGTATTTTGTGCAGGAACTCAAGTATAATCTCTTTAGTATCTCAAAAATGTGTGACAAAAAGAACAAAGTTCTTTTTACAAACGCTGAATGTCTTGTTCTTTCTCCTGACTTTAAGTTACCTGATGAAAGTCAAGTACTACTTAAAGTTCCTAGAAAGGGCAATATGTAAGTGTTGACATGAAGAAAATTGTTCCTAAAGAGGCACTAACTTGTTTTGTAGCAAAAGCCACATTGGATGAGTCAATGCTTTGGCATAGAAGACTTGGTCATGTCAACTTTAAAACCATAAATAAGATTGTTAAAGATGGTTTGGTAAGAGGCTTGCCTCAAAAATGTTTTGAAAATGACCAAACTTGTGTTGCCTGTCTCAAAGGCAAACAACACAAAGCTTCTTGTAAGCCCAAGACCCAGAACTTTATTACTCAACCATTATTTATGCTTCATATGGACTTGTTTGGTCCTACTTCTGTGAGTAGTATATAGCATAAGAAATACTGTCTTGTGGTAACTGATGATTATAGTAGGTTCACATGGGTTTTCTTTCTAGGATCTAAGGATGAAACAAGTAGCATTTTTAAGACTTTTATAACTGAAATAGAAAACCTAGTTGATAAGAAAGTGAAAGTTATTAGGTGTGACAATGGGACATAATTTAAGAATAGAGTTATGGATGAATTTTGTAGAGAAAAAAGTATTAGGAGAGAGTTTCGTGTAGCTAGAGAATGGAGTTGTTTGGTCCTACTTCTATGAGTAGTATACAGCATAAGAAATACTGTCTTGTGGTAACTGATGATTATAGTAGGTTCACATGGGTTTTCTTTCTAGGATCTAAGGATGAAGCAAGTAGCTTTCTTAAGACTTTTATAATTGAAATAGAAAACCTAGTTGATAAGAAAGTGAAAGTTATCAGGTGTGACAATGGGACATAATTTAAGAATAGAGTTATGGATGAATTTTGTAGAGAAAAAAGTATTAGGAGAGAGTTTAGTGTAGCTAGAGAATGGAGTTGCTGAAAGGAGGAATAGGACACTAATAGAGGCTGCAAGGACCATGTTAGCTGATTCTAAGCTACCCATTACTTTTTGGGCTGAAGCAGTTAATACAGCTTGTTATGTGCAAAATAGGGTTTTAGTAGTCAAATCTCTCAACAAGACACCATATGAACTATTTAGAGGTAGAACACCTACTTTAGGTTTTCTAAGACCATTTGGATGTCATGTCAATTATTTGGGAAAATTCAATGGAAAGTCAGATGAGGGTTTCTTGGTTGGGTACTCATTAAACAACAAAGCATTTAGGATATAAAACATAAGAACCAGTAAAGTAGAGGAAAACCTGCATGTTCAGTTTTTAGAGAATAAGTCTAATGTTACAGGTGAAGGTCCAAAATGGCTGTTTGATCTTGATACTCTAACATAATCTATGAACTATGTACCAGTTACTGCAAGAACATATTCTAATGATTTTGCAGGTTCAGAAGCTAGTGTTGCAACAGGTGAATCAAGCATGGAGAAAGAGAATGATCAAAATCACATTCTGATGCCAATTTGGAATAGTGTTGATTCATCTTCAAAGGATGCTGAACCTTCTAATGATGCAAACAAGAAGGGCACTGAAGATGGAAACAAAGAAAGTGGTGTTGAAGAACAAAAGAATCCTGAAGACAGTACAAATGGGGTTTGTACTGCTGACCCAAATATTAGTACTGCTGGGTAAAATGTTAATACTGCTAGCCCACCAATTACTACTGGTGATGATTTCTTTGAAGATGAAGTGGATCTTAATAACATACCACTCACTTATCCAGTTCCTACAACTCCACATACAAGAATTCTAAAGAATCACTCACTGGAAAATGTGATTGGAGATATATAGTCTGGTGTTAAGACAAGAAGGCAGACAATGAATTCAGATCAACAAGGCTTTCTCAGTGCAGTTTATGAAGAGAAAAAGCATAAAGATGCCAATACATGTCTGTTTGTATGTTTTGTTTCACAAAAGAACCCAAGAAACTACTTAAGGCCCTACAGGATTCAAGCTGGGTGGAAGCTATGCAAGAAGAGCTTCTACAGTTCAAGATTCAAAAGGTTTGAGTGCTGGTAGATTTGCCTAAGGGTATGAGGGTTATTGGTACAAAGTGGATTTTCAGAAATAAGAAAGATGAAAGGGGGATAGTGATAAGGAATAAAGCAAGACTTGTAACCCAGGGTTACACTCAAGAAGAGAGAATTGATTATGACGAGGTTTTTGCACCTGTAGCTAGGATTGAAGCTATAAGATTATTCTTAGCTTATGCTTCATTCATGGGGTTTATGGTATATCAGATGGATGTCAAAAGTGTCTTTCTTTATGGTACTATTGAAGAAGAGGTTTATGTTTCTCAACCTCCAAGTTTTGAAGACCCTGAACATCCAGGCAAGGTATACTCTTTGTGGCTTGCATCAAGTTCCTAAAGCATGGTATGAAACTTTAGCTACTTACTTATTAGAAAATGGGTTTCATAGAGGCAAGATAGATCAGACCTTATTTATCAAGAAAAACAAGGGAGATATTCAACCGGTTCAGGTCTATGTGGATGACATCATTTTTGGATCCACAAAGAAGGAGATGTGCATTGAATTTGAGAAGCTTATGCATGATAAGTTTCAAATGTGTTCCATGGGTGAACTTACTTTCTTTTTTGGGCTGCAAGTGAAGCAAAAAGCTGAAGGCATGTTTATCAGTCAAGATAAATATGTAACTGAGATATTGAGGAAGTTTTAGTTTACTGAAGCAAAAGTAGCAAGTACTCCTATTGATCCAGTGAAAACTTTGCTCAAAGATTCAGATGGTGAAAATGTTGATGTACATACCTACAGATCTATGATTGGGTCCTTGATGTACCTCACTTCATCAAGACCAGATATTATGTTTGTTGTGTGTGCATGTGCAAGGTTTCAAGTCACTCCCAAAGCCTCACATTTAGTTGTTGTGAAGAGAATCTTTAGATACCTCAAGGGTCAACCTAAATTGGGTCTATGGTATCCTAGAGAATCTCCTTTTGATTTGGTGGCATACTCATATAGTGACTATGCTGGTGCTAGTTTGGATAGGAATTCAACAACAGGTGGTTGTCAATTCCTAGGTTGCAGGCTGATATCAAGGCAATGCAATAAGCAGACTATTGTGGCCACTTCTACAACTGAAGCTGAGTATGTGGCTGCTGCTAGTTGTTGTGTTCAAGTTCTATGGATTCAGAATCAGATGCTTGACTATGGGTACAACTTTATAAATACCATGATTTACATTGACAATAGCAGTACAATTTGTATTATTAAAAATCCAGTTCAACACTCTAAAACAAAACACATAGAGATTAGGCATCATTTTATAAGAGACTGCAATGAGAAAAAGCTAGTTCAGGTTGTTAAAATTCATATTGATAACAATTTTGTAGATCTACTTATTAAAGCTTTTGATGTTGAAAGGTTTCAATATTTGGTTGCAAGTATTGGAATGCTTAATCCCTAAAGTTTTTAATCTTGGTGTTTTTGTAAAGGAAAAGGATTTGTACTGCTAGTTGTGTCCATTAGTACTGCTACGTATAATTTGTACTGCTAGTGCAAATTAAGTTTGTTGTGTTTGAAGTGTTAGTCATACTTTATACTGCTATGAAGCAAATGCTTTGCATTTTGTTTTCTTGGTTTTGGACTAACATTTGTAGGCTATGGAGTTTGCAATATGTGAGAAGCTAGTGGTGGAATGGTTGCTGGCATGATTGATTGATGATGGACAGAGTTTGGGGATCACTTGACAAAGGTTTTACACCTGAGTTGGGAGATTCTTTAAAATCTCTTTCTTGAAATCTAATTATGATATTTTTGAACATGAATTGATGGCATAGTTAGTCAGATAGTATCCGATCTAACTCACTCTTTACTATTTTATACTTTTATTAGTATAATGAGTTAGTCCAAGGACATCTGGTAAAGAGAACAGCGAGCAAAAGTGAATCTAACACATTTGTGTTAGAGGCAACACCTGCCACGAGCTGGAAACCCTTTCAAGAAAGCTCTTTGAATGAGTTTATCTGATCACAGGCAGTTATTTATAACTAAAATTATTGGTTCTTATACAACCAGAGGTTAAATTAAACCAAAATTTGATTAAGTGTCTTTCTTTACACTTAATAATTTCAAAATGTTGGTATGCAGTATGGTTTTTAAATGTAAATTGAGTTTATACTGCCGAGTCAAAGTTTTTCCAAAACTTAGTACTGCTAGGCAAAAGTTAGTACTGCTAGGCAAAACTTTGTACTGCTGGATAGCCGTTTGTACTGTTGAGTCATAACCGCTGTTTGAATATAGCCGTTGAGAAAATTCTGGTCAATTACTTTACTTAAGGGTTTCCTAAATTGGATATTTTTACTTTTTATCTACTTTATTCACTTTCTTCAATCTAAAGAAATCTTTTATTGAAGTTGGTCCTATAGAAACCCTAAGAATTCTTATATAATATCTCAATTTGCTTTCCTCAACCTACTTTCTTACCTAATCAATCATAAACCAGCAGTCAAATCACTCTTTTACTGAACATAATGGCCAATTTAACCTTCGTCGACAAACATAACATGGTGGCGTATTTGGAGAAAACAGAGGAAGGTGTACACTTTCATCAGATAGTAGACTTTTTGAACTCTACCCACATAAGGTATGCTTTAACTCTAAACCCTAGTATCTATGTCTCCCAAATCAAGCAGTTTTGGCAGACTATCACTGTCAATACTATTGAGAATGGAGACAAAGAGCTAAATGCAACAGTTGATGGCAAAACCATCACTCTTACTGAATCATATGTTAGGAGGCATCTCCATTTAGCAGATGACAATGGTATTAGTGATTTGCCAAACACTGAAATCTTTCAAAATCTATCCAGAATGGGGTATAACACAACTTCTCAATCTTTAACTTATCAAAAAGGTTGTTTGGCCCTACAATGGAGGTTTTTCATGCATACCATACTTCACTGTATGAGTCCTAAGAAAACTTCATGGGAATAGTTCAGTAGCAATACTGCAACTGCTCTCATTTGCTTATCAACTAATAGGACTTATAATCTTTCAAAACTTATTTTTGATGGTATGGTAAAAAATGTGGATAGCAAATCTGATGAAGCGAAAAGTTTACCGCTTTTAGGGGATCATTTAAGCCCTAAATCGTATTTATTTGATCAAATATTGCCCTAAATCGTTCCTTTTGTCATTTTAGGTACTTTTGAGAAGAAATCTGGAAAAGGAAGCATTTTGGACGTTTTTGGAGCATAAAAGTGAAGAAAACGACAAAGTCTCAAATTCGGCTGGAAAAGTACCTTTGACGGCGTCAGGGATTGGTCCAGACGGCGTCACGGCTTGGAAAAAGTGGTGGATATGAAAATTACTCATGATAAGCCAGAGAATTTTGCATGAAAAATCTGACGGCGTCACCCTTTAAAGTGATCAAGGTCGTCACGGTTTAAATTAAAGAGGGACGGCGTCAAGCTCATTTCTGACGGCGTCAAGCTTTGATAAGCCAGAGCGGATTTTGGAGGTCTAAAGAGGGACGGCGTCAGGAAGGCCATCCGGGAACCCTAAAAGCGGCGAGGTGACGGCGTCAGGATCTACAACGTGACGCCGTCAGCCCTTAAACTCTATATATAGTTTTGCAATTTTTTGTCATTAGGGTGGAACTTATTGTGTGTAATTTTGGAGGAGAAACCCTAAGACGAATTTCTGCCATTTTTAAGGGTTTTCATACCCTTGGATCTCCCATGTTTAATTGAAGATAAGTAATCGTTTAATCATTCAATATGTCTATGTGTTGTTTGATTACATATTGTTCTTGTCTTTTGATTAACATGCTAGGCTAGATTTATCTTGTGTTTGCTTAGATCTAATGAAACCTAACTATTGATTATTGGTTATTAGTGTGTTATTAATTGTATTGGATGATTGTTCATCGATGTTAGGCTTAAGAAAACTGGCTAACTTCCTATACGGTAACTTGCTTGAACGTCTTAAGAAACATGAACCAATGCGTACTAAGGTTTTTATGGTTGTATTTAATGCATGAGCAAATTCTAGTGATCCCATCTTAGGAGCTTCTTAGCCGGCTCGACATAGGAGTGAAGTAGGAGCTTGTAGAGTTAGGGAAGTACGTACGCCACCCCACGATTGGTATTAAGGAATACACCCGTCATCCACGCGATTAATACACACTAATCAACCGGTAAAATATAGTTAGGGAGTAAGGAAATCTAAGTAAACACATTTCTCTCCACATAAGTTTCACAACCTTTTCATTTTCTGTTATTTTATTTTATTTGCATTCGTAGTTATTTGGGTTAGTTGACTAGCAACTAATTCTGGCCACTCTTTCAAACCCGAGATTTTACTTGCTTTCATAAAAAAATATAAAAATACAAAAAGAATCTTCTCTCACCCTTAGACCTATTAGAATAGTTTTTCAATCCTAACGACACTATTCCCTGTAGAGAATGATCAATCCCCCGTACTTACCACTACACTATACTACATCGGTCAGGTACACTGCCTGGTGGGGTTGTAAGCCTCTTGAGATCCCTCGAGAGGTAAAACCTGTTGTAAGGTCGCAAAACCACGCATCAAGTTTTTGGCGCCGCTGCCGGGGAATAGTTATTGTTTAGGTTGAATTTTGTATTTTATAGGTCTACTCACTAGATTCCTTTCTAGTGAGATTTTTATTTTATTTTTCTAGGTTTTCTTTAGTCTATTTTTTTTCTTCGTTTCTTTGTTCGTAACCATTACCATCCGACATCATGGAAGATGGTAATATCCTCGATCCCAACAACCCACCACAACAACCACCACCACCTCCTAGAGCCCGTACCTTAGGAGACTACTCCCGTCCTAGCCACCATGGCTATCGAAACACCATTGAGCTCACTCAAGGAGCCAATGTCACTCCCTTGCGATCCGACACCATCCGGTTGGTGCAAAGCGGATGCGCATTCCATGGACTTCGTTCCGAAGATCCTAATCAACATCTCAAGGACTTTCTCAAA
This sequence comes from Artemisia tridentata subsp. tridentata, assembly GCA_021014915.2. Taxonomy (NCBI): domain Eukaryota; kingdom Viridiplantae; phylum Streptophyta; class Magnoliopsida; order Asterales; family Asteraceae; genus Artemisia; species Artemisia tridentata. The sequence continues at coordinate 382,406,204 of CP139505.1, forward strand.
ATCGTTGATTCTATAGACCTTGATGTTGCCACTCGAGAGACGACCCGACTGCGTCTCTTTCAATTCTCTCTGCGGGACCAAGCTAGTCAATGGCTAGAGCGTCTACCCGCAGGTTCCATCACCTCTTGGGATGATCTCACCACTCGTTTCCTTGCTCAGTTTTTCCCACCGAGAAGAACTACCAAGCTAAGGAATGATATCTTGATGTTCCAACAACGTCAAGGCGAAACCCTCTACGAGGCATGGACTCGATTCAAGGACTTACTCCAAAAAGTCCCTCACCATGGCATGGATCCTTGGCTACAAATCCAACGATTTTATGATGGCGTAAACCATCAAACTAGAAGAACCATAGATTATGCCGCCAATGGGAGGCTGAGCAGGCTCAGTGTCGATAAGTGCTGGGAAGTCATTGAGGACTTAGCACAGTACGAAGAAGAAGAATGGAATGACTCAACGTTCTCGGAAGAAGGGACTTTAAATGGCATAAGTGCAACCCAAGAACAGCTGTTCGAAAACATAAAAAGGCAGGTTGAGAAATTAATGAAAGCCGAGACACCTATGGCTAATGAGAATCCCGATGAGTGTGTGAACACAATTGGTAAACATACGTTTCATCAATTCTCACGACAAGATGAATTTGAAGGGATAATGCTAACTTTCGTGAACAACCAAGAGAAACGGATCCTGGAATTAGAGACTCAATTGAAAAACACCCAAGATATGTTCATGGAACTAGCAGAAAAATTTATCGCGAGAATAAAGGAGAAAATTAGGGAAGAAGCTTCACACAAAAAGATCGAGAAGATCTTTGAACTCCCGGTCCCTAATGAACCATACAACGAATGGGATGATGAAACCCCTCTCCCCGAGCCTTCACCTTTAAAACCCTCTTGTCCATTTGGATCCCCTCGCGAGAAAGAGAATTCTCATGATCATAGCATTTTCGTGGGAAGCATGGTTGTCACGCTCCCTAACTTTCATGAAGCTAGGAAACGATCTTTTGGCTTTAAGCCAGGTGTGAGAAGAACTAAATTAAAGCACACCCTCATTTCGAACACCCCCTGGAAAAGTTCCTCTCACTCCCTGAATACCTGCCGTGATGGAAATTGGAACCTGAATGAGACGTCAACCGGCCCTTTTCAACATTTTACTACATCCCGTGACAGTAACAAAATATTCGACCCAGGAGGAACTTTGTAACGAGACTAGCTATCAGGATTATTGACCCTAACTAGCTGCTCCCTTAAAGTACAAGGGGCTCATTTGTAAACTGGCACAAAGTGGTAAATTACGCTGGTCTGACGGCGTCAGGATTTGAACGTGACGCCGTCACCCCGTCTGCACAGCAATAATAACTTTACTTCCATCACTTTCATCACAAACCCCACAAACCATATCCACTCCAATCCCACCCACGAATTTTCAAGGTCAAATTCACCGACTTTTGTTAACAATCTCCACGTGGTAAGTAATTCTTATTCATTCTTTTCACTTTAATTACTCATAGGATTCGTAAATTTCGAAAACCCCCAACTCATGAAACCCTAGGATTGATTCATGCCTAGAACTCATAATGCCTTTAATTAGTGTTATTTAGCAATGATTAAAGCATTTGATGATTGGCAATCAAATGGGTTTATTCACTAATTGGGTGGCCACGAATTTGAACCATAACCTATGATCCAATCACCCATTTTTTTGTAAAAAGGGGCGTTTGGTTTATAAGCTTGAAGTTTGGATATTGATTTTTCCCTCGTAATTTCGGATTTGAATTTGGTCGAACCTGACGGCGTCACCTATCAAAGGGTGACGGTGTCAGACCTGTCTGATGCTCCACCAAATCTTTAATTCACATATTAACACTTTTGTTCCTCCTTGCTTTGTTCCAGATAATGAGTAAGCGTCAACGACCCAGCAGAGGGAGTTCCTCTCGATCTCAACAAGGGAACTTTGGCGACACGGTCCTCAGTTGGGGTGTCTTTGATGACGATGCGGCCACGACTAAATACACCCAATTGCTACAACACAAGGTTGAGAATGGGGCCGTGGTAGATTGGAGCTTTTTGAGGAGGGAAGGTCTTGAGCAAACCTTTCTCCAAAGCTTTCAGACGGATGAGTTTACCGGCCCTCAGTGGGAAAGCCTGTTTAGAATTCAAGAGCCGGTCTATGACGAATTGGTACGTGAATTCTTTGCCACTTTTCACTTTGACATGGCTGAGGCAAGGACCGATGTGGGCAGAACCACAATCTACTTTAGGCTGGGGGGTGAGCTTAGGACATGCTCGGTTACTGAGTTTGGATGGAGACTTGGGTTGTACAGTCAGAATGAAACCACTCAAGCAGGGTTCATGCCTAGGTTGTTGCATGGGGAGTCGATGAGGAATGATTTTTGATGTTCCATGTTTTGGCCTACTATTGGGGATGGGGTGTACACCTCGACTACTGTGGCATCTCAAATCAGGGAACCTAGGATTAGGTTGACCCATAGATGTCTCACCTACGGCTTGACAGGGCGCCACAGCTCTCACCACCGTGTCACTGCTTCAGACCTCTTCTACTTGTATACCATTTACTCAAATGAGGTTTGCTGCAACATCCCATTTTGGGTTGCTAGCTTTCTGCATGGTGGAGTTGGGGAAAGGGAAGGAGACAGGATTTATGGTGGGATGTTTATCACCCGGCTGGCCCGATCCTATGGAGTCCTCAGGCCCGAGGTCATGAGGTATTTGAGTGGTGGTGATGCATGCAGGACAGTGAAGGTTAGGTCCCTGAAGCAGATGGAGGTGGTTATGGAGATGCATGATGGGACCTTTATGTGGTATCATCCAGACGAAGCTGAGAGTGATGATGGTGGGGATGATGAGGAGGAGGAGCATCAGCAGCAGCAGCATGGGGGTTATGAGGCTGGTACAGCAGATTACTACCGGCACATGAGCAGAGGGGATTGGCAGGCTCACCAGGGGGCCTGGATGGGCCAGGTTGATACTTGGAGAACCCAGGTGGACGAGAGGTTCGACTGGATGTATGATCACACTGTTCGTCAGATGCAGCATTTATCTACACGTGATCAGTTGGACCCACACCTGCAGATTGACCCTTTCCCGGGACGTGAGCAGGACTACCCACCATATGGGTACTACGGGCATCTCCCTCCTGACTATGACTATCGCCAAGGTCCCCCACCCCAGTGATGATTTGATTTGATGTTTTGATATTTGAACAATTTAATCTATGGTTGTATGTTCTGGAACAATTTGGTCTGTAATAGTTTAGGATAAGGCATCTTTTGGCCTTTAAACATTTGTGACATTGATTTTCTTTATTGCATGCAAGCCTTATTTGTTTGTTTATTTATTTCTTTGTTTGTTTGATTTTATTTGTTTCCGTATGTATGTTTAAATTTTATTATTATTGATTCATGTTCAAAAGTAAATTGTGAAAATGCTTTATTTTGTTTTTAACTTCGTCTTAACTACATATAAAGGTATTTTGCAAAAGTTAAGTGTAAGGGAAATCTAAATCGGTTTATTAATACACAAATGGACATGAATCGTAATAATAATAAATTAACATACATATTAGTATTTGTTTGAGTCAAATGCTTGTATCGAGTCATAATGATGTTTTGCAGGAATTCCAGGAAGTAAGGTATAGGTTTTTCCCAAATTTTTCCGGAAACTTAACATGAGAATTCTGTCAGATCATTTCTGACGGCGTCAGGATTTACAACCTGACGGCGTCAGATTTAATTTTCTGAAAATTTTTGAAAGTTTTGTTTTCATAAAAAGTTTTTATTAAATCTCTAACTTATAATCTCCAGGAATCTGCAAAATTATCATTCCACAAGCATTATATCCTTATATATAGAGTTTATCCCGCCGATGTTATGCAGGTTTTCGTGTTTGTTTTCTCAGGTTTAACAGGTTATTTTGGACAAGGAAATGTTTGTTGGATCAAGTTTATGGCGATGCATTAGTCGTAAAGCTTCTACATTCTCTTGGAAGAAGATCTAACCGTGTTACCACATTATCCACCGAGCGAATCAGGGGAGTATTTGATTTCATTCTTTTACTTTATGCTTTTACATCTTGTTATTTGAACATTGGGGACAATGTTCATCTTAAGTGTAAGGGGGGGTAAAAGTACGATACTTTAGAGAATGCTTTTACGCTTGATTTTTGTTTGTTTAATAGTAGATGTGTAATAAAACTGAGATAAATACCTGTTAGGGTAATTTTAGTGCCAAATTTAAAATTTTTTACAACATTTAGGAGTGAAACTTTGATCTTAATGAGCGTCTCACGGATAGGAGTTATATGACTAGCACAAAAACCGTACCACTAAAAAATTTTCCACCCCCAAATATGTGAGGTTCGCCCCTAGAATTGGTAGGAAAAGCATTTATGCTATGATGTGTGTACCGGTAGCACTTAGATTCTAAAACTTGCGTTAGGACCATTCCGAGGCCACAAGTGAGACTACATTCGTGTAGTTAGATTTACTACATGATAAGAGGCATTAGGATTAACCCATTGTTTTACACCTGTGTTTTTGTTATAATTACGTTGGCTACATTGGTCAAGTAATTCTCCCACACCCTTTGCGTTGTACTCATTTTTAGTACACGATACCCCTAGTACACCCCTCAGAGCCTATCTTTTCGTTTCGACCTTTAAGCATTTTACTTAAAGGAAGAATTTGTTTACACCCCACTTAAATGTACACCCAAATCGCCTTAGCCTACCTTGTGTGCACTCATCTTTAGTGCATTATTGTGACAACATTTGTTTAAACCCCAAGTTAATTATCTAATTGATTACATGGTTGCTAAGTCGAGTCATATCCTTGTACATATTATTTTGGGACGATTGGGACTCATGGGTAAAGTACTAGTGTAGTGGAGTAATGGGGAAGAACATCATTTATTACCCCTATATTTGCTAAATATTTTAAAAGTACTCCAAGTTTTTCAATTATCTTAATTCGAGTCATTAGAATAGTTATTTGTAAAGTTATGTAAAAGTTCAAGTGTAAGGGGATTGCAACGCCCCTATGATGTATTATTTTGGATGGTAGGGCAAGAGTGTATGAAAAAAAAAAAATCGAAAAAATCAAGAAAAATACAAAAAAAAATGAGAAAAAGAAAAGTAGAAAAAACATACGGACTACCATCCCGTTTCATTTTATGTTTATTTTATGTTTTTGTTATTTTGTTTTTAGCTTAAGATTGAGTCGAGTCTTGGCTTAGCAACATTGTATAGTACATGTAATTGATCAAGATCTTTAACTCGCCACCAGTAAAATATCCCTTATCCAACAAAACCGTGTTTATCATATCCCTACACCCAACGTTATAACCCGTTTAAAAGCCCTCTTTGATAGTTTATCTTAGGTGCTTACGCCTAGTGGAGGAGGTTTTGATCCTTTCCCAAGCCTATGGTAATCTATTTGCTATGACAGGTAGTGAGAGATATTATCCGTTTTCATTTATGAGATTTATTTTGATGACACTTGAGAGATGTGAGTATCTAAACACTACTTGTGAGGTGCTAGTTTGTAATCTCCGTGCTTATTATGATTAAAGTGGAACCACTATTTGTTGTAATTACTTTTATATTAGTGTTAAATGACCCCTAACTTGTATTTTGATTAGAATAAAAGCGCATTTGCTTGAGGACAAGCAAATCTCAAGTGTAAGGGTATTTGATGAAGCGAAAAGTGTACCGCTTTTAGGGGGTCATTTAAGCCCTAAATCGTATTTATTTGATCAAATATTGCCCTAAATCGTTCCTTTTGTCATTTTAGGTACTTTTGAGAAGAAATCTGGAAAAGGAAGCATTTTGGACGTTTTTGGAGCATAAAAGTGAAGAAAACGACAAAGTCTCAAATTCGGCTGGAAAAGTACCTTTGACGGCGTCAGGGATTGGTCCAGACGGCGTCACGGCTTGGCAAAAGTGGTGGATATGAAAATTACTCATGATAAGCCAGAGAATTTTGCATGAAAAATCTGACGGCGTCACCCTTTAAAGTGATCAAGGTCGTCACGGTTTAAATTAAAGAGGGACGTCGTCAAGCTCATTTCTGACGGCGTCAAGCTTTGATAAGCCAGAGCGGATTTTGGAGGTCTAAAGAGGGACGGCGTCAGGAAGGCCATCCGGGAACCCTAAAAGCGGCGAGGTGACGGCGTCAGGATCTACAATGTGACGCCGTCAGCCCTTAAACTCTATATATAGTTTTGCAATTTTTTGTCATTAGGGTGGAACTTATTGTGTGTAATTTTGGAGGAGAAACCCTAAGACGAATTTCTGCCATTTTTAAGGGTTTTCATACCCTTGGATCTCCCATGTTTAATTGAAGATAAGTAATCGTTTAATCATTCAATATGTCTATGTGTTGTTTGATTACATCTTGTTCTTGTCTTTTGATTAACATGCTAGGCTAGATTTATCTTGTGTTTGCTTAGATCTAATGAAACCTAACTATTGATTATTGGTTATTAGTGTGTTATTAATTGTATTGGATGATTGTTCATCGATGTTAGGCTTAAGAAAACTGGCTAACTTCCTATACGGTAACTTGCTTGAACGTCTTAAGAAACATGAACCAATGCGTACTAAGGTTTTTATGGTTGTATTTAATGCATGAGCGAATTCTAGTGATCCCATGTTAGGAGCTTCTTAGCCGGCTCGACATAGGAGTGAAGTAGGAGCTTGTAGAGTTGGGGAAGTACGTACGCCACCCCACGATTGGTATTAAGGAATACACCCGTCATCCACGCGATTAATACACACTAATCAACCGGTAAAAGATAGTTAGGGAGTAAGGAAATCTAAGTAAACACATTTCTCTCCACATAAGTTTCACAACCTTTTCATTTTCTGTTATTTTATTTTATTTGCATTCGTAGTTATTTGGGTTAGTTGACTAGCAACTAATTCCGCCCACTCTTTCAAACCCGAGATTTTACTTGCTTTCATAAAAAAATATAAAAATACAAAAAGAATCTTCTCTCACCCTTAGACCTATTAGAATAGTTTTTCAATCCTAACGATACTATTCCCTGTGGAGAACGATCAATCCCCCGTACTTACCACTACACTATACTACATCGGTCAGGTACACTGCCTGGTGGGGTTGTAAGCCTCTTGAGATCCCTCGAGAGGTAAAACCTGTTGTAAGGTCGCAAAACCACGCATCAAAATCCAAAATTTTAATGTATCCACGTTTTATTCAAATAATTTTGAATATGAGAAAAAGTCAGCTTCTACCTCATCAAAATGTTTATCCAACCCCAACCATTTCACAAAAATTATTTAGTAACATGAGGATGGCCTCAAAGGGTTATAGTGGAGTAGAAGTACCTCTTTTTGATAACATGTTGCAGGTACAGGGTGAAGGATCAACTACCCCAGTTGACTCCCAACACACACCCAACAGTTCATCACAATCAGCCTCACAACCAACTTCATCACCAACTAGGAGTTTATCCTGAGAGGGCTCTAGTGTACCTCAGCATAGAGTACCTACCACATCCCTAGTAGCAGATGAGGCTGACTATGTCAGTATAGGAAGGGTTGCTCCTACTGTCCCAGGCACAGAAGCTGGGCAGGACAGGGGTAACATAACTAAGACCCAACCTATGGCAACACCTAATGTGCAAAGTTCTTTTGAACCTAGTACAGGTGGTGGAATCCCAAGCCACATGGAAACAATGGGTGGCTCAGATACTCATCCTTTGGTTGAGCCCGAGTCTTTGCCCCATGATGCACCTCTCCCTGAAGGTAACACATCAGGAAATACTGAGGGCAGTCTTAAACTCAATGAATTGATGGACTTATGTAAGATGAACTCAAGGCAACCAAGCAGGTCTTTGGAAGATTATACACTAAGCTGATCTTGAAGGTGAAAAAGTTGGAGAAACAAGTCAAGACTCTCAAGAAAAAGAAGCTCAGATGGTGGAATCTTCAAGCTCTTCAAGTTCTGATGATGATCAAGATGATGACATGGGTGAGGAATCTTCCAAACAAGGGAGGAAGATTGCCAAGCTTGATGAAGACCCCAATGTTTCATTGGTTCAAGAAGGTGCTGATACTCAGGGTAGGTCAGATGAACATATGGGAGAAGCTCAAGAAGGTGCTCAAGAAGGTACTGCTCATCATCAACTTAGTACTGCTGATGCAGGACTTAGTACTGCTGGTGCAGTTTATATTAGAAGGAGAAGAATTGATAAGGCAAAGGCTATAATGACTGAAGCTGAGCCATCCTAGCAGATTAGAAAGAAGTCTCAAGCTCAAATGGAGTATGATTATGAAGTTGCTCAAAGAATTCAAGCTGAAGAAAAAGCCAGAGTAGCTGAAGAAGAAAGGATAGCTAAATTCATGGTTGAACAAAAGCTGCTAAGTGAAGACGAAGAAAGAACTGCTCAAGAACAGGTTGACAAGAAATTAGCTTTGAAGATGCAAGAAGAAGAAAGATCACATTTTACTACTGAAGAACAAGAGAGTGCCATAAATGATCTACTTGAAGAGATAAGGAAGCATCAAAGTAAGAAGAAAGCTGCTAAGAAGAAACCTCCAATAAAAGCTCAACAAATGAAGTACATGAAGGAATACTTGAAACATCAAGACTATTGGACTGAGAAACAATTAAAAGGCATGTCTTATGAAGAGATTGAAAGGTTGTACTGCATAGCATATAGGAAAATCCATATTTTGTTAAGAGGATTCTCAGAAACTGTTGAGACAAGCAGAGTTGATAAGAGAACAGGTGAGCAGTTAGAGTCAGAGGATTCAAAGAAGCAAAAGACTGAAGAAGAAAAAGAAGATGAAGCAACTGAGGAAGAAGAAACAGCAGAAGAATTAACTAATGAAAGGCTTCAGAGTATGATGGTAATAATCCCAGAAGTTATGAATGTTGAGCCAATTCAAGCTAAACATCCAATTATTGATTGGGAGATACACACAGATACATTTGGGAAAGCCTGGAAGATAATCAGGGTAGGAGGACACTCAGAAGTCTACAAGTATTTTAAAGATATAATGAAGGCTTTTGATAGAGAAGATTTAAATCAGCTATAGAGTCTGGTTCAAGGAAAGTTCAAGTCTACAGATCCTATAGAAGACAAAGACAAGGAGCTATGGGTAGAATTGAAGAGTTCAGAAGACATTCTATGGACATTTCAAGCTCATGACCTTGCTACTACTTGGAGATTGTATGATACACGTGGTGTACATCATGTATCTACAAAGGATGGTGTGGATGTCTACATGCTGATTGAGAAGGACTATCCATTGAGAGCAGGAATTCTATTTGTTATGTTAGCAGCAAAGCTCAGAGTTGATGAAGAAACTGACATGGCAAGGTGATGAACTCAAATAAGTACATTTTATTACAGTCATTTATTCTATTTATTTGACTTGTTTTATTATATTATCTGTGAGAATTGATACGTTAATGTTTACTTTTGTAATTCTCAGGTAAAAATAAGCATTTGGTGAAACTTGGCGATTTTGGACTAATTATGGAGCAAAACAAGCAAGAAGATAAGAGTCTATCGAAATGTACAAGATCAAGACTATTCTGCTCCAGATACGCCGCATCTTGCTTATTACATACGGCGCATCACTATCCAGATTTCACAAGATACGATCCAAGATACAAGAGGACATGCGCCGCATCTATAAATGGAGTTACGCCGCATCTTCTGGCGGTGTACGAATATTCCTGAATATATTAATCTTGGACCCCACGCGAAGTTAAGTCAATGTGCCGCATCTACTTATTAGATGCGCCGCATCTTACCCTCAGACAGAAACTATAAATACCCCAAAGTCAGACGAGAAAAGGAGTTCGACAGTTTTAGAAGACCGAAGTACAGAAACCCTAAGGCCGAATTCAGTCGTGATAGCAGCACAAGACACACCTAGAACGAAGATACAAGAGCTGTAAGAAGGTCCTGCATGTATTTAATTCATTAAGTAGTTTTGTTTTATTGTGTTAGTAAACTTTAATTCATCAGGATTGGTGGCTTGTGTAATGTGACAACGGAAAGGTTGCACTCCCTTAAAACTGCTTTCCCATTAATTAAAGTTTATATGTTGATGTCTTTGGTGACTTTTATTAGTGCATTGATAACCTCTGTGTCTAGCTGAGCGTTGATCGGGTCGCCATGCCTCTGCCCTCGCCTATTTATTAGATCGCCTATGCATTCTATCGTCTGTAGAAAAGTAGGAAGAAAGATAAATAGGATAGTCATAAGTAATCATTAAGGGTTTACTAGCCGATAAGATTAGAACCAACGAGAAAGGACTTAATCTCGGTGCGTTGCATCGAACTATACACTTCATATAAAACTAGCAATAAAACAAGTGACAAGCTACTTAACTATCAGGACAGGTCTTCTTATTGTCTCGAGTATTTATCTGTGTACGTGTGTGCTATTCGCTGATTCGTGCCTATTAGTTAGTTTATTATTTAATTGCAACCAAACCGTGCCAGTCTCTCAGGCTGAACCCCCTTGCGTTAAATTAGGTTGTATAGCTAACTTAAGATATTAAAATACTGATTAGAATAACTAGATAATACGTTCCACTCTTAGTGATCGACACTCTACTTACCATTATATACATACTGACCGGGTACACTGCTCGTTAAAGTGTGTGTGTTATTGATAAGTCGGCTAAATATAAATTTAAAACTTGAATACTGCTAAAACCACAACGACATACCGTGGGTATAAATTAGAGCACTCGCACGCACGCATCAAGTTTTTGGCGCCGCTGCCGGGGAGTGAATTGTTATTATCTGTTAATTTGATTAGTATTTTAATTAGGTTTTTTTTTTTTAATTTTTAATCTAACCGCTAACTGTGTTGTATATTAGGTTAATTTGCATTCATTGTATTATTTTGCATATTTTCTTGTTTTTGTGTGTTTAATTTTTGTTTTGTTTTCGTTTGTTTTTATTTGTTTTTATTTTTCGTATTTTCTGTGTTCTGCTATCGTTGTACTGAGCTTATTCAAACGATACGGCGCATCTGATTTCTCAGATACGGCGTATTGCGTTTAATTTTTATAAAATACAACGCGTTTAATTAATTCGATACGACGCATCTTTCCCCAAGATACGACGTATCTGTTTTTAATAAGAATTTTTTTCCTAAACGTTAACGCGATACGACGCATCTGCTTTAGCAGATACGGCGCATCTATTAATTAAAAACAGTTTTCGAATTATTAAACAGATACGATGCATCGATTTTTATCGATACGGCGCATCTTCTGAATCAAAAATCTTGTATTTTGAAACGTAACGAAAATACGGCGCATTAACTTTTGTTAATACGACGCATTTAATTTTAAATAAATATCGATTTTTGATAATTAAAACTGATACGGCGCATTCTAATTTCTAAGCGGCGTATCTATTTTCTGAATAAAGTCTGATTAAATTTTAACGATTGTAAGATACGTCGTATCCAATTTTTTGGATACGGCGCATCGTCTGCAGATATCAGCTATTTTTATTCTTATATCCGTTTCTATATTCATTAATTTCTCTTCTAGCGAACAAATCCTACTGATGCTTTCGTGATTATTTCAGAAGGAAAATGGAAGGATTCGGAGAACTGATTGACTCCGACTTCGAAGCCAATTTTATGGATGGAATATTAGTGCAAGATATATCACTCGAACGTTACGATGGGGACTACATTGAACTTAATGACCTTGATGGACCATTAGAATCCAATGACCTGTTCATGGATGATGCGGAATCTGAGTTAGAAGAAGGAGAAATTCTGGATAGTCCAAAAGTCAACGTTATTAATACTAGGAATTACGATGAATTTGAGGAATATCATGGTTCATGGGATTACAGTAGAAGGATCCACGCCGATTGTGCTTACAATTTGCAATTCCCATGCATGATTGGGTACAAGTGTATTGACGCCAATTTCTTTCCTATTTTACCAATCAATGTCATGTCAAGAAACTTTTACAATTCTATTATGAGAAAAAAAGTGGAATATAAGGGAAAGAATGTAGTTGGAGCCTTCATTAATGTCCCGATCTTCGTTGGACGCTTTACTATTGTTACTGAGTTCGCCGTTGTTGAAGACATGAATGCCTATTGTGACAGCAATATGGGTGACGTGATTGTTGGAAAACCATTTTGTAGGGAGATCACTATTAATGCAAAACGATTTGAAGGAAAGATCACCTTTCAATGTGGAAGCGAAGTTATCACTTATATGATGCCCCGAACTCACCCTGGGTTTAAACATGCTACTAATAGGTTCTGCTACAAATTTTCTCCATTCCTTTTTATTGGTAATGATGACATGAAGAGAGGAATAGAGTTCCCATATCAACTGATGGAAGGGTTCTATAATGGAGTGTTGAAGTTGG